>CM072774.1:106305000-107608750 GCA_036936925.1 Cenchrus fungigraminus | reverse complement strand
CCAGAAATTCATAGAAAATTCTTGTTTATTCCAAATGGATGACAACCATGACAACTTTATGGCCGACATTATTGCTAGTGGTACAAATACCATTGCAACCTTCACTGACGAGGAGTGTAGTCATGCAGACATGTACTTGAACATACCTCCGAATGAGGAGGATGCCGCCCCTGTCGAGGACACAACAGCAAATATGTAGGAAAATGCTGGAAACAATGAGGAAAGTCTTGTGAATGAAAGTATTGAATGTTTCCACGAGGTATATATATATATCTCATGCATTAACTTCATAGTTCTTATATCTATAACCTCAATTCTTACATAATTAATTAAATAATGAATCTGCAACTTGTAGGCTTCAGGCTCCACATCAAATAGACAAAGAGGGGGCGTACACAAGTACTCACCGGCCATGTCATCTATCATATCACAGAAGTATCAGATGTTGGCCAACCATGTGCTCAAAAAAAAATCAAGGACACGTATGTGTCACAGTGCAGGCCATTGTAAGGGACAACGTGCCCATCAGCTACAGAGAGTGGAAGGGAAAAGTAGATAATCCACACGTGGTTCCAGACCTAGTGAAAAATTTGTTCTGGGATGAAATCCTAAAACACTTCACACTTACTGAAGGCGTTGAACCAAACGATGTGAAGCGTTGGACTCTCACGAGGATGGCAACACAATTTCAGAAGTTCAAGCAGCAACTGGATAAAGATTATATCAAGAAGAATCGAACTCCAAATTGGATTGAATATCCCAAGTTAAAAGAACAATGGACGTCATTTGTGGAATACAAGAAAAGTGAAGATTTCGCCAAGGTGAGTGCACGAGGGAAGAAAAGTCGTGGTAAGAAGGAGCACGACCATCATCATGGTCGAGGTGGTTACGCATTTGCAGTTCCCAAGTGGCGGAAGATGGAAGAAGACCTTCTCGCACAAGGTACCATACCAGCGGTCTATGATTGGCCCAAGCGAGTGAAGAATTGGTATTATGCTCATGGAGGCACAATTAACTCCGAAGATGGTACCCTTGATTACCCACCCTCGTTACGAGAGGCTGCACTTAAAATATTGAAAACAATTGAAGATGTCACAGCGGGCAGAGTGAAGGTTGATAGAGAGATGGATGAGCTCACTATGGCGCTCAAGAATCCAGAACACCTAGGACGTTGCAGGGGCTACAGGGTGGTACCATGGAAATTTTCCTTCAGGGGAGACATTACCACCTATCAAAGCCGCAGAAGAAGAAGAGAGTGCGAAGAGGAGGAACGGCGGCAAGAGATAGAGAAAATACTTAAAGAACACGGAGAAAAAGTGACGGTAGATATTGAACGGCAAGTGGCCGCCGCATTAAATGAGATGGCCCCATCTGGAGGACTGCCTCTAGTACAAGTTCCTTCTACTCACAAAAGCAGTTGTGCTTCCGCAGCGGTTCCCGAAGAGCAAAGGGCAATAGAAGGAGTTCAAGTGGACAGCCAATGGTACCCTATGGATGACATCTGTCGGCGCACCACATGTGAGCTTCACAAGACATTCGGCAACATCAAAATGAAGGTAAGAGCATGGGATTTGGGCTCCGGTCCAGTGGCTCTCGTGGGCTAAGCTTTCGAACGTACTAAGCACTTGTCGGGAATGGGACCGGTAAGCCTAGTACCTTAATGAGACGGTGCAGAATCTTACCCTTACTAATCTTGAGTAGTCACCTGCCCGGCTCACCACCGGGAGGGGGGTACATGTGAGGCTGGATGTACTATGTGGGGCATACCAGATAGCCTTGTACCTAGGACTGTAAGCTTCGATCCCAAGCCGAGGACTTTTGGGAACTGCCTGGTGGTTGTCCAGTGTGAGGGCACCCTACCGTGTGTTTAGGTTTACCTTGCAAGGTTATAAATCAATCGATTGTCGGCCTCTCACCGTTATCTGAGACTGCTTAATCAACTGGCCATGATATCCCTTAATGATGGAACTATGTGAATATTTCTACGTGAATTAATTGTATTGTACAATTCTTGATTGCAATAGTTGGCACACTTAGAAATGGTAATTAACTAGAATTTGTGCTAAAATACTGAAAGTAAGGACCTACTCCTTGTTGCTTTTCAGCAAAAGAACTCTACCGGCCAAAAAGCCTCTCATGTCTAGAGTTTGGTGATGTAGTTATCACCCGACGGTTAAGTCTTGCTGAGTATTAGTATACTCAGCCTTGCTATATAAATGTTGTTGCAGGTGTTGTTGGCCTGGAGAGATTCCACCCGGCTGGGAGCTGGAATGGGTGGATGACGACGAGTGATGGCATCACGGACGGCCTCCTGTGATGTTTATCGTTTCGCTAATTTATTTTTTCCGTTGTTTTTCGAACTCTGAACCTTTACTTATCATGTCATGAACCATGATTTGTAATAATTAACCCTTAGGGGTAAATTGGATTTAATTTGTGTAATGTACTCTGGACTCGCCTTCGTGTGAGTTTTAATGCATCTGTTCGATCCTCTGTGTGTTATCCAAGTGATTTACCGGGCTTTGACCGGGCAACTTACGACAGGATGATAATTTACTGTCGCTTAGTGGCCAAAGTGGATTGGTTTAGGCGATAGTACGGTATTTTCCCGGGCGGGTTGTCACACAAGGCAATGGTCAAAAGAAACTGGTCATAGTCCTTAATAGGAACTCATCAAAATTAATGCAAGCAATAAAGTAAATACAATGATTAAATGCATGTTTATATAGGATAAAGCGGGTATGACCAAGGACACACTACAAGACAAACCCCCATTTAGCAACATATCCCTAGCAACACATAATTTACCTGTTGCAAGAATTGTGCCAGCAACGTTTGGCAAGTGTTGGGAGCATCATCTGTTGCTTTTGTCTTTCTTCCCCTTGTGCTAGGCTGTGGCAGTCATGCCTTCATTTTTTTTCATGCCTTCATTTTTTTCCCTTCCAATCGTAAATGCACAATGCGCAGCAGTAAAAACGCATACAACAAAAAAGAGGCTGCTTCTGCCCTCAAACCCGCGACCTCCGGCTAAACCAACTAATACTGGCTAACCAACCCAGCTAAGAAACGAGTTGTGTTTATTGCGCTGCACTAATTTTATTTATTAAAAAATTATGCGATGCGTTTCAAGTCACACAAATACCCTAAGGCCTGGCGCTCTGGCTTCTATCCTATACGTCCGCTGCCACCGTCAACGCCTCCCTCTGCCCTCCGCCCCTAAATCCGATCCCATATCCTTGTACATGCCGTCGACGGCGTAAAACGCATCCCCATTCCCCCATAAAAAACATCCAGGTCCCCATTAGCACAAAATTGATCATTGGTTCGGGCGTCCGTAAAAACCAGCTTGGTTCATCTGGTTTTAGTTTAGAGAAGATCAAGGTAACACATTATCCTTCCAACTCTTGTTTTAGTTTGCAAGAAACACATCCTTTTGTTTGACTGTTCTATATATACTTGTATAACTCTGCTGTTTCATATGGAGCATAAGTAATTGGCTCGATCTTTACTACCTGCCTCACTGCCTGATGTATACCTACTAATCCTGGTTTCACTTGTGTGCCAATTTGTTAGTGGTATGTTTGCAGTATAATCTTTCTATTGTTTTGGAAAAGCAATATAGCAGATAGCTTTGTCTGCAGCCTAAGATCTGTTCATTGGCCTTTTATAATTCTCAGGTTATAATTTATAATGTTGCCTTTGCAAAATCAGATGTCAATAATGTAACTTGAACACATCCATCAAACCATAGTAATTTTCTTATGAGGTTTGTATAATACGAGAATAAATAAATAAAAGCACATATAGTTGTTATTTATGTATAGAACAATTAACAATAGCTTTGTTGTAGGTCCACAATGGATTTGGTAACCATCAAGCTTCTGTTGCGCTATCCTAAAGATTCTAAACGGTACTTAGCTGGTGTAGAAGGATTTGTAAAATTTGCATTTAAAGATAAGCCAGAAGACGCCAAGATTTACTGTCCATGTCATACTTGTGTCCATACCAACCTAGTGCCAAGGGGTGAGATCTATGGGCATTTGGTTTGCAATGGGATACTTGAGAATTATGAAGAATGGGATTTTCATGGAGAGCCTTCAGTGCAGCACAATGGTGATCAGCAACCACCATCTCAGACTCAAGAAAGGCATGCTAACATGCAGCAAATGATTCATGATGCATTTGAGCATATGTATGATGACATAGCTATGGATGATGCCACAGATCTTCCAAATCCACTTACCGATGAACCGAAGTTGAAAGCACAAGAATTTTATAAGCTGATTGAAGATTCAAAGAAGCCTCTGTGGACAGGATGTGAACTTTCACTGCTAACTTTACTTGTGCTTTTGTTTAATGTAAAGTCCATGAACAAATGGTCAGATAAATCATTTGGTGATCTACTTGATATTCTGCATATGGCAATTCCAAAGGGAAAAGAATTATTGCCGAGAAACTTTTATTTGGCTAAGAAAGTTATTTCAAAATTTCGGCTGGGCTATCAAAGTATTCATGCATGCCCGAATAACTGCCAACTTTTCTGGGATAAAAAGGCAGAGGATGATTTTTGCTCAACTTGTAAGGCTTCTATGTGGAAAGATAAGGAACCTGAAACCACATTAACAAAGAAGCAAAGAAGGAAAGCAAGGCCTTGCAAAGTATTGCGATACTTCCCTATTAAAGAGAGGCTGAAAAGACTGTTTATGTGCAAAGAAACCGCACCTCTTCTAAGGTGGCATGATGAAGAGCGCACAAAGGATGGTGCACTGCGGCACCCAGCTGATTCTCCAGCATGGACGAGGTTTGATGACAAGTTCCCACCAATTAAGTCAGATTCTCATAACATTCGTTTTGGCTTGGCTACCGATGGGTTTAATCCTTATGGGATGTTGAGCTCTAAGTACAGTTGTTGGCCAGTTGTTTTGGCAATATATAACCTACCACCATGGTTGTGCATGAAAGAGCATAATCTTATGTTGCCTTTAATAATTCCCGGTCCTAAAAGTCCTGGAGATAGACTTCATGTGTTCCTTCAACCACTTATGGATGACCTAAGAGACTTATTTCTAAATGGCATGGCCACATATGATGCATCAAGAGATGAAACTTTTACTTTGCAAGGAGCAGTGCTAATGACAATAAGTGACCTACCAGGCTTAGGGATGCTTGCTTCTCATATGGTTCATGGAGAATTTGCATGTCCACCATGTGGAGAAAATGCATGGTCCAAACGTCTGAAGCATGGTCTTAAATCTTGTTTTATGGGCCATCGTCGATTTCTTCCTCTTGATCATCCTTTTCGTTCAGATAGTAATTCGTTTGATGGAACTGTGGAACTTGAAGCAGAGCCTATAACCTATTATGACCGTCAGATTTTGAATGAAATCATTGCACTTGGTAATTTCAATGAGTCAAAAACTTATAAGGCAGTAAGTAGTCTTTTCATATTGCCTTATTGGGATTATAATATTCTTCGGTATAATCTCGATGTGATGCATATAGAGAAGAATGTGTTTGAAAATTTGTATGGCACATTATCTGGTTTAGATGGAAAGACAAAAGATAATCTTAAAGCTCGTCTAGATCTCAAAGAGATGAACATCAGAGAGGACCTCCACCCACAAGAAACACCTTCAGGAAAGTTCTACCTCCCACCTGCAAGATTTGCTATGTCTAAAAGTGAAAGGCAATTATTCTGTAAAGTGCTTAAGGGCATTAAAGTTCCTGATGGCTATTCAGGAAATATATCAAAATGTGTAAATTGTGCTGAAGGAAAAATAGTTGGTCTCAAAACGCACGACTGCCATGTCTTGTTGCAGCAACTCATGCCTATCGCTTTGAGGGGTATTCTTCCGGATGATATCACAGCAGTACTATTTGAGTTGTCTGCTTATTTTCGAGGGATATGTTCAAAAGTGCTACATGTTGATGATCTTGACCGTTTGGAACAATCAATAAAAGTTACATTGTGCAAAATCGAGATGATATTTCCTCCTGGATTTTTTACGGTTATGGTTCATTTAGTAGTCCATTTAGCAACTGAATGCAAGATTGCTGGACCAGTTTGTTATCGATGGATGTACTTTATTGAAAGGTCCTGATCCTTCGTAATACAACTTTCATTTTTGATCTGGGGTTAAATTGACATATTATAAAACCTACTAAATCAATTATTTTCCATATGTTGCAGGTACCTTGGTAAATTGAAGTCATATGTTCACAACAAAGCTTATCCAGAGGCTTCAATGGCAAATTCATTTTTGGCAGATGAGTGTATGGTGTTTTGTTCTAGATATCTAGAAGGTTTCTCCACAAAGCATAATCGTCCATCAAGGAATGATGATAAACAGGATTTTCTCGACTCTAATTTATATGGACCTGAATCCTCTTTGTTTCGTCCAGTAGGGAAACCATTGGGAAAACCATCTAATTTCATTTTAACTGATCTTGAGAAATTGCAAGCGCATAGATATGTACTGTACAACTGTGAAGCTGTAATTCCATATTTGAAGTAAGTGTCACTTTGTTCTTATCTAAAGTTCACAGAATTTTTTTACATTATATTTCTAAAACAGAAGTCTTGTTATTTTCCATTGTAGAGAACATGCTGCTGATCTTAAAAGGAGAAATTGTAACCGACGTCTATCTCTGAAAGTGATTGAGCAAATACAGAATAAAGAGTTTCCTGATTGGTTTAGAGAATGTGTACGTATCATATTTTGTTTTTGTTTCTTTGTACAAATATCTACTTTTGCTTATGTATATACTGGCATGATACAGATCATGCATTTGGAGGAAAATAATGGTAGCGATACCATTGATGAGGACATTAGATGGTTGGCCCGAGCTCCACTGGATGCAGCAAGAAGACATAGAGCCTTCAATGTTCGTGGATACAGATTTAGAGCCAAACATTATGACAAGGTGACCCAAAATAGCGGAGTTGTTGTGACTGCAAAAACCTCAAGTTATTCTTCAGCAAGTGATACTAAACCTATCCTTGGAGATGTTACGTACTATGGAAGGATCCTTGATATCATTGAGCTAAATTATTATGGGAAATTTTCAGTGGTGCTGTTTAAATGTGAATGGGTTGATGTCACTCGAGGAAAGGGAGTAAAAACAGATAAGTATGGTTGTACACTTGTGAATTTCTCACATAATATTCATAGTGGTGACAAGATTGAGCACGAGCCCTTTGTATTTGCAAATCAAGTTGACCAAGTGTTCTATGTTGAAGATGAGATAAATCAAGGATGGTCAGTTGTGTTGAAGATGAAGCCTAGAGATATATTTGAGATGGGAGAAGAATGGAATGATGTAGAATGTGAACCATATCATGTCAGTACTCTTCGAGACCTCTTTGATAATGCTCGCAACAATCAGTCATGGGTTAGAAAAGATATAGAGGG
This sequence comes from Cenchrus fungigraminus, assembly GCA_036936925.1. Lineage (NCBI taxonomy): Eukaryota > Viridiplantae > Streptophyta > Magnoliopsida > Poales > Poaceae > Cenchrus > Cenchrus fungigraminus. The sequence goes on along the minus strand of CM072774.1, from coordinate 107,601,338 downwards.
AACAACTGTAGATCCTAGTACAAGTTCTGATCAAGAAACTTAGTACCTTATTAATATTAAAGGTTAGATGTGTTTTGATACTTTTAAATATTATTGATCAAACTTGTTGGGCCAAAAGATTGAGCCATTTTTCAGTAATATGGTTTGAGATTTGTTGGGAAAAGTTGTATATGTATATATTTTGTTGCTCAAACTTCAACATGCATGATATATATTATTGTTGCCAATCTCCATTTGCATATTGAAAATAAAGTTATTTCAATAATCTTGTAGCAAGGAAGTTCCCTCAACTCTTTATCTTGGCACCTACACGGAATGCCATACCCTGGGATGGAAAAACTAGAATTCAAAAAATATTATTAATATTAAGAAAAATGCAGAAGTTGTGGAACGAATTCACACCCTCCAAATATACTGAATGCACACATATGTTTCCACTAGGCCAGACGACCCTGTTAATTGTAAACAGTTAAAATATCACATTATATATGTTTCAAGGTATATTGTGGGTGTCGCTTGGGCGCTTGGCACACTACGGATGTCCGACAAATTGAGGAATACCCCTCCGATGTAAGTAAGATTAATTAAATAACAAAGCTGAACACAAATGAAGAGGCGGTATGGTGGTAGATGGTCTCACATGTTATCCATACTAGCTGGGTTCAAACCTTGTCCCTGACGCCTTTTTTTTGACACATTTTGTGACGTGCACCTGTGGTGGCGGGGGTGTGGCCGGGTGATATGGCGAGGTGGCGGGGGCGTGGCCGGGTGATATGGCAAGTCACCTGGCGACGTGTTTAGGGCGCGGTCAGGTGACCTGGCACTCACAGACGTCGGGCGTGGCTGGGTACGGTTGGGTGACCTGACGACGTGGCTAGGGCACGACCAGATGACTTGGTGCTCGCGGTCGGGCGTGGTTGGGCACGGTTGGGTGACCTGACGACACGGCTGGGCAATGGCTAGTGATGCCATTGTCTCCTAGAACGATATCTTGGCGTATGAACATAATGGGGGCACGCCAGGTGATCTGGCGCAGCTGGGTACAGTCAGGTGACCTGACGCCTTTTTTCTACAGAATTTGTGACGTGCACCCGTGGTCGGGTGACATGGCGAGGTGGCAGGGGCGTGGCCGGGTGACATGGCGATGTGGCGGGGTGTGCCCGGGTACCAGGCAGCGTTACCAGGGTACGGTCAGGTGACCTGGCGCTTGCAGCCGGGTGTGGCTGGGTACGGTCGGGTGACCTGACGACGTGGTTAAGGCATGACCAGGTGACTTGGCGCTCGCGGTCGGGCATGGTTGGGCACGTCCGGGTGACCTGACGACACGGTTGGGCCGTGGCCAGTGATGACGCAGTCTCCTGGAATATAATAATATCTTGGTATAGGAACAAAATGGAGTGCGCCCAGGTGATCTGGCGCCTACGGTCGGGTGAACTGACGCCTTTTTGTGTACACAATTTGTGGCGTGCACCTGTGGCCGGGTGACATGGTGACGTGGCGGCAGCGTGCCCGGGTACCAGGAGACGTGGCTAGGGCGCGGTCAGGTGACCTGGCGCTTGTGGCCGGGCGTGGCTGGGTACGACCGGGTCACCTGACGACGTGGTTAAGGTACGACCAGGTGACTTGGCGCTCGCGGTCGGGCGTGGTTGGGCACGTCCGGGTGACCTGACAACACGGTTGGGCCATGGCCAGTGATGACGCAGTCTCCTGGAATAATATCTTGGTATAGGAACAAAATGGAGCGTGCCCAGGTGATCTGGCGCCTGCGGTCGGGTGTGGCTGGGCACGGTCGGGTGAAATGACGCCTTTTTGTGTACACAATTTGTGACGTGCACCTGTGGCGGGGTGACATGGCGATGCGGCGGGGCGTGGTCGGGTGACATGGCGATGTGACGGGGGCGTGGCCGGGTGACATGGCGATGTGGCGGGGCGTGCCCGGGTACTAGGCGGCGTGACTAGGGCACGGTCAGGTGACCTGGCGCTTGCAGCCGGGCGTGGCTGGGTACGATCGGGTGACCTGACGACGTGGTTAAGGCATGACCAGGTGACTTGGCGCTCGCGGTCGGGCATGGTTGGGCACGTCCGGGTGACCTGACGACACGGTTGGGCCGTGGCCAGTGATGACGCGGTCTCCTGGAATATAATAATATCTTGGTATAGGAACAAAATGGAGCACACCAAGGTGATCTGGCGCCTACGGTCTGGTGAACTGACGCCTTTTTGTGTACACAATTTGTGGCGTGCACCTGTGGCCGGGTGACATGGCGACGTGGCGGCGGCGTGCCCGGGTACCAGGAGACATGGCTAGGGCGCGGTCAGGTGACCTGGCGCTCGCGGCCGGGCGTGGCTGGGTACGACCGGGTGACCTGACGACGTGGTTAAGGTGCGACCAGGTGACTTGGCGCTCGCGGTCGGGCGTGGTTGGGCACGTCCGGGTGACCTGACGACACGGTTGGCCCGTGGCCAGTGATGACGCAGTCTCCTGGAATAATATCTTGGTATAGGAACAAAATGGAGCGTGCCCAGGTGATCAGGCGCCTGCGGTCGGGTGTGGCTGGGCACGGTCGGGTGAAATGTCTCCTTTTTGTGTACACAATTTGTGACGTGCACCTGTGGCCGGGTGACATGGCGATGCGGCGGGGCGTGGTCGGGTGACATGGCGATGTGACGGGGGCGTGGCCGGGTACCTGGCGACGTGGCTAGGGCGTGCTCAGGTGACCTAGCGCTCGCAGCCGGGCGTGGCTGGGTACGATTGGGTGACCTGACGACGTGGCTAGGGGCACGACCAGGTGACTTAGCGCTCGCGGTCGGGCGTGGTTCGGCATGGACGGGTGACCAGATGACACAACTGGGTCGTGGCTGGTGATGACGTGGTTTGCTAGAACAGTATCTTGACACAGGAACAAAACATGGCACGACAAGGTGATCTGGCGCTGCGGCCGGGCGTGGCAGGGCACGGTCGGCTGACGACACGGCTTGACCGTGGCCGGTGATGACCTGGACTCGACCCAAAGTGACAAATGATCAGGTATATTAGGGGATGTACACCAAAATCTCGTTATCAAAGTTGATTGAACCAAGTGTATTTTGCTCAAATATTTATAATCTATTAAATTTGTCTTACTTTAATAGTTAACTAACAACGTCCATGCTAATGCCAGCTTCATAATATAATCATTTCCTAATATATTAAATTTGTCTTACTTACTAGTTATAACTAACATGGTCCATGATAATATCAGCTTCATATTGTTATTTTGTCCTAAAATCTATTAAATTTGTTTTGGTTTCCCACAATTTTTCTCTAATCAGACTGATCTCCTTTTTTTTGGCCCACGCAAATTTCACCTCGCTAATCTAATTGGTTTTCAGCTCCCGCCATCCATTCCCTCCATTTATTTTCATTTCCCTCAATTTTTCCTCCAACCAGTCCGATCTCCCTCCATGTTTTGGCCCACGCAAATTCCAACCCTCGCTAATTATTTCAGGTTTGTGCAGTGACCCCACCATCCATAGAGATAAGGGAGGTGCGTAGGGTGTGTGATAGAAATTTCACCCATCTCTAACTGCCCTTTGGATTAATCTAGTCAGCTCCCCTGCCTCCCCCCATTCCACGCCAAGAAGGTCGTGGGTTTCTTCTCAGCCCCCATCGCCCCCATCGCACAACTCCACATCTCTGGTGTCCTCTGTTTTGGGCGGCACCACAGCAGGACCTTAATCTTCCTCGCGTCAATCAGGTTTGCAATGTTCGATCTGCTTCGGTCTCCTAAGGGTTTGATGTCGTGACGAGATCTTTCCTTGCCGCCGCCCTCTTGTCTCCTGCTTGTTCGTTTCGTTATTCTTAGAGATATCTTACTGCTCCAATTGCTTTGTGTTCTTCGATGTACTTTTTCCTCCATGAGATGGTTGTTTACTGTTAGGTACCGGTAAAAAATGGGTGCCATTGGTTCTAGTTTCCTATCAGCGGTGCAATCTGTTTTAATCCTTCCCCTGCCGCCAGACAAACATGAACCGCCGTGCAATCTGTATTGAAACTGTCAGTACAAATTAGATATCCTGACGTGTTACCATCCGCCAAGCTGCACTTTATATTAATTATGCTTGAACTGTGTACTAATAATTTAGCCACATTGAAGTATACAGATTGGAAAATTCCTACACTTTGTTGTCAAGTTCTCATGTATGACTCCACTCTATTAATTCTATTTGGTTGAAAAACAATCCCAACAATCCATTCTTATTGTTAGTGAAAACTTAGTACCAATGAATCAAGAAAGTGTGAGGAATTGTTAAAATATTTTCTTTTTCACTTCTTTTGATTTATCTGCTATTGAACTGTCCAGTTGCATAGGGAACTGATGAGTTGATCACCAACATTTTACAAATAATGTAATTTATATACAAATAATTAGTTCACATGTCAAATTATACTGTCATTGATGAACTTGTGTTGCAGACATGACAAGGGTTAGAAAAAACGCATGGTTCAAAGCTTCGATGAATATATGTCAGAGGAGCATACTGGGCAAGAGAAACATGGAGAAAATGTAGCACCACCTAAAGATCAGCCTAATGCAGGAGGCGACCATATAGATAGCGATGGTGATATTGAGATTAATGTTCAAGGTAATTAGTAGACTGTTCTACTTAGCACAATATTCTTTGGATTTATTTTTACTGAACAGTTCATTTTTGCAATGTAATACTAGAAGATGAAACCAAACAAACAGTAAAGCGTGGAAAGACTAAACTGAAAGATATTTGGAACCTGCCAAGAGGTACTAGAATCGTGGTTCAGTGTAATGAACTGAATCAACCAATTGGAGAAGAGGCTGGATTACTAGGAAAATTTCTTGGCATGCTGGCTAGGAATGGGTGTTTATGTAGCTTGAGCTACAAGGATTGGAGACTTCTAATTGGAAAGAAGGAAAGAAACACAAATGAACAAAAAAATAAGAATGATATACAGAAGCAAGTAAACGTACGTAATTCCAGTAGATATCTTATAATATTATTTCGTAATGTTAAATGGCTTACTTTCATTTTTGTCATATCCCTATTGCTATTGGTATGCAGATGAGATTCCTTTACCCTTATCGCATGGAAAAATGGATACTGCGAACCATTGGAGATATATGGAGGCAACACAAGTCAAATCTGAAATCAATTTATTTTGATGTGAACAAGAGCAAGGAAGTTAACTACATCAATGCTCCAGATGGTGTAATTGTCGATCAGTGGATTGCACTTGTTGATAATTGGATGACTCAGAAAGCTCAGGTACATGTATATTCTTGTATGTACCAGTTGTTACCGTATATGTGTTTGTCACACATATTAGAATTTCTAAACACTAGTTCAATGTAAATGCTTTGCTTCATTTCCTCATTCTACAATAGGGAACAAGTAAGGCAAATAGGATACATCGTGCAAAGAAGAAGTCAATCCCTACAACTGGAACAAAGAGCTTTGCTCGAAACAGGGAGCTGGTACATTTTGAACAACTTTAACTATGATGACATTTGATGCATCCATATATGATGCAATAATTTTAAAGTCCTTGGTATTATCTTTTGTGTTCCACAGAGGGCAAAAGATCCAGAAAAGAAATACCCACAAAGGGCTGTTCTTTATATCCATACACATCAGGCTAAAAGTGAGAAGAACACAAATGCACATGTGGTATACTACTTGTGATGTTCTATCTTTGATGAATTAAAATGCTATTTTTGTACAGTATTTTAATTCAAGTGACTGCTTTGCCTAGGATAATTTGAAGGAACTAATAGTGCAGCAGCCAGATTTAGTAGACACTAGTCAAGGAAAGGATGCATGGAAAGGAGATGCATTAAGTCAAATATTAGGAGAGGAGAAGCCTGGGCATGTGCATGGTTTGGGACTTGTCCCAAATCCTGATCAAGTTTTTGAGCCAACTACTTCAAGGCGCCTTAAGAATATAAATCTGACTTCATTGGATGCAAAATCAAGTGAAGATGTCATATCTCTGAGACTATACTAGAACTGAAACAGAAGACAAAAACCTTGGAACAAAGACAAACTCAGCAGGTAAATTTAAAGAACTTTCATATTAAGCATTTCCTGTATTATATTTTGACTTTGGTGTTACAGAGATGTTCAAATGATCCTGGGGATGTACCTAAAGATGGCTTTTGCATGGATATGCCAAATTCAAAAAGAAAAGTACGTATCTCTACGCAATATTCACAGAACATAGGCTTTTCAGTGAAACAAATTTTGAACTATATTCTAAAATATAACCCTTTGTCTTTCAACAACGAGTATACGGTGACCCTCGAACTGAACAGTTTAGCAGGTTTGAGCAACAGGATTATACAATGGTAGGAATGAATCGACATGATATTCAAGTCAGACTTTTTTTTCTTAGTAACTCTTTATTCTTATTTACTACAGGAGGAGCAAACTGATGAGGTTGACTGTGAGGATATGCAGCCACTGTACAAAATTCGTATTGAAGATAAGGTTCACATACATAATTTTGTACTGATATTTGTAGATCTGCAGATAGTACTGTTTACCTCCAGTTTCTTTTCAATTCTTCTGCCATGTGTTTCATTCCTAGAAAAAAATAGATTTCACTACATAATGACATTATATTTAAGTTTGAATATTTTCCCCCAAAAATATACCATTTTGTAGTACTAAAGCCATCCATTGTGATTCTGTGTTGTATTGAATTGAAGAGAAAGGCAGCTAATGCTCTTGATGAAACCTTTCTGCAAGCCAATAGATATTCTACTGCACACAAGGTTAGTATTTGATCATCTATAGATGCATCTTTTTATCAAAGCATGCATTTTCATAAAGTGACTAGTAATTTTGATTGTGACAGGCTAAATCAAAATATATCCATGATGACATTACGCTGGACAAAAGCAAGTATACTGATGCAACTGCAGCCAAGGTGATCAATGTCATTTCTTTGTTCTATGAATTTTATCAGATTATAGAGTGGTGTGTAATAAGTAAACTAGCATACATAACAGGGTGAGGGCCTAGAACCATCTTCCAATTTCTCAAATCAGGATGACTCCCATCACTAGGTATTTATGTTACATGAACATTTTCAAAATGTTAACTATGCTGATTTGACTACTTACTTGCTCCAGAACAATATGATGTCAACAAAAGCTAGTAGAACCATATATGCTAGTGTAGAAGAAACATCTTTTTATGATGCATTTTTATTTTCTTTTTCCTAACAGTTAACCTAATTGCATACTAATGTTCCCTGCAATATACTTTTGTAGAAAAACAGCATGGTACAAAAAATTTGTCCACCGGCAATTCAATGAAGGTATGACTGAAACTGTTTACAACCTGTTTGATTTTATTTTGGGCAATTCACACAGTCATATATACCTGTACTAGGTTGGCACTAAAGTATTCTGAAAGAGCTTGAAAAATCAAACTAAGGATGTTGCTCTTGCTACAATTGTAAGTTGTGGTCCAACACAGAAACTTGAAGGTGTTCAGCTAGGCAAAGAATTTTGGATGGTGCGTGTCAGTATTCCAATTATGGATAATGAACCACTGATACGACCATACAAAAGCTACAGAGTTATCAGAGATGCTCAAGGAGTTAATATCGCCTGGCCTTCAACTTTTGTATGTCATTTTCCTATTATCTCAATAGAGTTCCATTTCTACTAAATATGTTGCATTTCAGTAACCCAGTTTTCATCTGTAGGTCGAGAAGATAAATGCATGATTTCATCTGGAAGCCTACAATTTGGAGAACATAGGGCTGGTAGCATTCTATGAGGAGTCCTCTGTATTTTTTTCATTTCTGTGAGGAAACTGTTTTTGTACAAAAACTATGTCATGAATGATGTTGATGGTGCTCTTTGTAATGCAACATACTGTTTTTTAATGTATGACTGAATGAGCTTATTTGCGATGTGCGGAATGTCTCAAGTCTCCCCATTAAACTTCACATGATGCATTTTCTATTTTTATTTGGCTCAAATTGAAAATTCCAATTATTATTGATTAAATAAATAATTTCTTACTCTACATATAAGTGTTGCAGCAACTCAAATCTATGTGTCGCAGCAACCCATTAAAGTCATTTGTTCATGGCTTGTACGAACACATGTAAGTGTTGCCACAACCATCTTATATCCGTTGCAACCTTGCAATGCTTATTTGATGATGTTACCAACACATATATAAGTGTTGTGATAGACCCTTGCAACACCACTTTAAGCAACACTTATTAAATGGGTTTGTATAGACCCTGCCAACGCATATATGAACTTTGTAGTGACACTTGCCTTCCACAAGATCCGAAAACTGCTCAGAGTCTTCAAAGTCTTCACCTTCAGAAAACCCTCGAAAAGCTCATTCTCTACGCATCAAACATCCACATGTAAGAGACAATACAATAAAATAAGAAAACAATACACCAATCATTTCAAACAGGAACAAAAGCTTCACTAAACTATTCTACATGTCGAGACGAACACATGGATATAAAGAACGCTAAAAACGGAGCTAAAACGCAAAAGATATGAGCTAAACAAGATCTAAGGGCTTAACTGCAGGAAAACTAAACTTCTAAGGGCCTAACTAAAAGAACTTTTCAATTGCGGACGGGCATACTTGTGAAACTAGAAAACTGAGGGGCCTTTCAGCAGAACTGACAGGGCTGACCGGTGGTTGACCGGTACACCGGCGGTTAGACTGGATCTAGGCCATTGATCTTGGATCGGACGGCTGTGACGAGCGGCTGCAACGGGCTCGCCGGTGAACGGCGGCGCACGGCGGTGGCCTCACCGGCGATCTTGATCTTGAGGTTGAAGCCACGTTTTGCGATGCGGTTTGCACTGAGGCAGAGCTGGGAACACGGCGAACTCGAACAGGGGGTTTACGCGAGCGCGGAGACAACGACGGCATCCTACAGCACGAAGAGGCGGACGGCGGACTCCGGCGAGCTTCCCAGGACGCTACGGAGCACGGACAAGCACAAGAGGACCACTGGTGGCTCCTTCACCTTTTTTTTCTCGAAAGACGCAGGAGAACTGTGCTTCATTATATTAAGAAGGAGAAAAGGGAAACATTCCCTGAGAGTACACAAACACAACTTAACTCAACCCAACACACGCCAACACACTCACCCTCCACCCTAAGGGATTCCAATCAAAAACTCGCCCGTGACAGAAAAGATGAACGACCAAAAAAATCTTTCTTTCTTTCTAAACTACAGAGGTAGGGGCTGTTAAGAAAGAGATTCCACGTGCCCCTACCATCGACCACAGCTTCCTTTCTCAGGAGTGGCTCCATCAAAAACACATCTATTTCGCTGAGTCCATAAAGTCCAGGCCCCCAGAATAGTGAGAGAGTTGAAACCTTGTAGCTGCATACCGCTCAAATCATTACAAGCCCTCTCCCACCAGTCATAAAAAGAAGAATCAGAAAGCTGAGGGGAGAGGGTTTGCAGACCGACTTGTGAGAAGAAATGAAACCAGAATTCTCTTGCAAAGGGGCAGTTGACTAGAAGATGGTTAATAGATTCTGGTGCTTGATCACACATAGGACAACTTTCCGGATGAGGGAGACCTCGGCGCGCTAGACGATCAGCAGTCCGGCATCGGTCGTGAGCAACAAGCCACATGAAAAAAGAGCATTTGCCAGGAGCCCAGGATTTCCAAATTTTTTCCCACGGTCTGAAAGTAGTTGCCCCAAGGAAGAATCCCTCATAGGCTGTATTAGCAGAGTATTGACCACTAGCTGAAAAGCGCCAGACGTGCCTGTCTTCAATGCCGGGCTGAAGCTGAAAGTTTGTTAAAATGTCCCATAACCGGAGGTAATCAACAAGCACTCCCACAGGGTGACCCCCTTGAATATCAGAAACCCAAGCATGGTTGATAAGGGCCTCTTGCACCGTTCGCTTCCGGCGTTTTCTAACTGGGATAACTTCCAAAAGCCGAGGCACAAGATCTGCAATACTTTGACCATGGAGCCAGCGATCTGTCCAAAAGAGAGTAGTTGCTCCATCCCCCACCTCAGAATATACAGCTGTAGCGAAGAAAGCCTTGATCTGTTTTGGAACATTAATAATGAAATCCTCCCATGGGCGATTCGGTTCTGTCTTTTGTAGCCACACCCAACGCATTTTCAGCGACCATCCCAGGGTTTTAAGATCTGAAATTCCAAGACCACCAAGCTCTTTGGGTCGGCAAACTTTGGGCCAAGCAATTAGGCAGTGACCTCCAAGCGCATCCTTGCGGCCTCTCCAAAGAAACCCTCGTCTAATTTTGTCAATTGCTTTGATAGCCCAAGCTGGAAATTCAACAGCCATAAATAGGTAAATGAGCATGCCAGTGAGAACAGACTGCACCTGAACCCTTCTTCTAGCCTTAGTCATCAGATTTGCCTTCCAACCTTGAAGTTGATCTGCGATTCGATCAATGTAAGGCTGCACTTGTTCCTTGGTAAGACGCTTTAGGGAAAGCGGCAAACCAAGGTATTTGCATGGGAAATCAGCAAGGGCACAAGGCAGCAGTGCCTGAATATTTCTAATATCACTGTCCTCACATCTGATGGGCAAAACATTGCTCTTTTGCAAGTTAGTTTTCAGACCTGTAGCCTCACCAAACAAGTTGAGAATGTCCAAAGTAATCTCGATGTCTTCAGCAGCAGGACGGAGAAAAAGCACCACGTCATCTGCATACATAGAAACTCGATGCTTGAATGCCCTCCTGGATAAAGGTAGCAGTAACCCAGCATCAGCGGCCTTTGAAATCATACGCCCAAGCACATCCATGACCAAAATAAACATCATCGGAGAGAGGGGATCACCCTGTCTCAGACCTTGACAAAGAGAAATACGACTACCAGGGACCCCATTCATAAGCACTTGAGTGGTCGAGGTGTATAGAAGCCCACAGATTATGTCCTGCCATATCTGTCCAAACCCCAAGTGCCTCAAAATATCAATGAGAAAAGGCCATGACACCGAATCAAATGCCTTAGAGATGTCGAGTTTCAATAGAATGCGAGGCTGTTTCTGTTGGTGGAGAAATCTCGCAGTTTGCTGCACCAACATAAAATTGTCCTGAATGAAGCGCCCCTTGATGAAAGCACTTTGGACAGGTGAGACCATTTCCTGGAGTTTTGGAGCGAGACGATTAGCCAGCAGCTTTGTAACTAGTTTGGCAAAACTGTGGACCAAACTTATAGGTCTGAAATCTTTGGGTTGATCCGCATCCTCCCTCTTAGGGAGAAGAGTGATATAAGCTGAGTTGAGAATCCCAAAATTAACCAACTTCCTGCTCCAAACAGTGGAAATTGCAGCCATGATATCTTCCTTTATAATAGGCCAACAAGTTTTATAAAATCGTCCTGTGTATCCATCGGGACTAGGTGCCTTATCTGAAGGCATTTGCTTAATGGTGCTCCACACCTCCTCTTCAGAAAAGGGAAGTTCAAGATCAGAGAGATCATGTACCGGGATGCCCAGCTCCTCTAGGTTGATAGTATGCTCTCTAGTTGCACTCCTTCCTAAAAGATTCTCATAGAACTCATCAATGACCGCAGCTTTCTCATGTTGGCCGGTGCAGATTCTCATAGAAATCAGCTTTGCAATAAAATTCTTCCTTTTTCTATGCCGAGCACGTAGATGGAAAAGTTGTGTGTTAGCATCTCCCTCTTTAAGCCAACTGATACGTGACCGCAACCGTGCCATTGTACGCTTAAGAGAGGCGAGAGCTAAACTATGTTTTTCAGATTATTTTTAAGCCACTACTAGAAAACCCCCCCCCCCCCCTTTAGCTATGTTATAGTAGTAACGCACACTGGAAGCGTTTCTACGTTAGTGCCTAAAGATGCTTTTTGACATGATTTTGAGATCATGTCAAACTGTCATGGTATTTGACACGCTTACAGCGTTGGTAGTCTTATAAAGACATTTTTTATGACAATATTGAAATCATCTTAAAAAAGAGATGAAGTTAGCCACATTTTAAAGCGTCATTAGTGCCTTGACACGTTAAAAAGCGTAGCAGATAATGTCCAAAATCATGTAAAGATGCATTTTGACATGATTGTAAAAATGTTTCAAGATGTTACGCTTTTAGACATGCTTTAAATCATAACTAGCAAGTAGAAACATCATAAAGCATACCAGATAAGTGTAATAAATGGTTCTTCATGTAAAACTCAAGAGGACACTATATGTTATGTAAGTCAAGTTTGTTGTGTAGGTGAGATGGTAAGGAAGCTATGTGTGAGATGAGAGATCTTAGGTTCGAATCCTGTACGACACACATATTTCACATGAAAAATCATGTATAGGTGTCCTCAAATCTGAAATATATTTTATTTTTTTTCACAAATTTGTAGACATGTTTTATAGATGTATCTAGAAGTTTGTCTCTATATTTATTAACACACAATAAAGTGTTACTATAACATGTAACTAGACCACTAGAGATGTTTTGTACACGTGTCTACAAGATTGTATCATTTTTATTAGATATGCATCTAACGTGTCTACAAAATGTATCTTTGTTTCATAGTGACGTTTAAAGAATTCATCGCTACAAGGTTTGACGCGGTGCATACGAAGATGCTTCTAACACGCTTTATGAAAGCATGCCTATACTGACATAGAGACGAAATAAAATGTGTCTAACTCTAAATCTGGCGTATTTAGAGGGGGGTTTTCTAGTAGTGAGCCAAAGCTCCTCCTCAGAGAGTTGGCGGCTATCTTGAGCGATCTCAAACTGGTGGAGAATTTCTCTTGCTAGAGCGAGCTGCATAGATAATTGACCGACCGTTCTGCTGCTCCAGCTTTGCAAGCTCTTGGTGACTGCACAGAACTTCTTCGCAAGAGTGACGAAAGGACATGCACCAGAAGGGATAGAATTCCAGGCAGAGGCAACAACCTCATGGAAGCCTTCAAGATTGGGCCAGAAGTACTCAAAATGAAATCGGCGTCGACCTCGCAGATTGTCATGAAGTCCGAGCAGCAAGGGGCAATGATCGGAATCGTCAGAAGCTGTACTTTGCAGTAGACAGTTGGGAAAGATATCTTCCCAATCAATTGAATACAACACTCTGTCTAGACACACAAGAGTAGGAGATTCCTGCTGATTTGACCATGTGTATTTACGACCATGTAAAGGTAATTCTTTCAAGGCCAGATCATTGATCAATCTCCGGAAACGCCCCATCATTGCTCTGTTCAGGTTAGAGTTGTTCTTGTCTTCATCCTTATAAATAAGGTTTAAATCACCAGCGACCATCCAAGCACCTGGGCACGCTGCTCGAATATACCGCAGCTCTTGTAGAAACTGTATCTTATCATCATTTCCTTGAGGGCCATAAACACAAGTCAGCCACCAGTTCTGTCCATTCGACTGAGAAATCTGAATAGATATACTGTGATTATTAACTCTTGGAGTTCTGGAGACTCTGATGTGTCGCCTCCAGGCCACCAGGATTCCCCCACTTGCACCAAAAGCAGGAACAACAAAGAATTCGGGGAAGTCTGAACCAAGGGCAGAGAGCAAAACTCTGTTGGTCATAGCCGAAATTTTGGTTTCCTGGATGCACACAATGTCAGCTCGTGAAGCCTCAACAATGGTACGCACAGAATCCTGTCTAGCTGCAGAATTGAGTCCCCTCACATTCCAGATAAGAATTTTGGCAGGATCCATAAGACATGAAAGCTAAAAAACGACCGACAAGAAACACCAATTAAGTTAGCAGATCTCCATTAGCGCCATGACCCAGTTCCTCCGGCAAAGACCAATTGAACAAGGCAGTCATAGCTTGGATATGCGAAGCAGATGGCCGGTGACCAAAAAGTTTAGCATATTCATCTTGAGCTTGTTGAGTAATACCTTCATTCTCGCTGATGATGTCCAGAGCCCTCATGACCTTTTTCCTTGCTCTTACTTCAAGCTCTCCCAGTTGGAATTCAACCGCGGCACCAGCAAGACGGTGGCTGCGGCGTGGCGTTTCTCCAGCCAAGTGCGTCTTGCTCCTGCGCTTTTGAATGGCAGGTGCAGGTAGCAGACCATCCACTCGGCGCGTGAGCTTGTTGAGGAAGGCGACCCGAGCTGCAGGTGTGCGAGGGGAAGAGGGCACCAGAGATGGAACAGCTCCTGCTGCATCCACATCCTGGGCTCTCACCGCATCACCACCTTCCACAACCGCATCCCTTCCCACCCCGGCCACATCAGGCAGGACAACGGGGGGGTCAGGAGCAGGCGAGCAGGTGGCTGCGGCAGGATCCACACCCATCTCCACGGCAGACTCTTCATGGCGACGAGCATGGCGAATCCGGCGCCTGGAATAAAAGCGTGTTGGGGTGGGGTGGAGGCGAGGGGGTAGCAGCGGAGTCCCAGTCGCCGGTGGAGTGCGCGGGGGAGAAGAAGTCGTCCTCGGGGCGGCCAGGCAGGGGGAGGCCGGAGGCATCGTAACCTTTCCAGCAGCCGGGCCATAGGGTGCCGGATTTACCGTAGTCCCATCAATGGCCGGGCTGGGAGAGACGGGAGCACCGTAGCGTGTTCAAGGCCCAAGCCACCCATTTGAGTTGCAAGTTCCTCCAGATCAGAAGCAGGGGAGCCCAAGGTCAGCCCACCAGAATCGCCAAGGAGCGCGGGAGAAAAAGGCCTAGGAATATCCCCTTCCAAAGTTAAAACAGGGGCCACGGGAGAGTTGTTCTCCACGACCACCGCCGCCATCACTTCATCTTCAGCGGACTCCACGCGAAGGACAGGCTGTGCTCGATCTTCAAGGGTCTTAGACTGCATTTGTGTTTCATTGATGACGTTCGCTTCGTTATCCGGTAGACTCACGCCGTCCAAGGAGACCGTTTTGGAAACAGTACCCACCATTGACTCCACAGGTTGCGAGCAGCCGGAAGTGGGCCTCTCACGCGCCTGGACAGTTGAGCCGGCACCACCGTAGAAGGCACTCCCACTGTCGACGGCCAACGTCCGGCCAAGCCGTGGCGGAACGGAGACCGAGAATCTTCGCTGTTGTCGATTGGAGGGGCCTTCATCACTGTCATCACTGTCATCATCAAGGGAAGAGGAAGGTGGTGGGCTTGTAGCAGCTCCTCTGGAGGGGATGATGACGGAGGTCTTGAATTTGATAGGATAAGCCAAAAATCGCTTCACCGAAGGATGCTCCATAAAGGCAGTTGGGGGCTCAGCAACCCAGAGATCCTTTGACGGGGGAATTTTGCTCGAGTCCAAGCACCAGGCAGAGCACCGAAAGGATGACAGGTCACTCAATTCAGACGTAGCTTCATGCACATGATCAATCCAAGCATAGGGATTTAACAGCTGCTCCACGGTGGAGGTTTCCCAAACATGAACAGGAATTCCATTGACCTCGACATCCAACTTACAGGGCAAGGCTTTTCCAGCGGCTCCGGCGAGCCGGCTCCATTTTTTGCATAGAAGGCTGAAATCCGACGAGCGAAGTGGCTGCTGATGGCTGAGCAGCCGGTTCACAGAGCTCACATCAGGGAGCATTAGCAAGTATCTTGAGGGAGAAGTACGACGAAGAACTAGGGAGATTGCTTCGACTTCCAACTTGGTCGCAAGAACGTCAGCAATTGCATGAACAGGAGCAGTACCAATGATTGACACAATCACAGCATGCGCCAAATCCTCTTCCGCACGAGCAATGCGACTGCTCCAATTGATGATGCAGGGCAGGTCCGTCTGCTTTTCCAGAGATGAGGCTGCTTGATTCTCCATAGACACTCCAATACACGAAAGAGGAGCATCAGGTGGCGCAGGAGGCTCGGACTGTCCTGCATCGGCACGACGTCTGAAACGCGGCCGTCTCCTCCGACGCCGGCCGCCGCCTTGGTTTGCATCCTGCACCGTTGACCGCTCAGACGTCATTGTCATAGCATGGCCAGTTGGGAAACATGCCATGCCCAGCTCCAAGATCGCCGGAGAAGACCGTCGCGAAGGAGCAGTATCGGCCGCAACCCACCCCGTGCTCGCCGGAACAGACCGTTGCGACAGATGAGCATGACTCGGGGGTTGAGCAGAACCGGCCGCAACCCGCCCCGCGCTCGCCGGAACAGACCGTTGCGAGGGGGCAGTGCAGTCCGCAGGCGTGGAGGAAGCAGCCGGCCTCCAAACCAACCGGCGGTGGGGAAGAAGATTAGCACCCATGCAAGCATATGAGTGATGCCCAAGTGCTCGGCAGCGAAAGCATCTCGGACGCTGCGAGCACTGGGCGCCCGAGTGAGAGATGGAAAAACAGTTGAAACATTTGCCATGAAGGTCCGCAGGAACCGGACGGCGAGGGCGAGCAGGTCGCTGGCGGCGCCCATGGCCCCTGCTGGAATGGCATTTGCACCATCCGTCAGGGTCAGGCTTAGAAGCCCAGCGCTGCTTGAAGAATTTCTGACGCCCTGCCGCCACCGGAAGAATTCCACCGGAACGACTCTGAGAAACCGAGCCAGCGCAACGTGGACTGGCCCGAGGACGGGACATCGGCCGTGGGCCGACCGGAACTCCAGAGAAAGCTGCCGGCGGGGACCTCGATGGGATGGCGGTCGCAATTGAAGCCTGCGAGGCCGCCGTCCCCTGCTTTTGAACTTCCTGGGCACCGACAAGACGACGAGTCTCCCCCGCGGCAGAGGTCCTCAGATTGGTTCCGGCGAGCAGAACATCCCTGAACGACGGCCGCACATCCGCAGACCGGCTGGAGGAAGGTGAGGCGTCATCGTCGTTCCATCGCTGGGCCTTGGAGCGACCAACGGTGGAGCAGGGGGAAACTAGGTAGGAGCGATAGGGGGTGGTGGGGAGGGCTCCCGACGCCAGGAAAGAGCGTGGGGTTGGTGGGGGGAGAAGCGCCGGGAGGGGGGAGGGGAGGCGAGAGGTCTTCCATACTCTTGATTGTCGGATCTGCTTACAGCTAAGTGGCTCCTTCACCTTGCTGCAAAACTTCGGGTGGTAACCCCGATGCCGGAACGGCGGCCGCAAGGGAGATCGATGGCGGTGGCTAGCGCTAGGGTTTGGAGTTGGGGCGGCACTGATGCTTGCGGATTGGAGCAAAAGGGGTTGAGGGAGGGGCGGCGGCGGCTTTATAGGCCAAGGAGACGGCCTCGGTGTGCGGGCCCGGAACCAGGACGCGGCGTGGGAGGTGGCTTGGCTCGGTCGGACTCCTGCTCGAGCTCGGGGTGAGCCTGAGGAAGGGGATGACGGCACGGGACCCGCGTAGCAGCGAGACGCGGTGGAGAAAGGGCAGCTAGGCCGGGAATGGGCCGAAAGGTTGGCCGGCTGCGGGGCTGAAAAGTGTCAGGCGAACGAGGCCGAGGAATCCAGGGGGCTTTCCTAGACTTCACTCGCTGGGCCGACAGAACAGAAAAGAAAAGAAAGGGGAGGGGGATAAAGAAAGATTTTGCCATTTTTCAAAAGGGATCAAACCAATGAATTCAAACACTAGTTTGAATTCAAACAATCAAAATTTATACTCCAGCATGAATGCAACAATAAACTCATATAGTTCATTAATTTAATTAAGAAAATAATTAAGTGCCTAAGAAAATTAAATAAGACCTTATAAATCCTTAAATAAAAACATTGTTGCTAGCAAAATTTTAATAAAGGCATAATGTGAAATTTAGGGTGTTACAAATCCTACCCCCTTAAAATGAATATCGTCCTCGAGATTCGAATGGATCAACAAAAAGATCAGGATAATCTGCCTTCAGTTCATCCTCTCTTTCCCATGTTGCCTCATCCTCTGCATGATTACTCCACTGCACCTTGCACATCTTAATTACCCGATTCCTTGTAACCCGTGCTAGAGTATCCATGATCCTGATGGACTGTTCAGTGTAAGTGAGATCCTCCTTAACGTTCAATCCATCCATAGGTAGTGGCTCCTTATCGTGAGGCTGGAGACCCTTTTTCAGTTGAGAGATATGGAACACATCATGCACATCTGAGAGATGATTTGTTAACTCCAATCTGTAAGCTACTTCTCCCACTCTCTCTAAGTTCTTGAAGGGTCTGATAAAGCGAGGTGACAACTTTCCCTTTACCTTGAATCTACGCAAACCTCTGATCGGTGACACTTTTAGGTACACATAATCGCCTTCTTGAAGAACGACGTCTCTCCTCTTTCCGTCTGCATAACTTTTCTGTCTAGATTGAGCAGTCCTCAAGTTTTGTCTTATGATCTGAACTTGCGTTTCTGCTTCCTTAACGATATCAGTTCCAAACAACTGACTCTCTCCCATTTGGCTCCAATACAAAGGTGTTCTACACTTTCTTCAATACAATGCCTTGAAGGGTGCCATCTTAAGACTAGCCTGATAGCTGTTGTTGTAAGAGAACTCAGCAAATGGCAAACTCTTATCCCAACTTCCTCCATGTTTAAGGGCGCAAGCTCTCAACATGTCCTCCAGAATCTGGTCAGTCCTCTCAGTTTGTCCATCTATCTGTGGGTGATGAGCTGAGCTGAAATTCAACTTTGTATCCATGGACTCATGAAGCTTCTCCCAAAAACGAGACATGAACTGAGTACCTCTGTCAGACACTATCTTCTTAGGTACACCATGCAAGCACACGATCTAGGACATATATAGTTCTGCCAACCTTGCACCAGAATGGGTAGTCTTCACAGGGATGAAATGAGCTACTTTAGTTAATCGATCCACTATTACCCATATAGAATCATACCCAGTTGGTGTACGTGGCAATCCCACTATGAAATCCATACTTATCTCTTCCTACTTCCATTCAGGCACCTTTAATGGTTGAAGTAATCCAGCTGGTTTCTGATGCTCAGCTTTAACCCTATGACAGGTGTCACACAAGGCCACATGGGCTGCTACATCCCTCTTCATTCCATACCACCAATACCTCTGCTTGAGATCCTGATACATCTTAGTACTACCTGGGTGAATGGAATAAGCTGAATCATGAGCCTCTCTTAAGATGGTCTTTCGGAGATCTCCCACATCAGCCACACAAATCCTGTTCCTAAACCATATGGTTCCCTGATCATCCTCTGTGAAATTTGGGGTTTTACCCTTTTCCATAGTCTCTCTGATTTCTTTGATCTCTATATCCTCCAGTTGTCCTTTGCATATCTCCTGCTCCAAGCTAGATTCTACATCTAAAGTTACACCCTTGGTATGAGCAACTATCCCCAAGTTGAGGCTCTCAAACTCCTTCATCAACTGATCTGGCAACTGGAAAGCTAAGACCATGTTAGCATGTCCCTTCCGACTCAAAGCATCTGCAACCAAGTTTGCCTTGCCACGATGATAGTGTATCTCCAGATCATAATCCTTGATCAGCTCTAACCAGCGATGTTGTCTCAGATTTAAATCCTTCTAAGTGAAGATGTACTTCAAACTCTTATGATCTGTATAAATCTGCCACTTGGTTACCATAATGTAGTGCCTCCAAATCTTCAATGCGTGAACCACTGCTGTTAACTCCAAATCATGTGTAGGATAATTCAGCTCATGTTTCCTCAACTGTCGAGATGCATAGGCTATAACATGACCTTCCTACATGAGAACACAGCCTAAGCCCTGTCGAGATGCATCACAATAGATATCAAAATTTTTCTGCAGATCTGGCATCACTAGAACTGGAGCTGTGGTCAACCTCTTCTTCAATTCCCCAAAACTGACTTGATAGGTAGCAGTCCACTTGAACTGTTTATCTTTCTCTAATAGCGATGTAAGAGGCTTCGCTATTTTAGAAAACCCTTCAAGTAACCGACAATAATATCCTGCAAGACCAAGAAAACTCCTGATCTCCTTGATAGTCCGTGGTGGTTCCCACTTCAATACATCACTGACCTTTGCTGGATCAACTGAAATACCTTCATTGGTGATGACATGCCCAAGGAAAGAGACTTCCTTCAACCAAAAATCACACTTGCTGAACTTGGCATACAGCTGATGCTCTCTCAGCTTCTGCAACACAAGCCTCATGTGCTCCTCGTGCTCCTCCTCATTCCTGGAGGAAATCAAGATATCATCAATGAACACCACAACAAACTTATCCAAATACTCCATAAACACTTTGTTCATCAGATACATAAAGTAGGCAGGTGCATTGGTCAATCCAAAAGACATGGTTGTGTACTCATAGAGTCCATACCTAGTAGTGAATGCAGTCTTAGGAATATCTGATAATCTGATCTTCATCTGATGATAAACAGAACGTAAATCAATCTTTGAGAATACCTTAGCACCTCTCATCTAATCAAACAAATCGTCAATATGGGGCAATGGGTACTTATTCTTGATAGTAACATCATTGAGCAATCTATAATCCACACACATCCTCTGAGTACCATCCTTCTTCTCCACAAAGATAACCGGTGCCCCCAAGGTGATAAACTTGGACGAATGAATCCCTTTTCCAATAACTCCTTAATCTGCTTCTTAAGCTCAAGTAATTGATCACTAGACATTCTATATGGACGCTTAGAAATAGGAGCAGTACCAGGTAAAAGATCAATGACAAACTCAACATCTCGATCAGGTGGCATATCCGGTAGCTCATCTGGGAACACATCTGGATAATCACACACCACCTTGATATCTTCCAAAGATTTACCATTCAACTGGTTTACTAAACACCCTGATGCTGATGGTAGAGCAACTACAAACTCAATCCATTCCCCGTCTAGACTAGTGAGAAAAACTGACTTCTTGGCGTACTGAATTTCTCCATTAAACTTGCTCAACCATCCCATTCCAAGTATCACATCAATGCCCTCAGAATCCAACACTATGAGGTTAGCCCAGAAATCCTTCCCCAAGATCTGAAGGTTAACATTATTACACCTGTGTAGTGCCTTCATGTTCCCTTTTGCTGAACTAACTAGCATAGGACGTGGCATGGTGCTCATGGGGATGATAAGTTTAGCTGCACACTGGGAAGTAATGAAAGAATGAGCTGCTCCAGAATCCAATAAAACTGAAGCGGGGGCGGAGTTGACAAGACACATGCCGGACACTACTTGTGGGTTCTCCTGAGCAGTCTCTTCACTCACGTGGTTCACTCTTCCACGTGCATAGCTCTGTTTTCCCTTGTTGCCCTTCGGGGTCTGGCTCTCATTCCTCATCTGCTGGCTATGCTGACTTTGTACTGGAGTGTTGGGAGGATTCTTTTTGGGGCAGGCATTTGCATAATGCCCAACCTCTCCACACTTAAACCAGGTGGTACCTCTAGGTGTGCTAGTCTTCACTGGGGTGACAACTGGTGCCCTCTGTCATTTCTGCTGAGAACTGGGCCGTGAAGTCTGCTGTACTGGACACTCAAACTGCTGCTGCTGGTGCCCAAAGTTCTCACTTGGGCCTCCAAAATGAAGTGTTGTCCCCTGAGGTGGAGTAAAGTGAGGGCGAGTGTTACTCCCAGATTGTCCAGGGGTGGTGGCTTTCCTCTTCAGCTATCCCAACTCCTTGCGCTTGTACTCTAAGCCAATGGCCTTGTCTAGCAACGTCTGGAATGATGGGAAGGTGTGAGGTATAAGCTGGTACTGGAGTGGTTCAGCTAATCCCTCCATGAACAACTCTTGCTTCTTCTCATCATCAGCAACATCCTCAGGAGCATAGCGAGACAACTCAACGAACTTGTCCCTGTACTCTATCACGAACATCTCTCCCTGCTTGAGAGCCAGGAACTCCTTCTTCTTTAACTTCACAAGGCTGGCAGGTATATGATAGCTCCTGAAGCTGGTGGCGAACTCCTGCCAAGTGATAGCATCAGGGGTGGCATGAGCAGCAACGTAGGAATCCCACCAAGCTGACGTTGTCCCCTGAAGTCGACCTGAAGCATACATGACCTTCACTTTATCAGCGCACTGTGTGATGGTGAGCATCTTCTCCACTGTCTTCAGCCAATCTTCTGCCTCCAACGGATCAGCTGCACGAGAAAACACTGGCGGGCAATGGCTCATGAACTGCTGGTGCTTGTCCTTGTGTGGCTGGTTCTGGTTCATCTGAGCCTGCATGCTTGCCATGTTGGTGGACATGTTCTGGAGAAGCTGCATCTGTGCAGCCAGGAACTGCTGCATCGCCTGATCCATCTGACTCTGTTGCTGAGTGCTACTAGAACTGCCACTCCTCCTCTAATGTGGATCTGGACCTGGTGTTCACCATTTGAGTGTTAGGATCATGAGATTTAGATACTAGAACAAAGAGATAACTCTGAAAGATGAAGCAACATGAACTTCCAGATTAAGATAGATTATGTTGGTCCCAACAAATCAAGTGTAACTCTAATTATTGATATCCTTAAATTGGGAAATTTCGTCAGAACAGAGAGTATGAAATTAATCCAACTGGAATCAACTCAATCGGAGATCTAGAGCTCCAGATATAAAATAAGTAAGGCGACTGAGTCAGCAGAGTTTCCAGATTCTGATAGCACCAATGTTTCGTTCATGTCTCCAAGAATATTTATCCTATGTTGTTGAATTTTTGACAGAAAATCACATAGGAAATTTGTGAACTAACCCAACTGGTTTCATATCAATTGGAGTTCTGTAGCTTGAGATATAACTAAAACACTACTGCAGTGTCAGAGAGCTGCGTGAACAGATTTTGTACCAACAAGATTTGTTTGAGGGGGGTAAAGAAAGATAGATAAAGGAAAGATTATTCGAGGTTATGTGGATTGGGAAAGAATTAAACCCCAACGAAACAAACTAGCTACTAAAACCGATGTCATTGTGGTCATTACCCCACAACACACCGCACTCAAAACAAATATCCAAATCAAGCATTTATCACAAAATCAAGCATACAAGCACACTTCTAAATTAAGCACACGTTTGAGGCGTTCGCATCTATCGATTATACTAAGAAAGAACTTAAAGCTCCTACATCCTATTAAGGAAGATCTTTGAGATGAACATGATGGGGCCACTTGATTACTGAGAACGGTTATGAACACGGGTAGGTTAAAGATAGGAAAAGTTAAGAGGGACTAGAACAGACATAAAAGAACAAGAAAGCATAGAGTGAAAACATTAGTCAAGACAAGATGGAGAAAAAGTAGAATATCAAGGATGGGGGTAAAAGAAAGGATAAGTATATAAAGAAGAAGAATTAAAGCATAGCATGAGATGAGAATGGCTTCTGTGATATTATAATCCTTAAATTTGACCATTTTCTAACTAGGCTAACGTCCTACAGTCAGCACGGCTCTGGTACCACTTTGTCACACCCGAATTTGAAGACAAACTCGAATGCATAAATTACATGTGTGCCAGGATCAAGTTACACACACGTAATGACTCAGTGAATACCAAATACAGTGTCAAACCGTAAAAGAGAGTATTATAACCATTACATGACCGAAAGTCTTATAAACGTATCATCAGAGCGAATAACTAGCAGCGGATCTTCAGAAAGGAACTCCATAGGTAGCTGACTGGTGGCACGTATGCCTAGAACTCATCAACAATCTTCAAGTCTGAGCAGCAGTCCGGGTTGTGTAGATGCAATAAATAAACAAGCATGAGCACATGCCATACTCAGCAAGGGGAGAATATCATAATAAACATGCAAAGGCTGTATAAGTGGATGGCCAAAAGGGTTTAAGCACTTTAGCATTTTAGTTGGTCAAATTTTATTAAGCAACTTACTTACTAGCAAATGTAAGTGTATATCATCCCACAATTAGTGTAAAGAATCATCATCATAAACATAAAATAAATAACAATTTAAATTCATCTTCCGATAGATTAATCATGTGAGGGTCCAGGCCGCTCTTGACCGTGAGCACGGCTAATTGATTAGTTTTTAACACTCTGCAGAGGTTGTACATCTTTACCCACAAGTCGCGTAAAAGTTCAAAAGAACTTTAGACCCAACCACGCGATGCTGATCAGGCATCATACCACAATACTGAGGTGTGATTGCATAGGGACGCTGTGAGGCCTTTACAAAGATCCCCTAATATGCAGCAACCCACTAGGTTTCAGGTCGAAGCAGGGTATAAAGCTCCCTAGCAGGTACCGTGTCTTAGAAAAGCCCAACTCCCCGCTAGAGCAGGTCTATACTCCGTCAACGCCTCCCCATTAGCCCCTTTCAGGTAAGATCACTACAACATCAAGGTCTATAATTATTCAGCCAAGCCAGAGCCATATAGCCTTGTGGTTGTACTGTTGTCCTGGGTAGTCGCTCCATGTTCCGATTAAGCATGTGGTCTTGTAATTAACTTACCATTAATGAACATAGAGCATAAAGAATATCATGTTGTTTATTACCAACCCAGTTGAGCAACTAAGAAGCATCTACCATCAAGATTAATTAAGCAACCCAGTTACAAGGCAATGGTCAAAAGAAACTAGGCATAGTCCTTAATAGGAACCCGTCAAAATTAATGCAAGCAATAAAGTAAATACAGTGATTAAATGCATGTTTATATAGGATAAAGCGGGTATGACCAAGGACACTTGCCTTCCACAAGATCTGGAAACTGCTCAGAGTCTTCAAAGTCTTCACCTTCAGAAAATCCCTCGAAAAGCTCATTCTCTACGCATCACACATCCACATGCAAGAGACAATACAATAAAATAAGAAAACAATACACCAATCATTTCAAACAGGAACAAAAGCTTCACTAAACTAATCTACTCGTCGAGACGAACACATGGATATAAAGAACGCTAAAAATGGAGCTAAAATGCAAAAGATATGAGCTAAACAAGATCTAAGGGCTTAACTGCAGGAAAACTAAACTTCTAAGGGCCTAACTGAAAGAACTTTTCAATTGCGGACCGGCATACTTGTGAAACTAGAAAACTGAGGGGCCTTTCAGCAAAACCGACAGGGCTGACCGGCGGTTGACCTAGGTTGACTGGTACGCAGGCGGTTAGACTGGATCTAGGCCGTTGATCTTGGATCGGACGGCTGTGACGAGCGGCTGCAACGGGCTCGCCGGTGAACGGCGGCGCACGGTGGTGGCCTCACTGGCGATCTTGATCTTGAGCTTGAAGCCATGTTTTGCGATGCGGTTTGCACTGAGGTAGAGGTGGGAACACGATGAAGTCGAACAGGGGGTTTACACGAGCGCGGAGACGACGACGGAAGCCTGCAGCTCGACGAGGTAGACGGCGGAGTCCAGCGAGCTTCCCAGGACGCTGCGGAGCACGAACAAGCACAAGAGGATCACTGGCGGCTCCTTCACCTTGTTGCAAAGATTCAGGCGGTAACCCCGATGGCGGAACGGCGGCCGCAAGGGAGATCGATGGCGGCGGCTAGCGCTAGGGTTTGAAGTTGGGGCGGCACTAATGCTTGCGGATTGGAGCAAAAGGGGTTGAGGGAGGGGCGGCGGCGGCTTTATAGGCCAAGGAGACTGCCTCGGCGTGTGGGCCCGGAACCAGGACGCGGCGTGGGAGGTGGCTTGGCTTGGTCGGACTCCTGCTCGAGCTCGGGGTCGGCCTGAGGAAGGGGATGATGGCGCGGGACCCGCGTGGCAGCGAGACGTGGTGGAGAAAGGGCAGCTGGGCCGGGAATGTGCCGAAAGGTTGGCCGGCTGCGGGGCTGAGGAGTGTCAGGCGAACGAGCCCGAGGAATCCAGGGGGCTTTCCTAGACTTCACTCGCTGGGCCAATAGAACAGAAAAGAAAAGAAAGGGGGGGGATAAAGAAAGATTTTGCCATTTTTCAAAAGGGATCAAACCAATGAATTCAAACAATCAAAATTTATGCTCCAGCATGAATGCAACAATAAACTCCTATAGTTCATTAATTTAATTAAGAAAATAATTAAATGCCTACGAAAATTAAATAAAACATTATAAATCCTTAAATATGGACATTGTTGCTAGCAAACTTTTAATAAAGGCATAATGTGAAATTTAGGGTGTTACACAGATCTTCCAGAAGCCATATCTCCCTCATCCGGACTCCGAATTGGACGTTCCATATATGGATCTTGACCTACTAGACGTGAACTATCCAATGGTGAAGTCCAAATTGCCTTTTGAGGACTTTGACCAGGGCGGTCTGACCGGGTGGGACCACCAGTTAGACCAGCCTACGTAGTCTTGCCAATTATGGGTGTCAACATTATGCCCCCCTGTTTTATGGCAAAGCTTGCATGCCAAAAAACATCTACAATGATTAAAATTGGCAGAAAACAATGATTAACAATGCATCGTGCATATTTTGCTCCTAAGGGCGATAATTGCTTTATCGGCCATGAACTTGCTACGAACTCATGGAACAACTTGCTTTGGCCTCCATACCTGCTTAGTAGTTCCTGACCTTACCGGTGTAACCACTATAGGTTGCTCCATTGATCTTTTCTTTTGCATCCACTGTATTCTCCTTTTTTGAGTGCGGGATAAGCATGAGGGACACCACCTCGGGTGCATACCCTTAGAATTTTGCTCGTTGCTACCCTCACCTTGCGTGATAGTAGCACATACATTATTGTTGATCAGATTGTTGTTATAAGCGACCGGTCTTTGCAATATACCATAATTTGGATGTGCAATAGGATATTGGATCAAATATGGTTCTATGTACATACTATTATAATCAGCAGGTGAGTAATAGCAAGGATAATACCAAGAACATGCCATAACTGATTCAACAAAAGGACAAACATAATTACCTTGTTGGTGATGTGTCTCTTTTTGCTTCCATTGTCTTGGTGGTGCTCTTACGCCCTTAGCACCTATTGGCTGATTTCTTCACTTCCTTGCAGCTCCCTTCCTCTTATATTTGGCCAGGAGTTCTTCAAAACTTGGCCTTACCATTCTCTTGAGAGCGTCTCTATTTTTTCTGGACATAGCGGTCTGACTGTCCTGGGACGCGGTTAGACCATCTTGTGACGCGGTTAGACCGCCCTTGGACCCAGTTAGAGCGCCCTGGGCAGTGGCCAAACCTGTCGATGCACCGTCGGCTTTTTCTACAGTTCCACCCCAAGCTTTTCGTCGGGCCTTTGCTCTCCACTGATTATAGACTTCTCCTTAGCCTTCTCGGCTTGATCCGACCGAATGAAGTACCTTGGGATTTAACAACTCAACAGTATTCATAAAAGCATTAACAGGGAAAGGATTTTGGTCAACTTGCATCTTATGAAGTACTAAATGACCTTCATTAATACTTGATTGTATTTGCCGATGAAAACTATTACAATCATTAGTTGCATGAGAATAAAAATGATGAAATTTACAATATGCACACTTCTTTATTTCATCAGGTGGTGGCAAAGTGTGAGATATTTTAATCTTACCCAATTTTAATAATTCATCAAAGATCCTATCACACTTAGCCACGTCAAAAGTGCATTTTATTTCATCTTGCCAACTCTTATGGGCCGGCTTGAGAGAAGCACAAGTATTTGCTTTATCATCAGATGACCATGTAAATTTAGCAGCATATACTTCTTTACTCTCATCGTCCGAATAATCAGATGCATAATAAATAGGATGATTAGACTTTTCATTGGTTTTTTGTGAACTCTTAGATTCCTTAAGTCGGTTTTCATTAGCCAAAGCTTTTTGCAACAACCAACAAACATCTAAGAAATCTTGACCATCTAGCTTCTTTTTATGCATATCAAGCAAACCAGAATAAGCAAGATCAGCGAGGTCTCTATCAGAAATTGTCAAACTATAGCATCGGTTTCTAGTGTCTCTAAATCTTCTAATGCACTCAGAAACAGATTCATTAGATTTTTGCCTAACCGATACAAGATGTGACAATTTCAACTCAGTTTCACCAGTAGAGAAATAATCATGAAATTTATTTTCTATATCAGAAAAAGTGTAAACTGAGTTGGTTGGTAAAGAAATAAACCAAGTAAATGCAGCACCTGATAGAGATAAAGGAAACAATTTCATTTTACAAATTTATTTAGAGGCAGCTGCACCACATTGTATAGTAAATTGGCCTATATGCTCTAATGTACTTCTACCATCATCCCCACTAAATTTAGTAAACTCTGGTACTTTAAGTCCCTATGGGTACGAGATATACTCATAATTCGCAGGATACGGTCTTTGATACGACCGACTCTTAGTTTTAGGCTCTGTACCAAAAGTTTGCCTAAGTATCTCGAGCATCTCTTCTCTAAATCCTTCCATCCCCAAAGCGGTTCTAGGTCTAGCTGATCCAGGATGTGGTGCTCCATTTACAGTAGGTTGTGGTGTGCTATATGTTGATGTTTGGTTCGGCAATGTGTTAGGAAGATTATTTCATACCATAGTGATTGATATAAGATATTAGGACATATGGTTCATTATCTTTGTGCTATTTGTACATTAATTTATATTGCAAAAGCTCCTAGCAGGATATTATCTCTACAATAACTTACTATCTAGTAGCATTGCTATTTACCAAATATTGGTAGATTGAAGTTGAAAATATCTTTGATATATCAAAATAGCACATGTGATCTTGATATAATCCAAGATCCAATTATATGGATATTATGATTCTGGTTATCTATACGATCCCCAAATTCCAGATCATTGAAATGGCCTTGACATAAATATAGACATATGAATACTTGCAAACTAAGTATTGTGATAATCTCGGAGAGATATTCACAAAGTCTACCATACTCCACATTTCTTATGTTTTGAGTACATCAGTATGAAAAGTTTTGCAAGTTTCAAGGGGAGAGTCTCTCGTCTCTCTGATTAATAACTTGTTGAAAACATCATATTGCAGTCTTTTCTTTGTATGAGTTTTTTCCCTTAGGGTTTCTCATATAAAGTTTTTAATGAGGCAATATCGACACAAAATTACGTCATATCATCCATTTTACCCATAGGGGTTTTGGTGGTTGATATTGGAACATACGACGCATTGTACTCTTTTCTTTATGTGAGTTTTTCCTTTTGAGGTTTCTCATATAAAGTTTTTAATGAGACAATGTCAACAAAGGTATATGCTATATCATCAAGTTTTCCCCACCGGGGTTTTTGGAAGATGATATTCAGGCATATTGACCATATGGTCAAGGTGTTTTAGACTAAGACTTTGAGCTTATCTCAAAGAGTCTAACAACATTCATGATTGTATATCATGGCATTTCTCCTTGTTTTCCCCTTGGGTTTTAAGGAGTTTTACCTGATATATTGGATTTCTCCCATCGGGGTTTTTTCCAAAGAATCTCCTCACATTTTTCCTAAATAGTTTTTGTGAGAAGCTGCCATATTGTCTATTTTTCCCTGCAGGGGTTTTTAAAGATAATATATATGACATATTGATCTTTGGTCAAATTGTTTTTAGACTATATCTTTAGGGTCACCTAAAGGGTCTATAAACATTGGAAGTTCTATATATATCATGGTTGTTCGCCATATTTTTCCCACTGGGTTTTTAAGAAGTTTTACCTGGTATATCGATATACTTTGGTTTTTCCCATAGGGTTTTCCAAAGATTCAAGACTATAACTGACGAATATACAACGGTGCCTACACAAGATCTATTGATCAAGGGGGAGTGTTAAGAATAATTAGTATTAATTATTAGTGATCAATAGACACCTTTTTAAGTATAGACACCTTTTCATAGAGAGGCACCCTTTAGGCATAGACAGACACCTTTTGGCCAACAGACATCTGCCCATTGGGCTTGTATATATATATATATATATATATATATACTATTCATCAATCAATACACAGAGAATCATTTGCATCTCTCGTTCTCTCTCGCTCTCAAGTCTCAACACCAACTGCTGTGATCCACCGTCAAATCATGTGCAGTTTATAAAAAATATCAATAAACATATTTTGTACATGTTAATATTTCCACTGATATTAATTTGTCTTCCTGTTCCTGTACTTCTCCCATAAGACTTCTTATGACCATTTGCCTTTATGAGATTAATATAATCTACGTGTACACATACACGTAGAGACTTTATGAGATTAATATGATTAACCATTCCACTACTGCTTTCATTTGTCTTGATCTCTCTCTCTCTATATGTATCTAGACTCGTCAATATTCTAACGCATCTATTAATTCTTAACACTTTATCAACACATTCATCCGGAGCGCCAGAAAAGGGCGCAACCAAAACGAGAGAGAGAATGAAATCAAACCATGAAGATCTAATAGCAGAATGAAACGACATCAGGCCCTATGTCCGTTGCATGCATCTCTTCTTCTCGGTCTAGCTGTTCGTCAGCTGCTGCCTCCTCGTGCTCGCCCAGCCCACCTGTTGACTTAAAACAGCTGCATGGGACGTGCATGGATACTGTGAGTTCACTCCAATGCAATTAAGATGCTGTACAGTTGGCATTATTTTAGAGTCAACCGCCTCGATCATTACCTTACCCATTTATTTTTCTTATCATTACCTTACCCATTTATTTTTCTTATCATTTCTGGCGCCGTAGGGTAGATAACACTACAATATAGTGCAGGTGCTACATGTTTTATGCCAAGGCAGGGTTTCCAAGATTTTATGGGATTCGAACACATGAACGGCAGCAGCTGGGACGAGATTGAAAATATCTGTCTCGTATCTCATACATGCTTAAAGTTAGACTTTTGCAGTTGAGAGATTCTTGGAGTAGTCTAGGTGGTGCACACTCGTGAAATAGTAACAACACTTGGGTAGATCATATGAGAACTTGTAAGAAAGTTAGAAACTCAAAGGTTTTGAATTGGACATGTTTTGGAGATTCAGAACTGACCGATGACACACCAATATAATTCAACTGTGTAACTTCATTGCCGTGGCAATAGATCTCTTCTAGCTATACCTTGATTATCATGGCAAAGTAGTATGACTACTGCCATACCTTGATTTTTTTTCGTAATATATAGCACAATGTTCTGAGGACCTCTAATGGACTCTTCATTTTTTTTAGTTTATATTTAACTATCTATTTACTGGTTCATAAAGATTTCATTTCATATTAAGCATCTCACTCCAACAGACTATCCATTCTCACTCTTCAAACTCCCCCTCTCCACACACTGACGTATGGATTCCATGTGTTATCCTACACTTAGCAAGCCAGTTTGGCTAGCCGAACTAGCTAGCAAAATTTGGCAAGCGATCGAGGGGGCAATTTGAAGAGCCGGATATATGGCTTAGCGAGTTGCATGGCTAGTCTGTTGGAGAGAGCTATCTTGATGTTGAGTAGCTAAAATTTGGTTTGGCCAACCATTTAGTTAGTCTCTTGAAGATGCTCTTAAGCATTAAGCTATTCCAATCCTATTCTGTTCTGGCACACTGTACAGCTATCAAGGTAGCAAATAGCCAACTAAGGCATTTAGCGGCAAACCTGCCGTTATGGGGTTTAGTGGGCTGTAGCCGACTTTACGGGGCCAAATGCTATGACGGCTACCCTTCCCAGCAACTATATAGCCGGCTATTTATTACCTTGATTGCTATAGATACACACAGCACTCATCATCTGAATGGTAAATGTAGGATGAGAGAACAGTAGCTCGGCAATAGGAAGGAGCAAGAGTGGCTTGCACACATGTGCACTACAAATACCAAATTTCATTGCTTGAAGATCGTTGACTCTGCCACACCTCAGTTTTCATCTGTCCTCCTCCTCTGCCTCTAGGCACACCTCTTGAATTCTCTATGGACTTCTCATCAATGACAAACTAATAAGAAACTCAATGGTT
The DNA here is from genome assembly GCA_036936925.1 of Cenchrus fungigraminus. NCBI lineage: Eukaryota > Viridiplantae > Streptophyta > Magnoliopsida > Poales > Poaceae > Cenchrus > Cenchrus fungigraminus. The sequence goes on along the minus strand of CM072774.1, from coordinate 107,569,710 downwards.
TTGAATTGGACAAGTTTCAGAGATTTTGAATGGACCGACCTTCTTGTCCCTCCCAGATTAGGCACCTTAGCACAATGTTCTTAAGGGTATGGTATTCCTATTTGTTTCTTCCTTCTGTCCCTTGCTTTTTTTCTTCGTTCTTGATTCCAGAGCATATCTTACAGCATGTATACTATATGAGTTGGCATTTATTTTCATCGGGTGTATAAGTTACAAAGGCCGTGGCACTCGTGTTTCATTAACTTAGTGAACTGAAGTCAAACACTCGATCAAGGTGCTTGTTATCTTTGGGATTATTTTTGCCTGTCATCACATGGCCCTGGCTGGCCATGTGATCGATGGGTTCCGCCTTCAGTTGTCAGAGAAAGGTGACGTATGCCTTCAGTTGCCGTTGGGGTACGTAGCTGCTAGTATAAAAGGGAGGGTACGGTGCACCCCTACAAGACACCACCCAGCAGAGTACACCATCAAATCCCTCTCGTCCCTCTCTCTCTCTTATTACGCCAAGGTGACGATAATGGCAAGAGTCACCGCCGCCGCTGCCAGCGGCTAGGCTTTGGTGCTCTTGCTCATGTCTGTCGCCCTCGGCGCCGCCCAGCAGCAACCCCAAGGTATCCTTGCGCAGCTATTCGCCGCATGGTTCCCTCAAGGTTCCCTCCCGCCGCCGGTAAGGATCTACTGCCGGCAGGACGCCGCACTGAACGTGGCCGTGCGCGACGGCCGCGTTGTTCTCGCCAACGCGAACTGCGCTGACTGGTCTAAGGCAAGGCTTCTAAAATCCTGGCCAGCCACCACAGGCCCCACCGGCCCGGCACCGCGACCCACACCGGCTGGCCGCCGCTGCCAGCACCACCACCTCCGCCGGCCACCGCAGCCACCACCACCACCACGATCACCCGCCGGCACCAACACCGAAATCTGACGCCTCCGCCACAAGCACTGCCACCAACACCACCGCTCACCACCACCGCCAGCATCACCACCCACCAACGCCCCTGCACCGCCACCACCTACCAATGCCGCCTGCACCACCACCACCACCGTCGGATCTAGAAGTTGCAGGAGGGTGAGGGGGGGGCAGAGAGAGAGAGAGAGAACTGTGGGGATAGAACCAGGGTGGAGCTCAGATCCGCCGCCGGGCCTCAGATCCGCTGCCGGGGGAGCCGCGTCAGGGGCCTGGGGCAGGACTGCTGCCCGCGCTGGAGGAGCTACGCCGTCCTCAGCTGCACGCCACGTCACGCTGTCCGGAATCGAGGGAGTGAGGCGGGTGCCGGATCCGCCGCACTGCGCCTCGCCCCACCGCTGCTCCTCGCCATAAGGTGAGGGGCGCACGAAGGGGGGTGAGGGGGGCAGTTCGGCTGCGGCGGCGGTGGGGAGACGATCGGAGGGTGGCGGTGTGGAGGAGGAGGAGACCGAGAGAGAGAGAGAGAGAGAGAGGAGGGAGGCGGCGGGTGTCGGTGGGAGGAGGGGGGCGGGTTATATGGCTAGGGTTCTGCTGGCTTTGATGGGCGGGCTGGCCCAATAAGCCTTAGCCGTGAGCCCACCAGCCTTGCTCTCAGCAAGGAGCCCTCTTTGCCGAGAGCCAGGCTCTCGACACAGACAATTTTAATCAAAAATAATTATTAAAATAGCAAAGAAACTTCAAAATTTTCCAAAACCTAACATGACACTAATTATGTTGTATATTACTTATAGAAAAGTTTTGTAGTCAAACTCAAATTTGAATTTCTCTAAGACTCCAAATCTAGTGACATTAGTTCAGTTTCTTAGAAACTTCTCGCTAGATGTTCTAGTTTTTAAACAGTGTACGTGTCCAAATGTTCAAAACATTCTCAGTTTTTTACCACAACCTCCACATATGATATCATGACCACTTGACAAATTTTGTGATTTTCAAACTTCATTTGAATTTTATATAATTTTAAACACTTTCTACCTCACGATCTTCATCATGATTAGAGAACCAAAAGCCGGAAATTTAGCATCATTTCATGTACATGGTCTTAGAGATGTCTCATGAACATGAATATCATTTTTTCACCAACTTTACTCTAAGATTTCATAGGTTTTGTATATGTCTATGTTTAGGATACAAAAAGTTTGGAGCTAAGAAAGTAATTTTTCTTAAAAAAAAATTGCCGAGTTTTCCTCTTTGCCGACAGTTTTTTGTGGAGCTCTCGGCAAAGAAGCCTTTTTGCCGAGTGTTTCATCTTTGCTGAGAGTTTTTTGGTTGGCTTTCGGCAAAGCTCCGGGCTCTCGGCAAAGGCTCGATTTCCGATAGTGATACCTGCTGAGTGGCTAAGTTCAAGTGCATATACTTCTCCCGTTCTTAAATATACGTGACGTGAGAGGCCTGCAGTCCTGGCCGTTGCCACGCAGCAGCACTTGCGTTGCTGCTGCCCGACGCCCTCTACTGCTCGAATAGAAAGAAATAGAGAAGAATGCTGTAGCAAAATGAAGAACAGGTCCTTCTTGGAGTAAAAAATATTTTCTCGAAACTCAACGAATCGAGATGAAACTTGGATCATAGATGCAAACCACCAAGGGCTAATAAATTTGAGAAGCTGTCTCAAAAAGCTCAAGTGATTATCACAAATTTTGGAAGAAACCGAAACCTACAAAGAACTCAGGAAAAAATATTAAATTCTCGCCGAATCTGTGAACAGTTTTTGAGTGGGATCACAAGAGATGCTCACAAGGACTATAGTAACACCCCCCCTCCCCACCCAACAAAAACCTCGCCCAAGTATCATTGGACGTTCTGATGGTCTATTTTGGCATGCATCGAAACATCTTGTCCTACTAGCCGTTTGACTCCCCTCGTCCAATTTCTTCAAGAATTCATCCCACGCTTTATTCGATGCCCCAATCGGTTCTTTCAGTGCTGCTGATTTTCGGGCAAAAAACCTTTCTGCATAGATTTAAAGTAAATATGCTTCATCTGATGCCTCCTCTTGATCATCTGGTGCTACAAGATTTTCTTCAGCTGCTAGCCTTGCCTTCAAAATTCATCCCATGCTACTACAAAAATGGCCATTTGAACATTCAATGGTACGACTTTGACTCTACTACTTTGCAGCGTACCAATAGCTCCGATGATTTATTAGATGCCTATTTATTGACCGTCAGAACATCGGATCATACTGATTTTTCTAAGTTCAATATAAACCATAACTCGCACACTGAAGATACCCTGTCTTGATAATCCTTATCATTTGGATGCTTCGATACTATGGAATAATCTTAGATACCATGGCTTGGAGAATCGAATACCATGACTTGGATGTCAAGAATCTCAAAGCTTGGATGCTTGAATTTTGATATGTTTCGATAGGAAATCAGTAAGAATTCCGATGTTGTGAGGGTAAATCAATTAAAAGCGTAAAGTAAACACTATCAGCTAGATCAACAGATATCGAGTGGGGAACAACGTTAATTTCTTACCAAAACTTCACGGAACAACACTCAAACTTCGTTCTAATCGGCTATATTCAGATGTAACAACTGGAAACAAAGAGTTTTGATAGGTAGCCGATAGAAAACATAACTTAAGCTAGATAAATTTTGATAAAAGCGATAACTTAGAAGACAAAACTAATAACCTTGCAAGAACGACAAATATCAATAATTTGTGAATAAACTAGATCTACATAACAATTATCCGCCGTAAAATCAAATATATAATATACTCATAACTCTTAGATGAATTAGACGAAACCACAATGATACGCTCGATAGATAAAGCCTAGAAACACTAGGTAAGGGTGACAAAAGCTTACAAGTCGGAGGGTCAAGCGATGCAGTCCTGTTTAAACGAAAGAAGTTGTCCGAAAGAAAAATAGAAATAAAAGGGGTTGTTAATGGTTCTTTAATCTAGTGGTTAGAGCACCTGAGTAGCACCCAGGTGACTCAGGTTCTACTCACCGTGGAAGGGAATTAAAAGGTTTGAATAAAAAAGATATACAAAATAGGTACATGCTTTCTCTACTGACTTTGATAAAAAAGGTTGGCCAAGTCAGCTGAAAAGAGTAAATGACTTGTCTCGATTGATGTGTGTGTTCTCACGATCCCAGAGGGTTGGTTTTATATCCTAACCTAAGGACTCTAGTCGATCACATCGTCACAAATCTTGGTAGAAAAGAAAGTAATAATAATTATGAAAATAAAATTACCCATGCAAGAGTCGGACTCTTCGTTGCTGGCGTAAGCCACCAACTGCAATCTGCTCTATTGACTATACAATATGCTTTATAACTCTCACCATTATGTCTAGTGAGCATTGGAGCCCCACCCCTAGAAACCCGAAGCCCTAAGTGTGCCGGTCCCAACCGCTATCCGCGGCCGGCACTGCCCACTTCCCACCACTCTGGTAGCATGCAAGATTAGAGAGAGAGAGAGGTAACAGGTGGAAGGAGTGGGAGAAACAAGAACGGACTTTTGGGGTGTTATGGGTCGATTATTAATGCGCTACTGCTGAGTTATAGATGTATAGGTTTCTATCTTCTGTAAGGTGGATAGGATTTTCCCACCAGCTGTCCTCCGCATCTCGCAACCGGTGGTGCGCCACATTGATGCACCAACACAGTGCAGGCAACCTCCATAAAAAAGTAAACAACCATTTTTAACTCTGAAAGCACACTCCTCAACCCATGGAACCTCGTCGGTGATCTTCGCACTTCGTGGCCTAAAATATTATTCCAATATTGCCTCTTTAATTGTGTACATAACATGAGCGGTACGGATAAGATGAATTATGTACTGCTGAAAACTTCGACGGGGTAGTGTACATAACATGAGCGGTATGGATAGTATAAGGGTATTATAGCAAAAGCACAAAAATAACATCAGCGTAACTTTTTTGACAGAACCACAAAGTAGGTAATAAGACTATTTTATTTTGGGATCTCACTTCTTATTATGTAGTAGTTACTATATATATCACATAGAGGTTTTTTACGGTGCTTATGAAGTACTAGGAAGTATTAGGTGTTTTGATTTTTCCACTACCTAATTAATTGAAAAATAAAAAATTGAGGAAAAGGTATTACGGGAATGTATCAGTTTGCGGCGCGCGGTATTTTCTTCGTTAATTCTTTCTATGGACTGCGAGTCTGCGAGGCGTTCCCAGCCTGCTCATGGACGCTGTCATCTTAGTAGATGAATCTGCACATTCCCTACGGCTATGTATGCAGGTTGGGAGGGTTGCGGCTGCCCACCCCGAAGCCGCACCTGCCGCAAACATTCACGCGGCCTAAAGCGGCAGCCCGCACGCGTCCGCTAGTTTTTTTACGGGCTTTGCGGCAACCCGCGTGGACGTCGCTTGCCATCGGAAGCGCAGCAGCGACATCAGAGCCGCGCCAACGACTGCACTGGGGCTCCCCTTTGACGACACCGAGGCTTGCCTCCCTCTTGTCGCCCGCGTCAGCACGCTGGCCTCGTCCGCGTCGTGCCGATGCGGAACTCAGCGGTGTCCTCCGCGCCTTTGTCGTCGCCGATTGCGGCGATGCTCCCACCACCGCTGCTGCACCAGTACCATCGGTGGCCTGTGTAGGCGCAGTTAGCCACGGGCCCCCTCTTGGCAAAGAGGTGCTGAGAGACTCCTCTGGCCCTCGGCACAAACAATTTTCCAAACCAAAAAAAATCTTGGCCAGCCACCACAGGCCCCATCAGCCCGGCACCGCGGCCCCCACCGGCTGGCTGCCGCCACCAGCAGCACCACCACCACCCGCCAGCACCAACACCAGAACCCGACGCCTCCGCCACCTGCACCGCCACCGCCCACCACCGTGACCTGCACCACCACCACCCACCACTGGCACCTGCACTGCCACCTATACCGTCACCAGCACCACTGCCCACCACCGCCACCTGCACCACCACTGCCCACCACCGCCACCTACACCGTCATCACCACCACCGCCCACCACAGCCACCTGCACCACCACCACCACTGCCAGATCTAGAAGCTGCAGGAGAGAGAGAGAGAGAGAGAGAGGGAGAGGGAGAGAGAGAGTGAGAGAGAGAGAGAGAGTTTGGGGGAGAGAACCTGGGAGGAGCTCAGATCCGCCGTCGGGGGAGGCGCGCTGGGGGTCGGGGCAGGACTGCACATCGCACAAGAGGAGCCACGCCGGGCCTCAGCTGCACGCCGTGTCCCGCTATACGGAATCGAGGGAGCATGAGGGAGTGAGGCGTGCGCTAGCTCTACAAGAAAATCGTTGACTAGTGACGCAACAACATTTTAGCGTCATTGATTTATGACGTTCCTGGATGATCTCGTCATAATATTTCACTTCCAAGCAAATTTAGTGAAAAAATACTTTTGTCATTACGGTTGGTACTGTAGCCGGGCATTCCCTGTTCCATGCTGTTTTGTGACGCCATAAGCTCTGCAAAAATATCATAAACCAATATCGGTCCCACATGTAAGCATTCTTTCGAAAATAGAGTATTCCAAGTCGTCATAAAATTTTCCAGGGTCCCACAAGTAAGAATTTGTTTAAAAATAGTGTTCTAACTCATCATAAAATTTAATAAGGTCCCACAAGTCAGTCTGATAAAAAAGGAAGGAAAATTAAAAGGATACAATGTCAATAGAAGGGGTCGAACTCGCGACCTTTGATTCTGAAGGGGAGGGCAGCACTACCACTGAGTCATGATGCAGTTTGAGTTATTTGAGCCAACAAAGTTTTTATTTTAGTTTATTAGTGTTTATATTATTTTGCATGCCCCCATGTAAGTTAAAGCAGATAAATTGAATTGTATTTTGATGGCCATAAAAATAAGTTATCTCGATAAGAGATTCAATTAAGCCATAATTTGTGTGGATAAGACATATAGTTCTCAAAACCAAATAACTCCATATGAATGGATGTGATCCTGTGTCCAGGAAAATTTTGCTCAAAGTTGAAAACTAGAGCAATGAATTTGGTAAAATTGTGATGCCTTATGATTAGTAAGGAACACATGTTGAACTATTTGCAAATACATTTATGAGAACTTGAAAGTGCATAGATAGTCCATAAATGGCTGAATATGGCCAACTTATCTTGAATGCATTCAAGAACTTGTGTGGCTAATTGTTTAGAATTTTAAGGTAAGAGGGCCTTAAAACATATTCTATTATGACACACGCGGTGCACAAAATTTGAGGATTTTGAGAATGTATGCTATGACCAATATAATTGATAACAATTTTTCTTACCATTCACGAGTTAGAATGATCAAGGCTATCATGTCAATTCTAGATAAAATCAAGATTGAAAAATTATTTGATACGCAACATGTCACACGAGATTTTTGTATGTACATATAACATATTCCAGATGATATGAATGGAATTATGTGAATATTACATTGTCTTGTCCATTTTACCAGGTTGAGTGCTGGTTTTTCATCATTATTCTTGGTAATGGATTTTAGTATGAAACCATATACAAATGAATGTCACAAAATTTGGGGTACCTATAGAATGCATGAGTGCATCTAATGTTTATAATTGCATATTCATGAGGATAATATATATCTCCCATATTTGTAATAGTGGTGATCCAATTTATGAAATCCCTTTTTTTCTGGTAGTATCCCGAATAAATACCATGTTTGAAGTACATGATATTAATGATGGACAATACACTACAGATGTACCATAATATTGAACTAATGATAATTCCATGAATTTATATGGAAACATATGGAGATCAAATTATTAATTTATTGAAGTGCGCTTCAAATTGATCTCCTTGAATTCGCCTTCCTCCACTAGGGTGGTGGTTTTGTTTGAACCAAATATTTTATTTGGAAGTCATGTGTACATGAATGTAAGACCACACTATAAACAAACTTGAGGTTAGACATTATGGTCACTTGATTTGAAGGAAAGTGACATTTTATAGATGAGATCCATTGTGTTATTAATTCCATGAACTGAAAGTTCTATTCTTTGTTGATAACTCTATGAGGAGTTTAAAGAAATAAATGGATCTTGCTAATTTAGTTAATCAGATTTGTAAAATCTGAATGGAGTAAATTTAGCATAACACCCAAAGGTGTTTGTGTGGTAGTGCTAATTGTGGATTGTATTGGGTACTTCTTTAAAGCAAAATTATGGTGGCTTGGATGCCATGAATCTTGCAATGATATAGTTGATATCATGTACCTATATTGGATAGTAAACTCAATCCAATGCGATTTCAAAAATTTCCGTTTTGGAAACATTTGTCGTGCCCTACATGAGTTTATCATGTATTTGAACGAATTTACTCGATGAGCAACTTATATAGCATGAAATATCATAGTGCAAAAATTTATTTCAATAAAGTTGATACTTGATTATAAGAACTATTCAATAATTGACAAGCGATAGAAGTCATTGCGCATGTTTGGGGCTTCATTTTTTTTGTGGGAATAGTTGATCTGATAATGAATGCCAAAAACATACTCTCTGTATGTATGAGTACCAACATAGTCATGAAAATATGTTGCATGTTTTGCTATTTATTTAAGCCAAAATTTATGCTTAAAATTTTGTATTTAAGATGGATCTTGAAATATTTTATGTGATGATTTCAGTAGAACATGCTTAAAAGGGGAGCCTCAAAATATTTTATGGGGTGGGGCTCCAATATTTTAAGGTAATCATCATAAAGATGCAGACCTCTTAGTGATGAGCAAAAGCTGCGTAAAAGCACGGATCTCAAGGCAAATAAGTTCTTAGAAAGAACTTATCGCAGCCAGTGCCTAGGTCGCATCACCTTGTGTTATGCCAAGATCAAATGTATAGGCCTTAATTTAATTATTATTATTATTATTTATTTTGCTTCATGTTCTACTGGATGTAGAATTTTGATTAAGTGTTTATAATGAAAATAAAATAAATTGCATAAAAAATTTGTTATAACACCAATAAATGATATGCGGATAATAGAGATGCATAATTACTGCGGTAACATCAGCACCCAAATTTCATAGGTGTAAATACCGGATGATACATATGACAATGTGCTTGACAACACATATTTATAGAACAATTCAGGGACTAATACACAAACATGCAAAACTGATTATTCTAGACATGTAAATATAAATAAGCCTGAGGGCTAATTTGTGTAAAATAGAGGGGGTAAAATTAAAAGGACTTCTGGTGGCCTGCAAGCTGAATCTGTTTGGCAAGCCGGCTGCGGCCTGGCCTGGCCCGTGTAGCAGTGGCAGTGGGCGGCCAACGGTGGCTGGCCTGTTGTGGCCCACGGGCGTGGCCCATTTAAAAGGCAAGGGGTGGCGGTTAGGGTTCACCCCCTTAGGAAAATGCCACCGCCGCCGGTGGTTTCGCCAGTCGGATGGCCGACGGCATTCTTCACTAGCAGCAGTTGGAGATCCACGTCCTTCCCCTCTTCTCCTCCTCCTTTCCTGTGGCCGCCGCCCCTTGTTGCGCCGGCTTGCACCGGTCGCCGGCCATGGCCGGCGTTCAATTATTGATGGACAGCCCCCAAGGTGACGGGGCTCCAAGTGCCGCGCCGAATGCCGAGACGGTGTTACGTGGCTGCGACGCGGCCGAAGGGGTCGCTGTGCAGTGAATGCCGCTAACTGGCTCGTCGAGGAGGACGCCGGTGCGGAGGCGTTGTCAGCCATGAAGAAGGGCGGTGCACCCCAATGAGCCGCCATTGTTCAGAGCGTCAAGCTCGGGAGCACTGCCATGGAGCGTCCGATGAGGCGGGGCCGGGGGCACGACGGGTGGGATGCGGCGGGTGAGTTGCGGTGCGGTGGGATGTAGCAGCCGGGAGCGGGCGGCACAGCACGGCAGCGCCCGTGGCCAGCGGGCAGCGCGACATTGGGCGGTGGATGGGGCCTGGTGGCTGGTGCGGCGGCGACGGTGAGATGTTTTGAGCTGTGAAATGAAACTTTGTCTTGAGATGCAGATGAATTGATGCATGTGAGATGCAGATGTTTTTGTGATCCTTTGTGGATCCTCTTCTTTCCTCTTTCTTCACTTCCCTTTCCCTTGCACATATTCTTGATGTGGTGTAGTGATTCTTCATTTATTTTTTTCTCACTTCTCTGTACACTGATTCTTTTTATATATGATTGTGATTGTGATTTGTTTATGTGAATGAGATGTTGAATATGTTGAGTTGGATGAGATGGGTTGAGAAAACAAGAAAAAGAAAAAGAAAAGAAGAAGACGGAGGAGGGAGACGGAGGAGGGGAACGGATGAGTTGACGGAGGAGTTACACTTGTACCGGGTGAGATACCTGGTACAAATGTGTCCCTCATAATTGTACCTAGTGGTCTATACCCGTTGGATACCCGGTACAAATAAGTGTTTCCAACCGGTATAAATGACCGTTTTTCGAGTAGTGCATGTCGAGACTTTATGAAATATAATTAATTAACCATTCTTTTATTTGTCTTGCTCTCTCTAGCTCGTGACTCTTATTTTCTAGTGCATCAAATCTTAACACGTTACCAGAAAGCTCGTCCGGGACCGCAAGAAAAGGGCGCCATCAAGCCAAGAGAGGATAAAATCGAATCATGAAGACCTGATAGCAGAATGAACGACATCAGGCTCGATCCCTTGCATAAACCTCTCTTCTTCTCCGTCTAGCTGTTCGTCAGCTGCTGCCTCCTCTCGCCTTTGCCTCACCTCCCTGGCTGGTATAGACCATGTAGTTCATGGTAATCTGGTGTCCATGTACATGCAGCACACCTGTTGACTTAAAACAGCAGCATGGATAATGTGAGTTCAATGCAAATAAGATGCTGTACAGTTGGCATTATTTTAGAGTCAACCGCATCTATCATTTGAATATGTTATCGCACCACACATCACCTTACCCTTTTCATTTCTTTTCTGGCGCCGCACGGTAAATAACACCACACACATGTTTCGAAGATTTTATGCGATTTGAACACTAAATGTAACAGCTGGGAGATGTAAAATATCTGTCTCGTATCTGATGATTCATGTTTCAAAGTGGTGCACACTCGTGAAATTGTAACACTGGGCAGATCATATGAAGGCATGGAAGAAATAAGTTAGAAACTCAAAGGTTTTGAATTGGACAAGTTTCAGAGATTCTGAATGGACCGACCTTGTTGTCCCTCTGAGATTAGGCACCTTAGCACAATGTTCTTAAGGTTAAGGTATTCCTATTTGTTTCTTCCTTCTGTCCCTTGCTTTTTTTTTCTTGGTTTTTGATTCCAGAGCATATATCTTACAGCATGTATACTATATATAGAGTTGGCATTTATTTTCATCGGGTGTACAAGTTAAAAAGGCCGTGGCACTCGTGTTTCCTTAACTTAGTGAACTGAAGTCAAACACTCGATCAAGGTGCTTGTTATCTTTGGGATTATTTTTGCCTGTCATCACATGGCCCTGGCTGGCCATGTGATCGATGGGTTCCGCCTTCAGTTGTCAGAGAAAGGTGACGTATGCCTTCAGTTGCCGTTGGGGTACGTAGCTGCTAGTATAAAAGGGAGGGTACGGTGCACCCCTACAAGACACCACCCAGCAGAGTACACCATCAAATCCCTCTCGTCCCTCTCTCTCTCTTATTACGCCAAGGTGACGATAATGGCAAGAGTCACCGCCGCTGCCAGCGGCTTGGTTTTGGTGCTCTTGCTCATGTCTGTCGCCCTCGGCGCCGCCCAGCAGCAACCCCAAGGTATCCTTGCGCAGCTATTCGCCGCATGGTTCCCTCAAGGTTCCCTCCCGCCGCCGGTAAGGATCTACTGCCGGCAGGACGCCGCACTGAACGTGGCCGTGCGCGACGGCCGCGTTGTCCTCGCCAACGCGAACTGCTCCGACTGGTCACAGGCAAGGCTTCTAAAGTATATACGACACCTCGATCGATCGATCTATCTATCATGCATTATTGTGAGGTAGTTACTAACCGTGTCAACTGACGCCGCATGCATGTTTAATTTGGGCAGAAATGGTTCCCGCTCTACACCTTGTCTTCCTTCCTGGGACCAGTTGAGCTCAAGCCCTTCTCCCTGGTGAACGCACAGACGTTCCAGGTCATCACCATCCCATCAGGCAGTGGACAGCAGGTAGGGAACACGTGCATTTAGAATTTCATTGAAAATTAAATCTGCAATTGTTTGATTATATATAATTAGTATGCCTCACTCTTACTTAACACCCAGGTGGGACTGTCGAGCCCATTCGACACGGCCAAGGCGCGCGAGGAACTGTGGACGCCGGAGAAGCCGACACGTGACGACGGCTTTTACCAACTATTTGTGACCAAGGACAGCAGGTTCACCCTCAACGGCCTGCTGGGTGGCGTGAGTGTCGGCACGGAGGTCGGGATCTATTGGGCATCACCAACTTCAGGGAACGCCCTGTGGAAGGTTACTTCTTCGTGGCCAACCTGCTTCCCCTGAAGGGTGGGTGATTTGAAGATTTTTAATTTCTAAAAATTCGTATATATAAACACTGTGTCATTTTTTTTGTAATATAATTCTGCTGGGTCTGCATTTCGAACTGGTGAGACTGATTGATGTTTGATCTTGCAGACTCTCGCGGATGGGGAGGCGTCCAGCACGTTGTGCTTACTATGTGTGTGTGTTTGCTGAAGAATAAACTTCACGTTGTTATTATTCCCTTATTTGTATTAATTTCATCTCGTTGGTCAAATTCTTTCCACCATGTTGTGCTTATTACAGGTTTTCACAAAAAACACGTATCAGTATGCAGAGGTTGATGTACTTCTTGTGTTGCTGCCTTTTGTTTTTCTGAATTTCCCATTCTCAAGCATACACTACCGGAATCGCTGCCTTTACCGAGAGCCAGTTGCTCTCGGCACAGGCACCTTTCCTCTCGGCATAGGCTTTGCCGACAGGAAACTCTCGGCACATTTGGACCAGCAAATGGTTATGTGCCGAGAGCCACGGGCCCCCCTCTTGGCAAAGATGTGCCGAGAGACTCATCTGGCCCTCGGCACAGACAATTTTCCAAACAAAAAAAAATCCTGGCCAGCCACCACAGGCCCCACCGGCCCCGCACCGCGACCCCCACCGGCTGGCCACTGCCGCTAGCACCACCACCTCCGCCGGCCACCGCAGCCGCCACCACCACCACCACCACGATCACCCGCCGGCACCAACACCGAAATCTGACGCCTCCGCCACCTACACTGCCACCAGCACCACCGCTCACCACCGCCACCTGCCCCACCAGCACCCACCACCGCCAGCATCACCACCCACCAACGCCACCTGCACCGCCACCACCTACCACTGCCGCCTGCACCACCACCGCCACCGTCGGATCTAGAAGTTGCAGGAGGGAGAGGGGGGGGGAGAGAGAGAGAGAACTGTGGGCATAGAACCAGGGTGGAGCTCAGATCCGCCGCCGGGCCTCAGATCCGCTGCCGGGGGAGCCGCGTCATGGGCCCGAGGCAGGACTGCTGCCCGCGCTGGAGGAGCTACGCCGTCCTCAGCTGCACGCGCATGTCACACTGTCCGGAATCGTGGGAGTGAGGCAGGTGCCGGATCCGCCGCACTGTGCCTCGCCCCACCGCTGCTCCTCGCCATAAGGTGAGGGGCGCGCGAAGGGGAAGGAGGGGGGGCAGTTCGGCTGTGCCGGCGGAGGGGAGAGGAGGGTGGTGGTGTGGAGGGGGAGGAGACCGAGAGAGAGAGAGAGAGAGAGAGAGAGAGAGAGGAGGGAGGCGGAGTGGGGAATGGGAGGCGGCGGGTGTCGGTGGGAGGAGGGGGGGCAGGTTATATGGCTAGGGTTCTGCTAGCTTTGATGGGCCGGCTGGCCCAATAAGCCTTTGCCGTGAGCCCACCAGCCTTGCTCTCGGCAAGGAGCCCCCTTTGCCGAGAGCCAGACTCTCGACACAGACAATTTTAGTCAAAAATAATTATTAAAATAGCAAACAGACTTCAAAATTTTCCAAAGCGTAACATGACACTAATTATATTGTTTATTACTTATAGAAAAGTTTTGTAGTCAAACTCAAATTTGAATTTCACTAAGACTCCAAACCTAGTGACATTAGTTTAGTTTCTTAGAAACTTCTCGCTAGATGTTCTAGTTTCTAAACAGTGTATGTGTCCAAGTGTTCAAAACATTCTCAGTTTTTTACCACAACCTCCACATATGATATCATGAGCACTTGACAAATTTCGTGATTTTCAAACTTCATTTGAATTTTATATAATTTTAAACGCTTTCTACCTCACGATCTTCATCATGATTAGAGAACCAAAAGCCAGAAATTTAGCATCATTTCATATATATGGTCTTAGAGGTTGTCTCATGAACATGAATATTATGTTTTCACCAACTTTACTCTAAGATTTCATAGGTTTTGTATATGTCTATGTTTAGGATACAAAAAGTTTGGAGCTAAGAAAGTAATTTTTCTTATTAAAAATTGCCGAGTTTTCCTCTTTCCCGACAGTTTTTTGTGGAGCTCTCGACAAAGAAGCCTCTTTGCCGAGTGTTTCATCTTTGCTGAGAGTTTTTTGGTTGGCTTTCGGTAAAGCTCCGGGCTCTCGGCAAAGGCTCGATTTCCGATAGTGATACCTGCTGTGTGGCTAAGTTCAAGTGCATATACTTCTCCCGTTCTTAATTAAATATACGTGACGTGAGAGGCCTGCAGTCCTGGCCGTTGCCACGCAGCAGCACTTGCGTTGCTGCTGCCCGACGCCCTCTACGGCTCGAATAGAAAGAAATAGAGAAAAATGCTGTAGCAAAATGAAGAACAGGTCCTTCTTGGAGTAAAAAATATTTTCTCGAAACTCAACGAATCGAGATGAAACTTGGATCATAGATGCACACCACCAAGGGCTAATAAATTTGAGAAGCTGTCTCAAAAAGCTGAAGTGATTATCACAAATTTTCGAAGAAACCGAAACCTACAAAGATCTCAGGAAAAAATATTAAATTCTCGCCGAATCGGTGAACAGTTTTTGAGTGGGATCACAAGAGATGCTCACAAGGACTATAGTAACACCCCCCCCCCATCCAACAAAAACCTCGCCGAAGTATCATTGGACATTTTGATGGTCTATTTTGGCATGCATCGAAACATCATGTCCTACTAGCCGTTTGACTCCCCTCGTCCAATTTGTTCAAGAATTCATCCCACGCTTTATTCGATGCCCCAATCGGTTCTTTCAGTGCTGCTGATTTTCGGGAAAAAAACCTTTCTGCATAGATTTAAATTAAATATGCTTCATCTGATGCCTCCTCTTGATCATCTGGTGCTACAAGATTTTCTTCAGCTGCTAGCCTTGCCTTCAAAATTCATCCCATGCTACTACAAAAATGGCCATTTGAACATTCAATGGTACGACTTTGACTCTACTACTTTGCAGCGTACCAATAGCTCCGATGATTTATTAGATGCCTATTTATTGACCGTCATAACATCGGATCATACTGATTTTTCTAAGTTCAATATAAACCATAACTTGCACACTGAAGATACCATGTCTTGATAATCCTTATCATTTGGATGCTTCGATACTTGGATGTCAAGAATCTCATAGCTTGGATGCTTGAATTTTGATATGTTTCGATAGGAAATCAGTAAGAATTCCTATGTTGTGAGGGTAAATCAATTAAAAGCGTAAAGTAAACACTATCAGCTAGATCAACGGATATCGAGCGGGGAACAACGTTAATTTCTTACCAAAACTTCACGGAACAACACTTAAACTTCATTCTAATTGGCTATATTCAGATGTAACAACTGGAAACAATGAGTTTTGATAGGTAGCCGATAGAAAACATAACTTAAGCTAGATAAATTTTGATAAAAGCGATAACTTAGAAGACAAAACTAATAACCTTGCAAGAACGACAATTATATATAATTTGTGAATAAACTAGATCTACATAACAATTATCTGCCGTAAAATCAAATATATAATATACTCATAACTCTTAGATGAATTAGACGAAACCACAATGATACGCTCAATAGTTAAAGCCTAGAAACACTAGGTAAGGGTGACAAAAGCTTACAAGTCGGAGGGTCAAGCGATGCAGTCCTGCTTAAATGAAAGAAGTTGTCGGAAAGAAAAATAGAAATAAAAGGGGTTGTTAAAGGTTCTTTAATCTAGTGGTTTGAGCACCTGAGTAGCACCCAGGTGACTCAGGTTCTACTCACCGTGGAAGGGAATTAAAAGGTTTGAATAAAAAACTTATACAAAATAGGTACAGGCTTTCTCTACTGACTTTGATAAAAAAAGGTTGGCCAAGTCAGCTGAAAAGAGTAAATGACTTGTCTTGATTGATGTGTGTGTTCTCACGATCTCAGAGGGGGGTTGGTTTTATATCCTAACCTAAGGACTCTAGTCTATCACATCGTCACAAATCTTGGTAGAAAAGAAAGTAATAATAATTATGAAAATAAAATTACCCATGCAAGAGTCGGACTCTTCGTTGCTGGCGTAAGCCACCAACTGCAATCTGCTCTATTGACTATACAATATGCTTTATAACCCTCACCTTTATGTCTAGTGGGCATTGGAGCCCCACCCCTAGAAACCCGAAGCCCTAAGTGTGCCGGCCCCAACCGCTATCTGTGGCCGGCACTGCCCACTTCCCACCACTCTGGTAGCATGCAAGATTAGAGAGAGGGAGGTAATAGGCACTACGAGAAAAACTCACTTTGGTAACGGGCATAGATGGCCTTTAGTAACGGGTAAAGCGTCCGTTACCGATCAAGTGTTACAAATGAGCCAAGAAAGGTAACGGCAGATGCCCGTTACTGATAACACCTATTCGTAACGGGCATCAAACAACGACCGTTACCACAACTGGCCACCGTTCACGTGAAATGGCTGTTTCTCTGGGCCCACAGGGAACTTTGGTAACGGGTACCAAAACAGAGCCCGTTACAGTAGCTCAATATCGAAGACGCCTGCTGTGTACCTGCGTCTCCTCTATCTAGACGAAATGAGACGCGTCTTTTTCACGCGCGTCTCAGCACATCTAGGACTCGTAACGGGCATCAAACAACGACCGTTACCACAACTAGTCACCGGTCACGTGAAATGGCTGTTTCTCTGGGCCCACAAGGAACTTTGGTAACGGGCATGAAAACAGAGCCCGTTACTGTGAAATCAACAACGGAGACGCGCTTCCTGTGAACCTACGTCTCCTCTGTCTCGACGAAATGAGACGCATCTGTTTCCACGCGCGTCTGCTGTCTCTCAACTAAAGGAGACGCATGCTTTCAACCCGCGTCTCCTATATCTCGACGAACGGGCCAGGTCCTGGGGCCCACCGGTCAGTACTGGTAACGGGCTTTTACACTGCTCGTTACATTGTTGGCATGTTTGTAACGGGCTTTCCGAATGAAGCCCATTACTCACTGATCAGTGTTTGTAACGAGCTTTAATTAACGCCCGTTACAGATACGTAGGCCACCCCTACAGTAATCTGCCTGCTTGCCGGCTACATCCTGGAACCAGCCAGGATTTGGCAGCCATCAGGGGCTGCATCCTGCCATCCTGGAACCAGCCAGGATATGACAGCCACCACAGCAAGGAGACATCACAAACACATTCTCACATCACAGATATAGGCAAGCAAGATCACATTTATAGACAAGCTAGGATCACATCAAGTTTCAAGTTACTCTCATCAGGGCTTGTTTGGATGGAGTCATGAGAAAACTGCCTGAACTAGGCAGCATCTGACCCCAACCAAACAAGCTAAGCAGGTTTCTCAGGCAATAACACCTGACTAGAGAAGACTGAATGAGTTTCAAGTTTCTGGCTACAATGAACTCACGGTGCACCATTATAGAAGTTGCCCTTTCGGTTGATGGTCTCCTTAAGAATGTACTCGCACAGCATCTCCCGGACACGCTTTAGATCTTCTGTGGAAACATCTATAGCAGATTTGAAATCCTGCAAAATACAATCATTTATGAGAATACAAGTAGAAATCAGTTTCTAAAATCAGATGGAGAATATGAGCAGAGACAAGGTTTAGCATTATTATCTACTTACAGCAGCCTTCTTGGTGTCAGGTATATCATCGAGTAGTCTTAACATATGGAATGCCACATGAAATCCACACAAAGAGGACCCCCATGGCTGCTGAGCACACTGCATCGAGGTACCAAAATGACAAGTTAATGCAGTACCAAATAGGTAAGAAGGGATCATAAAAAAACCTCAGTCTTACTGTGAGATTTGGTTTGTGCTTGAGTACGGCTTTTGGCTTTTTTTTCTTTCCTTTCGTCACTCCGTCCTATGCATGTTCACTAAAGGTCCTGTATGATCAGCAATACCGATTAGAAACACTAAGAGATTAAATTTTTGTGAACAAAACCTACAAGATACTGTACCAAAGGCCCTGCATGGTCAGCAATACCGATCAGAAACACTAAGAGATTGAATTTTTATGAACAAAACCTACAAGATACTGACCAGTCCACAACAGGTTTGAGGTCTGAGAACTTTAGCGGGGGATGTTGTTTAGCATAATCTAGATACCAAACCTCTTTGAACTTCATACAGATGATCACTGTTACCGAGTGGCTAGTGCAGTAGGCACCCACCACATAGTCGTTGTTCATTGCATTTGAGATTGCTTTGGTAACAGAGGCCAGAATGCTGAGAAATATTTGTGGAAGTAATAAAACCTAGATCTAAAAACCCAACACTGATCTGCATCTCTGTTGCCTTGTCCATCATTTTCCTACAAAAAATCAAATTGTTAGCATGCATGAACTTTGTGGTCAAAATTAAAGAAATATCTTTTTAGGTTTTAACAGACTTACAATGTCCACAACCTCAAGAAGGTAACATCCAGAGAAGCCAGGGTTATAAGGTTATACACGCTACTGAATGCAATGTTTAACACTAAAGCACCACCACCACCTTTAAAGTAGTCTTGATCCACCTTTGCTGGAAAGGCAAGTTTATCCTTACTGTGTTCCATGACATAAGCATGCAACCTGGCACAATTTGGTCCAGCAGCCTTTAAGTTTGCTTCTGACAACATAGGTGCACCAGGCTTGTATTTTGGTCGTTCCTGTTCTGTCCCCATAATACAGTTAAGAATCTCATCTTTAGACAGAGGTTTCCTGGCCTGGTTCCCCTTCTGCAGTGGAGATTGCCTAGGCTCCTCCTCCTGTTGCAGAGGCTGCTGTACATGTTGCATCTGCTGCTTAGGGGGAGATTGCCTGTGCTCCTCCTCCTGCTGCTGGAGAGGCTGCTGTTTCGTCTATTGCTTATCCTCATGTTGCAGCTGCTGCTTAGGCAGAGTTTGCCTGGGCTCCTCCGGCTGTTGTCGACGCTCCTGCTGCTGGAGAGGCTGTTGTTTCGTCTGTTGCTTATCCTCATGTTGCAACTGCTGCTTAGGCGGAGTTTTCCTGGGCTCCTCCGGCTATTGTAGACGCTCCTGCTGCGCAGTTTTGCTAATCTACTGCTGCTGCTGTTGAGCCTTCTCTTGCTGACACTGAGCTGCAGTACCTCCATTTGATGTTGTACCCCTGCTACCTATTGCGGCTTCAGGGTTGGGATGTCTCGTCATGGGTGGTATAAGGATCTTGTCCTTTGGCCATTGGATCCTTTGAACGAGAGCCTTAGCTAGGGTTGCTATGTCACCCCATCAATTGGTACAGGCTTAGGGTAGTGACCCACATTGGCCCACACATAAGTAGGTTGCACCACAACATACCCATCCTGGACCGGTACTGAATGGCAAGCCTTTTATAATGGAAAGACTTTCGCTAGTGCGAGCTCCACATTAATCCTGGTGCCATCCAAAAGGCTGCATGCGGTTGGCTCTGTCAGCTTATCTATTGTGTCCAGCATAGGTGATCGACTATCACTGTGCACTTGATTCACTTCGTCCTTGTTGGCATTCCAATGGTCTTGCTCTCTTCCACACGCATCTTCCTCGCTGTCATGTGCATGTTCTTCCTCGCGGTCATGCGCATCTTCTTCCTCACTGCCATGCACATCTTCTTCCTCGCTGCTACTGACAGGCGCTGGTAATTGGGAAGGAAGAAGTACATTTTTCAGTATTTTGATGCCTGATAGTCTTAGAGCATGGACAACTGATTTAAATGTTATGTCAATCATATCATGAGCATCAGACCTCTTGTTCCTCCTCTTCTTCCTGTACATTCCAGCAAACTCTTCACCAAACCCTTTACCCCAGCCAAGTAAACTAGACACGCCTCGGACCCGACCTCGATGCTCTGGAGTCTCAAGTGCTGCTGTGAGAATATCATCCTCCCTAACCCCAGAGAAAGAACCATCACTACCCTGAGCTGCAAGTGTTTTCACCCTATCTGCTACCCCCACCACCGCAGGGTTACTGAATGTTATGTCCCCGCTTCCTTCACTAGTATTCTTCCTCTTCTTCCCTACCCTTGCCCGCAGATAAGGTCTCAAACATCCAGGAAATTGGTCCCAAGGGTTCTGTTTTCCTTCTGCAGCTAGCTTTGCATCCTCCTCCTCCCACTCTTTCCTTTTACCACGATAACCTTTTCTGCCCGTCTTGTGTGGCTTATTATGCAATGCTCTCTTTTGTTTCATCTCCTGGCTCAATTGCTGAAATGAAGGAGAATTGGTTTCCTGCACAAACATGTCCCAATCTTGTTGCTGCAAAAAGGCATGCTTCACAAAGGGAGTCTCCTCTTCGCTCACATATTTTTTTCTTAAATGGGCCTTGAACCGCCGTTGCAAGGTTCCAATCTCTAATATAGCTGCCTTAACTGCCTTCTTGCGAACAGATACTTCCAGATTGGCTGGGTAATCTAGCTTTTCCTCTAAAACTGTGAACATATGTTCCTTCTCAATTGGTGAGAGATCATCAACCGCCTTGTTGATTGACACCCTCTCCCGAGCAATGAGGCCGCAGACCAATACAAATCTATCCCTCGCAGCATCTGGGGTAGGCTAAAAATTGGCATCAAGTCCAGTTGCAGTCAACTTGTCTTCTGGCCACTTGGTTTGTGTCCTTGACCCGCAGGATCGAGTACTACTCGCAGCAGTCTGTGCTGAGTGACCCTGTGAACAAGGTTCACCGACGATGGGCTGTGATGGTGCACTGGAGGTAGAGGAGTTTGTTGTTGTGGGAGACTGCATAGATGATATGTCAGGTTGTCAGTAGAGCAACATAAGCAAGACTGAAAATCTAAACAAAATTCTTATTAGATAAATTCATTTTCTATGACAGGCAAAATAGCTGATATTACACTAGAAATCATTACAAGTCGTAAATAAAATCAGCATAGACATACACAGTTCATGTTTTACTTAATTAGCATACAGGGATAGGTGCTAACCATTTTGACAGGGACACAACAATATGCTTATATATCAAAGCAGAGAATAAATTCCTTCAACTGCTTCCTTGTCCAACTTCAGCAGCGATGGATTGTGTGTTCCATGTGTACATGCAACAAGAGGATAAAGTAATGATCATGACATTATATATGATAGTAGTGAAACAACACTCACAACACATCATGACACCAACAATAACAATATATATGACAGTAGTGAAACAATTAACACTCACAACAAAGCATAGGATAGTCTAGTTATCACTACATTATAAACCACTGCGATGCAATTCCCACTGACATTATGTGGCCATCAGAATTAAAGTATGCTAATAGGTCCAAAGCATAACTGTCGATTTGGTACATTCACAGCATAGCAGAATTAAAGTATGCTAACATCCTCAATGCTTTTCATGAATTTACAGTGCAAAAATTGTAGCACCAGGAACATGAAAATGAATTTCAACAGTTCATATAACTTCATCTGTTAGCAACAATTTATTCAAACAAACTTGGAGCAACAAAATCCATCCATCAAATCCACAGTCAATCAATTAAAGATGAACTATTAAGGCATGTCTCCATAATCCACCTTGACATGAATATATAGCAGATTGGATGGACTACATTATAAACCACTGCGATGCAATTCCCACTGACATTATGTGGCCATCAGAATTAAAATATGCTAACAGGTCCAAAGCATAACTGTCGATCTGATACATTCAAAGCATAGCAGAATTAAAGTATGCTAACAGGTCCAAAGCATAACTGTCGATCTGGTACATTCAAAGCATAGCAGAATTAAAGTATGCTAACATCCTCAATGCTTTTCATGAATTTACAGTGCAAAAATTGTAGCACCAGGAACATGAAAATGAATTTCAACAGTTCATATAACTTCATCTGTTAGCAACAATTTATTCAAACAGACTTGGAGCAACAAAATCCATCCATCAAATCCACAATCAATCAATTAAAGATGAACTATTAAGGCATGTCTCCCTAATCCACCTTGACATGAATATATAGCAGATTGGGTGGACTACATTATAAACCACTGCGATGCAGTTCCCACTGACATTATGTGGCCATCAGAATTAAAATATGCTAACAGGTCCAAAGCATAACTGTCGATCTGGCACATTCAAAGCATAGCAGAATTAAAGTATGCTAACAGGTCCAAAGCATAACTGTCGATCTGGTACATTCAAAGCATAGCAGAATTAAAGTATGCTAACATCCTCAATGCTTTTCATGAATTTACAATGCAAAAATTGTAGTACCAGGAACATGAAAATGAATTTCAACAGTTCATATAACTTCATCTGTTAGCAACAATTTATTCAAACAGACTTGGAGCAATAAAATCCATCCATCAAATCCACAGTCAATCAATTAAAGATGAACTATCAAGGCATGTCTCCCTAATCCACATTGACATGAATATATAGCAGATTTGGTGGCCGAGCAGAGAGAGGGCGTTGGGGGTTCAAGCAAGACTAACCTCTGTCGCGAATGAAGTAGTTGTTCTCATGATGGTCGGAGGGGCCGGATCCACGTTAGCTCCTGGCCTGAGGTGGCCGGCTTGTCGTCGTGGCCGGGGATGACGGATCCGCGTCAACCATCTTTAGGTTGGCCGGGAAGCCATCCGCATGCCAGTAATCGCGTCCTCGTCACCGTCGTCACGCAGGGAGCGGTGGGGCTGGAGAAGAGCAGGGCTGCGGCGGGGAGAGAGCGGCGAAGGCGAGCGGGGAGAGAGCGGCGAAGGCGAGCGGGGAGAGTGGTGGCGGCGGTGGGGAGAGTGTGGGCGTTGTGGATCTGTCTAGCGAGGAGCCGAATATGAACTGCGCGCTTAACTGTGTTTAAGGAATTACTGGCGTGCCCTTGACGGCTTTCTGGTGGAATTGGAATTCCATGGGCATTATAGTCAATATAGGTGGGAAATTTTGAGCAGCCCGCGCATGGTTTGCCTGCTGACGCTGATGTGTGGGCCATTGTCATTGGCGACGATGGTTAGTGAACCCGTATCGCCTTTGTTGGCAGTTGGGTCCGGCGGGCAGGCAGCGGTTAGGATGAATAGGCCTTTGTTCCTTCGTATCGTGGATGGACTTAGCAATTGGTCCCCTTATTTTACTCAAAGAGTCGATGCAATTAGTAGACAAGGTCTTTCACCGCTTCAGAAGTGTACGGCGGCTATTAGGATGCTTGCTTATGGAACCTCAGCTGATCAACTCGATGAGGTTTTGAAAATAGCTGCAAGCACTTGTTTGGATATATTAGGAAAATTCACTGAAGGTATTATTGAAGTATTTGGCGATGAATATTTACGGCCTCCAAGAAGTGATGAACTTGATCAGATTTTAAAAGAAAATGAGGATCGTGGTTTTCCTGGTTGCACGGGATGCATCGATTGTTGTCATTGGCCATGGAAGAATTGTCCGAAAGGTTGGGCGGGCCAGTTCACAAGTGGTAAAGAAGGTGTGGCTACTATGATTCTCGAAGCAGTGGCATCGAAGAATCTTCGAATATGGCATGCTTTCTTTGGTACCGCCGGGTCTCAAAATGACATCAACGTTCTAAACAAGTCACCACTTTTCATTGAAGCAATAAGAGGGGAATCTCCTACCATGCACTATACTGTGAATGGAAATCAATATGACATGGGTTATTACCTTGCCGATAAAATATATCCGGAATGGGCAGCATTCGTGAAGACAGTTAATGCTCCTCAGTCAGCGGAAGACAAATTATTTTCACAGAGGCAAGAAAGTGTGAGAAAAGATGTCGAGAAGGCATTTGGTGTTCTGCAAGTACGCTTTGATATTGTTCGTCGACCAGCACAATTATGGAAGCAAGCGGACATTATCAACATAATGCAAGCTTGTGTTATCCTACACAACATGATAGTGGAAGATGAGAAGGAAGCAGTCACAGATGTCTTGGATTTGAACGATAATCCAAGTGCGACGATAGTGTTCCCACCGGCAGTGTGTACAAATGACAACCCTGATCCAAGCTATGCAGAGGCACTTCGTAGAAATTTGGCGATCAAAGCTCGGCCAACACATAGGCAACTCAAGAAGGATTTAATCGAGCACATATGGCAACGCTATAGAAACAAAGAAAAGTAGACAAAAATCGTTGTAACTATATATAATATAATAATTATTTTTTATGATTCCTAAAATTATTGTAATAATGTTTCTATTAGTTATGCTTGATATTATTCAATTTAATAGCCATACAATGGTATACACAAATGCATTTGTAGTTGATCTTAACCTCCATACAATGCATTAAACAGCTTACAGACAGTCTCTGTCTGTGGGTTGTATGAGCTGTCTGTACAACTGTCTGTATGCTAAAATCGAGATTTTGCAGACAGCCCCCCGTCTGTGGGTTGTACATGCCCTCATATCTCATGAAACTTTCACATTCTCTCTCCTTGCCACATTAGTCAAATTTAATGCATGCAACTCTCCAATAAAACTCCATTGAAACTGGCCTAAGAACATGCACCACTACATTTAGAAATCTAAATTTCTAAATATCAGTGTCGAGTAAAATGTACAGCCGGGCCTCGAAATTGGCTGGTTGTGTCATCCAAGTCCCTGACCTCTCAAAACGCACATCCAGACCCTTAAACTTGTTATTTAGTTCATGGGAAGTCCAAATCACATTTGGTTAGATTAAATAGCTGACGCGGATCTAAGTGGACCATCTCTCTTTGTTTCTCTCCCTCTGTTTCTTGCTCATCTCCGTCTCCCCTTCAGGCAGCACAGTAGCAGCAGCACGGCGGCATCCCCGCGGCAGGTAGAGGAGAGTGCAGGCACAGGCGAGAGTACTATAGGCCTTCTCGAGCATTTGATGGTCTGGCCGCTGGGGTTGGGGGAAGAAGAGAGCGGTCGGCGACCATGCTGCAGGCCCGCAGCCGCGCAGCGAAGGTGGACAGTGGTGGTGGCCGCGCACAGCAGGCCCGCAGGGCCAGCCTGGCTGGAGCAAACGGTCTCCGGTGCTACACAACACGGGGAACGTCGCCATGGCTTGTTTTGGTGCTTGCCGCCATAGGTTGCCGGGAAGGAGCTTTGCTAGCAACGAACGTGTCTGGATGTGCAACGCTCAGCTTCCCAACAGCAAAGCCTTCTCCCGCGCGCTCCTGGCGAAGGTATGTCAAGTTCTGACGAGCGTTTCTATCCGTTATCTTCCACTCATCATGTTCTTGGTTTACCGCTTTGAACGATCTTTATTTGCTCATCATGAACGTACTCCATGCTACCTGCATGTGACCTTAATTATTTGCCGACCGATCCAAGGAGAGCTCGTCCATTCAAGTAAGCCGTTCTTCACGATTCGTTTCGATGTAATAAGCAGTGACTTTCAGAATGTTTTTCTGACTACAACTGCATCCTGGATCTTTTTTTTTTTGGCTTTGGTAGACAATCGTCTGCATCCCGCTCATGAGCGGCGTGCTTGAGCTGGGTGCCACAGATGCGGTACGCTCAACGGTCAAGTATACACTGTCTGAACTGAGAATAAAATAACCAAACTTGGTGCTACTGCCAGGTGGCGGAGGACCCAGACTTGGTCAGCCGAGCCACGACATCTTTCTGGGAGACGCAGTTTCCGGCATGCTCGGAGAAGCCTATTAGCTCCACCAGCCCGTCAGCAAACGAATCCATCGACATTATCATGTTCGAGGATACCTGGTTCATGGACGGGTCTTTCGAACTCCCTGCTTCGCCGCAGCTGGCGCCGGGCGCTGCTACCAATGATGGCTCTCGCGCGACGACGTGTTTTAGGGCTTGGGCGAGGCCGGTGTCGGACTCAAATGAAGCGACGACGACGACCGTGCCTGCTGTCGTCCAAGAGCCGCAGAAGTTGCTGAAGAAAGCGGTGGCTGGCGGAGCTTGGGCGGCCAGCAATGGCGGCGGGGGCACGGCGAGGACGACGGCCGAAGAAAGTGGCATCAAGAACCGCGTCGTGTCGGAGAGGAAGCGCCGGGAGAAGCTCAACGAGATGTTGCTCGTCCTCAAGTCATTGGTTCCCTCCATTCATGACAAGGTATACCTGCACTTGCATTGCATGTAATCCTTTGCAATAATTATCAATAACTTTTTGATACATTAATTTTGAACCTTTGATCGTTGCACTTGCAGGTGGACAAAGCATCGATCCTTGCCCAAACGATAGCGTACCTCAAGGAGCTTCAGCGAAGGGTACAAGAGCTGGAATCCAGCAAGGAACTCGTAATCTCGCCCCCATCCGAAACAAGGAGGCGCCATGATGACGATGATGCCGTCAGGATGAAAGCCTCTGCATTGGGGTCCAAGAGGAAGGAACCCCCCTGGGCCCTCTCCAAGGACGACGACACCAGCAACGTCACCGTCACCGTCGGAGAAGCCCAAGTCCTGATTGGAACACCCCTCCTAGCATGAGGAGGAATCCTTAGAACCCCGCCTGCCCCACCTGTAGCCGCCGAACAACCAACAGTAACCGCGGGAGAAGGAACTTCCGCGCAGCCCCAAGAGAATGGAACCCACGCGGACAACAACGATGAAGAGCTGCTCATCCCACTGGAGGTTCACTCCGCCCCAGAAGATGGCTCGCCCCGCGAATAGCGTGCCCCAGAAGACCTTGCCCCAAGGAAGGAAGCCATGATGGTCCGAGTTTAGAGTCGCACCCCTAGCCTTTGTCATAGTATCAAGTCGTGTAGTGTATCAACGTTGTATCGGTCGAGTAGTACGTGTTGTATCCTCCTCTGTTGGTTGAACTAAAAGTTTGTGTGTGCTTGTTGTATGCTTGTCATGTGTGCTTGTCAGGAGTTGGATCCTGTCTTTTTGAAAAATCCGTTTAATCAACTTGAACATCACATAAAACCTAAATCTCATAAAAACCCCCCTATCTACAGATGGCTCCAAAGCGCGCCGCCCGGATCTTCCCAGGCTACGACCGTAACAGGGAGGAGTTGCAAGAGAGGCGCCATGGCGAACAACAAGTGGAACAGGACAATGGTGGAGAAGCAAGCCGCCTGCAGACACCGCCATCCCCGCCTACCGTAGACCTGGTGCAAGTGATGGCAAACCAGACCCGGCTGCTGGAAGCCTTAGTCACTGCTATCAACCGTCCGAGGCCCCGTGCTCAGGGCATGAATGAGAAGCTGAAAGAGTTTCTTGGGACCAAGCCACCCACTTTTGGCGGGTCCGTGAACCCTTTGGACGCAGATGACTGGCTGAGAGTCATCCAAAGGAAGTTGGAGCCCTTCAACTGTGCGGATCGAGACAGGGTTCTCTTGGCCACCCATCAACTCACTGGAACAGCCTTGGCCTGGCGGGAAAATTACTGTACAGCAACCAATGACGCCTCCCTCATCACTTGGAAGGAGTTTGTGGCGGAGTTTTGTCGCTACCACATCCCCGCAGCCACACTAAAGCGCAAGGCGGACGAGTTCCGTGAACTCCGCCAGGACAACAAGTCAGTAGAAGAATACACCTACCAATTCATAGAGTTAGTCCGCTATGCCCCTGAAGAAGTGGATAAAGACGTGAAGAAGCAGGACATGTTCAAGAAGGGCTTAACCCTGGAACTGAGGACCCTGCTTACCCCTCAGATCTACCCGGACTTCAACACACTCATGAACATTGCTATCCTCACCGAGAGAGCCAAGACAGAAGAAAGGAAGGACAACAAACGCAAGTTCATGGAGCACAATGCTCAGCAGCAAGAGCGTTTCCAGAGGCAGAAAAGTTTCGGCCACCCCATGCCCAGATCCCAAGCTCCCATGCAGTACAGGACCCAGTCCCAAGCCATGGGCTCTCAGGGCCCTAGAACCCAGTTCAGATAGTACAGCAACCAGAACACCATGAAGCCACCACAGAGCAATGCTAGCCAGGTCACTACCAACAACAATGCCAAGGCATGTTTCAACTACCGTGAAACCGGACACTTCATTGCCAACTTCCCATATGCCAGCAAGCCAGCAGCTTCAGCCTTCTCCAACTCAGTGAACGGGCCAAGACCAGTCGTAACTGGAGCCAACCGCGTGCCGGTTCGCAGCAACAACAACTTTAGCAACAACAATAACAACTCGCAGATGAGGCAGCCCCAGCAGTCTTATGGACGAGCCCGCGTCAACCACATCAACGCGCGAGAAGCTCACGAGGCACAGGGCGTTTATGGATGAGCTAGACAAGTTTGTCCTAGTTTTCATTGACGACATACTCGTTTACTCCAAGAGCGTAGAAGAACATGAACAACACCTTCGAGTGGTACTAGAGAAGACGAGGGCGCACAAGTTATACACTAAGTTCAGCAAGTGTGAATTTTAGTTGGAGAAAATAGCATTCCTTGGACATATTTTGACGGCAGAAGGAGTAGCTGTAGACCCCGAAAAGGTCGAAGCAGTTTCCAAATGGCGACAACCAACCAATGTGAGTGCAATCAGAAGCTTTCTTGGTTTAGCAGGATATTACCAGAGGTTCATTGAAGGATTCTCCAAGATTGCTCGACCCATGACAGAGTTGCTCAAAAAGGAAAAGAAGTTCGTCTGGACCAAGGCATGTGAAAGAAGTTTCCAGGAGTTGAAAAGGAGACTGACCACCGCCCCAGTGCTAACATTGCCAGACATTCAACGGGATTTTGTCGTATATTGCGATGCATCCCGACAAGGATTAGGGTGTGTCCTTATGCAGGATGGAAAAGTAGTGGCCCATACATCGTGACAACTCAAGCCCCACGAGCAGAACTATCCAACCCATGATTTAGAATTCGCAGCCGTAGTGCATGCACTCAAGATTTGGAGACACTACTTGATTGAGAATAAGTGCAAAATCTATACAGACCACAAGAGCTTGAAGTATATTTTCACCCAGCCCGACTTGAACTTAGGGCAAAGGAGGTGGTTAGAATTAGTCAAGGACTATAACCTCGAGATCCATTACCACCCAGGAAAAGCTAATGTAGTTGCAGATGCCTTAAGCAGAAAATCCTTTGAGAAAGTCAAGCCTAAGAGTGCCCAGCTGCAAGAAGAAATGACACGACTCAACGTACACATTGTGCCCCAGGGATACGTCCGCCAGTTAAGTGTTCAACCCACCCTAGAAGACAAAATCAGAAAGGCCCAAGAGCTCGATAAGGATTTGATGAAGATCCGCAAGCACACGGGAGAAAATAAAGCCCCAGACTTTAGAGTGGACAATCAGGGTACACTGTGGTATAAGAATAGGATATGCGTGCCTAAAGACGGAGATTTCTGGCAGATCATCATGGATGAGGCACACAACTCGGCATATTCCATCCACCCAGGATCTACCAAGATGTATATGGATTTAAAGCAGAAATATTGGTGGAATGGAATGAAAGCAGACATTGCACGGTTCGTCGCCCACTGTGATACTTGCCAAAGGATTAAAGCCAAACACCAGAAGCCAGCAGGACTGTTGCAACCCCTACCTATCCCGGTTTGGAAATGGGATGAAATAGGCATGGACTTTATAGTGGGTCTGCCTAAGACACAGAAGGGCCATGACTCCATATTGGTGATAGTGGACCGACTCACTAAAGTCACTCACCTTCCACCCGTACGAACCAACTATGGTGGAGAGAAGTTGGCCAAGCTTTATATAGAAAACATAGTGAAACTGCATGGAGTACCTAGCAGGATTGTGTCAGATAGGGGAACCCAATTCACCTCTAGGTTTTGGAAAAGACTTCATAAAGCCATGGGAACCAAGTTGGATTTTAGTTCGGCTTATCACCCGCAGACTGATGGACAGACCAAGAGGGTGAATCAGATTTTGGAGGATATGTTGAGAGCATGTGTCCTTACCTATGACAAAGATTGGGAACAAAGCTTGCCGTATGTAGAGTTTTCGTACAACAACGGCTATCAGGTGAGTCTAGGTATGTCGCCGTTTGAAGCCTTATATGGGAGAAAATGCAGGACGCCTTTGATGTTGTTAGAAGTGGGAGAGCGTGCCTTGGTTGGGCCCGCACTCATAAAAGAAGCAGAGGAACAAGTAGCCGAGGTCTGAGAAAAATTAAAAGTTGTTCAATCTCACCAAAAGAGCTACGCGGACAAGAAGAGGTGAGAAGTAGGCTTCAACCCAGGGGACTTCGTTTATCTCAAGGTTTCGCCTATCCAAGGAACTCAGAGATTTCAGGTACACAGAAAACTGGCCCCTCGGTACGTTGGACCATACAAGGTGCTAAAGAAAGTCGGAGCAGTAGCATACCGATTGGAACTACCAGAAGAGATGGCAGATATACACCCAGTGTTCCATGTTTCCAAGTTATGGAGATGCCTGAAAGTACTCGAAGAGAAACAGGTGCCAGTAGAGACAATAGATCTGCTGCCAGATCTCAAATATCAGGAAGTACCTGTCAAAATTTTGGACACCGTCGTCAAAAGGATGAGGAAATCGGAAATACGGATGTGCAGAGTTCAATGGAGCAGACACAGTGTAGAAGAAGCCACTTGGTAACGAGAAGACGCGCTTAAGAAAGAGTTTCCCCACTTGTTCAAGGACCAGCCGAATCTCGAGGACGAGATTCATTTTAAGTGGGGTAGGTTTGTAACGTCTGCGTTTTTAGCTCCCAATAAATCACACTCTAAATCACACGTTTTTCAAATCTTTACCGCCGAGCTCGATCATTTCCTAAAAGCTCAGACATCAATTCCGTTTTCACCGCTTCAACCTGAGCCACCCCGGCAGTCACCGGACACTGGGAATCCCTCTGACCCGCATCCTGGCGAGCGCCCCGGATTCACCGGCCCGTAATCACCACCGACCCGGGGATCGCTCGACGTCGCGTCAGTGCTCGAAACCCGGAAAATCTCACCTAAAAGCCTCCCTCCTTTTTCTCCAAATTTTCCTACAATTTTCCTATTTTTCTCTTTTTCCTTTTTCTTTTTCTTTCTCTCTTTTCCCTTTTCCCTTTTTCTTTTTTCCCTCCTTCTCTTTTTCCCTCCTCCTTCTTCTTTCTCTAGAGCCGGCCGCAGGCCCGCAGCTCTGCCTGCCGGCCAAACCTCCCCGGCACACCGCAGGCCCCGCCGGCCTTGCCCCTCCTCCTCGGCACACCACGCCGGCCCCGTGCCTCGATGCGTCGCGTTGCGCCGGCGCACGGCACGTGCACGCGCCGCACAGGCACCCCGGCACAACACCGCACAGAGCCGCCGGCCGCCTAAACACTGCCACGCCGCGAATCCCGCCGCCGCCACTGTTACCTCAACCCCGCACGCCCACTATAAGAAACTATTTAATCTGTGACGAACTTTCTGCGACGTTCTCATAAAACATCACGAAGAGCACTGCGTCTACGACGTATTCCTGTTTTTCGTCACGGATGTGCACTGATGGATATTGAAGCCCAGAACACTATGACGATTTGTTAAATTCGTCGCGATTCTACGACGTATTCCTGTTTTTCGTCACAGATGTGCACTGATGGATATTGAAGCCCAGGACACTGCGACGATTTGTAAAATTCGTCGCGATTCGGCCCACAACGCTACGACGTTACAACACATTCATCGTGATCAACAAATTTAAAATAGTCATATTATGAATGGAAAAATCGATAAATTGAAAAAATCTAAAAAAACAACAAAAAAGAGAGACAAAGCTAGGAACCGAACCTGAGACCTCAAGTAGACCTAACACCACACATACCATTGAGCTACAAGTTTTACTATGTACTCTTTTGATCTTAAACTTATTTGTACACAGATTTCTTCCCTGGCCTCCATATCCCTGCCACATCACCTGCCACATACGCCACGTCAAGTGCCGATTCACCCCAGCCAGCCACGGCCGCGCCCCAGCCAGCCCCGGCTGCACCGCAGCGAGCGCACCCCGGCCAGCCAGCCACGGCCACGACCGCACCCCAGCCAGCTGCGGCCGGCCGCACCCAGCCCGGCCAGGTCACCAGCCAGCCACGGCTGTGCCCCAGCCAGCCGCGGCCGGCCGCGCCCAGCCCGCCCTGGTCACCTGGCGGAATTATAAAAAAAAGAAAAAATTTGCGCTACAAAGAATCGAACCCGCAACCTCAAACTTAGGGAGCACAACTCCCACCACTTGGCCACTCCACCAGTGGTAGTTACTTGGGGATAGTTTTCTTTCTATACAGTTTTGTGACCAGGACGCAAAAAATTGGAAAACGGCGCGTGGGTGGGATTCGAACCCAGGTGGTGGA
Source organism: Cenchrus fungigraminus (assembly GCA_036936925.1). Classification (NCBI taxonomy): domain Eukaryota; kingdom Viridiplantae; phylum Streptophyta; class Magnoliopsida; order Poales; family Poaceae; genus Cenchrus; species Cenchrus fungigraminus. The sequence goes on along the minus strand of CM072774.1, from coordinate 107,537,244 downwards.
GACAAAGTTGCAGTGCCTTACCACTGCACTACGACTAGGTTTGTGATTTATAATGGCAAGTTTCCTTCATATACAATGCGATGGAGCTTCAGGACCACGTGGCAGCACTGGGTTGGTCGAGTTGCTTCGCAGGGACCACGTGGCGCACGGTGAGCTCGTTTCCCCATCATTTTTTCTTTTGAATCTACAATTAAAATTTGAAACTAGTGTTTCTCAGTCATAGTAACTCCACATTCATTGATTCTTTTTTCTATTTTTTTGTAAAATCACGATATTTCATGTAATATCATTCGTTTGCATATTAATAGCTATTTCATTAATCTTTTTTATACAACTTCTTTTCTTGTACTGAAAGAGAATAAATAAAAGATATTTTTGCATAACAAATGGTAACATAAGTTCATATTTTCTAATGTTATGATACACATAAGGTTGTAGCCAAGTTTGAGATGCACACAACTTTGAAAATGTAAATCACCACTAAAATCTCAAAGTTTGTGTTGAGTTATTAGAAACTATGTTAGAGATGTATCCATTTGTGAGTAGTGTATGTCGTCACTTCCTTGAAACCACTTAAATTTTTTATGGCAAGATTGTGGACCAAAAACATGTTGTTATGCCAATTTGTAGAATTTTTTGACCAAATTCAAATATTATGTGATTATTATGTTCTACTTTTGACATAAAAGTTTGAATGTTCCTTAGAACTTAAATTGAATTTCTCATCAATCTCCTAGATGTGGGCTAGAATGGATCTTAGGCACCTAAATATAGTTTTTTTTGAAATTTTTTCAATCTTATTAGAGGTACATATAAGTCAATTTGGAATTACTTTCGGTAAACATGCAGAAATTCATTTAAATGATAGAAATAAGAAAATCTTCTTGAAAATTCTTGAAACTCCTTGGTGACAACTTATATGTTGTCTTTTACATGTGAAAAATGTGTTGGGGGTATATAATGTAAATAATTTTTGAGTTGTTTGAAAGGGTGTGTTACTTAGTTGTTTAAAAAAAATATAAAAACAACTTTTTTGCACAATAAGTGGTAGTGTAACTTCATATTTTATCATACTAAGACCAAAATAAGATTGTGACCAAATTTGAGGTGCATATGACTTCAACAATATTATGAGGTGTTCAAACTTCAAAGGTTTGAGTATAGTTATAAGAAACTATGTGAGAGATGTTACTATTTGTGAACATCTATAATACCATTTTATTAAAACCATCTGAATTTTTTATAGCATCATTATATGCTTGAAATATGGTTTCATGTCAATTTGGAGAATATTTTGAACAAATTTAGATATTATTATTATTATTATTATTATTATTTTATAACAAGGTGACTAGTAGAGGTTCGAGTTTTCCCTACAAGTCAATTGATGTTTTCGTCAATCTCCTAGATGTGGCCTAGAATGGACCATAAACACGTAAATATAGTTTTTTTTGAATTTTTTTGAATTTTATTGGAGGTACATATAGGTCAACTTGAAAATACTTTTGGTAAGCACGTAGAAATTTAATTAAATGATAGAAAATAGAAAATATGTTTGAAAATTCTATAAACTCCTGCAGTACAACTTATATGTTGTATAGTGTGTATAAAAAATTACTTGGTGTATATATAATCATTACTTTTATGACTTACTTCACAATTGTGCAACTACAAGAAAAGAAAAAGAAAAGGATATTAAACAGTGAAGAAATGAGAAGGCCCATTCCAGCCCAACTTTATCTAACCGTCCGTTCCAAATCGATGGTTCAGATCGCACGTCGATGGTATATAATCAAGCACTCCCCTCAGATGAAACCCTATCTGTTGTCGCCCCACCCTCTGACCTCACCCGGCCTCCGCCTCCACCTCCTCTCTCCCTGGCGCCCAGATCTGCTCCACTCCGCCACCCAGCGCTCCCGCCGGCCACCAAGCTCTGCTTCCTCACCGCCACGCCGCCGTCCTCCCCGCTCCTCGCCTCCACCTTCCCGGCCCTCCTCCATGCGCTCCCCTTGGCCCTGCTTGCCAGGAGCGGCGCGGCGCCACCTGGCCGCAGCCAGCGGTGGCCGGGACCAGTCGGCCTCCGTCCCCATGTGCGAGCCCTCCGTGTAGTGGCCATGAGCAGCGAGGGGGCGAGGAGGATGGTGCGGCGAGGCACTGGAGCCGCCTCTCCAGATCTGCGTGCAGGAGCCCACAACCTCCCCATCGACCCCTTCCAATTTTCTGAGATCTCTTTCTTTCGTCAGTTTGAGAGCTTTTTCTTTTGCAGGGTCAGATCAGAAACAACAGCTTGATTTTCGAACTGAAACAGGTTTGCTGTTCCCTGTTAGAAACTCGATTTGGGTAGCTGTACTCATCTCATGGGAAGTGTCACTTTCAGCAAATAGTGATCTTAGTAATTGGTGGTGGGTTTAATCTGTGAGCAGCAGTAGCTTTGTTGGGAAGTCCCTTTCATGGACTAGAGCACACTCATTGTTTATTCTCAACTTTTGCTAGTCTGCTCCTTTGTTTATTCATGGCAAGTGGTTGACGTATTTCAGTTTTGCACTGTTTAATAAGCTTAGCTCGTCAGTTTCACTTATATGCTAGCTATTCTGTTCTACGGCCACTGCAATGTAATTATATGAGCTTGATATATATGCATGTGTTAGCTCTTTGGTCACCAGGAACTCGCACAGAATGGCTGCATGGTGTAGCTTGCATCCTGCTTCTGATAAATGATAAATGTGAACCAGCGATTGAGTTGTCACATACAATTTGCTTGTTTATCTGTTATAGGAATAGCTCTTATGTTTAACTAAAAAGTCATCTGAATCTGTCCTGACAAGTTCTTATCTTAGCATTAAGTTCTTCATGCATATAGTCTCCCATGTTGATTGCTATCGTAATTTGGAAAGCCATGTCTCAGTTATTGGCAACAAAGTTAACTTTCATGAGGCAGTAAAATATTACAGTTTTGCATGTTACACATATCAAGCATGCATATGAGCAGTAAAATAATGGTGAATTCTTTCTCCTGGTACTTTTGTCTTGTTTCCGGTTTCAGCAAACAACCCAACTTATATTTACTTCTTTTTGAGTTTTGATCTCTGCTTCCATTGCAGCCAAGTACCAGAGGTGCTGCTTGTCTCACACGATGGAATGGAAGGACAAGAATATGTTTGTTTCTGAAGTATGTGAAAATCTTAAGTATTTGACAATTATTACTGGAAAAAAGGTTCAAATTGTCATGTGATTCTTTCATGTATCTGTTAGTTCACCATTTACTCATGTTCCATGTCTTGGCCTTGTTTACTGCAGTCCTGGCTCTAGTAGCAAGGAGTACATTTGTGATGCAAGCAACCTGTTCAACCTATAATGCTAGAAAGGTATTGCTTCACTCTTGCACTTCACTCTTGCACCTATAATTTAAGGCATAGTTCTTTCTGAATGTCCTTCGTGTTGTACTACAGTAATCATTGTTAGTGCTATTCTTTGCCTGGAGTGTTAATTTATTCTTTGCTACATTAATCTCAATGCCAAGTATTAATTTAATCTTTACCTACAGCTTTGGTTTGTCTGAATTGTTCCTAGACCCAACAGTTTAAAGTTTAAACAGTTGTCATGTGTCCTAGTGTCCTGTTGAAACATATGGTTTAATAGTGATTATAGATGTGGTCACTGAGCACTGATAATGCCATTTGTGGATATGCATGTTTTTCGGAGTTGGTAACTTTTTCCATGTAAAATTGATATTTCTTTAAGTTGATATTACATTGACCTGTTCAAATTCGATACTACTTAGAGGCTATTATTTGCTGTTACAGTTTGATAGTAGTCTTCTTTTTGTTGCAAATATTGTTGGCAGTATTTGATATTTTGACAATGTTTTCTTTTCAGGTTGAGGATCATATGCAAGGAATAAAGATGTTTATCTCCATATTTTAATAATGCTTCTAAGTCTGACATGTATTGCTAGATCTGTCTGTGTGTCCCTGTATAAAAAGTTTGAAGTGATCTGTTGGATCTGATAATGTCATTATGGGTTTTTTTGCTAATTTTATCTTGGAGTTCTGAATTTGATTTTCCTTTTGGCTGAAATGGCTATTGGGCTGAAGTGGATTAAATTGTGATGGGCATTTTTGGTGGGCAGAAATGGTTTCAATTGAAATTATATGGGCTGAACTTTTGGCCCACAATGTGGTCCACTTCACGTCGGCTGCCACGTCATCGTCCACGTAGGATGCCATGTCATCGTCCACATAGGCTGCCACGTCATCGTCCACGTAGGCTGCCATGTCATCGTTGTCCACGTAGGCTGCCACATCATTTTCCATGTAGGCGTCCATATCAGCAGCCACGTCAGCATCAGCATCCATGTTGGCAGCCACAATGATCCATGTCAGCAGCAATCCGTGACGATTATTTTCGTCGCTAAAACTGGGCTTTGGGTTGGGTTGCATGGGCCTCGGGCTGCTCCGTGACGATTCAGATATGTCACAGACCGTGACGTTTATTAAGGAACGTCGACAAATTTAATCAATGACGCTCATTCCACCACGAAAATTTAAATCGTCGCGGATGCTGATTTGCGACGAATTTTATTTAATCCGTGACAGAACGATTGCGTCACAGAATAAATAGTTTCTTGTAGTGGCCACCGCCGGCCGTCCAACACACTGCCCGACGTGTCCCATCGCACAGGCCGCCACTGCTCGCTTTAACTCCACCATGAATCCCGCCGGCCAAGCTGGCCGAACCGCCATGGCCGCCGCATGTGGCCCACGTGCGCCCGGCCGCTCCACCGCCTTCCCGCCCCTATAAATAGCCCCGTGCAGCTCCCCGCTATACCACACACCTCGCCGGCCACTCTCCTCCCTCTCCCTTTACCCACAGCGCCGCCGCCGAACCGCCATAGCCGCCGTCCGCCCGCCGCCCGTGAAGCCACCCCCTGGAGCCACCTCAGCCCGAGGTAAGGGCAGGGCTGAGATCCCCTTGGCCCCCTCTCCATTTTCCCCCTACTCCCGGCCACCGGCGCCGCCGGCCAGGGCCGCCCCCTCCCTCCTCTATCTCGGACCGAGGGGGAAGAAGGAGATGGCGGGTTTGCCCAAAACCCCCTACCTTTTTCCTTTATACACCGAAGCCCCCCTCTCTTGATCCTTTTCTCAGAAGCCCCTCTGTCCTCTTAAGTTTTATTACAAACAAGTCCTTTTCCATTTAAATTACCTCTTTAACTCATCATTTCATGCGCCTTTTTATTCCAAATTAATCCCAAACTTCACCACACCTTTCCCAGGTTTATTCCCACCAAACCAATCACTAATTTCGCATAAAAATATTTATTCCTCATTTTTCTATTTATTCTCTCCTCGAGCTCAGCCGGTAAATCTTTGTTTCCTTTTGTTGATTGTGTGCTTGCTTGTGTGTGCCGTAGCTGATGGAGTGAATGAGGAGGAACCTTAGGAGGAGTTCGGAGCCACGTACTATGCACAGGAGCTTGAAGACCCGAACCGTGAGCAGGAGCTTCCGGAGGACTTTGAAGACGGCAAGTTCAATCTCATCCTCCGATGTTTGTTTTTATTTAAGTCAACCCTTTTGATAAAACACGGTAGGATAGCCACCCTTGCTTGCTTTAAATATTTCCTTGATTGACCTGGATGTTTTTATTAAAATCGTGTGAGTGTTTTAAAAAAATGGGAATTGGGTTTTCATAAAATGAGTAAAGAACTGAGTAGACGGGATGGACAAGTGTCAGGAATCTGGGGAGCTCGTACCTTTGTGGTTGAGCATGATGGAGATGTCCATCTTGTCGTTAACGACCGGGTTTTTGTGTCATCTTACCTGACCCACTAAATGTGCAACCACTCGACCGTTGTATGTGGCAACAGCTTAGCATAAATCCCACTAGTTAATCTGCTAGCCATCAGGAGTGCGGGTGAGCAGCGGGAGGTCAAGGAGCAGGGATATGATATGTGTGAAGTTATGCCCTGGTTACGAATAATAACCTCTTGATTGCTTCCGTGGTGGCCAGTAGGGTTAGATAAGGTGGGTAATGGCTTTGATAGGATCTGCGCCGGCACTAAGGTGACCGTGTGGTGGTACCCTACTTGTGGGTAAAGTGTACAACCTCTGCAGAGTGTAAAATCTATTCGAATAGCCGTGTCCACGGTATTGGACAAGTCACGGTGTGGTCACAAAGCCAGTGTTTGGGTTAAGGGATTGTTTTCATGGTGTGAGTCATTTTGGAAAGAAAATGTGTGGCTGTGTGCCTAGGCTACTGAGGATGGGGAGTCTGGTAGCCTCCAACTGGTTTTCCTCAAAACAATGGGTCACTTGTTTTACAAAAAGCGTTTGCGAAAACCTTTTCAGAACATACCCCTACATGAGTAAAGGTTGTTTTTTTCACAAAATTACCTTATTTCTGATCTTTGTTATACTTTGTGCATACCCCTATGTTTAACCCCTCAAGGGGTGTGGTTGGACTTGTTGAGTACGTATGTACTCACCCTTGCTTAATTAACTGTTTTTACAGAGGAGGATCCCGACTTTGTTCCCGAAGACGTTGAGTAGGTTGCCGTCCTGCACCCAACCCATGCCTGTGGCTCAGGGTCTCCACAGGAAGCTTCCATAGCGCAAGACTCTGAAGCTATCTTAGACTTCGTTGGTGCCCTAGTGTGGTTTGTAGTCTTTGTTTTAATCCTCATGATAGTGGTGCTTCAGTGCCCACTACCTCGACGGTTTGTACGGTAATGAACCATCTGATGTAATAAATGTGTTTAGAACATATTTTGGTGATTCATATGACAACATGATCATTAAGACTAACAAAGTGTTTAGAACATATCTTGAAGGTATTCTAGGTCCTAAGTAAGCAACCACAACCAAAGACAAGCAAAGAAACAAAGCAATCAAAGAAAACAACACCATCGGATGTTCTGATGGCCCCCAGAAAAGCGTCGGAGCAACCATAGGAGCAATTGGTACGCTGTGAAGAAGTTGAGTCAAAGTCAGACAATCAGATGTTCCGATGGGCCCATTTCTAGTAGCGTCAGAGCAATTGCCAGAAGTGAAGGGAGAAACCCTAGACCATCGGATGTTCCGATGCTAGGTCAAGGAAGGCATCGAATGAAGCATATTTTCTTTGAGAAATTTCAGAGAGGTTTTGGACAAAACCCTTCAGCACTAGTTGTTCCGACAGCACCCTGTGAGCAAGCATCAGATGAATTTTGGATGTGTCAGTGAACAAGTTGGGCGTGGAGGAGCCAATGGCTAGTTGCACGGGATGTTTCGATGCAGGCCAAAACAAACCATCGGAACATTCGATGGTATACTTTTACTAGCCGTTGGAGCAACGGCTCTTTAAGATCTTGGGCTATTTATACCCCCTGCACTCGCCCATTTGGAGTTGTTGGATGAAGTTGAAGTATGTAGGAGTTCATTGAAGAGCAAGACACATCAAGAACAGAAGCAAGCCACCAAAAGTGCTTAAACGTTTCATCAAAGGCTTAGCACAAGCTTAGAAGAGTGTTTAGAGCTAGGAGGCCTAGATAAGAGAGATCGAGTGCAAGGTGTGCCTACCCTGTGATCAGATTATTGAGTGAACCACCGCTGTACAAGGTGTGTCGACGCCTTTGGGCCTTAGTGACTCGCCGGAAAGTCTTCGACCCTCCAGCTTGGTGCAGAACGGCGTCGACGACCGTGTGCGGGGATGTGAAGATCCCCTTCCTTAGTGGAAAAGCTCGCCCCTCCGGCTCGCTGCGCCAACAGCCTCTGCGTCCGCAGCCTCAGCCGCACATATAGCTGCGTCCATGGCCTTCGACGCCTGCCGCGCCTCCTGTAAAAAGGGAGAAAGAGACGGATGAGAGAACGAGTGAAGCTGAAGAGATAATTAAGAGAGAGTGTGAGAAGATACAAAAAGATCAGCGAGAGAGGCTCACGCAACGCATGTGCTGCTGTTAGTTGCTTTTGATCCCGCACCTACCTGTTTCAATTTTTCACTAGCGTGCAATGTTTTGCAGGAGCGGGCAAGCCGGTTGCCGGCTGCTGGAAATCCATTTCGACGGGTCACGGAATGACCCGCGTCTGGAAATAGAGCTCATTTTCAGGGCAGGCGATGGAAATCCATTTCAACGGGTCACGGAATGACCCGCGTCTGGAAATAGAGCTCATTTTTAGGGCGGGAGATAGGGTGAGCCCCCCTAAAAATGATCATTTTCAGGGACGGCTCACCCCATCGCCACCTCTGGAAATGGGCTCTATTTTCAGGAAATAGATTTGCAGGAGCGCGCGAATTGCTACAGAACCACCGTTTATTTGTATGCGGGTGAGGTTTTGGTCTGATCCTAAAAAATGGGGGCCCTCTTACAAAATTTTTTTAAGTAGTGACACTCAAATGAATAGTTCATATCCGAAGCCGGACGTTTAATATCGGTACCGTATCCGAAATCAGATAATTAAATTTGGATATTTAATATGCGAATAGGACGAATATCATTATTCGACACATCTTGACACTATTCGTATCTGTATTCGACATGAGTAAAAAAATAGCCATCTGTATTTGTATCCGTATATATTCGTTCGTATCCGATCCGTTTTTATCCTTAAGCACAACAGTAATGATTGTACGCATTATGATTGATGCCCGATTAAAGAGCCTTGCTCCCTCACCAGTACAATAATTCCGAGGGCGAGGAGACACGGCGATCTCGCTGCCAGATTCCGTGAGCTGAACCTGGACGAGGACGAACGCGTGGTTGGCCTGGTGGTGCCCTCTCCTCCTTTTTACGTCACGGCGCAGGCGCAGGTGTGTCAGTGCGTGTACGAAGCGGCCGGATGAATCGACGTTTGGGGTTGGGTCCCACTCCTATTGGTCTACATTCAATCCTGACACCTATGGTAACTGCATATGAACACCGATAGGAGAAGGACCGAAACTATTGGTTCCTGAGGGCAGCATGTGGAGAACTATTATTTCTTGATTGAACGACAAAGCACACGCTTCTCTTACTATAGACAATTAATTATTTTTTAACTGTTGTTCTATAGGATTGCTAATGAATATTGGCATCCAAGTGAATAGACAGTTCACCGAAAATATCATAGGCACGTGGGCTCCTGGTGCGTGATGTCAAGTATGGCATCCGGACGCCATGCTCGTGTCAGATGGCCCGTGAACTCGTCTGTTTTGTGCAAGCTGTTGGTTTGGGTCAGTCTGTCCTCTTTTTATTGCGATTCGGAGCGAGTGGTGCTGAGTTTTGGTTGAGGCAGTGTGCCACACCGCGCGTGTCACGTTGTATGGTTTTCTCGGATCGGTTTTCACTAAAAAAACTGAACCATTAGAGCAACTCCAAAATGCTGCTAATCCTACTTCCAATTTGGCGACACGAGCTCTTCCCCAATCCACCCCCCGACCTCTTTCCCGCGCGCGTTTTTACCTGGGCGCGCACACCAGCGCCGCCTGCCGCACAGTGGTCGCCCTGCAGCACCTGCAAAATCGGCGGCGCTCCGGGTGATGATGGGTTCGGCTGAGGTGGGGAAACAAGACATGAGGGCGAGGGGATCCTAGAGGGTACGCTCACCGATGGCGGGGGTTGACGGAGACGGTCGGATGAGGCGGACGGTGCTCTGCTCCAGCGGTGACTCAGGGATGGCGACTGGACGGGCTCCGGCGTCGGAGGGCTTCGGGATCGGGTGGCGGAGCTCCGGCTTGACGACGGAAAGCTCATGGCCCTGGAGAATTCCCCCGGCGGCGTGCAGGCCCAGCGAATCGGTGCGGCCGAAACTTGGATGGTGGCGGCCATCTCGTCAGTCGATTGGCTGCGCTCCGATGGCGAAAGGCAACGGCCGGTGATGGAGCACGGGCGGCTTGACCTCCTGGGGAGCGCCAGCCACGGGGGATCGCCGACCACAGGGGAGGGTCGGCCGCGAGTGGAGCGCCGGCTGCGAGGACGTGGCGGTGGCCGTTCCCCGATGAGTGCCGGCCACAAGGGCAGCGGCGGCCGGTCCCCGGCGTGCGCCGGCCACGGGGGGCAACAAGGAGCTACGAGCAGCAGTGACCAGCCCCAGCTAGTACTGGCCATGGAGTGCTCCGAGAGGGGGAGGAAGGTGCTGGTGTCATGGGCCGGGAGGTGGGTAGGCCAAGGTCCAAATATGATGATGTTACCTTTTTTAAATTATTGGGGGTAGTTTTTAGCATTCTGCTGTAGGCTGGTATGTTTTTGGGGGAAATTGTTTTTAGCATAGCTCCCGATACCTTGTTTTAGGGAAGAATATTTTGGGGAACTCATGGAGTTGCTCTTACCTGTTTTATTTTCCACCCTGTGATTTAAAATTTGCAGCAAATATTTTGCTGCCCTTTGTGAAAAAAAAAGATGGCCCTCAACTCTAAGCCTCGATGAGATTTAGTTCTTGAAGGATCATCACCTTGTTATATGGAAAATGGAATCCCTACTATAGATGCAAATGCTCAGTGCACGCATGCAGTAATAATTCTCACCATTAAGAATTCATGTACACTCACCCTACCCCTATAAGCCATGACGGTAGATCTTAAGATTGATAAAAATCATTACTCACCATACGTGTCTCGCCATCGATGGACATAACGCCCACTAGAGTAGCATTGTTAATTCCTAAAATAACTGTAGAAAAATGCATTACATTCAAAAAAATATAGAAAAATACGAGTACATGTACTTTGAATACGACTTGGTGGGCAAATTCGATCGTAAGAAACCAAACCAACAACCACACACATAGTTAAGTCCTTGACAAATAATGAGTTTTCTTTTTTAGTTGTTTGCATGCACATTTGGTGCACTACTAGTAAGGCAATTAACTAATATCGGTCGACTTATACAATGCATAGTATATAGCACGTGAAGGTGATGTTCGGACAAGAAAACAAAAACTACTATTCGCAAAAAAAAAAGAATACTACAACGAAAATAAACAGTCTCAGCTGTTCTGAACATGGAAACCTGATTACCTGAAAGTTTCTTTTTAAGAAGAGGTGTACCCTACTTTATTCGAGATGAACAAAGCAAAAAACACACGTGATTAACTACATGAACGCTGATGTCACGAACACAAAAAATCTTGTGGCGATTCATTAATATTATTGTGCTCCCTGCAAGTGCAAGCGGATGAACAGAGGAACGGTTGCTACTTGCCCGATCCGGAAACGACCGTTAATCCCGTCCATGGAAAGTTTGAAACAGGGAAGCAACGTAGGACTGGGCCTCGCGGCTACGTACAAGGCTGCGACGACCACGACGATGCGTGCGTACAAGCTGACACTACTTGAAAAACAACCATTTATACCGGTTGGGAACTACCTTTTAGTACCGGGTAACACACCGGTATTGTCCTTTCGGTAGTAAAGGAGGGTGGCACCCGGTACTAATGGCCATTTTAGTACCAGGTGGTGTGACACCTGGTACTAATGTGCTCGTGCCCACCGCTAGCTCTCCTCCTTTCCTTTCCTTTTTTTTCTTTTCTTTTCCTCCTCTGCAATTTCATCCAGATCTCATCACAACTCTGATACAGAGGCTATCGATTCAATCACACTCCAACACAACAACAATTTTCTTCTCAAGATTTCATCACAAATTTCACACACAAAAACTACACATATGCACAAACATATACATAGATCTGCAGATTCAACTACACAACTACACAGATTCACAAGACACAGGATTCACAGATTCATAAACATAGCAAGAACACAGAAAGAACATGTACACTCGCACTCCTCTCGGCCACGGCCTCCAAGCCACCGCGTCCGACCGCCGCGCCGCGCCTGGCCGCGTCCGGTCGCCTGGGGCCGCACGCGCCTCCGCCCTTGGTGGCCGGGCCCGCCGCGCCTGGCAGCTGCGCTCTGCAGCCGCGCCCTGCCATCGCGCCCGGCCACCTGGGGCCGCACACGCCTCCGCCCGCCGGTGGCCGAGCCCGCCACTGGGGCCCCGCGCCTCCGCCCGCCGGTGGCCGCCGCGCTGGCTCGATCTAATCTGCAGAGGAGAGAAAGAGAGATGTGAGAGGTATGGAATGAGATAGATAGATAGAGAAGATGAGAAGATATGGAATGAGAGGCTGCAAAGATAAAAGGGGAGAGGGGGATGGTGCGCTTGCAGAGGGGGCAGCCGGGCAGCAGCATTTAGTACCTGTCGGGGACGACCATAAGAGGTCCCCTAACTAAGGGGATAATCACCCTCGTCAAACGCAAAACAATCCACAAATGATGACAAAACCCAACGAACATGGCTCCCGCGTAAGGCCTACGGCCCACCACGGCCCAAGTTCCTCCGTGGAGGGCACCCTACGCGCGCACCATCTCCGCCTCGCTCGAGGGTCTCAATGCCTCGAGCAGATCTCCGCCTTGCTCGAGGGTCTCGGTCCCTCGAGCAGACCACCGCCTCGCTCGAGGCCTCTCCAACCCGCACCCCGCCAATCGCTCCCTCACGGGCATTTAATGACCCGATTCGCCCCGGGCGGAAAGTCAAAAGCAAATCTCCCCCCACGACGCACGGCAGCTGTGGGCCTAGGGCTCCGCACGCCTGCTCCCGCCACTGTGCGGTCAATTCCGGCCATAGTACCCGCGCTGCGCCGCCCTGTGCGGATAGGCCGGCAACATGCCGCGACACTGTGCCACCTGCTCCAGTCCTTTTTCCCCGTGCGGCCCTCGAACGGATATAAAAACCCCTCGAAGGGCGTACGGCCGATGACCCGGCGCGACCGCAGGACAACTCCCCGCACGCACTGCATGGGTCAAGTCCAATCAGTCAAACTCCGACCGCTGTGCAGCCGTCCCTGGCGCTGCTCCGCCCTGCAGCGCACAACGCAGACGGGACGGCACCACTCCAGGCCCTGTGCCAGCACCTCCGGTCGCTGTACTTGCGATACACCGTCCTGTGCGGACAGGCCGGCGCCATGCCGCAGCACTATGCCGACCACTCCGGCCCCTCGACCGGGACAATCACCCCTCGAAGTAGCACGGGCGCTCCTCGAAGGGCGTACAGACAGGGACCCGGCGCGACCGCCGGACAATGCACCGCACGCACGGCATGGGTTGAGTCCAATCCACTAGCCCTGGCCGCCGCGCTGCAACCTCTAGCACTGCCCTGACCTACTGCGCGCAGTAAGGACGGGACGGCTCCACTCCGGGCCCTGTGTCAACAACTCCGGGCACTATGCCAACGCTGCGCCATCCTGTGAGAACGACATGCCGCGGCACTGTGCAGACCACTATGGTCCTTCACCCGTGGGACCCCCCTCCCCCCCGAATAATCTTGAATCCACCCTCGAAGCCCGTACGACGACGACCAGGAGCAGGCGCCAGTTAAGGCCACCCTCGAAGACGAAGGCAGGGGCCACCATGCCGCCCTAAAGAACAAGAACCCGACATATCTCCGCGCCGGGCACAAGGATCCGCCGGATACGTAAGGACGACCGCCATGCCCGGAGCCACGACGGCCATACGCACTACTGCACACTTTCACTGTAAAGCACACTGTAACCGCCTCCCCTTGGTCTATAAAACGAGGAGGCGGCCGTTCGACCAGGGACATGCGCACAAACGACCTTAAGCCATACGCATCAACGCACTCCACCAGTATTGGCACTGGGCCTCAATCAGCACACTACTCAGGGACTTGGAGGCTTCTCCTCTCCCGCCTTGCTTGTAGCCCCCCTCTACAGGCACCACCGGTGCGAGATAATACAGAGCCCGAGCTCACCCTGCTGGACGTACGGCCTCGTGGCCGGAACCAGGATAAACTCGTGTCTTGTGTTAGTCTTAGCACCAACCATCGGGAGACAAATCACAGTGCATTTCACTAGTTAGTGTCGGGACTAATCCGAACACCGACAGTTGGCACGCCAGGTAGGGGAATTAGCGCGTAGTGACATTTTTCCCACTAGTTCTCTCAATGGTGATCAGCTCAGAATCACTGCCGCCTGGAGGCTCCATGGGGGCATCTGACCCACTCCCGGCCGGATTCAAAATCCAGTTCGGGAGCCTGGGTTTCCAGGCAACCGGCAATGGGTACCTCATGGGTCTCCTCAAAAGGGACGCACCGGTGGAGCCCGCACTGCCAACTTCAACTACACTCCGGCGCCGAAGACGCTCGGGACAACGCTCTCGGCAAGCGGGAACACCACTGGCCAACGATGCACATGTAGCCCGGCTGGCTCAAGTCCAAGAGCTGGAAGCGAAGCGCGCGGAAGAACACCAGCAAGTACGGATGCTGAAGGCCACCCTTGAGGCCGGGCCCTCAGCGCGCGGCGAACGTGCCAGAAACCTTGGGCGAGTCGCTCGCACTCGAATCGAAGAGGACGCCGACGTTGACGATCCGCTGGCGCTGGCGAGAGCTAGCCAGAAGTTCATCGCCACGGCAACCTTAATCAAGGCTATGCCTGAGCCATCGACTCCCGAGGGATGCAACCTGCGCCGCGAGGCGCAGGCCCTCATCGAACAGGCCGCCGTACAGTAAGCCGAGAGCTCTGCGTCCCGCATGCGCCAGCAGTCCAGGACCAGAGCTGACGGAGGCGCGCGGGACCAGGAGGGATCGGTCCACACGCCGCCGGCACAACCTGCAAACAAGGGCAAAGCGCTCTCCGTCCACAACTGCCTCGAGAAGAGGCCCGTGAAGGACCAGATCGAGGACACACATGGTGAAGCTGATGATGGCGACGCCCGCAACACCCTGAACAAGAAGAAGAAGGGGCCCGCGACGTCCCGCGGCTATCACCCACGGCGCGGCGGTCGGTACGATAGCCAGGAGGACAAGAGCACGTCGCTGGAACCCCCGGGAACCCGTGTGTTCAGTCGGGAAATCCGCGCGGCTGCAGTCCCACCGCGCTTCCGGCAACCCGCCACCATCACCAAGTACTCGGGGGAAAGGACCCCCGGGTGTGGCTCAACGACTACCGCCTGGCTTGCCAGCTGGGCGGCGCCACCGACGACGACATGATCATCCGCAACATACGTGGCTCGAGCATTTACCTCCATCCCAGATCCACGGCTGGGACGACCTGGTCAGGACCTTCATGGGAAACTTCCAGGGTACATACGTGCACCCTGGGAACACCTGGGACCTGAGGAGCTACCATCAGAAGGCCAAAGAATCCCTGAGGGACTACATCCGCCGTTTCTCCAAATGCTACACCGAGCTCCCAAGTGTCCCCGAGACCGAAGTGGTCCACGCCTTCCTAGAAGGCACGACCTGCCGGGACCTGGTGAGCGAGTTGGGGCGGAACCCGCCTACCAGCGTGAGCGAGCTGTTCGACATCACCACTAGCTACGCTTCCGGAGAGGAGGCGGTCGGGGCGATCTTCGACGGCAAGAAAGGCAAGCAGAAGGATGACGCGCCCGCAGAGGGCAGCAAGTCCAAAGACCCCACGAAAAAACAAAAGTGGGGCAAGCGGAGCAAGGAGACCAAGCACGCCGCACGCGCTCCGGAGCAAGAGGAAGACTTCGATGAGGTCAATGCAGTTGACCCCACCCGCAAGGGGGCTCGAGCCCCCCCTCGAGGGCCTAGCGTCTTCGACGACATGTTGAAGAAGTCGTGCCCATACCACAAGACCCCCGTGGCTCACACCCTCGAGCAGTGCGACATGCTCATGAAATACTACAACCATGTCGCCGCAAATAAGGCCAACGCCAAGAAGGACGCGGGTGACGGGGGTGATGACGACAGCTTCCCCCTCGTGGAGAACGTTTTCTTCATCTTCGGGGGGGCGACGGTGGACATGATGTCCCGACAGCGCAGGCGCAAACGTCGAGAATTCTTCTCCGTTCAGCGAGCTGTGCCGTCCTACCTCGACTGGTCGGAGGAAACCATCTCCTTCAGCCACGATGACCACCCTAACCATATCCCGAACCCAGGGCAGTACCCGCCCGTTGCCGATCCCGTCATCGGCAATACGCGGTTCTCCAAGGTGTTGATGGACGGGGGCAGCAGCCTCAACATCATGTACTCCTCCACCTTGGAGCTCCTGGGGATCGGCCTGGACAAGCTACGTCCCAGCAAGTCGTCGTTTCATGGCGTTGCGCCGAGAAAGCAGGTCCTACCCCTCGGACAGATCGACCTGCCTGTCTGCTTCGGCACACCGGACAACTTCCGCTAGGAAGTCCTCACTTTCGAGGTGGTGGGATTTCAGGGCGCGTACCATGCCATCCTCAGCCGCCCGTGCTACGCCAAGTTCATGGAGGTCCCGAACTACACCTACCTCAAGATGAAGATGCCGGGGCCCAATGGCGTCATCGCGGTGGGGCCGTCGTTCGAGCACGCCTACGAGTGCGACGTCGAATGCGTCGAGCGCGTCGAAGCGCTCGCGCACGACGAAGCTATCGTGGCGAACCTCAAGAAAATGGTCAACGAGACCCCCGACTCCGCCAGCAAGCACGCTGGCAGCTTCGAGGCCGATGAGCACACCAAGACTGTGCCCCTCGACCCCAGTGCCTCTGACAGCAAGGTGTTGAGGATCAGCTCCACCCTCGACCCAAAATAGGAAGTGGTGCCCGTCGACTTCCTCCGCGCCAACGCCGACATCTTCGTGTGGAGCCCCTCGGACATGGCGGGCATTCCGAGGGAGGTCGCCGAGCACTCCCTTGACATCCTGCCTTACTCCAAGCTAGTGCTACAGGGCCTGCAGCACTTCGACGATGAGAAGCGCCGAGCGATTGGAGAGGAGCTGCGGAAGCTCCTAGAGGCCGGGTTCATCAAGGAAGTATTCCACCCCGAGTGGCTAGCTAATCCTGTATTAGTTAAGAAAAAGAATGGGAAATGGCGGATGTGTATCGACTATACCGGCTTAAATAAAGCATGTCTGAAAGTTCCTTTTCCTTTGTCACGCATCGATCAAATAGTAGATTCTACTGCAGGTTGCGAACTATTATGTTTCCTTGATGCGTACTCCGGCTACCACCAGGTTAAGATGAAAGAGTCCGACCAACTCGCAACCTCTTTTATCACACCTTTCGGCATGTTTTGCTATGTAACGGTGCCATTCGGTCTCCGAAACGCTGGAGCTACCTACCAGAGGTGTATGCTCCACGTCTTCAGAGATCACATCGGGCGAACCGTCGAGGCGTACGTACACGACATCGTCGTGAAAACCAGGAAGCCGGACGACCTGGTGAACGATTTGCGCACGACATTCGATTGCCTCCGTGCGAACGGAGTGAAATTGAACCCCGAAAAGTGCGTCTTCGGGATGCCGCGCCGCATGCTCTTGGGTTTCATTGTCTCCCGGCGGGGCATCGAGCCCAACCCCGAGAAAATTTCAGCGCTCGAGAGAATCGAGCCGATCCAAAACATAAAGGGGGTGCAAAAGGTCCTAGGCTACCTGGCATCTCTGAGCCGCTTCATCTCACGCCATGGAGAGAAGGGTCTACCCCTGTACTGACTCCTAAGGAAGGGGGAGCGTTTCTCCTGGACCCCCGAGGCCCAGAAGGCCCTCGACAAGCTGAGGGCGTCACTCGCTCGTGAGCCGATTCTAACACTACCATAGGACGGCGAGCCCCTCTATCTCTACGTAGCCGCGACGACTCAGGTGGTCAGCGCGGTCATCGTCGTGGAGAGAATGGAGGAAGGCCACTCCCTGCCTGTCTAGCGGCTGGTGTATTACATCAGCGAGGTGTTGTCCGAAACCAAAACGCAATATCCGCAGATCCAAAAGCTACTCTACGCGGTAGTACTAGCGCGGTGCAAGCTGCGACACTACTTCGAGGCCCATCCCGACACTGTGGTTTCATCTTTCCCTTTGGGGGAGATAATTCGCAACCCAGACGTCTCGGGCAGGATAGCTAAGTGGTCGATGGAGCTCATGGGTGAAACTCTCACCTATGCACCACGGAAGGCGATCAAATCGCAAATTTTGGCGGAATTCGTCACTGAGTGTACGAACACCCAGCTACCCCCACCACAAATCCAAGCAGAATGTTGAACCATGTACTTCGATGGGTCGGTGATGAAAACGGGTGCGGGCGCAGGCCTGCTCTTCATCTCACCCCTCAGAGAGCACATGCGTTATGTGGTACGCTTGCACTTCCCCGCATCCAACAACATGGCAGAGTACGAGGCCCTCCTCAGCGGACTCTGCATCACCAACGAGCTCGGCATCAAACGCCTTGACATTCGGGGAGACTCCCAGCAGGTCGTGGACCAGGTGATGAAGGAGGCAAGCTGCCACGACGAAAAGATGGAGGCATACTGCAATGCGGTGCGCAAGCTCGAGGATAAATTCCATGGCTTCGAGCTCTACCACATCGCATGCAGGTACAACGAAGAAGCGAACGAGCTGGCCAAGATCGCGTCGGGGCGAATTACGGTTCCCCCGAACGTCTTCGCCCGTGACCTCAATAAGCCCGCTGTCGACTATGGTGTGCCGGCCAAAACCCCTGGCGAGCGCTCGGGGGCTACCCCCTCAACGACCGAGCTCGAGCCCATGGACAAGGACACCTCGGAAGAGGGACCCAAGGCCTCGAGCGACGAGGGCTGCACGGCGGACGAGGCCGAAGCGATGGAGATCGACACGCCCCCACCTTGTCAGGACTGGCGGGCCCAGTATCTCACCTGGATCGACTGAGGGGACCTACCCTCGGACCGAACCGAGGCCAGGCGCATCGCTTGGAAGGCCAAATCGTTCATCACCATCGACGGGAAATTGTACAAGCGCAGTCCTTTAGGGATTCTGCAGCGGTGCATCCCAATTCCCGAGGGCCGCGAGCTGATTCGTGACATCCACGCCGGTGTATGCGGCCACCACCCAGCACCGCGCACCCTCGTGGGCAACGCATTCCGGCAAGGCTTCTACTGGCCTACTGCCGTCGCAGACGCCAGCGAGGTCGTGCGCACCTGCGAAGGGTGCCAATTTTACGCTCGCAAGACGCACCTCCCAACTCACGCCCTCCAAACCATACCTGTCACATGGCCATTCACCGTGTAGGGGTTAGACCTCGTCGGGCCCCTACGAAAGGTGCCTGGGGGCTTCAACCACTTGCTGGTGGCCATAGACAAGTTCTCAAAATGGATCGAGGTCCGGCCAGTCACCAACCTCAGATCCGAACAAGCCGTGCTATTCTTCACGGATATCGTCCACAGGTTCGGGGTACCGAACTCCATCATCACCGACAACGGCACCCAATTCACCGGCAGGAAATTCTTGGAGTTCTGCGATAGCTACCACATCCGCGTGGATTGGTCGGCTGTAGCACATCCGCAGACAAATGACCAAGTGGAACGTGCCAACGGCATGATCCTACAAGGCCTAAAGCCGAGAATTTTCAACAATCTGAACAAGTTTGGGCGAAAATGGGTTCAAGAGCTACCCTCGGTTGTATGGAGTCTCAGGACAACCCCGAGCAGAGCCACGGGATTCAGTCCCTTCTTCCTTGTCTATGGTGCCAAGCCCATCCTCCCCACAGACTCGGAATACGGGTCCCCGAGGCTCAAAGCCTACCAAGAGGAGCAGAACCAGCAAGCCCGCAAGGACTCGCTGGACCGCATGGACCAGGCCAGATACGTGGCAACCCTACATTCGGCAAAGTACCAGCAATCCCTCCGACGGTACCAAGCGCAGAGGATCCGGCGCCGAGACCTCAGCAAGGGAGACCTGGTGCTGAGGCTGCGACAAGATAACAGGGGCCACCACAAGCTCTCACCACCGTGGGAAGGGCCGTACATCATCGCCGGAGTGCTCAAGCCCGGCACATACAAGCTCGCGAACAAGGAGGGTGAAGTCTTCACCAACGCTTGGAACATTCAGCAGCTACGTCGCTTTCATCCATGAATTTCCAAGTTCCTTTTGTACAAATTTTGCATTCCATGCTCGCGTTCGTAATTTACGATCGAATAAAAACAGGGGGATTCGGCTTTACCCTCGACCAGGGCCTCGAAAAAACTGAGCCCCCCTCGGGGGCTACAACGGGGGGCAACCCCCCAAAGCGTCCCATCTTTTTTCGCAAAAACTTTTTCTTTCAAAAATGTTAACGCATTACTCCTCGAACGCTTAGAAGGATTAAAGCAGGGCGTGAGCTAACTAAGGCCGGGGCCGGACGAGTCGCGGGACCGCCTACGCCTCCGAGAGGATACGGCATGCCCCTCTCCACCCTACGCTCGAAGTTACTCACGTATTCGAACTTCCCGGCCGAAATCTCTATAAGAATCAAGGAAAATGCGCTAACATAATAAAAGAAACAGCAAGAACAAATTCATACAATAAACTGTTAAGCTGTTCATCCAAAAGGCGCTTGGCCA
The DNA here is from genome assembly GCA_036936925.1 of Cenchrus fungigraminus. Taxonomy (NCBI): domain Eukaryota; kingdom Viridiplantae; phylum Streptophyta; class Magnoliopsida; order Poales; family Poaceae; genus Cenchrus; species Cenchrus fungigraminus. The sequence continues at coordinate 107,517,004 of CM072774.1, read as the reverse complement.
AAATCCTAACAACGCTACGGGCTCACATGGCCATCTGTCTCAGAGCAACAGCAGAGGCTTCAGGCGGCCGCATCCCCACCCTCACCGGCATCAGGGAAAAGCTCGTCCTCAAACAGAGCGGCGAGCGCCAATGCGGGCTCTACAGCGGCGGCGTCAGCAGCATCAACAGCGGCGTCGACGCCATCGTCATCAAGCCCCTCGGCGACGACGTAGGCTGCCGTTATGGCCTCGAAGTCAACGAGGTAGTGGGTGGACACTACCCCGAGGGTCTTCTGGACACCAAGTCGAAGAGCGCTCTTCAGGCGCTCGGCGACGCGGCCACCTAGGGACCTCAGGCGACTCGCCAACGAGCTGCCTGACGAGCCCACCGACGAACCCGCAGACCCCTCGACAGCCCGGCACGCAGCGAGAGCAGCGCCCTCCAGATCCTCGAACTCCTCCTGAGCCTTCATGTAGGCGATCTGGAGGGCCTCCTGCTACGCCGACGAGTTTGCCAAAGCTTTCCGCAGCTCTGAAGCACGAAAGAAGCGTCAGGGCCAACTCCAACAAAACCAAAACGACCAAAGATGCCGGAGATGACAACTCACCTTCGGTGCACCTCCTCTCCTCCGCAACTTCGGCCTGAATGGCACCAATCTCCTACTAAGCCTCCGGGGCCTCAGCGTTCTCACCCGCAGCAGCACCGTCTCGGAGGGCCTCGACAATGCAGCTCTCCCACACCAAACCCGCGGTGAGCGTCTCAACCGCCACTTGACGGATTTGGATCTGGGCGTTCGCCGCCATGACCTCTGCCTCCCTATGCTGAAGTGAGGACTTGGCCTCGGTAAGCGCCTCGTGCTCCAAGAGAAGCTGACTCTGCGCTGCCTCGTGTGCCGCGTGCTTCTGCTGAAGTCGGCCCTCGGCCGCCACCAGCGCGTCGGTCTTCTCTTGAAGCACGACGCCCAACCCCTCAGCCTCCTTGGCCCGCTGCTCCGCCTGGGCTAGCTGCGATTGCACCTCCTCAAGGGCGGCGCGCTCCCACCGGAGCTGCGGCTCGGCCTCGACGAGGGTCGAGTCCCTTAGCGCGAGCTGAGACTTGGCCTCGCCGAGCGCCACGTGCTCCTACTGCAGCTCCGCCCCCGCCGCGGTCAGCTCCTCCTCTTTCCTTTCGAGCGCAGCGCCCAGCTCGCTGGCCTCCTTGGCCTTTTGCTCCGCTGCGGCCCGATGGGCATCACAGTCCCACACGGCGCTGGCACGAGCCTCCTCGTGAGAGAGAGCGGCCGCCCGCGCCTCTGCCACCTGCGAACGCAGCCGGATCACCTCCGAGTCGGCCTCGGCGGTGGCCTGCTAAAATTGTTCGAGCTCGGCGTAGCGGTCCGCCAGGCAGGCAATCTTCTCCCCTGCCTCAGTCTTCAGTTGCTGCCAAAGGAATAGAACCCAGGTAAAACACGAGCAAGGATAGAGGGAGAGAGATCGCGAGCACGAAGATACCTACCCGATAGAGCTGGACCGCCACGTTCGAGTGGAGTTCGTGGGCATGCTGAAGGGCACTCTGCAGGGAGGCACCGGTTTGGTAGTACTCCTCCCACAAATCGAGCTCCTCCTCCGCGCGTTGTGCCAAATGGACGGGAACCCCGGGCCGATCAAGGCCCAGGGGGCACTGGTCGGGGTCCTCCAGAACCCCGAAACGCTGCAGCACGGACCCAGCATCGCCCTGCCTTGCTCCGGCACCAGCCAACGGCGCCGGAAGCACCTCCCGGGCGACAGACCGCACCTAAAGTGCCCCGGACTCAGGCCCGAGCCTTGGGGCTTCCTCCCTAGCAAGCACGTCGCAGCTGCTCACCGACGAGGCCGCGCCTCCTGCCGGCGCGGCCGCCCCCGTCCCCTCGTCACCTGCGGGGGCCGGGTCCCTCGAAGGACGCCTAGTCCCTGCGCTGGCAGTACGAGACACAAGCCGCACCTGCTGCACCTGCTCAGCCTCCCGCTCCATCGCCGCCCGCAGGGACTTGGCAGCGGCCACCAGTGACTGAGGCACCCTCGTCGAGCGGCGCCCCATCATGCGGGGTGCGTCGGCCTTGAGCACCTTGGTAGGCACAAGCGTAGGAAGGGCAGGCGCGCTCGCACCCCTAAAAAGAAGAACAACGTAAAAAATCAACCGATTAGCAAAGAAACCAAAAGGATTCGAGGGTCACGAGCCTTACCGCTCAATCGTCCCCTTCCTCTTGCGCTTCTTCGAGGGGTTCGAGGGCTGCGTAGCCCCCGAGCCAGTCGGGCCCCTCGAAGGAGCGTAGTCTCCACGAGACGCTGCGCCCGCCGCTGAGGCGGGCGCGGGGTCAGCACGCGATGGAGAAGGCGCAAGCTCGGCGAGGATCCCCTTCCCCTTCCCTATTGGGGTCGAAGGCGCCCCCTCCTCCTCCGAACTCCAGGAGCGACCAATTGCTGCCGCTGCTGTCGTCAGATTCCGATGTGTTCGATGGAGTCGTCGGGAGAGGGAGGCCTTCCATCTCGCACCGGGTACGCTCCTTCTGGTGCGTGTCCTTCCGCTTTTGACGCTGCACCGCTTTCGCCTTTTTCTCGTCCTTCTGTGCCTTCTGCAGCTCTTGCTTGGCGCGGTTGGCCGAACGGGAATTAGGCGTTGGAGGATCCGCGGTGTAGAGCTTGTTGGAGATCCCCTGACGACACAACCGCAGTCAGAACACACAACGAAAAACTGATTCAAGAAGAACATAGACAAACCGAGTAGAGGGCGGCTACTCACCAGCTGGTAGTAGCCCTCCTCGGGGTGCATCTTGAACAACCAAAGCTCCTTGTCGTCGCTGTTCACCTTGCGTGTGTCCACCGCACACCTCGCCCTTGCGGCCGCGTACGCCCTGGGGAACGGATCCGCCAGCATCCGCAAGCGAGCCAAGGTGGCGGGGTCGGCGCCCCCCTTCATCTTGAGATGGGGAGCGCCCTCTCCATGAGCGGAACCACTCGCCGCACGTGGAAGCTCGTGATGATAGCTGCTGCGGTCAACCCCTTCTCCGTCAACTCGCGCAGAGCGTCGGTGGCCGGCTCGAGCATGGCACGCCGCTTAGGGCCAGACACCCCGTGCTTCCACGCTTCCGGCCTCTCTGTCAACACCCTCCCGGTGTACGCGGGGAGCGCGCCGCCGTCGTTGCGCAGGTAAAACCAGCCCTTATCCTAGTCGGCGTTGTTCGTCGTCATGGAACAGGGTGGGTATGCGTCTTGTCCGCGGTCACGCAAGGCAAAGGTGAGGCTGCCGGTGCGAACGGGCTTGCGCACACCCCTCCCGGTGGAGATCATGTGGAGCTCCCCCCGGAAGAGGTGAAGCCACAGATCCCAGTGCACCTCGAACCCCAATAACCCCTCAGAGATGGCGACGAAAGTCACCGTCTGTGAGATGGCATTGGGGGCGAAGTGTTGTAGCTCCACCTCGTAGTAGCAGCACAGCGCCCGCATGAATCTACTTGCCGGGGCGTTGAAGCCCCGCTCGTGCTGACGGACGAAGCTAACGACATAGCCCGCCGGGGGATTCGGCTCCTTGTGCAACGCCGGTCGCACCATCCACTCCGGCCTCGCGCGGGTTGGTGATCGGCAATAGCTGCCCGCCAGCGACGAGCCCCTGCAGGGTATGCTCATCCACGTTTGACTGGTGCCATGGCGCAGCTTCTACGGTGCGAACCATGGCGAAGGGCGGGGGGAGCAGGGAGCTAGGCGAAGGCGAGATGGCGACAGGCGGATTTACTACTGCGAGTGTGGTGAGAGCTCAAGTGCGCAGAGCAGAGCAAGGGTGAAAATGGTGAACGCGAATGGCAAAGGTAACAAATCCCCTCCCCCGGCCCTCCTATTTTATAAGGCAAAAAACCGAACCGCCACGGAGGCCGGGAGAGAGTGCATTGAATGCGGTGGGTGCCGTTAGTCGCTGACAACAGGGCCCCACCGCCCGAAACCACCACGTGCATGCGCAACCATGATTACCGCGGCGAAGTTAAAACTGCCACACTGTAGCACGTCACCTCAATCTGCCCGCTGCTCCGCCTGAAAAGGCGTGCCGGCTCCGCCAACTCCGCCCCACGTCCGCCACGACAGCGCCCACCTTGCCAACGACTTGGTCCATGACCGAAGACCAAATGGCAGGGGGGTTCCTTCCAAGGTAAGCCAATCCCCTCGAGCCTTGTTGATCAAGGAAGTCGAGGCCCCGTCCCCTGGAAGGTCCCGATGAGCCCCCCCGGGTCGACGAGGCCAAGAGTGGCCAGAGTGCACTCGTACGGGTCGACCCTCGAACGCGAAATCTGAGGAGCACCCCACGCTGTACTGATCAGTGGTTCAAAGCCCGGCCCAACGAGGGTTCAGCGGGCACCGTAGATGCATAAAGACGGGGACGCACGGCGCTCCCCGCGAGGCCCTACTAATCAGAGGTCCGAAGCCTGACCTGCGGAAGGTTCGAACAGGCGCTTCAGATCAACAGAGTCAGGGACGATGAGGGCACGCGCGATCGAGCCAATCCCCGAGTGCGAAGTTCGGGGGTGCCCCACATGTCGTGTTCGAGGCCAGACAGAGGCAGCTAGTTGAGGGATCCCATCGAGGGAGTGCTTTCGCACCCTTGGCTCCTATTGAATGGGACCGAACCCTACCTAGCAAACCTCTGCAAGTGCTTTCATGGACGTGTCTCCGGACCACGAGCCGACCCTCATCGAACGAGGCACGGACATCCACTCGAATCACCCGTTAACAGCTCACCGAGACATCTATGACTCGCAGCCCGTTCGAGGGAAGCACGGATCGTCTCTCCCCTCCTATCTGCCGAAGGGTGACGAGGGACGTAACGCAAAGTCGAGGGACTCCCCTGATCGTCCCTGATTGGGCCAGGGCTCGGGGACTCCACGCATTCCTCCTGAACACGCCACACTCCCGCAAGATCTGTGGAGGGTTAACCCCCTGAGCAACGACTGTACCCCCCGGAGCACTCTCCGGTTGGGTTAGGTACCACCACGCCCGCGTAGATTGCCGATGCCGCCTGAAATTTCGCCGAGGCCGACTGAAAAAACGTCGGGCAAGCTCGTCGCTTAAAACGCCAAAACAACCCTTGCACCAGTGCACGCACTCCTCCAAGGGCTCGGGGGCTACACCCACGGGTGCGCTAGCGCGCCCCCCACGAAAACCTGTGCATGTCCAGAAGGAAACATCCTCTGCAAAAGCACCCCAGAACCACCAACCTTCACTGGCTGGTTCCCATCCCAGTGAAGGCTCGGGGGCTACTGTTGGGGACGACCATAAGGGGTCCCCTAACTAAGGGGATAATCATCCTCATCAAACACAAAATAATCCACAAATGATGACAAAACCCAACGAACATGGCTCCCGCGTAAGGCCTACGGCCCACCACGGCCCAAGTCCCTCCGTCGAGGGCACCCTACGCGCGCACGATCTCTGCCTCGCTCGAGGGTCTCGACCCCTCTAGCAGATCTCCGCCTCGCTCAATGGTCTCGGTCCCTCGAGCAGACCTCCGCCTCGCTCGAGGCCTCTCCAACCCGCACCCCGCCAATCACTCCCTCACGGGCATTTAATGACCCGATTCGCCCCGGGTGGAAAGTCAAAAGCAAATCTCCCCCCACGACTCACGACAGCTATGGGCCTAGGGCTCCGCGCGCCTGCTCTCGCCACTGTGCGGTCAATTCCGACCACAGTACCCGCGCTGCGCCACCCTGTGCGGACAGGCCGGTGACATGCCGCGACACTGTGCCACCTGCTCCAGTCCTTTCCCCCCTGTGCGGCCCTCGAACGGATATAAAAACCCCTCGAAGGGCATACGGACGATGACCCGGCGCAACCGCAGGATAACTCCCCGCACGCACGGCATGGGTCAAGTCCAATCAGTCGAACTCCGACCGCTGTGCGGCCGTCCCTGGTGCTGCTCCGCCCTGCAGTGCGCAGCGCGGACAGGACGGCACCACTCCAGGCCTTGTGCCAGCAGCTCCGGTCACTGTGCTTGCGATACACCGTCTTGTGCGGACAGGTCGGCGCCCTGCCGCGGCACTATGCCGACCACTCTGGCCCCTCGACTGGGACAATCACCCCTCGAAGTAGCATGGGTGCTCCTCGAAGGGCGTACGGACGGCGACCCGGCGCAACCGCCGGACAACACACCGCACGCACGGCATGGGTTGAGTCCAATCCACTAGCCCTGGCCGCCGCGCTGCAACCTCTAGCACTGCATCGACCTACTGCGCGCAGTAAGGACGGGACGGCTCCACTCCGGGCCCTGTGTCAACAACTCCAGGCACTGTACCAACGTTGCGCCATCCTGTGCGAACGACATGCCGCGGCACTGTGCAGACCACTATGGTCCTTCGCCCGTGCCCCCCCCCCCCCGAATAATCATGAATCCACCCTCGAAGCCCGTACGACGACGACCAGGAACAGGCGCCAGTTAAGGCCACCCTCGAAGACGAAGGCAGGGGCCACCACGCCGCCCTGAAGAATCGGAACCTGACATATCTCCGCGTCGGGCGCAAGGATCCGCCGGATATGCAAGGATGACTGCCACGCCCGGAGCCACGACGGCCATACGCACTACTGCACACTTTCACTGTAAAGCACACTGTAACCAGGGGCATGCGCACAGACGACCTTAAGCCATACGCATCAATGCACTCCACCAGTATTGGCACTCGACCACAATCAACACACTACTCAGGGACTTAGAGGCTTCTCCTCCTCTCCCGCCTTGCTTGTAGCCCCCCTCTACAGGCACCACCGGTGCGAGATAATACAGAGCCCAAGCTCACCCTGCTGGACGTACGGCCTCGTGGCTGGAACCAGGATAAACTCGTGTCTTGTGTTAGTCTTAGCACCAACCATCGGGAGACAAATCACAGCGCATTTCACTAGTTAGTGTCGGGACAAATCCGAACACCGACAGTACCGGGTGGGGGATGACCCCGTAATTAATGGACATGTATTAGTACCGGGTCATGACTCCACCTGGTACTAAAAGGATGAGGTAGCATTAGTATCGGATCTAGTTACGATCCGGTACTAATGTGACACATTAGTACTGGGTCTAGCCCCCACCCGGTACTAATGGTCCCTTACGAGGGGTGTGTCGGGGCCTCTCTCCTTACCCGGTACTAATGCACCCATTAGTACCAGGTGTAAAAATACCCGGTACTAATGGGTTTTCTGGCATGGGACAAATCTCGATTCTCTAGTAGTGTGAGCCCGCTGCCGTCGCTATCGCGTGATCGGTCCTGGCTGGCCGATACTGTATGTAACCCGCGACAGATCCCCTACCGCTCGCTGTAGCCATCTTTTGCACGAACGACGACTTGTTAGTTATTACTTGTCGTAACCATGAAACAAACTTCAAATTATAAAAAAAATATTAGTATGATATGAGTAATAAAATTAGTATTAAAATATAAAGGGCATAAGTACCTCGTTCTAACGTAATAAGTGCGGTTGTGTAACGGGCTGGATGACGTGAACGTGGGGAAGGAAGCGTCAGCAGGCTGCGTTCGGGGATTCAGGGGAACATAATACGTTCTTGGCGACGTATTGGCATTTTGTCCTACAAAATTTTATCAAATGTATAGCAAAATTATTAGAGCATCACATACAATATTTGGAGACATATATGGATATGGATAAATTCATTTCAATTTCAATGCTGAGATGAGTGCATCAGAATAATGCTTTCTCCTGCAAGATGACAGAACTCGACCGGGAGAGTAGATGCAATGATTATTTCAATGTTTTACTACCTTCTCAATAAAGCTCTGTCATCCTGCAATAGGAACAGTAGACCAATTCATCATCATCTGCACATTTTTTAAATTTATACAAGTACGTTTTGCCTAAAAATTAGTTCGTGCATTAGATGAACGTCTATTTCTGCAAGATTACACAACTCTACTAGAAGAGTAGATGCAACAGATCTGTATAATCCTGTAGTAAATTTAATTAGGCGCAGTTCACCATCATATTCACATATATCAAATTAATATAAAAAATTTTAAAAATTCGTATTAAAATAACTATAAAATAAAATTATTATAGCATCACATACACTACTTCTCTAGCTAGCTACAAAGAATAAAACATAGAATACTAATCATGAGAGGAGGGATGATGAAATTGCTAACCTTTAGAATAGTTGGAAGAGTGAAATCCCCACAAATCGTAGAAAAAGTGAGCAGTACGATACCTCTCCTAGGTCGCCATGGGAGTGAAAAGGCCCGAGCTCTCAGTCATATGGTTGAGCACGGGCTTGAGGAAGAAGAAGTAACATTATTTATAGTGTGTACGATAGTACTAGTTTGTTGATCCGGTACTAAATAGTGACATTTAGTACCGGTTGAAGCTATCAACCGGTACAAACGTGCATGAACACCATTTAGTATCGTTCGACCCACTAGCCGGTAGTAAATGGTTTCCATGGGAATCTAGTCGTTAGCCACCTGGTCCCTACCATTTAGTACCGCACTACTAAGGATATGACCTTCAGTACCGGGTCCAAAAGGCCATTAGTACCGGGTATTGAACCGGTACTGGCCAAGCGGTACTAATGTGAGGGGGGCATTAGTACCGGGTAGTTTACTTGGTACTAATGTGCACATCAGTACCGGGTGGTAACAAGACCCGGTACAAATGTGGATGCCCCCGTCTGGCTCTTTTTTCTTTTTTTCTCTTTTCTTTTCTCTTTTCTTTTCACATCCCATCTCATCTCATCTCATAGCACACAACTACAATTTTCTCCTCAAAATTTCATCACAAAATTCACATTCACACGAACTTGTGAACTACACATTCACAAACATATACACGCACCACAGATTCACAGATTCATTAATAAATACATTCTCACACATTCACAGAGAGAACACATAATGGAAAAACACGAACCACAACCTCCGGCGGCCATCAGCAGGCAGCGCCCTGCCCCTCCCGCCGGAGGAGCCGCTAGGGAGTCCGGCCCCCGCGCCCACGCCCGCTGCGCCGCGCCCGCCTGGCCCGCCGACCTCCACGCGCCGCTGGCCCCCGCGCCAGGCCGGGAGGCCGCGCTCCTCCGCCGGCCGCGCCGCACCGGCCACGTGCGCCCTAGGCCTCCTGCCTCCGCGCCGCTGGCCGCCGGCCTCCTCCGTGCGTCTCTGCCGCCTGCAACAGATAGAGAAGAGAGAAGCTAGAAAGTAAGATGAGGATGAGGAGAATGAATGGCTGAGGGATAAGGCAGGGGTACGATAGTGGGTGGGAGCTAAAAGGCACAGGAGAAAAAAGAGGAGCACGAGCTGATGGAGGGGCCGCGTGTGGGATCGAGGGGGGGGCGACCGGGGGAGCACTTTAGTACCGGGGATTCTGCTGACCCGGTACTAATGTACTCCCTTCAGTACCGGGTCCTCAGAACACCCGGTACTAATGTCCCACGGCCACATTAATACCGGGTGTTCTGAGGACCCGGTACTAATGTGGGTCTGGGGGGCGCTCCGGAGCCCTGCCTTCCCACCCGGTACTAATGTGACATTAGTACCGGGTGCAAAAATACCCGGTACTAATGTCGGATACCAAAAGTCGATTCCCTAGTAGTGCCGGCCGAGACTCCAAATTGGTACTAAAGGAGCTCCAGCGTGCCGACCGGTACTAGCGTGGTAGCGCCATCGACAAATGCTCACCTCTCCGGTAATGAATCGTGGCCCATGTCGCTGGAGCTAAAAGCCTCTGCATGCACGGAGCAGATCGAGTGGGTGATCTGTCGTCCTATGCTACAAATAACCTACGCACGGACGATGCAAATGGGGATCTGATGAGTACTAGCTGTAGCTAATGGCACGCAGTGCAGCCATGCACTTTATTGGCCAGGGAGACACTTGGTACCCTCCAACCTACCGTAGCAGACTACTCGTGGAACTATAGCAGAATACTCCATAATGCAAGACATGAGTAGCTAGCTCGCCTCTACTTGTGCCAACTAACTAGCTAGCTAGTGTTTGGCGACACCTAAAGTGTTGGTGTGCCCATAGATGCTCATCCGGTCTGGGGGGTCGCGGCTACTACGTATACGTACGACGAAGACGACGACGCGTGCACGAGGTATCGCAGCCCGCTGCCGTCACTATCGCGTGATCGGCCCCAGCCGGCCGGTACTACAAGTGTCCGGCAACAGATCTCCCGCCGCTCGCTACAGCCATCTTTGCAAGAACGACGACGACTCGTGGCACCTTCCACCTCAAACTGCCGCAGCTACCGATCTGCTACTCAGGGGAAGGGGTCTGTTGAAGAGGGAGCAACCCAGTAGGGGAGAGGTAGAGTAGTTGAATGTAACTGTTGGGATTTGGAGGGTGAAAATTGAACAGTCTGTTGGAGTGAGCAACTCAGTATGAAGAGAAATCTTTTTGCCAACTCAAATAGAGAGTTAAAAATAAAGAGACTATTGGAGAGGCTCTCGGGGGGTCCCTGCCTTTTGCTTCGCGTAGAAGAGACCTTTACATGTCTTTGGGCCAGCGAGCCTTTACCGTGTAAGGCTGAGTCCAACAATGTAGTGCAAAATGGAAAGGCAAACTAGCCTTTGCCTCGCGTGAGCAGTGTTTTTGCTTTGGCTCGCGTCAGACCTTCTCCAACAGAGCCATCGCATACAGCGGAGGCAAAAAAATCAGTTACTCCTCCGCCACCCCCCCTGCCACTCTCTCTCTCTTCCTTCTCTCCCTCGGTTCCTCCACCGGCGGTCTCCCTCCCTGGCTCCCATGCACAGGCGGCCTCTCTCCCCGAGATCCTCCCTCCCCGGAGCTCCTCCTCCCCTCTCTTCCCGAGCTCCGCCTTCCCCAGAGCTCCTCCCGACGGCACAGAGCCCGGCCGCCGCCATCTCCCCTCGATCCCGAGCTCCTAGCTGCCGCAGTGGCCGGATCTGGCGGGAGCTGATGCGGCGGCGGGAGGAGCTCCGAGCGCCAGAGCAGAGGGATGATGCGGCCCCTCGATTCGGCGCGAGGAGCTCTGCCGGCTCCCTCCCCTCCCGGCTGGCAGCGGTGGCCTCGATTCGGCCGGCAGCTTCGTCCGGCGGCGGATCGAGCGGGCCTCCTCCCTCCCCTGCTCGCACGCACGCCGGCCGGGCTCGGGGCGGTCTGAGGTGGGGCGGCCTCCGGCGCGGTGGAGGAGCGGATCCGGCCGCCTCTCCCTCCCCTCCGGCGGCCCTCCTTCCTCCTCTTCGACGGCGATGGCGAGGTGCTGCTGCAGCTCCAGCTCACGCACGCCGCGGCGCCGGCCTCTTCCTCCGCCGCTCCTCGCACCCGGATGGAGTTCCCTGCCTCGATGGCAGCTCCAGCTCGTGCACGCCGCGGCGGCCGCTCCCCTGCTCCCCCTCCCCGCTCGTCGCCTTCCTCCCCGTGGCGGGAGCAGCACCTGCAACCGCCAACAGCCACCGCCGATTTGCATTCAAGGAGAGAGGGCATGTATTTTTGCATCTCCTCTCTCCTCGGAGCTAAAATGCGTGGCCCTTTTGCCTGTGCTGTTGGAGAGGAGATTCGTGAGGCACAGTGTCGTGGGCGAGGCAAACTTGCATTTGCCTGCCCTTTGTTGGAGTCAGCCTAATACTGCAGTAGTCTACAGCGCAGGTGCCTTTTGCAGCGAAAATTTATATCCGAGAAGAAAACTCACCTAATCGGCTAACTGTGTGATAAGTGTGACGCGGACATTGGTGTGCCCACGTCTTTATAGACGCTCCTGCCACTGCCAGGCTAGTACTACACTAGTCCTTAATTAGCTACTCCTCTCTTTCCTTTTTGTGGCTGGCCATTTTGGATTCTAAGATTAATTCGTGGCTGGTCGTCGTCTTCCTCGGGGCGGCCGGGGTCGCCATTGCTAGCATATTATGGTGTGCTCTGGTTGATGCGCGCGTATGGCTTTATCTCTTACTGCAGATCGGAGCTCCTCCTATTCTTGGCCGGCTTTGCCGCAAGTTCTTTCATTGCTTCGTTCGTTGCCTCTCTAGCTTACTTCCTGTTCCTGCTACACCGTTGTATCTTCGTCTTTGGCCGATCTAGCTTCATGAGCTAGGAATCTGATCAGCAGAGATCAGTACGTAATATGAGCTTGAATCTCTAGCTAAGCTTCTTAATTCGTAGCCTAGAGCTTACAGTATCAGGTAAGTATGTACAAAATAAGATATTCATGGCTACACGCAAAATCGTATGAACTGGTATTGAACTTCTTTGTATAGCTTACTGTAACATCGTCACTTTTCTGACTTCTGCGTGTAGAAAATATTACGGTGATGGCACTACCAGCTTCCCCGGTTCAGGAACAACTGCAGCCGGAGATGCAGTTGAGGAACCAGATTGCTGCAGCCGTGAGGAGCATCCACTGGAGTTATGCCCTCTTCTGGTCCATTTCAAGCACTCAGCCAGGGTAATATATAATACAGAGTCAATATTTGGCAGATTTGTACAACCCAATCCATCATTTTGCATGACTCCTATGTTATAACCGGCAAATAAAATTCCATGTGTATTTCGGGGAGGTGCAATATTACACTTTGAGCTAAAAAAGTTTAGGGCAAAATCACAGGAGGTTTTATTAACATAAAGCAGGATTAAAGTCTATGGCTAAACTGTCTCTAAGAAAATTCATTTTGAGCTAAAACTATATGTGCAAAGCGTTTAGACATAAAAGTTAAGATATTGTACAATGCAAGCAAAGAAAAACTAGCAAAAACCATTCATAATTATGCCTTTCAAGAATTATTTTTTATTTCACGTAATTCATCCTAACTAATATTGATTATGCTCTTCTTTGGAAAGAACTAATATAGTTGATGTAACACCCTAATTTTCCATCACTAAAATAATGTAAGCAACATGGTGTTTAGTTTTGTTTTCTAGAAATAAATAAATTATCAAATAAATTTGGCTCTAAAAATATTTGAATATCACTTTTGAGTAATTTTAGAAGCAACAAGTGCTTGTGCATCATGTTTTGTTTGCGTTGTTTATATGTGTTTGTGTGAAGTTTTAAAAAGTTTTTAAAATGATTTTAATCTTGAAAAGTTTTGAAAGTGTTTAAACTTTGAAAAGAATTTGAAGTTTGAAAAGGTTTTGAAAAGGGTTTGAAAAAAAAAAGAAAACAAAACCTCTCTAAACCCTTTCACCCCCTCCCTTTCGGCCCAACTCCACCCCTCCCCTTCCTTCTCACCCGAGCGGCCCAGCAGCCCAGCTCGCCTCCCCCACGGCCCAGCCATCTCTTCCGGCCCGTTAACCTTCGCCGGCCCGCCCCACTTCTCCCCCTCTCTCTCTCTCTCACCGCCACCCCGGGCCCGCCTGTCGGATTCCTCCCCCTTCCTCCAGCACTCTCCTCTGTTTCGCAAGCACGGCGCGCCGCCGGCCGTTTCCCCGCACCTTGCGCCTTCCCCTCCGCCTTCAAGCTGGCCATAAAGGCTCAGTTAAACGCCGGCCGTTTCCCCGCCATCAATCCCCTTCAGTTACCCTCCGCCATCAAGCGCCCCCCCCCCCTCTTGAAAGCCATCAAGCCGCCGCCGCCCCTGGCTATTGATGGCATCTCTCCGCCCCGGCCGCCGGTTCTTCTTCCCTCTCCCTTCCCCTGTCTATAAGGTCGTGCTCGAGCCCCTGCGCGCACCCTTTCGCGCCCGTACACGCTCCTGCACCTCCCCATCCTCGCGCAGCGCCGTCGCCTTGAGTTTCTCCGCCGCCGGCCACTGTTGGCCGCCCCGGAGCTCACCGCCGTCGGTGATGTGACTCTAGCCCCCTCTCTTTCTTTTTCTTCTTCACGTGTGTTTCTCACCGAGCCTCCCTCTGTCCCAGGTCCACTCTCCATTGCCGGACCGAGCTGCACAGGGCGCTGCCGCCGTCATCTTCAATCTTCGGCCGCCGCCTCGATCTCCCTCGACGCTGTCTCCCCGGCGCCCCGGACACCCTTCTTCCCCGCCGACCGAGCCGCGCCCCTGTTCTTCCCCGGAGCGCCGCCCGAGTTGATCTCCGCCACCACCGCCACTTCTTCGCCAGCAAGCACTTCCTCTCCGTCTCCGTGTGGTGAGCAATACCTCCCCGTCATCCCTTGTTTCGTGCACGTAGCATAGCTCTGGCGCCCGCACGCTGGCGAGGCCCGCGCCGCCCCCTTTCGGTGTAGGTCGTCACGGTCGCCGGAGCTGCCGTCTTTTTGGCCTTGATGTGTTCGCGAGCACCCCAGCTACGTTTTGAACCCGCGCATGCATGTTTTAAGGCCCCACAGCTCGATCTAGGGCCGCGCGCAGCGAGCCTTCCGCCGTGCGCCGCCGCCTCCGGCGCGCTCGCCGCCGCGCTCCCGCAGGCGGGCCACCCTGGCCATCCGATCGCCAGCGGACGGTCCTGATTAGATCGGCGTGTAACCCCTTAGCCCGGTCCACCGTTCACCCGTGGACCAAGTCCACCGCCCGGTCCACGGGCGACGTCAGCACCACGTCACCCTTCCAGCGAATCAATGCGCGCCACGTGGTGCCGCGTCAGCGTCTCCCCTTCCATCAGCTGCAGTTTTGCGCTTAGGCCCCTGTTCTTTTCCTTTTTACATGCCGGTCCTTCCACCATTAAAGATCCTTTCAAACAGGTCCTGAATTTTATGATCTAGCCCCTGTTTTTCTTAGATTCTTCTACCAGAGGTCCTTTTCATCACTTTTTGCATATAAACCCCTCTGTTTATATGTATAATCATGTTTTAGCCCCTGGTTTCTTGCAGTTAAGCCCCTGGAAGTCCTGTTTCTTCACGGAAAAGCCCCTGAACCTTGTTTTAGCCATATCTTTTCCGTCTTTTATCTGTTTTAAGCGTTCTTGGTGTCCACGCGACCGTCTTTTCAAGCCCATCAGTTTTAGAATCTTGTTTTGGCTATATCTTTTGCGTTTTAGCTCCGTTTCCACCGTTTCAAGTTGCGTTAGGTTCGTATCAACTCAAACTACGCGTTAGGACTAATGTTGAACATGTTCTTTGTTTTATAATTTATTTAAATATTAAATATGATTAAATCCTTATACACATGTTTTTCTAATTAAAATCTAATTAGAGTTCAACATGTGTTTTCATAAGAAAGTTAATATGATTAATACTAGTTAAATATTTCTTATAATTAAAAGTTAATTAGATGTACACCTCGGTTTTTATAATCAAACTTAAATTGATTAATGTTTATGCAATTTGCTTTCTAAATAAAAGAAACATAGGTCTATCCCGAGTTTTCTTAATTAAATGTTAATTTGATTAATATGAATATAAATGTGTTTTTAAGTTATAATTTGTTTAGCATAACTCGAAATATAAAGATATACGTTTAGATACTTTTACATGCTTCTTTTAAATTAAATGTTTAATTTGCATAAATCAAACTTGAATATTTATAAATAAAATTGGACTAAGTTTACATCGTCTTTTAAGTATAAAATAATTTGCTTAATTCTAAATAAGGTATTTCTCTGAAATAACCTATGCACATGATTTTACTTAATTAAAAGATACCAAGCACATAGCTAGCTCTTGTATGTGATCATCCAAAGCTCCCGATAGTTCCGAGTGTTTTTGCGTTCGCGTTCCTAGAGCCAAACCTTGTTCTCCCTTTAAGCTTTTCATGCTTGGTGTGTTGTTTTGTTTATTGTATGCTTTCTTGTGTGCTCGTAGACATCGTGCCAGTTTCAAGTGAGCAACCAGTTGAAGTGGATCAAGAGCAAGTGTTTGAAGAAGAAGAACCTCAGTGTTTAAGCAAGGAAGGCAAGTGGACTTCTCCCCCTGCATATTCTATTTTTTGTCCCACACAACTTGCATGATAACTAAGTTTACTTTTAAATGTTGTATTGCATAAACTTGATGGGAAATCACCTTTTTAAGGACAGGACTAGAATTTTACCCTCATCACCTTGAACAACCCTTTTAAATAAATGTTTTGGGTAGAAATGCTTAGTTGCTATAACTTGGGATGGTTCAAATGAATCTTTTACAATATGATAAATGCTGATCATGATAACTTTGGTGATATATATGTGTGTGCTTATGGTTAATAACAAGATCATATGGTTTAATCGGAACATGGAGAACCACCCAGGAAAACAGTGCAACCACAGTCCATATGGCTCTGGCTTAGCTAATTAATTAGGTGTGTGATTGTACTGGTGACCTTATCCGTATGGAACACAGGGGGCTCGGGGTTGCAGGGGTATAGCCCGGTCCTCTTGGCCGCAGCCTTTGCTAAGGTGCTGTCCACTAGGGAGGGTTATGGTCTGCCCTGAGCTGTAACTGTCGTGGGTTGTTGTTGCTTTTGCATATCTTTGTAAAGGCTTCGTAGCGTCCCTATGCAATCACACCTCGGAAGTGTGGTATTGTGCCTGATCAGCACATGCGTGGTTGGGTTCAAAGTTCTTCGGAACTTTTACGCGAGCTGTGGTGAAAGTGTACAACCTCTGCAGAGTGTAAAACTGATCGATCAGCCGTGCTCACGGTTAAGAGCGGCCTGGACCCTCACATGATAATCAAACATAAAGATGGAATTAAATCGTGGTTCTTGTGGTTTTTGAGATGAGATGCTTTCCTAAATGCTTAAGTGGGTTGGTATAAACTTACACCTAGTAAATAGGTGCTTGCTAATAAAATTTGACAAACATTAAAATGCTAACCGCTGTAAACCTTAGCCTATTCTTGATAGCCTTGCATCTTCCCCCACTTGCTGAGCTCCAACCATAAGTGTGCTCACCCTTGCTTACCCGCTGTTCAGAGGAGAACACTGGAGAAGAGTACTTCAGCGACTTCGATGAGTTCTGAGGCTTGCGTGCCCCCAGTCATGTGCCTGTGGAAGATGAAGATGGAGTCGCGTCTTCATAGTTATCGTTGTTCGTGTAAAGACCTTCGAGTCTAACGTCTGAGTGTAATAAGAGATAATGTAATGGTTAACTCTTGTACGTTTTTATTGCTGTTTATTGATATTTCACTCATGACATCTATCATATGTGTGTAAACTTGATCCTGGCGCACATATGAGATGCATTTGGTTTTCTTCGGAAAATCAGGTGTGACAGTTGATATTCAGCGTCAATCAACAAAATTATTTTTAAAACACAATACGAACACATAAGCATATACTCACATTGTAGGGACCTCCTTCCAGAAACACTACTGATTACCTGTATCAGTCCCTTGATTAGTAGCTGATACAGTCCTCATATATTACAGCTTAGTATCAAAACAATAAAAGTTGTAAAAAGGGTTTTTACCTTTTCGTAGTGGAGAGTGGTGCAGACAACCATTCCACAGGCAGAATGAATTTAGAGCACCAATAGTCTCAACTCTGTATAACTCTGTACAATAAAAGCAAGTCTAAGTACACTTATGTATGGTACTCAGCAAATTCTAGCGTTAAAATTATATAAAATACAGGGATAATCAAGGGAAATAATATGAGGTTTGGTTTTATCAAGGAACTAATTTTGTACAAGTTGAGGTGGAATTTTGGGAAAAGAAGAGAAAGAATGTATTTTTTATTATATTATTGGCCCTGGAGGGAGAATGTTACCTCCCCTAGGTTTTAAAGAGTACCAGAGACCATCCAGATGCTTCTAGGCCAGCTTATGCCTCATTCAAAATTATTCTCTCAGGGCCTCAGCCCCATCTCACAATCACACAATTTGAAAGCACAAGATTGCTAATGAATGGGAGATTTGATTATGTGGGTTCATGACCATGAGCCTCAGCTATCCAGATAGATTTATGACTCTGTAGAGTTTGTACACTTTACCCACACATTCTATCAGCCCATACATTTGCAAAAGGTGGTACTGACCTACAAGATGCATACCTGTCGATTTCTATCTCTAGACAATATCCCCTAGGTCCATCCACGGATATACTGGGTACAGACAGGGGCTACTATCATCCGCCTTGCGGATATCATCCCGGGAAAGTGCGCACAAATCAAATATATCAACAGGGTCTCCGACCCTCTCACTGTCAACCCGTGTCGACCAGATTTGGACCTATGAGAAGGTCCTATTCCAGTATATCCGTTGCCCACCTGTGGCCCCTTGGGATGGATTTCTAGGTTCAACTAGCGGGGTGTGAACAAAGGCCGTACATAAATAGGCATTCCCGAAGGATGTACCTTTTTAGCACGTATGGTTACACGTTTCACTAGAAAATCTTGTCCGTGAACCCATCCTTATACGACCAAAGTAAGCTCTTGGGATAGGATCCTCCAATGAGGCTGTCCTCTTACTCCCATGTCCCATTTGTAGTGGTCTCTAACCCTTAGTTGGTTCATTTTAGTTTTATCACAAAAACTCACACATTTGGGGCTTTCCTTGAAAAACATTGTATATAAAATATTCCTAGGAAATTATATTTCTAAGATGACACTCGATCATCGATAAAGTCATGACCGGGGTCATTCATAGGATTTTTAGTTAGAAATAGCTTCCTAGATGTGGGTTGCTCCTATGGTTTTATAAAGTATGCAAGTTAAATTATTAACTTGGTTTATTTTAATATTTATGGAAAAATAGGGAAACATACAATCAATTCTAACAAACAATAACTAAGGAAATTGAAGGGAAATGGATGATGGACATTTTGGGACTTATATTATTTCTAAAGGATAGTTCCCGGATCATTGTCAAATTTGTTAATTATTTAGAAATATTTCTAAATAACCAATAGATAGGATAGTTTGATTGCTACGAGAATTTTAAGAAATTAAGAATGGAATTTCGAGGGTTTTGGTCGGTTAGCATAGCAGTTAGGTTTTATCGATATCTAAGGTTTTGGTTAGGCATCCTAACGACTGGGTTTTGGATCAAGATGTTGGATGGTGTCGGATGGCTCCTAGGAATGATGTGTATGTGGGGTGGTGTGAGAATATATTCCAAGGTTAAGAAACTTGTACAACAAGCTCGGCTTCATCCTGGGGCCCTGCACTACGACGGGTGGAGCTCTGACAAGTTCTCAAGGGTTTAGGTTGGCTTGGGTGTTGCTTGATGTTAGGGTTTAAGAGCTAGAGAGCTTGCTGAACAGGCATCACTTCGACCTATCCTGGTGCTAGGGGATAGCCACACAGAAGAAGGTGGAGCCAGGCAAGATCAAGTGGGTCGTAGATAAAGGCCAGAGCTTGTTCGATAGACTCACTTCGGCCACTAGGGTGGAGCCAGGATAATATGGCAAAAGATGGATATAGGAATGGGTTTGGGTGGCTTTATAGTATTTTTGGGAATTTTCCTAGGATTTTTGGCATTAGAATAAATAGAAAAGCTATTTTTGGTGTACACTAAATAGGGTTTTTTCTATTATGTGTGGAATGGATAATTTGGAAAAAGGCTCATATGGGATGAACTATGGGAAAGGAAGGCATGGATGGGTTTAGAATAATTCCTAGTATTTTGGCAGAATTTTAGAGAATTTTTGGAAATATGGAAGGGCTCTAAGTAGAAATGTGTCTACACTGACCGCGTGGCTTTAGCTTTTTTACTGCGGCTGACACGAGGGGGTGGGGATGCCCAGCGCACTATGCTATGCAGCGGCACTATGGGTCGGTGAACCAGGCACGGCTCGTGCCTGTGGCCCAGTGGACTTGGTGCATAGAGGCTCGGTGGTGGGGATAGGCAGGTGAGGGTGACGATGTTAGGGTTGGGCCTGCTTGTCGAGTTAAGTGTAAGAGGGAGGGTGGATGGGAGGGCATCGGAATCACACCGGAACGACGGTTCCAGTAACCGTCATCTTCAAGGCTAGGCCAGGAGGCTGAAGAGGGCTAGGCGAACTCGCCTAGCAGGTTAGCAATGTGGGGAAGGGGTTGGACGTGGGGTGGCCGCGGGAGGAGAGACTCGGGCTCGGCTTCGCGGTGTGGAGGAGAGATTGGGGGCGGATCGCCTTTTATAGGCGGGAAAGAAGGCGGCAGTGAGGGCACGTAGCTGGAGAGGATGAGGGCGAGCGGGCTATCTTGGCGGTGAAGGAAGGAAGGGGGGTGTCATGTCACCAGTATTAATGGCAGCGGCGGATAAGGTGGCTATTGACGGCTGTTAAGTACCACATTTTAGGCTGTCAACTCCTGCATTTATCCGTGAAATATCAACATCTACACTAGGATAGGGACTTATACTGATAAATTCCACAAGTGTCGATGAATATTTGAATGTATGTTTTGCTCATGAAATGAGAAGAAAACACACCTCATCGATCCAAGCACTCCAGCCTCAACTAATGGGAGGCTGCCATGCAAGCATCACATGGATCAAGGGGCCCACCACACAAAGAAACACACTCTCATCCAATGAGGAGAGAGTACATGGATCCATGGGCCCACTACCACACGTAAATAAGCAAGAGAAACCGTGTACACACCCATACACGCGCCTAGGCCCACATGGAAGCGACTGGCCAAAGGTCGGTTCGGGGGGAACCGACCTTGGGTCGACCGAACCCCTGGTGTCTCCCCTCGTCTCGAGCTGCCACATGTCCCAAGTTACCGCCTTCAGGACTGTTTTCCCCAGTGCACGCGTCGTTTCCCCAGTGCCACCCCGCCTATAAATAGAAGAGGAAGGGGTAAGGGAGGAGGCAACACTTCAGGCCAACACTTCAAAACTCTCCTCTCTCATTTCTCCCTTGGGTGAGGTGAATTCTCACCACCCCATGGTAGTAGTAGTTGTAGAGTAGCCTAGCCTAGGCTAGTGCTTGGTAGAGAGGGGTAGAGGGAGTGAGATGGAGGCTAGAGGAGTGGTGACGCGTTCATCGTTCATCCGGTCTTATACCTCTACTGATGCTTCTTCCTTTGTATGAGTAAGTGAGTATTCGTTCTATCTAATGCCTATGCGATTCGATCATAAGTAAGATCTGGTCCATACTCGCGGGTTCGTCACTTCGTACTTGTATGGAGTGCTATAGTGTTGTTGTGGGTCGACAGAAGTAATCGTGCTACAGTAGTGATCGGTGGTGTAGACGTGGTGTCTAGACTATGGGTTATCCTTCGTTTGCCTTGTATCCCACGGATAGTTTGAGGTAGGCCGCGGTTGTGACAGTCGTTGGACCCTTTGTACTCCTCCACTTCGGATGCAGCGTAGAGCCAAAAGCTGGACGCGCCTGTTATAGCCAGGGTAAGCCGGTGCCCGAAGTGAGTTTCCATACCATGTGACTGATCATTCCTTTAGAATCGATACCCTTAGAAAGCTCCTGCTATCATCCTGCCTTTGATTAGGTTTGGTGTCCTTGGATAGACGTTTCATAGGTTTGCACACACGTTCCCTGTGGATACGACAAACCCTTGGAATACTCCTCAGGGAAAGCTACAACGGTATCCGTGCGCTTGTGGATTTATTCGTGATCGTAAGTATACCCAGGTTGCCTTGACGCTCACGCTAGATCGGTGCCACTAGTGATGACGTTAAGAAATACCAACAGTGGCGCGGCGGGGATAGGGGGAAAGCATCGGCAGGAGGGCGGGAGGGGATAGGGAAGAGAACGGGGTGGATGGGTTGCCTTGGGGGGTAAGGCGCACGAGGGGGATGCAGCTGTGCGTCAGCGCGCGGTGCGGTTAATCCGGTGCGGCGTTACGGCAAAGCCGAGAGAGCGGGTTACTGGGCAGTGGCGGTGCTGGCCATGCCCTGGGCTGCGGTTGTTGGGCTGGGTGTGCTCGGAGTGGGCTGTCTAGGTTGGGCCAGGAGAAGGAAACTGGGCCAGGAAGATGGGCTGGTGCGCGTGCGGGGAGAGACGGAGCTGGGCTGGGCTGGGCTGAGGATTAGGTATGGGCTCAAAATGAGGTTTGGTTTCACGTGGAGGTTTTAGAGTTTTCTATTTGTTTGAAAGTTATTTTGAGTTCAAATTAAAAATAGATTTTGTATTTGAGCCAGACTTGAGGCATGGTGCTTGGGTTGGACATGGAGTTGGGCTTTTTGAAAAGGGTTTGAGATCTAGAGATGTTAGAGTATGCCTAGGTTCGAGTAATGGCTTTATAGGGGTTTGTTTTAATGTTCAAATTAAATTTGAATATTGGTTTCTAGGATTTTGAGTAGAGGAAATATTATGGAATATTATTTCTAGGGTTTAGATTTACGATAGGATTTATAGGAGCAAACAAATGCATCACATTTGTGGATTTAATGCATAGTTTAATTTGTAAATTAGGTTTTGAATATTCCAGAAAAAGGGATTATGTTATAATTAAAGCAAAAAAATTAAAAGCCCATATTTATAAATGCTCTAAAAAGCGAGATGTTACACACATAGTCTCTCTAAACCCTAAACACGACAATCACACGTAATGTAAGTACACACTCACTCCATTGGCAGCATAACAAAAGTGAGCATAGGCTCTTGTTTTGTACTCCCTCCGTTTCAAATAACTATTCATTTTAGCTTTTCTAAATACATAATTTTTGCTATATACCTAGATATACGATATGTCTAAATATATAGCAAACACTATATACCAAGAAAAGCTAAAATGAATACTCCATCTGTTTCAAATTGTAGGTCGTTTTGACTTTTCTACATACATAAATTTTGCTATGTATCTAGAAAAACCAAAACGACCTACAATGTTGGACGGATGGAGTATTACGAGTTTGATCACCCATTAGCAGGGGTGCAAACCAATTCCATTACGGTAGTGCTAGGGAACGGAGTTCCGGAATCTTAAAAAAACCAGACGGTCCAACATATGTTGCAATTAAATATCAATATTGCAACTAGAGAGCGTATCAGGTGGAAACCAGGGTGCCTGTGGAAACTTGGAAACTATGAATCAGGGACGCAGGATCCAGATCCAATGGCTAGAGAGAGAGGTGGGTTCATTATGCACTTAAACCCTCCACCATTAGCAAAAGTAATCAAAGTTTTGCATTTGACCCCCTGCCCATCCCAGGGCGCACGCGCCGCCTGTTTCCCTTCCGTCCGCGCACGCGAGCCCGACGCCGCCTTTTTCCCGCCCGCGCGCCGCCACTTCGACGCACCGGCGACCCTTCTCCGCGATGCCGACCCTTCACCGCGACGCCTCCCCTTCGCAGCGCCACCGTCCCTTCGCCGCGCCGCCACCCCTGGCCGTGCCGCGTCTATGAGGAAAACGGGGTCCACCACCCAGGAGAAGGGCGAGGAGACGGAGAGCGGCGATGGCGCACCGGTGCCGGCGGAGTTCAGGCGCTGGAACTGCAGTCTGCTGTGCTGTTGTTTCCTCTTGTGCATCTCCATGGCGGCGGCGCGTCGAAGTGGCGGCGGCGCGGACGGGAAAAAGGCGGCATCGGGCTCGCGTGCGCGGACGGAAGGGAAACAGGCGCCGCATGCGCCCTGGGATGGGGAGGGGGTCAAATGCAAAACTTTGATTACTTTTGCTAATGGTGGAGGGTTTAAGTGCATAATTAACCCACCTCTCTCTCTGGCCATCGGATCTGAATCCTACGTCCCTGATTCATAGTTTCCAAGTTTGCACAAGCACCCTGGTTTCCACCTGATACGCTCCCTTGCAAGTATTATTTCTGCATGTTTCACAGTAAATATTGCATGAAACATAGTGTTCATATTGCAGTGGGAATTTTCTATCCCAGAGTCGAACGACGTAGTCATTTTTACACATTATTTTTCATGTTGCAAGCAGTAACCATTGATGTTGCACTAGATAATTTTTAATGTTTCATTTTCCATCGGACGTCCGGGCGCTAGCAGCATCGATTCCATTAACCATCCAATCAAACAACGGTTGGTTGGTTGAAGTACATATGAGCTCAAAGCAAAAATATTGTAATACAAAGAGGGTGTGGTAGAATGTAAAAGTTAAATATCTGTCATCTCTTCATAACTCGTACAAATATATATTTAAACTTACGTTGTCTAAATACTAAAGAAACTTATGTTGTCTAGAAAAGTTCTTTCTCACTAAAAAAAAGTTGTCTCCTGTCGCGGAGGGAAAAAAATTATTGTTGCAGATTCCTGACGTGGACGGACGGGTTCTACAACGGCGAGGTGAAGACGAGGAAGATCGCCAACTCCGCGGAGCTGACCGCCGACCAGCTTGTCATGCAGAGAAGCGAGCAGCTGCGAGAGCTCTACGAGGCCCTCCTCTCCGGCGAGTGCGGCCGCCGGGCGGCGCGGCCTGTCGCCTCGCTGTCGCCGGACGACGTCGGCGACACCGAGTGGTACTACGTGGTCTGCATGACCTACGCCTTCCGGCCTGGGCAAGGGTACTGAAACGAACCAGATTTCCAAAACTGGAAACCCGATCCTCTGCACCTCTGTGATAGTCCCAGGAAGTGGCTATCACGTGCAATCCCTGTCTCAAGTGGTACAAATCCATACAACACAGGAAAAAAAAGGGAAATTACATTATTTTATTAATACATCAGAGTACAACATTTCGGCATAAGCCGGGTACAAGTCCAACTGGACTAAACAAGAAAGGTAAAACATCTACGCAGCGGATCTATCGAAGCGAAGCGTCTCCAGCTCCACAGGTAAACTTGAGTGTAGGACCAGCTCTAGTCTTCCCATCCTTCATCGTCGATGTCGTAGTCGATCACCAAGTCTGAAAGCATCGCCATCTACCCGATAAGCGGGTAGGTCATGTCAGCTTCCCAACAAAGAGCAAAAGCGGTGGATGAACTCTAGTATGCATGGATAAACCTATATCTGGCTGTAGTAAGTTTATGCAAGCAGCAGTAGCAACATCAAGGTAAGCGGTCATGCAGAGAGGTCGCCATCTCCGAGGAGATCCACACCTCCGAGGCCAACGCCTCCGGGGTCAACACCCCAGCCAAGGAAAGAACACCAACACACTGGATCTCAACCGAGACACAGCATCCCACTCTCATCTGCGATGTGGGGTCACCAACTCCTATCCTCACATCTCAACGGCACGAAGCCGGGCTCACACACTCGGGGGAGAGAAGCAGCACAAGAAAATACTAGCCAGGTGAGAGATCGCAAGGGCTGTCCATACCAGTGGACACGGACTATAGCTATAGGTTTAACACTCTGCAGAGGTTGTACAACTGGACCCGCCGGATAGGGCAGAAACGGGGATCAGCCGTTCCACATCCCTACCTAACGGCCGGAGACCTAGCAGTGGGTGGCACTCTCCTGCCTCTCCGAGCCTGACTCGTCCTGAACTGGGGCGCGAAACTTGCCAGCAGGGCCTCGGAGCTGTGAAACCATCCCCGGAGGAGCCGGGGCGACGTCTACTCGGGGGGTATAACCCGTCCCCCTCACACGACCACACCGGTCCGCCTACAGGCTGGATGCCATCCACCTACTAGTTCTCGGACCGAACCCCGCCCATAACAAGGCGAACGGTTTGTACGAAAATAGCCCAAAGATCAAGGTCACACAGACGATCGGTCCTTAATTGCGGGAGCAAGCACTCACCAACTCCATCCGTCCGACACGCCGCTAGGGCGGGAGGCCAGGTCGCATCTCCCCTAGACAGGCGTTCACAAGTAACCAAAGCGGCTCACTCCCGCGGTAACACGTCAAGGATACACACTCACCCAAAACACACGCTAGAACACCGAGATATCCCAATCTCAGTCCCAACCAGAAATCCATCCATATCACAGATCAGGTAAACTGTATGGATAGTAAATATCGGGGACTAGCTAGGGGTCTGTAGCTAGTCCCAAAGGTAGGAAGTTCAAGGTACAGGATATAACAAATCAAGGCATGGCTAAAAGTTTGTCTATGCATTTCAATCATCCAAAGCATCATAAATAAAGCACTAGCAACTAAATAGCATGCATGGGATCTACGTGGTCGGGAGTGACATGACACCTGCGCGGTAGTCATCGTAGAGTAGTAGAGGTTGGGCTCTTCCTTCGGGTCGAAAGTCTTCCCAAACGTCACAGCTCGGGTCGTCGTCGCAGCTCGGGTCTTCAAACAGGATCACAAGCCTACACGAGATGCGACGTGGAAATAAATAACGACAATCATCTAAGCATTAACTCCAAATAACATCAATTAGAAGAACCAAATAAATCCGAACTAGCTACAAGCAGCACTAGTTTAATTTTAAGAAAATCAAAGTAATTAGTTTTATATTAAAATAATTTTAAGCTACTAGCTTTATATACTAGAAAATAAGTTAGAGAGAAGGATTAGTTCAAGGTTGGGTTGCCGATCAAAGGCTAAGGGCCTTGGTGATTGCGCCTGCAATGTATTAGCGCAACAGATAGGTGCAACGAAGCGGAAGCTCAGAGGATGAAGAGAGATAAGAAAGGAGAAACGAGCTAGGCAAGACATTATCAGAACAAGGTGTGCGATAGCAGTGCAGAGAGGAGGAAACGGGTTGACCTGTGGTCGATAACAGGGTGGTGATGCGGTAAGGCGTGCTCGAGAGCGCGGTGGAGCAAGTGCTAGCGATGCGACGATAACCATGATGTAGTAACTAGGTTGCAACACGGGGTTGCCGTGCTTGTTGCAGTGGCCACTGCTCATGGCACAGCCGTCCATCACGCGCGGCGTCCTAGTTGCAAGCACCTGGTACAGCGCATACTTCGTAGCACGGATCAAGGTAGAGCGAGAGCGGGTATGCGGGTTACGGCACAAAGCGGTGGAAGGGGTGCAAGCAAGGTAAGCGGTGTGAACATGACCTGGGGTAGTTATTCCTGTCCGCGGCACGCTAGTGGCTAGTTGCGGGGCTCCGACGTCCCAGACCCACAATAGCGCAGTGGCGGTAGCGGCCACGAATCCTACTCCAAGTACGCGAGGCAAAACGGGGTTTGGTTCAAGAGCAAGAGCGAATAAGGATAGGGTAGCAACGAGCACCTCGAAATTATGAAACCAACGCAAGTGGTTTCATAATTTTCGGAGCTCCAGATAATTAGTTATGAAATTTTAAAGAAAAAAAGATTTATAGAATATTTATTAAATCCTTTTATTTAAAACCAAAAATAATTTTATTAAAATAATGCTGACGTCAGCATGACGTCAGCGATCAGCGGGTTAGTGGGCCGTAAGTGGGCCCAAAGTGTTAGTGGCCCATTGGGCCGGCCCAGTTCGGCCCAAGATTTCAGAAGTCCAGAAAAGGTCCTCGAACTAAGCTTGGTTCGGCCTGGTTAGCTTTGGGTCAACATGGCTGCGTTGGGCCAAAGCACAAACTGAAGCCCGAACAAGGTTTACACGGAGAAGTCTGGTTTTGCACCCCGAACTCTCCTGGTGATCACTGAGGCGTGCGTCGCCGCACGACGTTCCAGAGCGCGGCCCCCGGCCGAGACGGCACACGTCCGGCGGCGACGGCGAGGTGGGGGTTCGGTCAAGGCACGGCTAAGGGCAGCGGCTAGCTACGAGTGGAGAACATGGCCGAGCGTCCGAGAGGGGCAGCACGGCGACGCGACGGACACGGCGACGGTGCGGCGGCGCGGCGAGCAAGGACCACGGCGGAGCGGCAAGGCAACGATGCGGTGCGGTGTGGTTTGCGGCGGCGACTAGACAGCAAGGGTGCAGCACGGGGTTGCACGTGCGCGACACAAGGGGCCCTTGTTCATGGCACAGCCGTCCGACTCGCACAACATCCTTGTTGCAGGAGCACGACGCTAGAGCGAAACAGGGCGACGGTGCGGAGATCAGCTGCATGGCTCACGCACAAAGCGTCGAGCAGGTTGGGTACATGCCAAGCTTGCAATTTCCAGCAAGCTAAACACGGTCTCTCGTGTTCCAGGGGACACAGGAGCATGCACAGCTCGGTTGGGCACAAAGGTGGAGTTTTGGTTCAACGGAAAGGCTTGGGAACCTGCAGAAGAGGGTACACGGGACGAAGCCCGGACAGAGCGGTGGCGAGCACCGGTTCATGCGCGGCACGACGGCCGGCGGCGTAACGCTGGGGTACGCTCCCATCAACACAGGCAGGCAAAACATGGTGAAAGGTGCGAGCTGGGATGCGTGCTGCTCACCAAGGGCTCGGCGGAGGTCTAGGCGAGGCAGGGAGAGACCGTGGCCGCGACGGCTTGGTGCAGTGCAGTGCAGGCCGGTGGTCGTGGTTCAGCTCGCAGTCGTCAGAGTCGTCGTCAAACGCGGCGTCGTGGTACTCCCGGCGGCGTTCCAGGTTCGGCTTCTCGTCCCTCTGGCCGTCGACGTCCTCGGCACTCCCGGTGACGGCTCCAGCTCGGCGTTGTCGTCGTCCACGGCAACACTTGGCGCAGCATCGTCGGTGTCGTAGCGCCCGGCGACGAGGGCACGACCAAGGTAAGCGGCAGCGCGACGCTGGGGTCTTCAACCGCGAGGTGTCCTTGGCGCAGCTTCTGGTGGTGCCCGCGCTCTTCCTCACGCGGCCACGACGGTGCTCCAGAGCTCCATGGCCTCACGTGCAAAACGTCGAGCATGTGGAGGGCGGCGTCCTCCCCTGTTCTTGGTGAGGCCTCCAGCCTGCGGTCGCCGGCAGCAGCGCGCACTCGGCGTCGCGGACGGCTTCGGCTTCTTACTGATGTTGTGGTGCTCCGGAGTGGTAGCAGCACTTACAGCCAGCGGCGCGGTGGAGTTGTTGGCGGATTGGTGGCCGACTGGCCGTGGCCTTCGAATTAGGGAGGAGGAGTTGCAGTTCTGCTTGCTCGATTGGAAAAGAAAAGAGAGGTGGTGCTGTTTGGTGGAAGAAGGATCGATCCGCAGGTGCTAGCTTCCTTGCTTGGTTGCTTTGGCATCAAAAGAAAGGGATCGACTCCTCACACAGTGGAAGAACGAAGCAGGAGAGGCTAGCCAGGGGGGTGTGCGGAGACAGCAAAAGAAAGGAGAAGGGAGAGGCCGGCGGCGGCTTCAGGGATGGAGAAGGTTGCGGCGCCGTGGGTTTTTATAGCCCGAGCGCTAGGGTTGCCGGGGCGCTCGGCACCAGCGGCGGACGGCCGGGATGGCGCCGCAGCTTGGCGAGGAGACGTGGAGGACATCCCCGGGTGCCAGCGCAATAGCAAGGGAGCGAGGCGAGTATGTGGGGGCGCGCGCGGCCGCACGGGTGCGCGCCAGCGCGGACGAGGCCGCCGAGCCCGTCCCATCGGGTGCGCTCGCGCGGCGTCCGTGCCCTGTACGGACGGAGGTAGAAGACGGTCAACAGGGAGGAGCGGGCCCCGCCTGTCAGTGAGAGAAAGAAAAGGCAGCGGTGGGCTGTGCTGGGCTGGCCTGCTGGACTCGGTGGGCTGGTTCAAAGGGGTTGAGGAGTTACGGTTGGGTAAGTCCAAGGGCCTTCGGTAGACCTTCAACTTAAGGGAAACAACCCACGTTAGTTGTAGCTTTAGAAATAGGTTTGTAAATATAGTTTGAATTATACTTTGAATTTGAATCTATTTCAAATTCAAACTCCACACATTTGAATTCCAAATAAAATCCATAAAGATCCAACTCACATTTATACCATAATTTAAAAATAACTTTTATATGGTTTTATTTTGTATGGAATTTTGAGATGAGAGGCTAGCACATTGGGATCAAATTTGGTAGCACACAAGTTCAAACAAAAAGTTTTAAATTTTTGCAAAAATTCACACATGGGAAAACATTCAAAATTCCAGGATGTTACATTCCTCCCCCCTCACAAGAATCTCGTCCCCGAGATTAAGCTCGTACCGGGAGAGGTGAGGGTCTCCTCTTCGGTCAGTCTTCAAGATGTTGATGTCCTCGACATTGTAGAGCTTTGCTAGCAATGTATCTCTCTTCAATATGGTTCCACGTGTGTTTAATATCATCGTATATCTCCTCCTTGTGAGGCTTTCCGTTGCCCAGTGCTATTGTGTGTTCTCTTATGTTATTATCCATAATCACCTTGTTAAGCATAGTTCATATGTCTCCAAAACTTTACTCTTGTTCAAATCCGCAAGAATTCCAATCGTAGGCTAGAGTTCCCTTTATCTTAATCCATCTTTTCTGGCCGAGTTACACAAGCTCGATAAACTCAGAGCAGTTTGAGGCATGATAGTCTTATCTTATTCCAATCCTCTCACTTGAGGTCACATCCTTCTTAACCATTAAGTTTATTCCAAAATTCATTTCGTATGAACTCGGCCATATTCTCATGGCGTCCATTAAGTACTTTTAATCCGATTAGGCACGAGTCTCCCTCTTCTTTCCACATGAGGGAGTCGTATACCTTAGTCCTAGCGGAGTTCTGCAATTCCGGCGATATCTCTGAGCCTATCTTGCAGCAAGTAAATAATTGTTATGCTTATGGTAGGCTCTCATCCAAATTGTTGCCATATACCAAAACTCATATACTTAGTGTACCCATAAGTACATCATTATCTTTGTCCAAGAAAAACTGCTTGTCCATAACTGATACGCTAAGTAGTAGTTGAGTCTCGCTAATACCTTTTCTTCATCCATGTTTTCGTATAATCTCTAGGTTTCCCTAATTTATCCAAGAAATCTTCTGGAAGCCATACCCATGTGGGATACGTTGAAGATATAAAATATTATCTCTGGATCCATAAGTAGATATACTGGTTTTTCCAAAACATCATTGCAGTCGCACCTCTTGTGGCGTGCACTCTCAGTAACTAGCTGCACTTGGGTGATCATAACTTCCTTTTTACTTCCTCAGCCATCTCGAGGCTTAGGAAATACCTCTGCTTCTTGTATAAGCACATCCAAATAGTTTACCCTGCTGCAATACTTGTATTCCATCATAAGATCTTGTGTGGTTAATCAAGGTTCCTCAAATTTCAGGGCGATTTCTCATCTTCCAGAACTTCTCTGAGTGTTCAGTAATCTCTACCACTCTTTGGGTGCCATTCTTATAGTAATCCATCTGTTGGTTTAACTCGTCTCCAACGATTCTTGCCAGAGGGCTAGCAACATCCGACGTATCCAATTAGCTCATGGTCGTACGCATTATGAATGGTTACTTCCCATTCATGGTAGTCCATGTTATGAGGGGTCATCTGCAGCACCCTCGACTGTGTGAGTGACTCTTCTCATCCAAAATCTCACACTAGTCAATCTGTTTCCAATTTCTTGGGATGGATCTTCACGTGGAAGTCACATCTACCTTACTCTTGTATGCTTAGCAAACTCTTCTGACTTATTTTCCAATAGGTAGGTCCCAACTGCGAGGTTGAACAGGTAATCTGTGCCCAGTAGTTGCTGAAGTAGTTCTTCTCCCCACTAGTTCAACATACGGTGTCGAGTAGAGCTTTTTTATTAATGGCTTATTCCAAAAGTGGGATCGACTCAAGTCATCCAAAATACGCCGTTGACATCTTAGGGTTCTCAACTGCTCTTAACCAATATATTCTTCCATAGAGGTACATGCACTTCTGAGCTTTCGAGGTTTCAAATTCTCGGATACTCATTTTCTGGTTCGCGAACCTGATTCCAATGATCATCGGGTAGCTCATCTGAAGCCTTGGTCTGATTTGTCGAGATTGCGAGAAATTCTCCTCTTCGTCTGAAGCATGATCTTGTGAGTATGCTCGACACGTCGGTCTTCATTCTTCAAGCTTTTGATCTTGTAGGCTAGGTAAGCTAAGGCCTCTAAAGGAGTCATCTAAAGATCTAGCAAGCATAGCACTCAGTACAATTTCACACAATCATGAAGAGGCATAACAACCATAAGACTATAAAGATCCAACCACTCAAGCAATCCACCAAACAAATGTGTATCTCGAGGCTGACTCCTAATACCTTCGAGATTACACCAGGTAAAATCATTCTAGTATCGTGGGCACTGGAGGGATTTCCCTAATGTTAGTGCTACTTCACTTGAGAAGATATATTCCATCTGATGCCTCGGTGTCGAGCTTCCCAAAACAGGCTGGTGTAATCCTTCTCCGTGCTGGCTTGATTGAGAACCGGTAAATTGTGTTCCATATTCCTCTTCAAGTCACATGACTTATTGTTATCCATTTGACTCGTGCGGTACTGATGTTGTACCCTTTTACGATCCTCCAAGTTAGGATCCGTTTACCAAAATCATCTTTCCGACTGAAGGGGTTCCATATGCAGCCTGAGAGGCGCAGGGGATCCTGCGGGAGGAAGCTAAAAACCTTCTTGATCTTAGTCCAACGCTTCTGGTTCAATTCACCCGATTCAGATACTCTATCTTAGTTGGACTACTCTTCTTCGTCCATGGTTTTCGTGGCTTTGTCCTTCCAGAGGGGGTGCTCTATGTTTATCGTTTTATCCGTGCCCCGTGTTCCTCATCTATTCATCTTAATCCAACGTCACCTTTGGTCGGCTAAGGAGATTCAAATCCAGTCATCCAAATTTCACACTTCTCGTCAATGGGGAATTCCATATACTTATCAAATCCTTATTCCAAGTATTTGATGCTTACTTCCAGGGTGGTCGTAGCTGTTCAATCCATTATTTTCCTCCTGTAGCTCCAGCTAGTTACATTATCTTAATCCAGTCTGACTTGGCTATTCTTGTAGCTTCAAGTCGATGGGTCTCTTATCCAAAAGCTAAGCTACGAGCATCTCAAGGGTTCCGACTCCTGCAACCAAGCTTACATGTGCCAAATCCATATAGTAGATCACTAGTTCCTTATGTTGGCGCACTTGGAATTAGAATCTTAACTCATCATTATCTTCAATGTGGTGTCATCCACGCTTTGTCCTGTGCGGAGATGGGGGTTGCAAGGGTGCATATTATTCCTATTGCTTCTCTGGTATGCAGTCTTCCTGCGGCATTAAGGAGGGGCAGCCTATTCCATCTTCGGTAGTCTGAATTCCAATGTAGGGCAACTGTAATGGTGTAATCTGGTATTGAGGGTTCAACAGGGGATAGTCCAGTTAAGTCCTGTAGAGTCATCTTCATCTTTTTCCTGTACCCAATCTCCATCACTGACTTTACAGGTGTTGCCTTTGTCTTGTACAGGGCATCCTTCCGAGTATGTCACGGTCTTGATCAAGCAACAATCGTTGTTCTCCAAGGTCAGCAAACTCGAAGAAGCGTTGTTAGTAAGTTAGTCAGTTAGTTAGAAGTCAAGGGTGTAATAGTAGAATTCAAGGGGTTTATATAGAAATCAAGGGGTATATACTCAATCAAGGATGTTTATGCTGTCCTAAACTATCGACCATTGCTAGGGCTCGTCCTACGGTCAAGTACGGCTCTGATACCACCTGAAACGAACCAGATTTCCAAAACTGGAAACCCGATCCTCTGCACCTCTGTGATAGTCCCAGGAAATGGCTATCACGTGCAATCCCTGTCTCAAGTGGTACAAATCCATACAACACAGGGAAAAAAAGGGAAATTACATTATTTTATTAATACATCAGAGTACAACATTTCGGCATAAGCCGGGTACAAGTCCAACTGGACTAAACAAGAAAGGTAAAACATCTACGCAGCGGATCTATCGAAGCGAAGCGTCTCCAGCTCCACAGGTAAACTTGAGTGTAGGACCAGCTCTAGTCTTCCCATCCTTCATCGTCGATGTCGTAGTCGATCACCAAGTCTGAAAGCATCGCCATCTACCCGATAAGCGGGTAGGTCATGTCAGCTTCCCAACAAAGAGCAAAAGCGGTGGATGAACTCTAGTATGCATGGATAAACCTATATCTGGCTGTAGTAAGTTTATGCAAGCAGCAGTAGCAACATCAAGGTAAGCGGTCATGCAGAGAGGTCGCCATCTCCGAGGAGATCCACACCTCCGAGGCCAACGCCTCCGGGGTCAACACCCCAGCCAAGGAAAGAACACCAACACACTGGATCTCAACCGAGACACAGCATCCCACTCTCATCTGCGATGTGGGGTCACCAACTCCTATCCTCACATCTCAACGGCACGAAGCCGGGCTCACACACTCGGGGGAGAGAAGCAGCACAAGAAAATACTAGCCAGGTGAGAGATCGCAAGGGCTGTCCATACCAGTGGACACGGACTATAGCTATAGGTTTAACACTCTGCAGAGGTTGTACAACTGGACCCGCCGGATAGGGCAGAAACGGGGATCAGCCGTTCCACATCCCTACCTAACGGCCGGAGACCTAGCAGTGGGTGGCACTCTCCTGCCTCTCCGAGCCTGACTCGTCCTGAACTGGGGCGCGAAACTTGCCAGCAGGGCCTCGGAGCTGTGAAACCATCCCCGGAGGAGCCGGGGCGACGTCTACTCGGGGGGTATAACCCGTCCCCCTCACACGACCACACCGGTCCGCCTACAGGCTGGATGCCATCCACCTACTAGTTCTCGGACCGAACCCCGCCCATAACAAGGCGAACGGTTTGTACGAAAATAGCCCAAAGATCAAGGTCACACAGACGATCGGTCCTTAATTGCGGGAGCAAGCACTCACCAACTCCATCCGTCCGACACGCCGCTAGGGCGGGAGGCCAGGTCGCATCTCCCCTAGACAGGCGTTCACAAGTAACCAAAGCGGCTCACTCCCGCGGTAACACGTCAAGGATACACACTCACCCAAAACACACGCTAGAACACCGAGATATCCCAATCTCAGTCCCAACCAGAAATCCATCCATATCACAGA
Source organism: Cenchrus fungigraminus (assembly GCA_036936925.1). Classification (NCBI taxonomy): domain Eukaryota; kingdom Viridiplantae; phylum Streptophyta; class Magnoliopsida; order Poales; family Poaceae; genus Cenchrus; species Cenchrus fungigraminus. Next base: position 107,482,648 of record CM072774.1, on the reverse strand, counting down.
TCAGGTAAACTGTATGGATAGTAAATATCGGGGACTAGCTAGGGGTCTGTAGCTAGTCCCAAAGGTAGGAAGTTCAAGGTACAGGATATAACAAATCAAGGCATGGCTAAAAGTTTGTCTATGCATTTCAATCATCCAAAGCATCATAAATAAAGCACTAGCAACTAAATAGCATGCATGGGATCTACGTGGTTGGGAGTGACATGACACCTGCGCGGTAGTCATCGTAGAGTAGTAGAGGTTGGGCTCTTCCTTCGGGTCGAAAGTCTTCCCAAACGTCACAGCTCGGGTCGTCGTCGCAGCTCGGGTCTTCAAACAGGATCACAAGCCTACACGAGATGCGACATGGAAATAAATAACGACAATCATCTAAGCATTAACTCCAAATAACATCAATTAGAAGAAATCCGAACTAGCTACAAGCAGCACTAGTTTAATTTTAAGAAAATCAAAGTAATTAGTTTTATATTAAAATAATTTTAAGCTACTAGCTTTATATACTAGAAAACAAGTTAGAGAGAAGGATTAGTTCAAGGTTGGGTTGCCGATCAAAGGCTAAGGGCCTTGGTGATTGCGCCTGCAATGTATTAGCGCAACAGATAGGTGCAACGAAGCGGAAGCTCAGAGGATGAAGAGAGATAAGAAAGGAGAAACGAGCTAGGCAAGACATTATCAGAACAAGGTGTGCGATAGCAGTGCAGAGAGGAGGAAAGGGGTTGACCTGTGGTCGATAACAGGGTGGTGATGCGGTAAGGCGTGCTCGAGAGCGCGGTGGAGCAAGTGCTAGCGATGCGACGATAACCATGATGTAGTAACTAGGTTGCAACACGGGGTTGCCGTGCTTGTAGCAGTGGCCACTGCTCATGGCACAGCCGTCCATCACGCGCGGCGTCCTAGTTGCAAGCACCTGGTACGGCGCATACTTCGTAGCACGGATCAAGGTAGAGCGAGAGCGGGTATGCGGGTTACGGCACAAAGCGGTGGAAGGGGTGCAAGCAAGGTAAGCGGTGTGAACATGACCTGGGGTAGTTATTCCTGTCCGCGGCACGCTAGTGGCTAGTTGCGGGGCTCCGACGTCCCAGACCCACAATAGCGCAGTGGCGGTAGCGGCCACGAATCCTACTCTAAGTACGCGAGGCAAAACGGGGTTTGGTTCAAGAGCAAGAGCGAATAAGGATAGGGTAGCAGCGAGCACCTCGAAATTATGAAACCAACGCAAGTGGTTTCATAATTTTCGGAGCTCCAGATAATTAGTTATGAATTTTTAAAGAAAAAGAGATTTATAGAATATTTATTAAATCCTTTTATTTAAAACCAAAAATAATTTTATTAAAATAATGCTGACGTCAGCATGACGTCAGCGATCAGCGGGTTAGTGGGCCCAAAGTGTTAGTGGCCCATTGGGCCGGCCCAGTTCGGCCCAAGATTTCAGAAGTCCAGAAAAGGTCCTCGAACTAAGCTTGGTTCGGCCTGGTTAGCTTTGGGTCAACATGGCTGCGTTGGGCCAAAGCACAAACTGAAGCCCGAACAAGGTTTACACGGAGAAGTCTGGTTTTGCACCCCGAACTCTCCTGGTGATCACTGAGGCGTGCGTCGCCGCACGACGTTCCAGAGCGCGGCCCCCGGCCGAGACGGCACACGTCCGGCGGCGACGGCGAGGTGGGGGTTCGGTCAAGGCACGACTAAGGGCAGCGGCTAGCTACGAGTGGAGAACATGGCCGAGCGTCCGAGAGGGGCAGCGCGGCGACGCGACGGACACGGCGACGGTGCGGCGGCGCGGCGAGCAAGGACCACGGCGGAGCGGCAAGGCAACGATGCGGTGCGGTGTGGTTTGCGGCGGCGACTAGACAGCAAGGGTGCAGCACGGGGTTGCACGTGCGCGACACAAGGGGCCCTTGTTCATGGCACAGCCGTCCGACTCGCACAACATCCTTGTTGCAGGAGCACGACGCTAGAGCGAAACAGGGCGACGGTGCGGAGATCAGCTGCATGGCTCACGCACAAAGCGTCGAGCAGGTTGGGTACATGCCAAGCTTGCAATTTCCAGCAAGCTAAACACGGTCTCTCGTGTTCCAGGGGACACAGGAGCATGCACAGCTCGGTTGGGCACAAAGGTGGAGTTTTGGTTCAACGGAAAGGCTTGGGAACCTGCAGAAGAGGGTACACGGGACGAAGCCCGGACAGAGCGGTGGCGAGCACCGGTTCATGCGCGGCACGACGGCCGGCGGCGTAACGCTGGGGTACGCTCCCATCAACACAGGCAGGCAAAACATGGTGAAAGGTGCGAGCTGGGATGCGTGCTGCTCACCAAGGGCTCGGCGGAGGTCTAGGCGAGGCAGGGAGAGACCGTGGCCGCGACGGCTTGGTGCAGTGCAGTGCAGGCCGGTGGTCGTGGTTCAGCTCGCAGTCGTCAGAGTCGTCGTCAAACGCGGCGTCGTGGTACTCCCGGCGGCGTTCCAGGTTCGGCTTCTCGTCCCTCTGGCCGTCGACGTCCTCGGCACTCCCGGTGACGGCTCCAGCTCGGCGTTGTCGTCGTCCACGGCAACACTTGGCGCAGCATCGTCGGTGTCGTAGCGCCCGGCGACGAGGGCACGACCAAGGTAAGCGGCAGCGCGACGCTGGGGTCTTCAACCGCGAGGTGTCCTTGGCGCAGCTTCTGGTGGTGCCCGCGCTCTTCCTCACGCGGCCACGACGGTGCTCCAGAGCTCCATGGCCTCACGTGCAAAACGTCGAGCATGTGGAGGGCGGCGTCCTCCCCTGTTCTTGGTGAGGCCTCCAGCCTGCGGTCGCCGGCAGCAGCGCGCACTCGGCGTCGCGGACGGCTTCGGCTTCTTACTGATGTTGTGGTGCTCCGGAGTGGTAGCAGCACTTACAGCCAGCGGCGCGGTGGAGTTGTTGGCGGATTGGTGGCCGACTGGCCGTGGCCTTCGAATTAGGGAGGAGGAGTTGCAGTTCTGCTTGCTCGATTGGAAAAGAAAAGAGAGGTGGTGCTGTTTGGTGGAAGAAGGATCGATCCGCAGGTGCTAGCTTCCTTGCTTGGTTGCTTTGGCATCAAAAGAAAGGGATCGACTCCTCACACAGTGGAAGAACGAAGCAGGAGAGGCTAGCCAGGGGGGTGTGCGGAGACAGCAAAAGAAAGGAGAAGGGAGAGGCTGGCGGCGGCTTCAGGGATGGAGAAGGTTGCGGCGCCGTGGGTTTTTATAGTCCGAGCGCTAGGGTTGCCGGGGCGCTCGGCACCAGCGGCGGACGGCCGGGATGGCGCCGCAGCTTGGCGAGGAGACGTGGAGGACATCCCCGGGTGCCAGCGCAATAGCAAGGGAGCGAGGCGAGTATGTGGGGGCGCGCGCGGCCGCACGGGTGCGCGCCAGCGCGGACGAGGCCGCCGAGCCCGTCCCATCGGGTGCGCTCGCGCGGCGTCCGTGCCCTGTACGGACGGAGGTAGAAGACGGTCAACAGGGAGGAGCGGGCCCCGCCTGTCAGTGAGAGAAAGAAAAGGCAGCGGTGGGCTGTGCTGGGCTGGCCTGCTGGACTCGGTGGGCTGGTTCAAAGGGGTTGAGGAGTTACGGTTGGGTAAGTCCAAGGGCCTTCGGTAGACCTTCAACTTAAGGGAAACAACCCACGTTAGTTGTAGCTTTAGAAATAGGTTTGTAAATATAGTTTGAATTATACTTTGAATTTGAATCTATTTCAAATTCAAACTCCACACATTTGAATTCCAAATAAAATCCATAAAGATCCAACTCACATTTATACCATAATTTAAAAATAACTTTTATATGGTTTTATTTTGTATGGAATTTTGAGATGAGAGGCTAGCACATTGGGATCAAATTTGGTAGCACACAAGTTCAAACAAAAAGTTTTAAATTTTTGCAAAAATTCACACATGGGAAAACATTCAAAATTCCAGGATGTTACAGGTACTTAGCTTATGACGTAATAATCAATTACATTACTGAGCATAGCTGATGCCCCCATCACATAATCACATTTTTCATTTTTGGTCGCCATGGCTTGTTTTGGTGCTTGCCGCCATAGGTTGCCGGGAAGGAGCTTTGCTAGCAACGAACGTGTCTGGATGTGCAACGCTCAGCTTGCCAACAGCAAAGCCTTCCCCCGCGCGCTCCTGGCGAAGGTATGTCAAGTTCTGACGAGCGTTTCTATCCGTTATCTTCCACTCATCATGTTCTTGGTTAACCGCTTTGAACGATCTTTATTTGCTCATCATGAACGTACTCCATGCTACCTGCATGTGACCTTAATTATTTGCCGACCGATCCAAACAGAGCACGTCCATTCAAGTAAGCCGTTCTTCACGATTCGTTTCGATGTAATAAGCAGTGACTTTCAGAATGTTTTCTGACTACAACTGCATCCTGGATCTTTTTTTTTTTTGCTTTGGTAGACAATCGTCTGCATCCCGCTCATGAGCGGCGTGCTTGAGCTGGGTACCACAGATGCGGTACGCTCAACGGTCAAGTATACACTGTCTGAACTGAGAATAAAATAACCAAACTTGGTGCTACTGCCAGGTGGCGGAGGACCCAGACTTGGTCAGCCGAGCCACGACATCTTTCTGGGAGACGCAGTTTCCGGCATGCTCGGAGAAGCCAATAAGCTCCACCAGCCCGTCAGCAAACGAAACCGTCGACATTATCATGTTCGAGGACCTCGATCACATTGCCATGGAAGCGACGATTGCCGGGGGACACGAGCTAGGCGAAGCGGAAAGCCTGTCAGATCCTGCAACCCTCGACCTCGAGCGCATCAACAAGGAGACGGACGAATTATTCTACAGCCTCTGCGAGGATACCTGGTTCACGGACGGGTCTTTCGGACTCCCTGCTTCGCCGCAGCTGGCGCCGGGCGCTGCTACCAATGATGGCTCTCGCGCGACGACGTGTTTTAGGGCTTGGGCGAGGCCGGTGTCGGACTCAAATGAAGCGACGACGACGACCGTGCCTGCTGTCGTCCAAGAGCCGCAGAAGTTGCTGAAGAAAGCGGTGGCTGGCGGAGCTTGGGCGGCCAGCAATGGCGGCGGGGGCACGGCGAGGACGACGGCCGAAGAAAGTGGCATCAAGAACCGCGTCGTGTCGGAGAGGAAGCGCCGGGAGAAGCTCAACGAGATGTTGCTCGTCCTCAAGTCATTGGTTCCCTCCATTCATGACAAGGTATACCTTCACTTGCATTGCATGTAATCCTTTGCAATAATTATCAATAACTTTTTGATACATTAATTTTGAACCTTTGATCGTTGCACTTGCAGGTGGACAAAGCATCGATCCTTGCCCAAACGATAGCGTACCTCAAGGAGCTTCAGCGAAGGGTACAAGAGCTGGAATCCAGCAAGGAACTCGTAATCTCGCCCCCATCCGAAACAAGGAGGCGCCATGATGACGATGATGCCGTCAGGATGAAAGCCTCTGCAGCGGGCTCCAAGAGGAAGGAACCCCCCTGGGCCCTCTCCAAGGACGACGACACCAGCAACGTCACCGTCACCGTCTCGGACAAGGAGGTGCTCGTGGAGGTGCAATGCCGGTGGGAAGAGCTGCTGATGATGCGAGTGTTCGACGCCATCAAGAGCCTGCAATTGGACGTTCTCTCGATTCAGGCATCGGCACCGGATGGATTCATGGGGCTGAACATACGGGCCCAGGTATCACCAGATAATTAAGACATGGCGATTGCAGTGTACCTCTGGTTAGCAGTTCGCGTCGCTCACAATTAATTTGAGTTTTGTGTTTGCTAATGATGGTGCTGTTTCTGTTGAGTTTGTGCAGTTTGCTGGCTCAGCTTCCGTTGTGCCGTGGATGATCAGCGAGGCCCTCCGTAAAGCTATAGGGAAGCGATGAAGGGGCAGGTCAAAGTTCCATATCGATGTACATAAGTTCCATGAACTAATAAGGTGGCCCGCGCAAATAGCACGGTAGCTAGATGTTTTATACAAATATTTGGATCTTTTGTTTCAAAATAAATGGAAGGAATACTAGTGTTTAGTCATGTCATTGTAACGGATCAAGAAACCATCTATGTTATTTTGTTGTGGGCAACGTATCAGGTGCAAACCAACCTCTCTGTGGAACCATGCAAACTTCTAATCCGGGCCACATGATGTTGATCCAACGAAGCGTGGGGGATTAGGTAATTTCATACTTAACCGCCACCCCTAATCACACTTTTGCAAATCCCCCTTCCACTCCCCCATGCGCCCCCTTGGATCAACATCCTGCGGCCCAAATTAGAAGTTTGCACGGTTGTACGGAGAGGTTGGTTTGCACCATATACGTTCCATTTATTGTGACGTATCTTCTCGGAACGTGAATTCATAAGGAAAAGGAATAGCTTATATAGATATTTTTTTTGGTATTTAATGAAGCAATATAAAGGTTTATACATTTTTTATCAAGAATACTTTTTAGATTTTATAAGGGCGAAGTATTTTTTGTGAGTTATTGTTACCATGACAAATTATCATTGAATTTTAGTAAAATGTCAAATTTAGTGGTTCAATGTATAGTGACAAAATAATAATTAGAATTTAGTTTTTTAGTTTGAATCGAAACACTAATGAGCAGTGAATGTTTCTTCATTTGTTTTGATCATATATATCAAAACTTCATTCTTTTATTTGTTCTCCAGTCACCAGTTGCTAATACAACCCCATACATGCATGATCCATTATTGATTTAAAGTTGTTCCTCTTTTTTTTCTAATCACGAACCCCTGCGGGGGATGAGATCAACAAATTTGTTGTTGCTGCTACAAAGGGATATCCTTCTCTCTCCCTCTCTCTCTCCTACCCCCAAGGAGCATTGCCTACTATACTGTGGTCAATTGGTCATCAACTTCCAAGGCGGTCTCTCCATTGAGGGATCGAGGTACGTTGGCCTAGTCCTCCTTGAAGAGGGATTGGGTCTATTTTCTCCATTGGTGGAATCATCTTTCCAGTCGCTAGTGCTACTACTAGCGGCAGCGGATCTGCTCTTCCGGCCACCGTTGGTGATGACTAACAGCGGTATCGGATCTTTTACTCGGTTCGACCTTCAGAAGATATGGCAGATGTGCTTTCGGCGTTTTTTACTCCCCACAGTGGTTGAGCATACCGCGCCTCTTTTGCAGCCTCCATGTGTGTGGAGATCTCTGTTGGTAGGGATTGAGGTTCTCAAGTCTGGATCTGGTGCAGTTCCACAGTCATGGAGGTTCCTGAAGCAGTGGACGGTACCGGATGCAAGGAAGACGAATGATAGGGACCTAGTGGTGTGCTTCAATGTAATTTTCTTTTATGTTGAGGTCTAACAGTTGTAAAAGTGGTTCTAATTTAATGAAATCTGATCCCTTCTTAAAAAAAAAAGATGCATCGTTGATTATATCTATCTTTCCTTCTCGTCAACACTACATGCTTCTTACTATGGCATGCATGCCAAATATTATTTTTTGAGTTTATTAATTCTAGATCACATCACCATTCGTAATTCTTCCCTCAGGCATTGTGTCAAGCATAGGAGCCCTTTCTCCGGTGACTAGTAGCTTCACTGAAGCAAGATTTGGGGTGTGAATTTGGGTAGAGGTATTTCAAAAAAAAAAGAATTTGGGTAAGGGTGGTAATGGATCATGACCCACTACTAGAGAATCACACATTTGTACCGGTTGGGAACCCCGCATTAGTAGCAGTTCCAGAACCGGTATTATCCATCCGGTACTAATGTGGAGGTACATTAGTACCGGGGTGGAGAACCGGTACTAATGTGCCACCCCACGGATGCACCTATATGCAGCTCCTTTTCTTTTTCTTTTCTTATTTTATTTTCTCATCTAATCTCATCTCATCTCATCTCAACACAAAACAAATCACAGCACAAGATTCATCTCATCTCATCTCACTCACAACACAGGTCACAACATAAAATTCACAAGATTTACAACACTAAGTCACGATTCACAGCACCATTCACCATTCACATAATCAAAACAAAAATGAAGAATCACATCTATCTCACTGGAACAACAACACAAACACAAAGAACTCACATTATCACAAGAACAAGAAAGAACAGAGATCCGCGGCCCTCGCCGGCGGCAACCTCCGCCCTCTGCCCTCTGCTTGCGGCCAGGCGGCCGCCTCCGAAATGTTGTTATCATCCTCCTCTTCTTCGTCGTCTTCCATTATAACCCTTCTTTCACCGTGCTTGGTCCAAACCACATAGTTCGGCATGAAACCATATCTAATCAAGTATTGGTGAAGAGTCCTCCAAGAAGCGTAGTCCTTGGTGTTTCTGCATTGGGAGCAAGGACAACATATGAATCCCTTCTCTGGCATGTTGGCTTTGGCCACTTCCAGAAAATAATGCATGCCATCAATGTACTCATGGGTCCATCTGTCCGCGTTGTACATCTATTGCCGGTCCATCTGCATCGTATTACGAGAAAAATGGACATGAGGTTACATCAACTCAATTATAATACATAACAATACATTTGCCGGTCCAACGCTTCTTTTTTCTTTGGCTTGAGTTGAGGGTCAACTTGGGTTTTCCCCTTGCCGGCAGAGGAACAAGGATTACGCCACCATTGCCACTCCCTCCATCGGCAGTATCCATGATGATTCGACAACACTTTACTTTTAAAATTCGACAAAATATATTTGAAACTTATGAAGGACCAAATATTATAAACACTAAGGCAATTCTTCCGTGGCAATTCTTCTGACAAAAAATTATTGCTTTATTCTTTTATATTATTCAGCATCGTTAGTAGCTCATGTTTATTGCAAATACTAAAAATTAAAAACACATTTCTCTATTTTTTCCCATACGTAATATTGATCAAATACAATATATAATACACATCATATATAAATGAAGCATAATATTCCCCGTAGCTCATGCTAAAAAAACTCATTTTATCCTTCTCTAATGTGTCTAAAACAAAGCATAAAACAATAAATGAAAAGGAGAAAAAAGTAGCTAACCTATTTTCTCTAAAGAACTCAATTTTCTTTACCTCTAAAGCATAATAACAAAAAATCTCTCCATTCTCCCTAGCTCATTCTAGCTAGAAATTAAAACTCTATTTTCTCTATCTCTAAAACATAAAACAATCCTTAATAACAATAAATGAAGGGAGGATGAAGAAGCTTACCTTGACAGCACTTTGGATGAGTGAAATCACCACGAAATGATAAAATTTGGGCTGCACCTCCCTAAGCTTCCTCTCTCGCCATGGCCGTGGAGTTGGAGCTCGAGCTCTCTAATTTGAGTGGCTCGGGCTGAGGAGGAAGAAGGGCATTTTATAGGCCGGACATTTAGCCCCGGTTGGTAGTACCAACCGGGACTAAAGACCCCCCACCAGATTCCCTCGAAGTTAGCCATTGCAATCGGGACTAAAGGGCCCATGGTTGGTGGCTACGGGAGTTGGCCTTCCATCCAGGGCCTTTAGTCCCGGGTCCAAAAATATCCGAAACTAAAGACCCTAGATGGAAGGTTATTTCTCTACTAGTGCATGTATTGGTGTCTCGTGCTGCAACGACGACCGTGTCCTGGCTGTGTGTGTGTGTGTTTTGGTCGTGAGGATCAGCAGCAAGACGAGTTCCTGCCCTTGTGTTGTGCCACATAGTGGGAGACCGATTTGCTCGATGTTCCTCGCTGCATGCCATAGGAAATAATATAAGGCCATTAGGATAGCATCAAGGTCAACAAGGTGACATTTTGACTTACAATAAAACTATTGTCGACTGCCATCGAAAGAAGATCAAATTTGTCCCCAAAAACCTAACATTTTCTTGCTTCTCCCGATCCTCAACTACATATACGGGTACATCTTAAGTAAAAAAAAAGGAAAAAGAAAGAAACAGAATAGGTGCCCATTTCTATCAATAACATCGTGAAAAAAGAAACCCAGCTCCTCTTCTTCCACGTTGTTCAGTTGGGTGTTGTATATTTGTCATCTTACGGTCGACAAAGGCCTTGAAAATATACTTTACTGTAGCAACATGGCCTCTTCAAAGCAATTTGTTCATGATTTTGGTGATTCATATGACAACATGATCATTAAGACTAACAAAGTGTTTAGAACATATCTTGAAGGTATTCTAGGTCCTAAGTAAGCAACCGCAACCAAAGACAAGCAAAGAAACAAAGCAATCAAAGAAAACAACACCATCGGATGTTCTGATGGCCCCCAGAAAAGCGTCGGAGCAACAATCGGAGCAATTGGTACGCTGTGAAGAAGTTGAGCCAAAGTCAGACCATCAGATGTTCTGATGGCCCCATTTCTAGTAGCGTCGGAGCAATTGCCAGAAGTGAAGGGAGAAACCCTAGACCATCGGATGTTCCGATGCTAGGTCAAGGAAGGCATCGAATGAAGCATACTTTCTTTGAGAAATTTCAGAGAGGTTTTGGACAAAACCCTTCAGCACTGGTTGTTCCGACAGCACCATCAGAGCAAGCATCAGATGAATTTTGGATGTGTCAGTGAACAAGTTGGGCGTGGAGGAGCCAATGGCTAGTTGCACCAGATGTTTCGATGCAGGCCAAAACAGACCATCGGAACATTCGATGGTATACTTTTACTAGCCGTTGGAGCAACGGCTCTTTAAGATCTTGGGCTATTTATACCCCCTCCACTCGCCCATTTGGAGTTGCTGGATGAAGTTGAAGTATGCAGGAGTTCATTGAAGAGCAAGACACATCAAGAACACATCCAAGCCACCAAAAGTGCTTAAGTGTTTCATCAAAGGCTTAGCACAAGCTTAGAAGAGTGTTTAGTGCTAGGAGGCCTAGATAAGAGAGAGTGCAAGGTGTGCCTACCCTGTGATCAGATTCTTGAGTGAACCACTGCTGTACAAGGTGTGTCGACGCCTTTGGGCCTTAGTGACTCGCCGTAAAGTCTTCGACCCTCCAGCTTGGTGTGGAACGACGTCGACGACCGTGTGCGGGGATGTGGAGACCCCCTTCCTTAGTGGAGAAGATCGCCCCTCCGGCTCGCCGCGCCAACAGCCTCTACGTCCGCAGCCTCAGCCGCACATCTAGCTGCATCCATGGCCTTCGACGCCTGCCGCGCCTCCTGTACTAAGGGAGAAGAAGAGACGGATGAGAGAACGAGTGAAGCTGAAGAGATAATTAAGAGAGAGAGTGAGAAGATACAAAAAGATCAGCGAGAGAGGCTCACACAACGCATGTGCTGCTGTTAGTTGCTTTTGATACCGCGCCTGCCTGTTTCAATTTTTCACTTGAGTGCAATGTTTTGCAGGAGCGGGCGAGCCGGTTGCCGGCTGCTGGAAATCCATTTCGACGGGTCACGGAATGACCCGCGTCTGGAAATAGAGCTCATTTTCAGGGCAGGAGATGGGGTGAGCCCCCTGAAAATGATCATTTTCAGGGACGGCTCACCCCATCGCCACCTCTGGAAATGGGCTCTATTTTCAGGAAATAGATTTGGAGGAGCGCGCGAATTGCTGTAGAACCACCTTCTATTTGTATGAGGGTGAGGTTTTGGTCCGATCCTAAAAAATGGGGGCCCTCTTACAAATTTTTTTTAAGTAGTGACACTCAAATGAATAGTTCATATCCGAATCCGGACGTTTAATATTGGTACCGTATCCGAAATCAGATAATCAAATTTGGATATTTAATATGCGAATAGGACAAATATCATTATTCGACACATATTGACACTATTCGTATCTGTATTCGACATGAGTAAAAAAATAGCTATCTGTATTTGTATCCGTATATATTCGTTCGTATTCTATCCGTTTTTATCCCTAAGCACAACAGTAATGACTGTACGCATTATGATTGATGCCCGATTAAAGAGCCTTGCTCCATCACCAGTACAATAATTCAGAGGGCGAGGAGACACGGCGATCTCGCTGCAGATTACGTGAGCTGAACCTGGACGAGGACGAACGTCACGGCGCAGGCGCAGGTGCAGGCGCAGGTGCGTCAGTGCGTGTACGAAGCGGCCGGATGAATCGAACGACGTTTGGGGTTGGGTCCCACTCCTGTTGGTCTACATTCAATCCCGACAATTAATTATTTTTTGACAGCTGTTCTGTTGGATTGCCGTTGAATATTGGCATCCAAGTGAATAGACAGTTCACCCAAAATATCATAGCCACGTGGGCTCCTGGTGCGTGATGTCAAGTACGGCATCTGGACGTCATGCTCGTGTCAGATGGCCCGTGAACTCGTGTGTTTTGTGTGCAAGCTATTGGTTTGGGTCAGCCTGTCCTCTTTTTATTGCGATTCGGAGCGAGCGGTGCTGAGTTTTGGTTGAGGCAGTCTGCCACACCGCGCGTGTCAGGTTGTATGGTTTTCGGATCCGTTTTCACTAAAAAGAATGGACCATTACCTGTTTTATTCTCCACCCTATGATTTTAAATTTGCAGCAAATATTTTGCTGCCTTTTGAGAAAAAAAAAGATGCCCTCAACTCTGATGCCCAGTGGCGAATCTAGGATTTTAGCTTAGGGTATGCCACTCAAAAAATTTGATATACAATTCGGTAAATCCATGTCAATAATAATAAAATTGACAATATAATTCGATATATATGCACTAACCACTAAGTAACACAGCTCAAGTTCAGTTAATCATTGATGCCTCGATGAGATTTAGTTCTTGAAGTGAAGGTGATGTTCGGACAAGAAAACAAATACTACTATTCGCAAAAAAAAAAAGAATACTACAACGAAAATAAACAGTCCCAGCTGTTCTGAACATGGAAACCTGATTACCTGAAAGTTTCTTTTTAAGAAGAGGTGTACCCTACTTTATTCGAGATGAACAAACCAAAAAACACACGTGATTAACTACATGAACGCTGATGTCACGAACACAGAAAATCGTGTGGCGATTCATTAATATTATTGTGCTCCCTACAAGTGCAAGCGGAAGAACAGAGGAACACGGTTGCTAGTTGCCCGATCCGAAAACGACCATTAGTCCCGTCCATGGAAAGTTTGAAACAGGGAAGCAACGTAGGGCTGGGCCTCGCGGCTACGTACAAGGCTGCGACGACGACGACCATGCGTGCGTACAAGCTGAGCCCGCTGCCGTCGCTATCGCGTGATCGGTCCTGGCTGGCCGGTACTGTATGTAACCCGCGACAGATCTCCTACCGCTCGCTGTAGCCATCTTTTGCACGAACTTTGCACGAACGACGACTTGTTAGTTATTACTTGTCGTAACCATGAAACAAACTTCAAATTATAAAGAAAATATTAGTATGATATGAGTAATAAATTTAGTATTAGAATATAAAGGGCGTAAGTACCACGTTCTGACGTAAGTGCGGTTGTGTAATGGGCTGGATGACGTGAACGTGGGGAAGGAAGCGCACGCGATAGAACTCGACCGGGAGAATAGATGCAATGATTATTTCAATGTTTTACTACCTTCCCAATCAAGCTCTGTCATCCTGCAATAGGAACAGTAGACCAATTCATCATCGTCATCTGCACATTTTTTAAATTTATACAAGTACGTTTTGCCTAAAAATTAGTTCGTGCATTAGATTAACGTCTATTTCTGCAAGATTACACAACTCTACTAGAAGAGTAGATGCAATGATCAAATTATTGTTTTACTACCTTTCCAATAGATCTGTATAATCCTGTAGTAAATTTAATATAGGCGCAGTTCACCATCATATTCGCATATCTCAAATTAATATAAAATATTAAAACAATTTGTATTAAAATAAAAATAAAATAAAATTATTAGAGCATCACATACACTACTTCCCTCTATCCTCATAAGTAAAAACTCTCCTCATTCTAAAAAATCACAAGTTTCTCTAGCTAGCTACAAAGAATAAAACATAGAATACTAATCATGAGAGGAGGGATGATGAAACTGCTAACCTTTAGAATAGTTGGAAGAGTGAAATCCCCACAAATCGTAGAAAAAGTGAGCAGCACCGTACCACTCCTAGGTCGCCATGGGAGTGAAAAGGCCCGAGCTCTCGGTCATATGGTTGAGCACGGGCTTGAGGAAGAAGAAGCAACATTATTTATAGTGTGTACGATAGTTATTTATAGTGTGTACGATAGTACTAGTTTGTTGATCCGGTACTAAATAGTGACATTTATTAGTATCGGTTGAAGCTATCAACCGGTACAAATGTACATGAACATCATTTAGTATCGTTCGACCCACTAGCCGGTAGTAAATGGTTTCCAGGGGAATCTAGCCGTTAGCCACCTGGTCCCTACCATTTAGTACCGCACTACTAGGGATACGACCTTCAGTACCGGGTCCAAAAGGCCATTAGTACCGGGTATTGAACTGGTACTGGCCAGGCGGTACTAATGTGAGGGGGACATTAGTACCGGGTAGTTTACCCGGTACTAATGTGCACATCAGTACCGAGTGGTAATAAGACCCGGTACTAATGTGGATGCCCCCGTCCGGCTCTTTTTTTCTTTTTTTTCTCTTTTCTTTTTTCTTTTCTCATCTCATCTCATCTCATCTTATAGCACACAACTACAATTTTCTCCTCAAAATTTCATAAGAAAATTCACATTCACATGAACTAGTGAACCACACATTCACGAACATATACACGCACCACAGATTCATTCACAAATAAATTCTCACACATTCACAGAGAGAACAGAGAATGGAAAAACACGAACCACAACCTCCAGCGGCCATCAGCAGACAGCGCTCTGCCCCTCCCGCCGAAGGAGCCGCCAGAGAGGCCGGCTCCCGTGCGTGCGCCCGCCAGGCCCGCCGGCCTCCACGCGCCGCTGGCCCCGCGCCAGGCCGGGAGGTCGCGCGCCTCCACCGGTCGTGCCGCACCGGCCGCGTGCGCCCTAGGCCTCCGGCCTCCGCGCCGCTAGCCGCCGGCCTCCCTCTGCGCCTCTCTGCCGCCTGCAGCAGATAGAGAAGAGAGAAGCTAGAAAGTTAGATGAGGATGAGGAGAATGAATGGCTGAGGGATAAGGCAGGGGTACGGTAGTGGGTGGGAGGTAAAAGGCACAGGAGAAAAAGAGGAGCGCGAGTTGATCGAGAGGTCGCGCGCGGGCGAGGAGGGAGGGACCGGGGGAGCGCTTTAGTACCGGGGATTTTGTTGACCCGGTACTAATTTACTCCCTTCAGTATCGGGTCCTCAAAACACCCTGTACTAATGTCCCCCGATCACATTAGTACCGGGTGACCGGGTGAGGGGGGGGGGGGGAGGGGTCGCTCCGGAGCCCTACCTTCCCACCCGGTACTAATGTGGCATTAGTACCGGGTGCAAAAATACCCGGTACTAATATCGGGTACCAAAAGTCGATTCCCTAGTAGTGCCGGCTGAGACTCCAAATCGGTACTAAAGGAGCTCCAGCATGCCAACCGGTACTAGCGGGCACTGGTGGAGAAGCCCCCTTTAGCACCGGCTGGTAAAGGCTATATTGACCTAAGGACCAACCGGTGCTAAAGGTGAGGGACTAAAGCCCCCCCCCCCCTTTAGTACCGGGTGACCAACCGGGGCTAAAGGGGGGCCTTTAGAACCGGGTGGTAATACCACCCGGTACTAAAGGGGGGGGGGGGGCTGACAGCCAAGTCATTCCCTGGCGCCAGGACCCTTTAGTCCTGGTTGGTATTACCACCCGGGACTAAAGGGTCCCTCTTTTTTTTACCAAATTTTCTATTTCTAATTCTTTTTATTGTTTCTCTAAATATTTACATATATTCTAATTATTGTCTCACTTATATATCTACGATTACATATTTGCGCTAAGGTATCTATGTATACTTGTCTACGTATTTACATATATGTACACACACATAGAACTTATTATATATATATACACACATATAATTCAAAAAAGAAATAGATGGTATCCATAAATTTACAATATATACAACAAAATATCCTTCTTGAAATAGCTTAATCCCTTAGGAGGTTATGTCTGTCATAAAATTGCCTTCCTTTTGGATTAACCACCTCGTCCATCAAAAATCCCATGAGCCTTTCTTGAACGGCCAATAGACGATCCTCTTCAATGAGCTCGTCTTTAACTAAATCCATATGTAATGTGTAAATATGTTAATTTCTAACACCAAACAATGAACTATGTAATTAATCGCTAGAAAATCCTGTAACTATTAATAGGTTTAATGTACTTACAGTATAATTCGAAGGGGTTGTACTTGCGAAAATATGTATGTGCTCACACACATAGTATCCACATAAATTAGTTCCTTGTTTCTGTCTCAGACACTATAGTGGAGAAAAAATATATAATATTAGTCTTATAGAATTATAATTTTACCAAGATAAAGTTGTTATTTGGATTACGTATACGTACCGGAAAATTAGTTTTCCAGGTAAGAGTTGGTTTAAATGGTCCCTGGTTCTCAGTAATGAACCGTGTCCAAGCTCTGCGAAAAAAGTAATCAAGTGTTAGTAATTAAAAGCCAACTATTTCATAAAAGAAAACGTCTGAGCTAGAAGTATTACATTGCAAATAGATCTTGAAGATCCTCGTACTCCTTGGGGTCTTTTCGCAATGAATCTAAGACAAGGATGTTGCTGTGGTCGATCATAATGATAAGAAGTATCCAGTGGAACCTGTATATATACATGCTCACAGAAATTACCACTAACTAATATTAACTAGGATAAATAGAAAAACAAAAAGTGCCAAGTTGGTAATCACACTTACTTAAAGTTATAAGGTAGTAGTATGCAATCCTTGTAATGCTGCTGAGACAAGGCCATGTAGATTGTGTTGCATACTACTTGAGGTTGCGTAATGATCCAGTCTCCGCTAATGACCGTTGGGTCCATGAAACCAACTTTCTCAATACCCTTCATGCGCATGGTATTTAGTTCCATGCTACAAAAAATGAAAGACGAAGTCAATTAGTAGATCATGCATTATTCAACAAATTAATTAATAATGAAATGAAAAATGGAAACTTACAGACACCAGGCAGTGATAAGATCGGTATTCAAGGCATCCAGATGGTACACTTCATAAATAGCAGAGAACTCCAGCCAGCACACCTTCTCTGCCTGACCGCTAAAATCATCAGGTCTAACAAGCATGCCAAAGCTCTCTCGACCTTTTTTTGACTGCTTCATGTACCACTCATGGAATGCGTACATCTGAGTTGGCAGCTTCTTTACCAATTCTGGCCTGACCATTGGCTGTCCTGGCTTAAAGCGCCATCTAGGTACGAAATCTGGATCCGGAGGTGGCGCGACCTCCGTACCAAGAAGCGCTCCTAGAGACCAACCTGTTTGTTCCTGAAAAGATATGAGCTCAGCTACCTTTTCTGTAGGCATAGCTGCAAGAGCTCTTTCCTCTGCATTGAGGCCAGAGGCAACGTACACCGATGGTGGAATCGACGTCGATGTCAACCCAACCTTTTGCTTCTGCTTTGCTTCGTTGGAGGCAATGTAACTTGACGGTGACCCTCCCCGTTTCTTCTTTTTCATTGACTTGGTCAGCGAACGGGCATAGTCTGGTTTAGGCTCTACCTCTAACCTTCTCCTGGTTTGTTCCTTCATGTCAATGAAAAACTTAACTTTCTTCGGATCCACCGCCTTTTTCCTTTCTTCTTCCTTCTCTCTTGATCTTTCACGCACCCCGACGAACCAGTCATCTAGCTGCTTTTTACATTCAATCTCGGTTTCTGCTTCGGACATGTCGTATGGTAGCTTCCTTTTAACAGGATCGACCTTTTTCTTGGTATTTGGTTTTTTCTTGCTCGGTCATGGAATTGACTTGGAAGCTTGTGATCAGGACCTCTTTGTTGGCGCCTGCTTTGCGGTGGGTGGTTGCTTTGGAGGTGACTCTGTACGGATGTCATCGTCATCGCTCGTGGCATCTAATTGTTCTGACGGAGACGGTGAACGAGCATGTTGCGACGACGATCCCGGTGCTGATGACCGCCCTGGAGATGGGGGAGGTCTCAGAGGGATGGATGACTCCTTCGTCCCAGGAAATATGATGTAATGCTTCGGCCATAGTATGATAGCATGAAGCACTTCTTTGAGTGTCTTTTCCCCGTCACCTCCTGGGATGTCTAGCTCTAGGTCTTCATATTTTGGTTCACAAATCTCCTCCAGACCAACAGAGGCATAGCTAGGTGGAATCGGCATGCCGTGGCTTGTCTGTCCTAGCAAACAAACTAGAGCACTACCGTACGCCACCTATATATGTAGGGAAATAAAGAAGTCAATTAATTACTGAGCCTTGCAACAATAATGGAGGTAATTGGATGTATTAAAATTTATACCTTCAGTGTGATGTTGCCAAATGGCTTGTGCAGCTCACATGCAGTGCGCTGACAGATCTCATCCACAGGGTACAGTTCATTGTCGACCACAGGCAGATCTTCATCGATGATTCTGTTCTCTTCGGCGGCCTATGTGGAAGCACAACTGCTTCTGCGTTGTGAAGGGCTAATGACGGGATCTAGCGGTTGCGGGAGTGTCCCAGATTGGGCAAACTGCTGTATCGAAGTGGACACTTGTTGTTCAATCTCCGACTGCATCCTTTCTTCCTGTTGTTTAAGCCTTTGCTCCATCTTCTCTCGCCACTCTTCCTCTTCGCGTTGTTTTCTTCTTTTGCGGCTTCTATAGGTGTCCCGGTCGTGCTTGAAAGCAAACTTCCACGGCACGACCCCGTAGCCTCTGTATCATCCTGGGTGTTCTAGGTTCCCTAGCGCCAAGGTGAGCTCATCATTCTCTCTGTCAACCTTAACTCTTCCTGCTCTGACATCTTCAATTTTCTGCATGATCTTTGCTGCCATCTCACGTAATGTGGGTGGGACAATAAGGGTCCCATCTTCAGGGTCCAATCTGCCTCCATAGGCATACAACCAATTCTTAGATCGATCCGGCCAATCTAGAATCGCTGATGAGATACCTCTAGCTCTTAATTCTTCTTCCATTGCACGCCACTTGGGAATGGCAGACATGTAACCACCTCGACCAAGACGATGGTTGTACTCCCCCTTATTGCTGTTACTAAGTGTGCCTTGTGCACTTTTCTTGGCATGCTATTCACTGTTTTTGTAATCCACAAAAGACACCCAGTGACTTTCTAACTTTTGATATTCATTCCAATTTGGTGTTAGGTTATTTTTGATAAATTTCCTATAAAGCATCTTCTTGAAATTCTGAAGCTGGGTTGCCATCTGTGACAGAGTCCAACTCTTCACAAGGTTTGCATCCACGTCTTCCGGAAGTGTGAAGTGTTTTAAGATATCATTCCACAACAATTCTTTTTGTGCTTCCGGAACAACGTATGGATTATCTGCTCTTCCTTTCCAATCTCTATAGCTGATGGGCACGTTGTCCCTTACAATTGCCCCGCATTGCGACACGTACTTGTCAGCGATTTTTTTGGGAGCAACTGGCTTGCCAATCTCTGACACTTCGGTGATTTTGTACATCACATCGCCGGTGAGTACTTGTGTACGCCCTCTCTTGCTCTTTTTCGATGACAATCCAGAAGGCTAAAAGTGACAAATTGGTTATTTATTAGTACATAGTGGTAAAGTATAAGTAAGAATTAGGGGAATAAGAGAATTGATAATGATGAACTTAATGCACGATATATATATACCTCGTTGGATGGTTCCCCAGTATCGGCGCCGGTGTCGCCTTCCTCGGCACCGGTGTTGCCTTGCTCGGTGCTGGGTATGTTCAGGAACATGTCTGCTTGGCTATGCTCCTCATCGGTGTACGTTGGAACGACGGTATTTTGAGCTCCGGCAGCAATAATTTGCTCCATAATCCGTGAATGATCATTATCGCCTTCCATCTCAACTAATACTGAGCAAAATGAATATACAATATTTTTTTAGAACATACACTAATTTCTATGAAGGAACAACAATTTATATGAATTAAACATGAATTCCTGAGAATAAACAATAATTTCTATGAAAAAACACTAATAGGGAGTCGGGAGGGGGTCGGGCAAGTCGTGTGTGTGTTGGCCGAGTTGGGAGGGAGTCGGGCGAGTCGTGTGTGTGTCGAGCGAGTCGGGCGAGTCGGGAGGGGTCTAGCCAGTCGGGAGGGAGTCGGGAGTGGGTCGGGCGAGTCGTGTGTGTGTGTCGAGTGAGTCGGGCGAGTCGGGAGGGAGTCGGGGGAGTCAGGAGTGTGTCGAGCGAGTCGGGAGGGAGTCAGGGGAGTCGGGAGTGTGTCGAGCGAGTCGGGAGTGTGTCGAGCGAGTCGGGCGAGTCGGGAGGGAGTCGAGGGAGTCGGGAGTGTGTCGAGCGAGTAGGGAGGGAGTCGAGGGAGTCGGGAGTGTGTCGAGCGAGTCGGGTGAGTCGGGAGGGGTCCGGCGAGTCGGGAGTGGGTCGGGCGAGTTGTGTGTGTGTCGAGCGAGTCGGGCGAGTCGGGAGGGGTCTAGTGAGTCGGGAGGGAGTCGGGAGTGGGTCGGGCGAG
This sequence comes from Cenchrus fungigraminus, assembly GCA_036936925.1. Classification (NCBI taxonomy): domain Eukaryota; kingdom Viridiplantae; phylum Streptophyta; class Magnoliopsida; order Poales; family Poaceae; genus Cenchrus; species Cenchrus fungigraminus. The sequence goes on along the minus strand of CM072774.1, from coordinate 107,462,250 downwards.
TCGGGAGTGTGTCGAGCGAGTCGGGCGAGTCGGGAGGGGTCTAGCGAGTCGGGAGGGTGTCGGGAGTGGGTCGGGCGAGTCGGGAGTGTGTCGAGCTAGTCGGGCGAGTTGTGTGTGTGTCGAGCGAGTCGGGTGAGTCGGGAGGGGTCTAGCCAGTCGGGAGGGGTCTAGCGAGTCGGGAGGGAGTCGGGAGGGGGTCGGGCGAGTCGGGAGTGTGTCGAGCGAGTCGGGCGAGTCGTGTGTGTGTCGAGCGAGTCGGGCGAGTCGGGACGGGTCTAGCGAGTCGGGAGTGCGTAGAGCGAGTCGGGAGGGAGTTGGGCGAGTCGTGTGTGTGTCGAGGGGGTCGGGCGAGTCGGGTGTGTGTCGAGCGGGTCGGGTATGTGTCGAGCGAGTCGTAGAGAATAAATTCTATCTAAATTTTCTATCTCAAAAAATAAATTGTATCTAAAAATCTAAATAAAAAACATAATTTAAATCTAAAATAATTAATAAAAAATCTAATCTAATCTAATCTAATCTAATATAAAATAAAACATAATAAAAAATATAATTGAAATCTAAAACAATTAATAAAAAATCTAATCTAATATAAAATAAAACATAATTTAAATCTAAAGCAATTAATAAAAAATTCTAATCTAATCTAATCTAATATCATCTAATTTAAAATAAAATATAATAAAAACATAATTTAAATATAAAACAACTAATAAAAAAAAGGAGGCGCCGAGTCCTAGCCTCGGGCTTACGTCAGCAGCTCGAGGCCGGTCCGGCGTGGGCGTGGGGGCGTCGACGGCCGCCGGAGGAGGGAGCGACGGCCGCCGGAGGAGGGAGCGACGGCCGGAGGTCATCGGGCGGAGAGCGACGGACGGCGAGGGCGAGGTCGATCGATGGCCGAAGGTCGACGGCTGGACGTTGACGGGCCGGCGGCGCGGACTGCGCGGTCGAGGGTCGGCGCCGGCGCGGAGGAGGGCGGCGGGAGGTGTGGGCGGGGGACGCCGGAGGCCGGGTGGCGCAGGCGGGTGGCGCCGGCCCGAAGGGGATCCGAGGAGAGGGCGGGCGGCGCCGGCCAGAGGAGGGGGGCGATGGCCGGAGAAGGACGGCGGCGTCGGCGCGGCGTTGAGGAGGAGGTGGCGCGGAGGCGGCGGAGATGGCCGGGGGAGGCACCGGCGGAGAGGGCCGGGGAGGCGGCGCGCGGAGACGAGGCGGCGAAAATGGCTAAGTCCCGAAAGGGGGGGGGGCGCCGGTTGTATTTATAGCCCGCCCCTTTAGCACCGGGGCGTAACACCACCCAGTCCAAAAGGACCTTTAGCACCGGGTGGTGTTACGCCCCGGTGCTAAAGGCCCCCCCCCTTTAGCACCGGGGCGTAACACCACCCGGTGCTAAAGGGTCCTTTCGCACGGGAACCCCCGGGAAGGGAAAATTTCACCCTTTAGTCCCGGGTGGTGTTACCACCTGGTGCTAAAGGGCCCCCTTTAGTCCCGGGTGGTAACACCACCCGGTTCTAAAGGGGGAATTGCAGTTTTCCTTTTTCTTTTTCATTTTCTCACACCTTGTCATTGTAACATTTTTTAAAAATAGAAACTTTCAATATTTTGAACATGCAAAATTAAATTAAACTCTATACTAATCACTTGTACATTTTGTGTGCAAATCTATTTTAAGATCTAAATTAACTACTTCTGTTTTCTGTTTTGAACATAGATATATCATTGTTTCTTTTAGATAAATATGGTGTGATACAAAATATGGTGAATTACACATCAAAAACACAAGAATTATCGCCACAAAAATTAGTCTCCTAAGATATATCATTTGTGCTAAAGTTTGACACCATTCCGAATTACTAGCCGAGATATATATCGCGCAGAAAATCAGTTCAACCGAGTTTAATTAATAATGAGCAGAAAATCAGTAACCTAATCCAGAAAAAATCTCAAGTGATATATTCTTAATCATTATATTACATAAAAGAGTTATTTCATCATCATGCATTACAGTGTAGCATTATTAAAAACTCTTTTCCTTACAAAGGTTCCTTGCTCGTGGTCATCATGTAAGTACGGTGTCTCTTCATTTCCAAGTAATATGCTTGGGTCAACTTCGACAGCGAACGGAGGCATGCCATCAAACTGATCATATTCATCCGACTTATCTGTTATGTCCTCGACTCCCACGATGACTCTTTTACCTAGAAGAACTATGTGACGCTTTGGCTCCTGTGGTCCTTCTTATGGATTTTTAGTTTTCGGTTTGCTAGACATATCCTTCACGTAGAAGACTTGATGCACATCTTTGGCTAGGCCGAATGGATCATCTAGGTATCCGATCTTATTTAAATCCACTATTGTCATTCCATATTTATCTTTCCTTATGCCACCTCCAGTCAATTTTACCCATTGGCAAAGAAACATGGGGATTCTCAGTGCCCCATACTCAAGCTCTCATATCTCTTCTATGATACCATAATAGGAGTTCTTGCACCCGTTGCTGTCGATGGCGTCTACACATACACCACTATTTTGGTTTGTGCTTCTTCGATCTTGGGCTCTCGTGTAAAAAGTATAGCCGTTTATATCATATGCTTGGAATTTCACAATTGTGCTAGAAGGTCCCCTAGCTAACAAAGTGAGTTGTGGATGAATCGTGGAGTTACCGACAAGGTGTGCACTCAACCATGAGGGAAATGTTTCCAAGTGACGTCGTATAATCCAGGCTTCAGATTTGGTTGGATTTTGAGACGAAATAATCTGCTTGTGTTCATTGATATACGGAGTCACCAATGATGATTGTTGCAGAACAGATAGGTGCGCTTTATGGTATCATTGCTGAAACTTGATTTCCTTCCAATGGTGCCCTTTCCTTGTAGCCTCCCCTCGTGCCGAGACACTGGAACCCCGATCGAGTTAATTGAGTCGATAAAATCAATGCAGAACTCGATGACCTCCTCAGTTCCATATCCCTTGGCGATGCTTCCTTCCGGACGGGCGCGGTTAAGAACATATTTCTTGAGTACTGACATGAACCTCTCGAAAGGCCACATGTTGTGCAGGAATACTGGATCGAGAATAGTAATCTCTTTTACAATGTGTACCAGGAGGTGAGTCATAATATCAAAGAAGGAAGGTGGAAATACCAACTCAAAGCTCACAAGACATTGAACCACATCATTCTGTAGCTTCACTAGGTTGCTTGGATCGACTGCCTTCTGTGTAATTGCATTAAGAAATGCACAAAGCTTTACGAGTGCTAATCGTACATTCTCTAGTAGAACACCCCTCAGCGCAACAGGAAGCAACTGTGTCATCAACATGTGGCAGTCGTGGGCCTTAAGATTTGTAAACATCTTATCCTTCATATTTATGATCCCCTTCATATTCGACGAGTAGCTTGAAGGAACCTTGATACTGTTCAGGCAATCAAAAATGATGTCCTTCTCTTCCTTGCTGAGAGTGTAACTAGCAGGACCTAAGTAATCTTGTTCCTCCCCATCATCCTCTTCCGGATCTTGTTCATTCCTATGGACACTTTTCACGTCACGTCGTGCTTCCAACGTATCCTTTGAGTTACCGTAACAACCCAAGAAGCCTAGGATATTCACGCAAAGATTCTTCGTCAGGTGCATCACGTCAATTGAGTTTCGGACCTCAAGGATTTGCCAATAAGGTAGCTCCCAAAATATAGATTTCTTCTTCCACATTGGTGCACGACCGTTAGCGTCGTTTGAAACAGGTTCACTGCCATCACCCTTTCCAAAGACTACCCTTAGATCCCTTACCATCTCATAAATCTCCTCTCCATTAAAATGGGAGGGCTTCGTACGATGATCAGCCTTTCCTTTCCAATGCATCCCTTTCTTCCGTAAGGGGTGATTTGCTGGAAGAAAATGACGGTTTCCCATATACACGACCTTCTTACAATTTTTCAGATGAATAGCTTCCATTTTATCTAAACAGTGGGTGCAGGCCTGATATCCCTTGTTTGTTTGCCCTGAAAGGTTACTTAGAGCAGGCCAAACATTGATTGTTACGAACAACAATGCTCGTAGGTCGAAACTCTCTTGCTTATCCTCATCCCACACAGGTACACCTTCTTTCTTCCATAGCAGTAATAGTTCATCGACCAGTGGTCTTAGATACACATCAATGTCATTGCCAGGTTGTCTTGGACCTTGGATAAGCACCAGCATCATAATGAACTTTTGCTTCATGCACATCCAGCCAGGAAGGTTGAACATGCATAGCGTCAGAGGACAAGTGCTGTGACCACTGCTAAACTCGCCGAATGGATTGAAACCATCTGTACTTAAACCAAACCTTATGTTCCTTGCCTCCTCAGCAAACTCCGGGAATGCTCTATCAATCTTTCTCCATTGAGACCCATCAGCATGATGTCTCAGCATCTGGTCCTCCTTACATTCCCTTTTGTGCCATGTCATCAACTTAGCATTTGTTTTGTTCCTAAACAAACGCTTCAAACGTGGTATTATAGGAAAATACCACATAACTTTCGCCGGAACTCTCTTCATCTTGGGAGGTTGCCCCACAAGATCACCAGGATCTTGATCTCGCCGGATCTTGTAATGTAGTGCTTTGCACACAGGACAAGCATCCAAATTCTCGTAATCCTTGCCTCGATATAGGATGCAATCATTAGGGCAGACATGGATCTTCTGTGCTTCCAACCCCAGAGAGTACACAATCTGTTTCGCTTCATATGTTGTGGACGATAATTCATTTTTCTCGAGTAGGTTGTCCTTCATAATTTTTAGCATCTCCTCAAATGCCTTATCAGACACACCATGTTTTGCCTTCCATTGCAACATTTCCAGTGTAGTACCAAGCTTTTTGTGACCCTGCTTGCAATCTGGGTACAACAGTTTTCTGTGATCTTCTATCATTCGCTGGAACTTTGCCTTTTCTTTATCATTTCTGCAGTCCCTATGTGCATCCTGTAGAACCCGACCAAGATCATCAGCAGGTCCATCTTCTGGTAACTCTTCTTTGTCAGCATCTTCCATTAAATTATCTGCAAAAGCTTGCCCCACCACCCAATCCGGAATGTTATTATCATCCTCCTCCTCTTCTTCGTCTTCTTCCATCACAACCCCTCTTTCACCGTACTGGGTCCAAACCACATAGTTCGGCATGAATCCGTTTTTAATCAAGTGGAGATGAAGGGTCCCCCAGTCAGAGTAGTCTTGGTTATTTCTGCACTGGGAGCACGGACAACACATGAATCCCTTCTCGTTCTTGTTAGCTTTAGCCACTTCGAGAAAAGCATGCATGCCACCAATATACTCCGAGGATCGTCTATCGGTGTTGTACATCTATTGCCGGTTCATCTGCATCATAATAATTGAAAAAGGAACTCTATTCAGAAATGGAGGGCTACATGCTTCCTGAACATGTTGATTATTTTAATACAATACATGAATTCAAAAATGTGTTTGAAGCAGAGATTTATGTCCATTATTAGTGTCATACAAAAGTTTACGTTGCGAGCTGAAGTTCGATGCCTGTTGCAACATCTGGTCCTTCAGACATAGTGCACAACGTCCAGTACCAATAAGAGCAAGCTGTCGAGCATAATGTTCTCAGTGATACCTCTCTCAGGTAATATCACTCACTCAGGTAGATGGTTACTTGGAATCGAGGTTGTCCGCTCCTCTCTCTTGGATGAACATTATGCATGGACAGCTTGTTCCTATTGGTACTGATGATGCATGTTGCAGCAGGCAATCGAACTTCAGCTCTCAAATTAAACTTAGGCATGACACTAAAAAATTTAGTTATGCTTAATAATAACAATTAAATTCTTAGTATATAAAACAATAGAAGTCGGTACTACATTTTAATTATCATATTTTTATAAACTAACTTCTAATAAACTACATCCTCACCTCACCATCAAATCCACGCACCTGGCTCTCCCTTCCCACTTACAGTCCTACATCACCAAGCTGCTACAACCCTACATCTCCTAACAAGCTACAGTCCCACATCACCGAGCTACGTACGTACAACGCCAACTCGCCGGTGATGTGGAACTGTAGCTAGCTAGCAGGATGTGGGCCACTGGTAGAGAACCAACCGTCTGTACGTATATGAAAAAAGAGAAAACAAGAGAATGCTAATTAACTAACAAGTTATTTCTAAATCTAAAGTAAATTAAAAATTAAATCTCTTAGCCTCTCCTATAGCTACTTAGAAATAAAATTAAATAGTTGTTTCTCTGTCTCTAAAATATACCCATATAATTGTTGCATATCTTAATATTATGTCAAAAAGTAAAATTCAATTTTCGCTATATCAAAAACAAAAAACTAGAATACTTAAAATATATGTGAAAGATGGAACAATATCTAGCTAACTACTTGTTTCTAATTCTAAAGTACGTAAAGAACCTAGATAATCTAGCTATTACTAGCTCGTCCTACCTAGAAATCAAATTTTTCTATTTTCTCCATTTCTAAACCATAAAACAAAATTTAAACACAACAAAAGAATGGAGGAGAAAGAATCAAACCTTGACAACACTTTGATGGAGAGAAATCTTCACGAAATGATGAAGAAAAAATTCGGCATCACCTCCCTAAGCTAGGGGCGCCATGGAGATGAGCTTCAGCTCTCGGGTGGCGCAGGGGAGAAATGGCTCGGGCAGGGGAAGAAGAAGAAGGTCGCTGGTATTTATAAGGCACAGCCTTTAGCACCGGGTGCTAACACCACCCGGGACTGAACCTTTAGGGTAGCCTGGGGCCAATAATTGAGGGAACTAGCCGTTGGAGCCCCCTAGTCCCGGTTGGTATTACCAACCAGTACTAAAGGGCAGGGGGGTTTCGCCCCCCTTCCTGGCCACATCGCCCCAATCCCTTTAGCACCGGCTCCAAATTTTAACCGGTGCTAAAGGGTTGGATCTAAAGTCCATTCTCTACCAGTGGGGGTAGCGCCATCGATGAATGCTCACCTCTCCGGTAATGAATCGTGGCCCACGTCTCTGGAGCTAAAAGCCTCTGCATGCACGGAGCAGATCGAGTGGGTGATCTGTCGTCCTATGCTACAAATAACCTACGCACGGACGATGCAAATGGGGATCTGATGAGTACTAGCTGTAGCTAATGGCACGCAGTGCAGCCATGCACTTTATTGGCCAGGGAGACACTTGGTACCCTACAACCTACCGTAGCAGACTACTCGTGGAACTATATCAGAATACCTGTCTTTGGGCCAGCGAGCCTTTACCGTGTAATACTGCAGTCTACAGCGCAGGTCCCTTTTGCAGCGAAAATTTATATCCGAGAAGAAAACTCACCTAATCGGCTAACCGTGTGATAAGTGTGACGCGGACATGGGTGTGCCCACGTCTTTATAGACGCTCCTGCCACTGCCAGGCTAGTACTACACTAGTCCTTAATTAGCTACTCCTCTCTTTCCTTTTTGTGGCTGGCCATTTTGGATTCTAAGATTAATTCCGTGGCTGGTCGTCGTCTTCCTCGGGGAGGCCGGGGTCGCCATTGCTAGCATATTATGGTGTGCTCCGGTTGATGCGCGCGTATGGCTTTATCTCTTACTGCGGATCGGAGCTCCTCCTATTCTTGGCCGGCTTTGCCGCAAGTTCTTTCATTGCTTCGTTCGTTGCCTCTCTAGCTTACTTCCTGTTCCTGCTACACCGTTGTGTCTTCATCTTTGGCCGATCTAGCTTCATGAGCTAGGAATCTGATCAGCAGAGATCAGTACGTAATATGAGCTTGAATCTCTAGCTAAGCTTCTTAATTCGTAGCCTAGAGCTTACAGTATCAGGTAAGTATGTACAAAATAAGATATGCGTGGCTACACGCAAAATCGTATGAACTGGTATTGAACTTCTTTGTATAGCTTACTGTAACATCGTCACTTTTCTGACTTCTGCGTGTAGGAAATATTACGGCGATGGCACTACCAGCTTCCCCGGTTCAGGAACAACTGCAGCCGGAGATGCAGTTGAGGAACCAGATTGCTGCAGCCGTGAGGAGCATCAACTGGAGTTATGCCCTCTTCTGGTCCATTTCAAGCACTCAGCCAGGGTAATATATAATATAGAGTCAATATTTGGCAGATTTATACAACCCAATCCATCATTTTGCATGACTCCTATGTTATGACCGACAAATAAAATTCCATGCGTATTTTTGGGCGGTGCAATATTACACTTTGAGCTAAAAAAATTTAGGGCAAAATCACAGGAGGTTTTATTAACATAAAGCAGGATTAAAGTCTATGGCTAAACTGTCTCTAAGAAAATTCATTTTGAGCTAAAACTATATGTGCAAAGCGTTTAGACATAAAAGTTAAGACATTGTACAATGCAAGCAAAGAAAAACTAGCAAAAACCATTCATAATTATGCCTTTCAAGAATTATTTTTTATTTCACGTAATTCATCCAAACTAATATTGATTATGCTCTTCTTTGGAAAGAACTACTATAGTTGATATTCAGTGTCAATCAACAAAATTATTTTTAAAACACAATACGAACACATAAGCATATACTCACATTGTAGGGACCTCCTTCCAGAAACCCTACTGATTACTTGTATCAGTCCCTGGATTAGTAGCTGATACAGTCCTCATATATTACAGCTTAGTATCAAAACAATAAAAGTTGTAAAAAGGGTTTTTACCTTTTCGTAGCGGAGAGTGGTGCAGACAACCATTCCACAGGCAGAATGAATTTAGAGCACCAATAGTCCCAACTCTTTGAATAATTCCATTCTTGAGCATATCTTGGATCTGCCTTTCAATTTCATCCTTGAGAGCTGGAGCAAACCTGTAAGGTCTGACTTGAACTGGGGCAGCTCCTTCCAGCAGTGGGATAGCATGATCATAGGCTCTTGGTGGTGGTAATTCCACAGGGACCTCAAACAACTCAGCAAACTGTTGTATAAGCTGTTGAATTTCAGGAGGCATAGAAATGGACACTTGATCATCCTGTACAGAGACTTCCACAGCACAAACATGGATTATAGTACCTTCTGGTGTTTCAGACCTGGTACCATACAGTACAGCTGTTGTGCCTTGGTAAGGAATTGCCAACCATTTTTGTTGCCAGTGTATCTTCATAGGGCTATTAGCTTCTAACCAATCCATTCCCAAAATGATGTCATATGCTGCAAGCTTCAACACTTTGAGATCAGTAGAAAATTCATAATTATTTACTGACCAAGCTGTCTGGCATAGTTGGCTTGAGCAATTCAACTTGTCTCCATTGGCTATCTGCACAGACATGGCTGACTGTAGAGGTTGCACTCCAACCAATTTGGCAGCCAGATTATCACATATGAAAGAATGAGAGCTTCCAGAATCTACTAGAATTCTAACTGTATGCCCCTGAATAGTCCCAGATAAGCAAAGAGTCTTTGGTGTAGGCAATCCAGAAATAGCAGCCATAGACAAAGTGAGGAACAATTGATCATCAGCACCATAATGCCCCTCCACTGGTTCTTCCTCACCTTCTATACTGAAAAGCTCTAATAACTCCTGCATCACATGTAACTGAACAGAGTCTGCACATTTATGGTCCTTGGACCATTTCTTAGCACAAAACTGACATAATCCTTTAGATCTCCTGAAGGCCCTAAGAGATCTCCATTTATCATCAGTAGATGTAACCCTAGCAGCATCTACAGATCTTCTATCTTCAGCAGTAGGATGCAGTGACTTGCTCTGTCATGGTTGTGTAAAAGGTGGATTCAATCCAGGTTTAAAGAATGACTTGCTTGAATAATCTTGCTTTTTGAAGTCCCTCTTCTTAGAAGATTCCAATAGCTCCTCCTGCAATTGAGCAAGAATATAGGCAGTATCTAAGTCCTTTGGTCTTTGAATAAGAGTAGCACACCGTAATTCATCCTTTAAACCATCAATAAATCTCATAGTGTAATGCAAAGGGTTGCCCATTCCCTCATAGGCAGCTAATTGCTCAATAAGACCAGAAAACTTCTCCATATAATCCCCTACAGAACTAGACTGTTTAATGTTTATGAGCTGTCTAACCAGCAACTCATGCTGATCCCTACCAAAACGGTCTAGTAACATGGAAGCAAATTGTAACCAAGAGCATGAGCTCAGCCTAGACTCTACTGAAGGTAACCAATGGGATGCAGGGGAAACAAAATGCATAGTAGCCACCATAATCCAGCGAGGCTCCTCCACATCATACAACTCAAAATAGTCTACACATCTACTCAGCCAAAGTTTGGGATCAGTGCCATCAAATATGGGGAAATTTAACTTAGGAAGCCGACCAGTTCCTACTCCCACATGATTACTAGATCTAGGTATAGTAGGAACAACAGGATTGGGAGGTGGAGTAGGCAAACGGAACGCACCCTTGACCGAGGAATGGATCAAGGTGGTAACAGACCCAAACCCACCCTCCCGGTGGCAGTTTTCTTCACGGTGCCTGTAGGGCCTGTCGACCTTGTCCGCAGCAGGTGGGCGCTCGGACGCCAATGAACTCTTGACGATGGATAAGGGAATCGTCTTGACATCGCTAGATGGTCGCCGAACACCTTGAGGAAGGGGATCTTGCGGCAGGGGAACCTGCTGCAGAGGTGTACCCGTGGGAAGTAGAGGCAGAGAACACTCCCGAACCGACCACTCCCAGTGCTTGGAAAGTTTCCCTACTTCTAGCTTGATGTCGTCCACCGTGCCCTCGATGCCCGTGCTCCAGTCGTCGAAGGAAGTGGCGGCCCGCTCCAAGGCACACAACCTCGCATCAGTCAAGACTCCCAGATCTGAGAATCGGCGCTCCCAGTTGTCCTCATACCTAGAAAACTTCTCATCGAGCTTCTCATCGAGCTCCTTGAATTTCTCATCCGTCTGAGTCTTGATCTCGCCAAATTTCTTGTCGATCTGGTCGATGATGGCTTGAATCTCAGGAGTCAAGGCTGGAATCTCAGGATTCATGGTTTCGTGTGGCTAGGGTTGGGAAAGGTGCTCGGATCGGGCAACTGGATCAGAATTACAGGGCACCGCTCGAGGGTTGAGATGTATCTCGAGCCGTGCACACCCTACAAAATCCGGTGTCACCCAATCGACGAACCCTGCAACGAATCGAGGATACCCGCACCACCACGCACTGGGGATCGAGTTGGCCACGACGAATCGCGCTCACCAATTCAGATCCAATAGCACGCGAAGCAGGGTAGAAATGGCTCGACTCGTGCAGAACACACCCGGATCGTGCTAGACTGATACCAAATGTTAACAGCGGAGAACAAGGGAACCAAGAAGAACAGAAATTGGAGGCAGAAGGATAGGAGAACAGGGAGATGGTTCGGAGAACCAGCAGAGGTCTGGTGTGGACCCTGACGTGAGGAGCAAGAAGAACAGTGTATCTGTTTGTTACAATGATAATTCATACCCCTCACACTACTCCTCACAACAACTAAATACCATAGCAGCGAATTACATGGGCCAGCCAGCCAAGCAAAGGAAAACTAGTTGGACCATTCTGGGCTGAAAACCCGCGGGTTCGCCTTCGTGGGCCGTGGGCCTTGGATGTCTTCTTCTTGGTCCATTGCACTACTAGCACACATAAGCATATACTCACATTGTAGGGACCTCCTTCCAGAAACCCTACTGATTACCTGTATCAGTCCCTGGATTAGTAGCTGATACAGTCCTCATATATTACAGCTTAGTATCAAAACAATAAAAGTTGTAAAAAGGGTTTTTACCTTTTCGTAGCGGAGAGTGGTGCAGACAACCATTCCACAAGCAGAATGAATTTAGAGCACCAATAGTCTCAACTCTGTACAATAAAAGCAAGTCTAAGTACACTTATGTATGGTACTCAGCTAATTCTAGTGTTAAAATTATATAAAATGCAGGGATAATCAAGGGAAATAATATGAGGTTTGGTTTTATCAAGGAACTAATTTTGTACAAGTTGAGGTGGAATTTTGGGAAAACAAGAGAAAGAATGTATTTTTATTATATTATTGGCCCTGGAGGGAGAATGTTACCTCCGCTACCAGTTCCTAGGTTTTAAAGAGTACCAGAGACCATCAAGATCCTTCTAGGCCAGCTTATGCCTCATTCAAAATTATTCTCTCAGGGCCTCAGCCCCATCTCACCATCACACAATTTGAAAGCACAAGATTGCTAATCAATGGGAGCTTTGATTATGTGGGCTCATGACCATGAGCCTCAGCTATCCAGATAGATTTATGACTCTGTAGAGTTTGTACACTTTACCCACACATTCTATCAGCCCATACATTTGCAAAAGGTGGTACTGACCTACAAGATACATACCTGTCGATTTCTATCTCTAGACAATATCCCCTAGGTCCATCCACGGATATACTGGGTACAGACAGGGGCTACTATCATCCGCCTTGCGGATATCATCCCGGGAAAGTGCGCACAAATCAAATATATCAACAGGGTCTCCGACCCTCACTGTCAACCCGTGTCGACCAGATTTGGACCTATGAGAAGGTCCTATTCCAGTATATCCGTTGCCCACCTGTGGCCCCTTGGGATGGATTTCTAGGTTCAACTAGCGGGGTGTGAACAAAGGCCTTACATAAATAGGCATTCCCGAAGGATTTACCTTTTTAGCACGTATGGTTACACGTTTCACTAGAAAAACTTGCCCGTGAACCCATCCTTAAATGACCAAAGTAAGCTCTTGGGATAGGATCCTCCAATGAGGCTGTCCTCTTACTCCCATGTCCCATTTGTAGTGGTCTCTAACCCTTAGTTGGTTCATTTTAGTTTTATCACTAAAACTCACACATTTGGGGCTTTCCTTGAAAAACATTGTATATAAAATATGCCTAGGAAATTATATTTCTAAGATGGCACTCGATCATCGATAAAGTCATGACCGGGGTTATTCATAGGATTTTTAGTTAGAAATAGCTTCATAGATGTGGGTTGCTCCTATGGTTTTATAAAGTATGCAAGTTAAATTATTAACTTGGTTTATTTTAGTATTTATGGAAAAATAGGGAAACATACAATCAATTCTAACAAACAATAACTAAGGAAATTGAAGGGAAATGGATGATGGACATTTTGGGGATTATATTATTTCTAAAGGATAGTTCCCGGATCATTGTCAAATTTGTTAATTATTTAGAAATATTTCTAAATAACCCATAGATAGGATAGTTGGATTGCTACGAGAATTTTAAGAAATTAAGAATGGAATTTCGAGGGTTTTGGTCAGTTAGCATAGCAGTTAGGTTTTATCGATATCTAAGGTTTTGGTTAGGCATCGTAACGACTGGGTTTTGGATCAAGATGTTGGATGGTGTCGGATGGCTCCTAGGAATGCTGTGGATGTGGGGTGGTGTGAGAATATATTCAAGGTTGAGAAGCTTGTACAACGAGCTCGGCTTCATCCTGGGGCCCTGCCCTACGGCGGGTGGAGCTCTGGCAAGTTCTCAAGGGTTTAGGTTGGCTTGGGTGTTGCTTGATGTTAGGGTTTAAGAGCTAGAGAGCTTGCTCAACGGGCATCACTTCGACCTATCCTGGTGCTAGGGGATAGCCACACAGAAGAAGGTGGAGCCAGGCAAGATCAAGTGGGTCGTAGATAAAGGTCAGAGCTTGTTCGATAGACTCACTTCGGCCACTAGGGTGGAGCCAGGATAATATGGCAAATGATGGATATAGGAATGGGTTTGGGTGGCTTTATAGTATTTTTGGGAATTTTTGTTGGATTTTTGGCATTAGAATAATTAGAAAAGCTATTTTTGGTGTACACTAAATAGGGTTTTTCTATTATGTGTGGAATGGATAATTTGGAAAAAGGCTCATATGGGATGAACTATGGGAAAGGAAGGCATGGATGGGTTTAGAATAATTCCTAGTATTTTGGCAGAATTTTAGAGAATTTTTGGAAATGTGGAAGGGCTCTAAGTAGAAATGTGTCTACACTGACCGCGTGGCTTTAGCATTTTTACTGCAGCTGACACGAGAGGGTGGGGACGCCCAGCGCACTAGGCTATGCAGCAGCACTATTGGTCATGAACCAGGAGCGGCTCGTGCCTGTGGCCCAGTGGACTTGGTGCATAGAGGCTCGGTGGTAGCGATAGGCAGGTGAGGGTGACGATGTTAGGGTTGGGCCTGCTTGTCGAGTTGAGTGTAAGAGGGAGGGTGGATGGGAGGGCATTGCAATCACACCGGAATGATGGTTCCAGTCACCGTCGTCCTCAAGGCTAGGCCAGGAGGCTAAAGAGGGCTAAGCGAACTCGCCTAGCAAGTTAGCAATGTGGGGAAGGGGTTGGACGTGGGGTGGCCGCGGGAGGTGAGACTCGGGCTCGGCTCGGCGGTGTGGAGGAGAGATCGGGGGCGGGTCGCCTTTTATAGGCGGGAAAGAAGGCGGCAGTGAGGGCACGTAGCTGGAGAGGATGAGGGCGAGCGGGCTATCGTGGCGGTGAAGGAAGGAAGGGGGTGTTATGTCACCAGTATTAATGGCAGCGGCGGATAAGGTGGCTATTGATGGCTGTTAAGTACCACATTTTAGGCCGTCAACTCCTGCATTTATCCATGAAATATCAACATCTACACTAGGATATGGACTTATACTGACAAATTCCACAAGTGTCGATGAATATTTGAATGTATGTTTTGCTCATGAAATGAGAAGAAAACACACCTCATGGATCCAAGCACTCCAGCCTCAACCAATGGGATGCTGCCATGCAAGCATCACATGGATCAAGGGGCCCACCACGCAAAGAAACACACTCTCATACAATGAGGAGAGAGTACATGGATCCATGGGCCCACTACCCCGCGCAAATAAGCAAGAGACACCGCGTACACACCAATACACGCGCCTGGGCCCACATGGAAGTGACTGGCCAAAGGTCGGTTCGGGGGGAACCGACCTTGGGTCTGCCGAACCCCTGGTGTCTCCCCTCATCTCCAGCCACCACGTGTCCCAAGTTACCACCTTCAGGACTGTTTTCCCCAGTGCACACGTTGTTTCCCCGGTGCCACCCCGCCTATAAATAGAAGGGGAGGGGGTAAGAGAGGAGGCAACACTTCAGGCCAACACTTCAAAACTCTCCTCTCTCATTTCTCCCTTGGGTGAGGGGAATTCTCACCTCTCCATGGTAGTAGTAGGTGTATAGTAGCCTAGCCTAGGCTAGTGCTTGGTAGAGAGGGGTAGAGGGAGTGAGATGGAGGCTAGAGGAGTGGTGACGCGTTCATCGTTCGTCCGGTCTTATACCTTTACTGATGCTTCTTCCTTTGTATGAGTAAGTGAGTATTCGTTCTTTCTAATGCCTATGCGATTCGATCATAAGTAAGATCTGGTCCATACTCACGGGTTCGTCACTTCGTACTTGTACGGAGTGCTATAGTGTTATTGTGGGTCGACAGACGTTACCATGCTATAGTACTGATCAGTGGTGTAGACGTGGTGTCTAGACTACGGGTTATCCTTCGTTTGCCTTGTATCCCACAGATAGTTTGAGGTAGGCCGTGGTAGTGACAGCCGTTGGACCCTTTGTACTCCTCCACTTCGGATGCAGCATAGAGCCAAAAGCCAGAGGCGCCTGTTATAGCCAGGGTAAGCTGGTGCCCGAAGCAAGTTTCCATACCATGTGACTGATCATTCCTTTTGAATCGATACCCTTACAAAGCTCCTGCTATCATCCTGCCTTTGATTAGGTATGGTGTCCTTGGATAGACGTTCCATAGGTTTGCACGCACGTTCCCTGTGGATACGACAAACCCTTGGAATACTCCTCAGGGAAAGCTACAACGGTATCCGTGCGCTTGTGGATTTATTCGTGATCATAAGTATACCCAGGTTGCCTTGACGCTCATGCTAGATCGGTGCCACTAGTGATGATGTTAAGAAATACCAACAGTGGCGCGGCGGGGATAGGGGGAAAGCATCGGCAGGAGGGCGGGAGGGGATAGGGAAGAGAAGGGGGTGGATGGGTTGCCTTGGGGGGGTAAGGTGCACGAGGGGGATGCAGCTGCGCAGCAGCGCGCGGTGCGGTTAATCCGGTGCGGCGGTACGGCAGAGCCGAGAGAGTGGCGGGGCTGGCCGTGCCCTGGGCCGCGGTTGTTGGGCTGGGTGTGCTCGGAGTGGGCTGTCTGGGATGGGCCAGGAGGAGGAAACTGGACTAGGAAGATGGGCTGGTGTGCGTGCGGGGAGAGACGGAGCTGGGCTGGGCTGAGGATTAGGTATGGGCTCAAAATGAGGTTTGGTGGCATGTGGAGGTTTTAGAGTTTTCTATTTGTTTGAAAGTTTTTTTGAGTTCAAATTAAAAAAAGATTTTGTATTTGAGCCAGACTTGAGGCATGGTGCTTGGGTTGGACATGGAGTTGGGCTTTTTGAAAAGGGTTTGAGATCTAGAGATGTTAGAGTATGCCTAGGTTCGAGTAATGGCTTTATAGGGGTTTGTTTTAATGTTCAAATTAAATTTGAATATTGGTTTCTAGGATTTTGTGTAGAGGAAATATTATGGGATATTATTTCTAGGGTTTAGATTTACGATAGGATTTATAGGAGCAAACAAATGCATCACATTTGTGGATTTAATGCATAGTTTAATTTGTAAATTAGGTTTTGAATATTCTGGAAAAAGGGATTATGTTATAATTAAAGCAAAAAAATTAAAAGCCCATATTTATAAATGCTCTAAAAAGCCAGATGTTACACACATAGTCTCTCTAAACCCTAAACACGACAATCACACGTAATGTAAGCACACACTCACTCCATTGGCAGCATAACAAAAGTGAGCATAGGCTCTTGTTTTGTACTCCCTCCGTTTCAAATAACTATTCATTTTAGCTTTTCTAAATACATATTTTTTGCTATACACCAAGATATACAATATGTCTAAATATATAGTAAACACTATATACCAAGTAAAGCTAAAATGAGTACTCCATCCGTTTCAAATTGTAGGTCGTTTTGACTTTTCTACATACATAAATTTTGCTATGTATCTAGAAAAAACAAAACGACCTACAATGTAGGACCGATGGAGTATTAGGAGTTTGATCTCCCATTAGCAGGGGTGCAAACCAATTCTATTACGGTAGTGCTAGGGAACGGAGGTCCGGAATCTTAAAAAAATCGGACGCTCCAACATATGTTACAATTAAATATCAATATTGCAACTAGAGAGTGTATCAGGTGGAAACCAGGTGCCTGTGTGTCGGGGTTTGTCACCGCCGGCAAGTAAATTTCTGTGATCGTGTGTCGGGATCCGCATGGTGGCACAAGAGACACAAGGATGTATACTGGTTCGGGCCTCCGGAGAGTAATACCCTACGTCCAGTCGGGAGGTGTGTTCTTTATGCCCAAATTCGTAGTAGGGGTTACAAACTGGTCGGGAGAGAGCTCTGGTGCCCAAGTCCCTGGCGAGTGTGTGTGAGTGTGAAAGCGTATGGGTGCGTTATGAGCGTAACCCCTCTATCGGTCCCCTCCTGTCCCTTTTATAGCTGGAAGGGCGAGGAGGAGAGGGGTAAAAAAGGAAAGGAAAGATAAACTACAGTGCCAAGCATGGCCACAGTGCGGGTAGTCTTCCTCTCGTCAGGCGGCCGTCCGGACACGCAGGCCGTTCGGGAGTTATTGCGGAGTAGTTGTTGACTGGAAGGGCCCTTCCGGGTCTTCGGTCTTTAGGCCGGGGGCGCTGGGGCCCCACGGACGTGCCTCCGACTAGTTTTGAGGTCGGGGGCGTCAGCTTCGTACCATGCTTTCATCATCGTAGTTGGTATACGTCATTCCGGGGCACTGTGGGACTTCTGAGCGGACGCGATGGGCTGTACTGTGCTGCCTAACGCCATGGGCGCCCCTGCTGTTTGACCCCGGTCACACCCTCTCAGTATGGCCTGTCAGGGGAGTAGATTTGCACGTGTCGTTGTGAGAGAGGCCACTTGTGGAGGTCTCGTCGTATCCGGAGCGGGGCCCCCCTTTGTGGTGGGCTTGGACACGGGCCCGGCCCAGCTAGAGACGGAGACTTGTCGTGCGAACGAGTAGTCGGGGGCGAGGCGGAAAGTTCTCGTGCGAACGAGTGGTCGGAGCAGATGACGGGAACTTGTCGGTCGAGCTGCCACGTGTGCGGAAACTTGTCGGACAAGTTGCCACGCGTGGGGTAACTTGTCGGACGAGTCACCACGCGATCGAGAACTTGTCGGACAGGCCAGCAAGTAGTCGGACGTGGTGGGTCCCGAACGTACGGGACGCCAGGTACTTAGAATGCAGATTGTGTTGCTTTTCGATGGTTATGGTGGGCCCTGGTCCAGGCCCTTGTCAGTAGCCCCCGAGCCTGGTGAAGGAGACTCGCTCCCAGGTTCAGAGGTCGTCGTAGTCTTGAGGTGAGTTGTTTCTTCTCATCGGGGGCGCGCGAGCGCACCCGGCGGGTGGTAGCCCCCGAGTCTGGTGAGGGAGTCAAGGACTCGCTCCCAGGCTCTTGTAGTTGTCGTGGTGTAGAGGTGTTCGGCGGGGGCGCGCGAGCGCACCCGCCGGGTGTAGCCCCCGAGCCCACAGGGAAGTCGGAGACTTGCTTGTGGGGTTGTAAATTCTTCATGCGAGTGGATCTCACCACGTGTCGCGCGATGTGCGCGTCGTAGGGTTAGTGGGAGAAAATCTCGCGCCGGTTGGGATTCATGGGCCCTACCGATTACGGAAACGGTGCGGGTGCACGCCGGTTGGGCTCCGTTGCGTGCCTGTTTCGTGCCCCTTGCGCGCCTATTGCGCCTACGGGCATGCCCCCCGAGCGGCGTCGCTTCGATTCGCGGACCGCACGGCCCGTTGGTGGGCCCCGGCATTAACCGCGGTGGTTCACATAGCCGCGGCTCTTTTATATGCGGAGGCCGCCGGTTGGGATTTTTTCCCCACTCTGATCTTCTTCCTCGCCTCCTCCGCCGCCGCGTCTTCTTCGCCCTTGCCTTCACTTCGCCCGCGCCTAGCTCCGCCGCCGATCCTAGCCGCGAGCACCGCGTCCCGTCGCCACCATGTCGAACTGGGTGAAATCCACTGTTGCCTTCTGGCAGCTTGACCGGCTTGTCACCATGGGCCTGCTGCCGGCGTGCACCTCGGCGGAGGAATGGAAGCTTCCCGGGCTCGAGTCCTCTCCCCATCCTCCGCCGGGATACATCGTTTCGTTCGTGGCCTTCCACGAGAGCGGCTTCTCCGTCCCCGCCGGGCAGTTCATCCGCGCCGTCCTCAACGCGGCCGGGATCGAACTTTAGCACCTCAACCCTAACGGGGTTCAGTAGATGGCGGCATTCGAGGCCCTGTGCGAGGGGTACCTGAACATTGACGCCCAGTGGTACCTGTTCAGGAATTTCTTCGGCTTCTGCATCCAAAAGGACAGACACTCTGCGGCGGCCATCGGGTGCACCGCCCTTCGGACAAGGGAGGTTGGGCGAGTACATCTCCGGCTCGCTGACCACCTCCAACAGCGGCTGGCACAAGGAGTGGTTCGACCTCAAGAACGACACCGAGAAGCCGTTGCCGGCGTACGACAGCACGTGGTTCGACCGAGCGCCACGGAGGTAGAAGTGGTCGGTTGCGAAGGCGGATGAGGAGAGGCTGCTCCGAAGCGGCCTCAAAGCCCTTGATATGCTCCGGCGCCAGGGGCTGACCCTAGCGATGGTTATCAGAAACTACCACGCCAGGGGGATTGTCCCCCTTCGCCGGAGGGCCCTCCGCATATGGCAGATGACCCCCGACAGGGCTCCCTTCGTCGGGACGGTGACCACCGACCCCCTGCCATCACTGGACGAAATCCAGTTCTGGGTGGCGCAGGCGACGGGGGACTCGCGGCTTTCGTGGCCTCCGACGAAGCTGGTTCCGATGCTTCCCAATCCGGGCCTCGAGGCCTTGGTAAGCTTCGGTCCTTTCTTTTGACTTGTTAGCTTTCTCAGCGGGTTCCCGACTTGTTGTCGCTTGTGCAGATGGCGTCCCAGCTGGTCCACCTAGCGAAGGCCCCTTTCCCCGAGTCCCAGGAGTACAACCGTATGGTTGCCGCTATGCAGAAGAGGCGGGCCGACCGACGGAGGTGGTGGAAGGACGCAGAGGTTGCCAAGAAAGCCCAGAACGAGAACCGCGGGAGGCGCTGGGCCCAGGGGATCGAGAACGTGTCCTCGGATGAGGACCCCGCGCCGGCCCCGATTCACAGCGACGAGAGCGACTTTGGGGACGAGGAGAACTGGAGTGACCTGGAGTCGTCTGCCCGGGCGCCATCGCCCCGGGCACCGTCGCCCCGGGCTACGTCACCCCGAGCGCCGTCGCCTCGGGCGCCGTCGCCCCGCGTGGCGGCTTCTTCGCCCCGCACAATGGACGCCGGGGCCGGCTCGAGCAAGGCGGCATCGTCGTCCAGCCGGGGCCAACAGGCGCCGTCGTCCAGCCGGAGCCATGGCGGGGGGGGGGGGGGTCCAGACGCGTTCATCGCGTGGGTCCCCTCTGGTGGATCAGTTCGAGCTCCGCCCGCGCTCGCCCTCGAGGACTCGTCGCACTTCCGAGGAGAGGGCGGATGCCTCCGGTCGCTGCAGTTCCCGTCACCGATCCTCAGGGCGTGACTCCTCATCCCACGCGTCCTCCGACGATCTGATGCACCGGGGGTCAGCCTCCCCGAGGAGGCCCTCATCGCGATGGGAAGAGCGGGTGCCAAGGAATTCCCCTCCCCGCGGGACGCAAGGGGCGGGGCAGGAAACTTCTCGTCCCCAGCTTCGATCGGTGGTAGTTCGGGGAGGTGACGCGCCTGTCGTGCAGGCCCCTGCCACGCCCATTGCAGCCAAGAGGCCAGCCCCCGAGTCGGACTCGACCTCCTCGGCCAGCAAACGGATCCGCTTCGTCTCCGGGATGTGAGTGTTCGGGTTCGTCGACCTTCGATTAGCTTTCGCGCTTTCATCTATTCTTATTGCTTCTTTCCTCCCGCAGCCGTGCTCCGGCCGACAAGCTTAAGGTGGCGCCTCAGAAGTCGCTGCACCGGGATGCGCACACAACCCCCGGAGCGCCTCAGACGTCTGCCACGACGCCTGCTCCCTTGTCGGGGCAAGCTGTGGAGGGGACGACCGGACCTTCCCCGGCCGAGCAGCCCACCGGGACATTGGCCGAGCCGACCGCGCTCCCGGAGAGGACGGTGCCCGCCGGAGGCGCCGAGAGCCCTGGGCACAGCGGCTTGTCACTGGGCCAGATGGGCTCAGGTCCCGTTCCTTCCGAGGAGGAGGTCTTCGCGCACCAGGCCGAGCTGGAGAAGTGCTTGTCAGGGCCCGGCGCGCAAGCCCCCGAGTCCTCGGCCCGGACGGTCGTCGTCATTGGCGGCATGGAGGAGACCGGCGCCCCTTCAGAGGATATCCCGATGGCGATTCCGTTGGCCCCGGCCTGGGAGGTTGGGAGCGCAGCCCCAGGGACCGGCAACGTCGTCCCTCCCGAGGACGTTCCGATCACGGTGGCGAGCCCGTCGGCTGCACCGCCCCCAGAGGACGCCGCGCCCCAGGAGGTCGTCACCCTTGAGGAGTCTCTGCTCTCTGCTGCTCAGGAGACTGTAAGCTCTTTGGCAGCGGGCGGCTCATCGTCGGTTGCTGGCGCGGAGCCCAGTGAGCCCCGGCAGCTCGTCCTCGTGCCGTTCTCACAGGGCGACGACACCCGCGTGGGCGATGCCGCCGGTGAGGGCGCAGAGTCTTCGGCGAGCAAGCGCTTTGAATGGGGGATGCGGCAGCTAGGACGGGTGTACTCGGACGTGGTCCTTCCCGCCTCGAAGGTAAGTTCTGAGTTGTCCACCATTTTTCCTTTTCTCGGGTCCTCATCGTATTCGTTTATTCAAGGCCGTGGGGCTCTTCGGCATGGCAGGAGCTCTTGGAGCGCAGCGCCGAGGCGTCGTGGTCCCACGAGAAGACGTAGCTGGAGGTGCAGCTGGCTGCAACCCGCCTCGTCACTGCTATGGTCGAGGTCTGCAAGGTGGCGGAGCGGACCGCGCTCGAGATGAGGGTGAGGACCGCGAAGGACCGGGCCGCCGCCACGCGATCAGCCGCTGATGCCGCCATGTTGGAGAGGGTCGCGCTGGAGCAGAAACTGGCGGAGGCGGAGAACGCAGCGTCGGAGCTACGGTCGACTGCCGAGGCCGCCGTCCACTCCGCGCAGCAGGAGAAGGTGGCACTCAGGGCAAAAGTGGCCGAGCTGCAGGAGAGTCAGAGCCGTGCGGAGGCCGAGCTCGTGACGGCTCGTGAGCAGGTGATCGCCCTCACTGCTGAAGGGGATAGGCTCCGCGAAATTGTCGAGAAGCAGGCGCAGGACATCTCTAGTGAGTGGTTTCAAACCTGTGCTCCTCGACACTTCTCGTCCCGTGTCGCTTGAATGCTTTGTGACGTTGTCGTCTTGGTTTTCGGAGAGGCCTCCAAGGGGTCCGTGACTACTTGTCGAAGAAGATCGCCCAAAAGTCCAGCCTCTTGTCGGAGGGCCTCGTCAAGAACCAAGAGCTGGTGAAGGTCACCAAGGACCTCCATGAGAAGCTGAAAGGTACGGAGAGTGCCCTTGCTTCGCTTGTTGTTGCGTCCCCCGGCTAGGAACCCGGTCTGACCATGTTACTTTTACCAGTTCTTGGCCAGGAGCTCGAGAAGGCGAGGAAGTCCGACGAGGAGGGCCGGCAGAAGCTGAAGGAAGAGGTCAACCGGTGCAATATTATAGTGCGGGCCCTCATCAAGGTGCTTGACGATCTTGGGGTCGGGGCTGCCGACACGGTGGCGGGCCGTCTCGCCCTTCTCATGTCGTACTGCTATGATCGGGCGTTGTCCGCAGCGCGCAACACGGTGCGCCAGGTAGTCGCGATGTTACTGTCGCACTATCCCAACATGGATCGTGCCGCACTCAGCGGCGGATGGGCGCCCAGCTACGAAAGCCATGAGTACGACGAGATCGAGGCAGGTTCCGTCGAGTTCGCTGATGCCGTGACGTCCGGTGCCCTGCAAGAGCTCGGCCTGCAGTAGGGTAGTCTGCCTCTCGGAGGCTTTTTAGTTTGTCATGTAATATCCTATAAAGACTGAAGAATGCGGGATGCTCTTTTGACATGACGTTAAGTTGTTGCCTTATCGCGCCATTGCTCATCCCAAGTAGTTAGAAAACTGCGAGCCCAGGGAGTGCCATTTAGGACCTAGCCGGTGTTGCTTTGTTCCGTAGCCGCGGGGGCGTAGGAACTTCGACAGCCCAACCGGGTTCAGCCATATAGCAGAACTACTCGGACGCACAGCCTCTAAGTTCCCTGGGAGAAGGAATAAACGTACACGGTTTTGCAAGCGAGAAAACTGCTCGGAGCAGCTGCTGGTACAGTTGCCTGGCCGCTTCCGAGGGACGAGGGGCACAAGTTGGCACGCTGGGTCACGCGTGTAGGCCGTTGCACCATAGCCGCGGGGGCGTAGGTACTCGGAGCCTAGACAGGCGTGCCCCCAGGGCCGTGCGAGTTGTCAATCCTCTCCTTGGCAGGCGCAGGTGTACCACGGTGATTGTCTCATGGGTGAGATCCACCTTGAAGGGTTCGAAAGAAAAACTTTTGAAAACGACATGGGGGAGGGGCATCGCGCCCCGGGTTGTAGCCCCCGAGCCCACAAGGAAGTCGGAGACTTGCTTGTGGGTTAAAAGAACGTAAAGCAACTACCCAAGCAAGCTCATAAGTTGAAAGGATAGCGGAAAATTAAGCTTATGAGGAAAACACAGCTCGAAGCAGTTGTATTAACATAAGATAAAACACAAGGACCATTGTTTTAAGGATAAAACTGGCGTAGCTGCTCTATATTCCATGCATTGGGGACGACCTTGCCGTCCTCGTACTTGAGCTTGTATGTTCCTGGATGGAACACTTGCTCGACGATGAAGGGCCCTTCCCACGACGGTGACAGCTTGTGTTGGCCCTCGTTGCTCTAGATTCGCTGGAGTACGAGATCTCTGACTTGGATCTCCCGTCTTCGCACGTTGCGCCCGTGGTACCGTCGCAAGGACTGCTGGTACATCGCGGAGTGAAGGAGTGCGACTTCGCGCGCCTCATCCAACTGGTCGATGGCGTCCTCGAGGGCAACCTGGTTGCCTTCTTCGGTGTACACGCGAACCCTGGGGCTGCCGTAGTCGATGTCCGTCGGCAGGACTGCCTCCGACCCGTGCACCAGGAAGAAGGGTGTGCAGCCGGTGGCCCGGCTTGGCGTTGTGCGTAGGCTCCACAAGATGGACGGGAGCTCTTCTACCCATTTGGCGCGGAACTTGTCGAGGCGTTTGAAAATGCGTGGCTTGACACCTTGCAAGATCATACCGTTCGCCCTCTCCACCTGTCTGTTAGTCCTCGGGTGACTGACGGTGGACCAGTCCACGTGGATGTTGTCACAGAACTGTAGGAATTTTTTACCTGTGAACTGGGTGCCGTTGTCTGTGATGATGGAGTTGGGAATGCCGAAACGGTAGATGATGTCGGTGAAGAACGCCACGGCTTCCTCGGAGCAGATATTTGTTATGGGTCTAGCATCAATCCACTTCGAGAACTTGTCGACTGCCACGAGTAAGTGTGTGTAGCCCCCGGGTGCTTTCTTTAGCGGCCCGACCATGTCCAGACCCCAAACCGCGAAGGGCCACGTGACATGGATGGTCTGGAGTGCCTGTGCCGGGAGATGAGTTTGCCGCGCGTAGAATTGGCAGCCCTCGTAGCTGCATAAGATGCTTTTGGCGTCTGCGACGGCAGTTGGCCAGTAGAAACCTTGTCGGAACGCTTTTCCAACAAGAGTCCTCAGAGCCGCGTGATGCCCGCACGTCCCGGCGTGGATGTCGCGCATCAACTCTTTCCCCTGGTCCGGCAGGATGCACCGCATGAGGATGCCCTGGGCGCCCCATCGGTGGAGTTCGCCTCCGACAAGCTTGTACGACTTGTCGAGTCATGCGATTCATCGGGCCTCTTCCTTCTCGGGGGGCAGCTTGCCCTCTAGGATCCATTCGATGATTGGGAATCTCCAGTCCGGATCTTCGAGGTTGGGCTCCTGCACTTCATCGATCTCCATGACCTCCTGGGTCGGGGGTTCCGGTGGCTGCTCGTCACCGACGTAGCGGACGGATGGCTTGTACTGGTCGCTAGCAAAGACCCCATGCGGAATGGGTTTCCTGTTGGATGCTGCCTTCGCGAGGGTGTCCACCGCTTCGTTGTACTTGCGTACCACGTGATTGAGCTCGAGCCCGTGGAACTTGTCTTCCAAGTCGCGCACGCCCTTACAGTACGCTACCATCTTGGGGCTTAGGCAGTTCTTTTCCTTCATGACTTGCCCCACGACCAGGTCGGAGTCTCCTCGAATCTCGAGACGACGGATCCAGAGCTCCAGGGCGATCCGGAGCCCGCTGATGAGCGCTTCGTACTCCGCGACGTTGTTGGATACCGAGAAGTGGAGCCAGATCATGTACTCCATACACACGCCCAGGGGCGAGATGAAGACAATTCCGGCCCCGCCTCCCTTCTTCATGAGTGAGCCGTCGAAGTACATGGTCCAGATCTCATGCTCGACCGACGCCGGAGGGTTCTGGATCTCCGTCCACTCGGCGACGAAGTCAGCCAGTGCTTGCGACTTGATCGCGGTACAGGGCGTGTACATGATGTTTTGCCCCATCAGCTCGAGGGCCCATTTGGCAATTCTTCCCTCGGTCTCGGGGCTCTGGATCACCTCGCCAAGTGGGTACCTTGACACCACCGTGATGGGATGGGCATCAAAGTAATGCCGGAGCTTCCGCTTGGTGATGAGGACAGCGTACACCAGCTTCTGAATCTGCGAGTACCGTGTTTTCGAGTCGGAGAGGACCTCATTGATAAAGTAGACTGGTCATTGGACTTTTTGCGTTCGGCTGAGCTCGTCTTGCTCGACGACCAGCGCTGCGCTCACGACCTGTGTTGTCGCGGAGTGGTACAGGAGCATGGGCTCTTCTGGAGCCAGCACTGTGAGCACAGGCGTGTTCTCGAGCGTACTCTTGAGTGAGTCGAGCACTTCTTGGGCCTCGGGGGTCCACTGGAAGTGGTCCGACTTCTTCATAAGCCGGTATAGTGGCAAGTTACGCTCGCTGAGTCAAGTGATGAAGCGGCCGAGCACGGCAAGGCAGCCTGTAACGCGTTGCACCCCCTTCAAGTTCTGGACTGGGCCCATGTTCACGATGGCCGCGATCTTCTCGGGGTTCGCCTCGATGCCGCGTTCCGACACGACAAAGCCGAGGAGTATGCCCCTCGGAACCCCGAAAACGCATTTCTCGGGGTTAAGCTTTACCCCGTGCTCCCGCAGCTTCTCAAACACTGCGGTGAGGTCAGGGATCAGGTCCCCCACCTTTTTCGATTTTACCACGATATCATCGACGTAGGCCTCGATCAGCCGGCCGATGAGATCGCCAAAGACACGTCGCATGCATCTCTGGAAGGTGGCGCCTGCGTTCTTGAGCCCGAATGGCATTGATGCGTAGCAGAACACGCCGAACGGTGTGATAAATGACGTGGTGAGCTGGTTGGCCAAATCCATCACTATCTGGTGGTACCCGGAATAGGCGTCAAGAAAATAGAGGGTTTCACACCCAGCTGTTGAATCGACCACCTGATCTATTCGCGGCAAAGGGAAGGGATATTTTGGACATGCCTTATTCAGGCACGTATAGTCAACACACATCCTCCATTTGCCATTCTTCTTCTTAATGAGTACAGGATTTGCCAACCACTCGGGGTGGTGGACTTCTCTGATGAAACCTGCGCTAAGAAGTTTCTTGATCTCTTCGCCGATGGCTTTACACTTGTTGGTGTTGAAGCGGCT
This sequence comes from Cenchrus fungigraminus, assembly GCA_036936925.1. Taxonomy (NCBI): domain Eukaryota; kingdom Viridiplantae; phylum Streptophyta; class Magnoliopsida; order Poales; family Poaceae; genus Cenchrus; species Cenchrus fungigraminus. The sequence goes on along the minus strand of CM072774.1, from coordinate 107,435,474 downwards.
AAGACGTTGTTTGACCAGCTTCGAGCCAGGTTTTATGTTCAGTTTGTGCTCGGCGACCTCCCTTGGAATCTCCGGCATGTAGGAGGGTTTCCATGCAAACACGTCGAGGTTTGCTCGGAGGAAGTCGATGAGCGCGCTTTCCTATTTGGAATCGAGTGCCTTCCCGATACGGATCGAGCGGCCGTCGTCGGAGACGGCCACCTCCTTGACGTCTCTGGCGGGCTCAAAGGAGCAGGCCGCACGCTTGGATGACTCGGGGATATCCGGGTCCTCTGAAGAAGGCTCTGCGGCGAGCTTCTCGGACCGGATGAGTGTTTCAGCGAACTGAAAACACTCAGCATCACATTCGTATGCGTGCTGAAATGACGTACCCACGGTGATGACACCCTTCAGACCAGGCATCTTCAACTTTATATACGTGTAGTTGGGGACGGCCATAAACTTAGCGTAAGCTGGCCTTCCGAGTATCGCGTGATACGTCCCCGGGAACCCCACCACTTCGAAGGAGAGGGTTTCCTTCTGGAAGTTCTTCGGACTTCCGAAAGTGACGGGTAGATCGATCTGCCCGAGGGGGACCGCCTCCATCCTGGGTACGACCCCGTGGAATGGCGCCGTCGACAGCCGCAGTCGGGACCGCGGAATCCCCATTTCGTCGAGAGTTGTGCCGTACAGGATGTTGAGGCCACTGCCTCCATCCATCAGCACCTTGTGTACCCGCTTGGTACCGAACAAGGGCGCCACGACCAACGGGTAGTTACCCGGCTGTGGGATGTGATCGGGATGGTCGCTGCGGTCGAACGTGACCGGCGTCTCCAACCACTTCAGGTATGACGGCGTGACGGGCTCCGTGTTGTAGATCTCCCACCATATCACCTTCTCCTTGCGCTTGGATGGGCACGCCGGCGAGCCCCTGAAGATCATCATGACGGCACCGTCTTCCCTGGGGTAGCCGTTGTCGTCGTCGCTCACGTCCTTGGCTCCTTGGCCGGATGCGCCGGAGTCCCTCTTCTTCAGCTTGCCGGCGAGGAAGCTCTTCATCAGGTTGCAGTCTTTGAGCGCGTGTTTGACCGGGCCCTCGTGGTTGGTGCACGGCGCCTCCAGGAGCTTCTCGAAGTGGTCCTTAGGTGGGTTTCCCTTGGGCCTTGCCGCCTTCCGATCAGCTGCGGCCACCAGGTTGTCATCACGCCGCCCCTTGTCCCTGTTCTTCTTTTTCTTGTTGGGCCGCTACGACGTGCCCTTGTCGGACTCCTCGGCGACATGCTTCCCCTTGCCGGGCATCAGGGTTGCGGCGACCGCCTCCTCGCCATTAGCGTGGTCTGTGGCGATGTCGAGGAGCTCCCGAGTCGTACGCGGCTTCCGGCGCCCGACCCTGTGGATGAGGGTGGCGCACGTGGTCCCGCTTAGGAACGCGCGAGATGATGTCTGTGTCGGCGGCGTTGGGCAGCTCGGTGCAGAGCTTGGAGAAGCGCCAGATGTACTCGCGGAGGCTCTCCCCCTTCGCCTGCTTGCAGTTGCGCAGGTCCCACGGGTTTCTGGGTGGGGCGTACGTCCCCTGGAAGTTGCCGCTGAAGGCTTCCCGCAACTGCGACCAGCTGTTGATGCGGCCTCGGGGCAGATGCTCCAGCCAGGTGTGAGCCGAGTCGGCGAGGTGGAGCGGGAGGTTCTTGATGATGAACAGGTCGTCCCGCGCCCCTCCGGCGTTGCACGCCAGCCGGTAGCCCTCCAACCATACGCTGGGGTTGGTCTCCTTGTCGTACTTCGGCACCGACGTCGGCGCTCGGAAGCGTGACGGGAACTTGGCGTTGAGGACATCCTTTCCGAAGGCGCGCGGCCCGAGGGCGTCGGGTGACGTGCTCCGGCTCCTGTCCTCCTCGCTATTGTAGGGGCCCCCACGCCGCTTGTTCTACTCCTTGTGGGGCTGGTACTCGTAGTCGTCTTCCTCGCGGTACTGGCGCCCGCAGTCTTCGTCTTGGTGATGTCGGCGCCCGTCGTCCTCATCCCGGCGCGGTCGTCGTTCGTCATCGTCGTCGCGGCGAGGTCGACACTCGTCGTCCTCGTCCCGGCGAGGGCGGCGCTCGTAGTAGTCGTCCCGGTCCGCGACCGCCCGCTGTCGTGCGCGGATGGTGTCACGAGCGTCGCGGTCGGGGCCGAGGCGCTACTTCACGGGGACGTCGATCTTCGTGGCACGGTCCCGACGTGGTGATGCGGGGGGCTGTTGCCGATGCTCGGTGCGCTCGGGCCCCCGCGCGACCTTTTGCCATGATGCGGAGCTTTTGGCCTGCTGGACGGCAGCAGTCTCGAGGAGCGTCTTGAGCTGCTGGTGCACCTCCTTCTCCTGCGGTGTAGTTGGCTCCGGAACCCTCCAGAGGAGGACAGCCACCGCCGCCAAGTTTTGGGATGCGCGCTTGAAGACGGGGGTACCGTCGACGACATCGCGCTCGTCCTCGACGATGCGCCGCTGGACCTTCTTGGTGCGCACGCGGGCTGGGGTCGGTGCTGCCTCCTCCCCCAGCTGCCGATGGAGTTTTACCCGCTCTTCGTCGAGCTGGCACTGCACCTCATCGAGCTCGTCCAGACGTGCCCGCAGTGCGTCACCCGCGGCCGCGGCCGCGGCCGTGTTCGGGGGTGGTGCACGACGGACGTTGTCCGCGCTCGAACTGCTAGTGGAGTTGACGGCTCCTTTCGGGGTTTGGCACATGAAGCACTCGCGGGAGGGTCGTGTGGCACCGCGGCAGACGCGCCAGTGATGGTGGACTCTGCCGACGCTGGTTCCAGCACCAGACCGGGCTGGCCACCCGGGTACATGGCCTTGTAGCAGCCAATGAACTCGCCCCAGGAGAGCGGTTCGTTCCCCGCGACCTGGAAGGCAATGTTGGAGATGGAATAGGCGACGGTGCGGAAATGCTCCTCGGTGGGGTTCGCCCCCAGCACCTTGGCGAGGTCATCGCCCAGCACCCCACAAACGAAAGCCATAGGCCCCGCCACGCCCTGGGGCACGCTGGGCTGCCTGCCGCATCCCCCGGCGGTGCGCTCGCCGACGAGGGGCTCGGGGCGCGTGAAGATGGCCCCGACGACAGATGTCACCGGCTCGCTGACGACGAAGCTGAGGGAGCCGAAACGCAACGTGGTGTCCGGCACCAAGGGGAGAGCGGAGTAGGCCATGCGGACCCTAGAGTGGATGTCGTGACACACGAAGGCCCCTACCTGGCGCGCCAACTGTCGGGGTTTGTCACCGCCGGCAAGTAAATTTCTGTGATCGTGTGTCGGGATCTGCACGGTGGCACAAGAGACACAAGGATGTATACTAGTTCGGATCTCCGGAGAGTAATACCCTACGTCCAGTCAGGAGGTGTGTTCTTTATGCCCAAGTTCGTAGTAGGGGTTACAAAATGGTCGGGAGAGAGCTCTGGTGCCCAAGTCCCTGGCAGGTGTGTGTGAGTGTGAAAGCATATGGGTGCGTTATGAGCGTTATGAGCGTAACCCCTCTATCGGTCCCCACCTCTCCCTTTTATAGCTGGAAGGGCGAGGAGGAGAGGGGTAAAAAGGAAAAGAAAGATAAACTACAGTGCCAACATGGCTACAGTGCGGGTAGTCTTCCTCTCGTCAGGCGGCCGTCCGGACACGCAGGCCGTCCGGGAATTATTGCGGAGTAGTTGTTGACTGGGAGGGCCCTTCCGGGTCTTCGGTCTTCAGGCCGGGGGCACTGGGGCCCCACGGACGTGCCTCCGACTAGTTTTGAGGTCGGGGGCGTCAGCTTCGTACCGTGCTTTCATCATCGTAGTTGGTATACGTCATTCCGGGGCACTGTGGGACTTCTGAGCGGACGCGATGGGCTGCACTGTGCTGCCTAACGCCATGGGCGCCCCTGCCGTTTGACCCCGGTCACCCCCTGTCAGTACGGCCTGTCAGGAGAGTAGATTTGCACGTGTCGCTATGAGAGAGGCCACTTGTGGAGGTCTCGTCGCATCTGGAGCGGGGCCCCCCTTCGTGGTGGGCTTGGACATGAACCCGGCCCAGCTGGAGACGGAGACTTGTCGTGCGAACGAGTAGTCGGGGGCGAGGCGGTAAGTTCTCGTGCGAACGAGTGGTCAGAGCGGATGACGGGAACTTGTCGGTCGAGCTGCCACGTGTGCGGAAACTTGTAGGACAAGTTGCCACGTGTGGGGTAACTTGTCGGACGAGTCACCACGCGATTGAGAACTTGTCGGACAGGCCAGCAAGTAGTCGGACGTGGTAGGTCCCGAACATACGGGACGCCAGGTACTTAGAATGCAGATTGCGTTGCTTTTCGATGGTTATGGTGGGCCCTGGTCCAGGCCCTCGTCACTGTGCAAACTTGGAAACTATGAATCAGGGACGCAGGATCCACATCCGATGGCTAGAGAGAGAGGTGGGTTCATTATGCACTTAAACCCTCCACCATTAGCAAAAGTAATCAAAGTTTTGCATTTGACCCCCTGCCCATCCCAGGGCGCACGCGCCGCCTGTTTCCCTTCCGTCCGCGCACGCGAGCCCGACGCCACCTTTTTCCCGCCCGCGCGCCGCCACTTCGACGCATCGGCGACCCTTCTCCGCGATGCCGACCCTTCACCGCGACGCCTCCCCTTCGCAGCGCCGCCGTCCCTTCGCCGCGCCGCCACCCCTGGCCGTGCCGCGTCTATGAGGAAAACGGGGTCCACCACCCAGGAGAAGGGCGAGGAGACGGAGAGTGGCGATGGCGCACCGGTGCCGGCGGAGTTCAGGCGCTGGAGCTGCAGTCTGCTGTGCTGTTGTTTCCTCTTGTGCATCTCCATGGCGGCGGCGCGTCGAAGTGGCAGCGGCGCGGACGGGAAAAAGGCGGCGTCGGGCTCACGTGCGCGGACGGAAGGGAAACAGGCGCCGCATGCGCCCTGGGATGGGGAGGGGTCAAATGCAAAACTTTGATTACTTTTGCTAATGGTGGGGGGTTTAAGTGCATAATTAACCCACCTCTCTCTCTAGCCATCCGATCTGAATCCTACGTCCCTGATTCATAGTTTCCAAGTTTGCACAAGCACACTAGTTTCCACCTGATACGCTCCCTTGCAAGTATTATTTCTGCATGTTTCACAGTAAATATTGCATGAAACATAGTGTTCATATTGCAGTGGGAATTTTCTATCCCAGAGTCGAACGACGTAGTCATTTTTACACATTATTTTTCATGTTGCAAGCAATAACCGTTGATGTTGCACTAGATAATTTTTAATATTTCATTTTCCATCGGACGTCCGGACGCTAGCAGCATCGATTCCATTAACCATCCAATCAAACAACGGTTGGTTGGTTGAAGTACATATGAGCTCAAAGCAAAAATATTGTAATACAAAGAGGGTGTGGTAGAATGTAAAAATTAAATATCTGTCATCTCTTCATAACTCGTACAAATATATATTTAAACTTACGTTGTCTAAATACTAAAGAAACTTATGTTGTCTAGAAAAGTTCTTTCTCACTAAAAAAAAGTTGTCTCCTGTCGCGGAGGGAAAAAAATTATTGTTGCAGATTCCTGACGTGGACGGACGGGTTCTACAACGGCGAGGTGAAGACGAGGAAGATCGCCAACTCCGCGGAGCTGACCGCCGACCAGCTTGTCATGCAGAGAAGCGAGCAGCTGCGAGAGCTCTACGAGGCCCTCCTCTCCGGCGAGTGCGGCCGCCGGGCGGCGCGTCCTGTCGCCTCGCTGTCGCCGGAGGACCTCGGCGACACCGAGTGGTACTACGTGGTCTGCATGACCTATGCCTTCCGGCCTGGCCAAGGGTACTTAGCTTATGACGTAATAATCAATTATATTACTGAGCATAGCTGATGCCCCCATCACATAATCACATTTTTCATTTTTGGTCGCCATGGCTTGTTTTGGTGCTTGCCGCCATAGGTTGCCGGGAAGGAGCTTTGCTAGCAACGAACGTGTCTGGATGTGCAACGCTCAGCTTCCCAACAGCAAAGCCTTCCCCCGCGCGCTCCTGGCGAAGGTATGTCAAGTTCTGACGAGCGTTTCTATCCGTTATCTTCCACTCATCATGTTCTTGGTTAACCTCTTTGAACGATCTTTATTTGCTCATCATGAACGTACTCCATGCTACCTGCATGTGACCTTAATTATTTGCCGACCGATCCAAACAGAGCACGTCCATTCAAGTAAGCCGTTCTTCACGATTCGTTTCGATGTAATAAGCAGTGACTTTCAGAATGTTTTTCTGACTACAACTGCATCCTGGATCTTTTTTTTTTTTTGCTTTGGTAGACAATCGTCTGCATCCCGCTCATGAGCGGCGTGCTTGAGCTGGGTACCACAGATGCGGTACGCTCAACGGTCAAGTATACACTGTCTGAACTGAGAATAAAATAACCAAACTTGGTGCTACTGCCAGGTGGCGGAGGACCCAGACTTGGTCAGCCGAGCCACGACGTCTTTCTGGGAGACGCAGTTTCCGGCATGCTCGGAGAAGCCAATAAGCTCCACCAGCCCGTCAGCAAACGAAACCGTCGACATTATCATGTTCGAGGACCTCGATCACATTGCCATGGAAGCGACGATTGCCGGGGGACACGAGCTAGGCGAAGCGGAAAGGCTGTCAGATCCTGCAACCCTCGACCTCGAGCGCATCAACAAGGAGACGGACGAATTATTCTACAGCCTCTGCGAGGATACCTGGTTCACGGACGGGTCTTTCGGACTCCCTGCTTCGCCGCAGCTGGCGCCGGGCGCTGCTACCAATGATGGCTCTCGCGCGACGACGTGTTTTAGGGCTTGGGCGAGGCCGGTGTCGGAGTCAAATGAAGCGACGACGACGACCGTGCCTGCTGTCGTCCAAGAGCCGCAGAAGTTGCTGAAGAAAGCGGTGGCTGGAGGAGCTTGGGCGGCCAGCAATGGTGGCGGGGGCACGGCGAGGACGACGGCCGAAGAAAGTGGCATCAAGAACCGCGTCGTGTCGGAGAGGAAGCGCCGGGAGAAGCTCAACGAGATGTTGCTCGTCCTCAAGTCATTGGTTCCCTCCATTCATGACAAGGTATACCTTCACTTGCATTGCATGTAATCCTTTGCAATAATTATCAATAACTTTTTGATACATTAATTTTGAACCTTTGATCGTTGCACTTGCAGGTGGACAAAGCATCGATCCTTGCCCAAACGATAGCGTACCTCAAGGAGCTTCAGCGAAGGGTACAAGAGCTGGAATCCAGCAAGGAACTCGTAATCTCGCCCCCATCCGAAACAAGGAGGCGCCATGATGACGATGATGCCGTCAGGATGAAAGCCTCTGCAGCGGGCTCCAAGAGGAATGAACCCCCCTGGGCCCTCTCCAAGGACGATGACACCAGCAACGTCACCGTCACCGTCTCGGACAAGGAGGTGCTCGTGGAGGTGCAATGCCGGTGGGAAGAGCTGCTGATGATGCGAGTGTTCGACGCCATCAAGAGCCTGCAATTGGACGTTCTCTCGATTCAGGCATCGGCACCGGATGGATTCATGGGGCTGAAGATACGGGCCCAGGTATCACCAGATAATTAAGACATGGCGATTGCAGTGTACCTCTGGTTAGCAGTTCGCGTCGCTCACAATTAATTTGAGTTTTGTGTTTGCTAATGATGGTGCTGTTTCTGTTGAGTTTGTGCAGTTTGCTGGCTCAGCTTCCGTTGTGCCGTGGATGATCAGCGAGGCCCTCCGTAAAGCTATAGGGAAGCGATGAAGGGGCAGGTCAAAGTTCCATATCGATGTACATAAGTTCCATGAACTAATAAGGTGGCCCGCGCAAATAGCACGGGTAGCTAGATGTTTTATACAAATATTTGGATCTTTTGTTTCAAAATAAATGGAAGGAATACTAGTGTTTAGTCATGTCATTGTAACGGATCAAGAAACCATCTATATTATTTTGTTGTGGGCAACGTATCAGGTGCAAACCAACCTCTCTGTGGAACCATGCAAACTTCTAATCCGGGCCACATGATGTTGATCCAAGGAAGCGTGGGGGATTAGGTAATTTCATACTTAACCGCCACCCCTAATCACACTTTTGCAAATCCCCCCTTCCACTCCCCCATGCGCCCCCTTGGATCAACATCCTGTGGCCTAGATTAGAAGTTTGCACGGTTGTACGGAGAAGTTGGTTTGCACCAGATACGTTCCCTTTATTGTGGTGTATCTTCTCGGAACGTGAATTCATAAGGAAAGGAATAGCTTATATAGATATTTTTTTGGTATTTAATGAAGCAATATAAGGTTTATACATTTTTTTATCAAGAATACTTTTTAGATTTTTTAAGGGCGAAGTATTTTTTGTGAGTTATTGTTACCATGACAAATTATCATTGAATTTTAGTAAAATGTCAAATTTTGTGGTTCAATGTATAATGACAAAATAATAATTAGAATTTAGTTTTTGAGTTTGAATCGAAACACTAATGAGCAGTGAATGTTTCTTCATTAGTTTTGATCATATATATATCAAAACTTCATTCTTTTATTTGTTCTCCAGTCACCAGTTGCGAATACAACCCCATACATGCATGATCCATTATTGATTTAAAGTTATTCCTCTTTTTTTCTAATCACGAACCCCTGCGGGGAAGAGATCAACAAATTTGTTGTTGCTGCTACAAAGGGATATCCTTCTCTCTCTCCCTCTGTCTCCTGCCCCCAAGGAGCATTGCCTACTACACTGTGGTCAATTGGTCAACTTCGAAGGCGGTCACTCCATTGAGGGATCGAGGTATGTTGGCCTAGTCCTCCTTGAAGAGGGATTGGGTCTATTTTCTCCATTGGTGAAATTATCTTTCCGGTCCCTAATGCTACTACTGGCGGCGGCGGATCTGCTCTTCCGACCACCGTTGGTGTCGGATCTTTTACTTGGTTCGACCATCAGAAGATATGGCCGATGTGCTTTCGGCGCTTTTTACTCCCCGCAGTGGTTGAGCATACCACGCCTCTTTTGTGGCCTCCATGTGTGTGGAGATCTCTGTTGGTAGGGATTGAAGTTCTCAAGTCCGGATCTGGTGCAGTTCCTGAGGACCATGTGTGTCCGAAGACCGATGGATGGTCGCTCTCTAGTGATGAGTGATTGACAACGTGGTGTGGACTAACTCCTGGCATAGTATTGCAGGTGTTGGATGTGGCTTATTTTGTGTTGTTGCAGGTGAAGAACAGGCGCGAAAGGTCTTAGCCTGAGTGGCCTCTGGGGATGGAGAGACAAGTAGGCCTGGTTCGAGGGACCCGGTAGACGACGGGATCAAGTGCGGTTCACATGGTGCAAGAAGAGCAAGACGAAGTCGTGAACAAGAAGCCGGTGCGGACGTGGCGACCAAGTCAAGGAACAAGGCAAGATCGAGTAGGTTGTCCGGGCGCCGGAAGCGAAAGACTTGTGGCTTGAAGCTTGGCATGGAGGTCTTGCGGCCGCGCGCGCGGTTTAGTGGTTTGCCCTCAAAACCATCGGTGGAGGGTTTCTCAGTTTGGGCCTCAAAATCGAGCCCGAAGGCCCAACATGACAGAGACGGGATCCGGGTGTGTCGGGAAGCTTCGAAGCGGAGGACACGTGGCGACATTGTGGGGCTTGCATCAGGAGGACGCGAGATGCGGTGGAGGCGTGGCCGTCCGATGGCGTTACCTATGACTTTACCAGAGTGCCCCTCAAGGGTGTGTATCTTTACTTTAAGTTGTAGGGGTAGTTTAGACTTTTGGCCATGTCTACTCCACTAAATATAAATAGGAGGGAGAGGGGATGGCTAGGCATCCTTTGGACTGCTTCTCATTTTCTTTCTCTCTAGGCTAGCCAAAGCGATAACGAGCACATCTTCAAGCGGGTAGGATGCGGAAGGATTTCTAGCCTTTGTAAAGAATTTTACCTTGTTATGTATGGAAGAATTCTTGTGCTAGTTCTATCTCCTTCTTGATTTCCGAGTTGTTTTTGTGCTATTTTCGGTGGTTTTCTTGTCGATTCATGTTTGTCGATTTCTAGGCCGTTTGCTCTCAGATTTCTTTGAGGGGATCATGGGTGAGTGCCTTGTGCCTCTTCGTGGATGATCTGGACCCCTCCAACACTGGGAATCAGTCTCAATTTGGTGAGGATTGGATGAACTCGAGATGAACACCTTTGCTTGGTAGATTTGCAATTCCGGATGTTTTGGTTGGTTTAATGCCATAAGATTTTAGGCATAGCATCTCACAGAGACGCTTCTCATCTTCCTAAAATTTGGGCTCAATCCATCTAGCAGTTTGGGAGATCCGTCGATCGGAAGTTTGAGTTGACTTCGTGGGTTGCTCGGGCTGCGTCTGTCTACATAGGACGGACAGTCTGTGGAGGCCATACGAACAATCCGTGAGGCTTGGATGTTCGTCGTGTTCTTCACGGGTTCTTGTTTTGCATCGTTTGATTCTCGTGTGCTTTGATTTTGTTTCGGACGGCGTTTGATGGACCGTCCATGTGACGGGTCAGACTGTCCGTGAGCTATACGGACCGTCCGTGAACCGTCCGACCAATGGTCCGTAAAATGAAAATAGTTTCTGTATACTCTGGAGCTTATTACGGACCATTCGTGAGAGACGGTCGGACTGTCCGTCCGTAGGGTCGGACAGTCCGTGAGCAGGGGTCGGACTGTCCGTCCCAACTAGACAGATTCGACCGAGCTCTTTGGTTCTTTGATTCGCTCTTCCGTTCTTTGATCCAAGGTTGGTCTATAGTGCTTGTAGAGGCTTGATAGCCTAGTGTTTAGCTTCCGCTTGTGTGTTTGAGTCCTCGGAGTTGAGATTGGGATATAGGTTGGATTCATCTCATAGGAGAAGAATTTTTATTGGCTCCCGTTCACTCCCCCCTCTCCGGTCGCCACTTTCGGTCTTTCAATTGGTATCAGAGCCGAGTTAAGTGTCTCCTAACCCTAACCGGTGTGAGATCCAAAGATGGCATATCCAGATAGGGGTTCGGGTCCTCCACATTTCGATGGCAAGAATTACTAGATGTGGGAAGCCCGTATGGGTGCTTTTCTTCATGGCAAGGGACAATTGCTTTGGGATGTGACGGTTGACAATACCTATGTCATTCTCGCAAACTTCCTTGCTCCAGGATCTAGGGATAGCTTTGACGCCAACAACAAGGCGATTACTTGTACCGTGCTCTCTCTGAACATGAATTCAATCGTGTTTTGGGAGAAACGTTGGCTTGTAAGATTTGGGAAAAGCTAAGAGTTGCTCATGGAGGAAACAACCAAGTCAAGACTAGGTTGTTCTCGATTTACCGGAGAGAGTACGAGAACTTCACTCATCTCCCCGGTGAATCTATAGATGTGATGTTTCAGCGTTTCACTTGTATCATGAACAACATGAGGGCCAGCATTGCCAACCTCCCGTACGATGATCATGATAGAGCCATCAAGCTCTTACACTCGCTAGATCGTACTGTGTGGAGTACAAAGGTTAAGGCCATCATGGAGCCTAGCAACTATGAGACTTTGACAGTTGATGACCTCTTCTCAAAGTTGAAGTCCTCTGAGGTGGATAGGGGCTTGAGAGCTAAGAATGAGAACCCGACTGATTCCCATAGTCTGGCTCTTGTGACAGGCTCAAGACCTAGTGCTAATCCTTCATCTCGACAGTTTTCTTTGTCTTGTCTTGTGTCTATACCAGATGAGGAGTTTGAGGTGCTGAGCGAGGAAGATCTCGCGTTGATGACCAAGAGGTTTGGGCACATGTATGAGAACCATCGGAGTATAAGGAGGAACTCGGGCCTGTGCTACAAGTACGGGAAGCATGGGCACTTCATCGCCGAGTATCCCATGGCCGACGAGAACAAGGTCGAGTACAAGCACCGCCCAAAGAACGACTACAAGAACCACTCCCGGAACAACTACCACTCCAAGAGCAAGAGCAAGAACAAGGACGAGCGGAGGACAAAGAAGAGCGACGGCTTCAAGAAGAAGTCAAGGCCACGAGCGATGGTTGCCGGTGCGAGCGACGTCGACTCCAGCTCTTGCTACACCTCGTCGAGCTCAAGTAGTGAAGAGGAAGATGAAGGCCGGCGCAACGAAAGGAGGCACACAAGCAAGAACTTCAACGGCTTGAGCTGCATCGTGAGAGGCGACTTCTGCAGCATGGCACGCAGCTCCGGAAGCAAGAAAGAAGAATCGGATTCTGACTCCGAGGAAGAGGTAAATGTTGACACTGACTTCTTGCTTAAGGAGAATGCTGAGTTGAATGCCTTGCTAGATAATAGAGATCATGTGCTTAGGAAAACCAACAAGGAGAAACGTGAGTATAGGACCTTGCTTGGTGAATCCAAAGAGAAAGTTCTTGAACTTGAGTCCTTGCTTGCGGATGCTAGAACTGAAATAGAATCGCTTAAATTTGCTCCTATTGTGTCTGATGAGAAAGAGTGTGATGAATGGATGATCCATCTGACTAAATTGTGTGGCCTCAAGACCAAGTATGGTGCTAGGCTTGAGGAACTAGATGTGGCTAGGGCTGAGATTGATGAGCTGAAATCTAGACATGCTTTGCTAGGAGCTTGTACCTCTTGTCCTATGTTGCATGCTAAGCTAGATGAGGCTCGTGCTTATGCTAGTTCTCTTGAAGCTACTTTGAAATCTCCTATTGCAAATGCTTGCTCTAGCTGTGAAAATATTGCTGTCAAGGTTGCTAAACTTGAGCTTTGTGTTGATCGTCTTCAAAAAGAGAATGGTGATTTGCATGAGTGTTTGAGTTGGTTGTCTGGATGTGAACCACAGCTTGGGATGATGATTTCTCAGTTTAAATGTGCTGATGGTCGTGGTCTTGGCTTTGAGAAGGTTGGTGAGTGCAGTGGTGAGAGACAGAGGGAGAAACAAGTTAACTCCACCCCTTGCAACCCCCAGCCGAGAGAAGAGGAGAAAATTGGGGAAATACCAGCACCACCACAAATAACCCCCACGAAGAACACTTGGTCTCCTAAGCCAAACCACCTACGAAACAAACTCAATACAACTCCTGATCCACCTATGTTTCCACCTAAGACAAACAACTTCCAGAAGAGAGTGACCTTTGTGCCTAGAACGGGTGGGAAACCTAGTGAGAAGCCACAGCCGAGAGAGAACCCAAAGCCTAGACCATTCCGCTTCCACTATGGGTATTGCGGGAAGGATGATCACCAGGAGGAGTTTTGCTATAGGAAGAGGAAGGATGAGAGGAGAGCAAAGGAGTGGGCTAACAAGGACAGGTACCGCCCTTCTCGTGGTGTGCCTGAGCCTAGTGTAGAGCCAATACCTCATGGTGAGGCGTTTGTGCATTCGTTTCCTACTCGTGGTGCTTGGAGTTTTTCTTCTATTGGTGTTCCTCCTTCGAGAGGCAGTGACAGGCGTGGTGGTTTTTCAGGTGGTGTGTTTACTAGACGTTCTCCTCCTCATGGCCAATATGAGGCAAGGATGAACGATCGTAGCTTTGAGTCTCAGAGGAACTACGGGTCACGTTTTCCCCCTCGTGGCACTCGTATTCCTCCTAGGAGACGTGAGAGGGTTCCACGGATGAGTAGTGGTAAAGTGGATTTTGCTAACCCCTCTTTTGAGCAGATGGCTCGGCACTGGTTTGACTCATTTTGTGCTAACCCCCGTGTTGAGTCGTTTGCTCACTCTCATTTTCGTTTTTGATTTTGCAGGCGGGAGGCTTGGAGAGCATGTGGTTGGTTGACTCCGGTTGCTTAAGGCACATGACCAGAGATCATAGATGGTTCTCCAGCCTCACCCCGGTGGTGTCAAAGGAGTACATCACTTTTGGGGATAATGGGAAAGGAAGAGTGTTGTCTGAAGGTGTCATTCAGGTAAGTGATAACTTTACTCTTAAGCATGTAGGCCTTGTCAAGTCTCTTGGTTACAATTTGCTCTCGGTTTTGCAATTGCTTGATGAAGGGTTTGAGGTGCGATTTAAGCTTGGTGCTTCTCGTATCCTAGATTCTCGAGGCAATCTTGTCTGTACGATCGTTCCCGAGGGTCAAATCTTTTGTGCGGATTTCGCTAAGTCCTTTGGTTCGGCTCGGTGTTTGATTGCTAGTCCTTCTTCTGAATTGTAGAGGTGGCATAGGAGATTGGGTCACTTGAGTTTCGACTTGCTATATCGCTTGAGTGGACTCGATCTTATCCGAGGATTGCCTAGGTTGAAATTCGAGAAGGATTTGGTGTGTGCACCTTGTAGGCATGGTAAAATGGTCGCTACATCCCACCCACCTGTGACTGAGCGTCCAGGGGAGCTTTTACATATGACTTGGTTGGTGCAGCTCGCGTTCGCTCAGTCGGTGGGAAGTGGTATGTCTTTGTAGTTGTGGACGATTTTTCTCGCTATGCCTGGGTGTTCTTTTTGGCTTCGAAAGATGAGACATTTGGTTTTGTTCGAGATCTGATCTTGAGGTTGAAAAGTGAGTGACATGGTGGTGCCATTCGAGCTATTCGTAGTGATAATGGCACAGAATTTAAGAATGCTCAGTTTGAATCTCGCTCTTGTGATGGTATTTTCCTTGGTTATGCTAACCACTCTAGAGCATATCATGTGCTCAATCTTGAGACTAACCAAATCATGAAAACTTGCGAAGTAACATTCGACGACACCATGCCATGTAGCTCTATCGTCTTTGAATGTGCAGGTGATGAGGAGATGGGACAGACGATCTTTGAGGATGAGAAGGAAGGCGATGATGAGGATGATGAGGAGCGACTTCCCGAAGTTGAGCATGTACCTCCTACTTCCACTACATGTGATGCGGGTCCTTCCCCTACCCCTACATCGACACGTCAAGTTCAAGTGGAAGCGTCCGGAGAAGGTGAAGCTGCCTCCAGGCGTGAAGCACCCCGACGAGTTCAAGTGGATCTTCCATCTTCGAAGATCATCTGCAACTTGAATGAACGAACTACACAGTCGAGGTCACAGAAAATCTCTCATTTCGCTCACTCTGGGTTTGTTGCGTCTTTCGAGCCCAAAGATATTGGACATGCACTTTCTGATTCAAATTGGGTCAATACCATGCATGAGGAGCTTGAAAACTTTGAGAGAAACTGTGTGTGGGAGTTAGTTGAACCACCTCCAAATTGCCATCCTATAGGTACCAAATGGGTTTGGAAGAACAAAGAGGGTGAGGATGGGGTGGTTGTGAGAAACAAGGCGAGGCTTATTGCTCAAGGGTATTCACAAAATGAGGGGATAGATTATGAGGAAACCTTTGCTCCGGTTGCCCGTTTGGAAGCAATTCAAATTCTTCTAGCATTTGCCATTGCTAAAGGATTCAAGTTGTTCCAAATGGATGTGAAGAGTGCTTTTCTAAATGGGGTGATCGAGGAAGAAGTGTATGTGAGGCAACCCCTGGGTTTTGAGAGTGAGAAGTTCCCCCACCGAGTGTACAAACTTCAGAAAGCTTTAGATGGCCTAAAACAAGCACCCAGAGCATGGTATGGGAGATTGAGAGGGTTCTTGTTTGACAAGGGGTTTGTGATGGGGTCGGTTGATAAAACTCTTTTCCTTCTCAGGCATGGCAATGACATCCTAATTGTTCAGATTTACGTGGATGACATTATCTTTGGTGGCTCTTCTCATGCTATGGTTGCCAAGTTTGCAGAGGATATGAGAAGGGAGTTCGAGATGTCCATGATGGGTGAGCTGCAGTTCTTCCTTGGGTTGCAAATCAAGCAGCACAAGGATGGGACTTTTGTGCATCAAGGCAAGTACACGAAGGACATTCTCAAGAAATTTGACATGAACGACTCCAAGCCGATGGCAACCCCGATGAGTACGACTATGGCATTGGATGCTGACGAGGATGGAGAACCAGTGGACCAGAAGGAGTACCGGAGCATGATCGGCTCCCTCTTGTACTTGACGGCGACGAGGCCGGACATACAATTTGTCGTGTGTCTGTGCGCTCGTTTTCAGGCTTCTCTGAGAACTTCACATCGGCAAGCCGTCAAGCGGATCTTCAGGTACTTGAACTACGCTCCTGAGCTGGGTCTTTGGTATTCTGCCTCTTCGACT
Organism: Cenchrus fungigraminus; assembly: GCA_036936925.1. Lineage (NCBI taxonomy): Eukaryota > Viridiplantae > Streptophyta > Magnoliopsida > Poales > Poaceae > Cenchrus > Cenchrus fungigraminus. Next base: position 107,419,480 of record CM072774.1, on the reverse strand, counting down.
CTCAACCTTCACAGATATTCTGATGCGGATTTTGCTGGGTGTCGGTTGGATCGCAAGTCTACCTCGGGTACTTGTGAGTTTCTTGGGTCTTCTTTGGTTTCTTGGTTCTCTCGCAAGCAATCCAGTGTAGCCCAATCCACCACAGAAGCTGAATATGTTGCCGCAGCCAGCTGTTGTTCCCAACTCCTATGGATCACCTATACCATGAGTGACTTTGATGAGGAGTATTCCCATGTCCCACTTTTTTGTGATAGCACTAGTGCCATAAGCGTAGACAAAAACCCAGTGCTTCACTCCAAAACCAAACACATAGAAGTGAGATACCACTTTCTGAGGGACAATGTGGAGAAGGGAAACATTTCACTAATACATGTACCTACCCAAGACCAGCTAGCTGATATCTTCACAAAGCCGCTTGACCAAGCAACCTTTTCCCGCTTGCGACGGGAACTTGGTGTGTGCTTTCCGTTTTGAGTTGGGTCTTGGAGCTCTCTTTGTAGCATATGTATCATACATACCTTTGTTTTCTTTTTGTGTAAACTATGGTAGGATAGCCATCTTTGTATCTTGTTGTACATATCATCTTTGCATTTCTAGGATGAGCTTCTCCTATATGCTATGGATACTACCTTATGCTACTTGTGAGAGTTTATGTAGGTTGGTAGTGCTTGTGTGATATGCAATTATCCTCTTGTTGGATGTTGATGTATATACATGATGAGATAACTATTTTTGTATAAATTGTGAAATATGTGTGTTCTCCCATGAGCTTGTGCTTATCCATGTTTTGCTTATGCTTGATGTCTAGTCTTTGAGGAGCTTGTGCATGGATATCATGGTTCTTTTCATTTGGGTCAAAGACCACTTGTCATTGTGAATGCTTAGCCCATGATGCACCCCTTGAGGGAGCATGGCTCTTTTGTGTCGCAAAGACACCTCATGTACCATGGTAAGATATGCTAGAATGAAAAATGATGCTTTATGTGAAAAATTACCATGTGGTTTTGAGCTTATATGATATACATGCTTGGGTGCTTATGTTGTTACATGATGTCTACCAAGAGAAGTATCTTTAGAAGTAGACACATGGTTCCAACAAGCTTTGACATGAGTAGGGATGTGTTATGGGTGTTTGCAATGATCGTTTGTTGAGAATGTGGCATCCATGCTTGAGCTATGATTTTGCTAGTTCATTTTGCTCTGTGATTCATGTATAGATACTTGCTCATGGGATGACATGTTTTTGTAAAATGTTGTATAAACTTGCTCTTTTACTTTGTCACATGTCTATATGATCATATCCTTCTTGTGGCAATGCTATTGCGCTTTGTGATCTACCGGCTTACATTTTGTCTCACTTGTAGCCTTTGGTAATGTGTGTAGCTTATTTGAGAAGCTTGGTAGCTCATGTTTGCTTTGACATGCATTTTGCACTTCATGCTACTCTTGATTCATACATTGTCAACAAGGGGGAGAAAATGTTGTGCATCATTTCAGTTTGAAAGGGGGAGGAATTTTTGAGGAGAAAATGTGCATTTCGTTGTCGTTTGGGAGAAAATTTCAGCTTTGCACGCACTTGTTCAGGGGGAGTATGCATGTGTGCAGGGGGAGCTCCTTTGGTTTGCCTGAGTTGTGTGTTGAGCTTGTGACTACATGATTGGTGTTCAGCCTTTGCCTCTTCTTGAGGGATCATGTGAGTCTTTCTGTCTCGGTTGTGTCGAGTCGTTGCCCTTGTCTTAGGGGACCGAGACCTTCGCTCATTGGTGATCTTTGAACTTGCTTGTTCTTTGGATTTTGATCACTTGGGAGAGCTTCTTTTATTTGGTCTTCTTATTTTTTTTCTTTAAATTCTGAATTGGTGACTGTGTGTTGTCAATGCACTCATCAAGGGGGAGATTGAGGACCATGTGTGTCCGAAGACCGATGAATGGTCGCTCTCTAGTGATGTGTGATTGACAACGTGGTGTGGACTGACTCTTGGCCTAGTATTGCAGGTGTTGGATGTGGCTTGTTTTGCGTTGTTGTAGGTGAAGAACAGGCGCGAAAGGTCTTAGCCTGAGTGGCCTCTGGGGATGGAGAGACAAGTAGGCCTGGTTCGAGGGACCTGGTGGACGACGGGATCAAGTGCGGTTCACATGGTGCAAGAAGAGCAAGACGAAGTCGTGAACAAGGAGCCGGTGCAGACGTGGCGACCAAGTCAAGGAACAAGGCAAGATCGAGTAGGCTGTCCGGGTGCTGAAAGCAAAAGACTTGTGGCTTGAACCTTGGCGTGGAGGTCCTGCAGCCGCACGCGGGGTTTGGTGGTTTGGCCACAAAACCATCGGTGGAGGGTTTCTCGGTTTGGGCCTCAAAACCGAGCCCGAAGGCCCAACATGATGGAGACGGGATCTGAGTGTGTCGGGAAGCTTCGAAGCGCAGGACACGCGGTGACATCGCGGGGCTTGCGTCGGGAGTACGCGAGGTGCGGTGGAGGTGTGGCCGTCCGATGGCGTTACCTACAACTTTACCAGAGTGCCCCTCGGGGGTGTGTATCTTTACTTTAAGTTGTAGGGGTAGTTTAGACTTTTGGCCATCTCTGCTCCACTAAATATAAATAGGAGGGAGAGGGGATGGCTAGGCATCCTTTGAACTGCTTCTCATTTTCTTTCTCTCTAGGCTAGCCAAAGCGATCACGAGCACATCTTCAAGCAGGTAGGATGCGGGAGGATTGCTAGCCTTTGTAAAGAATTTGACTTTGTTATGTATGGAAGAATTCTTGTTCTAGTTCTATCTCCTTCTTGATTCCCGAGTTGTTTTTGTGCTATTTTCGGTGGTTTTCTTGTCGATTCATGTTTGTCAATTTCTAGGCTGTTTGCTCTCGGATTTCATTGAGGGGATCATGGGTGAGTGCCTTGTGCCTCTTTGTGAATGATCTTGACCCCTCAAACGCCGGGAATCGGTCTCGATTTGGTGAGGATTGGATGAACTCGAGATGAACACCTTTTCTCGGTAGATTTGTGATTCCGGATGTTTTGGTTGGTTTGAGGCCATAAGATTTTAGGCATAGCATCTCATAGAGACGCTTCTCATCTTCCTAAAATTTGGGCTCAATACATCCAGCGGTTTGGGAGATCCGTTGATTGGAAGTTTGAGTTGACTTCGCGGGTTGCTCGGGCTGCGTCTATCTACATAGGACGGACAGTCCGTGGAGGCCATACGGACAGTCCGTGAGGACTGGATGTTTGTCGTGTTCTTCACGAGTTCTTGTTTTGCATCTTTTGATTCTCGTGTGCTTTGATTTTGTTTCGGACGGGGTTTGACGGACCGTCCATGTGACGGGTCGGACTGTCCGTGAGCTATACGGACCGTCCCTGAACCGTCCGACCAATGGTCCGTAAAACGAAAATAGTTTCTGTATGCTCTGGAGCTTATTACGGACCGTCTGTGAGAGACGGTCGGACCGTCCGTCCGTAGGGTCGGACAGTCCGTGAGTAGGGGTCGGACTGTCCGTCCCAACTGGACAGATTCGACCGAGCTCTTTGGTTCTTTGATTCGCTCTTCCGTTCTTTGATCCAAGGTTGGTCTATAGTGCTTGTAGAGGCTTGATAGCCTAGTGTTTAGCTTCCGCTTGTGTGTTTGAGTCCTCGGAGTTGAGATTGGGATATAGGCTGGATTCATCTCATAGGAGAAGAATTTTTATTGGCTCCCATTCACTCTCCCCCTCTCTAGTCGCCACTTTCGGTCTTTCAGTTCCACAACGATGGAGGTTCCTGAAGCAGTGGACGGTACCGGATGCAAGGAAGACAAATGATAGGGACCTAGTGGTGTGCTTCAATGTAATTTTCTTTTATGTTGAGATCTCAGCAGTTGTAAAAGTGGTTCTAATTTAATGAAATCTGATCCCTTCTTAAAAAAAAAAGATGCATCATTGATTATATCTATCCTTCCTTCTCCTCAACACTACATGCATCTTACTATGGCGTGCATGCCAAATATTATTTTTTGAGTTTATTAATTCTAGATCACATCACCATCGTAATTCTTCCCTCAGGCATTGTGTCAAGCATAGGAGCCCTTTCTCCGGTGACTAGTAGCTTTGGTGAAGCAAGATTTGGGGTGTGAATTTGGGTAGGGGTAATTTCAAAAAAAAAAGAATTTGGGTAAGGGTGGTAATGGATCATGACCCTAATTCATTCTTCACAATCCAACTCAGCCCTAATTATTTTTAGCTCAAAATTGTATTAGGTTATGGCCCAACCCTTATTGAGCTCGATCCTTAAATTTGCTAGGCTAAATTAGAGGGTCCTTTACCACCCCTAAATTTGGGTGGGGGAACTCAAGGTTGAATATGCCTTGTGTGATGTCTAGATGCTTTAACGACTGGGATGAATTCCTTTCAATATGTATGAAGCTGCAGTCTTTGATCTTAATGTCTTGCAATGTGGGGCATCTGGAGAAGTCGAGAAAATCGTTGTTGAACAGTAGGCCAAGAAGCTCTATATTGATCAGGTGTCCGGAGGCCAGAGGTGGGTCCTTCAACTGAACCAAAGCAGGGGCATTCCCATGGACGTTGAGCCGGAGCACCTGGACATTGCACAACATGCCGTACCTGACCCAGAGTCTCAAGTGGCGAACATCGACGATGGCTCCGCTGACCTTGACCTCAAATGTCTCGAGAGGCGAGCTTCCACGGAGGAGAAGAAGTGTTTGCATTCAAAATTGACAAGTTTGGGCAGACTGGTCAGACATGTGCCCCAAACAGGTCAGACTGGTCTGGTCAAGTTAATCGAGTGACAAATTGGACTTCACCATTGCGTAGCTCTTATCGAGCTGATCAAAATTCATATGTGGAACGTTCAATTTGGACTTCGGATGAGAGAGTTATGATCTCAGGAAGATCTGCACCCTGGCCTGACAGGTCAGACTGGTGGGAAAATCGGTTAGATCGTTTTAGGTCTGTAGAAATCCGACTAGGAGTTGTATTTTTGCACGAGATTTGTAAGGCTTTTGACTCCTTCAGGAGCAAGACCTCCTCTCCCTATAAATATAAAGGGCCACGACCGATTGAGAGTATCCAATCAATCAAAAATACTTTGTTTCTCTTTTTTACCTTTTCTTTCCAATCTATTATTTGTTGTTCCTCCTTCATCTCTACGTCGATTGAGGGCATTCTAGGCGGACTGCCGACCCTAGAACAACCCTACGTGCGCTTGCCCCGACGGGATCTTTCTCGGGAGAGCGTTCGTTGGTCCATGGTCGGTTGACCTAGCGAACCGGTCTGACCAGTCCCTAGCACGGGTCTGACCGCCCCTACGCAGAGGTGCTGCATCGAGCTCCTCCACATGCTGCACGTTCGAGTGCGTTCATGTGTTGGCCCCAAAAAGGCGTAACACATTTTGGCGACTCCGCTGAGGAAGAAGAAGAAAGATCCATCGTCTACCATGGGTGATGGCAAAGGAGCTAATGTTGATCTCGACCCCAAGAACATCATCGGCATGACCGATGGTGATGTTCCAGATGAGAAGCGCCAAACCTTTGAAGAATTTCAGAAGGCTCGAAGTGATGTTGAATGGAAGGAATTCATGGTGGCTTTCTAGAAGACTCGTCAAAGAGTTGTGCAGCAGATTAAAGAATTCCAATTTCCTCCTCTCCAAGATTCTAAGGTAACTCCCCATGTTAGTAAACCACTTGAAGCTAATTCAGAAGTTGCTAATCTTATCGATGGATCTGTTAGTGCTACTTTTAATAACAAATTTGTTGACATGAGTAAAAAAGTTGAATCTATGATTAATTCTCATTTAGAGCATGTAGAGGCCAACTTTGATAAGCATTTTTCTGGTAATGATGTCAAAGCATCTACTTCTAATACTGAAAATGCTAAAGATAATGCACTAGAGAATCTATCAGATTTGTACATACCTAAAATCCCCATTGGTGCATCACCAATAAACCATATACATAGTCAGACTCCCAATGGTAACTCGGCTAGTAGAGGGAATACAATGGCCGCTACTAACACTATGATGCGGCATACGGTTGTGTATAGCGAGCTCCCTGTAAGTGCATATGTTCCTAATAGTTCATTGCAGCATGTTTCTAACACATTACCAAACCAAGCACCAACATGTAGCACACCACAACCTACTGTAACTCGAGCACCACATCCTAGATCGCCTAGTAATCCTAAAATTGCTTTGGGGATAGAAGGATTTAGCGAAGAGACGCTTGAGTTTTTTTAGACAAACTTTTGGTACGAAACCTAAAACTTGGAGTTGATTGTATCAGAGACCATATCATGACAGTTACGAGTATATCTCAAATCCACCAGGATTTAAAATACCAGAGTTTGCTAAATTCAGTGGTAATGATGGCAGAAGTACATTAGAACATATAGGCCAATTTACTATACAATGTGGTGAAGCTAGTTCTAATGATATTTGTAAAATGAAATTATTTTCTCTATCCCTGCCAGGTGCTGCATTTACTTGGTTTATTTCTTTGGCACCCAACTCAGTTCACACTTTTTCTAATACAGAGCAGAAATTTCATGATTATTTCTTTACTGGTGAAACTGAGTTAAAATTGTCACATCTTGTATCGGTTGAGAAAAAAACCAATGAATCTGTTTCTAAATATATTAGGAGATTTAGAGATACTAGAAACTGGTGCTATAGTTTGACAATTTCTGATACGGATCTAGCGGATCTTGCTTATGTTGGTTTTCTTGATATTCATAAAGATAAGCTAGATGGTCAAGAATTCCTAGATGTTAGTCGGTTATTACAAAAGGCTCTAGCAAATGAAAACGGACTTAAAGAAACTAGAAATTCGCAAAAATCCAATGAAAATGCCAATCATCCTGTTTATGCGGTTGGTTATGCATCTGGTAATTCGGATGATGAAAACAATGATATTTTAACTGCTGAATCCACATGGTCACGGAAAGATAAACCTAGTACTTGTGCTTCTCTCAAGCCGGTCCACAAGAATCGACAAGAAGAAATTAAGTATAGTTTTGATGTAGCCAAGTGCGGTAGGATTTTTGATGAGTTGCTGAGACTTGGAAAGATTATAATAACTCATACTATGCCACCACAATTGGAATTGAAGAAGTGTGCTTACTACAAATATCACAATTCTTATTCTCATGCAACTAATGATTGCAATGTGTTTCGCCGGCAAATACAGTCAGCCATTAATGAAGGTTGTTTGATTTTCCGTGATATGTAGGTTGATAGTAATCCTTTTCTTGTAAATGCCTTTATGAACACTATTGAAATACAAAATCCTAAAGTGCTAATTCGGCCACATCAGGTTGAAAAGGGTAGTCATTGGTTAGGAAAAACCGAACGAGAAAGTAGTGCTGCAGGAAGCCCCTCAAGGCGCATTGGATACTTTGACGCTTGGGGGGACAAGACAAAAACAAAGATGACGGCGCTGCAAAGACCGGTCTGATCGGTCATAGAACCGGTCTGACCGGTTCATCCAGGAGCAGCAGGATTGCTTCCAAGTCAAAGAATGAGAAGCCGACCTTCAAGGAGCTTTTGGCCAAGTACAGGAAGGGAGTAACCAACCAGAAACGAGGGAATCAGCCAAATAAAGGTAAAAACTTGAATTCCTCACCAAAGCATCAAAATAAATTACATTCTTGTGAATGTCAAGTAAATTACGCTGCTGCACCATATACATATTTTTGGCCGACTACACGGTGATCTTGGTTATATCCTTGCTATTATTCACCTTTGGATTATAATAGTTTACATAAGCAACCTTTTATTATTCAATATCCCCATGCATATGCAAATTATGGATCATTGCAAAGATCGATTGTTACTGATAATAATCTGATTATAAGTGTACCATCGATTGTTACTGGTAATAATCTGGTCATAAGTGTACCCATTGATGCTAAAAGAGGAGAGAAAGACAGCAAGGAAGATCCAAAATACTCACAGCCGAGGTGGTGTCCCTCAGGCTTGTCTCATACTCGATAGAGAAGATTGCAGCGGATGCGGAAGCAAAGATCAATGGAGCAACAAGCAGCGGTGACACCAGCAAGGCCAGCAGCAACTAAACAGGTGTGGAGGCCAAAGCAAGTTGTTCCTTGACTTGAAAGTAAGTTTCATGGCAGATAAGGTGTTATCGCCCATAGGGGCAGTATATGAGTGATGCATTGTTAATAATCATCTTTAGCCAATTTTGATAATTGAGAATATTTTTTGGCACGCAAGTTTTGCCATAAAGCTGGGAGCATATGTTCGTACTCAAAATTGGTAGGTCTAGGTAGACCGGTCAGACCTGTGCCCCCAATCAGTCAGACCGGTCTGGTCAAGTTGCTCTAATGGCAAATTGGACTTCACCATTGCGTAGCTCTCGTCGAGACGATCAAATTTCATATGTGGAACGTTTGATTTGGACTTCGGATGAGAGAGTTGTGGTCTCGAGAAAATCTGCACCCGGGGCTGACACGTCAGACCGGTTGGCAAACCGGTTAGACTGGTTTAGGTCTGTAGAAATCCAACTAGGAGTTGTATTTTTGCATGAGATTTGTAAGTATTTCGACTCCTTCAGGGGCAAGACCTCCCCTCCCTACAAATATAAAAGGCCACGGCCGATTGAGGATATCCAATCGATCAAAAATACTTCATTTATCTTTTTTACCTTTTCTTTTTTCCTGACTTTTCCAATCTACTACTTGCTATTTCTCCTTCATCTCTACGTCGATTGAGGACGTTCTAGGTGGCCTGCCGTCCCTAGAACAACCCTGCGTGTACTTGCCCCGGATGAGCGTTCGTTGGTCCATCGTTGGTTCACCTTGGCGAACCGGTCTGACCGGTCCCTAGCACCGGTCTGACCACCCCTGCGTAGAGATGCTGCATCAAGCTCCTTCGCATGCCGCACGTTCGAGTGCGTTCATGTATTGACCCAAAAAAGAGTCAACAATAAAGCTGTCCACAAACTCTCGGACCTCCTCAAAGGGGATTGGCGCTTTCCTGTCGGCGCCGACGATGCGCAAACCACTGGTGTGCTTCGCTGCTTTCAGAGGTGGAGCCAGCGCCGGGCAAGCATGCAGGTCTGCATGGCCTGCTGCGCAGGGAGGAAGGAGGGGATGCAGTGCAAGATCTCATTCGGGAGGGCGCCGATGCGGTCGCCGCCGCTCCCTGGAGCTACGTCCGGCGCTCCATTGCGTGATTTACCCGTAGACATTCCGGCGGCCGCGGAGGATGCCTAGGTCCACAGGATAGGAGGCAGCGGGGTGAGCTGTGAGATTTGGGGATGGGGCAGATTGGGGTTTTGTGGGTGGAGGCGCGGATGAATTGGGGTGGCGGGGCTGTGGGGGTGCTGCCGTGCTAGTTCTCAGCGGCTGTGCTAGTGCGGATCCATATGTGCGGCCACGATGGCGGGCTGCCGGCGACTGTATACTGTATGACTGGAATGCGGCAGCAACGGCGGGAGAAGGTCGGGGGTGGCTGGAGGTAGGAGAGGTTGCGGGACCACAGTAATTGGGAAACTTACCGCAGCAGCATTACATTTTCTTTCTTTCTTTCTTATTTACTAGGATCGTGCCCGTGCGTTGCTACGGGCAAAATGTCATCATATTCTAATACAACACCTTATTTAAAAATCCATAGAAATGCCTCATGCAAAATCTTGGTCACGAATGCCATTTATGTTTTGAGATTCTTTCTTTGACAATTTTAAACAATAGCTAAATCTCTTGTTCTTTCTCGCAACAGACCATACAACAATCTCCTCTTCTCCACCTTGTCATCAACAGATATTGAATTGTACAAAAGAAGTAAAAACAAAAAACTGTTGCAGAAGAAAGCAATGGACCAATTGCAAACCATTCACGAAAAAATTCGTAGCATTCTATGAATAAAAGTATTTTGCATACATCATATCTAAATATCTCTCAAAAGTATTCCTTCCCACTTCCACACAGATATATAAAAGAGAGGAGGAGTTTACCCTGTGCTTTTGATGTCCACCATACAAAGGAATCCCCTGCACTTGGGCAGAAGCAAAGGCAACTGAAGTCAATGTGCATGCATGAGTAATCTAATTTAGTCAGAATTGAACAGCATTAATAAAGGCTTCACCATGACACCATTATGTTGGTAAACTGTAGCTCATCAGACCTCATCAAGCTCATCGCAGTGCCTTCATGCAAAGAAAGTATGCAAACCTTGTTGTAAACAAAGTAATATGTCGACTTAGTCAATATAGAAAAAAATCACAATCTGCCACAAACCCACAATACCATCGTATCAGTTCAAATGAAGTATAGCACATACGACCATATGCAATGTTGTTCGACTTCTCTTCTTTCGGTTTCTTGCACAGTATTTTTCTCTCAGAACAAATCTACCATACAAATCAGCATGCAGTACTTTTCTCTCAGAATGAATCTGCCGTACAAATCTGCCCAATATCTGCCAAACAGAATCTGGAAATGAAGCGACTAGACTCGCATGCTTTGAGCGTCAGACAGACATGCTATGCTGCGTTTATATTGGGAAAAAATTGGAACCTTACAAGTGCGGTTATATTGGGACGGAAGGAGTATACAGCTATAGATGTACAGATGGAGTCACTGTTATCCTGTTCATCCCCTCACAAATTTGCGGTTATATTGGGACGGAGGGAGTATACAGCTATAGATGTATGGATGGAGTCACTGTTACCCTGTTCATCCCCTCACAAAATCACTGTAGTAATGTGCAGACGCGTGGGCCCGACATCAAATAAAATAACTCTGAAGAGCTGTCTCCGAACGCTCCGCTTCACCCTGCACCGGGGTGCGCTCAGTCGCTCATCCTCGCACCCACCCTCGAATCTCGTTGCTGACGACCTCGGCAATCGGCACCACACACGCGGGAGGAGGCGGCGCCCCGGCCCGCGACCTTGCCGAGAAGCCCCCGCCATCGCGCCGCTCCCGCCGAGCCCCGCGGCGCCATGCCCGCGCCAGCGCGGGGAGCTCCGTAAGAACAGGAGGACCTCACCGCTTGCTCGCACACCGCACCAGCGCCGCCGCACCGTGTCCACGCCGCTGCACTGCCGAGCCCCATTCGCCCCGCCACTCCCGCCGAGCCGCTGCGGCCACGTCCAAGCCGTCAAGTCACAACCACGCCGACGTGCCCCCGCAGCCGAGTTACCGCACCACCACGCTGCTCACACCGAGCCAATGCCAAGGAGCTCCCGCCGTCGCACCGCTCCTACCGAACCCCCGCGCCGCCTTGCCTGCGCCAGCGTCGGGGAGCTCCGTCTGAGCTGCCGCTGCCGCATCGGAGCTGATGCAGTGACGCCACCGGAGCCTCTCGGGCGGGAGCAGAGCCGTCGCTGCCATGACTAGTGGCCACCTGGCAGGAGCTGCCATGACAGGAGTGGAGCTGTCGTCGACGCACGTGGTGGCTGACACTGCCGCAACCTCACGGGCGGGAGCGAAGCCATCGCCGCTGCGACTAGTGGCCACCTAGCTGGAGCTGACACAGAGCCGCTGCGAGTGATGGCCACCTGGCCAGAGCTGCTGCAGCTTCGGGGTCGGCCGTCGCGCGTGGGACCGGAGCCGTCAACGCTATTGGAGCGTAGGTGGGAGGAGTTGCAAGCCGGCAAAGCGTTGTACGCCTCGCAGCTCCCACAGCTACAGGAGATAAGGATGCTCCCAGCTCCCTTTTTTATTAGCACGTGGGTCCCATAGATTCTAGAAAACTCCAACAATCCTCTCATTCCATCCCTCAACCACAAAATGAGTAACCCAGGAGCACTGTAGCACTTCCAACAACTCCCGCATCCCCTTCCTCATTTTGCGGTTCACAGCTTCCCCACCCCCAATCTCCAGTAGACCTCTCTCCTTCCCCCATCCCATTTTCTCAACTGTCAAACCATGCTCCTGCTCTCCTTTGCGGCGTGCACGGGTGCATGCGAGGAGCTCCAGCGGCAGGCGCGTGCGAATGAGGGAGCCTACGCGGTGCGCGCCAGCGGTCGGCATGGCATGAAGCCACGTACGGCGGCGGACGGCTTCTCCCAACGCGGCGGCGGATGGCTTCTCCCCACGTGGCGGTGGACGGTTTCTCCCTACCGGCGAGGAGGTAAAAGACCAAACCACGCGTGGCAGCGGACGACTTCTCCCCATGCGAGGCCTGGCTGCAACAGCGGCGTGGGGGCCTCCTTCTCCGGCCGGTCCAGCCTCTCCAAGCTCGACGACAAGGCTCGATTCAGGGGATGGCGATGCAGATTCGGTCGGTGGTGGCCTTCCTCTCCCCTCTCCAGGCTTGGATCCGGTGAGTCCGCATCGTCGCGCAGGAGGTGGAGGTTGTGCCACGATGCGGGTGGAGGCAGGCCGCGCCGCCGTGTGGGAGGAGTCCGGCGAGGCCTCGTCCCCAGCTGGTGGAGTTGGAGGCGGCTCGAGATGGGGCACGGAGGACGGCAGTCCCTGTCTCCCTCTGCCCCTCCGGCGTGGCACAGCTCCAGGCGCGAGGTAGGGGTGCGCCGTCACGAATCCAGCTACTGGAGGTATGGGTGCGCCGTCACCAAGATCCGCGGCGGCCGACCTTCTCCTCGCTCTCCTTCGCGGCCCCCTCTCTCATCGTGGGAACCAACTGCCGCGCTGCTGCTGCGAGACTCTCTTTTGTGAGCTCGGAGCCTTCTCTCTCCTCTACGCATAAGGGGTATTTGAGGATGCAGATGTGTGAGATTGCTGCGGATAGTCTAACGCGCGGGGTGCCTGCTAGTATTCTATCTTTCTATAGAGCAAATCAGGGGGTGTTTGGATCACCATGACTAAAACTAGTCAGACTTGATTTAGTCACTTTTAGGGACTAAAGTTCCAAACAGGTGGGACTAGAAAGGAACTAAAACTAGTCACCTGACTAAGACTCTCTAATAGGGGAGGGGAAGCTAAAAGGTGTTTTAGTCTCTCTCTCTACTAGGGTAGGATCTTTAATGGTCTTTAATCACTTTTAGTCCTTGCTTCCAAACATGGGTGGGACCAGAGACTACTAGTCTGACTAGTTTTAGTCATGGGACTAAAGGGTATCCAAACACCCTCTCATACTCGGACAGTAAGTCCTTTCGACAAAATTGAATGCAGATCAATGGACAGTCAGTAATTATACCATTTCCATTCCTGAAATAACAATTAAAAGGCCCATGTTACCAGACTATTTTACAATTAAGCACAGACAATGGAGCATACAGAGGCAGCTAGTCTAAAAAGCCGAAAGAGTGCCAGCAAGAATGTCACACCCTCAAGCATCATGCACACCTTGTCAACTTTGTCGGCGATGAACAACTCTGCTCCAGCCTGCCTGAACCAGTTCTCATGCTCATGCTGTGCTCGTCCATTCCTCATCCCTCCTCAATTACCACCACTCTCTTCCCTCACTCATCAATGTCTCCATCTGAAATCCCACATGAAAATAAAACACATCAATGCAGATGTACAACCTTTCTCCATTTCACTAAATGGAAAAAATTGTGCAAAATGCAACCTGAAAGAAAAACAAATGCACAACTAGACATTCAGAATTTTAGATACACAATGCATGCATACAAAATCTCCCATCCTTTCCTACTCATCTAATCTTGTGAATAACATAAATGTTCATTAATTGTCTCAGATTTTATGAGGCTTAATGTTTTGTATAATTCTGATGCACATGTCCAGAGAAATACATAGGAAAATGCTAATTTCAATGAAAGTTCAGACTTCCCCTAAAAAATCATTACACCAATATGACCTAACATATTGCAAATACAAGTTGATATAACTACAGTCCTGATATAACTACAGTTCAATGAAACGTATTCTCAAGGTGGCTGGAGATTGGCTCCTTAGTCCACCACAGAAATTCTGCTTATCAATATGTGTGATGTCATTTGAGAAAAAAAAGTCAGGTAAAAAAATATAACAAAGTACAGACCAATAAAAATATTTCTTGGTAGAAAAGTACTAGGTTGAACTCATGTTTCAGGAATGATTTTGCAACCATCAGGATCAACTTTGACATTTAGTTTGTCTGAATACATTAGGAGGCAGGTACTCGATGCAATATTGAACAATTTAGTTTCTCAGGAAAGTAGATAATTGAAAAAATCATGCATGCCTGGAGATTTGCATCTCTAAACATGTGTAATATATAGTCTAACATATTACCAGACTGCAGGCTTTGTGCTTTTGGCCTCCATGTGTATCTGCAGCAACGGAACTCCTACAAATGGAATAATTGTCACTATCTCACTGAAAGAAATAGAGAAGCCAAAACTGTAACTGTCTTCGCTATAGTTTTGGCCAGCATGAAAAATTAATGTGATTCTTTACAAAGAGAAGCATTTTAAAATAATGGAAGAGAACTAATAGGAAAAGTAACCAAGCAGCAACGAAAGATCCAAATATCAGTAATACAAAACCAATGTGGCATAAAATGTAACCAAGCAGCAACCAAAGATCCATCACTACCCCCAAATTTCCAATAATAGCTGAGATATCATATTTGATAAAAAAAGCTTACCGCCCATTTGTTTTTAAAAAATTAAAGTCGTATGTTTAAGTACTAAAAACCTTGTTAATTTTGACATTTCACAGGAAAAAGTTCACATAGTAAGTCACACTCATGCTTCAACATTTCACAGGAAAAAGTTCACACAGTAAGTCACACCCTTGCTTCAACATTTCACAGGAAAAAGTTCAAGAAAAAAGACACATTACAAAGTGCAAGGGAAAGGATATTGAATTCGGTCAAACAAGTCACCTGCACTACACCGACAGTCGATGACTCAATGATATAGTCATGCAGAGATCACATTGCCCTCAACTGAATAGCTGTTAAACTACAGAGTGGACGACCTATCGGAACAACAAAAGAACAATTAGTTCCTAGTGAATAGAAATTAAAGTGTCCTCAGTTTCAAATTAGAAAATTCACTACACAGCAAGTGCCTAAGCAACCAGTTGATAGGCTAGATGATCATATATACCACCTGCAAGTAATTCAATATTTGCTTAGTAAACACTAACATGTAATTTCCAATTGACAAAAATAATTAACAAGAGTACATGAGGATTTTACATGGGCACCAAACTATGTATTAAGGGTGAAACTATATGGGGAAACCATCATGGTAATCACCTGCTATACAATTTGATAACCAAAATTGCAGTGACAGCAATCAGCATGACAATTCAACAGATGGTTTGTTCGCTAGGGGGTTTCACTCTGCACACCATCACCAACCTTGTTTAATGGGTGTTTGCGATGATAAGGGCTATAGCACAATTAGCATCCAACTGATGCACTCCATCTACCTTTAGCTGATGTTCTCTGAAATGCACCCATGGTAATTACTGAAACAGACATGGGAACAACCTCTGACAAGCAACACGAAAAAGATAAAGCGAGAGCAAAAAGACACAACTCCTTCATGGCAAGATTATAGATCCTCCATCTCATGTTTGCCTCGTGCTGTGTTCTTCTTTTGCGGGCTCCACATCACGTTCTCCTGCACGAACCTACCACGTGCAAACGCTACCACACGCACAAATGCTAGAGAAAAGGTGGGTGATAGATCAGGAACTTCACTGGCTCACCTGAGAGGGCCGCCCTGAGGTCGTGGCTGTCTCACAAGGACGCCCGTGGAGGAGATGGGGCCGCCCTGAGGTCACAAGAGCACACCACCGCAGGGGAGCACCGGACGCCGGGTGCCACTAGATAGCAGCCGCGGAAGATATCAGCGAGGCTGCAAGGGCACCAGACACTTTCACACACGGGCGAGGAACCAACCTGAGCTGGACCAAAAAATTACTCTAGGCCGAGCTCCCAGCGGAGGAGGGTGTCGGGGCCGCCGCCGCGAGGAGTTGCGGTTGGCACAGCACCGCCTTGTAACGACCCGTGGCCGCCGTTGAGCCACCACCGGGACGTGAGCACGCGTACAGGGTGTCGCCGTCGAGCAGACAGACGAACGGCGGCCGGAATCGCTCCTCCGTGAAGGAGTTCGCCGGAGGAAGGGGATGACCCTGTTTCCTTCTGAATATTGCTTCGATGCCTTCTCGTGTTGCTGCCGATCCTCTATATGGATGTTGCCTCTGCTTGGGCCTTTGGCTGGGCTGACATTGATGACTGGGCTCGATAGCTTGGGCTTCTCCTGGGCTTCTCTTGGTCTTCATCTGGGTCATGACATTGGGCCTTTGGCTGGGCTGACATTGATGACTGGGCTCGATAGCTTGGGCTTCTCCTGGGCTTCTCTTGGTCTTCTTCTGGGTCATGACATTACCGCCCCCTCGAAACACAGCTTGTCCCCAAGCTGTGGCCGTACTGATGCCTGGATCCCATTGCATCCGAACTGATGAATCAGATGGTAAATTGATACCCAGCTCCAAAGCGACCTTATGCACAGCAGAATCAATTTGATGTAGCTTCTCAACTTGTCCAGGACTGAAAGCATTTGTTGCCCATGGTTGCAACACAGCTTGTCCCCAAGCAACATGAGTCCTTGCAGAGCATACATTGACAGGCCGAAACAATGGGCTGATACATTGCAAAGCAACATGAGTCCTCTGCTCATTGTCTCCTTTTCTTGTACCACCAGAATGGTGATCAGTTTGAACCATATATTGACAGGCCGAAACAATGGGTTGTCCTCCATGGTACTGCTCACAAATTTTCAGCGCACACAATGCAAAAATTATCACCCTCAACAAAGTCAAGACTGCATATAGTGTTGGTGGCTGCATACTGTCTCCTCCATGATCAACTTCGACTTGTGTGAGTTTGTACAGTTCTTGCAGCACTGTCATTTTTTCCAATGCAACAAGTGTTCCCTTTTCACGCCCAAAGCAAAGTTTTCCAATTTCAAGAATAAGAGCTTGCTCTGGTACTCTCACAAATGATTGAATACCCATCTCCTCTTGAATACTAACAGCAGAAGTAAGATACTCTCTACCACTTTCTAGCTGCTGTGATAAACTGTCATGCAAATTAACATTGACTGTCATCTCCTTCACCTTGCAAACTGTTTTGCTGTCCTCCTCGAGCTCTTCCACAAAAACATGGTCTGCATCGACCAATCCAAACTCCATGAAGCCTGAGGAACAATCAACAACCTGCTCATCAAATGGGTACTCTCCACCAGAAGCTAGCAGTTGCAATAAGTCATTGTTCATGTCAAGCTCGGATGACATTTCCTCATCCCATACAACCTTGCCAAGTATTTCATCATACACCTGTGCCTTGCTCTCAAACAACATTGTGCAGACCTTCTTGTACTGGGTTTGGTCCACCACCTCAGCTAGCTGCTGCAATAAGCCATCATGTGTGTTGCCATCTGCAGATAGTTCCTCATCCCATATGATATTATCGCAAGGCATTTTCTCACAAAATTTCTCTGCATCTTTGTTCTCTACCATCTCATTTTCAAGAGGCACCATAGAAGCAGCATTCACGTGAAGCTCTAAAGCAAACTGAGTGATATTAACAAGAGGTAACTCATCATGGATGTCTGGATCGGCAACTAGCTTGGTTTCTTTATCAACTAGGGACTCTTCACCACAAGCTAGCAGATCCAATAGGCCTCCACAAGAGTTAATATTGTGCCCAGTTCTCTCATCCCAAACAATGACTGAAGGAAGCATTTCATCGAACAAAGGAAGTGCAGTACCTTCAGACCACCTCAGACAAGCATCACACTCTACACCGCTGATGTAGCAGCCACGACCATGGTGATCTGACTGTGCCCTCGATGTGCCTGTCGATTGGAAGTTGAGCTCAACTCGACCCATGCTGCGGATCGACGTCTCTGATGGGGATTTGTGCTGCATGCCGTGAACCCGCCACCAGAGCAAGCGCCGACAGGAGTCGCTGCAGCACCAGGGAGTCGTTGCAGCGGAACAAAACGGATCCCGAGCCGAGCCGGACCTCTGGAACCGCCGCTTGCGCCTCCAATCGCCGCGAGGAAGGTCAGGCTCGCCGCCGCGGAAGGAGCTCGGAGTCGCCGCCGCGTGGGAGCTCGGGTCAACACGCGCCGCCGCGCGCCCGATTTGCGCGCCTCCAGCCGATCCGCACGCGCCCGCGTCGGATCCGTGTGTGGAGAAGCCGGGGAAGGAGCTCCGCTGGCCGGATCGAGGTGGAGAGGTGCGTCGCCGTCGCCACAGTAACGCCACCGCCGCAACAGCGCCGCCGCCCCACCCACACCGAGGAAAGGTAAAGCTCTGATACCACTGTAACGACCTGTGGCCGCCGGTGAGCCACCACCGGGACGTGAGCACGCGTACAGGGTGTCGCCGTCGAGCAGACAGACGAACGGCGGCCGGAATCGCTCCTCCGTGAAGGAGTTCGCCGGAGGAAGGGGATGACCCTGTTTCCTTCTGAATATTGCTTCGATGCCTTCTCGTGTTGCTGCCGATCCTCTATATGGATGTTGCCTCTGCTTGGGCCTTTGGCGGGGCTGACATTGATGACTGGGCTCGATAGCTTGGGCTTCTCCTGGGCTTCTCTTGGTCTTCATCTGGGTCATGACATTGGGCCTTTGGCTGGGCTGACATTGATGTCTGGGCTCGATAGCTTGGGCTTCTCCTGGGCTTCTCTTGGTCTTCATCTGGGTCATGACACGCCTACACCAAGGCTGACGGCACGGACGCGTGCAGGAGCACAGTGGCCGTCGCTGCTGCTGCTGCGGACGTCGAGTGGTGGTGCGCCCGACCTAGCGCGGCGGACGGTCAGATCGAACGGCGAGTGGTCGTGCGAGGTGGCGGCGTCAGATTGGGGGCGTGTGGCGGCCGGGGGATTGACTGACAGTGGCGGCGGCCGCTCGCGATCGAGGATGGGGATTGGGGAGGCTGCGGCGCGGGTGGGGGCGAGCGGACGGCGGCAGACTCGACAGCACAGAGGCGCGCACTGGCCGTCAGGCGGGGGTAGGGGCAGCAGCGGACGCAGGAGGCACGTGGCTGGGGGAGGACCCCCTTCCCCGATGGCGGCGGCAGGGCTTGGTGCAGGGGAGGAATGAGAGGAGGCGGCAAGATTGTCGCAGGTGAGGGGGGCGCGCGCGGGAGGGGGCAATGGGTGGCGACTGGTGAGGCAACGGGTACGGGGTAGGAGGGGGTGTGGGGAAAGGTGTGGTCGTGCGGGGGAGCAGACGGCTGTTGGTGCTCGGGGCTGCGGCGGGTGCGGGGATGAAGATCGGACGACAGAGGAGGAAAAAAAGGACGGGGAGAGGGAGGAGGAGGCGCGGGGAGGCGGAGCCACAAAAAGTGAACGGATGTTTTGTCCATCTTTGATTCTTTTTTTAGCAAGTAGAGATATAAGAAAATTTCACTGCAGCAACGTGCTTATTCGGGTAGTTTTAACTTTTAAGTGACACTGGTAAATAGCCTATCCCGTATATAAATGATAACATTGTACAGACTCATCTATTTGAAATTTGACATTTTTCACAGTTCATTTTCTAACTCAATCCTACTTTCCTACTCAGTTTGTTTTGACCCAAGTTAGCAGGGGAAGCCTCTACCTATTTTTTTATATTTTTTTTATTCTAGCCCCGCTCCGTTTAATTCGATCTCACGGAGAGTCGTACTCGGGACTGCTTGGTGCTGGTTAGGTGCTAGGCTAGATGCCATTTCACTACTTTCCTACTCAGTTTTTACCAAACCACCTTAGTACGCACATACGTGAGCCATTCAATATGTTCTTCTAAATTGCGAGTCATCAATGTGATCTTTACCGAGATTAATATTACCTCCACATCGAAATATTTATCACCGTTGATTTTTGTTCACGTTGTTTGACAATCCGTCTTATTGAAAAATTATTTCAAATATACCTTGTGACTTACTTTGTCATCAAATGTTTTTTAAGCATAACTTATCTTCTTATATATTTGCAATCAAACGTTGTAAGAAACAACGACAAATATCAGGAGTACTATAATTACTTAGAAATACTTCTATAATATAGTCTTGATACTTTATATACATTTCACAAATAAATTTACCAATGAGAGCTTATAGGTTTTCGTATTGACTTTCACAATTTGTATAATTTTTTAAAGAAAATATGACGAATAAATCTGATGCAATCACTTCGACAAGATCACGAGATTGACTCGACTAGTTTGGTCAGTAGTGGCTCTACATGGTAAAAAAATACACGTTCATTCGGTTAAAGGATGTGGATATTGGAGGGTTTGGTAACAAAATAACCAGGGGCGAAGCTGTGTGTTGCCATCGGGGTCGGCCGACCCCACGATTTTTGAAGAACCTACTGTAGCTATCGATTTTCACCAGCTTGGACCCCTGTAGAAAAAATCATTCATTCTGGCCCACTGTTGACCCCGGTGGCATTTCATTCTGGCTTCGCCCCTGAAAATAACATAGGAATGGAGAATGCAAAATTTCAAATTAACTAAGACGGGTTTTATGCAATTTTACGTGTATTAATGGACTTGCATCATTTGAGTCGGCACTTTAATTTGCAGGACTACATGTAGGGTGTGATTGGCAGCCTCTATAAGCCCGGTCCAGGCTTATGGAATGCAGCCCACTAGTGTTTGGTAGGGTGCATGGGTCTTATGCAGGCTTCCCAAGTGCAAAAAGAGGAGTCCGGCCTGCATTCTCGGAAACGAGAACCCCGAGCGTTCCCAGCTATGCAGGCTTGCGCTAGCCACCACCGTGGGCCCGTTTTGGCCACTCAGCAGCCCGGTTGTGCAGGGAACAAAACCAAGAGCAGGTGCTAGGGTTACCGCCGCACACTCCCATTTGCGCCGCTCGCTCGCTCCCACTCGCCCTCCTGCTCCCGCTCGCGTGCTCTCGGTCACCGTCGCCATCACCGTCGAATGAGGCCTTTGGCTGCCTCTCAACGTCTGCATGTATCCATTCTTTTTGATTGGACCCCCAAACCTCTGTGCTCTGCTCGGTCCCCTCTCTCTGGTTCAATTGCTCGCATGTTCCTAGGTGTATGGTTGTTCTTCGTAGAGCAGAGGACCCGGATCTGGTGTTTTCTTGGTGTATGGGTTCTTTGCGGCCAGATCCGGGTTGATTTCACGAAAATGTGGAATGGACGTTGATGTTTGCAGTAGGATGTAGTCGGATTCGCCGATTCCTCTTTGATTCTGTTCTGTTGAATGGTGTTAATTTTGTTTTCCTCTTGTTTTAGACATGGATGATGAACTTGCTACTACGCGCCGACAGCTGATTCTTAGGGGTGCAGCGCTAGTTTCTGTCATCAGTGTACGGTTGATTCTTAGGAATCGTCGCCGTGCCAACCCTTCAATCCCCTTTGTTCCTATGGTAGAGAGAGATGTGCAATGACAAAGGAACCTTGCCTACATCTACCATTCCAATGACACCATATGTGTGAACCAACTTAGGATGAAAAGGGCCCCATTCTTTCAGCTATGTGACCTTTTTTGCACTAGGGGTTTGCTGAACGACAGCATCCACATTAACATTGAGGAACAGGTTGCAATGTTTCTCCATGTGGTTGGTCACAATCAAAGGTTTAGGTGCATGTAAGTTCCATTCCTAAGATCAGTTGAAACCCTTAGTAGGTATTTCCAAGAAGTCTTGTTTGCAGTAGGTGAGCTTAGAGGAGAGATGGTCGTTCCTCCATCTATAGCAGTCCCAGCCAAAATCCAAAACAGCCGTCGATGGAATCCCTACTACAAGGTTTGGCAATAATTTCTGTAGCCATGTTGCAAAATCTTAAAATGTTAGGATCTCTAGTAATGATGGGTGATATTGTAGGACTGTGTCGGAGCAATTGATGGAACCCATGTGCTAGCTAGAGTGCCTACCAAAGACAGAGGTGCATTTCTAAAGGAAGCACACCACCACCCAGAATGTTCTAGCAGCTGTGGACTTTGACCTCAGGTTCACCTATGTACTAGCTGGATGGGAGGGATCAACTCATGATGCACTTATCCTTGCTGATGCCATCCAAAGGCCTGATGGTTTGAAAGTTCCACAAGGTATAATGTTGGGTAGTCACAATAACTTAGGACATGCACCATTTAACTGTAAACTGATTGGTCTTAATTCTCCATCATAGGCAAGTTCTACCTAGCAGATGCTGGGTATGCTGTGAGGCCAGGCTTCCTTCCACCATACAGAGGCACAAGATACCACCTTAGGGAGTATGGGAGCAGGAGGCCGCAGAATGCCAAGCGGCTGTTCAACTTAAGGCATTCTTCTCTGAGAGTCACAGTGGTAGAGCTTTTGGAGCACTGAAAAATAGGTTCAGGATACTTGACAACAAGCCTTTCCACCCATACAAGACCCAAGTCAAGCTGGTTCTTGCCTGTTGTATCCTCCACAACTGGATACGCAGCCATGGACATGACTGCCTTGTTCCCACTGAAGAGCAATGGACTGCAAATCCATCTGATGAGACCATACCAAATGATGTTGTCATGGACAATGCAACCTGGGCTGCTATGAGGGATTCCTGGGCAGCACAAATGTGGCAGAATAGGAGCAGTGGTAGGAACTAGAATCTAAAGTAGATTTGTGTTGTTTTAAAATGATGTTGAAATTATCTGGACCTGAACCCTGTCATGATTTCAAATGATGTTGAATGATGTTAAATTATCTGGAAATGATATTGAATGATGTGGACTGAAGTTGAATGATTTTTGCAGTGTTCTTTCTTTCATTTTTTGAATTATGGTACACAATTTGTTAGTAGGCAATGGCTCATGGGTGATGAAGTGCAAGAGGTTCAGCCTGCTGCCCAGGCGAACCAAGCTGCTGGCAACGGTGCTCATTCAAGACTAAACTGGACCTGTGCCATGCCTAGTTTTGTGCTACGGCGGTTCACAGTACTGGTTGGGGAAGGTGTGAAGACTGACAAGGGATTCAAGGATGTGCACCTGAACCGAGTTGCCAAAGACCTGTCTGAATGGAGAAATCTGGAAGTTACTAGTTCTCAGGTGTACAATCACCTCCGCAAGTGGCGTGACAGATGGGTGAAGATCTGCATGCTGAAGGACCTGAGTGGTTGAGGACCTGTGTGCATCTGAGGACTATGTGTTGCTCCTTTGTGATGAGTGATTGACAACATTGTGTGGACTGACTCTTGGCTAAGTATTGCAGGTGCAGGTTGCGGCTTGATTTGCGCTGGTGCAGGTGAAGAACAAGCGTGAAAGGTCTGTGTCTGTGTGACCTCCGCGTGTGGAGAAGACGAGTAGGCTTAGTTCGAGGGACCCGGTGGCTGACGGAGTCAAGTGCAGACCGCATGGTGGCAAGAACGACAAGACGAAGTCGTGAAGTGGAAGCCGGTGCAAGGTGACGGTCATCTGTGTAAAGCCGTGCCTTGCATGCGGGGTTTGATGGTGCTACCATAAAACCACCTGGTGTACGGTTTCTCGGTTTGGGCCTCAAAACCGAGCCCTCGGAACTTCAGCGGGCTGCAAGCGCCAGAACCGGTGGGACCGGTTTGGTAAACCGGTGGGACCGGTTTGCCAAAACCGGTCAGACCGATATGTGTAACCGGTCTGACCGGATCTGGGCCTGGGCGCCAGGAACCTTCGAGAAGCGGAGGACACGCGGCGTGATCGCAAGGCTTGCGTGGGTGTTACGCGGGATTGCGGTCGACGAGCATCCGTCCGATCGTGAAACGACAAGACTTCCCAAATTGCCCTTGGTGGCTGTGTATCTTAATTTTATGTATTAGGGGTAGTTTTGTCATTTGGCCTCCACCTATATATAGCTAGAGAGAGGTGGATGGCAGCCAACTCTTGGGACTATGCATTTGCCTTTGGTTTTTCTTTCTCTCTATTTTCCATAGGCTAGCTAGTGCTCTATTGCAAGATCCACAAGAGGGTAGGATGATGGGAGGTTGCTAGGCCCTTTGTAAAGAATCTTTCCTTAGCATGTATGGAAGATTTGGAGTTCATCTAGTTTGTTCCTTGTGATTCCCGTGGCTTTTTCTTTTATGCATTTTCGGAGTCATTTTTGGAGGAATTTCGTACGGATGATTTGAGGGCGTTTTCTTGTGATTTTTGTTGAGGGAAGGGTGTATGAGTACCTAGAGACTCTTTGGTTTGTGATCCCCCCTCAAGATTTTGTGGAGAAACCCTTCAATTTGGAGTTTTTGATTGGAGCCCGAAAATCGCGTTCTTGGTGGTTGACTTGCGATTCCTCTTGATTCGGTGACTTTGGGGACGGATCCATCTAGCCATGGACTACCCATGAGGTACTCCTACCTTCCCCAAAGTCTCACGCGAATCCATTGGATGAATCGGGAGATCGGGTGAGGTGAAGTTGGAGTTCTTCCCGTGGGGGGCTTTCTGGGCAAATCCGGTCAGACCGGTTTGCCAAATCGGTCAGACCGGTTTTGGCCCCTGTGGCGTTTTGGCTTGAGTTTCCGTGGAAAAGTTGCTCTTGGTGCTAGAAGTCTACTGGTACAAGTTTGGTCGAGTTTGGAGTTCATTTGCACTGCAAGTGATTTTGGCATCTTAGGTTTCTGGATGAAACCGGTCTGACCGGACCTGCAAACCGGTCTTACCAGATTTCCTCGTGTCTAGCGTCTAAGTGCTGAAATCTAATCTGACCGGTTTCCCTAACCGATCTGACCGGTTTCCCACTGGTTGCTGTCCAAAGCGGGTTTTTGGCTTCCGCGTGTTGTCTCGAGTTGTTGGAGTGCTTTGATTTGTTCTTAGGGTCAGTAGTACCTCAGTGACTACGTGATCTTAGCAAATCCGTGTGTGTGGACATCTGGAGGTGAGTTTGGGACATAGGCCGAGTTCTTGCTCCGTGTGAGAAGAATTTTTATCGGCTCCCATTCACTCCCCCCCTCTCTGGTCGCCAATCCGATCCTTCAATTGGTATCAGAGCCGGTTACAGATCTTTGTGGTCCTAGCCGATCTAAGATCCAAAGATGGCGTACCAGGATCGGGGTTCAGGTCCTCCACACTTTGATGGCAAGAACTACCCGATGTGGGAAAGACGTATGGCTGCGTTTCTTCGTGGTAAAGGACAGCTCCTTTGGGATGTGACGGTTGACATCACCTATGTCCGTCCCGAGAGCTTTCTCCTCCCAGGCTCGCAAGACATGTACGATGCCAACAACAAGGCAGTTGACTACCTGTTTCGCACTCTCTGTGCAACCGAATTCGATTGGGTCTATGGAGAGGAGCTCGCGTGTCAGATTTGGAACAAGTTGAAGATTGCTCATGTTGGGAACAGCCAAGTTCAGGCCTGCTTGTTCGCTACCTACCGGAGAGAATACGAGAATTTCACTCATCTCCCCGATGAGGAAATTGACAAGATGTTCCACCGCTTTACTACCATAGTAAACAACATGAGGGCCAATGTGACCATACTCCCATATACAGATCATGACAGAGCTATCAAGCTTCTGCATTCACTTGATACATCTGTGTGGGGTGCAATGGTCGAGGCCATTCAGGAGTCAGCTGGGTATGAGACCCTCACTGTGGATGACCTCTTCTCTAAGTTGAAATCCTCTAAGGTTGATCGCGGTTTGAGAAACAAGACCGAGAGCGCGACTGACCCTCATAGTCTCGCTCTGGTTTCTGGATCTGGTTCAAAGACTAACGCTAACCCATCCTCCTGGATGTATTATGTGTCTTCACTTATGTCTTTGCCAGATGAGGAGTTTGAGGATCTTGGAGAGGAAGAGCTTGCACTGCTGACGAGGAGGTTCGAGAGGATGCACGTGAACCGCATGAACACAAGAGGAGGTCCGAGAACGTGCTACCGGTGTGGCAAGCAGGGACACTTCATTGCCAACTGCCCGCAAGAGATCGAGCCCAAGAACGACTACAAGCACCGCTTGAGGAATGAGAACAAGCACCGCTCAAGGCACGAGCACAAGCACAAGAAGAAGGATGGGCGGAGATCAAGAAGAACGAGCGGCCACTACGACAAGAACAAGAAGGCTCGAGCGATGGTGGGTGTGAGCGATGTCGACACTAGTTCCAGCTACAGCTCGTCAAGCTTAGGCTCAAGCAGCGACGACGTCGATGACCGACGCAAGAACAAGAAGCAAGTGTCCAAGAACTTCAACGGTCTCAGCTGCTTCGCTCACGACGACGACTTCTACGGCATGGCTATGAGCTAAGGAAGCAAGAAGAGCAGCAAGCACGACTCGGACTCCTACTCCGAAGCTGAGGTAACTGATGAGCTCTCTTCCTTGCGTCAGGAGAACGATGAGTTGGTATCTTTGCTTGATAATCGCGATCATATGCTTAGGGAGGCTAAGAAAATGAGAAAAGATCTTAGAGCCTCGCTTGAGGATGCTAGAGAAAGGGTAGCTGAGTAAGAGAAGAAGAATCTTGATGCTAAGCTAGAAATTGATTCTCTTAAGGCTACACCTGTTGTTTTTGATGATGTTGAGTGCAATGGGTGTGAAGCTTTTCTTGCCGATTTGAATGTGCTGAAAGAGAAACATGCCTCCAATATTGAGGAACTAGATGCGGTTAGGTCTGAATTGGATGAGTTAAAGTCTAGGTCTTCCTTGCTAGGTGCATGTGCTTCCTGTCCTGTTTTACATGCTAAATCAAGTGAGTCACATGATCGTGTTGTTTCTCTTGAGGCTGCTTTGAAATCACCCATTGCTACTGCTTGTTCTACTTGTGAAGTTAATTCTGTCCAGAATATCGAGCTTGCACATTATGTTGATCGTTTGCAGGATGAGAATGATGAGTTGAGAAAAATATTGGGTTGGTTGTCCGGTCATGAGCCACAGTTGGGCATCATGATTGCAGCATATAAGCGTGCTGATGGGGAAGCTTTGGGTGCTAAGAAAGTGGGAGAGTCGAGTGGAGAGAGTGATAGAGTCGGTGACATTCAGCTTCCACCACAAACCACTCCCAAGAACAAGTTTGCTCCCAAACCCAACCACCTCCTAAACAAGATTGACGCTACCCCAGCTCCACCAGTTTTCCCTCCCAAGACAGATAACTTCCAGAAACCCATAGCCTTCATGAGTGACAAGAGAAATGTCTTTGGGGGAAAGAAAGAAGAGAAGCCACAACCTAAGCCTAAACCAGTCCTGTTTCATTGTGAGTATTGTGGGAAGGATGGTCATAAGAGAGAGTTTTGCCACAAGAAGAAGAGAGATGAGAGGATGGCAAAAGAGTGGGCAAACAAGGACAGGTACCACCCTTCTCATGGTGTACCTGAGCCTCGGATGCCACTACCTAGGTGTGAGGCTGTGGTGTCCAATGCACCCGCTTGGGGAGATAGGAACTTTCCTAGGCGTGGAGTTGCAGTTCAGGGAGCTGCCCAGGTGAAACCGGTCAGACCGGTTTCGGGAACCGGTCAGACCGGTTTCCCCCAGGGGGCTGTGCAGCGTGGCAGGGGTAACCGTGGAGCTGATTGGGTTGGTTTTCGTGATCGTGGTACAGGTGGTAGGCGTGTTGAGTTTGGTCGTGGTGCTGGACGTTCTCCACCTCGTGGTCAATACGAGTTTGGGAGAAACGATCACAGGTTTGAGTCTCATAGGAGCAACGGACCACGTTTTCCCTTTCGTGGTGCTCGTACTCTAGAGAGACGTGAGCAGACTTTCCATGGTGGCCGTGGTTTTCGTAGAGAGGATAGGATGGATTTCTCTAACCCTACTTTTGAGCAGATGGCTCGGCACTGGTTTGACTCTTTTTGTGCTAACCCCAGTGTTGAGTCGTTTGCTCACTCTCGTTCTCGTTTTTGATTTGCAGGTGGGTGGCTTGGAGAACATTTGGTTGATCGACTCTGGTTGTTCGCGGCACATGACCGGAGATCGGGGGTGGTTCTCCAGCCTCACCCCGGTGATGGAGAAGGTCTACATCACTTTTGGGGATAATGGACGAGGACGTGTACTCTCAGAAGGTGTGGTCAAGGTAAGTAACAAGGTCACTTTGAAGCGTGTTGCTCTCGTCAAGTTGCTTGGTTTTAATTTACTTTCGGTATCTCAGTTGCTTGACGAGGAGTTTGAGGTTCACTTTAAGTTGGGGGCTTCTCGGATTCTTGACTCTCGAGGCGATCTTGTTTGTACGATCGTCCCCGAGGGGCAAGTCTTCCGTGCTGATTTTTCTCAGTCATTTGGTCCTTCTCAGTGTTTGTTGGTTGGTCCTTCTGGAGAATTGTGGAGATGGCATAGGAGGTTGGGACACTTGAGCTTTGATTTGCTTTCCCGCTTGAGTGGTCTCAATTTGGTCCGAGGATTGCCCAAATTGTGTTTTGAAAAGGATTTGGTTTGCGCTCCGTGTAGGCATGCAAAGATGGTTGCGTCTTCCCATCCACCCTTGACCACTGTCATGACTGAGCGTCCCGGGGAACTGTTACATATGGATTTGGTTGCTCCAGCTCGTGTTTGCTCGGTGGGTGGGAAGTGGTATGTTCTCGTTGTTGTGGACGATTTCTCTCGATACACTTGGGTGTTTTTCTTGGAGGATAAGGGTGAAACATTTGGTTTTGTTCGAGATCTGATTTTGAGGTTGAAGAACGAGAGACATGGTGATGCCATTAGAGCTATACGCAGTGACAATGGCTTGGAATTCAAGAACTCTTGTTTGGAGACTTTTTGTGGTGATCTTGGTCTTGAGCATCAGTTTTCTTCCCCTTATACTCCTCAGAATGGTGTTGTGGAAAGGAAAAACCGGACACTTTGTGAAATGGCTAGGACGATGCTTGATGAGCATAGGACTCCTAGGAGCTGAGGCGGTGAACACCGCATGCTATGTGTCCAACCGGATTTTTCTTCGTGCTTTTAAGAAGAAAACGTGTTATGAATTGATGCATGGCCAGCTGCCTAAAGTGAGTCATTTCCATGTTTTTGGCTGCAAATGTTTTATCTTGAAAAGGGCAAGCATCTTGACAAATTTGAGGCTCGGTCTGTCGATGGGATTTTCTTTGGTTATGCCACTCATTCTCGAGCATATCGAGTGCTCAATCTTGAAACTAACCAAATCGTGGAAACTTGCGAGGTAACCTTTGACGAGACACAGCCGCGTAGCTCTTTGGTCTTTGATTGTGCAGGAGATGATGAACTTGGCGAGGAGATCTTTGAGAAGGTGGCAGATGAGCTAGAGGATGATGAAGATGGAGATGATGCACCCGCAGCAGATCGTGTACCTACTACTTCCACTATGACAACGATGCTCGAGGATGGTCCATCCCCTACTCCTACGACGACTGATGGAGTTCGAGTGGAAGCTGCTGTTGAGGGGGGGTTGGAGAACTTTGAGAGAAACAAGGTGTGGGAGTTGGTTGAGCCTCCACAAAATTGCAAACCTATAGGTACCAAGTGGGTGTGGAAAAAAAAAGAGGGAGAAAATGGTGAGGTGGTGAGAAACAAGGCGAGGTTGGTTGCTCAGGGGTTTTGCCAAAAAGAAGGGATAGATTATGAGGAAACTTTTGCTCCGGTGGCCCGTTTGGAGGCAATTCGGATCCTTCTAGCATTTGCTATTGCTAAAGGGTTCAAATTGTACCAAATGGATGTGAAGAGTTGCGTTCCTAAATGGGTTTCCAGAGGAAGAAGTGTATGTGAGACAACCCCCGGGTTTTGAGAGTGAGAAGTTTCCCCACCGAGTGTTCAAACTTAGAAAAGCTCTCTATGGCCTCAAACAAGCATCCAGGGCGTGGTATGGCAGGTTGAGGAGTTTCATGTTTAGCAAGGGGTTTGTGATGGGTAAGGTTGATCAAACTTTGTTTCTCCTTAGGCATGGTGATGATATCCTGATTGTTCAGATTTACGTAGATGATATTATCTTTGGTGGTTCTTCTCACGCTTTGGTTGCCAGATTTGCAGAGGATATGAGCAGGGAGTTTGAGATGTCGATGATGGGCGAGTTGCAGTTCTTTCTCGGACTTCAAATCAAGCAATGCAAGGACGAGACGTTTGTGCATCAGTCGAAGTACACCAAGGACATCGTCAAGAAGTTCAAGATGGACGACTCCAAACTGATGGCGACATCGATGAGTACGACTACGACCCTGGACGCGGATGAAGAAGGTGAACCGGTGGATCAGAAGGAGTACATGAGCATGATCGGCTCTGTCCTCTACTTGACGGCTACGAGGCCAGACATACAGTTCAGTGTGTTTTTGTGCGCTCGTTTTCAGGCATCGCCGAGGACCTCACATCGGCAGGTCGTCAAGCGGATATTTAGGTACTTGAACTATACCCCCGAGTTTGGCCTTTGGTACTCCGCGGCTTCGACACTCAGTCTTCATGGTTTCTCGGATGCGGATTTTGCTGGGTGTCGGTTGGATCATAAATCAACTTCTGGAATGTGTCAATTTCTTGGTTCTTCTTTGGTGTCCTGGTCATCCCGCAAGCAGTCTAGTGTAGCCCAATCTACCACATAAGCCGAGTACGTTGCTGCCGCTAGCTGTTGCTCCCAGCTGCTTTGGATCACATACACTATGAGCGATTTTGGTGAGGAGAGTGCCCAGATCCCACTGTATTGTGATAGCACCAGCGCCATAAGTGTTGCAAAGAACCCAGTTCTCCATTCCAGAACCAAGCATATAGAGGTGAGGTACCACTTCTTGAGAGACAATGTGGAGAAGGGTAAAATCAGCTTGATCCATGTTTCCACCCAAAACCAGCTGGCTGATATTTTCACCAAACCTTTGGACCAAGCTACCTTTTCTCGCTTACGGCGTGAGCTTGGTGTTTGCTTGATCACTTGAGTTGGATTTTGGGATTTTGTGTATCATATGTATCATATGTTGGTTTATTTTTGCATTGCATTTGTATCATGATGTATAGGCATCTTTGTATCTTAGATATGTTTTGCATCGATAGGATGAGCTTCTCCTATATGCATTGAAGACCATAATGTGCTATATGTGAGATCTTGAGCATGTATGATATGACTTGTGATGGATAGCTGCTCTTGGTAGTTTTGCTATGTTTGTATGATGAGCAAGCTTATTTTGGAAAATGATAGGATAGATTCTCTCTTGTGAGTAGAGGCTTGCTCATGATCCTGATTTGCTTTGATGATCTATATCATGCTTAATTTGTGGTTGGATGGCATGTTCATGTTGCAAGGGGGAGTAGACTATTTATCATTGTAAATGTTTAGCCCATGTTTTACCTTGTGGGGGAGCATAAGCTTCTTTTTGCCGCAAAGGCATTTCATGTACCATAAGCAAATCTGAAAATGAAATGCCAATGCTTGAAAAATATGCTCTCTTTTGATCTATGTCATGATTGATTTATAGTTTGGGTGCCAAAACCGTTGCATGTTGCCTACCATGAGAAGTCTCATTTTAAGAAGTAGGCACATGGCTCGGTGACTTTGACATGACATGAGATAGCTTGTGGGTCTTTGCAATGATCTTGTAATATGCATGAGCGTCCTAGCATGAAGTTTGTTTGTTATGGAGCATTTGTGGCATGTTTAGCTCATGGATAGGTTTTTGCTCATGAGAGGGAAATTTTTGTGAAAATGACTTATTTCGCTCATGGCTTGCTCTCTTGCTTATATAGCTCTACTACCTTGAAGAATAGGCATGTACTGAACTTTGGAATGTCTTGCTTGCTCTATATCTTACTTATAGCAAATTGTGGTGGTCTTTGCCTATTTGTGAAACTCCTAGTTGCATATTTCCGATTTATGCCTTGATTCCTGCGTTGTCAACAAGGGGGAGAAGTTTGTGTTTGAGAAAAGTTTTGTACCCCATCCAGAACTTGTTGGAGTTGAGTTGGTGGCCAAAATGCATTTACATTGCGTTTTTGGTTTTTGGTGTGCCCAGCCTGGGCAAACCGGTCTGACCGGTTCCCAAATCTGGTCTAACCGGTTTGGGTCAGAGTGTGGCAGTTGGTTGTTTTGGTTGGGGGGTGATGGCATTTGTGCAAGGGGAGCTTTGATGGCTGTTTGAATTTGTTTGTGACTCTTTTTGTTTGAGTTTGGTTTGTTTTGGTACCAAGTCGATGTTCTCTCATCTTTGCTTGGTGGAATTGGTATCAAGGTGGTTTTTGTCTCGGTTGTGTCGAGCCGTTACCCTTGTCTTAGGGGACCGAGACATTTTTCATTTGTGTGAATCGTTTTCGCCTTTGTTCAGCTTTTGATCACTTGAATGAGCCGTTGGTAGTTTTTCTTTTCTTTTTCTTCTATCATATTATCTTAGTGACTGTGTGTGTTGTCAATGCACTCATCAAGGGGGAGATTGAGGACCTGTGTGCGTCCGAGGACTGTGTGTCGCTCCTTTGTGATGAGTGATTGACAACGTTGTGTGGACTGACTCTTGGCTAAGTATTGCAGGTGTAGGTTGCGGCTTGATTTGCGTTGGTGCAGGTGAAGAACAAGCGTGAAAGGTCTATGTCCGTGTGACCTCCGCGTGTGGAGAAGACGAGTAGGCTTGGTTCGAGGGACCCGGTGGCCGACGGAGTCAAGTGCGGACCGCATGGTGGCAAGAACGGCAAGACGAAGTCGTGAAATGGAAGCCGGTGCAAGGTGACGGTCATCTGTGTGAAGCCGTGCCTTGCATGCGGGGTTTGGTGGTGCTACCATAAAACCACCTGGTGTATGGTTTCTCGGTTTGGGCCTCAAAACCGAGCCCTCGGAGCTTCAGCGGGCTGTAGGTGCCAGAACCGGTGGGACCGGTTTGATAAACCGGTCAGACCGGTTTGCCAAAACCGGTCTGACCGGATCTGGGCCTGGGCGCCGGGAACCTTCGAGAAGTGGAGGACACGCGGCGTGATCGCAAGGCTTGTGTGGGTGTTACGCGGGATTGTGGTCGACGAGCATCCGTCCGATGGTGAAACGACAAGACTTCTCAAATTGCCCTTGGTGGGTGTGTATCTTAATTTTATGTATTAGGGGTAGTTTTGTCATTCGGCCTCCACCTATATATAGCTAGAGAGAGGTGGATGGCAGCCAACTCTTGGGACTCTATACGTTTGCCTTTGGTTTTTCTTTCTCTCTATTTTCCATAGGGTAGCTAGTGCTCTATTGCAAGATCCACAAGAGGGTAGGATGATGGGAGGTTGCTAGCCTCTTTGTAAAGAATCTTTCCTCGGCATGTATGGAAGATTTGGAGTTCATCTAGTTTGTTCCTTGTGATTCCCGTGGCTTTTTCTTTTATGCATTTTCGGAGTCATTTTTGGAGGAATTTCGTACGGATGATTTGAGGGCGTTTCCTTACGATTCTTGTTGAGGGAAGGGTGTATGAGTACCTAGAGACTCTTTGGTTTGTGATCCACCCTCAAGATTTTGTGGAGAAACCCTTCGATTTGGAGTTTTTGATTGGAGCCCGAAAATTGCATTCTTGGTGGTTGACTTGCGATTCCTCTTGATTCGGTGACTTTGGGGATGGATCCATCTAGCCATGGACTGCCCATGAGGTACTCCTACCTTCCCCAAAGTCTCACGCAAATCCATTGGGTGAATCAGGAGATCGGGTGAGGTGAAGTTGGAGTTCTTCCCGTGGGGGGTTTTCTGGGCAAATCCGGTCAGACCGGTTTGCCAAACCGGTCTGACCTGTTTTGGCCCCTATGGCGTTTTGGCCTGAGTTTTCGTGGAAAAGTTGCTCTTGGTGCTAGAAGTCTTCTGGTACAAGTTTGGTCGAGTTTGGAGTTCATTTGCACTGCGAGTGATTTTGGCATCTTAGGTTTCTGAACGAAACTGGTCTGACCGGACCTGCAAACCGGTCTGATCGGATTTCCTCGTGTCCAGCGTCTAAGTGCTGAAATCCGGTCTGACCGGTTTGCCTAACCGGTCTGACCGGTTTGCCACTGGTTGTTGTCCAAAGGGTGTTTTTGGCTTCCGCGTGTTGTCTCGAGTTGTTGGAGTGCTTGGATTTGTTCTTAGGGTTAGTAGTACCTCAGTGACTACGTGATCTTAGCAAATCCGTATGTGTGGACATTTGGAGGTGAGTTTGGGACATAGGCCGAGTTCTTGCTCCGTGTGAGAAGAATTTTATCGGCTCCCATTCACTCCCCCCCCCTCTCTGGTCGCCAATCCGGTCCTTCAATGGTGCCCTCTGGGATGAAGATCTTTTCGTGATTACCCTCGCACCAGATGACTACTCAGTCCATGTCAAGGAATTTTCATGTTATGTTTGTTCTCATTTGATGGTTCATCACAGTTTTAAGATGTACTGGTTTTGATGTTATGGTTATACATCATTTCTTATACCTTTCAGGACCACCCGAAAGATGCTGAGTTTCTGAACCAGCCTCTGGCGAATTACCCTCAGATGCAGGCCATATTTGGCAGTGGAGTGGCTACTGGGAGGTTTGCCATGGGCTCCAATAAACCGCTAGGAGACCCAGCTGATGCTGAGACAATTGATGTTGACGCTGACGCTCATGCTCCAATGGAGGCGACCGCTGATGGTTCTGATTGCAAGGGAAAGACATTGGGCAAGAGGAAGAGGCACCTAGCAGAAGAAGAAGGATCTATGCGAGGCTTGACTGATGCTATTTGGGGTTTTGCTGGGGCTGTTACTGCTTCCATTAATTCAGACGGGACTCCAGGGATTGTGAAAGCTGTGATTGGGTGCCCCAACTACAGTAACGCTCAACTAATGTTCTGTCTGGATGACCTAATGGAGCACAAGCGGTCTGCCCTGGGCTTCATCGACATGGACACTGAAGAAAGGGACCTCTGGATTGCTTGTCACTTGAGCAAGCACAACATGTTCGGCTGAACCCAAATTTGCAACAGCTTAGAATTTTTTGGATGACTTCTAACCACCTAACTATTTGAGCCGGTTGGCCAATTTTTGTAACTGATCTTGGTGCCTTGAACACTGTAACGGTTGCAATCTTTTGTAAATTTAATCTTTGGTGGTAGGTAGTGCATACTGGATGGTATGCCTAGGATAGCATTCCTTGTTGCAAACATTGACAATTGGTGTGCTGTCATGTGGTGGCTTAAAATTTCATGCATTTGTTGCTTGTGCTTCTCATTGAATTATTAATTTCATATCTCACTGACTCCTGCAATCTTAACATGTAGCCATGAAGTGGTATGTCGTGGTTAAGGGGAGGAAACCTGGTGTATATTCAAACTGGAACAGTTGTCAAGCTCAAGTTTCTGGATTTAGCCATGTTAGCTACGAGAGTTTCAAGTCTAAGGAAGATGCAATGATGGCGTACAATGGGAGTACAATGGTTCTGGAAGATGGTGCAGTTAACAAGATGGTGCCAGAGCTTACCAAGACCTAAAATGTCCAGGCCTTCATCAATACGGCTGCCTAGTGATGATCATGATCCTACTTTTGGCTGTTGTTCTCAAGTTGTATTCCAGTTAATTCTAGTAGTAATGTATGAGGCAAGAGTCATCAATTATTGTATCAGTAATGTTCATAAACATTTCAGTAGCAATTCATGAAACATTTCACATCAGTTCAGCAATTGTTTCAGCAATTCATGAGACATTTCATTTCAGCAATTCATGAAACATCTTACATCAGTTCAGCAATTGTTCATAACAACCCAACTTGGACCCCAAAGATTACAACCACAAAAGAAGTCACTGCTAAGCCTACGAGACTTTGACAGGAGTCTCAGTACACAGAAGTCATTAGAACCACATACTACAACCCCAAAAGAAACCAACTGTGTAGAATGTGGCATGCTAGTCATCTACAGAAGGCAACAAACTACCAACTAGTCTCGCCTCATCAGTCACTTCTTCTTGATTACAACTGCTAGAAGAACTGCAACGAGCATGCCACACAAAGCCAAGATGAGTCCATACAACATCTTCTTATCATTGCCATCACTCCTGATTTGATTCTACAGAGTTTCACATGTTGTCCTTGCAAGCCTAGTCCTCAAAGCCAATTCACTCTCCAAGGCTTGCTTGCAGCCGCGGATCGCCTCCTTCTCCCTGATCAATTCAGCCTTTTCCTCCAGCAGTGCTTCTTTCTCAAGAAAAACCTTATTCCTGTTCTGAATAGTAGCGTACAGATCAACCTGGGCATGCTCAGCTTGCCTCTTATACTTGCCAACCACTTCCCAAATAGATGCAGCAGCTTTCTGAAACATTGGTGGCCACTTCTCATCAATCCAGTGAACAAAATCACACCTGTGCTCCTTCACCTAACAACCACAACCAAGAATATCCAGTGTCATAACAAACAATTAGAAATTACAGTGATACCTATCACAATGAGTCATCAAATCTTACCCTCTTTGGACAAGCGAGGTAACGACGCCCTGTGTTCTTCCCATCCCAGCACAACATGCGCCTAGGACGCTTCCCATGGTGGCACCTCAGCTCAGTTTCGTTGTCAACACCTCCCCATCCCTTTGTCTCCATTCCTTCATTCTTTTCAGTAATTGACAGACTCTACAAACAACAAATTCGATGAATTTAGACATTCTACCTGTAAATCCCCACTCAAGAACTCAAATCTACAATGAACCTACTGAAATCTACAATGAATCCTCATTCGACCTAACTGTGTTGGTAAGAATGATGCGGAGATGGACATACCTGAGATTCAGCACTGGTGGATGAGTTGGTCTTGACCTCAGCACAGGTGGATGAGTTGGTCTTGAGCTCCGACAACTTCTCCGGATCTCCAGTGGAGGAAGATCCACCGCTTCGGCCACTTCCACCGCTTCCACTGCTTCCATCGCTGGCATCTATAGTCTTCTTCACCTCCGCCCCCTTTGCCTTTCCCTTGTGGGTGTCATACCGAACGCAGGCCTCACAGGGACGGTCGTCCTCGCACAGGAAGTGGGTGTCCGGTGACGGGGAGCTCACCTCTACGGACTCTGACGGGCTCGACCTACCACCGGTGCACCCCTTCGAGCTCTAACCGTCGTCCTTTCCACCGGCCATCGCGTCTCCCGAATCGCCTCCCTGAATCGCTCGTGATAGAAGAGAAGAGAGGAAGAGATGAGGGGGCGGTGAATCTGGCGGCCAGTGACCGCTAGGGTTCTCCATCCCCATATATTGCTGTCCCTCGTGCCCAATCGGTAAACTCACCGATCCAATGCAACCGGTACGCCGACCACAGCAATGCAGCCCACCAAACACAACATTTATGCTCCACTTGTGCAGCCCAACAAGCTATGCAGGCTACCAAACATAATCTAAGCAGGCCAAAAGTTCTTGTGCAGCCTGCCAAACACGGGTGTAAATGGTGGCCTTAGCCTGGGTTGGGCTGGTCATGGGCTACCTTTAGCCAGGCTAGGACTTGTGCAGTTTGCCAATCACCACCGTAGTGCATGGAACAGGCCATGACGTCACTACCCGTGGGGCCCGTCTGTCAGTGTACACGATTCCTCTCCTCCCCTTCCGATGCAATTCATGCTCTTCCATGTTCGGACTGCTGTTCCTCCAGCTCCTCAGTCCCCACCCCGAATTGCCCGATTCTCTCGTCTCTGCTCTTCTCTGCTCGGTGTTCGACTGGCGGGTTTTATCGTCTCAGCCTTGCGTACGTGACGCCGTCCCCGTCCGCAAGGGCATTTGGCATTTCGCCAGCTCCGCGTGAACTGAAGCTTCTGCAGGCTTCAACCTTCGGCTAGGTGAGGTGATCCAGCGAGCCGGCCCCGCCGCCATATTACTTTTCCATCGTCCCCTGCGCAAACGCGCATTGCGCCTCAAACAAGTCTCATCGTTTCATATCCCGCAGAGGCAGAGGCAGAGCCAGAGCCAGAGCCAGAGCGCCGATGCGACGCTCGCAGCCTATTCGACGGAATGCCTCCGAGGAAAAAGAGCGCCAGGAACGCGCCGCAGGCGGCGGCGCCGGCGGCGGACGGCAACGACCGCATCGGCGCTCTCCCGGACGAGGTGCTCCACCATGTGCTCTCCTTCCCCTAGGCGCAGGATGCCGTGCGGACGTGCGTGCTCGCGCGGCGGTGGAACCACCTCTGGAGGTACTCCACCGGGCTTCGCATCGTCTGCGGCCACGTGCCCGAGCTCCGCGAGTTCGTTGACAACCTTCTGCTGCTCCGTGGGCGCATGCCTCTCGTCAAGTGTGAGTTCTCGTTTGATGAGTACGACGACGATGACCTGCCCCGCCTTAAGCTTTGGATCAAGCAAGCCATCCTGTATCAAGTCCAGATGCTCCGTCTTAAAAGCATTTTGTGTGAAAGCTCTCCTTTCATCTCCCAGAAGTTGACGAGGCTAGATCTTGAAGATATGGTCTTGGAGGACAATTTCCTTAACTTTTCAAGCTCTTGTCCAGCACTGCAGAATCTGAGTCTTACTGACTGCTGCATTGACTGTCCTAAGATCTCATCTGAGTCCTTAAAATATCTAAGCATTACCGATTGCAGTTTCAGCCCCAGATACCGCACCCGTGTTTGTGCCCCAAGCCCCCAAGCACTACTGGAAAACGAAATTTCCCTGTGTGCGGCAATACCGACAGGGAAATACAAAATACCGACAGGGAAATAGAAAAATAATTTCCCTGACGGTTAACCGACAGGGAATAACAGACAGGGATAGAGCGACAGAGAAAAGAAAAATTGCCTGTCGGTTTTTCTTTTCCCTGTCGGTGCTTCCATTTCCCCGTCGACTTACCACCCACAGGGAAATGCACCCCGTCAGGTTTTGAGCTTTTACCCTGACGAACGAAACCCGACAGGGAAAAACACTTGCACCGTCAGGACAACACATTTTCTTATCAAAACAACCTCATTTTCCTGTCACTTTTATTAACCGACAGGGAAACATAAATCACAAAAAACAAAAAAAAAATATAAATAAATTAGTTATATATATTAAAGCTGGAACTCACAGCTTAGCATCCACAGTTTATAAAAACATACATCACATGCATTTAGACAACACAGTTTCGCATCCATAAAATAAGGATATAGCCATAAATTCACAGTTTCAAGATGATTACAAGTACATTTACCCTACAATCACAATGGATAATGAACTATCAGTTAATAGTGTTAACCTTAGAATCCGATTTAATCTTACTTACTAAATTTCACTCCATGGACTTCCTTTCTGTCTGAAAAATATGGGGGGTACATAATTAGTACATGATGAGCTGACGTTTCTATGGCACAAAGTAAATACAGCATTTTACCAAATGTTTAAATTAGAAAGAAGAAAAATACATACCCAGGTGGATGAAAAGCATATGCTACCCTTGCCATTTGGCCTCCTTGTAGCTCACTCCAAGCCTTAACTGCTACTCTTGGCCTTCGGGTAGCTCAGTCTAAGCCTTGAAGCATTATAGACAAACGTAAGAGTAGCCAATGAGAAGCACAAACATCTGATGTTAACAGGCACAAAAATACATGCACAATGCATGACACGAGTATTTCATTTACAAGAGAATATGTTCAGCGCTAGTAGTACATAGAGTAATTTGTCATGGTGATATAATACTCATAGACAATGTAATACAGTACATACCAAAAGTACAAACATCTGCGATTGTAGGAAACAAACCTGCAACTATATCTCTAAAGGAACTAATTTTCAAAGCATTAGCAAAGTACAGAACTGTAGGTCGATACAATATAGAAGAACAGTGCTGCACATTTTCAGACTTTCAATATATAAGGATATTGTACTGCTTGAATTACATGATATATCAAAAAAAATACATTGCACTTCCTTTGCTGCATATCAGCAACCTGAAACTAAAAGATGTATGGTCAAATTTTCATAGTTGCACAGATCAATAAACTAACCAAATCTTAGACAATTGTTGGGCATCATGTAAACATGTACACATTCACCAACGCCGAGCAGTTTGTATCCAATTCCAATCCCACTATCCAAGCTAATCCAAGCACAGGCGGCAGACAAGTCCAAGATCTCAACATACACAAGTAACATAGATGGGAGCACAGGAGGGAGGGAGAGAGGAAGGCGCACACATACCTGAATCAGTAGCGATTTACCAGGAGGGTGGACTGAAGGAGGGGGCAGCCAGGGAGACGGAGGTCAGAGGAGCTAATAGGCGGTGGTGCCCTTAGCTCTGACATCGCCCTCTTGCCCCTCGGCCGTCGCAGAGAGCACTGTCGGCCTCCGCGTATGCCGGATCTGACGGACGGCGAGAGCCCTCTTGCCCCTCGGCGGTCGTGGACGGCGAGCGCAGTCCGGGAGGAGGCAAGGCAGCGGCGGGGTAGATCTTGGCCGCGCTAGCCGGGGGAGGACGCAAGGCGGCGATGGGGGCGGGGTAGGTTCTGGCCGTGCCTGGTGCGCCGGGCGCTGCGCCGGCTGGGGGAGGACACACAGGGCGGCGGCGGGGTGGTCGGCCGGAGGCGCGAGACGGCGGCGCGGTGGGTCGGCGGCGTGGTGGTCAGCTGGAGGCGCGAGACAGCAGCGAGGCTCGATCGGAGGCGCGAGACGGCAACGCGGTGGGTCGGCGGCGCGGTGGACGGGTAGAGACGCTGGGCTCTGGTGCCTGGGTGGAGGCGCAGATGGGAAATGAGGGGAGTGGAGGTGCTATGGAGAGTGGATAAGGTTAGACCTAGGGTTTCTAAGGGCTGGTGACCGTCGGATCGGATTGATGGACGGATAGGATAAATTGGGCCGTGCAGGCCATGCGGGCCGACCGAATTTACAGCCGATTAAACACATTTAACTTTGTGGTTCAATTAATTCCAATAAACATATATAGATACATTTAAGTAACTTGCAAATATTAAAAATGATTTCAAATGAGAAAGTTGTCATTACAATAGTTGTAGAACTTATCGAGATCTACAACTATTATTTTGGTCATTTTTCCATCCGAGTTAGATTGAACTATTCAAATTTAAAATTTATAAAGATAAGAAATTCATATATTTTATTAGAGTAATAAATGATTTTAAATGAAAAAGTCATGAATACCATAATTGTAGAACGCATCAAGATCTACAAACTTTATTTTGATCATTTTTTCATTTGAGAAAGTGATAGTATACATTGGTCGTTAATCCTACATTCACTCACATAGTTTAAGAAATTATGTCAGAGACTTGTCAAATTTGTACTACATGTTATCACCACTTTTGAAAATGACAAAATGACTTAAATAAAGATTGTAAATCTTGATGAGATATAAAACTTTGGTATTCATCACTTTTCCATTTGACATCATTTAGTGTAAAAAATCTTGATTGTAGTTTCATATAGTTCAAGTCTAACTTTGAAATTTGGATATTTTGTAACATGTTTCAACTCTTATGCACCTCAATTATTGACACCACCTTATGTTGACCATAACAATGGAAAAAATTAAATTACATTAGCAATTGTTATGCAAAAATATGTTTTTCTATTCTCTATTTATGTGGGAAAAAATAAGTTGTAGAAAAAAGAACAAAGAAAAAACAATTAACATGCAAACATACACTATTAAATGAATTATCATGATTTTACAAAAAATTAACAAAAAGAACCATCAATTTTGAATTTTTATGAGGGAGAAAAACTAATTACAAAATTTAATTCCGAATTAAAAAGAGAAAGATGAACAGTTGATGTGTTCTTCCTCCCAATCTAGATGAATTTTCCTGTGTGTCACATGAATTTCTCTGTGTGTTTTATCCAACCCACAGGGAAATGAAGAATTCCCCTGTGTGCCATGTAAATTTCCCTGTGTGTTTAATCTAACCCACAAGGAAATGAGAATTTTCCCTGTGTGTTTTGATATTTCCCTGTGTGTTCTTCGAAAACCGACAGGGAAATGAAAATTTTCCTTGTGTGTTTTGATATTTCCCTGTGTGTTCTTTGAAAACCGACAGAGAAATGAGAAATTTCCCTGTGTGTTTTGATATTTCCCTGTGTGTTCTTCACGAAAAAACCCTCAAGGAAATTCGGCACACACAGGGAAATTTCGTTTTCCAGTAGTGAAGTCTCATTCCACTCTGTCTTGAGAATTACCCGTTCAAGACTCCTGTGCTTGAGGGCATGCCATCATTAGTGGATGCAGTTGTCAGAGTCATTCACGACTCTGTAGACTGCTTCACTTATTCTCACTATGGGGATTGTGGTTTTGAGGATAGTGGTGATTGTTATGGTGACACACATTATAACAACAAGTGCGTGCTGCTAGAAGGTTTATCTGAAGCTAAGAGTTTGGCATTGATAGCTGAAACGAGAACGGTATGTTTAATCCCTTGTCCTACTTGACTTGTCTATATTAACTCTTTTACTTGATTTTACCATACAAATAAATTTATGGACATCTGTAGACACTTGTACAGTTTTTTCATATAAATTTCCACCGATTGGGGTTCTTAGATCATCATTTTTGCACCTTTACCATGAGGATTGCTTCATCTTTAATGTATGTTGTTCAGTTTATTGTCACAAGGGAATCGAAAAGGTGCCCCACATTTAGCAAGTTGAAGACTTCGCTACTGAATGAGTACTGGTGTCTGGGTCCTGGCTTCAATGCACTAATTTGCATTCTCAAGCACACACGGGAAAATTTTCTCGGTGAGAAAAAAATGAGAAATCCGATAAACACGTTTCTCGATCGAGCCCGTTTTTTATTTTCTCACCGAGAAGTCTTCTAAACCAATTAATCCTACCTTCCGGCTTCGTGTAACCCTAAATCTTATCCCATTTCTATTCATTGTGGCTTGGTTTTCATGTTAGTTTGTGTGGAAACCATTTAGGTTATTTTGTGTAGAAATTGAGAATTTTTTTCTTTAAATTTTGTCCGAAAGAAAAACGATAAATTCGAAAATTTTCCGAGAAATCCGATAAATGCGTTTCTCGCCAACCTCCGGTTTTTTTCTCTTACCGAGAA
This sequence comes from Cenchrus fungigraminus, assembly GCA_036936925.1. Lineage (NCBI taxonomy): Eukaryota > Viridiplantae > Streptophyta > Magnoliopsida > Poales > Poaceae > Cenchrus > Cenchrus fungigraminus. The sequence goes on along the minus strand of CM072774.1, from coordinate 107,376,876 downwards.
AGTAAACTTCTAGAGAAGCTCATTTCTTCAACTTTTTTTGAAAGTAGATATCCTAGTTACTACTGGACAACTTCTACAGCATTAGTGTTATTGTTAATTATTCCTTTTGCCTCCCGCAAAAAAAATATACTCCTTTGCCACAGGGATGAAAACAAGGGGTGGAAATGAAAGGAAGGTACATTTCAATGCAGAAAACAGCTGAAATATCAGAACACCTTGAGATAGTTGAAGTCAAATGTAAAGCGGGACCAGAACGTTGTCAAAGTTTTGAAGTTCCTTGGCACCTTTGGCATATGTAAGCCTACTAGTGATACTTTTCATTTGTTTCTATATTCTGAATCTATCTCTGGTACACATGAAAGAAAGGAAGAATGAAACTCATTTCGTTTGCAAGTAGTACAGACAGCTCTGCTGATAGGGGTTCAAATATAATTGCATTTCCTATACAGTTACACAAATCGTGGTCATGTTGATTATGTTTCGACATAGAAATGTCCGAAATGATTAGTTCTGACCAGAAATAGACTATGCTAGCTTGCTGCTCAGTACAGCAACACAATCATGAAATTTTGTAGTTCCACACACGATAGCTTTATTCGTGATTCTCCTCTTTGTTCATCCTGAGTCTGTATATGCTGTGAAATTTTAAAATATTGAACTCTGATGCGATGAGAAAAAATATATGCATTTCCTGGATCCTTTCAAGGGAGCCAGTTAAATAGAAAGATGAATTCTTAGCATAGTTTTTGGATTAAGCTACGAAAGGTCGGAAGACAAGTCTGAAAAGTTGTATTGATCAAATATAATCAATCTTCTGGCTAAGCTTCATGTTACAGGAACCTATTGGATTTGAAAACAGCCAACTTAAGGTGCATGCTGGTCAAAGAAATTTCCTTTGCGAGCACTGAAATCCTCTCTAGTTTTACTTGTCAAGTAACTGTGCATTTTTATTCCTGCATATCGTACCAGGAACTAGAATCTTAAATTTTGGCCCTGTTTGATTCAGATTATATCTGATTTTGAAGACTCGATTATGCGAGATCCAAAAATCAGATGACTCCCATAATCCATCTTCCTGTTTTGCAGATTTCCGTTTTTGAGTAGGGGTGAGAAGATTCGAATTGAAGATAATCTACTGTATCCTGACTATTCAGAAAAGTAAGACTTGAGGAATGAGGATGGAAGTTTGTAACAAGCCTGTAATCTTTCTGGTTCGTTTCTCCTTCAAATCGTGAAGGCGCTGGACGCTACAGTACCTGAGGATGTCCTTTGACAATTTTCTCATCATTTCCATTTTGTTGGCTGGTAGCAGTCCACTCTTGTTCAAAGAAGTTTCATCAATTCAGAAACTATGGTTTCCTTCGGAAAAACAAAGTTTGGGCAGTTTATCAAATGCAACAACATAAAATCCACAAAGGGAATAGACTGAAAAAGAAACATAGCCTATCAAATCAAAACATTGCCCTCAAACTTATTTACAGCTATCTCAAAAAGGAAACAACAGAAGAGACAGAGGATGAGAAATATATATGCTTGCAACTGCTGGTCGATCTATATAAATACAAATTTCGTGCATCAGACATCGGGTAATTTAATTAGGTACCAACTTCAATTTCCAAATTTATAACCTGGTCTTTTTGCAGATCCTCTTTCTAGAGATACAGCTTGCACGCAATTAAGCAATTGTTTTTTTAGTTCTCAAAGTTTCTACTATTCACCCATCACATCCAATATTGGGATACTAATTAGGAGTATTAAACATAGATTAATTATAAAATTAATTACACAGATAGAGTGTAATTGGCGAGATGAATTTTTTAAGCCTAATCAGTCCATGTGTTTGACAATGTCATGTTACAGTAAGCATGTGCTAATGACGGATTAATTAGGCTTAAAAAAATCGTCTCGTGAAAACCAGGTGAGTTCCGTAATTAGTTTTTTATTAGTATCTGAACATGTCTTCAGACATCCCATGAAACAGCCGATGTGATATTGTAAAGTTTTTCACCACTCAAACTAAACTAACTATATTAGTATCTACTAGAGGCAGGTATATAGCTTATTAGGTAAACACTTCAATCTCATCGGTTCTGCTGACATCATGATTGTGAGATCATCACTCTGTGTAATCATGATGTGCAGCTAGCCTACTAGTTGCAGCATTTGGTACCCTTCGAGCTGCCCCTGTTCATTTCATGGAAGTGCTAGTGCGGTACTCCTTTCGTTCCAAAATGTAGTTACGGTGCTTGAGGGGAACCGAGGGGAACTAGGTGGAACCGGAGGTTCCTCTGTTATTTTTCACGGAACCTACACAAGGGTATTTTTGTAACACAGAATTCCGGCTGAGTCGTCAACGCAGGCACAGCATAATAGATCGGGGAAAAGAGTCCTCCGCCGACTGGACTCTCCGCCCTCCGCCTCACGACCGCCCCGTGCCTCCGCTGACCGGAGTGCTCCGCGCCTCCGCCTCATCCACGCTCGCCGCCGGGATTGCGCAGCTTGACCTCCCTGCCTCATCCACGCTCGCCGCCGCACCCATCTTTCAATTCCCTTGCGGCCCGTCCCCCATCTCCATCTAAGGCATGCCGGCGCAGCGGAGTTCCCTGCCATCGGGGACGGGCTCCCTCGCTAGGGCGTCGCAGTGGAGGGGCACTTCAGCTTCGTTGCGGGGGCTCGCCGGCCACGCGCCCTCACATCGGAGTTCCCCGCCGCGGGGCACTGGGATCGTGAAGCCATCACCGTGGGGCACTTCGTCTTCGTTGTGGAGGGGCTCGCCAGCCACACGCGCTCTGCGGTAAGGTGTTGCCAGTGAGCAGCCACAACTGTACAACCAACCGCTCACTGGCAGACAGTCTGCCATATATCTTCGTCCTGGTGGCGGTGACACATAAGGTTGGCAAGACATCGTACAACAGCACGGTACGGGTGGGATTGATTGATAAGATATGGTGCGATGTTCATAATCATCTTCAATTTATTGGGCAACATTGCATGATTCAGTACTCGTTTGTTGGCTGGTCTATGAAATCCGATTGGTACTTCTTTTGTTTAATTGAAAACATGAGCAGATGAAGCTGCTATTATGTTCATGCTAGTTCTGATTGATGGCTAGTGACATTAATGTACCATCCTATGTTGATCATACTAGTAAATAAGGAATAGATACTCAACCATTAGCTAAGCTATATAGATTGTTTTCAATGAGTAGACAGTAATTTTAGTATTTCAGTTATGCTAAAAAATAATAGGCACATATAATTTTCAATTGTTACATTATGCACTTTATTTTTTATACAAACTGAATTTCATCTGATGCATCTACCAGCATGGTAATCATTTTCAAGTGTTAGACATTTTATTTTTTGTATTTGGAGCACACATCTACTACACGAAAGGATAAATCAAATGACAATCCATAGAACTGATATATGTCATAATGTAGGAAAAATGGTTGATTTAAGTGAAGAGGATCTCTTAGATTATCATGAAATTGTCAGCAAGACATTTAGTAGCGAGAATGAAGGTCATCAATTCTACAACGACTATGCTGAGAAAAAGGGGTTTAGTGTAAGGAAGTGCTACCTTGAAAGGGACAAAACTACTAATGAAATATGTATGAGGAAGTTTGTTTGTAGTCGTCAAGGGTTCTGTGAAGCTAAGCACATGAAGAAAGCAACAAGGAAGAGGAAGGCACGAGACATAAGTCGTTGTGGATGTCTAGCGAAACTTGAAATTGAACGGAACAAGGAAATGGGACAGTGGTATGTTAAGGATTTCATTGATGAGCATAACTATGCACTAGCTTCACAAGATTTAGCTTGTCTCTTGCGTTCACATAGAAGAATTAGTGCTGAACAGAAAGCTGATATCATTGAGATGGAAGTTGGAGGAGTACGTAAACACCAAATCATGAATATAATGGAAATGCAGTATGGTGGATATGACAAGGTTGGATATGTTTCAAGGGATGCATATAACTTTTGCTATAGGTATAAGCTGGAAACAATAGGTAGAGGTGATGCTCAAACTGTGATACGTCACATGGAGGCACAACAAGAGAGGGATCCAAATTTTTTCTTCAGATATGTGATTGATGATGAGGGCCACCTGAAGCACTTGTTCTGGACTGATACTCAATCTCGTCTAGACTATGCAGCCTTTGGTGATGTTGTGGTGTTTGATAGTACATACCGGACCAACAGCTACAACTTGCCATTTGTGCCTTTTGTTGGGTTGAATCACCATCGAAGCACAGTTGTATTTGGTTGTGCCATAATTTCCAATGAAACATCTGAGGCATATGAGTGGCTGTTGAAAACATTCTTGACTGCTATGGCACAGAAACATCCTACTTCGGTGATCACTGATGGTGACCTTGCAATGCAGAAAGCTATCAAAACCATTTTGCCTAATTCTAACCATAGACTGTGCACCTGGCACATTGAGCAAAACATATTATGTAATCTGCACAATTCAAAAGTAGCTGAAGAGTTTAGAATATTTCTATACGATCGTTGTTCCATACCAGAGATAGAGAGGAAATGGGATGAATTTATGGAAAGGAATCCAAATTTCAAGTAAGCACGCATGGTTGTATCAAATGTATGAAATGAGGAACCTTTGGTGTGCGGCATATACCTGAGGAGTAATCAGCGCAGCGAGAGTCTGAACTCCAAATTGCATACCCATCTTGATAGAAAGATGACACTATTTGATATGTTGCAGCACTATGAGCATTGCATGTCCAACCTGCGCAGAAATGAGGCTAAGCTAGATGCGACGGCATCACAATCTATTCCATTCACCGAACTGGATGCTGATAGTATTGAAAAAGATGCTGCACACGTGTTTACACCTCCTGTTTTTGCCTTGGTGAAGGAGAAAATAGGTTGTATAAGTAAGTATGCTATCAATGAAATACTCGATGGCGGGGAGAGGAGAACATATATCATTGCTGGGATCAACAGAAGTGAGTGGAAGTTCCATGTTGATTGTGACTTCATTGAGTCATTGTTAGACAGGATTGATTGTTCTTGTTGTAAGCTGCAACGTGATGGAATACCTTGTGGTCACATATTATTTGTCTTGAAACTGTTACATGTCGACAGAGTTCCTAAATGTAGTGTCCGTAGCAGGTGGACCATGTCTGCGAAGTCTGCATTTCTTCCAATCAGAAAAAGCGACATGTATGATTCTTGTCAAAGCCTTGAGAAGTATCGTGAGTTGCGCAATTTGAGTCATGAAGCATCTTTCAAAGCAGCACAGTCTGATGAATCATATATACACTTGAAGGATGTTCTAACTGAAATAGTAGGAAGCTATGATCCTTCGAGTGCCCAAATAAATAACGTGAGGTATGGCCCAGAATTACCACAGGCAGTGCATGCAGACTTACCTAATGAGGAAAAGATTTTAGATCCTGTTCCAGTGAAGCCAAGAGGTGCGCCAAAGAAAGGCAAACGGACCGAATCATTCACGAAAAATCCAAGAACAGTGACCTGTAGTCAATGTAAGGGAACATGGCACAATATACGTACATGCCCCGAGTTAAAAGAACTGGTAAATCGTGTTAGTATTATTGGTACTTTTGTTTCCATGATTTACTGTCTTTATGAATTGTGGATGAGATTAAATTTATGGTTTAATTGATTTGTAGGAAAACAAGGACGATTTCCTGGATTGAGGAGGTATATATGATGTGGCAAGGTACTTCAGTTTTAGATTATGCTTGAGCTGAACCTGTAGATATGTCTGATGAACTATATTAGCAAAATGATGAAGTCAAAATAATAAGGCAATAGTCAACTATACTAGCAAAAGAATGAACTGAACAAATAAGGCACTATACAACTTATTCAGATCCTGTATAATGTCAGCATCTCTAAGAATATCAAGCAAAAGGCTGACTTGTTTTGAGTTATCTGATCATTACTATAAGAATACCACCAGCATGTGTAGGGCTGCATTTGTATAGAGCTACAGATTGTCTTAACTCTCGAAGAATTTCATAATGCATATGTCCCTCCAAATCTTATTATTTGTCACTGTATTTTAGTGCCTTGATTGCACAAATGATGTCACAAAAATATGCTCTTTAGCTGTACAAGAATTATGCAGTACACATTATTATGAAGTCTTTCAACTTACAATCGTTCTTGTTCTTGGGGATGCTGGCAATGTAATTTGGAAGGGTGCAGAAGCTCGCAAGGTAATTTGCAAGATGTGTCTTGTCACAAAGGACCAGCGCCATGAGGACGAGTGCTGCATCTGTGAATGCCATTTTGAGTTCTTTTTCTTCCAAAAAAAAGTGAGGCTTGGTGCTGTCACTACTAGATTATGTATGTCATTGTTGTTGGGATGCTGTCATGTTTACGGGAGAATGCCCGGGGTGGTTGGGTCAGGTGGGCCTGATGTTTGTTGATGAGTCATGACCTGTGGGCCCTCTGCGGCTGTAGAGGATCATTCCTTGGTCAGGCTTGCCTGCCCGGGGTGGCTCTCAGGTTGTCTGACAGGCTCTCTCTCTCTCTTTGCTTTTTTCAGCAACCCAGCTATAGTTCTGCAACGCTTCCAAATTACACTCTGCTGGTAAGAAAAAGTCATCTGATTGTGCCTCTGCATGATTAAGAACATTCGTTCTGTTTGCATTTAGCAGTACAACACTAGATTTCTAATCTGAGTGACAACGTATGATGGTCGTTCTCTTATACTGAATTTCCGTAGACTTTCTTCAGACTTCAGACCTTGGCTCCTACCTCCATATCTGTACCATTCCAAAACCAAAAAAACAGTTATGTCTCCAATCTATGGTTCTGATTGGGTCTCCGCGTAATTTACACTAGTAGGGTACCCACCTTTAGTCCCGGTTGGTAAGACCCTTAGGTCTCTAAGGTTCAACCGGGACTAAAGGTGAGAGACAAAAGGCCCTCCCTTTAATCCCGGGTGAATGAACCTGGACTAAAGGGGGCCTTTAGTCCCGGTTGGTATTACCAACTGGGACTAAAGGGTCCCAATTCTATTTTCTTTTTCTTTTCTAATTTCAGTTATTTTAATTATTGTTATACAAAATATGTGTATTCTAATTGTTGTCTCACTTATATATCTACGTATACGTATTTGCACTAAGGTATCTTGTCTACTATAAGTACTTAGAGTTATATATATACACACACACAAATTTATACATCAAAATAGATAGTATTCAAATTACGATATATACATCAAAAAAGATAGTATTTATATAATTACGATATATACATCAAAATATCGTTCGATTCAAATAATGGAGTCAATTGGATGTCCGTCATAATGATGTTTTCCTTTTGGATTCACCACCTCGTCCACGAGGAATCCCATGAGACTCTCTTGAACTGCCAAGAGACGATCCTTCTCAATGAGTGCGTCCTTAACCATATCCATCTGTAATGTGCAAATATGTTAATATATTACACACAACAATTTAATATATAAGCGGTTAGAAAATGATGTATTATTATTAGATTTATTTTACTTACAGAATAATCTGATAGATTTGTACATGAGAAACATTGTATGTGCTCACAGACGTAGTATCCACATAAATTATTTCCGGATTCCTTTCTCAAACACTAAGGTGGAGAAAAAAATTAAGAAATATTAGTGTTATACAATTTAAATTTTCTCAAGCTGAAGTTATTATTTGGATTACATACCGGAAATTTTGTATTGAAGTTTATCCTATCTTTAAATGGTCCACGGTTGTCATGAATGAATTTTGTCCATGCTCTGGGGAAAAATAATGAAAGATAAAGAATTAGTAAAAGCAAACAATTGCATTAAAGAAAACATCTTAGTTAAATTATTACACTTGAAAAAGATCTTGAAGGTCTTGGTACTCTTCGGGTTTTTTTCTCAACGAATCAAGAACCATGATGTTGCTGTTGTCGATTTGAATTATCAAAAGAATCCAATGGAAACTGTATACATGCTCATAAAGATTAGAACTAAATATAAATAACTAGGATAATTAGTAAAGTAAATCATTTATTAGATGGTAACCGTACTTACTTAAAGTTGTAAGGTAGTAGTATACAATCCTTGTAATGCAGCAGAGACAAGGTCCTATAGATTGAGTTGACGACATTGTCTGGGAACTACTGAACCGCGGTTTGGTTCACTTCCGCTGGGTTCATGAAACCAACTCTGTCACAACCCTTCTTTCTCATCTTAGTAAGCTGCAGGCTACAGAAAATGAAAGACGGAGTAAATTAGTAGATCGGCAGATGACACAAATTAATTAATAAACATATGAAAATAAGCCACTTACAGACACCAGGCGATGATAAGATCGGTATTCAGAGCATCTAGATGGTAAACTTCGTAAATATCTTTGAATCTCATCCAGATCACCTTTTCCGCTTCACCGGCCATATCTTCTGGTCTAACAAGCATACCAAACATCTCGAGGCCTTTCACTGAGTGCTTCATGTACCACTGATGAAATCTGTGCATCTTAGTTGGGAGCTTCTTTACCAATTCTGGCCTGACCAAAGGTTGTCCTAGCTGAAAGTGCCATCTAGGTACCATATTTTGATCCGGAGGAGGCGGTTCTTTAGTGCCGAGAATAGCACCTACAGGCATCCCAGTTTCTTCCGCAAAATTAATGACCTTCACTAACTCTTCTGTAGGCATAACTGCAAGAGCTCGTTCCTGTGCATTGAGGCCGGAGGCAATGTAAGTCGACGATGTCGACGCATCAATTTGCTTCTTCTTCTTTGCGTTGTCGGAGGCAATGTAACTATTTGGTGACCCTCCTCGTCTCTTCTTTCGAAAAGACTTATTCAGCAAACGGTCATAGTCGAATTTTAACTCTACCACCTTTTTCTTGGTTTCTTCCTTCATTTCTATGAAGAACTTGAGTTTCTTCGGATCTACTTTTTGTTTCTCTTCGAGCTCCCGCTGTCTCCTTTGTTGACGAAGATTCTCGAAGAAATCATGTACATCTTGATTAGATGTGTCCTCGATTTCTTGTTCTGACTTTTCGTATGATAGATTTCTTTTGATGGGCTCGGACTTTTTCTTCTTTAGAAGTTTTTTCTGCTATGGTGCCTTGGAAGATTGTGCTCGAGACCTCTGTGGCACCTTCTTAGCGGCTGGTGCTTGCTTTGGAGGTGATTTGGGAGGGATGTCATCGTCATCGCTCAAGCTGACACCTCCCGAATTGAATGGTAATTGTGGAGACGGTGAGCGAGTAGGAGGTGACGATGGCCCCAGAGATAATGATGGTGGCGGTCGTGGGGGATCTCTCGAAGGGATTGATGTCTCATTCTCGGGGACTATGATGTTACATTTGGGCCATAATATGATACCATGAAGTGCATCTTTCAGTGTCTTTTCCCCATCACCTCCTAGGATCTCTAGCTCTAGGTCTTCAAATTTTGGCTGACAGATCTCCTCCATACTAACTGAGGTGTAGCCAGGTGGAATCTACATGCCGTGGCTTATCCGTCCTGGCATATGCACAAAAGCACTTCCGAACGCCACCTATAAATGTAGACAAATAATGAAGTTATTAATTTTCTGGAGCATGCATCAATAATTGAGCTAATTGCATGAATTAATCATGTAATTTATACGTGCATTGTGATATTGTCAAATGGCTTGTGCAGCTCACATGTGTTGCGTCGATAGAGGTCATCCACAGGGTACCGTTGGTTGTCGTCCACTGGAACTTCTTCGTTAGCTATGTTCTCTTCAGGGACCTCTGTGGAAGCACAACTGCTTTTGCGAGCGGAAGGGCTAATGATGGAATCCAGCACTAGCCGTTCTTGGGGCAGTGGTCTAGAGTGGGCTATCTCATTTATCGTGGCGGCCACTCGCCGTTCAATCTCTGCCTGCATCCTTTGGTCCTGTTCTTTAAGTCTTTGCTCCACCTGTTGGCGCCACTACTCCTCTTTGCGCTCTCTTCTTCTTTTGCGGCTTCTATTGGTGTCGATGTTTCGCTTGAAAGCAAACTTCCACGGCGCCACCCCGTAGCCACTGCAAGGTCCTGGGTGTTCTGGATTCCCGAGCGTCAAAGTGAGCTCATCAATCTCTTTGTCAACCTTCAATCTGCCTGGTTTGACATCTTCAATTTTTTTCATTAGCTCAAGTCCCTTCTCTCGTAACGAGGGTGGGAATTCAAGGGTACCATCTTCAGGGTTCAATCTGCCTCCAGGAGCATAATACCAATTCTTCGATCGGTTGGGCCAGTCCCAAACTACTGTTACAATACCTTTGGCCGCCAGGTCTTCTTCCATCTTCCGCCACCTGGGAATTGCAACCGCGTAACCACCTCGACCAAGATGATGGTTGTACGACCCCTTTTTACTGGCACTTTTCTTCCCTTGTGCACTTTTCTTGGCATGAACTTCACTTTTCTTGTACTCCACAAAGGACTTCCAGTGATTTCTTAGCTTTGGATATTCATCCCAATTTGGAGTTCGGTTCTTCTTGATAAAATCTCTATCATGCTTCTTCTTGAAATTTTGCAATTGAGTTGCCATCTGCGGGAGAGTCCAACCCTTCACAAGATTTGCGTCAACGTCTTCAGGAAGTGTGAAGTGTTTTAGGATATCATTCCACAACATATCTTTTTGTGTGTTAGGATTATGGATTATCTGCGCTTCCCTTCCATTCTCTATAGCTGATGGGCACGTTGTCCCTTACAATGGCCCCGCATTGAGACATGAACTTGTCAGCGATCTTTTTCGGAGCAATTGGCTTGCCAATGTCTGACACTTCCATGATATTATACATCACCTCGCCGGTGATTACTTGTGTACGCCCTCTCTTAGACTTTTTCTGCGTCGATCCAGAAGCCTACAAGTTGCAGATTCGTTATTTATTACTACATTATCATGTGAAGCCTACAAGAAAATTAATAATGATGAACTTAATGCATAATATATATACCTCGTTGGAACCTTCCGCATTATCATCTTGAAGGTCCTCATTATTTTGTGAGTGGGTGTCGTCGTCCTCGACGTGGGTGTCGTTGTCCTCGGCGTGGGTGTTGCCTTCCTCGGCGCTGGGTATGTTGAGGAACCCGTCCGCCTGGCTACGCTCCTCGTCGGTGTAGGTTGGAACGTTATTTGGACCGCTAGCAATAATGTCCTCCATAATCCTCTCATGCTCATTGTTCTCATCCATCTCAACTAATACTAATTTCTGGAATAAACATGAATTTCTATGAATAAACATGAATTTCGGAGAACATACCCTAAAAACAAGAATCTCTGAGAACATACACTAATTTCTATGAATTTCTGGAATAAACACGAATTTCTATGAATAAACATGAATGTCTGAGAACATACACTAATTTCCATAAATAAACATGAAATTTTGAGAATATACACTAATTTCTATAAATAGACATGAATATGAACAAAATAAGTTTATATGAATATACATGTGAGACATGGGTACCCCTGGGTCCCCACCAGCCAGGCTCATAGCCGTCCCCGACAAGTGGGTCCGGCCCACCAGAAGACCCGCCGACCTGACAGTGGGCCCAACAGACCTGATCTGTGGCCCAGAAGAGCTTCCAGAAGACCTTATCTAGAGAGAAGATGTCTTGGCATGCAAGTCAAGGCAGTTCGGACGACTCAAGGCAATGGAGATAAACTTACCATGTTGTAACCGACTAGAGATAGCAGTTCTGGTCGTAACCGACCTGGACTCCGGCCCACCGACCTTGTCCGCCAGGCAATATAAGGCGGCCAAGGCCAACCCCCGATGTACTCACGATACGCCGTTCCTCTGCAATACAATCAACACCGACAACTGGACGTAGGGTTTTACTCTCCGGAGGCCTGAACCAGTATAAACTCGCCGTGTTCCGTGTGCTTCTTAGCATAGCTCTTGAGTTCTTAGTCTCTGATCCCCCCCAACCAAACAAATAAACCACCGAGGTTAACCCCCAGTGGGCTGTGCATACCTAAACCTCTGGCAGTTGGCGCGCCAGGTAGGGGCGATCGGAGGCTCTTCGTGCAACTCGATGGCAACTGGCCCTAGCGTCATCTTCCCGGCGAGTATGGCGGACTTCATCGCCAACCCCGTCGACATCCGCTTCGGCTCCATGCCATCCGACGCTGCTTCTCCAGCCGATAACTCCATCAACAACACCATGACCTGGGAGCTCATCCCAGAGTCAGCTATGAAGACCCACCCACCCACACCTGGTGATCTTGTCGCCGGGTTCGATCGCGTCGCCCGTATGCTCAAGGGCACCATCGAGATCTATGAAAGCGCCAGCTACTCCAGCAGATCCAACTCCACTCCATTCCACATGCCTCATGGCCTGCAAAGCTCAAGCTAGGTCGCCAGCGACCTGATGAAGAAGAATATCCAGATCCAATCTGGGTTAGAAGTCGTCCCACAGGTCCCGACCTGTGGGACCCGCAGGGGACCTCCGGACCTCCCCTGTCCCATCCACAAGAAGGCTAAGCACACCCTGCGTCAGTGTCGCGCCTTGAAGAAGCTCCATCTCCCCACTCCTCCAAGGAGGGCTCAAGGTCACCAGACCCATCACGCCATCCAATCTCCGGATTGTGGCGAATTTCAGGTCGCTCGTGTCATCCTGACACCCAATTAAGGCGGCAACGAGGTCGGGAGTCACCGCGGCCTCCTAGGTCATGACGTCCTCATCGTCTCTGCTGATGCACTTCCCCAACCTAGCGAGACGGACGACCAGAGGATACAGCGCGAGGCGGCCAACGCTGATCGGGCTCAACGTCGCTAGGCGGAAGCAAACCAAGCTAACGCAGTGGCCCAGGCCAACGCGAACACTGCCCCGCACCCAGCAGATGAAGGCGACCAGCTGCAGGAGCGCCAGCCATGACATCACTTGCGTGCGAGGGAGCTCCTTAAGGAGTTCGAGGAAGACAGTCATGAGCTTCACCGTTCCCCTAAAGCTAACTTAGGGGCCGCCCTTGCGGAGATCTACCATGAAGGAGACACACCAGACATCTGCCGAGTAGCTGCTTACCTCTGGGTGGCAGCCGCCCAGGTCAAAGAGCGCAGCCAAGTCTACACTAGATCCGTGTCAAGCCGGCGCTCCCGAAGCAGGTCGGAGCACCCTCGCGGCAACAACAACAACCCCCCCTTCAGCCTGTGCCTGAAGAGGGAGCCGGTGAGAACGAGGTGGCTCAACCTATCCGTGGCGCCAACGCTAACCGCGGTGGCAATGCCAACGCCAACGCCAATGCTGCCGCTCAAGCGCCAGCAGCCCAACCCGCACGTGCCCCAGGCAATGTGGCGCAGCGCCGACCAGCACGGGACGAGCAAGAAATCCTGCACCGAGCCAACTACGACAGGGAAAACGGAGCTCCGACTCCACTAGGCCCTGACAATGTCCTCGAGGAGACCGCGCTCCAGATACGACATGATACCGAGCTTCAACGTTGTGCCGACTATGACCAACCCAACGGCTCCCCCGACAACCTCTACATCGCCCCGCAGGTTGATGACCCAGCAGGAGCGGCCCTGACAAACAGCTTCCCGGCTTTCTCGCGACGTCTCAGGATGATCAGATACCCGAAGGACTTCAAGCCAGCCATCCAAAAGTATGATGGTCGCTCCGACCCTAACATATGGCTAAAGATGTACTCCGTCGCTGCAGCAGCTACAGGCGGAAACCAAGACCACATGACAGGGTACTTCCTCCTCCCCGGGTGCATCACTTTGTGGGCGTCCCTCACACGCCTGTTCACCACAAACTATCAGGCCACCTACAACCGCCCGGGCAACACCCACCACTTGGCGAAGGTCAAAATGCAACATGGTGAAAGTCTCCGAGACTACACCAATAGATTCTTTGAAAACTGCAACCAGCTTGCCGGTGTCAAAGATGAAGACGTCATCGCGTACTACAGGAAGGGCATCTCCAACCCCCAGCTCTTCGAGAAGATCCACGACCACGGCGCTACGACCATCGCCGACCTCATGACCTACATCGACAAACTCGTCGACACACAGGATGCGGTGACCCATGACTTCAAGGGCGACATGGCCGCAGCACGGGATAGCTCCAAGTCGCGCAAGCGGCCAGGGGAGATCCTAGCAGTAGAAGGACCAAGCAAATCTACCTTCCTGCCTGAAGAATTCAAAGACACCCTCGACGACTGGTGCTAGTTCCACAAGGACTCGAAGCACACCATGCGCGACTGCGAGATGCTGAAGTGCGAGCTCGATGTCCCTCCACCGCCTAAGGAACCTAAGAAGACCAACGATGGTCGCTACAACCGTCGTTACGACAACGATGGTCGCTACGACCGTCGTTACGACAACAATCGTCGCTACGACGACTGCTACCGTCGATCTGATCGACGCTATGACAACAACCGCTGACCTTATTGGCGTGATGATAAAGATTGCCGTGACAATCACCGCGAGGACAGCCGCGAAGATCGCCGCGATGATCGCCGTAACGACCGCCGTGACCACCGCCGCGACAACAAGGAACCTCGCAGGGAGTGCACACCTCCCCACCACCCAGCACCGGCAACCCCAACGGGGCATTCCAATCTGCTGATCGCAGGATCAACTTCATCGTCGGAGGCCGTCGAGCCGCGGAAAGCACAAGACGGCAGCGCCTCCTCACGCGTGAGATCGGCCTCGTCAACACTGAAACTCCCCAACCCCTGAGGTGGTCAGAGGTCCCTATCACCTTCTCCAGGGAATATCACTGGGTGCACATACCCGACCCCAGGACCTACCCGCTGGTCGTCGACCCAACAGTAGATGGAGCAGTGTTGCCTAAGACCCTCATCAATGGGGGCAGCAGCCTCAACATCATATTCACTGAGACCTTGAAGAAGATGAACTTCGACTTCAAGAAGATGGCCGTCTGCGACGAACCCTTCTATGGGGTCGTTCCAAGGAAAGCTGCCACCCCTATAGGTTGGGTCTGCCTCCCGGTCACCTTTAGCACGATGGAGAACTACCGCACAGAGTATCTGACCTTTGAGGTGGCGGACTTCCGCTCCTCCTATCATGCTATCATGGGTCGTCCCATGTTAGCCAAGTTCATGGCCATCACACACTACACATACCTTCTCATGAAGATGCCAGCTCCCAAGGGGATCCTCTCCGCCTACGGTGACATCATGGTCTCCTTCACGTGTGAAGACGAGACCATCAACTTCGCCGCCGCGTCTGCCTGCACCGCCATGACGGAGGTCATGATCAGTGAAGCTGCCAAGCTCAACGTCTCTATGCTCGAAGTACTAGAACAGAAGCGCACGGATACCGCTGTGGAACCTAGTCCAGCGGTGAAAAAGGTTTGCCTCGGCCTGTCCGACGTAACCAAGGAAGTCTCCATCAGGGCCGACCTCGATCCTAAATAGGAACTCGCGCTCACCAACTTCCTCCGGGACAACGCCGACATCTTCGTGTGGAGCCCATCAGACATACCCAGTGTACCGAGGGAGTTGGCTGAGCACTCCTTAGAAGTCAACAAGACAGCCCGACCTGTCAAACAGAAGCTCTGGCGGTTCGCAAAAGATAGAAGGAAGGCTATAGCATCAGAAGTTTGCAAGCTCTTAGCTGCAAAGTTCATACGTGAGTGTAAGCACCCGGTCTGGCTAGCCAACCCGGTCCTTGTACCCAAGAAAACTGGAGGATTGAGAATGTGTATCGACTACACCGACCTCAACAAGCACTGCCCAAAAGTTCCCTTCCCTCTTCCGCGCATCGACCAAGTCGTGGACTCCACGGCTAGTAGCAAACTGCTATCCTTTCTCGACTGCTACTCAGGGTATCAATAGATAGCCCTGAACCCCGCCGACCAAGACAACACAGCGTTTATAACACCCAATGGCATCTATTGCTATACGGTGATGACCTTCGGCCTTAAGAATGCTGGTGCCACGTACCAAAAGGCGATCCAAAAGTACCTGGAGTCCCAGCTCCACCGCAACGTTGAAGCCTACATCGATGATGTGGTCGTAAAGACCAACCACCAGGACACGCTCCTCGATGACCTTGCAGAGACCTTCTCCAATCTTCGCGCCTTCCAGTGGAAACTCAACCCGACCAAGTGCGTCTTCGGTGTCCCTTTTGGGCTGCTCCTAGGCTTCATGGTCGGGCACCGAGGCATCGAAGCTAATCCCATCAAGGTCGACACAATACGCAGGATGCACCAGCCATCTTGCAAGAAAGACGTCATGAAGCTCACAGGCATGATGGCGGCTCTAGGTCATTTCATCAGCAAACTCAGAGAAAAAGCCCTTCTTCAATCTATTGAAGAAGGCAGATAAATTCGTGTGGGACGACGAGGCCCAGCAAGCTTTCGACAAGCTTAAGGACTCCTTGACCCACCCACCGATCATGGCGCCTCCAATTTCAGGCGAGACGCTCCTCCTCTACATTGCGGCCACCACCAATGTGGTCAGTATGGTGCTCGTAGCTAAAAGAGAAGAAGCCGGCCAGGCCTACCCTGTCCAGCGACCTGAGCATTGGATCATGTACTTCGACGGCACCCTCAACCTTGAAGGCACCGGCGCTGATGTATTGTTCATCTCTCCTCAGGGAGACCATCTCAAATACGTGCTACAAATCCACTACAAGGCCTCTAACAATGGATCAGAGTACGAAGCTCTCATCCACAGCCTCCGCATCGCTGTGTCCCTTGGCATCAAGCAACTCATAGCGTATGGTGACTCCAAGCTCATCATCGAGCAGGTCAACAAGAACTGGGATTGCGACAAAGAGACAATGGATGTGTACTGCGCAGAAGTTCATAAACTCGAAGGCCAGTTCGAAGGGGTAGAGTTCCACCATGTCACCCGTGACTTTAACGTGGCTGCCGATGTCCTTTCAAAGCTCGGCTCCAAACGAGCACTGGTTTCGGCCGGCGTCTTCGTTCAAGACCTACGCAAACCCTCGATCAAGCTGTTAGATCCGGACAATCCAGATCCAACTCCGCTAGACCAATCACCAGCACCTCCCCGAGATGTGCACATGGTCGACAAGGAGGAAGACTGGCGGGAACCTTTCATCGCCTTCCTTCTCCATCATATGGTACTAGACAACAAGGTGGAAAGAGAAAAAATTACACGCCGTAGCGCTAGCTACGTCATTATTGGTAAAGAGCTATACAGGAGAGCTGCCTCTACTGGCGTCTTGATGAAATGCATACTACGATCTGAAGGTCTCAAACTCCTGGTTGAGATACACTATGGTGAATGTGGAAACCATGCAGCCTCTGCCAATCTGGTTGGCAAGATATACCGATCTGGCTTCTACTGGACCACGGCCATGAGCGACGCCAAAGACCTCGTCAAGAGGTGCAAAGGATGTCAGTTCTTTGCAAAGCAGCAGCACCTGCCCGCCCAGGTCCTGCGCACGATCCCCCCATCCTGGCCCTTCTCCATATGGGGTTTGGACTCTATAGGTCCGTTCCGTACCACTCCGGGTGGCTACAAACACATCGTTGTGGCAGTCAACAAATTTACCAAGTTGATTGAGGTCCGACCTGTCTCAAAGGTTACATCCGAAGAAGCCGCTAAGTTCATCCAAGATATAACCTACCGCTTCGGTGTGCCCAACAAAATAATTACCGACCTCAGCTCAGCCTTTACTGGCTCTGCATTCTGGGATTTCTGTCAAGACAGCATGATCGACGTCTACTACTCCTCGGTCGCCCATCCTAGATGTAATGGCCAGGTCGAGCGTGCCAATGGCATGGTCCTGCAATCTCTCAAGGAGACCATTTACGACGACGCCTCCAATTATGCCTCTTGTTGGCTTTCTGAACTCCCTCATGTGATCTGGGGTCACAGGACTCAAGTCAGTTCGGCTACAGGATTCACGCCTTTCTTCCTGGTTTACGGTTCGGAGCCTGTCCTCCCCACGGACGTCGTCTTCAGCGCTCCTCACATACAACACTACGATGAAGGAGAAGCAGAGAAGACCCATCGAGTCAACCTCAACAGCCTTGAAGAACATCGGGTGGCTGCAGTCATACACCAGGCCCGCCACAACCAGCAGCTCCGGTGCTACCATGATCGCAACATAAAGGAGTGCACCTTCAACATCGGTGACCTGGTCCTTTGCCGTATCTAGAAAACTGATGGCATGCACAAACTCTCCTCCCCATGGGAGGGCCCTTTCATCATCAAGGAGGTCATTAGCCCGTCTACGTACCGCCTTCAATGGAGAGTTGGCCAAGGAGTCCCGAACCCTTAGAACGTCGAGCACCTACGACGATTCTATCTGTAGAATAGTTTTTATCAGCTATGTACCTTTTTACTTTATAACTTAGTCGAATAAAGTTTTGGTTTTTGCGGCAGTCTTCTGTCGACCTTTATATGAGTTGTTCCTCTCCTGTGTTATGTTTTCCCACCCCCTCGACACGCTCGGGGGCTTGGCAATGCCAGCATGTAGGTCGCTAGACCTATGGGTACTACTTTTTCCTCCCCCTCGACATGCTCGGGGGCTTGGCCTTGCCAGCTTTTGGGTCGCTAGACCTAGGATCTTCTTATTCTCTCTTTTGTTTGCTTATTTTTCGCCTGAATATGGACTTACCACGTGGTCGCCAGACCTGGGTCCTAGGCCCCTCCCCGTGCGTCGGCTACACGTAAGCCTCCCCGCTGAGTAGTTGTAGAGGGGTGAAACGTGTATAGATCCTGTGGCTATCAAGTTTGTCTGAAGGCGTAAAGATTTGCAAAACAAAAGAAAGAGACAGAGACTTTATATAACACACGAGAGAGTTGTGCTCCAGGCCAACAAGTACATAATGTTTGTTACAAGTATTTACAGGCCAAATCGCTCCACGACCTTGTCGGCTACGACCTGCACTCCAGCTTCGATGGCTCCAAGGTCGACGTCCTTGTTTTCGCCACCCTCCAGCTTCTGCAAGTTGACCTCAGGGAAGTGGGACTTGACCAAAGTCAAGGCCCCTACCGCCGCCATCATCGCTGTGTCCTTCAGCAAGATGTTCAAGTGCTCCGGAGCAGCGATCAGTCGCTCAAGGATGGGAGCAGGCTCCTCCGTGCTCTCCTCGGGAGCAACCATCTTGATAATGTATTCAGCGGCCCCTTCGAGGTCGCTGACCTTCATCTCAAGCCTTGCAATGGCCATTTGGTCATTCCGAATAGTCGTCATTGCAGACACGAGGTCGATCTCAAGATCCCTCTTGATGCCTTGCACGTACGCTAACTTCCGGGAAAGAAACAACTCACTCTCTGCGGTAGCCTTCGTGCTTTCCTTGAGAACCTTGATGGCCTTCTTGCTCTCGCTCAGCTCGTCCTGGAGCCACTTCTCCTTTTTCTTATGGTCTGGTACAAAAACAATTGTGTCAGCACAATGTTACACAAGAAAGCTACTCTACGACCTCAAGTGACTCTGGTCATACCTTCACAAACGGACTTCAGAAGAGCGTCCGCGTTCTTGACCTTGAGCTTTTCAGCTACCAGCTCGGTTTGCAGCTTCTCCTTCTCCTTGGAGACCTCCTCCACGGCACGCCGGACCTGCTCCGCCGCGTCCGCCCTCAGGTGCTGTACCTCCTGCTCCAATTGCTCAGCCTTCAGGCGGGCTGCTGTAGCCTCCTTGCACATATCTAACCTAGCCTGAGCCCGCTCGGCCAAGGACTGCAAAAGCGCATGTTCGAAGACCAAAAATCAACAACGACGACAACAAAAAAACCGTCAAACCAAGTGCTCACCACTAGGGCGTCGCTGAACTCCTTGATGGCATTCTTTGCCCGGGTGGCATTCTCCCGGTCAAGGACCATATCTGAAGCCCAGGGCATCTTGTCCCAGTTGATCTCCAAGGGCTCCCCCGGGTGGACTAGCTCAGTCTGCACCGACGAACCTTGTGCTCCTCCGGTGATTGTTTCTTGGTCGGTGCGTGGGTGGTCCTCCTGACCTTGGCCTGCTCCCTGACCATGAGTTGCTGAGGAGGGCACAACGCTGATTGGCTAGGCATCCTCAATCACTGGTGACTTCAGCTTGTCACCAGAACTCTACGCTCCGGCGCCTGCCGTCATGCTGACACTCCCTACCGGGGAAGATTGCTCGCTTGTCACACTTGGCGACCTGGTCCCCGACCTACAAAAGAAGATGTTACCGACGTCGACCAATGTATAGACCTACAACAGCAACAGAGAAAAGCACAAAGGAAAGCACTTACCTCAAGCTCGACCTAAATCGAGACCTCAACGACGTCGGTGGTGGCCTCATTGGCAGCTTGGAATGGGCTCCGGCTTGAGCCTTCAGCGCCTCCCTGTAGCGATCAGCGTCAGCTTGTGTGACCTTGATCTGCTCTTCTTTTCTCCTCTTGGTCTCCGGACTAGGCGACCTTGGCGACCTCTCCGACATGACCACATCTTCCTCCTTGTCGGAGGGCACTGCTTCGTCGACCTCCACAGGAGGGGAAGGACTCAGCGTCCTCTTCTTCGATTTCTTCTTCTCTGCCTCCTGCTGGGCAGTCTTCTTCATCTCTGACTGTGCTTGGGACTACTTTCCCACCACACGTCGGGTACACCGGGGCACGGTCACCAACTTATTGGCACTCGCTTCACCGGTTTCTCGGTCGTCACCCCCCTCCGCCTCCACAGTGGAGTCAGACATGTAGTTCTCGATGGTCGCCAGTGGAGGCTCTACCATGTCCTCCACCGTCCTCAACTTCCTGCTCATCTCCTGACCAGCAGGCAAAGGTGCCGGGCACCAGTACGCCAAGGCTCGACTCTGTAAAACAATAAGGAAACTTATGAGAGGTCGTTCTTCACAGAATCGAAAGTAGACAAGACTCAGGTCAAAGTCTTATCACGTCGACCGGGTTGACCAGTGAATATGCCTTTGGGCAGTTCACGTTGCGAATGACTTCGCAGAACATCTGCACCACACGATCAGCCATCTCGACCTTGGAGACCTTCCTAAACTTCTCACGAGTAGGGTCTCTTTGACCCCAGTACTCGTATGCGGGGTGGATCCAGTTCTTGATTGGTTGGATCAGTCGCCGGCTGAAGTTGATCGCCACTGCGCCTCCCGTCAGACCTTGTGCCTTCAGAGACTCTATGTCTTCGAGGAGCCCCTTGATCTCTTCCTCGTCCCGGGAGTCCAGTTGGAGGTCCCACTCCCGCACCTTGGTCGGCCCAAACCCCGTATGCTTCGGCAGCTCAGGCTTTGCGTTCCCGATGTAGAACCAGTCGGCTCTCCACCCGTTGGTGTTGTCCGGCAGCTCCATGCTGATGTAGGTCATCTTGCGTCCTGGTCGCAAGAAGAATCCTACGCTACCTACTACCTGGGACTTCCTAGACTTCTTCACTTGGAAGAAATACCACCACAATTTGAAGTGTGGCGGTATCCCCAAGAAGGCTTCGCACATGAGAATGAAAGAAGATACTATAGTAATCGAGTTGGGAACAAGATGTACCAACTCGAGCTTGTAGTAGTACAGCAGCCTGTGGAAGAAGTCGCCGGTGGGGACGTTGAAGCCGCGCAGGAAGTAGCTGGCGAAGATGACCTGCTCCTTGTCATCCTCTGATGGGAACGCCTCGCCGGCGGCACCCCGCCACTCCACCTCCACCTTCGGCCTCAGCAACCCGTACTCCTCCATCTCCTTGATGCGGTCCTCGTTCATTGCCGATGGCACCCACACTCCCTCCGAATACGGCATCTGAGGCGCTGCCATCTCGTCGACTTCGAGATTTTTGGATCTGGATCTAAAGTTGACTAGGGTTTTGATGCGTATGCTGCGGCGCAAGGCACGTTGCTAGGCTCGGTTGGGCTTGGAGACTTGCGGGCACTTCAAGAATGGAAGCCAGCGAAGTGCTCTGAGCACAGGAATGGCGGCGGCGTGTGAAACCCTAACGGAAGGAAGAAGATGAGGAGTGAATGGGGTCTGCCCCGATGACTTTTCACTTTATATGGGCCCCGCAGTCCATGTGTCCGTTGTGGGGCGATGTGGTTCAACGGCTCTGTGCCAACGGATCTTTGACCTGCTTAATTTGCGGCGGACATCGTGATGAAGTCAATATCTAACGGCTCTCGTCCTAACGGATCTATTGGCGACCTAGTGACTCGTTTATCACCTTCTCGAGGTCGATAAGCCTACACTACAGCCTCCTTGAGGTTGGAATGGATGTACTGCGACTCAGGTCGACAGAAGCAAACTTTGACCTTCTTGAGGTCGGGGAGCACTAAAAAGATGATAGCATAGATTCTTCGTGGAAAACACTCCTCAGAGGTCGGTGTCACATATGACCTGATAGAAGAGTGTATCCACACCATATACAACACCATGGCTACATGGTCGTCAACGACCTATCTGGCCTTTGACCAGTTACAGAGATATAAACTAATTCACCCCCTGGGTGAGGTATTGATGATCCAGATCGTAGCTGTAAGAACCTTTGCCATGCTTTTTGCTCTAGTAGAGCGCATCGCAAGTTTTCTTCTAGCTTCTGGACCATCATGAAGGCCTTCACGAACCAGTATCCCTAACCCTGCTCCAAGTAGGCATCTTACGGCACCTAGCTTATCAGCCAGCAGTAGGGGAAGAGGCTGATCGAGTACTTCATACATCGCAAGTATTCTTCTAGCTTCAAACGTTCTACACCATTCTCTCCCGGGGATCTGGTGGATGGTCACACGACCATAATGTGGCACAATTACTACAGAGGAACTCCATGTTCTTTCTCTGGCTTATGGCTCTGCTTCAGGGCTTACGCCTCTATTTATAGTGTGAGGCTTGCTTCCACACTACCCCCCTTCAACTTGGGCAATGTTCCCATGTGATCCTTTGTCTCCTTGTGACCCGTGACCAGGCAAAGTGCGCGCCCTTACCTGATCTTATTCACTGCGCTTTGTCTGGTTGTGGTGGGAACGATGACATGTGAATAAAAGTGCTCCTGCACCATCATCCCATGACTCTATAGTTCGCCTATGCTACTAGCCCAACTCTGTGTCAGATGGCTCTGTGCCATATGGTTCCATACCTGCTAGCTTTTCATCCACTACATCTACAAATGACAATAATTGCACCCGCTATGGCTCTACATCCTTGTTGCACCCTCTAGGCTCTGCAGTGTAAACGGACTTAGTTCCAATCAGCCTGAGTTTTGTTTCCGAGCAGAATGGTCGTAGGTTTGATTGAAGACCTCCTTGAGGTAGGTGTGCCTCGCTGCTCTGCCAGTCCGTCTAGGCGCCTTGAGTCCAGATCAATCAAGATAAATCGTCGGGCCTCTGAGGTCGGTGTGCCTGCTACCTTGGTCGATAATACCTTGGTATCGCGGCTCTGCTGGATGTCTGGCAGCTATGCTAGTCGTCTGGGCACCAAAATGACCTTCCTGAGGTCGATGTGCCTCTATGGCCCTGCCAGCCTGTTCTAGGGGTCCAACTTTTGCGATAGGAATGAAGCCTATGGCCCTGCCAACCTAAGGGCCCTGTCAGGCATCTCTGGGTGCTTGAGCACTATTGATTAATTTGAGACCTCCCTGAGGTCGGCACTCCTCTGTGACCCTACCGGACTCCTTGCAGCTATGCTTGGAGGTCTGGGTGTCTCTACAATGTTAGTTTAGATCAAGACTTGGTGTTTTCTTTCTTCTTTTTGGATCATCAAACCAGCAATGCTGCCTACTTCAATGCTCGGGGACTACTCTACGAGTGCGTCTTCGAAGCCCTCTCGTTTTCTTCATCGCTTCGACCTATTGGAAGTCCTGCTTTTGATAGGTCAGCACTCGACCTCGCTACGCTACGGATACTACAAACAAGTCGGCTGCTAAGCTGGCTATTATTTTCTTTCTTTTTTGGACCACCGTGCATGCTATTCGACCTGTCGATGGCTCTACGACTTCGTCATGACCCCTCTGCTAAGGTCGCTGCGCCTACACATCGGTCGGGGGCTTGTGAGACATGGGTACCCCTGGGTCCCCACAAGCTAGGCTCATAGCCGTCCCCGACAAGTGGGTCTGACCCACCAGAAGACCCGCCGACCTGACAGTGGGCCCAACAGACCTAATCTGTGGCCCCAAAGACCTTCCAGAAGACCTTATCCAGAGAGAAGATGTCTTGGCATGCAACTCAAGGCAGTTTGGACGACTCAAGGCAATGCAGATAAACTTACCATATTGTAACCGACAAGAGATAGCAGTTCTAGTCGTAACAGACATAGACTCCGGCCCACTGACCTTGTCCGCCAGGCAATATAAGGCGGCAAAGTGTTGGTATTTCTTAACTCACGACAAATCCGCAAGCGCACGGAAGATACCATTGTAGCACTTCACCCGGTGAGTAGGGTATCGTTATTTATATTTTCCCAAAGGAATGGAGGTGGAGCGGTTCTACTAGCTAGTCTATGTCCCGGGAGAAGAAAGATAGAGAAAAGGGTAGTTTGGGTAGCGTGGAAATCCCCAGGATAGGTACAAAGGAAGAAGATATACTAGCTACTACTCGCTTACGAGCGGCACCGGTTTACCCCTGGTCTGCCAAGAGCCTCCGGCTATTAGCTCTATGCCCTAGCCTCACGTGGGGGACTACAAGGGATGTATGGGGCTGTCACCACCCATACACCTACCCCTCAGACCGTTGACTAGGTGTGCAAACAAAGGAGATAGGTAGCCTAGACACCATGTCTACGCTAGCTACCTCGACCTTCACCCCCCGGAGACTCCACCGACAGCTAGAGTCCTAAGGCAAAGGCCCCTGCCCCGAGAGACGAGCGATGATCCCGCAAACAAATAATAACAAGAATATAACTTACTAGGCACCAATGGCCGAAGAAATCCCGAGTGCTTGCTCAAGCGCTCGCACCCGCCGAAGTGCAAGTGGAGGGAGGCCGACAACTCCGGCTCTCCTCCGGCTCTTGCTCTGCACACTTCTCTACTCTAATATGAAGTGGAACCTCTACTCTACTCTAAGCTTCTCTCTAGAATGGTTGTTGAATGAGGGGGGTGGAGGCCCCCTTTTATAGTGAGGAGGTGCCTTGGGGGAGTGGAGATCCTATGGAATATTCCCCTTATACATTTCCATTTGTGAAGGAACCGCCATCTTGAGATCTTGATTCGCACCAAATCACCCAGAACCGCCTTTGTTATTACGGTGGAAGACTCCTCACAAAAGATGGGCTTGATTGGGCTCGGTGGTGGTTAGGCCGAACCAGTGGTTAGGCCGAACCACTACTGGCACCGTTTGGGCCCAGTTTGGTCAGCGAACTCCTTGTGGGCTCCTCGTGTTGGTCCAGGGTGGCCTAGCTGTAGTTGAGTGGGTTTTCCTTGCTTTTTAGTCTTGAGGGTCCATGTGCTTCACCCTGTTTAGCCGTAGAGTGGGCCGGTGCGCAGATGCAGTGTTTGTCTTTATTTTATGGCCCATTCCACCTTTGCTCTGTGAAATAACATAATCACCAAAACTCGTGGAACTCGTTAGTTGAAGGCTCCTAATCTAATGATATTGGATATTAAGTATGGGGTAGATATTTGCTGTAAGAGCTGCCAACAAGACTCCCCCACACTTGTCCTTTGCTCGTCCCGAGTAAAGGTTAAGGGCTGAGGCGGATGCATCTCCATAGAAGAAAACCTGTATACAAGTTATTCCAAGCTTTTCCATGCTCCTGTGAACTTTGGAGTGGCTACCACACAAATCTTGGGTGATTGAAAGATGGAACAATATAGACATCAGGTTCCTATCACCTCTTGCTTAGAAACTTGGGTTTTTGAATTTTTGAAAACGAAGAATGGCTTTGCTCCTCAAATTATTCCCTCGAGTCAGTCTTTTTTTGTGTATTCCTATATCTATCACCTCACCAAGGCAAAGCTATTGCCTTTTATTCTCCTAACATCTAAAGGCTTTATCTGGAGCTATGGGTAGGGATAGAGGTGCGTACTTGCTTCGCATATATTGCTAAGTCAAAAAACAGGATCCAAGAAGAAACAAGTCATGCAACTTGATCAAGATGTGCAAGTGTGTGAAACGATAATGTGGCAAGGTGGACGCTAGGCCTGGAATAGGTGCTAGCTATTGCCACATGTGAATACTCAGGATTACGGTAAGGTGGATGCTAGGCCCGGAATGGGTGCTAGCTATTACCGTAAATGATGAGTATGATATGATGATGATAGTGATGATGATGATGGTAAGGTGGACACTAGGCCCGGAATGGGTGTTAGTTATTACCATCATGACAACACTGAGGTGATGGCAAGGTGGATACTAGGCCCAGAGTGGGTTCTAGTTATTGCCATCTTTGAAAAGTGCTTGAGGTGGTAACACGGTAAGGTGGACACTAGGCCCGGAGTGGGTTCTAGTCATTACCGTGAACCTTTATTAACGACTCCATCAGCTAATGTGCATGACTCTCTCTCTCTCTTTTATTTCTCCTCGGGATATGGGCTATCCTCTTCTTTCCTTTTTTTTGTGGACCATGTTGTGTCCATTCTTTCTTTTTTTTTCTTTTACATGGACTTGACTAGTCCATCTTTTCTTCTATTTTTCCCACATGCACATGAGCATGGAATTTATTTCTCTTCATTTTTTTTTCTTTTTCTCTTCTTTTTCATCATCATTTTTTTTCATAGCCCATATCCTTTGGAATGATGAATAGAGAGGAGTCATGACATAGGGATGGAGTCTGCGGAATGGATGGATGGATGGATGATAAGTGCCCAACTCCCAATGTAGGAGCCTGACAGTTGTATGTGGATGGAATGAAAGGCGTAACTTCCAGTGTGGAAGTCAGCTTGCCTATGTGTGTGTGTGATCTTGATCAAGAAAGCATAACAAGTCTCAAGCACGGGTCACAGCGTTTGACAAAGCTCAAGTTGAAGGCAAGCAGCATTTGTGCTGGTTTTCTTATAACTATCCTATAAGGCTCTAATGGGAATTTAAGATAACTTGAGGAGGCAAGCTATTGTATTTTTTTTTGAAAAGAAATCCCAAGTGCTTCGCAAGAGAGATCAAGGTTCCATCTATCTTAACTATATCACATCCGTCAATAACTTAGATAGCATGGGGTCCCTATAGATAACTGTCCACAAGAGTAGGAAAAACAGAGAATAAAGAGTATGCAAATTTTTATCATGGGTGAGCATGGAGAGCATATTGTGGGCAAAATTCATTGAGTTTCGTTTTAGTGATTAGCATAGAATTGATTCGAACTCGAGAACTTAGTGAATGAGAAGGTTGTGTTGTGCAAACCGTCGTTGATGAGGAAGAAGGAGGCCTTGACGGGCGTCAGAGGTGGTTGGCTGAACCAAAGGTTCGACCGCCCCTCTCTCTCCATCTTTCTTCTGCGTGTTGGATTGGCGACGTCGTGCAAAATGTTGGTGGGAGATCTTGAATGAGTTTGCATCTGGTAAGCTTGAGAGATCTCCCCCACACTTGTTCTTGTACCTGCTTTGTTCAACAAGGCAAACGTGGAAAGAAGTAGGGACTCTATCAGTTGTGAATATCGGGAGTCTATACGGCGCATGAAGCATGAGGCGCCTGAGATTATTTTTATTTTATTTATTCTTTTTATTATGGCAAGATGGGCATGATGGGTAAACTTAGCAGGGTAACATCATGGGAAAGGATGCATGAGGTTCATGTGATACTTACCTAGTGAATCTTCCCAAGTTCAGAACAAGGCGCACAAATTTTAAGTTCATATGTGTCAAGCAAAGTCTTGCACTTATTCTGCTGGGTTCTTGTGCATGTACCTTCCCATGGGACCAAGGAGCATCGTATGTGTTGGAGTTATTGTACAATGCCCCTTTTTCTTTTTCTTTTTATTTTATTTCCTGCAAAAGGTTAGTGCACAACAAATACTTGAAAGACATTTGAAGAGTTTTTGAAAGGTTTTCTTTGTTGCCTTGAGATTTGTTGCTCACCTCCATGCTTAAGAAGATCAGATTTTAAAACTCAAGAAGCATGGATCCCAAGATGCTTGCCAACATTTTATTTCGAAAAGGTTTTTTCGAGAGAAGGACTCTTTATTTGAGAAATGTTTGTTTTATGGTCCACTGAATTTTATTCTTTCCACGAAGCTTAACCAAGGCAAAGATAAGATTGCACAAGTATAACAAAAGAGGTGTTTGGCAAAATACTCACAATGCTTCGTCAAAGTTGATATGTACCTATCGGTGTTTCATCCCGGCAACCTACCGAGGGGAGTACCCGAGGTAGATGATGGAGGGGCTCGCCGAGATCAAGAACTCGATGGTGAGACACGAGACACAAAATTTAGACAGGTTCGGGCCGCAATGTGCGTAATACCCTACGTCCTGTATGCCACATGTAGCTTGATTGATTGCATATGTTCAGGAGGGGTCCCTGCCTCGCCTTGTATATCACGGGAGGCAGGGTTACAAGTCGGTTCGAGTACAGGAGTACTAGTCGAGTACGACTAGGAGTTAGGCTTACTCTATGTACAATAGAAGCTTTCCTATTCTAGTACTTGTCCTGCGGTTTCCATGTAGACTACGCCGTCTTGCACCGTGTCTCCATGTACGAGTAGTCCCCGGGGGTACTCGTCCCCTGTACGGGCATGGACCACCTGACTGGTGGGCCCATGGCTGTCTGTACGACAAGGACCTCAACGTCACATAGATCCGGTCCCTACACAACCGAATCCGGTGTCCAAGGTGCCTGATCTGTCGCTAGGTGTGGCGGCTGCGGCGGCTAGACCCACCCGTCGCAGCGCTGGAGCTGGGGGTGTCGTTCAAGGGCGGGCGGCTGCATGTGGGCGCAGAGGAGCACGTCCGGGAGCGGCAAGGTGAGCCCCCATCTCTCTCTCTCTCTCTCTCTCTCTCTCTCCGTGAGCTCTTCGTGCTCCTTCTCCCTACAATGGTGGTTAGATGGGAGATCCTTATGGTGCTTATGGTGGTAGCGATTCTGCATATAACCAGACAGGAGACTGGTGATTCGACCTTCTTAGCCATTAAGCGAATCACATATTGCATATTGGTGATTCTCTTGACATTATTCAATTCTAATGTGAACTATGTCTCTGCGGATGACAAATTATTCGAGCAAAAGAGTCAGTTCGCGGCTATATTGTTTAGAGATTGTCTATATGTGAATGGATGGAGATGTATGTATTACTCTGAATTCTTATGTCCTGAATGATTGAGTGTTGTTACAAATTTTTAATTTGATTCCTTTATGGTTATGAAAATCTGAAAGTATCGTAGTTTAATTTTGTGATACCTTGATTAGTTTTACCTGACTATAGGTGTAGCTATCTTGCTTCCTGCTTACATTATTGATGAAGAACATTTCAGAAAGAATCTATGCTTGCTGCCTTTCCATCCCTGTGTTTCTTTCTCTGTTATCATGCTTTGTGGGTTTATAATCCTTGTTGCGGTCCTAGGAGTCGTTGACTTGGTTGATGATGACGAGGGAATCGCCGTAGACTAGTAGACGCTTGATGCCCAAGGAGATTGTGAGGCGGAGCCCATGGAGCAGGGCTTCGTACTCGGCTTCATTGTTGCTGACCTTCCAGAAGATCTGCAAGACATACTTGAGTTGTTCACCCTTAGGAGAGATCACAATCACCCCTGCGCCCGCGCCTTCAAGCTTGAGTGATCCGTCGAAGTACATCACCCAGTGTTCGGGGCGCTCGGCTGGTGTTGGTACTTGATTCTCCCGCCACTCGGCCATGAAATCCACTAGAGCTTGGGTCTTGATGGCGGTTCTTGACTTGAACTCCAGGTTAAGGGCGCCTAGTTCGACTGCCCACTTGGAAATCCTGCCTATGGCGTCTCTGTTGTGAAGGATATCAGCCAATGGGTAGTCCGTCACCATAGAGATCGAGTACTCCTGGAAGTAGTGCCGCAGCTTCCGCGAAGTCAAGGCGACGGTGAAGGCGACGGTGGAGTTGATGATAACAGGAGCCATCGAGTTCGCCAGCGGATCTTCGACAAGATCCCCTACCTGGCGCGCTAGCTGTCGGTGTTTCGTCCCGGCAACCTACCGAGGGGAGTACCTGAGGTAGACGATGGAGGGGCTCGCCGAGATCAGGAACTCGAAGGTGAGACACGAGACACACAATTTAGACAGGTTCGGGCCGCAATGTGCGTAATACCCTACGTCCTGTATGCCACGTGTAGCTTGATTGATTGTGTATGTTCAGGAGGGGTCCCTGCCTCGCCTTATATATCACGGGAGGCAGGGTTACAAGTCGGTTTGAGTACAGGAGTACTAGTCGAGTACGACTAGGAGGTAGGCTTACTCTATGTACAATAGAAGCTTTCCTATTCTAGTACTTGTCCTGCGGTTTCCATGTAGACTACGCCGTCTTGCACCGTGTCTCCATGTACGAGTAGTCCCTGGAGGTACTCGTCCCCTGTACGGGCATGGACCACCTGGCTGGTGGGCCCATGGATGTCTGTACGACAAGCCCCTGAGTACTTTTTTGGCGAGTGTCACAGCGAATGTAGCTTCAGATGCCCTCACGAGTAGTCCTCAAGCGTCCCCGAGTTCTTCAAGCGAAGTCACCATCATCATCTTGAGCTGCAACGAGGCTGGAATGTACTCCAGCGTACCTTGCGAGTAGTCTTGAAGCTTCTCCGAGTAGTTTCCAAGCGTCCCGGAGTTCTTCTTGGAAAATCTTCAAAGGTACTCGCTCAGTCTTGACAACCATATGGAAGTTCGATTGCAAAATCGAACTCCATATGGAGTTTAGCCCCCGAGCCTTAAGTTGAATCGAAGAATCAGGTTGAGGGTCAATTTGAATCTCTGCACCAGTCATATCCCGAAAAATCCGGAGAACACCTGTAGAACCAAAGGACACGTGGCACGAAGCCCCCGAGCCTCAAGTCGAGTAGGATCTCGGATTGTAGGATCAACTGTCTGTAGAATGTGGCCAAAAGTGATGTCTTGAAAATCTTGACCAAAAATAACTGTCTGCCAAGTTGTCGAGTAGTCGAGTAGTCGAGCCCCCGAGCCGAAGCAGTCGAATCTGAAGAGTCAGCCTTATCCGGTCACTTGACTGAACAGTTATAAATAGAGGGGTCGGGCCCCTTAGGGTTTCACAAACCCATTCGTCGCCAAGCTTTAGATCTGAATCAGTCCAAACTCTCCCCGCCGCCGACAAACCCTAACTGCGCCCTTTCCGCCGCCATCCCATCTCGAGCCCCCGAGCGAATGTGAAAGAAGACACTCGTGATCAACAGGATGGGGAAAGACAGCTCAAGCGCGCAAGGCTCTCAGAAATCCGGCGGAGGGAAGAAGAAGGAATTGCCCCAGTTGCCGCTGCCGTCGAAGTTGGGGACAGTGAAGCCCAAGCACCCCCCGAACCAGGCATGCGCCTGGTCGAAGTGCACCATGAAGGAGAAGGAGATTGAGATGCTGGTGGCCGCCGGGTTGCTGCAGGATAAAATCATCATGGAGTGGTCCGCAGCCACCAAAGATCCATGGCCCTTGGAGAAGGAACAAGATGAAATCCCCATGTTCGCCAGGTTTGTCGATGTTGGACTTGGCCTCCCGACGTTGTATTTCTTCCGAGGACTGCTTGATTTCTACAAAATCGAGCACGTCCATCTCAACCCCAACTCTATCTTGCACATTGCCATTTTTGTGCATTTTGGCAAAGTGTTTCTCGGAATCCCTCCGCATTTTGTTCTGTTTCGGAAGTTGTTCCGTCTGAAGCCGCAACCGAGTCATCTCAATCCGCGAGTAGTTGGAGGAGCCGGCTTTCAGATGCGCGAAAAAAGCAACGAGGTGTACTTTGATTACCAACTGCCAGATTCGCATCAGGACTGGAAGAACAAGTGGTTCAACATCTTTAATCACCCGCCGCAGCTGCCGAAGCCGAGTATGTATGCTCCAGTATACGACTCCATCTGGAATGACGATCCAAACTTCAACGAGTGCCACCAGGTGCCGGAGTTGTTGGCGCGTATTGCCAAGTTGAAGGCGAAAGGGCTGACCGCTGAGCGAGTGGCATTCAGCTTCTTGAAGCGGTGAGTACAGCCGTTGATGAAGAGGGTGAACTTGGGGTACCAATATGTGGGACTCCAAGATCCGTCGAGGCTGTCACCGCTCCCCATCTCTGACGATGAGGTGATGGAGCGTCTTCAGAAGATGTTCCCGAAGCTCACGCAGATCCCGGCTGCTGCCGTCTGGGAGTTCTGGGCGCATAATCCTCCCAAGCAGGTGAGTAGTCGTTATGAAGGTACTCGAGTAATTGGAATACACGAGTAGTTGAGTAGCTAACAAAGCTTTGAATGCAGGAGGATCTTGACATCTTCTTCTCCATGCCTCCGCCGCCTGGGTCTGATGAGATCCGAGTGGACCCCAGGCGGCCGTGCACAACTGGCGAATCCCTCCCAGGAGAGGTTGAAGAGGAGGAAGAAGAAGAAGATGAGGAGGAGTGGACCTCCACGGATGATGATGTCCCGCTGTCCAAGCGGTACGAGTTGAAGGCGCGGCCGGCAGATGAAGGCGGGTCGTCAGCTGGCCAGGCCAAGAAGAGGCCAGTTGATATCAGCCAGGATGAGCTCCCGCCTCCGCCGAAGAAGCGCAGGACTGCCATTGGGAAACGGCTCGTGAAGAAGGCCGTCTTGCCCACTGAGGTAAGTGAGTTTAACCAGTACCCGTTAAGGCATACGCCACCCCTCCGAGTACTAATTGTAGTCTCGCAGGATCCGGCGACGACGACGGGAGCCGCCCCGGTGTTGTCGGACCCAGAGGATATGGACACAGAGGAGGCTCCGGTGCCCTCCCCTATGAGTGAAGCCGGTAGTACCGCAGCCACAGAGGAGGCCCCAGTCCCCTCCCCTGTGCAAGAGACCAGTGGCGCCGCGGCCACCGAAGACCCTGTGCCCCAGCTGGCACAGGAACATGTTGAAGACGTGGCTTCTGAGGGTGGTTCCACCGTAGGCGCGAGCTCGCGCAAGTCCCCAGCAGTAGCTGGTGGACTACTTAGGCTTCTCGGAAAGCCCAAGGCCCCGCCCTGATCCACCGTGTGAGTAGTCGTAAAGCAGAAACATCCTTGAATCAGTAGTCGCCGAACTCCAATTGTTGACATGTGTTACGAATCGTGCAGGAAATCCACGGACTTGGACTGGGATGAAGATGATACGAGCGCTGCTGGTGGTGGCCAAAGCCCCCCACCAAGTGTTGAAGAACCCGCATCTTCCTCACAGCAACCCGTGGAAGTGACTGCGGAAGTTGAAGCGGTTGCTGCCACAGGTTTGTGTCTGCTGTGGTAGAAATTAGTCGAAGCCATCATGACTACGTATAGTGTAGCCCCCGAGCCAATTACCAACTTGATGGCCTTGTCTGGAGCAGGCCCCAATGAAGCAGCACCAAGTGTTCCGGAGGCGGCGACCGAGCAGGGCAACGGGGATGAAGACGAAGCCCCCGACCAACCTGCTGAGACCTTAGTGCCTGCCGCCACGCCGGATATTATTGATCTGGAGGAGGATCAGGTGGTGGTCCATGATACAGTTGTTGAAGATCCCGCTCCGCTGCGAAGTGCAGCCATGGCTTCTAGCGGGGAGTCCAGTGCGCCTCACGAAAGCGAGTTCGCAGTGCTGGCATTTGATGATATGTTGGATCCCCAACTAGTCGCCATGCAGCTTGAGTCGCATCGTCGGACCGGAGTCTTCATCGAGGTACGTCGAGTACTTATTGTTTGTTCTATCCGAGGATGGAATCCATCTGACTGAAAACTGTCCCGCAGAATCTGGTAAAGCGGTCGCAGCGGAAATTGGTGCTGCTCCAGGCACATGACGAGATGATCGCGCACGTGGAGAAAGCCGAAGAAGCACTCCAGGCGTAGATTGCTCTGACTGCGAAGCTGCAGACCAAGCTCGACAGAGCTATCGCGGAGTACCATAATCAGGTGCAGGCTCTCCTCCGCCAGAAGGACGAGGTGAATGGAAAGCTCAAGACCCTCCGGAGCGAGAAAAAAGGTATGTAGCAGCCAACTGTGTTATCAGAAGTCCTCCTCGAGTATTGATTTTGCATTATCCGTGTTGACAATTTGTCCCCTGTTCTCCGTTGCAGAGTTGGAGAAGGACAAGGAGCAACTGAATAATGATGTCACCGACTGGAAGTGCGCCTTCTACCGGGAACAGACCGCCCTCTAACAGGTTGAGCAAGAACTCACCGAGTGCCAGCAAAAAATGGCAGATCATAAGAAATTTCGACAAGCCAGTGATGCTGATCTTATCACCAGTATGCAGTCATTGAAGAAGATGGTCGAGGAGAATGCCGAATTGAAGACCTCTCTTCAGCAACTGACGGAAGCAGCGGAGCCGGTGGCCGAGTTGTTTCATCCACCACAGCCGGGAGTAGAGCCCCGTTCTCTGGTGGATCGACTGCACGACACCCCCGAAGCCTTGGTGAACTACGTGAAGAGGTTGTCGCAGAGCATCCCGCAACAAGTACTAGCGATGGTGAAGTCGTTCTTCCCGAAGGCCAAACTTGAGGTGTTGGAGCATGGCTTGGCTGCGGATTGCTCTGACGACAAGTACCAGGAGCTAAAGACGTAATATGAGGCGACTGCTGCTGGAGTTGCTCAGCACCTAGACCTTTAGTAGTTTGTATGTTAGGCAGTACCTGTAAAACATTTGTACAAACAATTATCTGAAAAACAAAGTAATTGAAGAAGTTTGTGATCAATTATCTGAGTTCCAGAAAGTTGTGTAGGAACCCATCTCCTTGTATGACTTCAAGAGGAAATCCAGAGATGTGGCTAAGGGTAACCGTAGTACTCGTATGGATCTGCGAGTAGTTGTATTGGAGTTAAGAGAACTCCGTGAGTTGCGAGAACTTGAGTAGGCTTGTAGCAAGCGATGGCGTATAGCTGAGCGACATAGAGTCTGAAATAATTTTATTACTGCAAATCAATGATGAAAGATTACAGTAGAGGCCAGGGGCCGTTTACAACCAGGACCGAAAGGCCGCTTACGGTAGAGAGACCGTGTGTAGCTAAGGTGAGAGGCCGATTACAGCTTTGGTCATGGACGTAGATAGCTTGGACCGTATGGCCGCTTACAGCAAGTCCGGAGTACCCGTAGTCGAGGACTAGGGATAGAAACGACAAAGGTGCTCGATGTTCCACGAGTTGTCGATTTCTTCGCCGTCGAGAGTTTGCAGACGATACGAGCCAGGACGAGTGACCTTGGCGACTGCTATGGTCCTTCCCATGGCGAGTTGAGTTTGTGAAGCCTTGCTGTGTTCTGAATACGGCGGAGTACCAGATCACCAACATTGAATGATCGTTCCCTGACGTTGCGATCATGGTAGCGGCGGATTTCTTCGAGGTATCTTGCGGACTGGACAAGTGCAGCACATCGTTCTTCCTCTAGGCTGTCGATGTCAACCCGTCGGACTTCTTCTGCTGCACCTTCCTCGTAGTGTTCGACTACTGGAGACTTCCACATGACGTCCGCTGGTAAGATTGCCTCGGAGCCGTAGACCAGGAAGTATGGTGATCTTCCCGTGGGCTTTGTTGGCTGAGTTCGCAGCCCCCAGAGTACATTGGGTAACTCCTTGAGCCACTTGCCACCCTTATCGTTTGAGATGTCATGCAACCGCTTCTTCAGGGCATCCAGAATCATCCCATTGGCGCGCTCAACCTGGCCATTGGCCCGCGGATGAGCGACAGAGAAGTATCGGACGTCGATCCCACTGTTCTCGCAGTAGCTCCAGAACCCATGGTTGTTGAAATTAGAACCCAAGTCTATGATGATGCTGCGAGGAAAGCCGTAGCGATGCACGAGTTCATCCAAGAAGTCGAGTACTCGGTCTGCCTTTGGAGTTGTGACTGCCTTGACCTCGATCCACTTGGTGAACTTGTCGATGGCCACCAGAACTCGGTTGAATCCCCCTAGCGCTGTTGGAAGAGGCCCAATCATGTCGAGCCCCCAGCAAGCGAAGGGCCAGGTTGGTGGTATGGTGATGAGCTTGTAGGCGGGGACGTGTTGCTGCTTGGCGAAGAACTGACACCCTTGGCACTTCCGGACGAGGTCTTCCGCGTTGGCCAGTGCTGTTGGCCAAAAGAAACCTGCCCTGAAAGCCTTTCCAACTATGGTCCGAGAGGATGCGTGGTTGCCGCAGATGCCTTTGTGTATCTCCTCCAAGATGTCCTTGCCTTCTTCTGTAGAGACGCATTTGCTGAATACGTTGGAAGTTGCGCCTCGCCTGTAAAGCTTGTTGAAGGACCGAATAGGCGACCAGAGGGGGGGGGGTGAATGGGAGCCTATAAAAATTCTTCTCCGATGAAAAAGAACAAGGCCTATATCCCAAAATCACCACACGGACCACTTCACAGGTGTTACCAAGCCCACATAGCCATTTGGGAAGCTATTGGACCTAGGAGCAACACCAGGAGGCAAAAGGAACAAAACGGAAGCAAAATAAACTCAAAAGTCCGGAGACTCCGCAACAAATCTCCGGAGACTCCGCAACTTCCGGAGTTTTCACCAAGTTCCGGAGACTCCGCAACTAAGTTCCGGAGACTCCGCAACTTACGGATTCTCCGCAACTAATCTCCGGAGTTTCAGAATCAGCCTTCGTGAACAAGAGGGAAAAATCCAAAACTCAATCAAATGACCTCCAAAAATCACGAGATTTTAACCATAGCTTCTCAACACCTCTAGGAACCTTTTCCAAAAGGAATTCCTCCAAAAGATCAAGCGATCACCACGGGAAAAATGATTTAGGCTATGAACCCTAGAGGAAGAACACTTTCTGAAAATCGACGGATTTCTCAAACCATCCAACGGATTGTGCTCAAATTTGGGGTAGATAATAAGCGTCCTAGTAGGAAGCTATGCCCCAAAACTCATGAGCCCAAACCACTCCAATCAACGGGAATCGTAGCTCACGTGCTCTCCAACCAAGAACTAGGGTTCATCACGAAATTCCAAATTGAGAGCGATTCGGGGTGTTTCGGAGGGATAGATCACCAAGCAAAGAGTCACTAGGTACTCATACATGATTCCCTCAAAGAAATCCCCCCCAAATCCCTCTCAAATCCCGGGAACAAGAAATCCACCAAAATAGAACAAAAAGGATTTCGGGAAATCAAGAAAGAGATCGATTAATTCGTCACAAATCCATACAACCAGAGGAATGCTTCATACGAGCCATGGCTAGCAACCTCCCTTCATTCAACCCCTACAAGATGAATCAATATGCGCTAGCTAGCCTATGGAAATGAAGTCCAGAGCGAGAGAGAAGCCAGAGAGAGTTCTCATCCCCTCCACCTCCCCTATTTATATTTTTGGGACGGCAGAGGGCCGAAGGTCCAAACTACCCCTTCTGCTTAAACTTAAGATACATGGCCACGAAGGGCACAAAGGTAAAGTCACATGTATTCCCATCAGACGGACACCCTCGCACCGCACCTCGTGTAGCCCCAATGCAAGCCTTGCGATCGCGCGCGTGTGTCCTCCGCCTCGAAGCTTCCCGACGCGCCTGGATCCCCGTCTCCATCGCGTTGGGCCTTCGGGCTCGGTTTTGAGGCCCAAACCGAGAAACCCTCCTCCGATGGTTTTGTGTGCAAACCACCAAACCCCGCGTGTGGACTCCGGTTGTGAGCCGCTACTTCGCACCGGCTCCTCGACTCGACTTCATCTTGTTGTTCTTGCCACCATGCGGTCCGCACTTGATCTTGTTGGCCACCAGGTCCCTCGAACCAAGCCTACTCGTCCTCTCCGCTCCTGGGAGGTCACACAGACTCGGACTCTTCGCGCTTGTTCTTCACCTGCACCACACACAAATCAAGCCGCAACCTACACCTGCAATACTTAGCTAAGAGTCAGTCCACACAACGTTGTCAATCACTCATCACACCAGGAAGCGACCCTCCACTGGTCCTCAGATGCACACAGGTCCTCAATCTCCCCCTTGATGAGTGCATTGACAACACACATGGTAACAAATATATGGTAAAAAGAGAAAAAGAAAATAGACTACCAAAAATCACCCAAGTGACCAAAAACCAACCAAAGACCAAAATGGTCACCCAAGTGAGAATGTCTCGGTCCCCTAAGACAAGGGCAACGGCTCGACACAACCGAGTCAAAACTCATCACAAAACTTGATACCGAATCAAAATTTCAGAAACAGAAACATGATATCAAATCTAAGCTCTACACCAAAAATGCCAAAACATCCACCAAAGCTCCCCCTACACAAGTGCTAGCTCCCCCTGAGCGAAAGCCACCAAAATTCAACAAAGAGAAAGCCACCAACACCAAATTCACCCCACAACTTCTCCAAAAATAGCAGCAACAACACTTTCTCCCCCTTGTTGGCAATGCATACATCAAGGCACAATATGAGACAAAGTTCATCTATGAGCTTCTCAGATATACAAAAATCACCACAACTTGCCATATATGAGATAGAAAGCAAGCAAGACATTTCATAGCTTAGCACAAGCATAGCAAACATGGTGACAAAGCTATATACACATGAGACAAGACTAGAAGCATATATGAGCAATTTTGACAAAAACATCCTTCTCATGAGCAAAATCCTATGCATGAACAAAACATACCACAAATGTTATATATCATCCAAACTTCATGCTAGGACACACATTCCTATCACAAGATCATTACAAACACCCACAAGCTATCCCATGTCATGTCAAAGCCACCGAGCCATGTGCCTACTTCTTAAAATGAGACTTCTCATGGTAGGCAACATGCAACGGTTTTGGCACCCATGATATAAAATTTAAAGCATACATGACATGGATCATATGAGAGCAAGACTTTCAACCACAAGCATTTCATTTTCAGATTTGTATAGACATGGTACATGAAAAGCCTTTGCGGCTAAAAGAAGCTTATGCTCCCCCACAAGGTAAAATCTGGGCTAAACATTTGCAATGATAATGGGACTACTCCCCCATGAGATAAGAACATGCATCCAGGCACAAATTAAGCATGACATAGACCACCATAGCATATTCTGAGCATACAAAAGATTCTACCCACAAGAGAGGATCCATTCTAGCATTTTAAAAAAAATCTAGCCATATCAACATGCACACATAGCAATACCACCAAGAGCTAGCCATCCATCACAAGATATATCATACATGCTCAAAAGCTCACATCTAGCACATGATGGTCATCAATGCATATAAGAGAAGCTCTAGGTGAAAAAGAGTCTAAGATACAAAGATGCCTGTACACATGATACAAAAACAAGGAAAAGAACAAGTATCATACATATAATACACATGGAACTCAAAACCAGCTCAAGTGATCATACAAACCCCAAGCTCACACCGTAAGCGAGAAAAGGTAGCTTGGTCCAAAGGTTTGGTGAAAATGTCAGCTAGCTGGTTTTGGGTGGAAACATGAATCAAGCTGATTTTTCCCTTCTCCACATTGTCTCTCAAGAAGTGGTACCTCACCTCTATGTGCTTGGTTCTAGAATGAAGAACTGGGTTCTTGGCAACACTTATGGCGCTGGTGCTATCACAGTATAGTGGAATCTGGGCACTCTCCTCACCAAAGTGGCTCATAGTGTATGTGATCCAAAGCAGCTGGTAGCAACAGCTAGCGGCAGCAACATACTCGGCTTCTGTGGTTGACTGGGCTACGCTAAACTACTTGCAGGATGACCAAGACACCAAAGAAGACCCAAGGAACTGACATGTACCAGAAGTGGACTTACGATCCAACCGACACCCAGCAAAGTCAGCATCAGAAAACCCAAGAAGACTGAGTGTCAAGGACGCCGAGTACCACAAGCCAAAGTCAGGGGTGTAGTTCAAGTACCTGAATATCCGCTTGACGGCTTGCTGATGTGAAGTCCTCGGGGAACTGTATGTCCGGCCTCGTCGCCGTCAAGTAGAGGAGGGAGCCGATCATGCTCCTGTACTCCTTCTGGTCCACGGGCTCACCTTCTTCATCCGCGTCCAGGGCTGTAGTCGTACTCATCGGTGTCGCCATCGGCTTGGAGTCATTCATCTTGAACTTCTTGATGATGTCCTTGGTGTACTTCGCTTGATGCACGAATGTCCCGTCCTTGCACTGCTTGATCTGAAGGCCGAGGAAGAACTGCAGCTCACCCATCATCGACATCTCAAATTCCCTGCTCATATCGTCTGCAAATCTGGCAACCAAAGCATGAGAAGAACCACCAAAGATAATATCATCCACGTAAATCTGAACAATCAGGATATCATCACCATGCCTGAGGAGAAACAAGGTTTGATCAACTTTACCCATCACAAACCCCTTGCTAAAGAGAAAACTCCTCAATCTACCATACCACGCTCTGGGTGCTTGCTTAAGGCCATAGAGAGCTTTCCTGAGTTTGAACACATGGTGGGGAAACTTTTCACTCTCAAAACCCGGGGGTTGCCTCACATACTCTTCTTCCTCTAGATACCCATTCAAGAACGCACTCTTCACATCCATTTGGTACAACTTGAACCCTTTGGCAACAGCAAATGCTAGAAGGATCCGAATTGCCTCCAAACGGGCCACCGGAGCAAAAGTTTCCTCATAATCTATCCCCTCTTTCTGGCTAAACCCCTGAGCAACCAACCTCGCCTTGTTTCTCACCACCTCACCATTTTCTCCCTCTTTGTTTTTCCACACCCACTTGGTACCTATAGATTTGCAAAACTGTGGAGGCTCAACCAACTCCCACACCTGGTTTCTCTCAAAGTTCTCCAACTCCTCATGCATGGTATTGACCCAATTCGAATCAGAAAGAGCGTGTCCAATAGCTTTGGGTTCGAAAGAGGCAACAAAAGCAGAATGGGCAAAGTGACAAGTGTTGTATGACCTGGACCGTGTAGTACGAACATTCATGTCACCTATAATGGAGGTAGGTGGGTGATCCTTCTGAACTTGCCTAGGTGCCTCACGCCTGGAGACGACCTCCCCCTCAGTAGCAACTTCCACTCGAACTCCACAAGTCGTTGTAGGAGTAGGGGATGGACCATCCTCGAGCGTCGTCGTTGTAGTGGAAGTAGGGGGTACTCGATCTCCAGCGGGTGCATCACCACCATCTTCATCATCCTCTGCTCATCCACCTCTTTCTCAAAGATCTCCTCGCCAAATTCATCATCACCTACACATTCAAAGACCAAAGAGCTACGTGGTTGTGTCTCGTCGAAGGTTACCTCGCAAGTCTCCACGATTTGGTTAGTTTCAAGATTGAGCACGCGATATGCTTGAGAATGAGTAGCATAACCAAAGAAAATTCCATCGACAGACCGAGCCTCAAATTTATCAACATGCTTGCCCTTTTTCATAATAAAACACTTGCAGCCAAAGACATGAAAATGACTCACTTTGGCAAACGACCATGCATCAACTCATAGCAAGTTTTCTTCTTAAAAGTTCGAAGAAAATCCGGTTGGACACATAGCATGCGGTGTTCACTGCCTCAGCCCAATATTTCCTAGGAGTCCTATGCTCATCAAGCATCGTCCAAGCCATCTCACAAAGCGTCTGGTTTTTCCTTTCCACAACACCATTCTGAGGAGGGGTGTAAGGGGAAGAGAACTGATGCTCAAGACCAAGATCACCACAAAAGGTCTCAAAACGAGAGTTTTTGAATTCCGAGCCATTGTCACTGCGTATAGCTCTAATGGCATCACCATGTCTCTCATTCTTCAACCTCAACATCAAGTCTCAAGCAAAACTAAATGTTTCACCCTTATCCTCCAAGAAGAACACCCAAGTGTATCGGGAAAAATCATCCACAACAACAAGAACATACCATTTCCCACCCACCGAGCGAACGCGAGCTGGACCAACCAAATCCATATGCAACAGCTCCCCGGGATGCTCGGTCATGACACCGGTCAAGGGTGGATGGGAAGACGCAACCATCTTGGCATGCCTACATGGAGCACACACCAAATCCTTCTCAAACCGCAACCTAGGCAATCCTCGTACGAGATTGAGACCACTCAAGCAGGAAAGCAAATCAAAGCTCAAGTGTCCCAAACGCCTATGCCATTTCCACAACTCACCAGAAGGACCAGCCATCAAACATCTAGGGGGACCAAACGACTGAGAGAAATCAGCACGGAAGACTTGACCCTCGGGGATGATCGTACAGACAAGATCGCCTCGAGAATCAAGAATCCTAGAACAACCCAACTTGAAACGAACCTCAAAACCCTCATCAAGCAACTGAGAAACCGAGAGCAAATTATAGACAAGAGACTTGACAAGAGCAACAGGCTTCAATGTAACTTTGCTACTCACCTTGACCACACCTTCAGAAAGCACTCGTCCACGTCCATTGTCCCCGAAAGTGATGTAGACCTTCTCCATCACCGGGGTGAGGCTGGAGAACCACCCCCGATCTCCGGTCATGTGCCGTGAACAACCGGAGTTGATCAACCAAATGTTCTCCAAGCCTCCCACCTGCAAATCAAAAATGAGAACAAGAGTGAGCAAATGACTCAACACTGGTGTTAGCACAAAACGAGTCAAACCAGTGTCGAGCCATCTGCTCAAAAGTGGGGTTAGCAAAATCCATCCTATCACGCCTGCCAAAGCTACGACCACCACGGGGAACCTGCTCACGTCTCTCAGGAGTACAAGCACCACGAAAGGGAAAACGTGGTCCGTAACCCCTCTGAGGCTCAAAGCTGTGATCGTTTCTCCTGAACTCGTATTGACCACGAGGAGGAGAACGTCCAGCACCTCGACCAAACTCAACACGCCTGCCACCTCTCTGAGGTACACCACGCTCAACAGCTACACCTCTATCACCCCAAACAGGAACTGAACGCACCACAGCCTCACCTCTCGGTAATGGCATGCGAGGCTCAGGTACACCATGAGTAGGGTGGTACCTGTCCTTGTTTGCCCTCTCTTTGGCCAACCTCTCCTCTTTCCTCTTCCTAAAGCAGAACTCCTCTGTATGACCATCCCTTCCGCAATGCTTGCAATGGAAGCGGACTGGCCTTGGGATAGGCTGTGGTTGAGGCTTCTCTCTCAGGTTCTCTCCCTTCTTTCCCTCAAAGACATTCCCCTTGTCACTCATGGAGACTATGGGTTTTTGGAAGTTTTCTGTCTTGGGAGGGAAAACTGGTGGAGCTGGAGGGAAAACTGGTGTCGATCTTGTTCAGTAGATGGTTAGGTTTGGGAGCGAATTTGTTCTTGTGGAAGGTTTGGGGTGGAAGCTGGATGTCACCTACCCTCTCACTCTCTCCACTTGTCTATCCCACTTTCTTGGCACCCAAACCCTCACCATCAGCACGCTTATATGCTGCAATCATGATTCCTAGCTAAGGCTGATGACCAGACAACCAACCCATCATTTTTCTCAACTCATCATTCTCATCCTGCAAACGATCCACATAATGTGCAAGCTCTATGTTCTGGACAGCATTCACTTCACAAGTTGAACAAGAAGTAGTAATGGGTGATTTCAAAGCAGCCTCAAGGGAAACATTCCTAGCTAGAGATTCATCAAGCTTAGCATGTAAAGCAGGACAAGAGGTACAAGCACCTAGCAGAGTGGTCCTAGACTTTAGCACATCTAGCTCAGCCCTAAGCACAACTAGTTCCTCAAGCATTGAGGCATGTTTCTCCTTGAGCGAAGTCAAGTCAGCCAAGAACACATCACAATCACCACATTCAGCCTCATCAGAAACAATAGGAGCAAGTTTCAACGCATCTATCTCAAGCTTTGCATCTAGGTTCTTAGATTCTAACTCAGCAACCTTCTCCCTAGCATCATCAAGCAAAGCTCCAAGCTCTCTCCTAAGTTTCTTGGCCTCTCTAAGCATGCTATCATGGTTCTCAAGCAAGACTACCAAATCAGCATTTTCCTGATGCAAGGAGGCGAGCTCTTGGGTTACCTCATCTTCGGATTCTGAGTCCGAGTCGTCCTTCTTATCGTCGGCGTTGTGAGCCATGCCGCAGAACTCGCGCGTGCAGCAGCTCAGGCTGGTGAAGTTCTTGGAGACATGCTTCTTGCCCTTGCACCTGTCATCGTCGTCGTCGCTTGAGCTTGCGCTTGACGTGGAGTAGTTCGAGCTTGATGTGTCGACGTCACTTGCACCCACCATGGCTCAACCCTTCTTCTTCTTGTAGTAGTCGCTGCTCTTCCTTGGCCTTCGCTCGTCCTTCCTCTTGGACTTGTACTCATGCCTCGAGCGGTGCTTGTTGTCGGTCTTGGAGCGGTGCTTGTAGTTGTTCTTGGGGTCGACCTCTTGCGGGC
This sequence comes from Cenchrus fungigraminus, assembly GCA_036936925.1. Lineage (NCBI taxonomy): Eukaryota > Viridiplantae > Streptophyta > Magnoliopsida > Poales > Poaceae > Cenchrus > Cenchrus fungigraminus. The sequence continues at coordinate 107,332,759 of CM072774.1, read as the reverse complement.
ACTCGGCGATGAAGTGACCCGGCTTGCCGCACCGGTAGCACGTCTTTGGGCCACCTCTTGTGTTCACGCGGTTCATGTGCATCCTCTCGAACCTCCGAGTCAGCAACGCCAGCTCTTCCTCTCCAAGCTCATCAAACTCCTCATCTGGCAAAGACATGAAAGAAGACACGGAGTACATCCTGGAGGATGGGTTAGCGTTAGTCTTTGAGCCAGAGCCGAAGACCAAAGCGAGACTATGAGGATCAGTCGAGCTTTCGGTCTTGCCCCTCAAACCACGATCAACTTCAGAGGATTTCAGCTTGGAAAACAAATCATTCACAGTCAGAGTCTCATAGCCTGCAGACTCCTGAATGGCCTCGACCTTTGCACCCCACACCGATGTATCAAGTGCGTGCAGTAGCTTGATAGCTCTGTCATGATCGGTATACAGGAGTACGGTCACATTGGCCCTCATGTTGTTCACTATGGTAGTGAAGTGGTGGAACATCTTGTCGATTGCCTCACCGGGGAGATGAGTGAAATTCTCATACTCTCTCCGGTAGGTAGCGAACAAACGAGCCTGAACTTGGTTGTTCCCAACATGAGCGATCTTCAACTTGCTCAAAATCTGACAAACCAGCTCCTCTCCATACACCCGATCGAATTCGGTTGGATAGAGAGCACGAAACAAGTAATCAACTGCCTTGTTGTTGGCATCAAACATGTCTCGCGAGCCGGGCAAAAGAAAAGTCTCAGGAATGGCATAGTTGACATCAGTTGTCACATCCCAAAGAAGTTGGCCCTTGTCGCGAAGAAAGGCGGACATGCGCTTCTCCCACATGTTGTAGTTCGAACCATCAAAGTGCGGAGGACCCGAACCCTGATCTTGGTACACCATCTTTGGATCTTAGATCGGTTAGGACTCAAGAAGATCCGTAACCGGCTCTGATACCAATTGAAGGACCGAATGGGCGACCAGAGGGGGGGTGAATGGGAGCCTAAAATTTCTTCTCCGATAAGGAGGAAGGCCTATATCCCAAAATCACCAACCGGACCACTCCACAAGTGTTACCAAGTCCACATAGCCATTTGGGAAGCTATTGGACCTAGGAGCAACATCTGGAGGCAAAAGGAACAAAACGGAAGCAAAATAAACTCAAAAGTCCGGAGACTCCGCAAGAAATCTCTGGAGACTCCGCAACTTCCGGAGATTTCACCAAGTTCCGGAGACTCCGCAACTAAGTTCCGGAGACTCCGCAACTTACGGATTCTCCACAACTAATCTCCGGAGTTTTAGAATCAGCCTTCGCGAACAAGGGGGAAAAATCCAAAACTCAATCAAATGACCTCCAAAAATCACGAGATTTTAACCATAGCTTCTCAACACCTCTAGGAACCTTTTCCAAAAGGAATTCCTCCAAAAGATCAAGCCATCACCACGGGAAAAATGATTTAGGCTATGAACCCTAGAGGAAGAACACTTTCTCAAAATCGACGGATTTCTCAAACCATCCAACGGATTGTGCTCAAATTTGGGGTAGATAATAAGTGTCCTAGTAGGAAGCTATGCCCCAAAACTCATGAGCCCAAACCACTCCAATCAACGGGAATCGTAGATCACGTGCTCCACAACCAAGAACTAGGGTTCATCACGAAATTCCAAATTGAGAGCGATTCGGGGTGTTTCAGAGGGAGAGATCACCAAGCAAAGAGTCACTAGGTACTCATACGTGATTCCCTCAAAGAAATCCCCCCAAATCCCTCTCAAATCCCGGGAACAAGAAATCCACCAAAATAGCACAAAAAGGATTTCGGGAAATCAAGAAAGAGATCGATTAATTCGTCACAAATCCATACAACCAGAGCAATGCTTCATACGAGCCATGGCTAGCAACCTCCCTTCATCCAACCCCTACAAGATGAATCAATATGCACTAGCTAGCCTATGGAAATGAAGTCCAGAGCGAGAGAGAAGCTAGAGATATTTCTCATCCCCTCCACCTCCCCTATTTATATTTTTGGGACGGCAGAGGGCCGAAGGTCCAAACTACCCCTACTACTTAAACTTAAGATACATGGCCACGAAGGGCACAATGGTAAAGTCGCATGTATTCCCATCAGACGGACACCCTCGCACCGCACCTCGCGTAGCCCCGACGCAAGCCTTGCGATCGCGCCGCGTGTCCTCCGCCTCGAAGCTTCCCGACGTGCCTGGATCCCCGTCTCTATCGCGTTGGGCCTTCGGGCTCGGTTTTGAGGCCCAAACCGAGAAACCCTCCTCCGATGGTTTTGTGGCCAAACCACCAAACCCCGCGTGCGGACTCCGGTTGTGAGCCGCTACCCCGCACCGGCTCCTCGACTCGACTTTGTCTTGCTGTTCTTGCCACCATGCGGTCCGCAATTGATCTTGTTGGCCACCGGGTCCCTCGAACCAAGCCTACTCGTCCTCTCCGCTCCTGGGAGGTCACACAGACTCGGACTCTTCGCGCTTGTTCTTCACCTGCACCACACACAAGTCAAGCCGCAACCTACACCTGCAATACTTAGCCAAGAGTCAGTCCACACAATGTTGTCAATCACTCATCACACCAAGAAACGACCCTCCACTGGTCCTCGGATGCACACATGTCCTCACTTGTCGCCGACTAGAACATAAGTCTTCGCTCGTCAAGTGAGTTGCTCGGCTTCTGTCTTGTCGGAGGGGAGCAGATGTTTGCTGATGTAGTCGATGAAGGGTGTCCTCCAGTCCATGTCGATCATCATGACCTCCCGACCCTGCTCGAGTAGTTCTGAGCTGGTGGTTGGCGGTGATGGCGCCTGCTCCGGTATGGATGGCTTGTGTAACTCGTGGACGAAGACCCCCACAGGTACTTGAGCGCGTGCTGATCCCAGCTTTGACAGGACATCCGCTGCAACATTGTTGTCACAGATGACATGATGGAACTCGAGACCAGAGAATTTGTTCTCGAGTTTGTGTACTTCTAGGCAGTACGCATCCATATTCTCCTTGTTGCGGTCCCAGGAGTCGTTGACTTGGTTGATGACGACGAGAGAGTCACCGTAGACCAGTAGACGCTTGATGCCCAAGGAGATTGCGAGGCGGAGCCCATGGAGCAAGGCTTCGTACTCGGCTTCATTGTTGCTGACCTTCCAGAAGATCTGCAAGACGTACTTGAGTTGTTCACCCTTAGGAGATATCAAAAGCACCCCTGCGCCTGCGCCTTCAAGCTTGAGCGATCCATCGAAGTACATCACCCAATGTTCAGGATGCTCGGCTGGTGTTGGTACTTGATTCTCCCACCACTCGGCCATGAAATCCACTAGAGCTTGAGTCTTGATGGCGGTTCTTGACTTGAACTCCAGGTTAAGGGCGCCTAGCTCGACTGCCCACTTGGAAATCCTGCCTGTGGCGTCTCTGTTGTGAAGGATATCAGCCAACGGGTAGTCCGTCACCACAGAGATCGAGTACTCCTGGAAGTAGTGCCGCAGCTTCCGCGAAGTAAGAAGGATCGCGTAGAGCAGCTTCTGAATCGGTGGATACCAGATCTTGGACTCAGAGAGGACCTCGCTGATGAAGTAGACCGACCGTTGTACCTTGTAGGCGTGACCTGGTTCTTGCCGTTCGACAGCGATGGCCGTGCTGACGACGTGAGTAGTCGCAGCAATGTACAGTAGGAGTTCTTCGCCTTCTTGCGAAGCCGTGAGGATGGGGGGCTTTGAAAGAAACCCCTTAAGCTGTTGCAGAGCTTGATCAGCCTCCTCTGTCCACTGGAAGTTCTCCGGCTGCTTGAGTAGCTTGAAGAAGGGTAGTCCACATTCTCCAAGTCTTGAGATGAATCTGTTGAGTGCCGCCATGCATCCAGTCAGCTTCTGGACGTCCTTGATGGTACTCGGTGCTGTCATGGCTGTGATGGTAGCGATCTTCTCTGGGTTTGCTTCGATGCCGCGATGGCTGATGATGAACCTGAGTAGTTTCCCCGATGGTACGCCGAAGACGCACTTAGTGGGGTTGAGCTTCCATTGGTACTCGCGCAAGCTTGTGAAGGTCTCTTCAAGATCGGCGATTAAGGTGTCGGGAGTTCTGGTCTTGATGACCACGTCGTCCACGTATGCTTCGACGTTCTTGTTTAGTTGCTTGGCAAAACAGGCTTGGATAGCTCGTTGGTACATTGCGCCTGCGTTCTTCAGCCCGAACGACATTGTCGTGTAGCAGTAGGCGCCGAACGGGGTGATGAACGAGGTCTTCTCTTGGTCTTCTTCCTTGATCGCTATCTGGTGGTACCCCGAGTAGCAGTTGAGGAAGCAGAGTAGTGCACAGCCCGCTGTGGAGTCGATGATCTGATCTATCCGCGGCAGTCCGAAGGGATCCTTGGGGCAGTGCTTGTTGAGGCTCATGTAGTCGACACACATCCTCCACTCGTTGTTGTTCTTCTTCCGAACCAGGACGGGATTTGCTAGCCACTCAGGGTGGAAAACTTCGCGGATGAACCCTGCAGTGAGTAGTTTCGCGAGTTCCTTCTTGATGGCTTCCTTCCGGTCTTGGGCGAATCTTCGAAGAGCCTGATGCTTGGGGGTAGCTTTTGGGTCGACATTGAGTGAGTGCTCGATCAACCTCCTGGGCACCCCTGGCATATCTGCTGGCTTCCACGCAAATATGTCGCGGTTGGCCCAAAGGAAGTTGACGAGCGTGTCTTCCTATTTGGGGTCGAGTTCGGCCCCAATCATGGTTGTCTTGCTGCTGTCGCCGGTGCCTAGATCAATGGCCTTGAGTTTGACTTCGTTGGCTGGCTTGACCTTGGTTGCCCCGTCAATCTGGTCGGGGACCTCGAGTTCATTTGGGGCGAGCTTCTTTGATGCAGCAAAGACTTCCATCATGGCATTGGGGAGCTGATTGTTGGAGGCGATCACAACTGCTTCAGTGTCGCAGTCGTAAGACCTCTTCAGATCCCCTTGGAGCGAGATGACTCCTTTGGGGCCCGGCATCTTGAGTACCAGGTACACGTAGTGAGGAACGGCCATGAACTTGGCCAGAGCAGGGCGCCCGAGTATGGCGCGGTATGATGTCTCGAAGTCGGCGACCTCGAACTTGATGTACTCGGTGCGGTAGTGCTCCTTGGTCCCTAAGGTTACTGGCAGGACCACCTGTCCTAGGGGTACCGCCGCGTTTCCTGGGACGATGCCGAAGAACGGCGTCGTTGTCTTGGAGAGCTTGTCGGTGATGTCGAGGCCCATCTTCTGCAGAGTCTTGGCGAACAGGACGTTGAGGCCGCTGCCGCCGTCGATGAGAACCTTGGTGAGCCTCGAGCCAGCGACTACTGGGTCCAGGACTAGTGGGTAGCGCCTAGGATCCGAGAAGCTGGTCCATTGATCCGCCCGAGTGAAAGTGATCGGGACTTTCGACCACCTGAGAATGGTGGGGGTAGCTGGCTCAACAGACATGATCTCCCGGAGTGTAAGCTTCTGGGAGCGCTTGGTGGGTAGACTGCCGAAGATGACGTTGACGGTACGGTCGGCGTCTTGGAAAGCGTCATTGTCTCCGCCGTTGTCCTTGTCGTTGCCCTTCTTGTCTCTTGGATTCAGTGGCTCTGGAGTAGTCTTCAGTGCCCGACGCAGCTGATAGCACTGCTCGGTGGTGTGATTTCCCTCCGGATGCCATGGACACTTGTCCTTGAGGAGCTTCTGAAAGCCTGAGGGTTCCGAGTTCTTCTTCGACTTGCTACTCGAGGAGCCTTGACCCATCACCGCAACAGTATTATCTGGCTTGTGCTTGCGGTTAGGCCCCGAGTAGTTATTGTTATTAGGGCGTTTGGCTGGCTGCTTGCCCTTGTTGTCGTAGTTGTTGTTGTTGTTGTGGTTGTTGCCCGAGTTGTGATTGTTGCCCTGGTTGGACTTGTACTTGTTGTCTACCCGATCCTCCTCGTCAGCCCAGACAGTGATCATGCTCTTGAGCTTGGTGATGGTAGTCGGGCGGGTGCGTCCGAACAACTCAAAATTTTGGCGGTCTCGAATTCCTTGCTGGAAGGTATCGATGACCTCCTTCTCGGAGACATCAACCACAGTGGCCCTTTTATCGAAAAACCGGCGCATGTAGCTTCAGAGATTTTCCCCCTTGTCTTGCTTGATCTGCGCCAAGTCCATCTTCGTGCCCGCACGTTCGAGAGCACCGGTGTAGTTGCTGGTGAAGCGTTTCTTCAGATCCTCCCACGAGTTGATGGAGTTCTTGTCGAGGGACTCGAGCCACGTGAGGGGCTCTTGCTCCATGCAGAGGGGGAAGTAGAGACACTTGGTGTCAGAGTCACCACCAGCATTTTCAATGGCCAGGGAGTAGCAGTGCAGCCATTGCCTTGGGTCTTGTTTGCCTTCGTACTTCGAAATCCCCAGAGGTTTGAATTTCTCGGGGAGTAGGAGGTTCCGGAGGCGCTTGGAGAAAGCGGGGAAGCCGTTCGTGTCTGCGAGTTCACGGGCCTTGCGTCGGTCGTTGATGGTGGAGCGGGCATCGTAGCCACTGGTAGCGGTTCCCTCGTGGCCTGCGCCGCCTTGGGAAGGTTTTGGACCGATGGGTTGTCCAGTATTGCGGTCGCGGTTGCGACTAGCAGCGGGTCGATCCGCCGTACGAACACGGTTGGGACCTTGACTTGCGTCGCCACTGGGGTTGCGGCCGCGGTTGCCGGCGCTGCTCCCGTGATTGCTTTGTGCGACGTCGCGGTTGGCTCTCGCGGTGAAGAGATCGAATGCCTTGTCCGCCAGGTCAGTGATCAAGGCCTGCGCTCGTCCTGGCTGCCTCGATCAGCCAATGGCGTTCAGCGAGAGGAGGCAAGCTTCAGGCGTCTCATGAGCACGGTTGGCGACGGCATCCATGCAGGTTTCCAGATTGCGAATAGGCAGAGCTTCGGCTAGTCGACGATGCCGCTCTGCCCTTGCTGCGTTCCTGTTCCGGCGTTGATTCCTTGCGTCCGCGGTTTTGGCCGAGACTTGTTCTGGAAACTGTTGTCTAGCCGGTGTGCGCTCACTGCCGCTTGGCTCGCCTTCGATGATGGTGAGTACTTCCCTGCTCGGAGAGTGGTATCCCGAACTGGTAGTCACGAGCTCCGTCTCTGAGTCGACTAGAACTGTCCCTGACTGATAAGGGAGAGGATCAATGTAGGCGACGAGACGTGAGTCGGATTCCTCCTGGAGGTCGGAGGGCTTCTTGTCCGGCCAGTAGACGAATCTGCCGGCCGGGGTGGATGTGATGACTAGGCCCTGGGTGGGCTCGGACAGGGGCTTCTCCTCGGACAGGTCCATGCCGTAGTCGATCTCGTACTCGTCCGGGTTCGCATAGTAGCCGGCCAAGAAGTCCTGATCCTCACAGTACAGGAGGACAGGCTCCTTGCCCGGGCGACGGAAGGCCGGAAGAGAGTCTTGATAGGAGACGGTGATGTTGCAGAGTCCGAAGGGGAGTCGAGGTGTAGTGGGATCTGGGTCGCACGATGGCTCAGGTGCCAGCTCGCGTGGCTCAGACCAGGTGAAGGTCGAACCCGAGTAGTACTCGGATCCGAGCTCGAGTTCTCCGACGGGGTCAGAGAGCGAAATTTCATCGAATTTCTCGACGAGATTGTCGGCGGACGCGGTGATGGGCGCTAGGATTGCCAGCTCTTGCTCCGGGGTTGCGATGAGTTGACGCTGGAAAGATCCAGCGCCGTCGGCGACGCACTCCCAGGAGCTGAAGGTGAAGGTGTCGCCATTGTTGAAGGCGACGGTGGAGTTGATGACGGGTGCCATCGAGTTCGCCAGCGGATCTTCGACAAGACCCCCTACCTGGCTGGCTAGCTGTCGGTGTTTCGTCCCGGCAACCTACCGATGGGAGTACCCGAGGTAGACAATGGAGGGGCTCGCCGAGATCAAGAATTCGATGGTGAGACACGAGACACAATTTAGACAGGTTCGGGCCGCAATGTGCGTAATACCCTACGTCCTGTATGCCGCGTGTAGCTAGATTGATTGCGTATGTTCAGGAGGGGTCCCTGCCTCGCCTTTTATATCACGGGAGGCAGGGTTACAAGTCGGTTTGAGTACAGGAGTACTAGTCGAGTACGACTAGGAGGTAGGCTTACTCTATGTACAATAGAAGCTTTCCTATTCTAGTACTTGTCCTGCGGTTTCCATGTAGACTACGCCATCTTGCACCGTGTCTCCATGTACGAGTAGTCCCCGGAGGTCCTCGTCCCCTGTACGGGCATGGACCACCTGGCTGGTGGGCCCATGGATGTCTGTACGACAGTACCTCCTTCGTATGTCGTGCAACTTTTGTTGGAGTTTGTCTGGGCCTTGGTTCATCTCCCATATGAGTTTAGCTTGAGGACTTACCCATCATATTTTTTTGAAAGTGTTCTTTCTGCAGGGGTTAGTCCACAAAAGATATATGCATCCAAAGTTTATGAACATATAACTCAGACGTTCATTAACCAAAATTTGATTCCATGTCAAACTTTGATTAAAGAAGGCTATTTTAACCTAAGCACCATGCTTAATTTAAAGAGCCTATGGGTGTACCTATATAGAGAACACCCAAACGAGAGCATATGAACGTAAACAAAGGAGGCATGAATTTGAAAGATCAAGCTATATTCATATGGAGATGACTATTACTAAAGGATCGGTGAATCTTACCTTTGCATACCTGAGTATTCTTACTGGCATCATTTGAGGATGAATGACTTGAAGTCTGCTGCAGTGGTGGCATGGTCTCATGTAGTTGTCGATATTTCCTCCGTGGTGATAGATGTTGCAGCGGAGGAAGGTACTTGACCATGTCGACTCAGGCGAGCATTAAGGCTATGCCATACACACGCTCAGTGTGTAGGAACCATGTGCCTTAGTGATGTGCTCCATTGGCACAATGCTGTAGGATTGGAAGCGCAAAGTGTGTCCCCTTTTGTGCATGTGAGTATTTACCAAATGGGATGGAGCAGCAAAGGCTTGAGAGGGAAGAGGAGCATTCCTCTTGCTTCTATGCATGTAGGAGCTGCTAGAGGAGGCAATGCAAAGCTAGGAATGGATGAAGGTTATGCCAAAGCTTTGCCAACATATGAGAGAGTGCGGCTGCTGATGCGCGAGCTGCATGGGCGAAGCAATGCAAAGCCGAGGGTTAATGGGAATTATGCAAAGGCTTTGCAAGGATGCGCAAGAGTAAGGTGCAGTGGGGCTAGGCGATGGAGCAAAAGCTTGCTTTGTCAGGCGAGTGGAGACCACTCTCCTTTAGCAACAAGGTGAGCACTTGCTAGCTCAAGCCCTGATGTGACCTTGCCCACTTCGAAGCATGTAGCTCTTCTTGTTATCCTTGTTAAGCATGCTACACGAATGGATGGCAAAGGCTTTGTCTTTCCAATGCCCTTGATTTAATCAAGGTGAAAATCCATGGCTTGGAAGCGTGCCATTAATATTGCCCTTTATCCATGTGGAGCTCGCCAACTCTGATTCTCTCTTCTTGCTCACTCTCTTCTCTTCATCCTTTCCCTTTTCTCTTTTTTTCACACATATATTTTTCTTTTATCTCTATTTTTTCTCTTTTTTTTCTTTCTCTTCCTTTTTTTCAGCAAGATAGAGCCAGCACTATTGGTTGGATCTTTTGATGAGGTGCCCACCGATCTCCCCCACACTTGGACTTTGGAGTCTTGCAACACCAAAACCAAGTGTGCGATGTCGGTGTGTCCTTTAGAATACGTTCCACCAACGAAGACTACAAGTGTGTACTTGGTGCAGCTCCTATGTCCTCGGGAATCACATGCCCCTTGTTCTTCTTAATCTCAACCTGAAAGGTTAGCGACCAAGAATACCCGAAGGTGCATACTACCCTAGAAACATAAACTTGCTTTTATTATTTAAAAGAAAAGATCAATAGAAAGAAAAAAGATAGTCCGGGCCATCTCCCGGTAGTGCTTGTTTATGGTCACAAGCTTGACCATGGGGAATCTTACCATTGTAGCTATTGTCGGTGATGCAGTTGCACCACCATTCGTTAAATGTTGTTCAGGCTGCAAGGTTAGTGTCACAATGCAACAACGAAATCTGCAATGTTTACGGTAAACAAAAGCATCTACAACCATCCTTCTAAACTTTTTGCAAGAGAGCATAGGGAGGAGGTTGTGATATATGCACGAGCACATGGCACATAGCAAAGCTGACTCTGAAGGTATGTTCTGCAAGCATGGTTCTTGAGGTATTCCAAGAGCGAAGCTTCCATGGTCATCTGTGGAATCTTTTCCTGCAGACTTCAGAGTTGGCGCCTCATAGAGTTCCATGGCCCATGGATTCTCTATCCCTTGGGATTCATCGTGGAAGACCAATGTTGGTTCCCGACCAAGGTCAAAAACAACATAGTATGGGCCAGTGGGAAGAGGCTCATATTCGGTCGAGAGTGATGATCGCTCGTTCTCACAAAAGTGAAGGGCTTCTTCCAAGTCTTACACCTTAAGGCCAGAACATTTTGCAACCTCAAAGCATACGGTCTTGGATGATATGAACGAGACTACGTGCATCACATCATCGAGCGGGTTCTGCTTGGGAGCAAACTTCACCGAATGATTTTCTAGGAAAGACATTGAGGTGGCGGAAGCGGCTCCCATAAATTTTTCATCTAGGCTCCCTTCAGATAGATCAAGAAGTTTTTCTAGAGGGTAGCCTAGGTGAAGATCAAGGTCAAGGATATCGAAGATGTGGAAGTCTAGGTTGACCTTGATCTTGTCTAGCATGAGCGGCACGGCACGTGCAACCCCCTGACATTCTAGGATGTGTCCATAGGGACAACTTTTGAGAAATTCGTCGGATGGTGCTAGTGAAACATCGCCCAGAAGAGCATGCGCTAGGTGCCATGGCACCACATTAACCTCCATGATGGGGTTAAGAAGTGCTTCTACGGTAATTCCAACTATTAAGCAAGGCACGATCATAGAGGGAGAACTATTCCAAATTTCTTCGGAGAAGATTCTCACTCTATTTGGCCATTCCTCCTTCATGTCCTCCTTGAGAAATGATTTGTTGGGAGGATCAGGAGGAGCGAGATGTTTCGTAGGCCTATGGGATGATTCTGTCAAGGGATTTATACACCGATCGGTGTGAATAGAAGAGAACTCTTCCCTTGGGTCATCCTCCTCGTCAATGAAGAGTTTAGCATCCTTTTTCAAGGACACCTCTGGGGGCTTAAAGTGTGAAACATCCCATACTTCCTCAATCGACTCTTCACAGGGGAAGTGCTCTAGATTAGGATTTGAAAAGGCATCTTCCTTAAGAGTCATGTCGAGGGTTCCTAGCACATGTGTATCTAGGAAAAGTTTTTCAACGGGGTGCCCTATCAAAATATCAAAGTCATCAACTTCAACTATATGAAAATCAAGGGCAACCTCGATGTTCCCATGCCATATAGGTCCTTTGTGTACAAGCCCAACTCCTTCTATGATAGAATGAGAGGCAAACCGGAAGGATTTGTTGGTTGGGTTCAAATGGTTCTTTCCTAGGTAGGTGAGCCCAAAAGATGTGGACATGATGTTTGCTCCTACCGTGAGATTATAAAGGACCTCTACCTTGGTTCCTTGGATATGGCATTGAATGGGTAGAGAGGGGGCACTAATCTGAATTGTTTCAGAAGAAAGTTCCTCCTCTTGTGACCATTCGCCGCACATGATAGATGTCAACTCTCTAACAGTCTCTCTAAGGAAAACCTTATCAAGGGGCCGTGGAGGGTTGATCGGAATGGGAGGTCTCTCTTGGCAAAAGTGATTCGAGGTATTCAAATGATCTTCGAATAAAAACTCCTCGAATTCACAAGGGAACTCTAGAGGTTGAATTTCTTCTTCCTCTGGTGTTCTAGGTTCGGGAGAGGGTTCAAAGGTTGAGTTTGGGCAGGTTAGCAAAGAGGGTATGGACTCAACCAACGGAACTTCCTCAGAACTCGGCTCTTCTGCAATGAGGGGTTTAGTGAAGGAGGTGTTTCCAAGAATGTGATCCAAGAGTGCTTCTCCTTCAGCGGGGGTTTTGTGGTTGAAGGACCCTCCAGCAGTGGCATCAAGTTGCAGGGCAGACTTTGTGCTAAGCCCAAGCCAAAAGTGTTGTAACAACACATGGCTAGGTAAAGACAGATCTGGGCCAGTATGGTTTAGATGTGAAAATCTAGCCCAGGCTGCACCTATGGTTTCCTTCTCGTGCTGACGAAAGTTGAGGATTTCATTTCGTAGAGCAGCAATACGAGATACGGGAAAAAACGCGAGACAGAAACTATCCTGATGTTTTTCCCAATCTCCGTCAACTCTACCAATGTTGTGGGTGTGCCATTGTTTCGCCGTTTCTTCTAGAGAGAAGGGAAACAACTTCCACCGCAACGTGTCTTATGCCATGCCCGCAATGGTTAGGCATGAGCACAATTGCTCAAACTCTCGTAGGTGGTGGTATGGGTTTTCATCGGTAGAACCAGAGAAGGATTGGTCCCGAACCATGGCTATGAAGCCAGGGCAGAGCTCATAACTAGAGGTTGTGATGGGTTTGGAAGAAGGAATTGGCTCTAGGAGCTCGAGCTTCAGAGCGGACAGTTGGTTGATAGGCATATGTTTGAGTTGGTGGATAGAAAGAATTTCCATGGTATAAGGATAAAATAAAAGAAATGATAAAACAAGGATACACGGGTAGACTAGGTTCGTAGACAACTACAGCAACCGTTCCCCGGCAACGGCGCTAGAAATGCTTGTTGGTATTTCTTAACTCACGACAAATCCGCAAGCGCACGGAAGATACCGTTGTAGCACTTCACCCTATGAGTAGGGTATCGTTATTTATATTTTCCCAAAGGAACGGAGGTGGAGCGGTTCTACTAGCTAGTCTAGGTCCCGGGAGAAGAAAGATAGAGAAAAGGGTAGTCTGGGTAGCGTGGAAATCCACAGGATAGGTACAAAGGAAGAAGATATACTAGCTACTACTCGCTTATGAGCGGCACCGGTTTACCCCTGGTTTGCCAAGAGCCTCCGGTTATTAGCTCTACACCCTAGCCTCACGTGGGGGACTAAAAGGGATGTACGGGGCTGTCACCACCCGTACACCTACCCCTCAGACCGTTGACTAGGTGTGCAAACAAAGGAGATAGGTAGCCTAGACACCACGTCTACGCTAGCTACCTCGACCTTCACCCCCCGGAGACTCCGCCGACAGCTAGAGTCCTAAGGCAAAGGCGCCCACCCCGAGAGACGAGCGATGATCCCGCAAATGAATAATAACAAGAATATAACTTACTAGGCACCGATGGCCGAAGAAATCTCGAGTGCTTGCTCAAGCGCTCGCACCCGCCGAAGTGCAAGCGGAGGGAGGCCGACAACTCTGGCTCTCCTCCGGCTCTTGCTCCGCACACTTCTCTACTCTAATATGAAGTGTAACCTCTACTCTACTCTAAGCTTCTCTCTAGAATGGTTGTTGAATGAGGGGGGTGGAGGCTCCCTTTTATAGTGAGGAGGTGCCTTGGGGGAGTGGAGATCCTATGGAATATTCCCCTTATACATTTCCATTTGTGAAGGAACCACCATCTTGAGATCTTGATTCGCACTAAATCGCCCAGAACCGCCTTTGTTATGGCGGTGGAAGACTCCTCGCAAAAGATGGGCTTGATCGGGATGAGGGGTGGTTCGGCCGAACCACTACTGGCACCGTTTGGGCCCAGTTTTGGTCAGCGAACTCCTTGTGGGCTCCTCGTGTTGGTCCAGGGTGGCCTAGCTGTAGTTGAGTGGGTTTTCCTTGCTTTTTAGTCTTGAAGGTCCATGTGCTTCACCCTGTTTAGCCGTAGAGTGGGCCGGTGCGCAGATGTAGTGTTTGTCTTTATTTTATGGTCCATTCCACCTTTGCTCTGTGAAATAACATAATCACCAAAACTCGTGGAACTCGTTAGTTGAAGGCTCCTAATCTAATGTTATTGGATATTAAGTATGGGGTAGATATTTGCTGTAAGAGCTGCCAACACCAAGGCCAACCCCCGATGTACTTACGATACGCCGTTCCTATGCAATACAATCAACACCGACAACTGGACATAAGGTTTTACTCTCCGGAGGCCTGAACCAGTATAAACTCGTCGTGTTCCGTATGCTTCTTAGCATAGCTCTCGAGTTCTTAGTCTCCGATCCCCCCATCCGAACAAATAAACCACCGAGGTTGACCCTCCAGTGGGCTGTGCAGAACTAAACCTCTGACAATACATGAAATTGTAAGTGTGCATGAATTTTCTAGGAATATACATGAATTTCTATGAATATACATGAATTTCTATGAATATACAAGAATTTTCTATGAATATACATGAATTTCTATGAATATACAAAAATTTCTGAGTATAAACAAGAATTTCTAAGTATAAACATGAATTTCCATTAATATACATGAATTTTCCATGAATATATATGAAATTTCTACGAATATACATGAATTTCTATGAATATACAAGAATTTTCTATGAATATACATGAATTTCTATGAATATACAAAAATTTCTGAGTATAAACATGAATTTCTATGAATATACATGAAATTTCTATGAATTTCTGAGTATAACCATGAATTTCTGATTATAAACATGAATTTCTGAGTATAAACATTAATTTCTAAGTATAAACATTAATTCCTTAGAATAAACTAGAATTCTATGAATATACACGAATTTCAATGAATATACACTAATTTCTATGAATATACACTAATTTCTAGAATAAATACGAATTTCTATGAATATATACTAATTTCTATGAAGTAAACATGAATTCCTAAGAATATACACAATATACATGAATTTCTTTGAATAAACATGAATTTCTAGGAATATACACTAAATTTCTATGAATAAACATGACTTTCTATGTATATACATGAATTTTCTCTAAATTTTTGAGTATAAACATGAATTTCCCGGTATTCATGAATTTTCTAAATCTAAGTATTTGTAACATGGAATTGCTACTAACTTTTGACGAACGACGCTTGTGGACGGCAACGACGCAGTGTCGCCGTGGGCGGGGAGGTTACGCGGAGTCGTCGTGGTCGAGTCGGTGCCACGACAGGAAGGCAGGGGCGTCGAGAGTAGGCCGGTGCGGCGGTTGTCGACGTTGAAACTATGTACATTAAAAACTATTTAGAACTCATATATTCTCAACATTTTTCTAAACTATAAACTAATTTCTATATACACTAATTTCTAAAACTAATTATTCCAACAACTAATAAATTAAAAAACTAATTAATAAAAAACAAAATATATACATATTATTTTCAAAGAAAACAGAGTGGTCGTTACAACGGCCACACATGGGGCCTCCACGCGTGGGGACGGCACACCGGCCGGCGCGTGGTCGGGGGCGGTGATGTCGGGGAGGGCGTCGATGGCATCCCTACCGACGGTGTGGAGGACGACGTGGGATAGGACGACACGGCGTGCGGGAGGGGCGGTGCACCGGCGGCCGACCGCGGGCGATGGTGGCGTGGAGGGGAGCTCGACGGGGTAGGCTGGTGCCGAGGAGACGGCACGGAGGCGGAGGACGCGGCGGCAATGGAGGACCTCGACGGCGGCAAGCGGCGGAGCCGGCCGCGGGGACGATGAGGACGGCGGAGGAGGAGGCCGCGGGGACGACGACGACGGCGGCAGAGGTGGTCGTGGGGACAACGGCGACGGCGGCGGAGTAGCGGGCCGGGAGACAGCGGCGCGACGGCAGAGAGGGCCGGAATCGGAGACGACGGCGCGGCGGGGACGATGATGAGGCGGCGCGGTGCGGAGAAGAGGGGATCGAAAATGGCTAAGTCTGGATCTGGGGGTGTGTCATGCCTTTTATAGCCCCCACCCTTTAGTCTCAGGTTGTAACACCACCCGGGACTAAAGGGCCTTTAGTCCCCGGTGGTGTTACGACCCGAGACTAAAGGGGGGGCCTTTAGTCTCGGGTGGTAATACCACCCGGGACTAAAGGGCGGTTTCGCGCGGGAGCCCTGGGGAAGGGAAAATTTTGCCCTTTAGTCCCGGGTGGTGTTACCACCCAAGACTAAAGACTAAAGGCTAAAGGCCCCCCTTTAGTCTAGGGTGGTAACACCACCCGGGACTAAAGGGTAATTTTGGGTGGGAAGACATCTTTTTCCCTTTTTCTTTCTCATTTCTCACACTTTCTCTTTGTAATATTTGCAGAAAACAGTAATTTTAAGTATTTTGAACATGCAAAATTATAACAAACTCTGTAATAATTAGTTTTATGGTTTTGTATACAAAACCATAATAAAAGCTGAATTAACTACTTCTATTTTCTGTTTTCAATATCAGATCTCTGATTTTCATTTAGATAAATATGATATTTTGATTAATAATATGAAAAAAATTTGAAAAAAATTGAGTGAGTGTATATTTTTAGTAATTAGTGTATATTCTTCAAAATTAGTGTACATTCTCAGTAATAAGTGTATATTCAAAGTATTTAGTGTATATTCTTCGAAATTAGTGAATATTTCAAAAAATTAGTGTAAATTCTCAGAAATTAGTATATATGCTTAGAAATTAATTCATGTATATACTTTGACATTTATGTATATTAAAAAATTGTATATATTCCAAACATTTGTGTATATTCTAGATTAGAGATTTGAAAGACATTAATTAGTTCAAATACATAAAGACATACATTCATATAACATTATATTACACAATTGATCTGATTTGATCGTTAATCATTACAGTGCGGCATTAAAGTTCCTCTTCTTGACGAAAGTTCCTTGGTCATGGTCGTCACGTAAGTACGGTGTCTCTTCATTTCCAAGAAATATGCTTGGGTCAACTTCGACAGCGAACAGAGGCATGCCATCAAACTGATCATAATCATCCGACTGGTCTGTTTTGTCCTCAACTCCAACGATTACTCTTTTACTTGGAAGAACTATGTGATGCTTTGGCTCTTGTGGTCCTTCTTTTGGATTTTTATTCTTCGGTTTGCTAGGCATATCCTTGACACAGAAAACCTGATGCACATCTTTGGCAAGGACGAATGGTTAATCCTTGAACCCAATCTTGGTTAGGTCCACTATTGTCATTCCATATTTATCTTTCCTTACGCCACCTTCAGTCAGTTTTACCCATTGGCAAAGAAACAAAGGGATGTTCTGCGGCCCGTACTCAAGCTCACATATCTCTTCTATGATACCATAGTAGGAGTTCTTGCACCCGTTGTTGTCGATTGCGTCTATACGGACACCACTATTTTGGTTTGTGCTTTTTTGATCTTGGGATCTCGTGTAAAAACTATAGCCATTTATATCGTAAGCTTGGAATTTCACAATTGTGCTAGAAGGTCCCCTAGCTAACAAAGCAAGTTGTGGATGAATCATGGAGTTACTGATAAGGAGTTCACTCAACCATGAGGGAAATATTTCCAAGTGATGGTGTATAATCCAGGCTTCAGATTTGCTTGGATTTTGAGAAGAAATAATCTGCTTATGTTCCTCGATATACGGAGTCACCAAGGATGATTGTTGCAGAAGAGTTAGGTGTGCTTTATGGAACAAATCAGTATCATTGCTCAAACTTGATTTCCATCCAATGGTGCCCATTCCCCGTAGTCTCCCCTCGTGCCGTGATACTGGAACCCCAATCGAGTTAATTGAGTCGATAAAATCAACGCAAAACTCAATGACCTCCTCAGTTCCATATCCCTTGGCGATGCTTCCTTCCGGACGGGCGCGGTTAAGAACATATTTCTTGAGGACTTACATGAACCTCTCGAAAGGCCACATATTGTGCAGGAATACTGGACCGAGAATAGTAATCTCGTTCACAACGTGTAACAGGAGGTGAGTCATAATATTGAAGAAGGAAGGTGGAAATGCCAACTCAAAGCTGACAAGACATTGCACCATATCATTCTATAGCTTCACTAGGTTGCTTGGATCGACTACCTTATGGGAAATTACATTGAGAAATGTACAAAGCTTTACGAGCGCTAATCGTACATTATCTGGTAGAACACCTCTCAGCGCAATAGGAAGCAACTGTGTCATCAACATGTGGCAGTCGTGGGCCTTTAGATTTGTGAACTTGTTATCTTTCATATTTATGATCCCCTTTATATTCGACGAGTAGCTAGGTGGAACCTTGATACTGTTCAGGCAATCAAACATGATGTCCTTCTCTTCCTTGCTCAGAGTGTAACTAGCAAAACATAAGTAATCCTATTCTCCATCAACCTCTTTCGAATCTTGTTCATCATCAACCTCTTCTGGATCTTGTTCATTCCTATGGGTATCTTTCAGGTCCCGTCGTGCTTCCAATATATCCTTCGAGTTACCGTAACAAACCTTGAAGCCAAGCACGTTCATGCAAAGATTCTTCGTCAGGTGCATCACGTCAATTGCAATCCAGACCTCAAGGATTTGCCAATAAGGTAGCTCCCAAAATATAGATTTCTTCTTCCACATTGGTGCATGCCCGTTAGCGTCGTTTGGAACAGGTTCACTACCGTCACCCTTTCCAAAGACTACCCTTAGATCCTTTACCATCTCAAATATCGACTCTCCATTAAAATGGGAGGGCTTCATACGATGATCAGCCTTCCCTTTCCAATGCATCCCTTTCTTCCTTAAGGGGTGATTTGCAGGAAGAAAGCGACGGTGACCCATATACACGACCTTCTTAGAATTTTTCAGATGAATAGCCTTCTGTTTTATCTAAACAGTGGGTACAAGCCCGATATCCCTTCGCCGAAACTCTGTTCGTCTTGGGAGGTTGCCCCTCGAGGTCATCAGGATCTTCATCTCGCCGGATCTTATAACGTAGCACTTTGCACACAGGACAAGCATCCAAAATCTCGTAATCCTTGCCTCGATATAGGATGCAATCATTAGGACAGGCATGGATCTTCTGAACCTCCAACCCCAGAGGGCACACAATCTGTTTCGCTTCATATGTTGTGGATGGTAATTCATTTTTCTCAGGAAGCTTCTCCTTCACAGTTTTTAGCATCCCCTCAAATGCCTTATCAAACACACCATATTTTGCCTTCCATTGAAGCATTTCCAGTGTAGTACCAAGCTTTTTATGACCCTGCTTGCAATCTGGGTACAACAATTTTCTGTGATCTTCTATCATACGCTGCAACTTTGCCTTTTCTTTATCATTTTCGCAGTCCCTATGTGCATCCTGTAGAACCTGACCAAGATCATCAGCAGGACTGTCTTTTGGTAACTCTTCTTCGTCAGCATCTTCCATTAAAGTATCTGCAAAAGCTTGCCCCGCAGCCCAGTCCGGAATGTTATTATCATCCTCCTCCTCTTCTTCGTCATCTTCTATCACAACCCCTCTTTCACCGTGCTTGGTCCAAACCACATAGTTCGACATGAATCCGTTTTTAATCAAGTGGAGATGAAGGGTCCCCCAGTCAGAATAGTCTTGGTTGTTTCTGCACTAGGAGCATGAACAACACATGAATCCCTTCGCATTCTTGTTTGTTTTCGCCACTTCGAGAAAAGCATGCATTCCAGCAATGTACTCCGAGGATCGTCTATCGGCGTTGTACATCCATTGTCGGTTTATCTACATCATATTAAGTAAAAAAAGAACTTTATTATTTTCTTTAAATCATAATAGTAAGGTACATATTCTAGCTGGCTGATGAGAACTGGAGGCCTATCTACATGCTTCCTGAACATGTTGATGACACTAATAAAATTAAGCTATGCTTAATAAAAATGAATGAAAGAAAAACAATGCTACTAGCTAAATACTATTTCTAGTATTTCTAAAATAATTCTAGAATTTCTAGTATTTAAAAACTAATTCTAGCATTTCTAGTATTTAAAAACTAATTCTAAAATTCTAGTATTTAAAAACTAATTCTAGCATTTCTAGTATTTAAAAACTAAATAAATAATACGACAAAAAAGTAAAATTAAATTTTCTCTATATCAAAAACAAGAAAAATAAGAGAATGCTTAATAAAAAATAAATGAAAGAAGGAACAATTGTAGTATCTACCTAACTACTTCTTTCTAAATCTAATCTAAAGCATATAAAAAACCTCATCTCTTAGCTCCTCCTACCTAGAAATTAAAATTTATATTTTCTTTATCTATAAACCATAAAATGAAATTTAATCTCAACAAATGAAGTGAGGATGAAGAATCAAACCTTGACAACACTTTAGAGGAGAGAAATCTTCACAAATTTATGAAGAAAAAATTCGGCATGACCCCCCTAGGCTTGAGGCGCCATGGAGAGGAGGAGCTTGAGCTCTCGGTGAAGAATGGCTCGGGCAGAGAGGAGGGAAGAAGGAGGTCGATTTATAGGGCACCGGCCTTTAGTCCAGGGTGGTGTCACCACCCTAGACTAAAGGGAAGCTTTAGTCTCGAGTGGTAGCACCACCCGAGACTAAAGGCCGGCACCAATTATTGCGGCATAGTAGCAGTTGGACGCCCCCCTTTAGTCCCGGTTGGTATTACCAACCGGGACTAAAGGGTAGGTGGCGTTTGCGGCCATTTCAGGCTACGTCGCCCTAAATCCTTTAGTCCCGGCTCCAAACTTCAACCGGGACTTAAGGGGCGAACCAAAGGTGAGTTCTCTACTAGTGTTAGAAACTTTCAACGTTCCTTTTTGTTTGATTGGGCATGCTTAATTGCCAATGGCTGTACATAATCACGTGTCTCTCAGTCGCTTTCTGCCCCTTTTCATGGATTCAATGAAGCAGTCAAAGTCCCAGACTTCGTTCTCAATGACAACCAAATGCTCTTTATATTCGCCGCCGACCTACTTATCTTGCCCTGCCATCTCTCTCTGCAGTCCAGTCTACGGTTCCATGCAACGTTTTTCTGCTAACGTCGGCCGGACTGACGCTGACTTGAACTACTCCAACGCACGCTCTTGCGCCAATCTTCCGGCCTTCTGGTCTGCTTCGTCGTCTCAAAGCTGACAAAAAATCGCGAAGTAAGACGGTAACTCGAAAAAAAAAGTTGACAAAAAAGGGTATCGAACCCCGGTCTCAAAGCTGAGAGACTCGTGTCTTGCCATTGGGATAATCTTTCAACTGTGCGGCAACTTGGTAGTTAATAGTTTTATAGATAGTATCTTGCATAATTGCTTGCGTGGCTACTTCTTGGCAAGGACACCACGTCCACTTTTTTTTGATAAAAAAAAGTGCAGTGCAAAAGGGATCGAACCCTACACCTGTGGAGTTAGCAAAGAGCACTCCTACCACTGGACCAACAGGTCTCGACTGCTAATGTTTTAGAATTCATGCTATATATTCTTCATTCTCATATTTCGTTGGCACTGCATAATGTCGCTAGGCTAATCTTATATGCATCAATATATTTTTATATACAGTATACTACATAAAAGTTGTCTAGGAGAAGTTTCAATAGTTTTCTATCTCGTTTACTGTTTTCAACGGTATAAATGAATTTTTTCAGAAACTCACATATTTATTTAGGGTAATAAATGATTTCAAATGAAAAAGTCATGAATACCAAAATTGTAGAACTCATCAAGATCTACAAACTTTATTTAGGTCATTAATCTATGTGACACAGTTTGAATAATTCAAATTTTGAATTTCAAGAATTGATAACTAAAAGCAATATTTTGGAACATTAAATGATTTCAGCTGAAAAAGTCATGAATACCAAAGTTTCATAACTCATCAAGATCTACAATATTTATTTAGATCATTTTTTCATTTGACAAAGTGGTAGCATACATTGATCATTAATCCTGGATTCACTCACATAGTTTAAGAAACTATTTTAGAGACTTGTTAAATTTATACTACATGTTATTACCACTTTTGAAAATGACAAAATGACCTAAATAAAGATTGTAGATATTGATGAGATATAAAACTTTGGTATTCATGACTTTTCCATTTGACATCATTTAGCATAAAACAATCTTGCTTGTATTTGTCATTTTTTGAAATTCAAAAATTGGATTGTTCAAACAGACTCCCACGAGAAGATTTTTTAGGATAATAGCATTAATAAGTTTCATAATTTGATAGAGCATGAATTTAAAAAATTTTAGGAAAAAAATTATCAAATTTGGATTAGCCATGAAGGAGAAATACTAGATACAAGTTTAAATTCCGAATTAAAAGAAGAAATACAAACTTTTTGAGTGTTCTTTAGTCTTGTCACGTGGCGCAACGAGATTGGTCTAATCTCACGCACGCGGATTGCCCTCAACGTATATAAAAAAATACTGTATTCTATCACAATATAAGGCGCAACATAGTGACTGTTATATTGGTGTGTGCATTCCAAGAGTATCGGGATCCGGTTAAGAGCTTGTCACACGTTGAAGGATCGCTACTAAAATTTACTCCACCGATATAGTAGAACTTGTGTTATCGAATGCTTGGAGCTCGTTAATTTTGTTCCACTAACATATGTGTACGAAATCAAATCATATCATTTAAATGAAAATTATGCTGATATTAAAAATATATCTTCAAATTTGGAAATGAAAGGCCCATCAGAACGTCTATTCCAGCCCAGCCTGCCCACACATATCCGATCCCAGCTCCTGCAACTTCCAGCGCGAGATTGCCGCGCACGCGAACGTCGGCTTCAACAACATGCTCCTACATCCACTCCATCGCTGGGTCACGTCCTCATCCCGCAGCAACCACCTGAGAAGTTGCGCCAGGTTTCTGGGCGCATCCCCAACAACCACCTGAGACGGCCACCCGTGGAGGACAATAGCATCGTCTGCGCGCACGGCTCCTGCCTGCAGGAGGCCAAGCAGGGTGACGCCGCCACCAGGAACAGGTACGTGCTAGCCGATCTGGATTGTTTGCCGATCAGGGGAGAAGACAAGTACCTGAGAAACATCGATGTAGTCCCGTGTTGATAGTGCTTTCACTATCGTTGTTGTTGCCTGATTCCCTCACAAATCTCAAGCGTATACAGCGACCTGAAAAAGATTCCAACTTTTTCGTTAATCAATTATTTTGCGAGTATACTAGTCAATTTGATTCAGATATTTTACACATGTTTCACATCTGGGACAACTTAATTTGTTGCTGCAGATTAACATCTACCATGGAATCTGCTATGTCCTCAAAGCGCAAGTCTGGAAACCAGGGCGACACCACTGATCCAAAGCGACAACAGTTTGGCAATGGTTCTGGAGCCGCACCTAATCAATCCAAGTCGCAAAGAGCTACAGAACGCCAGGTATGCATAGATTGGTGCCCCTAGAACATAGATACTGTAACAGATGTGCTTAGATATGCCAAGATCACTTGTTAAACCAGGGCATGTGTATTACAGATACTAGCTTGGAAATATGCCGATATGAAGGTTGTTTGCTCACCAAGTAGGTATGCAAAAACTGTGCACATAAGGACACCATTGCAAAATATGGCTTTGGGGGCATGTCGCATATGAAACCAATAACTCTTCGCCGCATCATGTTGGTAGAGATTGTTCAAACTTTCAATGTAGAAAAGCAAGTCTTTTATCTCGGAGGGACTGAAATTCCAATGACTCCATATGATGTGTACCACATCATGGGGCTTCCAATAGAGGGGACTGAAATAGCTGTAGATAGTAGTACAAAATTCAACAAGGATTTGTTCCACACATACCAAGCACCAGGGGAGAATCATATTACTCTGAAGTCTCTTGAGCAGAGTATTCTTAACTCAAAGGTTCCTGATGATCACTTCATACATCAATTTGTCCTGTATACCATTGGCCTTATATTAGCACCCACAACAAAAGCCGAAGTTGATGCAAAATATTTGGCCATTGTGGAAAGAGTTTCAGACATAAAAAAATATAACTGGGGACAATTTGCATTGAGTACCTTATTGAGTAGCATCCGGAGTTTCAAACTGAAGGAGCATGCTAACAGCATCCGGACAAGTAAGTGCGACTTCACTGCTACACATTTTTTAAACAAGTGCTCCTCATTAAACACTATATCTATCACTAACCTTTCATGGTGTGTGTCAATTTCATTACTAGTACTGGTACTGGGAGCATATTCGGGCATACAGCAAGCATGCTGTTTGCTACACTCCTGTGCCACACCCATTGATGGGGCGATGGGATGAGAAAAATGCAAAGCTAAGAACGATTGCTTATGAAGCAGATGACATAGACGGGGGAGTGGTATGTTCAAAGTCATGTGATATCTTTTCTTAATTATGTTATTTTTCACTTACATCAGCTTTCTCTGGCAAGGTTGTCATGACACTTTCTTCCTCGGATGCTCCTTGCAATACACCTGAAACAACAAAAACATCAACAAAAATAGACATTCCACATGAAACTCATGCTCATTTGGGTGATTCAAAAGAGCCATCTATGAGTAACGACCAGGTAACAAATGGATGTTTATGTATGTTACTCATGTACCATTTCGGAATTAGAAAAATAATTGCTAGTGCTATTCCATTTTCCTTTCAATGTGTTCATATATGTACACTTCACTGGGATGATGTCACTGTCCCAGATGGAGATCATACTTGAAGCCATCACGAAAAACAGGCTGGCCATGCAGCGAATGGTTTTGGAAATGGAACACAGACTTTCTTCCAGAATTATCACACTAGAAGAACGTTTAGAAGATGCTATTTCCGAGATGAGAAGAGATATGAAGGTATGCGTTTGAAGACATTTTAGTCGTACAAGATCTATGTCATGATTAACGTACAAATTAACTCTTGACCAGGAGATTAAATTGGCATTGCACACCATGAAAGTGACACCATTACAGGGGAATCAATATGTCCAGGTGAGAAATAATAAGTTATTGTTCCACCTTTGTACTCAAAAGACATCCATAATGTTTTGATTATTTCTGACTTTTTTAATCTATTCAGCAACCAGAGTGGAAGAACAACAATACCAATCCACAGAAGATGTTTACTGAAACCCCTAAAGAAACACAAAAGCCTTTAGATGACTGTACTACTCCAACTTTCGTATTGGGTTCCTTGAAAAGCAACACAACCCGATCCCAATGTGGTCAAAACCAAGAAATTGTAGCCGACCACCAAACTTTCTCCTCTGACGAAACAAATGTTCATACAAGAATGCCTGAACGTACACACCTGGCAGAACAATCTGGTAGATTGAAGGACGGGATTGAAGTTCCTGGCTGGATGAGTTCCCTTGGATCCATAGGACAGAAGTCATCGTTAGCTACACAACCACTCTTGCGCAAAACCGGTGGCCGTGACATATATGATCATCAGTCATTAGAAAATTTATACACCAAACAAGGAAATAGTTTGATGGAATATCTAGGTAAGGAAGTGAAGGATGTTAAATATATAATGGACATATTTATAAGTATTACTAACTACATTATTCAATCTCTGTTTGCAGATTTCGACAATGATTACCTCTTAACAGAGGAGGACAATGAGGCACTACATTTTATAACTCATAACTATGAATATGCTGTAGTAGTTGACATTGCTGACATTCTTCTTACAGTCAAGTTCTTAGAGCCACATGTCAAGGATGGATGGTTATTTGACTCTGTAAGTTGTTTTACTGACCATCTGTAAATATTATTAAACATTGTTTCTGATATGTCATTGATGCATATGCATACATTGCTAATGTTGACAATGCTTTGACATCAGTTGTTTCGACTTTCCAGAGCCAAGAGTTAACAGGGCAACATGGTGATTTTGATCCAAAATCACAAAGTCAATGGATCGGTAGACTTGGTCACTGATATGCATCACGTCTAATGGTTCATATCATTTCAAATGTGTTTTTTTACTACAAACCACTGAAACTCTATTAACTGAACTACCGTGGTAATGGCAGGTTTTCGTCCCATTTAATGTGTGGGGATGCCATTGGTGCTTATTAGTTGTCAATAAAGAAAGAAAGGAGATCCAGATTCTCAACTCATTAGCCTCCGTACCACAATTCCGCAACGAGTCGATTGAAAAAACACTGGTAAGTTGTCATCCTAGCTACAACACATTCACTACTGCCATAAGTCACACAACTTTATTACTTACTGACTGTGCAATAGGTGGAGAACCTACAAGCATGTATTGAGCAAGCAGTTGAGGTAGGCTTTCTACCATCTGCTGAATTTATCAACATAACTGAATGGAACAAACACTACTACACTGACATTCCACAGCAAAAGGACAGGTACACAAATTGTGATGCATACTACTGCCGTCTCTCCCACACATTATGTCTTACACATTAACAATGGAATACAGCAACTCTTGTGGCGTCTATGTGCTCAAATATATGCTGGAGTGGAATGGGGTTGAAATGCGTAATACTTTCACTCAGGTGCATTAAGTACTACAATTTAGATGGACCTGTAACTTCAATAGTACATTTCACACTATATGAACAAATGCCTTGCCTCTTCTATTGTAGGATCAAATGACCATTTTTCGAAGGAAGATATGTTGTAGGATGAAGCGTTCAGAATGCAACAAAAGCCGAAGATCATCATACAAGGAGCCTCTCACTGTATGTGCAGCTGCCCAACTAATGTTCATTTTATTTACTAATTTTCCCCAGCAAACACGTTTTAATCCTTACGTTTTGTATTGTTCAGAAGCAACAGTACTTGGCTGAACATCCACAACACCGTCAAACTGCCAAAGACCTTGCTCTGTTTGATGATGAATATATTATGGCCCCCGATAATGGCACCTCTAGAGTTGCCACTGAAAAAGAAAAAAAAAATTGTTCTAAAGGCCAGACGAGACGTGGACGGCCAAGAAAGGACGATGGACAGAATTCTAAGGTTGCCACAAAACCAGTTAGCCAGAAAAGTGTGAAGCCGTCAGCTGTGCCTGCACGTGGTGCGAATAAAAGGGTTTCCAATCCACGCCAGTACCGGTTGAGCCCTTTCAAGTAGCAAAAAATCACACTCGCCCTCTGGATGTGGCTCGGTCGGACCAATAGCAAGTAGCTAACTTAGCCATATATAGGGTGCTTAATTAGCCATTTCCCGCTCCTCTAAATTCTAAAAGTTTGTCCTACGATGTAAACAGAAAAGTGCCACTTTTTTAATTACTTCCTTACTGTTATTATCTTTCTTTGGAAAACAGATTTGTCATCTGAATGTCTCCATCATGTTATTCATACTTGAATGTATCCACCACAGTTAACAACTTTTAGCAGATTCTGCATTTTTTTATGGTACATTACATTACTATCCTGTAATTCAGTTTTCACAGGACAAACCATTTTAAAGGCGCAACAGCAGATAAAGCATGACACGTTAACATTGGTGATCAGATGGCTGCAAGAACATTCTTATGTGAATTCATATTTTCACATAACACTGACTTACTGAAAATGATAACAAGACACGTTTTTTCCTGCTCCACGACTAGGGCTACTTGATAGCTGCAGGCTACTTTCGAAAGTCGTGCAGCCTAATTTCACAACCTAATACCTAAATCGTCCATCAAAATCAGCACAGCAAGTGATTGCACCAGATCATACGCTTCTCTCTAATGAATCAATTCAATCATGCGTGAGAGAAAATGATGTCGGATGAGAGAACTCACAAGCTACTATTGTCCATCCTCGCACCATTAGCAACCAGCCACCACGAAAGAAGGTCTCACAACGCACCTGCGCGGAGTCTTTGACAGCACACCAGCAACCAAATGAGCACAACGTTACGGAAACTTTTCAGAAATCTATCTGTTCTGAAACAAAGAAAAACGAATGTGTATACTTCAAATAGGAAGGTGTGGTCAGGTGATGTGCCGGTGAGCTCGAGGGCCCTGAGGTAGGTGTCCAGGAAGGGCTTGGTCCGGTCGCACTCGCTGCCGATGACGAGCACGGGGAAGACGTCGGCGAGGCCAAGCAGCAACAGCATCAGCTCGGCGTTCGCCCGAGGCTCACGACGCTGGCAGCACGCCGGCGTCAAGGTCACCTACATCGAGATGCAGTTCCTCAGCTCCAACGCCACCGCCTTCAAGGACCTGGTGCAGCTCCTCACCGGCAAATCCCCTACCGCCGGTGCGGCGGTGGATCCGGCGGCACCGCCGCACAGGCCGCGCGCATGCCGCCACGCATCTGCAGCGGCGGGCATGACGACCGAATCCACCGGATCTACTGTTCGACAGACAGAGGTGCAGAGGAGGAACACCATCCACCGTGGTGGGCCCGCGTCGGGGAGGAGGAGCCCGCTGGGTGGCTGCGCGTCGGGAGAAGGAGACCACCGAGTGGCCGCGCGCCGGGGAGGAGGAGTCCACCAGGTGGCCGCGCGCCGGGGAGGAGGAGCCCGTCGGGAGGAGGCTCCGCCGCAGCGGTGGGGCTCCGGGGCAGCGCCCCCGCTATTGGAAGCAGTCGCAGTGGCACTCGGGAACGCGAAGGAGAGGAAGGGAGAGAGTGAGGCGCGCGCCGTCGAGGCAGTGCCCCCGTGCAACCATGGGCGAGCTCCACCTCGCGGCCGTGGTAGAGCTCCGCCTCGCGTGCAGGAGGGAGGCAGCGTCGGGAAGGAGGCACCGGCGTGCGGGAGGGAGGCAGAGCTGGGGAGGAGGTCGCGCTAGAGAAGAGGACGAGGAGGAGGCCGCAGCGGCTCACCCGCCCATCCGCGTCCCCTCCCGGAAGGCCCTCGCGCCCGCCGGTCGGGCCCCGCGCCGGGATACCGCCGCGCCGGACGGATTGATGCCGCTGGAGTTGGAGTCGGCGACTGCGCCGAGGCGGTGGCGGCACCGAGGGGAAGAAGGCCACCGGGACGGGTGAGCTCCCAATTGAGCTCCAGCGGGGGCGGGGGCGGGGGCGGTGAAGGAGGACCCTGTAGCGGCCCACCGCCGGCCTCGACCTCGCCGCCGGCGCCACGGCCGGTAAAGGAGCAGGGAGGGAGAGGAAAACGAGGCGGATGGAGATAGGCAACGGCGACGGAGTCAGTGTATTGGCCGGCATTTGGACTCGAACATAGGGCTGGCGATAATGGGCCAACACTCAGCTATATTGGCCGAAAAGTGAAAATACGGATATACCCTTTCCTTCCTTTTCAGAATTACTACCTGGCCCACAAATATTTGGTTCCTGACTCACAAATATTTGGTTTTGATCCACAATTTTGGTTGTAACAGGTTCCTCCTATTTTTAAACCACCCGATCTTGACCGATGGACGGCTCCTAAAATCCTCAAGCATTGGAGATTTTTTTTTTTACTTTTCTAGATACATAGACTTTGTTATGTATCTACACGTAACACTACGGGAACGGAGGAAGTACCATCTAATGTCCTGGTACTCTGCCTCTATATTCAACACACTGAGGTCCATTGCATCCTAGTGTACCCGCTGCTCATATGAGTATATGACCACATAGACCAACAAACATAATTACCGCAAAATTCCTTTTTTCCCCAACGGAAGAGGCTTAAACCACACTACATATCAAGGTTACGTAAGTATTTGTGTCCTCTCTGCAGGAATTTGTAAGCTCTAAACGCAATGTGACGGTTTGTCTGTAACTTTCGACTTGAAGTATTACTAGGTTACTATATACACAAGGATCTATATTTGAACCTATCTTGGATTTTCTTTCGAATAAGACCTAACATGATGAAGAAAGATTAATTAGATATAGAGAGAATAATATGTATGACATACACTACTACATAAAAAAATTCTAGGTGTGCCCCGTCTTATCCCAAGGACGAGCAAAATTGCCACCGCACTCACAAAACGGGCTGGTTACTGTAGCACCCAGCCCGCCCCGCCACAAATTTAGATTATTAGAAAATACCACATGTGTAATTATATATTTAATTACTTTTTGTTTGTTTAACATTTATGATACATAAAATAAGTTGACATGCATGCTATTTTTATCTTGTGTAATATTTTTCAGAGAGATGGATAGAACATGGATGTACCAAGCACGAAGAAGGAGCGACTATTAATTTCCTCTAAGAACTGAACAAATTCATTATAGCTGCGGAGAATAATGCATTGGTCGAGAAGACAAAGGACGTGCATTGTCCATGCAAAACCTGCTTGACCTATAGCTTGCTCGTAAGTACCTTTGTCAACTTTTACCTGGTGCTCTCTAGGCTTCAACTACTGGATGAATCGCTGTGGTTTCATCTAGATCTCCTAAGGGTTATCGAATAAATTAGATTTTCAATTTAGTTTGTTCACCAATTTATCGAACGTGTAATAGATCTAATCTAGGGCTGTCATTGCAGACTTCTCTGGTCTGTTTCTGTTTACGTTCACTAGTTATCAATATTACCTTTATCTTGTAATTTTATTTATTAATCATGTTAGTTTAGCTTTTATCACAATTTATCCAGCTTAAGCTAAGCTTCCTATCGGCTGATCCGCAAGACTCACGATTCTCATATGTGTATAACTGTTCTTGGTTTAAGTGTTGCCCTATCATCGGCATCGGCTTGCACGACTGATACTCGGTATTTTTTAATCTTAATTATTCTATTCTCACTCGCACTGGACTCATAGCTGATAGCTTACCAAACCTGCATCGGATCTCTAGCTGATAGTGCATGTGGAACGTCTCGGAAACCCAGCAGATTCGTTCTGAAGTATTTAATCAAATCGTATCCCTTGTCAAAAATAGGTCAAATTAACTGGCACGCCCACGCACCACTCGCACGTCGATTTACAGGACTGTGTCAGAGTAAATCAAATCTCCCAAGCCTTTCGCGTGTTTGATGCATCAGTCGGCCGTCTAATTTTTGCATCTGCAGCGAGGATGTCTCCTCACCCTCCTGTGGGGCCTCATCCCGTAGGAGCTCGTCCCACAGGAACCTATCGCTGTTTACCTCTCCTGCTTCCTCCTTGTTGTCTTCCTCCTCGTTGTCCTCATCCTCATCCGACCCTTGCCAACGCTTATAATGAACAAGTCTTGCTTGTTCTCTCGCCAACCTCTCCTATTTCTTCTTCTCCCTGTGATCTTTCTTCCTCTTCTGCTTTTCGGCCGCCTCGCAGTTCGCAGCCCTCCTGACCGCATCCTCCAGCAATGGCACGCGGGAGGTCTGAAAGATGAAGTTTGGCTGCAAGGTTTCAATCATCAAATCAAGCACAATGACGCAAGAGGTTAGAGATGAAAAGGGTTCAGGACACTAACAAATCTGATGAAGCCGAGTTCAGGCCGTATCACGGGATGGTCCGGCATCGGGTACTCGATGTCGTTGTACTCCGTCGTCTCCCTGATGTGTTGAATGATCTCACTGTCACACAGCACCTCGAAGGACAGCACCGTCCCGGTGAGATCAATGCTGGTTGTCATCTCGAACAATCAAAGAGCACGCCCCATCAGCAGTGCCACCCTCCTGCAGTGATACACTCCAATGATGCCAACGCCGCGGAGCTTCCTAGTCTTCAGCAACACGATGGCTACCTTGAGATCGACAAGCCTCTTCTTCTCTTCTCTGGGGGACAACAGCCCCATACTGGTGGCACCATCTCGAATGTGCGACCACTGAAGACCAGCAAAGGGGTGGCGACATTGTTCTTCAGGTAAAACCAGAGTTGGTGCCACCCCTTGTTGGACTTGGACAGGGCGAGCTGCATAAATTACGACGACTAGCCTTGGCGAAGATGCACACCAGCGCACCTCATCGACGTCATCAGGAACACCTTCCCTTCCCTCTTCTGCAGGGAAACACAAAAGAAGTACCTGAAGAACTCGAAGTGGGGCTCGATCCCCAAGTACCCTTCACAAAGCGCAACGAAGGCCGCGATGTGTTGGACCCCATTTGGGTTGAGGTGCTGCAACTCAAGCCCATAATGGTGCAGCAACCCCTGGAGAAACTGATGGGGCGGAGCGCCGAAGCCGTCTTCATGGAAGTGGACGAAGGAGACAGCGTAACCGTCAGGCGGCTGTGGCTAATCCTCCCTCCTGAGCACCAACCACTCCATGGTGTCTGTCCTCGTGTGAAGGAGACTACGCTTCACGAGCCCCTCCATCTGTGCATGGGTGATGTTCGAGCAACACCACCTCTCCATTGGAGGTGAGGGGACACGGATCTAACTTTGCAGTGTGAGGGTGAAACAAGGGGCCTGGGCCATAATGATGGAAGGGGTGAGAAAAATGGAGGCGGGATGTGAGGCATATCGAGGAAGGGGTGAGGCGTGAACCATCACCCCATCGACTGGCATGTTTGCTACATCCCATCAAATCGTCCCTTGGAAATCGGGCACACGTCTCCACCTCACTCAGCTGTAGGCAGATGCGACGGTTTACCCTCTCGACTATCGCACCTGTAACTCCCCATCGAACTGTACCATGGGGACTGAGTGCGCATTTACGCCTCACCCGGCCCCAAGGGAGCGCGATGGTTAGCCTTCACGGGTTGTAAAACTGTCCAGGTAAGAGGGGATACGAGGCTGAAAATGCTTCCACGGCCCATTAAGGCCAGGAGTTCTAAGGCTGGCCCACTGACGGGTTTGACAGCCACTCCCAGGCACCAATAGAGTGAGTGGTGGAAAAGGATTGCCCCGCTAGTGGCCAGTACCTAAGCGCCCGAGCGCCACAGGCATCCCGACCCACGTTCGAGTCTTGGCTGGAGCTAAATCCATGGTTTATCCCCAAGGAAAGGCAACGAGCCCTCAGG
Source organism: Cenchrus fungigraminus (assembly GCA_036936925.1). Classification (NCBI taxonomy): domain Eukaryota; kingdom Viridiplantae; phylum Streptophyta; class Magnoliopsida; order Poales; family Poaceae; genus Cenchrus; species Cenchrus fungigraminus. The sequence goes on along the minus strand of CM072774.1, from coordinate 107,300,208 downwards.
ACCGGTCAGACGGACTTGGGAACTAAATGGATTGCCTGCCAGGAATTTGAGGTTGATCACCATCCAGAACCCAACGAATGGGATGCTAGGGCTTCACTCGAACTGGCCCGTTATCAACTCACATGGCCACTGTGTTTCGCCAGCGAGGGAAATACGACATGGCTCAGCCCCTCTATCCCATCGAGAAGGGACGCTTGAGGGATGACAATGGCAAGAAGAACCAACCCTTTGACCAGAACTCTGCCACACACAGAGTTGCAAAGGTTGGAGTCGCAAAGGTCATAAATGAAAAACAACAAAATAGTTGGGACCTTTCCACTCGAGGAAGCCTATGAATGAGTCTGCGACTCCTCCACAAGCTCACGGGTACACCTGATGCGTGCGCTCATGCGCCCCTGGTGATCGACAACATTCCTAACATGATGACATTGGACCTATGAATGAGTCTACGACTCCTGCACAAGCACGGAGACTACACCCATCAGGTGCACTCGCACGCCCTCGAGAATCAACCACTCACCCGGCAAGGCAACGTCGACTCTCTGAATGAGGCCATGACTCATCCACAGGCTCGGGAGGTGCTATCAGGTATCACTAATAGGGATACCCAGGGACTGCTAATCAAGAAATCTAATCCTTAGAAGACCCTACCATTCCAGTGAAAAACCCTCAGAAGTTCTGCTTTGCCAGACCCCAGCCCACTGGGGTCGGATACGCCTACACTCACAGGCGAGAGTTCCGCATCGCCCGACCCCAACCCCGCCAGGGTCGGGACCCTCTCGATCCTTGGGAAGGATTCCGTCTTGCCCGACCCCATGGTGCAAGAGGTCGGGAGGCTCACTCGACCCAGGAAGCGTTGAGCCTCAGAAGGGCCCACATAGCCTCCACCTACTACATCCGCATAAGCTCGAGCCCATAGTCAAACCGCTAACATGTGAACAGGCTGGTCATGCTCGATACGACAGGTCATCCCGGGGATGCATGCCACCCATAGTGCCGGATGTGCGGTCCTGTGTCGCAAACTTCCATCGCAACGCCGCTCGGAAACCCGTAGAGCACCTCGTGCTCCGGTTGGGGCTTATAATGAGGAATGCAGTGCACGTTCAGTCACAATGATGCACAGGAGTCCGCCGTGCACATCCACACTATCATCCACAGGACCGGCGGGACCCATAGCAATAGGAGAGAAGGATGAAGCCCCGAAGCATCCCCCCGCTCTCCCCCCCCCCCCCTCTCTCTCCCTTGGCCTATAAAATGGGAAGCAGGCCGTGCTACCCGGGGGGAGGAGGGAGGGAATCAATCATTCACACAACACTCATGCACACACCAGAGAGTTAAGAGCCTTCCCTCTCTCATCCGTTTGTAAACCCCTACTACAAACCAGTGCAAAGCAAACTGGATGTAGGGCCTTTCGCCTGAACCAATATACATCCTCGTGTCCTCCTTGCACACCATCCGAGCTTGACGCGCAATCCGAAATTCACTAGTCGGTGGTTCAAAACATCGACACCACTACTTTGGAGTACCCCTCGGTAGGTTGCCACTCTAAACATCGACAATAGTGAACTGTTGATATGATTCCAATTCTTATGCCTAATAAAAGTTGGCCGAATCATACAAGATGGCAGGATTTGTTGGATTAGTCGATCAAAAAATAGTTTTTGATATTATTGATGCCAGGCATGATATTATTTCGGGAATGCTTTACAGAAACATTTTTTACTGTTGCGGTGTCTAATGGTGGGCAAGCATGAGTGAGCTATAGTATATTTAATTCATCAGGAGCAAGATGAGTTCTTGGTGTATTGACATTGGCAGACGTTGGCTCTCTGGTGCTTATAACAATTTTTTGATATACCCCACGTAGCAGTTTTTTCTGGAAAGTACCGGTCACTATTATTTGAATTGGTGAAAATTCTGGGGGAAAGAGGACCGCGTTACCGGGTTACAGCATGCATGTGTTGTTGTTCCCCACTTATATGTGTATTTCTTTAATAAATTTTGATATCCATAGAAAAGTATGGGCACGGGCCAATTGAGATCCAAATCATTCTTAGTGAAGACATCCAAATCGACAACCTCCAGTGCTTTGCTCGCCGAACGAACCATCTCCCATGTATCCTTGCGCTGCAATAATGCCCACAACGCAATATCGCAGCCATTACATTCTCCTTATTAAAGTCGCCTGCATAAAGAAGTAAACCATTTTTCTCAAAAACCAGTTCACTACATATGCACCCACCGCCCACATAGTTAGTGCCATCTATATCCCAACAAAGAAATTATTTTTGTCTTTCCTCATGATACTTGTTAACCAAATCCCAAGCAAATGAATCATCAACCTTGGTGGGGTCAACAAGTAGCAGTACAAACAATTCTCCAAATGGCCTTAGCATGATGGCAATAAAAAAGTGTAATATGATCACAGAAATAACGTTTTTGACTACCAGACTAATTGCATTTAACTAATTTATCCTTTGTTAAAATGACTCCCTGTTGGATGTACCAAAGGAAAATTTTAATTTTTAAATAATCTTCAGTTTCCACATAAATTTATTAGTGAAAGGAGTACCCTAGTTTAGCATATATTGATATATAGATCTTAATGTAAATTGACCATGTTTGTGTAAACCCTAGGCATAAATGTCCCTCTCATTGGAAGGCTGAATATTCGCTATTTTTGCTACCAACTTCTGACAAGCAAACAACTTATCCCCAACAAATGCCCTCTCATTACATTTGCTGCTAAAGCGTGAGGATAATTGGTTATATTATATAGGCTAAAGAACTGCTGCTTAAGTGGTTGATTGCCCACCCATACTTCTTCCCAAAATGTTCCTACATTGTATATTAATGGAACCTATATTGAGTCAAGTGAATCATTCAAACTTTTAGGGCACCATGTTGCTGGGTGCGTTCTCGCAAAAACACGCTACCTCAAAATGCCAAGCAATTTTACCACTGGGTATCTGCAGTAGTGCACCAAGCTCGTTATTATTCAATCAGGTTTGTGAATTTAACATCGATTGTGAAAAATAAGGCAAATCAAACAAGGGATTACAATTAGTTAAAAGTACTTTGCAGCTTTGTTAATCATAACATATCAAATGCACACCATGTGAATGAAAGGATCAGATACGTCTTATTACAGTCATGATGCATGCACTTGAGTTTTGGAAACACACAGAGAAAAAGAACACGGGCACATACATACATACATACATACATACATACATACATACATACATACATACATACATACATACATACATACATACATACATACATACATACATACATACATACATACATACATACATACATACATACATACATACATACATACATACATACATACATACATACATACATACATACATACATACATACATACATACATACATACATACATACATACATACATACATACATACACTGTGATCAGAAACACGCATACAAGCAAATCAAGTCACTTATAATCTTCACCCATTGGACCACACCACCACCGTACCCCTTCTTGTTGTTCTCTACTTTGACATGTGCCATTTTTACATCCATAATGTCTCCCACCAGGATATAGTGCCCATGGATGTTTCAACATGGCAATCTTTGCTACGGTTGACAATACACAGATCCTTAAGATTTGGAAGTGCTAACTTATTTATCTTGATCATGTCGAGATTTTCCCCATGCACTATCAATTCCTTGAGGCTGTGAAATCCATCCTCCAAGATAAGCTGCCTCTCTCCGTAAGAAGCGCTGCACAGTTTGAGGATGGAAAGGAACTGTAGCTCTCCGAGTTGGCTGATGAATTCCTGTGACACCATCGTCCCCTTAAGTTGCAGGTTCGTGAGGTTTGGGAGGCGAGTGCAGATATCCATTCTGGGAATGCCACTCTGAGGAAGGTCAAGCTTCCCTTCCAGTTCCATTACATTACTGGAAAACGAAATTTCCCTGTGTGTTTTACATTTCCTTGTCGGTATTTGCAAAAACACACATGGAAATTCACTTTTCCCTGACGGTTTTTAAAGAACACACAGGGAAATACAAAACCCGACAGGGAAATTCCTAATTCCCTGTGTGTTAGATAAAACACACAGGGAAATTGACAAGACACACAGGGCAATTCCGCATTTCCCTGTGTGTTAGATAAAACACACAGAGAAATTGACATGCCACACAGGGAAATTCCACATTTTCTTGTGTGTTAGATAAACCACACAGGGAAATTCATGTTGACACACAGGGAAATTCATCGACATGGGGAGGAAGAACACATCAACGGTTCATGTTTCTAACTTGATGGTTCTTTTTTCTATTTTTTTCTAAAATCGTGATTTTGTTTTTCATAGCGTTTGTTTGCATGTTAATTGTTATTTCTTGAATCTTTTTCCATATATATTGTTTTTTCCATTTAAAGGGATAATAGAAATACATGTTTTTTCATAACAATTGTTAATAAAACTTTATAATTTCTAATGTTATGATCAAAATAAAGGTTATGTCCACAATTGAAGTACATATGACTAAACGTAGAATGTAGGGTATGCAAACTTCGATGTTAGGCTTGAGTTCTATGAAACAATGTGAGAGAGTTATCCATTTTGTGAACCATGTATACATAAATTCTTGTAAAATGTGATGAAACTTTTATGCCAACCTTATACATCAACAAAATGGTTTTATGACAATTTTGAGAATTTTGGGATAAGTTTTAGGTATTATTATTGTTATTTTATAATAAGGTTGCAAATAGAAGTTTAAGTTATCCCTAGCAAACATGTGAACTTTTAAGCTATTTTCAAGATATGAGGTATAATAGAACAGAGATACTTGAAATATTTTTGTAATATTTTTAATGTATTATTTTACATACATGTAGTTCAAATTGCAATTACTTTAAATAAACATAAAGAAATGCGTTTAACTGTTGAAAATAGTAAATCGGTTATAAAATTATTGAAACTTATACAAGATAACTTATATGTAGTATGTTGTATATAAAAAATATATTAGTGTACATGAGATAATTATTTTTATGTGTTGCTTCACAATGGTACAATAAAATGAAAAAGAAAAAGAAAAATATTAATTAGATAAGGAATGATGCATGGCCCAACTAGGCCCAATTGGCCCAACTGTTTTCAGCCATCCATCACCGATCTGACGGCTCTAACCACATTCACAGTATACCACAAACCCTAACTCCTCCTACCAGCCACCTTCGCACCTGCCGGCCGCCCCCTCCATTCTTCATCAAACGCCGCCCTCCCCACCGATGCCTCCGGCCCCGGCCGCAAACCCACCCTTCTCCCACTGGCGGCCACCCCGATCCCCGGCCGCGCTCCCCTCCTCGCCTCCACGCGAACCACTGCCTGGCAAGCGGCTCGCGGGGGCGCTGCCAGCCTGCCACCCGACGGTGCGAAGGCGCTGAGGTCGGTCTCGTCTGCGTGCGGGGAGAGGCAAGGCGCCGGCCGCCAGGGCAGCAAGGCCCCAAGGAGCGGCGGCCTGGGTGCACCGGCCTGGATCCCGCACCCCCGCTGGGTCTCGCGCACATCCTCCCGCCATCACCGGTCCTCCACCCAGATGGTTCCTCCGTTTTTTATTTTTATTATGCTTCCTGCCTTCTTCTTCCCCTATTCGATCTAATCTTTTGCGCAGCCAGCTTCCGATTTGGCTACATTTTATTTAAATCCGTCTGATAGTGCAATTCCTCTACGTTTCCTAATTAGATCTGGCACTGAATCTTGTATTTCAGGTTATATTTTCTCCCACCTGCTTGTCGATCTGGGAGCTCGCTCAGGAGCTTTGTCGTTTTGATTGTGTGTTATCCACTGCAGGATGTTGGAGCTCACTGCTTTGGTTTGTGATCGAGTTCGTGTCCTCTCTGGTGGATAGGCAACAAAGGGCATAAGCGGGTTCAGTTCTTCAAGTCATCAGTTTCTGCAGGGACAGCAGGAACTCTCGTTCTCTTTGTGTGATGTGCTTTCTTACCTGTAGGAGCTGGGTGCTAGCATCAATTAAATATCTGACCTGCACCTTATTCCTGGAACAATCAAATTAAATAGCTGTTGCTCTGTCTGGCTATCTTGTTTTTAAGTTGGTGATCAATCTGTTTCTTGCAATGTTTTGGAGCTAGTCTGTTTTCTTAGCCACGGTTTATTGCTAGCTAGTCTTCTCTGTTCAGCAGAGTTATGTGCATTATAACACCTTTACCAAGCAAAGAACACATCATGCAAAGACCTTATACTTTGATGGCATTGACTAGTGGCTGCTTTCCATTTCATAGTATTAATCTGCTAGTTGTTTTGTTTTGATTGCAGCAAACCAGCAACAGTAGGGAAACAACTAATTTCATCAGCAACCGCTTGACATTTCTCTCTCTAATTTCAGCAGCAAGTGCAGGTACGTTCTACAGAAGTCGAGCTCGCGCTAGTAAGCAGCAGCTCAAAGTGCAACTAGAATATGATTATTATTAATACGATTCAGATATGCCTGCTGACCTTTGATAGCTTTTACTTTCCTAAGGCAACAATCCAGTACCTTTGATAGCTTTTATTATTACCTAATACAACCATGCAGTAGCAAATCTTAAAAATGTGGGCTGTGTACATGTATAGGTTTCTATTCTTTTGTTAATCTGCTTATAGATTAGCAATGTGCTTGTGCAATTAGCAAATCTTAAAAATGAACAATACTCACTGCAGATCTACTTCTCTCTTATTGACTGACTCTATAAGAATGCTATTGGGAAAATATAGTTGATCTGCTCCCCTTCTACATTGCTTTATAAAAAGAATGTTTCCATAACTGAAATTTTAGTTTTGATGTTTCCAACAGGTTTAAGATGCTGGAACTGAGTGAGGGTTGCCCTGCGAAGATGAAGCTGGTCGCTTCTCCACATATGTTCTTACAATGCAATCCCTGGACAAGGTTGGTGTTTGCATCCTCTCACTTTGCTGGGAAATGAAGAGTTGTGCACTACTGTTATGTGTGTATTGTTTAAAGGCTTGGAGCAAGCTACCAGATGGCCAAATGGCAAGATTAGGATATGATTTCCAGACATTTATGTATGCATGTTTTTCTAGTTTACACATTTGTGTATTGTGCTGCAAGGACTTGTAATGATTGTATTTGTGTGGGCAACAATGTGCAGTATAAATGCATGGCATGGAAATATTAATGATTTCAATTGTGGTTCTATTTAATTTTTTTTGTAACTGATATTTATTTCCCTGTTGGTAAATAAAAGTGACAGTGTAATAGGACTTGCGGGGAAACATGTTTTCCCTGTCGGTGAATAGGATTTCCCCTGGCGGTGCTTGTTTGACAGGGAATTGATTTTAAACCTGACGGTGAACAATTTCCTGTGTGTGAGCAACCGACAGGGAAATGGGAAAGCCGACAGGGAAATAGAAAACCGACGGGCAATTTTCTATTTCCCTGTCGTTTTATCCCTGACGGTTATTCCCTGTCGGCTAACCGACGGGGAAATTATTTTTGCATTTCCCTGTCGGTATATTTAATTACCCTGACGGTAATGGTGCACACAGGGAAATTTCGTTTTCCAGTAGTGTTACCTTGAGGCGTGTGAGGTTGGATCCGGTGAAGACTTCCAAGGGAATACCAGAAGCTTTTATTATGAGGACGACAAGGTACTTGACTATACTGGCTAGTGCTTTCACCAAGGCGGACTTGTTGTTGGAGCAGAGGGCCTGGCTATGTTGGATGTGTAAGTGCCTAAGCTGGAACATGTTAATGAAGGTGTTGTCGTCCCAGGCAAGAGCATAGTTGTCATCGGGCTTTACGTGGCTGAGTGTCTGCAGCTTTCTCATGCGACCAACACGTTTAGGCAAGATGAGACGGTCGCCCAGCAAATGACGGAGCATCTTAATCCTCCAAAATTCAGCTGGAAGGCTACTTACTTTGGTGCCTCGGATATCAAGAGTCTGCAGATTGCGCAGCCTGCCAATGGACGATGGGATCTTCTCCAAGGAGCAAGAGCTGACCCGAAGGTACTTTGCGCAGCCTGCCAATGGACGATGGGATCTTCTCCAAGGAGCAAGAGCTGACCCGAAGGTACTGCAGGTTTGCAACGCTGCCGACCTCATCAGGCAGCTCCTTGCCAATCTCAAGGCCGTGGAAGTGGATGACACGGAGGAACTTGGAATTCTGCAGCAGCTCCTGCACACAAGACTTGGCTTGCCTCTTCTTTTTGTTGGACCCTTGTATGAAGAAACTAGGGCAGTATCCCTCTGGGTACGGCTCATCTCCATCCCCATTTCCATCTTCTTTGCCTACAGCTTCCTGTTCTTTCTCGAAGTTGGAATGGATAGCTCGCAGTTTTGGTAGTGGGCATGCAAGAGCAGCATACTTGTCTCTGTGGTTCTGGAGTGATAGGCGCCGAACAGTCGACAGAGCTGGGGTGTCATCACCGCTGTGGATCTCCACGAAGCTTTCCTCTTGTGCTTCAAGCTTCAGGAAAGCGTGTACTTTGCTCTGAACAGCTACACGCTCATACCCAGGAACATCATAGCCAACCGGCCCAAGGTTGACAAGGCACCTATCTATCAGCTCCTTCATGTACGTCTCTCCTACAATCTCCGCCGAGGTAGCCTTTGGTATTAGGAAGCCCTCAGCCATCCACATACAAACAATGGTCTGTGCCCTGATAAGAGTATTTTCTGGCAATGCAGCAAAGTAGAGGAGGCAAGATTTCAGGTCATAATGAAGGTCATCAAAACAGAGGGACAAAATCTTGTCGATCTGCTTTGACTGCATCTTCTCAAGGTGCTCAAACACTATCTTCCATTCGTTAGGGTACTCCTTGGTCCGCAAAAGTCCTGACAGAAGAACTACCACTAGCGGCAACCCTTTTGTGTTATCCAAAATCCTTTCTCTGTATTTTTCTATGGCTCCATGAAGAATTCCATTTATGTCTTCCGTTAAGAATGTATCCCTGAACAATTTGATGACTACTTTCTTGTTATCAATTCTTTTAACAGCTATTGTAGTTTCTTCATACTCCGTCGGCGGCTTCGCTGGCTGTCCCTTTGAAATTCTCACCACTCTGCTGCCAGCATTGGCATCCTTGGGCAGCATAGAGAAAATGTGGTTCCACTCTGAGTTAATGAGCTCAGCATCTATCACCAACAGGTACTTCTTTCCTTTCAACAGCTTCTCCAGTTTATCCTTGATTTGATCCTTGGGGCATTGTTCTCCATCCGTGATACGGCTGATGATTAGCTGTAGGACATCGGAGGCACCAAGATTGAGCCCAAAGCTCACCCAATCATGGATGTCAAAATGAGACAGTGTCTGCCTCTTTTCGTACAAGTTTCTCACTAGTTTTGTCTTGCCGACTCCACTTTCTCCAGTCACGGTGATCACACATTGATCAACGCTACTTCCAAGAAGCGAATCCTTTAGCTTTTGCGTCAATTTCTCTCGTCCCACCAATGGCAGTACCACAGCATCCCTGTTGTCATAATTTTGTAGTGTTAATCATGAGGTGCATGCATTGCAAATATAAAATCTTGAGAAATCTAAATTAAGAGCAAAAGATATATAAATATTATTAGAGAAGATATATCAGTCCTGGTCTCCAAATAAAGCTCAGACTTGGTGGCCCATTTTCTGCCGATATTATATATGAGGGAAGGCCACACGATCTGCTGATTTTTAGTTCGACTAGCAACACAGTTTTACAGAATAATCCCTACCACAGACAGACAAATCCTTCATGGCCCATCACATATACATTCTTTCCAAAACCGATGATAGCAACACTATTATCAGAGACAGTTCTCAACAAGAACACAAGCATATATGGCTATTGATAGAAGTGTATATGATGCTTGTATGACTTTCAGGGCTACGCCCTGTAAGGAAAATAGATCTAGCATAGGCCATTAGTGTTTTTTGTGATTGTGTATCAACACTAACCCATAGACTAACAATGTTTGCTAGTATACAAGGACTTAGTCACATGGATGCAAATTTGATGGACTTGGGTGACCAAACACCTCAAACAAGGCCATGAGGACATGTACATGGCATTATAAGACCTTCAAGAAGCCCAAGAATAGAAGTGAAGCCAGGAAAAAGACACCCGAAGATATAAATGAATCCTACTGAAAACATACTCCGGATGACAACACCGTATATGTTGGTGTGCATCATCTTAATATGTGCACCAAACCAAACAAATTGGTGTGAGGAGTTTTAGCAGCAGAGCCAAGTACATGTGCAGGCACACAACAGACAACAAAGGGTTCACATTGGATAAATCAGTGTAGCTCGGCTGGGCTCGTCATCGGCTCAGTATCAGCTCTGGTGGAAATATTTATTTACACCTGATCATTAGGTGTAACCACAAATACCACACCATTTGGATTGGTGTGGCGTGCCAGAGATATAAAAAGGTATAATGGCTAGCTACACCGTATGGTCCGGTGTAGGAAGGCGGTGCACACCGTATGAGATGGTGATCTGCAGAAAACTTGTCTGTTTGAAGCAACAGCCAGTTTCCTTGGTTGGGCCTATATATACCCCAATGTCCATCCATTGGAGGGTGTTACAGATTGGAGAAGCTATAGGCTTGGTGTTATCCGCCAAAGTTCTTAGGAGAAGATTTAGGGCAATTAGCATAAGGTTTAGGTCTTGATTAGTACTAGTTTAAGCCGCTTAGCATATTGCTTTGGATCTTAGCCTAGAGTTAGGAGAGGTTTGCACACTTCTATGCTATCAGTGCTTGCACACACCAAGTGTTATAAATCCGAGGCTTGTAAGTCTTGCGAGACCCTCGAACCACGTTTGTGGAGTGGCCGCCGGTGATTGTCATAGGGAGGAGAGGCCCTAGACGTTTTGTCGAAGCTCTATCAAGTGGAGATGGTAAGGAGCATCCGAGAGAGGCAAGGCAAAAACTCCCTTGCGTGTGGGGAAGATCCGTCGGCTATTCATGGGGTTACTTGACCGAGAAGTTTATGCACTTGCGCGAGCATTTTTGTTGAGAGGGGCTCCAACAACAAGGACACTAGTGGAAAGTGTTGCTTTCCGATACCTTGGTAAAAATCATCGTGCCAAGAGTTTGCATTCTCTAACCTTTACCTTCTACATTTACTTATTGCACCTTACTTTTCGCGTTTACCTTTCCTAGAATTACCATGTGTAGTTGTTAGGATTGGAACTGGGGTGCAAAACTCTTTTGCATGAGAGATAGCAACATATAGAAAAACTTAGTGCACATTTAGATATAGAATTTCAAATAGGTTTTTATATGTGCTTTGAAACTTTAGTTTTTTAGAATACCTAATTCACCCCCTATTAGGGTGTCATGATCCCTTTAATTGGTATCAGTGCCAGAGGCTCATATTTAGAAAATTGGCTTCAACACCATCGAGCAAAATGATATCTAAAGAGGTTAGGAGTGATATCGGTAAGCCTCCACACTTTGACAGCACAAACTACCCCTATTAGCAAGTCTGCATCTCTTACTATCTATAAACTAACGGGTTAGGTGTTTGGAGAGTGACAGAAAAAGGGATGAAACCCCTAGTTCGACCAGGCAACCCTACTAAGGTTAATGAGAAAGAGTTGCACCTCAATGCCATTGCATGGAATTCAATTTTTGAATCTCTTAGCATGGAGGTGTTCAATAGAGTGTATGATCTTAAGAGTGGTCATCAAATTTGGACTACTCTCACAAGTGACATTAGGGAACAAAAGTATAGCTTGCTCAAAAGTTTTATTGACAAATTTGAGATATTGCCTAATGTCATGTACTGATGCTTAAATGTTATTATCAATGAGCAAAATGCAGTAGGTTTGACCAAGCTAAGTGATGGGGGCATCACAAGAAAGATCATTCATGTCCTTCCCAAAGACAAGTATGCATCAATTGTCACATACTTCCACATGTTCGAAGACTTGAACAAGATGAAGCCAACAAAAGTTTTGAACAAGATAACCGCTGATGAGCTATCCATGAAGATCACCAAAGATCCTTCTCCTTCAACTTAGAGTCAAGAAGTTGTCTCATCAAGTAAAGAAGAGAAGGAGAAGAAGGATGCAAGCAAGAATCTTCTACTTCAACCAAGAAAGTTCAAGAGCAAGAATAGAATGACAATTTGTGACCTACATAAAATGACTATTGAGGATAGTAAGAAAAAGAGTACAACAAGACAAAGACAATGACACAAGAGAACAACAGACTAATTTTGACCTACAACCAATGACGTGAACAACAAACTAATGAGGGACTACGTAATGAACAAGGCCCCATTACACATGTAATTGTAATTTTGGTGATTGAATGTCAATATAATAATTGGGACTAAGTGTTTGAATAGCATATACTTTGTAGGATTTTAGGTCCCAAGGATGGAACCCATGTCAAGCCTTATTCATCCAAAAAAGAGCATTGTAAGCAAAGAAATCAGCTAAGGACTCAAAGGAGTTTGAATTGCTAGAAGAAGGTGACAAAATCATCCGAATGGTCAATTTTAGAATAGAGTAGATGAATGAAACTCATCTGGTTGCTCTTTTTCTACTGGACTGGATGATCCGATGGTGTAGTTTCTGAAGAGCAGATGAAGCTAGCGTAGCAAGTTGATCTATGGGATGAAATCCGTAGTGACCAAATCATCTGATCACTTGAGGTCCATGGAGTGGATGAATGATCAGAGTCTCCTCTAGAGACTTTCCAAATCATCCAGAGATGTTGCAAGCTGCAATCGAGTCAAGTCAGCTTGGTCGGATCATCCGATGGGTGAACATATGAATGACCAGATGAAGTTGGGTGAGGTCAAACATGGCAAGCACATGATCTACTAGAGACTAGTTGCATGGATTGGCTCAATGAAGGACGAGGCCAAGTAGCCATTGCAAGGAATTAGGGTTTTATTCAAAACCTTATGCGACCAGATCATCTGGTAGGGTTGCATTTGAGTGGATCAAATAAAAGATTGGTTAAATAGCCGGAGGAGTCTAATGGTTATATTCCAAGGATAGAGGGATGGAATGATCTGAGCAGGCTATCGACTGAATCAATCGGATCATCCGGTCGGTGCAAGTCACTTGGTGTTTCTTTTCCTACAACTATCTTATGAGCTTTAACCAATATAAACTCCATGGCTTGCCCATTTTGAGTCGTTGGATGGTGCTGGAGTGAACTGAAGACCCAAGAAGATCAAGAACACATCCAAGCCACAAGAGTGTTAAGGATATCATCCAAAGTCTTCTAGCACAAGATTAGGAAAGTGCTTAGTGCTAGGATAGGCCCAGATTGAGAGAGAGCAAGGTGTTGCTGCTTTGTGCTTGGTTTTAGGAGTGAATCACATTGTAGTATTAGTGAGGTCAGTGCCTGGAGTCATAGTGAGTTGCACAAAAGTCATCGATGCTCTGACTTGGTGTGGAGCGACGATGATGACTATGTACGTGGGACATGGAGACCCCTTCCTTCATGGAGAAGCTCCTTAGTGGAGATGGCATCATGGTAACTGGAAGAGAAGGGAGAGGCCAGGCTTGCTTTTGTGGCAAATGGCTCATCCAGCTTGGCAACAGCCTTTGTGGCAAGCCAAATACCTTAACTAAGGAACATCAGCTTGGTGATCGGGAGCATATTCTTCATCGAGCTCCAATGTAGATTGTTGGTCTTATTTGCCTACCGGTACCACAAGATAAAATGTTGTGCCGAGTTTGCATCTTCTAACCCTCTCCTTTGCGTTTCTACATTTCATACTTTCAACTTGAGTTTCTTTACTTTCATAGAGTCGTATCTTTACAGGATTGACTCTAGTTTGCAAAACTCTTTGGGTTAGGGTGCAAACACTAGAAGAACCTTTGTTGCAATCTAAATGGCATGTTCTAACTAATATTTTATGTAAAATTTTGAAAGCCATAGGCCTAAGGTTATAAGTTACCTAATTCACCTCCTTCATAGGCTATACGAGCATCGATTCCTTTCAATTGGTATCAGAGATGAGGCTCCCATCTTCACAAAGAATCACCAATTCTATTGGCAAATTATAAAATTGGATCATTGGAAATGGTTAGGCTTCACTGCCTAGTATGTTAACTCATTTGGAAATGGATGGATAATATAGGGTCTCCACATTTTGATGGCATGGGTTTCAAATGATGGAAAGTTCTTATGAAAGCATATCTCTAAGCAATGGGTCTCAATATTTGGAGAGTCACTAGTGAGGGCAAGAAAAATATAAGGTCAACAAGAATTATAATATGATGTGATTGCAAGATGCACAATCTTTATCTTTGTGATAATGTCTTCAATCGTGTATTTGCTTGCAAAGATGCTCATAAGCTATGGAAGACTACCAATGAGAATCATAGTGGCACAAAGGATGTGTCAAATGAAAGATACGAAGTTCTTAGTGAGAATCTTAATAACTTTAAGTAACTTGATCATGAAGACACTAAAGCTATGTACTCATGCTTGAATATTCTTGTCAATGATAAAAATACTTTACGTGTGAAGAGAATAGGAGTTGCGGCCCTCATTCTCATGATGCTTCGAAGTCCTAGGAAGCCAAATTGTGATTTGGTGAAAGCCATCCTTTAAGAGAAGGTATTAAGTGGGATGACTCCAAATCAAGTCCTAAACAAGATTATCACATATGAGATATGCTATGGCATCAAGAAAAAGCAACCATCTTCACCAACCCGAAGCATTGCACTTGCTGGCAATCAAGAGAAGAAGTTGAGGAAGATGGCCATCGAAGAAAGCTCAAGTGATGAAGAAAATGTTGATGGTGATGATTGCTCCTCAAGTGATAAAGAGGTCGTCCACGAGCTTGTCAAGTAAGTTGAGAAGTTAATGAAGATCTTAAAGAAGATAACCTTGATGGGGTACAATATACCTCTAAGGGATGGACGTCATCATCAATAAATCAAGGTTGAGGAGATTGAGTACAACAAGAAAGAGAAGAAGAAGAAAGAGAAGGAGATGGAGCAGAGACTAAGGCATACACTACCTTTGGTGAGTGGTAGATGCTTTTAACTTCTTGCATTGACTTAATTGATGAATCTTGCTCACCCCTTGCAATGAGAAATGTCTTGAGAATGTTTTTGTAGAAACATGTAACAATTTCATTGCTAAGGAGTGATGACCTTAAGCAAGAAGTGAAAAGGCTCATGGGGCAATTGGCAAGATTGAAAGGTAAGGACACCGTAAGCAATGTCCAACCTTCTCAAGATAATCGTGATCACATGGTGAACAAGCTTGAGAAGGGTACAACCATGACATGCTTCAAGTGTCATCAAGAAGGCCATAAGTCTGATCAATGACCATAAGTGAAGAAAATGACCATGGATGAGAAGAAGAGGATGAAATTCTCCATCAGGATTTCTCTCATCTATGATGTTTTGGTTATATTCCCTTTGATGATTGAAAAGTCAGTCTAAAAAGAAGACCAAACACAAGAATAGGACCAAGAGCAACTCCCTACATCATCAAGAAGAAGACCAATGATATGGTGGTTGCTCATGAGGTTGGGAGGGAGGAAAGGGGTTGGAACAAACTTATTTTGGTGCCCAAGGATGTCATCACCAACATGAAGGGGCCTCAAATGGTTTGGGTTCCAAAGGGCATTTGAAGCCCGAAGATAGGCTATGGGGGATTTGGAGATTTGGCTTACAATAAGATGAAAAGGTTCAAGCAAAGAAGCCAAGTTCACAAGATTCGACGTATGTTTCCTAAGTCCCCCATATGAGGTAAAACGGGTAATGGTAACTAGATTTCAATTCAAGCATCATATAGCACCATTTCTATGTCTAGGATTGCATGCATGTTCTTTTTTGTGATATTTGTTGCAATGCCTAGTTGTGGTTTTCATATGGTATGTTTCTTGTGTATCTCACTCTAACCCATGAGCAGGATTTCTACACAATCCCTTTTATGGTACTTGGTCTTCATAAGGTATGTGTTTTATTTGAGTACCATGAGCACAAGCTATAGGGTTAACTCCCTAAATTGTTTTCAAAGACAATATGCATGCATTTGGTTGGTGATTCAAACACTTAATAGACACATTTAGGGGGAGTCCATCCTATGCTTTGTGATTTTGGAGACTAACATGTTTTCAAGCTTATTCTTTATAGTCTCTTTGGTCATGTTTTTTCGGTCACATCATAATAAGAGAATGTTGTTTGATTTAAATGTGTAACAATCCAAATTAAGTATTTAAATAAAAATAAAGTAGCTTGACCGGGTCATTTAAAGAGGGCCAAAATTTGACTCCTAAAACCACAGCTCAGATAGACGATCAGAGACCATGGATGCGTAGACCTCGTTGAAATGAATCTGTTTGACTACCAATGTGTATGATTTGGGTATTGGATAAAGATTTGTCAAGTCTTTAAATGTAGACCATCGGATGTGGGCTAGGGTTCCTTTCCTATCTGATTAAGGGAAAAAAGAGAACCGATCCTTTCTCCTTTTCAGCCACCACCTCCTGTTTGTGATGCCTCCCCTCTCAATGTCGGTCTCACCTGGTAAGCCACCACAACCGTTCTTTGGTGGTTGCCTCCGCCCTTTGCTAGCATTCTGAATTGTCTTCGTCCACGCCACTGTAAGTCCCTGTGAAGCTTTTGCCCTCATCTGCACAATCCCCCTCGGAAGTTTTTGTGCCTCTGCTGCCCGAGGTGCTAACCTAGCAGTTGAGTGCTTCACGTGGGTGCTTGCTAGCTTCCTGTGGTGTTGCAGTGGCTTGCACGGTTGGGAATTGAAGGTAGACAGGGAAGGAAGGAGGAATCAGAGAAACGATCAAGGAATGGAAAAAGGGGGAAGGCTAGAATTCGTCAGATTCGCCTTAAATCCATGTTCTTCTCACCAGTGGTAATCTCTAGTGACTCATAGATGTTCGTAGATGAGTTTAAGATGTTCGATTAGCTGTTGAATCTCGCAATCGATAATCTGAATTTCTGGACACACTGCTGGAAAACTTACCTTTTATCCCTAGCCACAGTACCGGTTCCTTATTGATCCAGTACTAATGTTGGCATTAGTACCAGGTCAAAGGGGTAGCCCTCGAGGCATGCCCCGTGACCCCCTTTACTACAGGGTGAGGGCCGGCGTGGCCGGCATGGGCGCAGGGCCGCCGGTGTGAGAGGCAACGACAATGTTTGAAGGATTTTTTTATTGTTGTGAAATGTGTGATGCTATTGATTCTTGTGAAATGTGTGTTGATATTGATTCTTGTGAAATGTGTGATGATATTGATTCTTGATGTGATTCATGTGGTTGTGATTCTTGTGATTGTGTGGGAAAATAAAATGAGAAAAAGAAATGGAAAAGAAAAAAAAAGCTACGGTGGCTACTGGGATTACACCTGGTACTAAAACTCCATTGGTACTGGTTATTTGACCCGGTACTAAAGGTGAGCTTTTTAGTACCGATGATTTGGCAGTACCGGTTGCACAACTGGTACTAAAGGGGGTTGTGACCTAGTACTAAAGGTCCTTTCCCTAGTAGTGACAGTAAACTTAATTCAAATTCTGGTATTAGCTGCTCCATTATTTCAGTATTCTCTAGATACAAAAGTTCTAGGTTTCATCGATATGTTTCTAATGGTGCTGGTTTCGTTCCCATCCGATAAGCAGCGGTTTGGGAGTAATGGTCAAACCAGTACAATTATCTATTTAGGGGTGTTTCTGGGCATGAATCTGCTTATTTGTTTTCGACTAATTTAGGGCCAGAATTAGCCTAGGTAACTCATACGAAGGAAATTTTGTGTAGATATCCAAGATATATTTATTTCCTACATTTAGTTAAGAAAATCAAAAGATATGATCAAAACAGTGAACAACACAGTAATTTAGTAAAATTTCCAGAATATGTGGGAAGTACCAATTTGGGGTTTGGGAAAGCGATCTCTTCGAGTAGTTAGAATTGTTATCGATTTGGGGGCAAGTGTTATATTTTGCCCCACAGGTTCGGGGGAGTTCTAGAGTCGAGGGTGAGACGCCGAGTTCTAGTCAAAGGTTAAGGAAAGTGCATGACGAACCTGTGTGATGATAAACTTGCTCTATGGATGTTTCTTCTGCCTTTCTGTTATGTTGATCCAAGTTCATGTATTCAAGTTCCATTATTTGATTCATGTTTCATGTTTTAAGTTTCAAGTTACTTCTTTACATCTCGTTCATGTTCCGGTGGATCCGGATGTGCAGTTTGGTTCTTATATTCATGTTCCTGTGAGTAAGTGCTGGCCCCACTTGCTCGTCTTTACCGGTAAATGCTAAGGATGTTTCAGGTTGTGTCCGATTCAGACGGAAACTGCTATTTCATGGTTATTCACTCATTTGCTATTTCTGGATCAAAGTATGTTCTTTTTGGTTCTAATTGTATTTGCTAAGTATCCTTACTCAACCTTTTGTTTATTTGTTTTTAGGTACGAAATGACCATGAGCATGCATGGGAAGTGGGAGTAGCATTTATCGAGAGCACACACATTTCGCAAAGTTAATTATATTAATCCGTTAACACAGTAACCAGTTAAAATTGATTCCTTTGTCATTGGTTGATGGTGAAATGTCTTAGGGCTGATCTTTTTTTTTAATTTGATCTTAAGGAAGGGCTATGATGTTTACTTATTGATTATCTGGTAATCCTATGATTTTCTTGAGGTTTGCATGTTTCAAATGCCTAATTTACAAGGGAAACTCTGTCAAAATTTTCAATAAATTATTTCCTTGTGCCTTTTAAAGCTTTTGGTAGGCTCTGGGTTTTGGAAAAAATATGGGGTGTTACACAATGTGAACCAATAACTCAATAATTGTGATTAGAGTAACCTTGTGTGCTTTCATGCCTATTGAGTCATGCCCTAGTGGGCTTAAATATCATATCTAAGTTCATAGGCTATGTGCTCATATATATCATATCTAAGTTCATAGGCTATGTGCTCATATATTTCCTTGTGTCGAAGACAGCGTCGTGGGTCTGCTGCAGCCACACCTTGATGAGCTCGTTGGGCTGAACGCGGCGAGACGGCTGGACGTCACGTAGGAAGGCCTGCATCCACATGAGCTTGTCTCGGAGGATCTGGATGTCCTCGTTCACCGCGACAAGCTTCCGCGCCTCACTAATGGCCAGTTGCTGCAGCTTCCCCAACATTGACCCCACGATGGCCTCCGACATCTTGGCTGATCTCTCTCGATTAAGATCTATAGCTTCGTTAGTACGTAATGGGTCGTAGGCGATTGGTAGCATAGTTTCTGAAGGAGCCGGGCATGCGTATTTATATAGTCATTCACGGCACCGCCAGCAGCTTGTCGAGTGCACCCTATTTTCGCAACTTTGAGTCGCCGTGGAGGCAGGAATATGGATTTGTTAGCTTTGCCGGCACAAATGCATGCATGTTAGCGTGCTAGCTCGGAGAGGACTTGATTCCTCTTTCGATTAATGAGTCATGTGGTCATGGAACAAATCCTTTGCTTTATCTTCGTGTGTATTCTTTGGTCCGGCCCGTGCTTTGCTTTTCCCTTCAACGACGAAACGCTACAACCATCAAGCAACCTTGAGAAACCTTTTTTCCTGCCGGTACTTTGACAAACTAACAAACCGCTTAAGGGAAACGGGTAGGCTACACTAGCTATAACAATTGTTGTCTACCGCGTTCACCCAAAAGATTTGCGAGTAGAAGGCCATGGATCATTACCACTAGACGCGCAGCACATCAGAAGAAGAGTTCGAGCAGATCCGGTTCAACATAGTGGTGCCTCGATGCAGAGGAAGTAGTCGATCTCATCCCACAAACCGATCTCCACATCCTCATCCCAGCAGCAGCCTCGCGCCATGGTTGCCAACCAACACAGCAACACCGTTTCCACACGTACGGGAGTGGAATGCCGAGCACCGATGTGCTACCACCTAGGGTTTCATGTATAGGCCGAGTACAGGTGGCGGCTAGCACTTGGGGTGTGGTGGTCTGTTGCCCTAGCCCCTCCACACATATTTACATAGCAACCTTGTAGGCCCATTAGTACCCTAATCCTTTAGACTCTGTTTGAATCATTAGAATTGAATTCCATTCTAATAATCATATTTAAGCTAATATAGTTGTATGTTGAATATACTCCCTCCGCCCCAGAAAGAATGATATTTTGGCATTCAAAATTTGTCCCAAAAAAACCGATGTTCTACGATTTAAACCTTAAGCATGCACAATCTAGAGCATTGATATCGTGCATGCATGATTAAATGAAACATATTTTCTCTATTTTCTATATGCAAACTGGAATAACTAAGGGTACATGCATCTTTTTCATTCATACCTAATTTGTCTGAAAAAATCCTAAAAAACTCATTCTTGTTGGGACGGAGGGAGTATTTGTATATTATTGTTGGCTAAATGGGGGAGATACTTATTTGCTGCACTTCTGCTATAGGGAAGCTAAGTCGAACATCATGCTATAAGTTGCACATTAAAAACATAGTATGAGGATCTATATAATCAATTACCATCTCCCACCCATATATCTAAGCATCGAAAAGTTTTTTAATGTCACATTCCAAGATAAATAACCTACTCCATTAAGTAGATTCCAATTGTTTCAAAACGAAGGAATCCAAACGGGACCTTACGAATTTTAATCTAAATTATTATAATTGCCACAACAACCCCTTCATATACTTCTTTGGGTCATCACGACCCTGCGCGCGACTGCAGCACCACGCATTCGCTATCCAATAGGTCAGTGGTCAGTTCCATCCAGCAAGATGAGTCTCGTTCATGTCGCATCCTGATCAAGGATTAGACCTATCTGAATATCACACTCAAAAAGGAATATTTCATTCCTCCTTCAAAAATCCCCTCCCCTCTGAATAACATCGTATTGCAACGGTGCCTTCTTTTCCCGTCCTCTATTCTTTTCTTCATTCATTGGGTCTTATCTGTCATTCTCTTTTTTTTCTCCACACCTTATCCATATCCACCTCCCCCACCCCACCACCACACCACACAGGCCACCTTCCGCTCCTCATGCAGCGGCGCCTCCTCCGATCCTCCCTAGGCCACCTTCCGCTGCCGGCCGGCCCTCCTCCCTCCACTACCGGGGGGCAAGAACGCGAGGTCCATGCAAGCTTGGAGGTAGGCCCGCTCGTAGGAGCAGCCCTGCAGCCAGCGCGGCCCCTACAGGCGGCAGTGCCCTGGCGGCCGGCAAGGTCCCATGCGAGCAAGCCACGGCGCCGGCGGCCATGGCCAATCAGCACACGAGTTCCGCGTGCGCGGCGCAATGGCCCAACACAAGAGCGGGGACAAGAGCTCCCCCATCCAAGAGGCAACCATGCTCGTGCTCATCAACAAATACCTCTGGACCAAGAACGCCTCGGCGGGAGGAGGCGGAGACGAGATGGTGCCGGTGGCATCCAACAGGGAGCACCGAGACTGCGACATCTACATGTGCCTTCCCGGCTGCGTGCCGGTGCGCGAACTTGGGGGCCCCGTGTACGAGGAAGCTGCGCCCTGTGTATGACTACGGGAGCGAGCCTGTGGCCACCATGGCCAACAGCACGCGCCGCGGAGGTCACACGGGCGAGCTTCGCCTGGCCGAGCATGCAGATCCACGGCACCGACAACAGCAAGAAGCTGTGCCGCGGACTTATTTAAGATCCATGACGGAATTATTTAGGATAAAAAACCAAATGGACTGCACAATTTTCAATCGCAACTACTATTAGTTATTAGGGGTACCATGGACATTTCTCACCACTACTATTGTATTACAAATTTTATAAAGGGACAATCTTTGTGGGATGGAGGGAGTATGTATCTTAGGGCAGTCCCAATGGTGCCTTTATATTAGTTTCTATGTGCATTAATTAGACTATTTCATTAATGTTTTGCTGATGTGGCAAGTGAGTTAAAGAAGAGAGAGAGTAGAAAAGGGAGAAATGGTTTCTTCAGGAGGAAACGAAGTCCACGCTAGCAACGAGGCGCATAGAAATCGCTAAAAAGCCATTGGGAAGAAACTGATAGTTTCTTGCCTTCTCCATCGGGATCCCGTGCTCCCCCAACTCACGCGCAGGGGTAGCAGTGGGCGGTGGCGTTCGCCGGCCAAGACCACTCAGTGCGCTCAGCCGGGTCCACCAGCGCCGCCTTCGCCATAAATCCCGTGCTCCCCCAACTCAGCGCGCTGGCCATGTCTGCCAACGCCGCCTTTGCCGCCAACATCGCGTCGGCGTTGGCATTCACGGTGGCTGTCGCCGCCTGCCAGGGCGGCCGCGACGGCGAGAAGGAGGATGTCTAGCACCGCTGCTCGCACACCAGGGAGGAGAGGGAGGAGCAGCGCCACCGCCCGCCACTTGGAATTGGTGTGAGATCTAGCACGGGGTAGGCTAGTGGCGACGGAGGGGTGGAGATCTCATCCGGGCTTGCCGCCGGATCCGGCCTAGGCTTGCCGCCATCGGGATCCAGCTTGCTGAAGCTCGTCGGTGGTCGTCGCCATGCCCCACGACGACATAGCTCATCGAGCCGTCACCGCACGCACTGCTGCTCCCCGCGGACGGGAGCGAATTCGCATGCTGCCGCGCTCGCGTTGGCCACGGGCCTCGGACGCGCAACCGCACGGCCTCGCCGCGCTCGCGCCGGCCGTCGACCTAGGGCGCACACCGCCGAGCATGCGCTTGTCGTCGGTAGGCGCGTGCACGCGCTGCCTGCGCTCGTGCTGGCCGTCGGCAGCCGCAAGCGCACCCACACGCCGCCTGCTCGAGCTGGCCGCCGGCTTGCTGCGGCGCACTGCCTTGTATTGTGCAGTTGTTCAGCTCGAGCTCTGCTTTGAAGACTTGTGCACAAAGAATCCAGATACTGGAGGGAAGAATTAAGTGTATCATTGGTCAATTCTTTCTATAGATGCCAGGGGAAAATTTTGGAATGGAGAGTAGTTTCTTGATGCGGTGTCCTATGTCTAGGAATCTGGAGTGATTTCTTCCATTGGGACTGCCCTTAGAGTCTAAGAATATTAATTAGGTAGTCATTTCCTAAGTGTCCTTTTAGTTTTCCTAGGAGTAAGGGCAGTCCCAATGCAAGAAACCAGTGCAGTTTCTATAGCATTGGATATCGTATCAAGAAACTATCCCTCTACAATGCAAAATTTTCTACCAAAGTTCAGACAAAAAATTGTCCAATCATCTGCCATGATGTCCTCCAGGCCGGGGCTCCTCCCAGCAAACTCCACTCGTGCGACGTCCTCCAGGCTGGGGCTCCTGCTCGTTGCCGGGAGCGGCAGTGCGCAGGCCGCGGTGAACTCCTGCCTCTGCATGCGGGCTCCCCGGCCAAGCTCCCCTGCAGGGCGAACTCTGCTGCAGGGAGCGCTCAAGCCTGTGCGCGAGCTGGCTCCAGCCTCTGTGCGGGCCGCGACGAGCTCACGCCTGGCGGCCAACACGAGCGCGACGTGCGGGTGCGCGCATAGGCCGCGGTGAGTAGAGGGAGTGGCCGGCGGGAAGGGCGACGCCCTCGTTGCGTCGCGGGAGAGCGGGATGCGCACGGTGGTGGAGTAGCGGATCTGAACGGAGGGACAAGAAACGGGGTGGTTTCTCCCCAACGCAGTGGTGCTCGTGTCTTCTCGTCTCGGTACGAGGGTCGACGCCGTTTCTAGATGTAGAAATCGTTTCTTTGGTTTTCTCTCTCTTTCTTCGTTAACTAAGGTGCCACGTCAGCAAAATGTTGAACTGTAAGGGTAATTAATAGGGATAGAAACCACAATAAATTTCCCATTGGGAGTGCCCTAACTCTACTTTACCTCTAACCTACCAAGGTTCGTCTACTTAACCTCCTTAGCTATGAAACTAGGTATTCTGCTCCCTTAAGTGTCCAAAACCATCTAAATAACCCCTAGGCTGGTTATCGAGGTGGTTTTGCCTACGTGGCACTACACGTGGACAATGCTATGGAAGACCTTGTTTGGAAATCTACTTTACCCCCAAACTATTGAGTTCATCTGCAAAACCCCCTCAACTATATAGCAATATTTGACAACATAAAGTATTCAATGTCATCTAAATTATTACCTGTAATGCGGAACGTTATAACAAAGATGGGCGTGAATGTGCCACTAGCTGAGTTGGTTAGATGGTCTTAGTAGCACTCCTCAGGTTATGGGTTCGACTCCATGTTGAAGCGAATTTTAGGTTGGGGTTAAAAGAATACCCTCGTCTGTCACCATGACCAAAGCATAGGTCAAGACCCTGCCCAGGTTGTAGCTGTGGTTGGTTTGGACCCTTCTACTTGGTGTAGTTGCAGTGGTCACCTGCCCAGTGGTAGTCTCACAAGGGTTAGAGGCCCTGTGTAAGGTCTTCTCTCTTAGAAAAAGCCCGAGGTTGTCTTACACTAGTAGAGAATTCACCTTCCATCCAACTACTTTAGTCTCAGATGTTTTTGGACCCGGGACTAAAGAGCCTTTAGTCCCAGGTCGGATCTAAAATTTGTGGTTCCTTGGAACCCTTTTATTCCCAGTTGGTGGCTCCAACTGGGACTAAAAGGATGCTTTTAGTCTCGGTTGGGCCAACCAACCGAGACTAAATCCAAAGGCAGCCTTCATCCATCGGACCACTATCCGACCACCGCCGTTTCATTCGTGTGATGTGCTGCTGTTGTTTCATTCGTGTGATGCGCCGCTGCCGACGCTCCACCACGGCATCACCCTCTTCGCCATCCGTGTCTCTAGCTCCACTCCGACTTGTGTCCAGCCGCACCCGCCTATCCCCGTGCAGCGGTGGCACGGAGGACGAGCAGCTGCCACCCACACCACACACAGGACAGCAGCACTGCAAATCACCTTCCACCGCGGGACACATGGAGGATGAGGACCACGCCGGCCCAGTGAACGAAGCCGCCAGATCCAATCCAGCTCTCCGCCTCCACCATTTGTCTCAGCGTCCTGCCTGTCTCCATTTTGGTCCAAAATCCAATGGGTTTCGAAGCAAGATTTGAATTTTTCCTTGATCTGTAGCAACGATGTGTGAATCCACTTCCTTTATGCTGATTTGTATCTTGCATTTTTGCTCGATCCAGTTGCCTACTCCGTATTTGATTTGTGCCGATGGTTACTCCTGCTCAGTGCTCTTGCTCGCAAGCTGCTCGAGCGAGCTCGCGAGCTTGACCGAGCCAAACGGATCTGGCTTTTCTGCACTTTACGAGCCGAGCTGAGCTAGCTCATTTAGAGCTTCTCAGTGAGGAAGTGAAAGCAACTCATAGTCCTTCGTGGCATGGGCATGAGTCGATTCAACTGCTGGAGTGCATCGAATCATGGAGGAGAGAGAGATGAATCGGATCAATATTTTGCACCGAATCATAGCAAATAAAAAAAAACCAGCAGACCAATCAACACCTTTGCTCCTGAAGACAACAGCATCTTCTGTCACCTCCTATCTCTGTTTGTGGATCCATACCACTGGAGTTTGATGAACCGGCTCATGCTAAAAAGGAATATGTGTAGCTTTTCAGCATGAAGCGGTGCAACCACTGCTGGTGCCCTTAGGGTCTGTTTGGTTGCTCGCATGTGTCTAACCTGGTCTGTATCCATGAGCCTGGCTCACTCGAACCAGGCTGAGCGGATGCACGCTCTTTTGTTTGGTTTCTTACATGCATGTAGCCTGGTTCGGAAGAGACGTTGTTTGGTTGGTCGTATGAGTATAAATCATGTTACTAAAATGTGTCAAAATAAATATTCAAATATTTATTATTATAATATTATGTCAAATAAAACTTAATTTACCTCATACAATCTTAATCTATCTTGAAATAAATTAAAATCACTTAATATATATTAATTATCTGTTAACAATATCATTAGCTAGTACTAATGTTGCATGCGGCGGACCTTGCTCACCAGGAACGGCTGATTCCCACGTTTCCTGGGAGCCAGGCCGAGCGATGGTTTTTGCATCCGGCTAGCCAGGCTCGCGGGGTGAAGCAGGCAAGCAAAGTAGCAAACAGATGCAACCTGCATGCGCCCAGCCTGGCTGAGCTCGGTGCAGGACACCAAACAGCCCCTTAGATAACGAGCCGCACCAAGCCGAGCCGAGCTCAGTCATTATCCACCCCTAGGGCAGACATAGCGCCTGCCCACCCTATCGCCGGATAGCAGCACCCCTATGCCTCAAGCAATTGACAGCAGGTCATGGTTGGGTCACGGCCCACCGTTCAACGGTGCTGAGTCGAGCGAGGCTGCTCCCACCCCTTCTCCAGCATGGCCTCTATCACCCTCCCGCGTGCTCTTGATGCAAGGCTGCATGCCACGTTGGTCATGAAACGCGAGGGAGGAGCAAAACAAGGTGATCTCTAATCAAGTTGATGCAACTGAATTGGTACAGTCCATGCGTCGCGACCTGAAACCTGGCAAAGTGGCTCGCAAACCATGACCGTATCCAGAATCACAACAGTTTTACAGTGTCTGTAACGGTACATTCTAAATATCACTCTCAAAATAAATATTTCAATCCTCCTCTAAAAGATTCTACACTCTAAATGATATCACACTGCAATGATACCCTCTATTTCCACCCTTCATTCATTGGATCCCACCTATCATTCTCATTTTAACAGTGAAATTAACAGTGAAATCCTTAGTGGTAGCTTCAGGTTAACAAATAACTCTGCTTGCCAAGAGAAGTGAAGCACTTAGTTAAATGCACTTTTCACTGGTTGTTATCCAATTGCACTATATTTGCCAAGAGAAATTCTTCAAATTCACACCTTCTAATAATCACAATGTCATCCATCTAATCAAACAACCTTATTTTTCATGCCCATGCAGCAAAACAGGGGATGAAGCTGAAAGGAAGCATAGCCTCAGCCAGAATTTGGGGCTTATTTCAAGATCTATGTGGCCGATTTTCCATGACAGGTTGAGAGCTATCAGTATCGATTGTGCAGTTCTTCAGCAAGCTTGGCAAGGTTATTGATGTCAGACTCATGTGCGACAATGGAACTAGGAATTCACAAGGGTTTAGATTCATGACCATGGCAACCACAGTGGGTGAGAAACCTGCCAATGACATCACCGAGCTCCATGGATTGATAATAGCTGATGATAATCTATCCTTATTTGCTAGTGGATGAATTCATGATTGGTTAATTTGCAGAGTTTAGATGGGCAACCCCTGGAAGTGATGCATGCAGATGAGGAGCTAATCAGTGGCCCATGACTTATTAGACATCGGACTATATATGCCTCTACCTCTTCCCCTGGAACAAACAGTAGTCAATGGTGTCAAATACAATTTGAGTGCAATTTTTATTTTTTCCATGATGTCATTTGCTTGTTTGAATAGCATGGATGGAGGACTGTTTCCATCTACTATATATCTTGCAACTGCAGTATTCTTTCTCATGTGTCATTGTTTCGAAATTAAACCAAATACTATTGTACTATGGTTCGGATTCAGCAGTAACTATGCGTCTAAGCACCTGCATTACAAAATAGTATTCAACTTTATAAGAAATATATTTGTGTTACGTACAAGAGAATAATACTTGACTACAGTTGTAATAATATTTAGTTAAGAACCATCACAAGTTAGAATTTGGGTACAAATTTAAACGGGAAAAGGTGTTCTTATTCTAATGTTTCTGTAATGACCCCAAAACTTGCATGCTAGAATATTGTATGTAATTTTCTCAAAAATTTAAAACTTTTGTTTGCATGAGTGTCACTCAAATTTTGAACCGAATGCTAGCATCTTACCTAAGTTCCCTATAAATTAAACCCTATATATAATTTCAAATTATGGTTTAGATGTGATTTGGTTTTTATTTGACTTAAATTTGGATCTCAAAGCTGAGTTTGTATTTTTGGATTAAATCCTAAAATACAAACTAAAGCTAGTATTCAATAGGATAATAAATATCTTGTGTGACTAACTCTAACTTTGCACCCGAGCTAACACTAGCCAATTAGCTCGGCTTGACCAGCTAATATCTTTCTATCTCGCTCCTTCTTCTTTTGAACTCCATCAGCTCAAGCTGCTAATCTCTAAGCTCGCTATCTTTTTCTGATCCTTCCAAAGTGCTCTGGAATTTATTAAATGAATTATAGAACATTTCCGACCTTTCGAATTAATCCTTTGTAATTGGTTCGATTTCGGAAAATAGACTAATTCATTTGTATTAAATATCTGAGAGCTCCTTTTGAATTTTGACAATATTTACCGGCCTTTCAAATTAATACTTTGCTATTAATTTACTTCCGGAAAATTAGTCTAATTCATTTGTACTTTCTCCGAAATAAACTGTAATCAATTTATTTCGCGGGCTTGTAATTGTTTGGCCCAATTCCTAAGCCCATTTAATAGCCTACTAGCTAAGCTACCCCTAACCCTAGCTACTTCATATAAATATCTACCCCCTCTCACTTCCCCCATTTCCTCTTCTTCCCCTGCGGCCGCCGCCTGCCTTTCTCCCCTGTTTTCCTTGCTGCCGCCGCCAGCCTGCTCCTGCTCCTCTGCTCTTTCTTCACGTCTAAGCATACAAGCAGCTGCTCTGATCTTGCTCTTTCCACCGCAAGCTGATCCCATCCTTTCTTCCTTGCGTTGCCTCCCCGAACACCAAGCAGCAAGACAATCAGTAGCTGCAGCCTCCATTCTCTCTCCCTCTGCTCTTTTTCTTCCAACCGAGATGCAAATCAAGCTAGAAATCCACCGCCCCATCTCCCTGCCTTCACTACGGGAAACAGCGAGAATGCCGTGAGCCGGTTACTCACGGCAAAAGCCAGTTTACTCTCGGCAAAAGGTTTGCTGAGAGTAACTCTCGGCAAAGCCCTCACGGCAAATGATTTCACGGCAAACACATCTTTGCCGAGAGCGGCTCACAGCAAAGGTGCGCTGTGCGTACTCCTCGACTCTCGGCAAAGAGTTTTGGAAAAAATAAAAAAACAAAAACATCCCGCAGGTCGCACCACGGGCCCACCGTCTGGATCCACCGGTCGCCGTGGCTCTCCGCCGCTACCCTTCGCCGCCACCCGCCACAGCTGCCCTGCTCGCCACCGCCACCACCACCTAGGCCATCACCGCCGCTCCGGGGAGGGAGGTCAAGGCCACGACGGGGAGGGAGCTTGACGCCGCGCTGGGGAGGGAGGCCGAGGCCGCGTCGTTGAGGAGAAGAGGAGGACGCGAGTTGCCGCCGTAGATCCGGCCGCCATAGTTGCCGCCGTAGATCTGACCACCGTGGCGCCACCGGATCTCGTCCTCGGTGGAGAAGGCGAGGTGCCACCGGATCTCGTCGCCGGGGAGGAAACTGGGGCGCACCACACCCCTGGAGGAGGCCAGGCTTCCGCGCCTGGAGGAGGTTAGGCCGCCGAGCCTGGAGGAGGAGGTCGCGCCGCCACCATTGTGGATCCGCCGTGCCGGGTCCCTTCGTCGCAGGGGAGGAAGAGGAGGTCGCCACCGCGGCACCACCACCACGCCGTCGCCGGACCACCACCGGCCGGATCCCACTGACTACCGCCACCGCGCCTCACCCCACCGCCGCTCCTCGCCTCAGGCACGAGGTGAGGGGCAAGCGGAGGGGGAAGGAGAGGGGAGGCCGGGGCGGAGGGAGGTCGCCGGGTCGGAGAGAAGAAGCACGGGCGAGAGGAGGAGAGGTGGAGAGGGGAGGGAGAGGAGGCAGTGGCGGCCGGAGGGAGGAGGAGGTGGCGGCAGAGGAGGGGGTGCCGACGTCGGGGGAGAGGAAGGGGGCGGCAATGGAGGCGAGGAGGGGAGGCAGAGGGCGGCGGCGGCGGATCTGAGAGGAGGAAGGGGCTGGGGGCGGCGGCGTTTGAGGGAGTGGGGTTGGGTGGGGGGTTATATGTGTTAGGGTATGGCGGGATGATGGGCAGGCCGGAGAGCAAATTTGAGCCCACGCCAAAGTTTTGTTTTTTTCTAAATTACATCAAATGCATTTAATTAGTTAAATATAACAAACGGCTTCAAATAAAAAAGTTGTCAAATACAAAGTTTCATAATTTTTTGAGATACACAACTTTCATATTGCAAGTTTCTCCATTCGAGATCGTTTACAAAATTTGAATTTCAAATTTGAGACATTCAAACTTAGTTTTCGTTGACAATATGATTCCAAATAAAAAAGTTGTAATAAACAACAAAGTTTCATAACTTGTCAAGATCTACAACTTTTATTTACAATGTTTCTCCATCCGAAGTTATTCCAAAAATTGAAATTTTAAAATTCAAAAAATTCAGATGTAATTTTTGTTGACGAAAGTAATTCAAATTAGAAATGGTTCAATTACAAAGTTCCATAACTTCTAAAGACCGGCAACTCTTAGTTTGGTCATTTAATCATCCGGTATTGTGGTACTAACATTCTTCACAAATCTTGTACATCTCTCATATAGTTTCATGAAACTATATAAGAGACATAGGTTTTCTGAACAAAATTACCACCACTTTGTCAAATGAAGAAATGAATCACATAAAAATTGTACATATTGAAAAGTTATGAAACTTTGTAGTTGGTGTTTTTTTTATTTGAATTAATCTATTGCTTCAAAATTTGGTTTGAATAGCCCTTTCTGCCGTGAGGCGACCATGGCTCACGGCAAATAGCCCTTTCTGCCGTGAGCCGACCATTAAGCTCATGGCAAATATCGCTTTTTGCCGTGAGCCGACCATGGCTCACGGCAAATAGCTCTTTTTGCCGTGAGCCGACCGTTAAGCTCACAGCAAATAGCTCTTTTTGCCGTGAGCTGACTTTTGCCGTGAGTTTCATCGTGGCCGTTGGCAAAAAGGCTCTTTTGCCGTGAGCCTGACAAAAAGCTCACGGCAAAAAGGGGAGCTCACGGCATATTCCAGTTTTCCCGTAGTGCTTGCTTCTAATCGCGCGCACGCAAGTGGTAGCCAGCACCTGCAGCCGCCTCTCTTTTCCCATGCGCCGCCAGGGGCCTGCTCCATCTGCCTCTCACCCCCACACGCAGCAACCAGAGAGAAGCAGGGAAGCCAGAGAGATGGAAGAGAGGAGAAGGGAGGAGGGTTGCGCCCGGAGGAAGCCGCCACCGTCGCTCACACGAGGAGGAGCCAGAGCCGCTGCCGGGAGCGACATCTTCGACGAGCTGTAGCTGCTGCGCACCTACACCAAGCAAGACTACGAGAAGAGGGAAAGCTAGGAGTTGATGCCGTGTTGCTGTTGCCGTCGGGATGGACGCCAAGACTGGTACAACGACGACCGTGCTGCCCGCTGCACCTGGAGCACCAGCTTTCGTGCTCCTCGATCACGCCTCCACGGTTGCCATGGTGAGCATAGCCACACAGCCTGTTCCCGATCTTGTGCATGGTGAACCCAACGGCCAGTCGTCACCACTTTTCAGTCTCTGATGGCGGACTTCGCGCCGTGTTCATCTCTTGCAGGTCATGGCCCAACCGCTCTGCCTGTTGCCAAGCTGCAACCTGGTTTACATGACCTCGAGCACGCACATAAAGTGCTCAACGTTTTGTGCCAACCAGGCTGCTGTCCACCTCGGCCACCACGTATTCGAGGAAATGCACGAGTGACCTCGACAAGCTCCTAGGTGAGCTACCCAGGCCCGTCTTGTCCCCATGTGTGCCGGCCTTCGTGCCGAGAAATCGTGCTATGCTACCGTCGCTCGCGTTGCCATCGCCCGCCTGTCCGGCCTTCGTGCCGTGAGCGTGTCCATGCAGGTGCCTCGCCGGAGCCGCAAGCTGCTGCCTTGCCTCATTGCCACCTTTGTTTTTGTGTCATGTGCCTTCACGCCTTGTTCTTGGTGTAGGGTTTTTGGCCATTGCTCGCCTCTGCGCTATTGTTGGTCTGGGACGCCGGAGCCCCACAACTAGCCATGGCTGTGCCGCGGACAAAAATCCTTCCCCAAGCTGCGAACGCGCCTCTTTGCCTTGCCTGCACCGCTGCCACCGCTTTGAGCTACTACGCGCATACTCGCTCTCGCTCTGCTTTGCTTCGTGTCGTGAAGCATGTGTTGTGCCATGCGCTGGTAACCAGGATGCCGCGCATGATGGACGGCTGTGCCGTGAGCAGAGGCCTCTGCTTCATGCATGGCAACCCCACGTTGCAACCTAGCTACTTCGCCATGGTCATCACCACATCGCGAGCACATGCCCCTTTGCGCTCTTGAGCACGCATTGTCGCATCACCACCCGTTGTCGACCACGGGTCGACCCTTTCATCCTCTGTGAGCTTCCACCGCACACCTTGACCAAGTAATGCCTTTGCCTAGCTTGTCTTTGCCTTGCTTTGCTGTCATCATCTTTTGAGCTTCCGCTTTGTTGCAACCATCGTTCAGCTAACACTTGTTTGTACCTTATTTTCTAAATTTAATTAATTGATTAATCTAATATGAAACCAGTTAATTTAAATTCATAAGTTTGAACCTTTGTTGTTTGTAGCTAGCTTGGATTTATTTGGTTCTTCTAAATTGATGTTCTTTGGAGTTATTGCCTTGCTGATTGTCGTAATTTATTTTCGCATCGTATCTCTTGTATGTTGTAGACCTACCTGAAGAGCCGAGCTACGACGACCTGAAGGCCTCAACCTCGACTACTCTACGATAGCTACTGCGCAGGTGTCATGTCACTCCCAACCATTTAGAACCCTTTGCATGCTTAGCTGCTAGTGCTACTTTTATGTTATATCTGTTGAATGCATAGCCCATTTAAATAGCCATGTCTTGATTGGTTTATTATATCCTGTTACCTTGATTCCCCTACCCTCGGGACTAGCTATAGACCCCTAGCTAGTCCCATACTCTACTACTACTATTCTATCCATATACTTTTATCTTCTTTGGAGATATGGATGGATTTCTGGGTTGGACCGAGGTTGGTATATCTCGGTGTGTTCTAGCGTGAGTTTTGGGAGGGTGTGATCCCTTGCTGTGTTTTGGCGGGAGCGAGCCAGGTTACTATTTTGTGAACGCTTGTCTACGGGGGTGTGATCTGGACCCCCTCGCTAGCGGCGTGTCGTTCGGTTGTGGAGACGGAGAGGGCTCGCTCCGCGCTCTTAAGGACCGAGTCAGCTTAACCATGTTTCTTTGGACTACTTTCGTACAAACCATTTGCCGATGTATGGGCGAGGTTCGGTCCGAGAGTAGTGGTGGATAGAGTCAGCCTGCAGGTGGATCAGCGTGATCGTGTAAGGAGGTGGAGGGTTCGACCAGCTTTGACCAGACTGCA
This sequence comes from Cenchrus fungigraminus, assembly GCA_036936925.1. Lineage (NCBI taxonomy): Eukaryota > Viridiplantae > Streptophyta > Magnoliopsida > Poales > Poaceae > Cenchrus > Cenchrus fungigraminus. Next base: position 107,267,057 of record CM072774.1, on the reverse strand, counting down.
TCCCCGGCGTGGGTAGGTTTCACAGCTTCGAGGACCTTCGCTGGACGGTGTGCCCTGCAGACGAAGGATGTTCTAGACTCGAGGACGCATAATGACGCTATCCACCACTAGGTTCTCTGGCCGTTAGGTAGGGTTCGGGGTGACTTGCTATCGCTCAGTCCCTATCCGGGCGGGTACAGTTGTACCACCTCTGCAGAGGGTTTAAACCTATAGCTATAGTCCGTGTCCACTGGTATGGACAGTCCTCTGATCTATTACTTTGACTTGACTCTTCTCTTGTGCTGCTTCTCTCCCCCGAGTGAGTGAGCTCGGCTATGGCCATTGAGATGTGGTGGAAGGAGCAGGTGCTCCCACATCGCAGATGAGAGGTGGGAGCTGGATCTGGGATGAGATTCGGTGTTTGGTGTTGACTGCCTTGTTGTGGGGTGTTTACCCCGGAGGTGTGGACCTCGGAGGTTATTACCTCGTTGCTACTTCTGCATACCTTGATTGTTGTTGCTATCGCTGCTGCATAGCTTTCTACAGCTAGATATAGGTTTATCCATGCATACTAGAATTCAACCACCGCTTTTGCTCTCTGTTGGGAAGCTGACATGACCTACCCGCTTATCAGGTAGATGGTGGCCTTTCAGACTCGGATCCGACTTCGACTTCGACAATGACGGATGGGAAGACTAGGACTGGTCCTTTGCTCGAGTTGCCTGTGGAAATGGAGTCACTTCGCTTCTATAGATCCGCTGCATAGTTGTTTTACCTTTCTTGATTCAGTCCAGTTGGACTTGTACCCGGCATGTGCCGAGGAGTTGTACTCTGATATTATAATATATTATGACTATTATTTTATTCTTGTTGTATGGATTTGTACCTTTTGAGACAGGGTTTGCACGCGATAGCCGCTTCCTGGGACTATCGCAGAGGTGCAGAGGCTTGGATTCTCCGTTGCGGGAATTCAGGTCATTTCAGTTGGCATCAGAGCTGTACTTGACCGTAGGACAAGCCCTAGCAATGGTCGGTAGTTTAGGACAGCCTAAACATCCTTGATTGAGTATACACACCTTGAATTTTATATAAACCCCTTGAATTCTACTATTACATCCTTGATTTCTCGCTAATTGACTTTCTAGCAACCTCGTCGCTCGGTTGTTGCCTAATGGAGAACCAAGGATGTCGCTTGTTCAAGACCAAGCCATACGATGGAAGGATGTCTAATGCAAGATGAAGACAATAACCGCAATGATAGCTATGAAGATTGAGTGTGGGGAAAAGATAAAGATAACTTTACAGGACCTGCCTAGAATATCCCCACTGACCCTTCAGTGTAATTTTACGCTGACCTGGATGTCCCTACTTTGGGATTCAGTTTAGCAAAGATGGAATTATACTGCCACCAAGATGCTACGTGAAGTCTGCATACAGATGAGGCGACAATATGATTTACCCTACTACCTCCTGCTCAAAGCTACTCAAGTACTTGGAAACATTCATGATGAAGCTCGGATTGTCGCCCGAAACCACTTTTTAAAGAGAATGAAGACTTCAACACTTCAGTATGATGTGTGCTGGCATAAGGAACTAGTGATCCACCAGATGGAATTGGCACACATAGGCTTGGAAGCAGGAGTCAAAAACTCCTGAGATGCCCGTAGCTCAGCATTTGGATAAAGACCTAAAGAATTGCGGCTACAAGAATAGCCAAGATGCAAAGGAGTAAGATACTAGAACCAGATGCAGCTACACAAGGCAAAAGGTTGAATTGAACAATTGAGATGAGATCACCCTACAAGCAAGCATCACATACTTGGAATAAAGAGTTGTTAATACACTTTATGGGAATTCCCCATTGACGAGAAGTGTGAAACTTGGATGCTTGGACTTAAATCCCCCTAACCTACAAGAGTTGACGCTGGACTCAGATGAACAGATGAGAAAGAAGGGGCATGGATAAAAATAGCACCCCTTTTGCAAGGGCAAAGCCATGAGAACCATGGATGGAATAGAGCAATTCTACAATGACAGAATAGCTCAAAGGAAGGATTTGGATAAGAAGCCAAGATCAAGAAGTTTTTAGCTCCCTTACCCATGTGCATTGTAGCTTTCATACGGAACACTTTCTATCAGAGAGATAATCTTGGTAATTGGTACCTAACTCGGTGGTTCATGAAGTTAGAGGTTGCTAAAGGACACAACATCAGAACACACACAGGATTATATGGATCATAGTGCGTTAAGTGACCCATAGTGCAATTTGGAAAATGACCAACACGATCTCGTACGTTGAGCCAGCATGGAGATGAAGATCAGCACTCAGAAAGTTCAACACCGAGACATAAACTGGTTTGTACACGGAAGTGAGAATACAACATGTATCCCTTCTAGTGCTATATCACTAACATTAGAGAAATCCCTCAAGTGCCCTCGATATACTAGTACGATTTTGCTTGGTGTATTCTCGATGGTTTGAGGAGTCAGCCTCGGAATACACATTTGTTTGGTGCATTGCTTGAGTGATTGGATCTTAATGGTCTTATGGTTGTTATGCCTATTCATGTTTGTGTGAAATTGTACTATATGCTCATACTTGCTAGATCTTTTAGATGACTCCTTTAGAGGCCTTAGCTTCCCATACCACAAGATCAAGAGCTTAAAGACTGAAGATTGACGAGTCAAGCATAGTAACAAGACCAATGCTTCAGACGAAGAGAAGAATTTCTTGCAATCTTGACAAATCATACCAAGATTTAGGATGAGTGTCTTGAGAATTTGGAACCACGAAAGTTCAGAGGTACATGTATCCCTATGGAAACATTTATTGCTTAAGAGTAATTGAGTACCCTAGGTCATAAACGATGTATTAGGATAAGAGCGGTTGACTACCGGAAATTAATTATTGGGCAAAGAGAAAGTAGTCCCTGGGGAACCATGAATACTAAGTGAAGCTTTCATTTGAGTACTACAACTTCCATGATGTACACCACGGATGACTACCAGTGGAATTTGCTAATGGAATACAAAGTTTACCAATAAGGGGCTTATCACTATCACGAGAAGACTCGAGTGGAGACACGAAAGAACATGGTAGCCTCATATCTTGGGAATGGATCCATGATTATAAGTAACTAGCACATTAGTGAAGAACCCAAGATATGAAGGAATGGATACAGGCATCTACTCACTCAAAGATTATTTTGGAGATGACAGATCTAGTTCACCATCTAACCCTTTTGTAAGTGCATTGAATCCTTCACGGATGATCAGTCATGCAGTCTCTATGGATGTACACCCCCTGCCATGTACTTGGAAGTAACTAGTCCATGGCAATAGGACTGTGATATCACTAGATTGAGGAATATTTGGATCACAACAGAGTAGACCACACCCCGATCCAAAGGTAAGGCTGAAGTTTTTGGATATGGAGTTTACCTCATTTCCACCCCTAAGGAGTTCTTTTGGAACTATTGCGTAAGCAATATGACAGCTATGCACCACAAGTTGTGCTTTTGGAAGAAGATACATGAAGGAAATCCTAAGGAATTATGAGGTTGAAAATTGGAATGACATATGAAGTTCGGTCGATCCCACTTTCGGAAGTAACCAATAGTAAAGGGACTCTACTGGGCAGCACCTATTGGACTAGTGGGAAGAAGAACTGCTCCGTCAACTATTGGACACAAGTTGTTTGATCGACCTCACAGTTGGAACTTACCACCCTACAGAAGAACAAATAAGAAGAGAAGGTGATCACAAGTGGGGACTACGCTCACCAAAATGAAGTTACCAATGAGCAACATTAATTGGAATTGCTTAATGAACATGGTAAGGTGATAAAGCCATGAATATTTCCAGGATATTTATTGGGTAAGAATACCTTCAAGAGTAAGGAGATAAAGGATTTACAAATCATCGTGAACCACACTTTGGATGGGCAGTGAACCCAACATCCCTCGAGATATGAGGAACAACAACTCTACAGGAGATTGATTAAGTTTTGATGGTATTCTTAAGAGATTACCCTTACTATATCCTGAGTTTGCTAATGTCCATGAGTGACTTATTTCCAATAGGATCTACCTTGAGAACTTGGAACCAAAACTGACTAGTGTGAGCTTTTGGCTGGAAAGAATCCCTCACATAGTCGAGGGTGCTGCAAATGACCCCTTTGGCCACAGACTATCATGAACAGGAAGTAACTGTTCATAATATTTACAACCAGAAGATAATTTACCATGACAGATCTTGTTAGCACTCTAACGAGAATCGTTGCAGACGTGCCAAACCAACAAAGGGACTACTACAAGAGTGACCAACGAAGTTCGTAAGGATTATTGGACACTCAGAGGACTTCCAGGAAATGAGAGACAACCATAGAGTTCGAGGAATTCTAACCAATCGTATAAGATCCTAATATGGAATACAAGTATTACAATAGGGTACTTTATTTGGATGAGCTCATACAAGGAGCAGAGGTATACCCTAAGCCTCAAGATGGCTGAGGACAGAGGTATACCCTAAGCCTCAAGATGGCTGAGGACGCTAGAGGGAAGCTATGTACACCCAAGTGCAGCTATTTGTTGAGAGTGCATGCCCTAATAGATGCAGTTGTACAAATGCTTTGGAAGAACCAGGATATCTACCTATGGATCAAGAGATAATATTTTAAATCTTGAACATATCCCAGAAGGACATGGCTTCAAGAAGGTTTCTTGAATAAACTGGGGAAACCTAGGGAAGATACAAAGGCTTTGATGAAGGAAAGGAGATTCCGATTCGAGAGTTCACCTAGGTCCCATGCTTGAGAAGTAAGGCACCCATGAAAACAAGTAAGGCGTTGATGTGCCTACTGGATTGGGGACTAGAGACAATCCCGAAGGAAGTTCGTGCCTTCACCCTTGTTACAATGAACAGGATGAAGAATTCCAGGACGAAGATTTGGTAACAAGGATAAAAAGATTGAATTACCTACTTCACAGTCTACCAAGACGAGAGCCATGAACCAAAACACAATGGGAATGCCACACTTGGAGCTGCCTATGAAACGTACTCAATTTCTTCTTAGCGTACTGATTATGGACAAGCAGTCAGTTTTGGACAGAGATAATAATATACTTATGTGTACGCTAAGAATGCAAGCTTCATTATACGACAATAGATTGGATAAAAGCTTGTCGTATGCAAATCAACTCCACACCTTCTACAAGACCAGCCTAGAGATATTGGATTTGCAGAACTCTGCTAGGCAAAAAGTATATGACTTCCTCATATGGAAAGAAGTGGGAGAATCGTGCCTATTTGGATTTAAAGGTACACATAAAGGATGCCATGAGAATGTGGCCAAGTTCATAAGAAATAATTTTGGAATAAGCTAAATTAATAAGAGGGATGTAACCTCGAATTGGGAGGATTGGAATAATATGAGAACATCATATTCTAAACTACAGGAGAATTTAAACCTAAGCTTACCAAGCTTATGTAACGCGGCTAGATGAGATGGAATGAGATAAAAGGAAACTCTAGCCTACAACTGGAATTTCTCACGGGCTTGAACAAGAGTAAAGTTCTCTGAGATATATGGATTAAATCTAGCACAAGCTTATTGGATGCTAACGCAAGAGGACTCGCAATAGCACTTGGCTTCGAAGAGCCCACTTGGTAACAAGAGGTGTTGAGATGAAACACAAGTGGAACCACTTAGAAGAGAAACATTGTCGATAAAGACCTATGTCGTCATAGAAATAACTTTTTGAAGATAAAGCTAAAGAAGAATGTGAAGACATACTGGAGAGAAGACCCTCGCCACACCTGGTACGAGCTTAATCTTGAGGACGAGATTCTCGTGAGTGGGGGAGTCTGTAATGACCCCAAAACATGCATGCTAGAATATTGTATGTAATTTTCTCAAAAATTTAAAACTTTTGTTTGCATATGAGTGTCACTTAAATTTTGATCCGAATGCTAGCATCTTACCTAAGTTCACTATAAATTAAACCCTATATATAATTTCAAATTATGGTTTAGATGTGATTTGGTTTTTATTTGACTTAAATTTGGATCTCAAAGGTGAGTTTGTATTTTTGGATTAAATCCTAAAATACAAACTAAAGCTAGTATTCAATAGGATAATAAATATCTTGTGCGACTAACTCTAACTTTGCACCTGAGCTAACACTAGCCAATTAGCTCGACTTGACCTGCTAATATCTTTCTATCTCGCTCCTTCTTCTTTTGAACTCCAGCAGCTCGAGCTGCTAATCTCTAAGCTCGCTATCTTTTTCTGCTCCTTCCAAAGTGCTCTGGAATTTATTAAATGAATTATAGAACATTTCCGACCTTTCGAATTAATCCTTTATAATTGGTTCGATTTCGGAAAATAGACTAATTCATTTGTATTAAATATCTGAGAGCTCCTTTTGAATTTTGACAATATTTACCGGCCTTTCAAATTAATACTTTGCTATTAATTTACTTCTGGAAAATTAGTCTAATTCATTTGTACTTTTTCTCCGAAATAAACTGTAATCAATTTATTTCGCGGGCTTGTAATTGTTTGGCCCAATTCCTAAGCCCATTTAATAGCCCACTAGCTAAGCTACCCCTAACCCTAACTACTTCATATAAATATCTACCCCCTCTCTCACTTCCCCCATTTCCTCTTCTTCCCCTGCGGCCGCCGCCTGCCTTTCTCCCCTGTTTTCCTTGCTGCCGCGGCCAGCCAGCTCCTGCTCCTCTGCTCTTTCTTCACGTCTAAGCATACAAGCAGCTGCTCTGATCTTGCTCTTTCCACCGCAAGCTGATCCCATCCTTTCTTCCTTGCGTTGCCTCCCCGAACACCAAGCAGCAAGACAATCAGTAGCTGCAGCCTCCATTCTCTCTCCCTCTGCTCTTTTTCTTCCAACCGAGATGCAAATCAAGCTAGAAATCCACCGCCCCATCTCCCTGCCTTCACTACCGGAAACAGTGAGAATGCCGTGAGACGGTTACTCACGGCAAAAGCCAGTTTACTCTCGGCAAAAGGTATGCCGAGAGTAACTCTCGGCAAAGCCCTCACGGCAAACGATTTTACGGCAAACCACCTCTTTGCCGAGAGCCGGCCCATGGGGCTCACGGCAAAGGAGTGCCGTGCGTACTCCTCGACTCTCGGCAAAGAGTTTTGGAAAAAATAAAAAAAACAAAAACATCCCGCAGGTCGCACCACGGGCCCACCGTCTGGATCCACCGGTCGCCGTTGCTCTCCGCCGCTGCCCTTCGCCGCCACCAGCCACAGCTGCCCTGCTCGCCACCGCCACCACCACCTAGGCCATCACCGCCGCTCCGGGGAGGGAGGTCAAGGCCGCGCCGGGGAGGGAGCTTGACGCCGCGCCGGGGAGGGAGGCCGAGGCCGCGTCGTTGAGGAGAAGAGGAGGATGCGAGTTGCCGCTGTAGATCCGGCCGCCGTAGTTGCCGCCGTAGATCCGACCACCGTGGCGCCACCGGATCTTGTCCTTGGTGGAGGAAGCCGAGGTGCCACCGGATCTCGTCGGCGGGGAGGAAACCGGGGTGCACCACTCCCCTGGAGGAGGCCGGGCCGCCGCGCCTGGAGGAGGCTAGGCTGCCGAGCCTAGAGGAGGAGGTCGCGCCGCCACCATTGTGGATCCGCTGCGCCGGGTCCCTTCGTCGCAGGGGAGGAAGAGGAGGTCGCCGCAGCGGCACCACCACCACGCCGTCGCCGGACCACCACCGGCCGGATCCCACTGACTCCCGCCACCGCGCCTCACCCCGCTGCCGCTCCTCGCCTCAGGCATGAGCGGAGGAGCAAGCGGAGGGGGAAGGAGAGGGGAGGCCGGGGAGGGAGAGGGTTCGGCGGGGGCGGAGGGAGGTCGCCGGGTTGGAGAGAAGAAGCGCGGGCGAGAGGAGGAGAGGCGGAGAGGGGAGGGAGAGTAGGCAGTGGCGGCTGGAGGGAGGAGGAGGTGGCGGCAGAGGAGGGGGGCGCCGGCGTCGGGGAGAGGAAGGGGGCGGCGATGGAGGCAGAGGGCGGCGGCGGCGGATCTGAGAGGAGGAAGGGGCTGGGGGCGGCGACGTCTGAGGGAGTGGGGTTGGGTGGGGGGTTATATGTGTTAGGGTTTGGCGGGATGATGGGTCGGCGGGCCAAATGGGCTTTGCCCAGAGCAAATTTCAGCCCACGCCAAAGTTTTGTTTTTTTCTAAATTACATCAAATGCATTTAATTAGTTAAATATAGCAAACGGCTTCAAATAAAAAAGTTGTCAAATACAAAGTTTCATAATTTTTTGAGATACACAACTTTCATATTGCAAGTTTCTCCATTCGAGATCGTTTACAAAATTTGAATTTCAAATTTGAGACATTCAAACTTAGTTTTCGGTGACAATATGATTCCAAATAAAAAAGTTAAAATAAACAACAAAGTTTCATAACTTGTCAAGATCTACAACTTTTATTTACAATGTTTCTCCATCCGAAGTCATTTCAAAAATTGATATTTTAAAATTCAAAAAATTCTAAAGACCGGCAATTCTTAGTTTGGTCATTTAATCATCCGGTATTGTGTACTAACATTCTTCACAAATCTTGTACATCTCTCATATAGTTTCATGAAACTATATAAGAGATATATGTTTTCTGAACAAAATTACCACCACTTTGTCAAATAAAGAAATGAACCACATAAAAGTTGTACAAATTGAGAAGTTAAGAAACTTTGTAGTTGGTGTTTTTTTTATTTGAATTAATCTATTGCTTCAAAATTTGGTTTGAATATCCCTTTTTGCCGTGAGGCGACCATGGCTCACGGCAAATAGCCCTTTCTGCCGTGAGCTGACCATTATGCTCATGGCAAATATCCCTTTTTGCCGTGAGTCGACCACGGCTCACAGCAAATAGCTCTTTTTGTCGTGAGCCGACCGTTAAGCTCACGGCAAATAGTTCTTTTTGCCGTGAGCTGACTTTTGCCGTAGTTTTATCGTGGCCGTCGGCAAAAAGGCTCTTTTGCCGTGAGCCCGGCAAAAAGCTCACGGCAAAAAGGGGAGCTCACGGCGTATTCCAGTTTTCCCGTAGTTCTTATTGAAATAAATGGGACTAGAGTCATTTATTTTGATCATAAAGAATTAAAGCCCGCTTATATAATGCTAAGGTAAATACAATAATACCGGACGGGTATTTGAGGAGAATCCTTTACAACTTAAATGGTGGACCAACGGTACACCACTTGCGAAGTTGATAAAGGAGACTGGCGTGCCACACGCGCGCGCGCTCGCTCGCCTCGCCGAGCCGGGCCGAGGACGTGGGCGTGGCGTGTCGAGTCAAGTCGAGTCGAGACGAGCGGGCGGTGCGGACGGACGGACGGACGTGATGTGTTGCGGGGCGGGAGCACCTTTTGCCGTTGAAAGGAATAGTCCTCGGAATATTCCCTAACGGTGATTTGCCTTCCTTTCCCGCAAGCGTCCAGGTACGGTGAACCGCGTCCCCTCCGCGTCCCAGATCTAGATCTGAGAGCCTCCCGCAGCACCCCCCTCCGCCTATATAAGGACACCCACCTCCTCCTCTCAGGATCACCCCAATCTCACCTCAGGTACTCCTGTTCAGGAGACCTCTCCCTTCTCCCTCATTGTTTGCTGCTTTTGCCTTCCCCATCGCTTGCACTGCGCGCATTGTGCTGGCGAGAGCAGAGCCTCCGGAACCCTCGACTGCTAGAAGATCCTGCTCGGGATAGGCAGGCGATTAGGTTTTTGGGGAGCGTTTGACGCGACTGCTCGCTCCCGTATGACTACTTCCTCTACTTCCCGGTGGCCGTTCGTGGGACTGCACTGCAACGACTCTTCACTGCAACGACTTGTATGACTACATCGACTGAGGTCCGCCCACGACCATCGCTTGCACTGTGCGCACCGGTTGTCACCCACAACCGTCCCGCTTCTGGGTACATTCTCAATCTAATACGGTTTCTCGTTTTCATGTTTAATAGTTGTTTATTCATGAAATTGTTTATGTACTAGCTTTGCGAATGCCATCAAGCCAAAACAATTTGATGGTACGAACTTTAAAAGGTGGCATGATTTGGCTACCTTGTGGCTCACCGCCATGAACGTGATGTATGTCATCACCGGAACAGCTCCCGAAGGTGTGTCCGGAGAAAAGTTTAAACAAGATGATAATCTGTTCCGGGGTGCCGTCATCAGCGTTCTGGTTGAGAACCTGGTCGACACCTATCTTCGTTATAAAACGGGGAAAGAGATTTGGGAGGCTCTTGAGGCTCAGTACGGAGTTTCTGATGCCGGCGGCGAGCTGTATGTAATGGAACAGTTCCTAGACTACAGGATGGTCGAGGACCGTCCTGTGGTGGAACAAGCCCATGAAATACAGGCGCTGGCTAAAGATCTCGAGAACTACAGCAAAGAGGCCGCTTGTGTATTGCACGACAAGTTTGTGGCTGGAGCTATTATCGCTAAGCTGCCACAGTCTTGGAGGGACTTTGCTACCTCTCTAAAACACAAGAGAAAGGAGTTCACTTTTGATGAACTTGTTGCAACCCTTGATGTTGAAGAAAAGGCGAGAGCGAAGGATACACGCGGAAAGGGTATAGCAGGACCCTCGAGCGCTAACTTTGTGCAGAAGGGCAATCCCAAGCCCCAAAATAAGAGGAAGAGGCCTCTGCAAAACCAACCTAAAGCCAAGAGAGCTGACGGGCCAGCCAGCAAGAAGAAAAAGCCGAACGGCGGTCTTTGTTATGTGTGCAAAAGTCCGGATCACTTTGCTTCAAAGTGATCCGGACCGCAAGGGCAAGAAAACCGCCAACATGGTTATTAGTGATGGAGGAACATCGGGGTACAGTAATCCTTTACCTACAGTTCTTTTAGTATGTTGTTCACCCGAGTGGTGGATAGACACCGGGGCTAATATTCATGTTTGTGCTGACATCTCTATGTTTTCTTCTTACCAGGCAGGAGGGACTACAGCCTTGCTGATGGGGAATGGTGCTCATGCGTGTGTTCATGGTGTTGGTACGGTCATTCTCAAGTTTACCTCTGGGAAGACCCTACCGCTGAAGAACGTGCAGCATGTTCCTACCATCAAGAAGAACTTGGTCAGCGGATCTCTACTATGTAGAGATGGTTTTAAATTAGTCTTTGAGTCCAATAAATGTATCATGTCCAAGTTCGGTATCTTTGTCGGAAAAGGCTATGACAGCGGAGGCTTGTTCCGCTTTTCTTTAATAGATGATCAGTGTAATAAAGTTGTGAACCATGTTTTTGATAATGATGAAGCTAATGTTTGGCATTCGAGGCTTTGTCGTGTTAATTCTGGCTGTATGATGCGCTTAGCTAGTATAAGTTTAATTCCAAAGTTCACCATTGTCAAGAATTCTAAGTGCCACGTTTGTGTTGAATCAAAGCAAACTCGCAAGCCCCACAAGGCTGCTGAGGCGAGAAACTTGGCACCACTAGAATTAATTCATTCCAATCTGAGCGAAATGAATGGTGTGTTGACAAAGGGTGGTAAAAGGTATTTCATGACCTTGATAGACGATAGCACTAGATTTTGTTACATCTACTTGTTAAAATCAAAGGATGAAGCTTTACATTACTTTAAGATCTATAAAGCTGAAGTAGAAAACCAACTTGAGAGAAAGATCAAACATCTTAGGTCCGACAGAGGTGGTGAATACTTCTCAACCGACTTCGATACTTTTTGTGAGGAACACGGTATCGTCCATGAGAGGACATTGCCATATTCACCCAAATCCAATGGGATTGCCGAATGAAAGAACCGCACGCTGACTGACTTGGTTAATGCCATGTTAGTAACCGCGGGACTTTCCAAGGAATGGTGGGGTGAGGCAATTTTGACAGCTTGTCATGTTCTAAACCGTGTACCTATGAAAAATAAAGAAGTCACACCATTCGAGGAATGGGAGAAGAAGAGGCTAACTCTTTCATACTTACGTACCTGGGGTTGTCTGGCCAAGGTAAACGTTCCAATAACCAAGAAACGTAAACTTGGACCAAAGACTGTGGACTGTGTCTTTCTAGGTTACGCCTTTCACATTGTTGGTTATAGATTCTTAGTAGTAAAATCTGGAGTTCCTGACTTGCTTGTTGGGACAATTATGGAGTCCAGACATGCTACATTCTTTGAAAATATTTTTCCAATGAGAGATGAAACAAGTTCATCTAGGCAAGAGTCTATCGAGAAGGATAGCTCTACCGCACCGATAGAACACATTGAGTTCACACCTATTGAGCATCCTGAGGAGGATAACGATGAAGCTCCGAGAAGGAGTAAAAGGCAAAGGACCGGAAAGTTCTTTGGAGATGACTTTATCGTATACCTCGTGGATGATACCCCTAAGACCATTGAAGAGGCCTACTCCTCACCAAATGCCGACTATTGGAAGGAGGCAGTGAGGAGTGAGATGGACTCTATCATGTCAAATGGTACTTGGGAGGTTGTGGAGCGTCCTTATGGGTGCAAACCCGTAGGATGCAAGTGGGTGCTCAAAAAGAAGCTTAGGACTAATGGTACTATTGACAAGTACAAGGCTAGGCTTGTGGCCAATGGTTACACCCAGAAAGAAGGAGAAGACTTCTTTGACACTTATTCACCGGTTGCTCGATTGACCACAATTAGAGTACTACTCTCTCTGGCAGCCTCTCATGGTCTTCTCGTTCATCAGATGGACGTTAAGACAGCTTTCCTTAATGGAGAGTTGGAAGAGGAGATCTATATGGATCAGCCAGACGGATTTGTAGTAAAGGGTCAAGAAGGAATGGTGTGTAAGCTGATAAAGTCTCTCTATGGCCTCAAGCAAGCGCCTAAGCAATGGCATGACAAGTTCGACAGAACGTTGACGTCCGTCGACTTTGTTGCGAATGAAGCCGACAAATGTGTGTACTATCGCTATGGTGGGGGCGAAGGAGTGATTCTGTGTTTGTATGTAGATGACATACTTATCTTTGGCACGAGCCTTGACGTGATCAAGGAAGTCAAAGAGTTCCTATCTCAAAAGTTTGAGATGAAGGATTTGGGGGAAGCTGATGTTATCCTGAACATAAAGCTGATCAAGGGAGAAAATGGTGGGGTGACTCTATCACAGACTCACTATGTTGAGAAGATGCTTAGTCGGTTTGGCTACAGCAATTCTAAATCCGCCTCAACTCCTTATGATGCGAGCTTGATTCTAAAAAAGAACAGAAGGATAATGATAGATCAGCTAAGATACTCTCAGATCATTGGTTCATTAATGTATCTGGCTAGCGCCACGAGACCTGACATCGCTTATGCAGTTAGTAAACTGAGCCGGTTTGTCTCAAACCCGGGCAGCGAACACTGGCGTGCTCTTGAGAGGGTAATGCGCTATCTAGTAGGAACAATGAACTATGGGATTCACTATTCCGGAGACCCCAAAGTCTTAGAGGGATATAGTGATGCAAATTGGATTTCTGATGCTGATGAGTTAAAAGCCACAAGTGGATATGTGTTCGCACTTGGAGGTGGCGCTGTTTCCTGGAAGTCTTGCAAGCAGACTATCTTAACGAGGTCAACAATGGAAGCAGAACTCGCAGCATTAGACACCGCCACTGTTGAGGCCGATTGGCTTCGTGAACTCCTGATGGACTTGCCGGTAGTTGAGAAACCGATACCGGCAATTCTAATGAACTGTGATAATCAAACAGTGATTACAAAAGTGAACAGTTCAAAGGATAACATGAAGTCATCAAGGCATGTGAAGAGGCAGCTAAAGTCTGTCAGGAAATTGAGAAACACCGGTGTGATAGCTTTGGATTATATCCATACGTCTAAAAACCTGGCAGACCAATTCACAAAGGGTCTATCACGGATTGTGATAGATAATGCATCTATGGAATTGGGCTTGAGACCCACATGAGTCTATCCATAGCGGTAACCTGTCCTATGTGATCGGAGATCCCATGAAATAGGACGGCGAAACAAACTATGGTGTGACTGAGAGAAGAGAACTTAGGGCTCACTCCTAGAGAAGATGCATTTTCTCTTCAACCTGTATGGCAGGCTGGTATATACCTTAATGCACTTCAAGTGGCTTCACTAAAACAAGGAGTTGTTTTCCTGAAGCAAAGACATAGTCCTACAGTATGTCTTTTGAGGAGTGCACCTATATGAGTCTGACTACTGGTCATAGTCTATGAGATTTTGGGTGATCTCTAGAAAACTCATGAATAGGTACGGAGTATGACCTATAAGCTCCAAACCGCGGGGATGTCTTCGCAGCCTAGTATCAGTAATGGGCTCTGGCCAAGCTTAATTTGCAAAAGACTGGCAATTCAAGGCATAGTCCATTGTTCAGTTGTGAATAAGTGTAACCACAGTTCCTGGTGGATGTTCAACTTAACAGTCTCCATCGCAGTACTGGTATATCAAAAACAGTGTTGGGAAATGAGAGCATTTCTACACGTGGCTTATAATTCTTGGTGGGGATTGTTGAAATAAATGGGCCTAGAGCCATTTTTTTGATAATAAAGAATTAAAGCCCGCTTATATAATGCTAAGGGAAATACAATAATACCGGACGGGTATTTGAGGAGAATCCTTTACAGCTTAAATGGTGGACCAACGGTACACCACTTGCGAAGTTGATAAAGGAGACTTGCGTGCCACACGCGCGCGCGCTCGCTCGCCTCGCCGAGCCGGGCCGTGGTCGTGTCGTGTCGTGTCGAGTCGAGTCGAGATGAGACGAGACGAGACGAGACGAGCGTGCGGTGCGGTGCGGTGCGGTGCGGAGCGGAGCGGAGCGGACGGACGGACGGACGGACGTGATGTGTTGCGGGGCGGGAGCACCTTTTGCCGTTGAAAGGAATAGTCCTCAGAATATTCCCTAACGGTGATTTGCCTTCCTTTCCCACAAGCGTCCAGGTACGGTGAACCGCGTCCCAGATCTAGATCGGAGAGCCTCCCACAGCACCCCCCTCCACCTATATAAGGACGCCCACCTCCTCCTCTCAGGATCACCCCAATCTCACCTCAGGTACTCCTGTTCAGGAGACCTCTCCCTTCTCCCTCATTGTTTGCTGCTTTTGCCTTCCCCATCGCTTGCACTGTGCGCATTGTGCCGGCGAGAGCAGAGCCTCCGGAACCCTCGACTGCTAGAAGATCCTACTCGGGATAGGCAGGCGATGAGGTTTTTGGGGAGCGTTTGACGCGACTGCTCGCTCCCGTACGACTACTTCCTCTACTTCCCGGTGGCCGTTCGTGGGACTGCACTGCAACGACTGCAACGACTTGTACGACTACATCGACTGAGGTCCGCCCACGACCATGACTGGTCCAGTGGATAACAGCGCACCGGTTGTCACCGACAACCGTCCCGCTTCTGGGTACATTCTCAATCTAATACGGTTTCTCGTTTTCATGTTTAATAGTTGTTTATTCATGAAATTGTTTATGTTTAATAGTTGTTTAAACATGAACACATGCACATGCTTTGTTTCACTCACGATAATCATATTTGTGAAATACCTACTTAATTGTGGAATTAAAATATACCAAACTTATGCCTATCTTCTAACAGTTCTTGCTTCTAATCGCGCGCACGCAAGTGGTAGCCAGCACCTGCAGCCGCCTCTCTTTTCCCATGCGCCGCCAGGGGCCTGCTCCATCTGCCTCTCACCCCCACACGCAGCAACTAGAGAGAAGCAGGGAAGACAGAGAGATGGAAGAGAGGAGAAGGGAGGAGGGTTGCGCCCGGGGGAAGCCGCCACCGTCGCTCACACGAGGAGGAGCCAGAACCGCTGCCGGGAGCGACATCTTCGACGAGCTGTAGCTGCTGCGCACCTACACCAATCAAGACTACGAGAAGAGGGAAAGCTAGGAGTTGACGCCGTGTTGTTGTTGCCGTCGGGATGGACGCCAAGACTGGTACGACAACGACCGTGCTGCCCGCTGCATCTGGAGCACCAGCCTTCGTGCTCCTCGATCACGCCTCCACGGTTGCCATGGTGAGCATAGCCACACAGCCTGTTCCCGATCTTGTGCGTGCTGAACCCAACGGCCAGTCGTCGCCACTTTTCAGTCTCTGAGGCCGGCCTTCGCGCCATGTTCATCTCTTGCAGGTCATAGCCCAACCGCTCTGCCTGTTGCCAAGCTGCAACCTGGTTTACATGACCTCGAGCACGCACATAAAGTGCTCGATGATTTGTGCCAACCAGGCTGCTGTCCACCCACATGTTCCAGGAAATGCACAAGTGGCCTCGACAAGCTCCTAGGTGAGCTACCCAGGCCCGTCTTGTCCCCATGTGTGCCGGCCTTCGTGCTGAGAAATCGTGCTATGCTACCGTCGCTCGCGTTGCCATCGCCCGCTTGTCCGGCCTTCGTGCCGTGAGCATGTCCATGCAGGTGCCTCGCCGGAGCCGCAAGCTGCTGCCTTGCCTCATTGCCACCTTTGTTTTTGTGTCATGTGCCGTAGCGCCGTGTTATTGGTATAGGATTTTTGGCCGCTGTTCGCCTCCGCGCTATTGTTGGTCTGGGACGCCGGAGCCCCACAACTAGCCATGGGCGTGCCGCGGACAAGAATCCTTCCCCAAGCCACGAACGTGCCGCTTTGCCTTGCCTGCACCGCTGCCACCGCTTTGAGCTACTACGCGCATACTAGCTCTCGCTCTTCTTTGCTTCGTGTCGTGAAGCGTGTGCTGTGCCATGCGCTGGTAACCAGGATGCCGCGCGTGATGGATGGCTGTGCCGTGAGCAGAGGCCTCTGCTTCACGAATGGCAACCCCGCATTGCAACCTAGCTACTTCGCCATGGTCATCACCACATCGCGAGCACATGCCCCTTTGCGCTCTTGAGCACACATTGTCGCATCACCACCCGTTGTCGACCACGGGTCGACCCTTTCATCCTCTTTGAGCTGCCACCGCACACCTTGACCTAGTAATGCCTTTGCCTAGCTTGTCTTTGCCTTGCTTTGCTGTCATCATCTTTTGAGCTTCCGCTTTGTTGAAACCATCCATTGAGCTAACACTTGTTTGTACCTTATTTTCTAAATTTAATTAATTGATTAATCTAATATGAAACCTGTTGATTTAAATTCATAAGTTTGAACCATTGTTGTTTGTAGCTAGCATGGATTTATTTGGTTCTTCTAAATTGATGTTCTTTGGAGTTATTGCCTTGTTGATTGTCGTAATTTATTTTTGCGTCGCATCTCGTGTATGTTGTAGACCTACCTGAAGACCCGAGCTGCGACGACCCGAAGGCCTCAACCTCGACTACTCTATGATAGCTACCGCGCAGGTGTCATGTCACTCCCT
This sequence comes from Cenchrus fungigraminus, assembly GCA_036936925.1. Lineage (NCBI taxonomy): Eukaryota > Viridiplantae > Streptophyta > Magnoliopsida > Poales > Poaceae > Cenchrus > Cenchrus fungigraminus. Next base: position 107,249,785 of record CM072774.1, on the reverse strand, counting down.
ACCATTTAGAACCCTTTGCATGCTTAGCTGCTAGTGCTACTTTTATGTTATATCTGTTGAATGCATAGCCCATTTAAATAGCCCTGTCTTGATTGCTTTATTATATCCTGTTACCTTGATTCCCCTACCCCCGGGACTAGCTACAGACACCTAGCTAGTCCCATACTCTACTACTACTATTCTATCCATATACTTTTATGTTCTTTGGAGATATGGATGGATTTCTAGGTTGGACCGAGGTCGGTATATCTCGGTGTGTTCTAGCGTGAGTTTTGGGTGGGTGTGATCCCTTGCTGTGTTTTGGTGGGAGCGAGCTAGGTTACTGTTTTGTGAATGCCTGTCTAGGGGGGTGCGATCTGGACCCCATCGCTAGCGGCGTGTCATTCGGTTGTGGAGACGGAGAGGGCTCGCTCCGCGCCCTTAAGGACCGAGTCAGCTTAACCATGTTTCTTTGGACTACTTTCATGCAAACCGTTCGCCGACGTATGGGCGAGGTTCGGTCCGAGAGTAGTGGTGGATAGAGTCAGCCTGCAGGCGGATCAGCGTGATCGTGTAAGGAGGTGGAGGGTTCGACCCGCTCTGACCAGACTGCATCCCCGGCGTGGGTAGGTTTCACAGCTTCGAGGACCTTCGCTGGACGGTGTGCCCTGCAGACGAAGGACGTTCCAGACTCGAGGATGCAGTATGACACTATCCACCACTAGGTTCTCTGGCCGTTATGTAGGGTTCGGGGCAACTTGCTATCGCTCAGTCCCTATCCGGGCGGGTACAGTTGTACCACCTCTGCAGAGGGTTTAAACCTATAGCTATAGTCTGTGTCCACTGGTATGGACAGTCCTCTGATTTGTTACTTTGACTAGACTCTTCTCTTGTGCTGCTTCTCTCCCCCGAGTGAGTGAGCCCGGCTATGGCCGTTGAGATGTGGGGGAAGGAGCAGGTGCTCCCACATCGCAGATGTGAGATGGGAGATAGATCTGGGATGAGATTCGGTGTTTGGTGTTGATTGCCTTGTTGCGGGGTGTTTACCCCGGAGGTGTGGACCTCAGAGGTGCTTACTTCGCTGCTACTTCTGCATACCTTGATTGTTGCTGCTAGCGCTGCTGCATAGCTTTCTTCAACCAGATATAGGTTTATCCATGCATACTAGAATTCAACCACCGCTTTTGCTCTTTGTTGGGAAGCTGACATGACCTACCCGCTTATCGGGTAGATGGTGGCCTTTCAGACTCGGAATCCGACTTCGACTTCGACAATGACGGATGGGAAGACTAGGACTGGTCCTTCGCTCGAGTTGCCTATGGAAATGGAGTCGCTTCGCTTCTATAGATCCGCTGCGTACTTGTTTTACCTTTCTTGATTCAGTCCTATTGGACTTGTACCCGGCATGTTCCGAAGAGTTGTACTCTGATATTATAATATATTGTGACTATTATTTTATTCGTGTTGTATGGTTTTGTACCTTCTAAGACAGGGTTTGCACACGATAGCCGCTTCCTGGGACTATCGCAGAGGTGCAGAGGTTTGGATTCTCCGTTGCGGGAATTTGGGTCGTTTCAGTTTCAACCCAAGCCATAAGGTGGAATTAGATGTGTTTTGGATTGGTAACTTCAGTCAACTGGGGATGCTTTGTTGTTAGGGAATCAAGAGGAACAACAGGATGCAATCGAGACTCGGAAGAACGCACACGGGACATATATATGTATGGGTATCTTGAGTTATGGGGCTCTCCTGATCTATAGTTTTATGGAAGATTCCCTAAAACTAGTCTTAGTTTTGTAATTTAGAAAACTATGTTTGTTTTTTCTAACTGTCTTCCATATAAGCAAAACTATTTATAGAAAACTCAAAATTCAATGTTCTAGCAAAACAACTCCGGGCGTTATACACATGTTTGTTTCTCTAGCCGAAAATTTCATGATTTCAGCTCAATTGGATGTGTTCCTTAAGCATGGATGCTCAAGACAGAAAACAACATACATGCATTTTGTATTTTTTTTTGTGAAAAGATCAAGATTAATGAAAAATATGTTTCTCACATCTATGTGAAGAGTTCTTAGAGGGAGCTGAGGAGAAATATAACTCTTTCCCACTATATTTCACTCTTGCTAACTACACTTCTCAAAATAGTCCATCTTTATATGCTCAATTAATCGTGAAAGCCCGAAAGATGCTTCTTGTTAACAAATTGCACTGGTTTGCCAGAGAAACAAAGCTTTTAATTTGATGTACTTTTCACTATGTTTCAGATTATTGCACTATTTTCCTGAAAAATTCCTCAAAAATCCGGTCTTCTAACAATAGCAATATCATCTATCCAATCAATGACCTTTTTCCATGCATATGCAGGAAAACAGGGGATGGATTGAGGTTTTAAACAAACAAAAAGGCAGCAAGGCCTCAGCCACAGTTGGGGCCCATTTCAAGACCTATGTGGGCAATCTTCAGCAAGCTCTGAGGTTGCACTTGCTAGCATCATGTGCAACAGAGGAACTAGGCGGTCACGAGATTTTGGGTTCATAACCTGGCAATCATGGTGGATGATGAACCTCCCATGCTATTAATTAAGAAGAAGCAGGTCATGAGCCCAGGTTGGCTGCTCAAGAGTGATTTCCAGTAGCAGGATAAGCGTGGCCCCTTCGAATGAAGTTTGCAGACCAGAGCCACAATCGGCAGTTGAACGATTAGCTAACTTGATGATGTCCGGTAATGATGGCTTTGATGTTTGATGTTGCTGCTGCCTTTTACATTGGGGACTTACTGTCCGTGGCCAAATCCATACTGAATGAAAAATTTAATGTTTTCCTGTTTGAATATATAGCTTGGAGCATCTTTTCGCCTAAAATATATGCAACTATAATTGTAAAAAGTGGCACACGAAGTATGATCGTTTGGGAAAACAACAGCACAAGAGGAGGATTTCCCTATTCCCAGTGTAGATAAACTTTTTTGGGATCTACTTATGGCCCATGGAATTTAAGAAGATTCAGCAAAATGTGTACATGACATCAGTGTAACCCAATGGTTTCACCTCTTCCTTTAAACACTCGATTGCTCCCATCAAAATTTACATTCGGTTTCAGTCGAACTCATGCTATCAAATTAAAGTATCTATTGATTTGCAAACGAAACTTAACATTCATTGGCAGTTCTGATGATGATGACAAGTTCAAAAAATTCCCATAGTAAGTTTGTAGTCTCTTAGGTAGCAATTCTGAAGAAAGAAAAACATGGGAAATATGCAGTGTCAGGTGTGGCACAGTAGCAGAGAGCCACAAAGCAATGCACGGAGAACTTCGAAACAGCACTAATCAATGTTTCTTGGCAAAGAGCATGTACTCCAACTAGCATAAGATTGAGAAGTCCCATATACACACGTTTAAGACAAGACTAGAATCATCTTTCAGATCGACACATGAACTGAAAAGTGCAAGTAAACATCAATGCCACTCCTCCATGAGACCACGATTACCAAGGGCAGCAACATCACAACTGAAAAGCTTAATTTAACAGGAATAATAATCAAGAGTGATCCCCACCTCTACTTGATACCAAACGCTGCGTAAAATTTGTTGAAACCTGATCAAGAGAAATGGGAAATGTAGTTATAACAAAGAGTTAATAGAAATTGTAAATGGGATTTTTTTCCTTCCATCTATCAGTATATAGAAAACTTCGACGTAAGTTTCAAGTTCTAGCTGATGATAATGTCGTCATTTTTTCTCATACTTGTACAGACTCGAAGAACAAAGAGTCAGAATAAACGATTTTGATACATGATCACCTCAAGCTCAAAAAACGAAAAATGAACTTCATTATGATCAACTATCCAACTTACAGGACAGTGACAGCTTCCAAAATGTTTACTCCCTATTCCATACGCAACTCTGATTATTCTATTGATCAAATGCAGATACACCAAGGATGCAAACTTGCGCAGCACTTTTAAACGATGCAAGATACAGTAGAACCATAAACAGCCTGAATCTTCTTACCTCTACTTTGTGCTGAAACCAGTGCATTTAAAATCTAAACCTGTAAAAATGGATAAAACAGAGCACTAAGAGAGGACCTTTTGGAAAGGAATACTTCAGTTGGACCAGTGTGCAAGTATGCAACATCTAATTACAAATTTCAATAATCAAATAAGATGACGAATACCAATTTACATATTTGACAGACCATGTACATCATTCAGGAATAAATTTGCGTTAGAAGACTGGATGGTGAAATATTCAATAAAAATAATGGAATTCATAGAGGACAATCACTGGTTGCGTATTTAGATATCAGAAACTGGGCAGCAGCCACAGAATCTTCGATCGATGGAACAAGGGAACGATTAATGTAGACACCACCATAATAAGTTTGAAAGTTGAAACTAATAACATGGTTATCTGATTACAAAAATTTTGCTTGTTCCACGGGAACTAAGTGTATATTGTGATTCGATAAAAATATAATAATGATTTATAGAGAATGGTTTTAAATTTCAAACACAGGCATAGTAAGTGTCAGTAGATCACTCACAGCCTGATCCTGTAATAGAGCGGATGTCAATCTTCTCTAATGGTACTCCAGAGGCAGTTAAAATCTTCAAAATTTCAATAAATATCCCATAAGCCTCATGAAATATGATTTCAACTATCTTAAGATGGCTTGATGCAACTGATGGTTCTGGCAATCTGCAGCTTCCTTCTGTAGTCATAGAACTTTCATGGACCTATAGCAGCAAATAAAAAAACTAAATAAATCGACCATGGAACATTATTTCAAAAACACAGGAGCAAGATATATACAAAACTAATACCTCCGAAATTCTGAAGTGTAAGCTTCTCAAGGATGGGTGAGTGGTGCAGAAACCAAATTAGTGCACTCAGGCCATCTGCCACAAACCAATCAGCAAGTACCAAAGTCTTTGACTTGCCAAATGTACTGGCGAACTTTAAATCCCTTATGAAAACAACCTAGGCAAGGTTCAAAGGAGCAAGATCAAATAAGGGATATGCAAAATTAAGAGACAAGATGCAACCATAGCATAGTGAATGTCTATTTGGTGAAGAACTAGAAGTGCAAACCAATAAGCAGAAAGCAATGTTGAGTAATCAAAGCATTTTAACCATATGTTTTGGACAGGTGCATGAGTTTCCAAGAAAAATGAAATTAACATCACTCAGCAAATGCTACCCATTTTTTTAGTTTTTGGGAGAATGTCATGCCTTACAGGAGTATGAAATAATTCTAATTGTAAGTAGTAACATATATTGACAGTCATCAGTACAGTATCGAAAGTGTTAGTCCAAAAACAAACAGAAGAATAACGCAACCATAAGATTTTTTTGTTGAAATATCCTGACAAGACTCTCAAAAACATGTTAAATATATATGACATGAAAGAACAAATGTCTGATGACAAATGGGTGGTCACCGTAAGAGGAAGAGTGGAACAGAAAAAAATATCAGTAGTACAGAGCAAGTGCAAAAATACCAGTTCTGGATCAGCTGACAACTCCAGGTTTGTAGTTTCAGATAAACCAGTGAGAAGCAAGCAACTTGTGCGGACAATACCAAGCTCATAATACTCGGGACAACCATGGCACAAGTAACGGCTGCAATCATCAATGCTAGACAATCTACATGGATCGCTGCAACTAGCATCCGAATCAAGGGTAACAGATGCAGTTGCCAATGATGGCATGCTTGCAAAGAACGGAGTCCTTCCACTACATTCTGTAAAGTTGAGTGAAATAAGACCTGGTAGTAGATGAATTAATGTGCGAGTTGCACAGGAAAAGTCACAGCCAGCAACCGTTTGATGCTTCAAGTATGGAGCCCATATTTTATCAAGATAGAGGTAGCAATCCTCCACCTTGAGATACTGCAATGTCAGACAGCCAGAAAGATCGAGGTTGTCGCCGAAGATACACACGTCAACACCAATCAACTCTAACTCTGATAGATGCTCCGAGACAGGAAGACTCAAGTCACGAACACCTGGCACGACGAAAGACTCAGCCTCACACAAGAAGCAGAACCGGAGCACTCGCACTTGGCAGCGCAAAGCGCACTGGATCCAGTGATTGATCAGTGTCCCGAATCTTCAGGGGTGGCATCGGGACCCAAATCGCATGTATCAAAATCGTCACTGATGGAATGCACCGCCCCTTTACCAACTGGGACTAAAGGCCCACGGTGCAACGGCTAGTTCGGCCGTAATCATTGGCGCGGGCCTTTAGTCCCGGGTGGTAATACCAACCGGGACTAACGTTTTAGTCCCGGTTGGTGTTACCACCCAGGACTAATGGGCTGGCTTTAGTCTCGGGTGGTAATACCAACCGAGACTAAACGCCCCGCCTATAAAATCCCCTTCTTCCTCCCCTACCCGAGCCATTCAACAGAGCTCGAGCTCCTCCTCCATGGCGTCGCCTCAAGCTTAGGGAGGTGGTACCGGATTTTTTCTCCATCAATTCATGATGATTTTACTCCTCCAAAGTGTTGCTAAGGTTTGGTTCTTCATCCTCCCTGGATTTGTAGCTATTAATCTTTCTTTTACGGTTTAGATATAGAGAAAATAGAGTTTTAATTTCTAGGTAGGAGGAGCTAAGAGATGATATTTTTTATATAGTTTTATATACTTTATAAAAAAATAGGTTAGCTAGCTACTTGCATTGTTTCTCCTTTCATTTATTTTTATTAAGCTTTTTTTTGTTTTAGAGATAGAGAAAATAGAATTTTACTTTTAGCTAGAATGAGAGCTAGGGAAAATGGAGTTCTTTATAGAAAATATGGTCATTAGTTTATTTTAAGTTGGTTTATAAAAAATATTGTCATTAGAAAATGAGAGGTAGGGAGAATGGATATATAGTTGTTTTGTTATTACACTTTAGAGATAGAGAAAATGGATTTCTTTAGAGAAAATAGGTTAATTACTGTTCCCTTTCATTTATTGTTATTATGCTTTAGAGAAAATAATAGAGTTCTTTTGAGATAGAGAAAATTGAGTTTTAATTTAGTACCATGCAACAAATTTGTAACTGGCTAGAGTAATTAAACTTTGTTTAGATTGTTACATTAGTTTAGTACACTTTAGAGATAGAGAAAATAGAGTTTTAATTTCTAGCTAGGAGGAGCTAAGAGATGGAATTTTTCTATAGTATAAATGTAGAAAAAATTGGTTGTTTATTTTGTGCTTTAGAATTAGAGAAAATACAATTTTACTTTTTAGTTATTAGAATATGAGAGCTAGAGATAATGGAAGGTTTTTTGTGACTACACTTTAGAGATAGAGAAAATGGTCATTCATTTATAATTTTTGGCCATTCGTAAAAAGTTACTAATATATTATGTCAAAATTTAAAAATCAAGTGTTCTCAAATCAACATGGGTACTGCCCCTAGAGGGAGTCGTGATGATGGTAGGGGTAATCATCATTCCTCTGCCGGCAAGGGGAAAACCCAAGTCAACCCTCAACTGAAGCCAAAGAAAAAAAGAGCGTTGGAGAGAGCAATGTTTCGATATTTACGAAGATGCCATGAAGATGTTGTTGCGGTGAGTGAATAACCTCTGTTTTCTGGTCGTTATGCTCCACCCCCAGTTCCGGGTCAAACAACTTCACCTCCGGACAGAAACAATATGCCTAAGGATGCTTAAATACCTCCTATTTGTAGTAGTGTATTTCCTATTTATGCTTAAAGACATCTTTTGTAGTAATCATTAGTCAGATGCTTGTCATAATTTGATCTATGCTGGTGTTTTTTCAAATTAGTTTGTCTCAAGGAAGAACAAAACCTATGTACGATTTGTAATTTAATTTATGCTCGTGTCTTATTTATTTATCAAAAGTTGTATTGTTATGGATTAAAATTGAGTCACTGTGATCGTAATTCTAATTTTCACTTAATATGATGCAGATGAATAGACGAACCCAGGAGTACGTTGATGGCATTCATTCTTTTCTCGAAGTGGCCAAAGACAACAAGTCAGAGAAGGGATTCATGTGGTGTTCATGCTTCCAATGCAGAAACAACCAAGACTACTCTGACTGGGGGACCCTTCACCTCCACTTGATTAAATACGGTTTCATGCCAAACAATGTGGTTTGGACCAAGCACGGTGAAAGAGGGGTTGTGATGGAAGATGACGAAGAAGAGGAGGAGAATGAAAAAAACATTCCAAACTGGATCGTAGGGCAAGCTTTTGCAGATACTACAATGGAAGATGTTGACGAAGAAGAGTTACCAGAAGACAGTCCTCCTACTGATCTTGGTCAGGTGCAACGAGATGCATACAGGGACTGCGAAAACGATAAAGAATCGACAAAGTTGCAGCGTATGATAGATGACCACAAAAATTATTGTATCCAGATTGCAAGCAGGGGCACAAAAAGCTTGGTAGTACACTGGAAATGTTGCAATGGAAAACAAAACATGGTGTGTCTAATAAGGCATTTGAGGGGATGCTAAAAATTGTGAAGGACATGCTTCCCGAGAAAAATGAATTGTTGTCCACAACATATGAAGCAAAACAAGTTGTGATCCCTTTGGGGTTGGAGTTTCAGAAGATACATGCCTACTCTAATGATTGTATACTCTATCATGAAGACAAATACAAGGACTTGGATGATTGTCTTGTGTGTAGAGCACTACGGTATAAGATCCGACGAGATGAAGATCCTGGTGATCTCGAGGGGCAACCTCCCAAGCAAAAAGTTTTGGCAAAGGTTATGTGGTATTTTCCTACAATACCACGTCTGAAGCATTTGTCCAGGAACAAAGCAAATGTTAAGTTGATAAGATGGCACAAAGAAGAATGTAAGGAAGATCACATGCTGAGACATCTAGCTGATGGGGCCCAGTGGAGAACAATTGATAGAGCATTCCTGGACTTTGAAAGGGATGCAAAGAACATAAAGTTTGGTTTAAGTACGGATGGTTTCAATCCATTCGGCGAGTTTAGTAGTGGTCATAGTACTTGGCCATTTGACTCTTTGTATGTTCAACAATCCTCCTTGGATGTGCATGAATCGGAAGTTCATTATGATGACGGTGCTTATCCAAGGTCCAAAAAAACCGGGCAACAACATTGATGTGTATCTAAGACCGTTGGTTGATGAACTATTAAAGCTCTGGAAGGAAGAAGGTGTACATGTGTGGGATAAGGATAAACAAGAGATCTTTGACCTATGAGCATTGTTATTCATAAGCATCAATGATTGTCCTACACTTGGTAACCTTTCAGGACAGACAAACAAGGGATATAGAGCCTACACCCACTATTTAAATGCCATGAACAACACGTATCTGAAAAACTGTAAGAAGGTTGTGTATATGGGTCATCGACACTTCCTTCGTGTTAACCACACCTTAAGAAAGAAAGGGATGCATTGGAAAGGGAAGGCAGACCATCGTAAGAAGCCTGCACATTGTAATGGAAAGGAGATATTTGACATGGTAAACGATGTAAGGGTAGTCTTTGGAAAGGGTGAAGGTAGCGAACCTGTTCCGAATGATGCTAATGGATGTGCACCCATGTGGAAGAAGAAGTCTATATTTTGGGAGCTACCTTATTGGGAAATCCTCGAGTTACGGAACGCAGTTGATGTGATGCACTTGACAAAGAATCTTTGTGTGAACGTGCTAGGCTTCATCGTTGTTACGATAACTCAAAGGATACATTGGAAGCACGACGGGACCTGAAAAATGAAGGATCGAGATGGCTTACATATGGAAGAGGTTGATGGAGGACAACATTACTTGTGTCCTACTAGTTACCCTCTCAGCAAGGAAGAGAAGGACAACATGTTTGATTGCATGAATAGTATCAAGGTTTCGTCTGGCTACTCATTGAGTATAAAGGGAATCATAAATATGAAAGATAAGAATTTCACAAATCTAAAGGCCCATGACTGCCACATGTTGATGACACAATTGCTTCCAGTTGCATTGAGGGGTGTTCAACCAGAGAATGTATGAGTAGCACTCGTAAAGCTTTGTGCCTTTCTCAATGCAATTTCGCAGAAGGCAATCGATCTAACCAACCTAATAAAGCTACAGAATGATGTGGTGCAATGTTTTGTTAGCTTTGAGTTGGTATTTCCACCTTCCTTCTTCAATATTATGATGCGCCTCCTGGTTCACCTTGTCAAAGAGATTACTATTCTTGGTCCAGTATTCCTGCACAACATGTGGCCTTTCAAGAGGTTCATGTCAGTCCTCAACAAATATATTCTTAATCGTGCCCGTCCGGAAGGAAGCATCACCAAGGGATATGAAACTTAGGAGGTCATTGAGTTTTGCATTGATTTTATCGACTCAATTAACTCATTTAGAGTTCCAGTATCGCAGCACGAGGGGAGGCTACGGGGAAAGGGCACCATTGGAAGGAAATCAAGTTTGGGTACTGATACTGATTTGTTCCATAAAGCACACCTCACTGTTCTGCAACAATCATCCTTGGTGACTCTGTATATCAAGGAACACAAGCAGATTCTTTTTTCCCAAAACCCAACCAAATCCAATGCCTGGATTATACGCCATCACTTGGAAACATTTCCCTCATGGTTGAGTGAACACCTTATGGGTAACTCCACGGTTCATCCATAACTTGCTTTGCTAGCTAGGGGACCTTCTAGCACAACTGTGAAATTCCAAGGTTACAATATAAATGGCTATACTTTTTACATGAGAGCCCAAGATTGAAAAAGCATAAACCAAAATAGTGGTGTCCGTATAGATGCCATCGACAACAACGGGTGCAAGAACTCCTATTATGGTTTCATAGAGGAGATATGGGAACTCGACTATGGGCAAACATCCCTCTGTTTCTTTGCCAATAGGTAAAGCTGTCTAGAGGTGGCGTAATGAAAGATCACTATGGAATAACAATAGTGGACCTGACCAAGATTGGATACAAAGATGAACCATTCGTCCTTGCCAATGATGTGCATCAGGTTTTCTATGTGAAGGACATGTCTAGCAAACCCCTTCCAGGTAAAAGAGTAATCATGGGAGTCAAGGACAAAACAGACCCTCGATGCCGCGCCATCCTCCTACTCCTCGACGCCGTACCACCGCACCCGCCCAGCGTAGCCTCCCCGCCGCTGTCCTCCCCATCTCCGCCATCCAGTGGCCTCCCCGCCATCCTCCCCATCGCCGCGGCCGCCTCCACGTCGTCCTCCCTGTCGTGGCCGCTCTCGCGCACCGCCATGCCACCTCCACACATCCCCATCGTATGGCTCATCCACGCCAGTGTGTGTCGTGCCGTCCACTGCTACCTGCACCGATGTCGCACTGTCGCCTGCTCGTCGTCGTCGACCCTGAAATCTATGCCTCATGGGCGTGCTCCCTGCATTGGAGGGGTTTTTTCGCTTGCTGATGCAAGCCCATGAATTGCTTGTGTCAGCAAGCTTTTTTTAATTTTTTAGTTATATGTACTAAAATCTTTAGCAAAATTCTATATACTTAGAGATGTAGTCTATACTTGCTTAGCAATGCCAATGTCGTAGTATAAATTAGTTTTATTGAAATACATAAAATTATTATTATAAATTTGTGTATATACTTAGAATTGTGTGTATATTCTTAGAATTGTGTGTATTGTCTTATAATTGTGTGTATATTCTTAGAATGGTGTGTACATGCTTAGAAATGTATGTATATTCTTAGAAATTTATGTATATGCTTAGAAATTTATGTATATTCTTAGAAATTTGTGTATATTCTTAGCAATGTGTGTATATTTTTAGAAATTTGTGTATATTCTTAGAATTTATGTATATGCTTAGAAATTTGTGTATATGCTTAGAAATTTATGTATATTCTTAGAATTTATGTATATGCTTAGAAATTTGTGTATATGCTTAGAAAATTATGTATATTCTTAGAAATTTGTGTATATTCTTAGAAATGTGTGTATATTCTTAGAAATTTGTGTATATTCTTAGAATTTATGTATATGCTTAGAAATTTGTGTATATGCTTAGAAATTTATGTATATTCTTAGAATTTATGTATATGCTTAGAAATTTATGTATATTCTTAGAAATTTGTGTGTATTCTTAGGAATGTGTGTATATTATTAGAAATTTATGTATATTCTTAGAATTTGTGTATATGTTTAGAAATTTTTGTATATACTTAGAAATTTTTGTATATGCTTAGAAATGTGTTTATATTTTTAGAAATTAGTATAACATCTCATATATTTCAATAATGTCATTATTAGTTGAGATGGATGACAATGACGATCAGAGGATAATGGAGGAAATTATTCATGGCAGTGGTGGTTCAAATGTTCCAATCTACACCGACCAGGACGGTAGCCAGGCAGACATGTTCCTCAACATGCTCGCCGAGGAAGACAATAATGAGGAGATCGAGCGCATCCACCTTGATGATAATGCGGAACAGAGCATTGCCGTGGTGGATGCTTCCGACGAGGTATATATATCATTATCATCATTCATTCTTTTACCCCATTTCATACTTATACATTATCACTATGTACTGATAAATAACAAATTTTGAACTTTTAGCCCTCTAGATCGACGTCAAAAAAGAAACAGTGAGGGCGTACAAAGGCAATCACTAGAGATGTGATGTTTCATATCACCAAAGTGGCAGAGACGGGCGAGCCAATTGCTGCAAGAAATATCGCTAACAAGTTCGTCTCTGAATGTGGGGCCATTGTAAGGGACAAAGTGCCCATCAGCATCAGAGAATGGAATGGAAAAGCAACTAATCCACATGTGCTTTCGGACGCACAAAGAAATGTTGTGGACAAATATGAAGAAACACTTCACATTATGTGAAGATGTCGACGAAAAATTTGTCAAAGGTTGGACTCTCTTGAAGATGGCAACCCAATTTCAGAACTCCAAAAATTTGATGAATGGCCAAAGTTAAAAGATCACTAGAAGTCATTTGTGGAATACAAGGAAAGTGAAGATCATGCATAGAAAAGTGCTATAGCGAAGGACAGTGCCGGTAAAAAGGGGCCGTGCAACCATTGTCTTGGTCGAGGTGGTTACAAGAATGCAATTCCCAAGTGGCTTAAGATCGAAGAAGACCTAATCGCTTGAGGTATCGCACCAGCGACTCTAGACTAGCCCAATCGATCAAAGAATTGATATTTTGCTCATGAAGGCACCCTTAGCCCTGAAGATGAGACCCTAGTTTTCACACCCACAATACGTGAGAAGGCACTTGAGATTCTGAAAAAAATTGAAGATGTTAAAGCGGGTAGGTTGAATGTTGGCAGAGGGATTGATGAGCTGACTTTGGTGCCCGGGAATCTAGAACACCCTGGACGTTGCCGAGGCTACGGGGTGGTGCCGTGGAAGTTTGCTTTCAAGCAAAACATCGACTCCTATAGAAGCCGCAAAAGAAATAGGCAACTGTTGACGCTCATTAGCGACAAACCTAGCACCTCGTTTACCTTCCATGTAGGCATGAATTGGATATCATAACTAATGATCATACCCTTATGACATAACAAGTTCGACACAAGCATTCATTTTTGGAATTTTGTGTTTACACAGATTTTTGGCATTAAACGAGCATTCTTGGGCGAAGTTCATAACACATGCTTCAAGAGGATATAAAAGCCCAATTCAAGTGAAAATTCAAGTTAAACAAGACTCCAGAAGCTCTAAGGCCTAAAGCATAAAATGGAGATAACTTCGGGGATCAAGATAAAAGATGAAAGATTGTGCGAGAACAACCCTTATCTTTATCACGGAGAAACTGACGTCAAAAGCCCGCATACGTTGGAGTGAAGATTCCAGAAGCTATGAGGAAGCGTGGGAAGGAAGCCAAGCCCGAGGTAGGCCAAAATGGGCCTGGGCCGGCCGGCCTATAGGCCCATAGGTCGGCCGGCCCCACCTCTTTTTGCTCCACCTCGGACTCCCCTATGACCTAGGGTTTGCTCAGCCGATAAATACCCCTACCCCCGAAGACACGTGGATGGATCCACCAGGACTCGGCGAAACCTAGAAGCACACACCGGACGGAGACGACGGCCGCCGCAAGTCCTCGAAGTTGTCTAGGAGATGGCCTAGGCCTACCCTAGCCACCATGGCCTCCCTGCGTGGTTGCGCCATGGTGGAGTTTCAGAGCTAGTTGAGGTCATCAATGGTATGTAATCGGTGGTGATGATCTAAATACATCTATTATGTGAGTTTTGTTCTTCATGTTATCCGATCGTTTAGCGACTCGATCCCTCCTTTTATGATCTTGTGCTTTCTTGGGTTTGCTTTGTTTCAATCTATTGTTAACATAGATTGCTCGGGGTGATCTTGTAGCCATGAGTTTGACACATTCCTTGTGAGCATGCCCCTAAGTTACCCACGTCAATAGGGGTATCGTGACAGGGTGTGATCCCATGTAGGGCAGATGCTTTTTGGGGGTTTGCCCGGAGGGTAGCAGTTTAAAGATGGCTTTGGATGAGATGCATGTTGCACTTGCTCTTTTGGCTTGAACTACAACTAGAAGGTGATAGGCCTAGTTACCCCTTTGGTGGCACTTATCTTTGCCTATGTTTATGGATGCGATCAACCTATACACATTATTCACATCTTTTATGGTTACCTTTATATGCAACCAACGCTTCATGTTAGATTAGATCTGTTAGGATAGATGGAAAACCCTAGTTAGTTTGCTACCGATCCACAGATTGATAAACCTTGGGGTAATACTCTGAGGGAAGAGCTACAATGATCCATGCACATGCAGTTCGAAATTGACGCACTTTTGAGCCGTCAACAAGCTTTTCTAGCGCCGTTGCCAGGGATCGGCAACTCGAATCCTAGGGTGATCTATCTATCTTTTTGGACTAACCCTAATTTTTATTATTGCACATACCCTTATTTTCTTATTTGTGTCATTGAAAGCAAGTGAAAATCTAGACACTAAACTTGGGCTTTGAGAAGTCCACAATGTGCTCAAATAAGATGACCGCTACATGAAGATCCGCTCTTTAGTGGTAGGTGCTAACTTTGTTAGTGGCCCAGCATCCGATATCGAGCTCACAACCTAAACAAGTGAGGATAAACAAGGTATGCCATTGTGTCAATCAATTTTAGGTATATGTTCCGTGGAGATTTGTTCGTTCAAATAATAGGTGTTGGAAGCAACCACGTCGCGCAAAGGAGTGTCCGTCACTTTGGCTAAAGCAAAATCATGAAGAAGATGCACTATTGCCACCATGCTGCTCGCTGGTGTAGCAATGGCGATGACGTTGAAGCCAAAGGATGCATGACATAATGCCCCGAAGACCACAAGATCAAGATCGTTAACATCTCTGGTTCGATCTGCAGGAAGCCACTGATCTCATCAAGATTCTGTGTAAACTCAGAAGAAATCAATAGAATATTTTTGGATATTTAGAAGCCCCATAAAGTTACAGTTCCAATGAATCAGGAATCAAGGCAATCGGAGGTTCCTACAAGTGGTTATGGCCGAATCATGGAAGGTCGCACGTCCTGAAATTATTCTGGACAGCACTCAGCGCCAAAATAAAATAGGCATAGCTCCCTCATTTGGACTCCGATTAAGATGAATGAGCACTCGTTGGAAAGGTAATTTCGTAAAGTTTTCAACTGACCCATATTTTTATATATGTTCTGTTCAGTATACAGGGGAAATCCATGAAGAAGAGGCAGCAGCAACATGATGAGAGCAAGATAGACGAGATGAGGATGAAAACAACAATGAGGAGGAGCTTGGGCAATGCTTTCACCAAGCACACATGATAAAATTCAGAAGCCTAGAACAAAACAAAGACCCTTGGAGCATTAACAAATGAAGGAACTAGTTGGCAATATCCGACACAAGGAGATGTTAGAAGTAAACCATGATGGATTACGAAAGACGACATCCAATGGCATGGATACTTTGGGCTCTCGCACGAAGGACCATGGAGCTACATGAAGACAACCAAGATACGTGTGAGCCCACGAATGAAGAAAAGAGTGAGTCCACACAAAGCAACCTTGATGACGTGTGGCACAAAGGAAGGAATTGCGAGAAGATGATGCGGAGCCACCTCCGATCATTGAAGTTGTTAGCTTTCAACTCCGAGAGACCACTCACGATGAAAAACCTCAAAGGCTAAGGTATACACTAAACTCTCAAGATGCTTTTGGTGATGATAACATTCTTTTGAAATATCCATGTTCATCCAATAGTAAGATATATTTGATTCTATGTCTTGTTCCTTTGATGATCATGTTGATAGGTTAGAATTTCTTGAAAATGATAAAGAGGCTATGTTTGTGTTTGAACTTTATCAATTACATGCTTAAAGAACCTTTGCCTAATGAGAGCTGAGCGCTGAGCAAGAAACCTATGCTACATTTAACTGCAACTTGCTTTGTTGATGCAATTTAACTGAGGTTGTAATTGTGAAGGGTGCCACACACCAGAAGCTCTGTTGGCTCTTTTTGGTGGAGGGATGTTATGTCAGTGTCTGAATATTTCTTCAAAATTGCATCCTGCTACGCTCGTTGTGGGAACTCAGTTTGTCTTTGGACTGATCAATGGGATCTTGGGAATCTCCAGTGGCGCTTCCCTCAGCTTTTCTCCTTTTCCAAAGGTAAAAACACCTCGGTCCAAAGGTTTGTTCAGCAGGATATCTTTACCAATTTTCATACACCCCTTTCTGCTATTGCTGCACAACAGTTGGAAGAGCTTACTGATATATTAGCAGAAGTGGATCTTGACCCCAACTTACAAGATCAGTGGACATACATCTGGGGGTCAGAGGCTTTCACTGCACATAAAGCATACAAACAGCTAAAAGGTTCTCCAAATGTCAGCCCGGTTTTCCAATGGCTTTGGAAGTCTTGTTGTAGAGGCAGGCACAAGTTCACATTCTGGCTTCTCCTAAGAGACTGTCTGAATACTCGCAACATTCTTAGGAGGAAACGTAGGGTGCTTGATGACTATAGTTTCCCGATGTGCAACAGTGCAGTGGAAGAAACCCTTGATCATCTCTTCTTCTCATGCTCATTCAGCGGCTGGTGCTGGAGATTCCTTAATATCACTTGGAACATGGGCCTGGACCTTTTAGACAGGGTGGTGGACGCCTGGTTTTCCTTTGGAAGGAAAATCTTCAGAGAGAGTTTGATACTGGCGTGCTGGGCTATTTGGAAGCACATGAAATGAGGTAATTTTTGATGGTGTCCATCTTTCTCTGCGAAGTGGAAGATGATCTTCAAGGACGAATTGTGGCTTGTCCTTCATAGGGCAAAGCCCTCCTTGAAGATGGAGTTAGAACAGTGGCTTTGTAATATCTCATAGGGAATTTTTTTTTGATTCTCTCACATTGGATTTAAAATCCCCACATGTAAATATCTTTTTCTTATATATATATATATATATATATATATATATATATATATATATATATATATATATATATATATATATATATATATATATATATATATATATATATATATAATCCAGTAGGGGCCTCCCCTGCTGTTTTCCTCAAAAAAAATTGTGAATGCATTTGTTTACGATATGATTTGAAAAATCTCGATCTTGCTCTACACTTGGTCAAGCTAGTGACCTTAAAAGAGCATATGTCAGGAGAAAGCCCGAGGTTCACTAACCATGTAGGGCATGAGACTTGAATCAAGAAGAGATAAGTAATGCCCAACAGAATTGCAAGCTTGACCATCACCATCTCCGAATCTCATAGATGGACATCGCTGTTTTCATCAGTTTTGAGCACCTGGTCAGACATATACAAGGAAATAAAAGTAGATATTCAGAAACTTCATGAAGTGCTGATTCCAACGCATCCAAGATTGATGAATTTGAAGATCCATACAAAGAGATATGGCAAAATCATTGGGCACTGCACATTCTGAAATCAGCTTCGGACAGATTACAGCGCCGGAGTAAAACGGGCATAACTCGCTTGATCAGAATCCATTTGGGGTGAATAAAACTTGATGGATAGACAATTTCATGCGCCATGCATTCGTGCAATTGTTGGGTACATATTCTGATCTGGACAGAGGAGAAAAATTCATAGAAGAGAGGCAGCGACAAGGTGCAGTGGAGAAGGAGGTGATGATGATGCAAGAAGAAGATTGGGCATGTCTCCCATTGAGCGTGAATGATCATGTAAAACATGTGAAGTAAATCAAAGCTGCATGGACACCTTTAACTCTTGCATGAAGGACCATGGCTTTGCAAGAATAAGAAGGTATGTGAGAAAAGACGAGCTCTATGACTTTAAATGAAGCGCATTATGGGAGGCAACCCGGTCTTTTATCTATATAAATAAGATGACGGTCTATATTGTGCTCTTTAATCGAACCCATCAAGTAACATTGTACCATTGCTCTAATAAATACCACAACATCATGTTGTTTGCTTTAAATGTTATTGAGAGAGCACTTTGTTATTTGATCTTGGAAAACTTGTAGACCCTTTTTGCGTGCTATTGCTATTAGTGTTTAGAGTCTTTTTCGTTGAGTCTTTAGAGAGAAATATGAAGTATGGCAACACCCTTCGATTCTAACCTTGTGGCTAGTTAATTTAGGCTAACTTTTGCATTTGTTTTAGACCACCACCATATCATTTTGTTCTTCCACATTGCATTGCATTGCATGGTTTGTTTTGATCTAACCTTTTTGTCAAATCAACCTAAGCCTACCTATCACCCCCGCCAAAAACCGGAGCCAACAAAGGTAGGGTTGACTTGTGTTGATCGGCTTGCTGCAGCATTCCGGTTGGCCGAGTCTACTTCTATTCCTTGTTCTCACTGAAAACTTTGACTAGCCTCCCTATAAAATTATAAACCCTTAGGAAAACCTGTCAAACCTTTTAGCCATCCTAAAACCATAGGTTTTATTTTTCATCAAAAGACCCTTTGTTTTCTTGTTGTTTTCAAACCACCTTAGATAGAATTTCTACACTTGATTTCTCTCTTCAAAATTCTTATTTGAGCCAAAAATATAGTATACCCATAACCTACCCCTAAACCTTGTTAGTTTGGTTGATTGATTCTTTCTGATGAATGATTACCTTGTTGACAATGCTTCACTTCCTATGAAGTGTACGGCCAAGCTTCGTCATTATAAGCAATTGCTAATTGTGGAACCACATCGGAATTGTTTTCAAAACCTTTCTAATGCTTGTTTTTGCTAACTCTTTGCATTTGCATGTTGCATCCATCTCATTGTCCTCATTTTCATTATATTAGTTGGGCCTTTTTCTAGAACTTTATGATGAATGCTTTCATGTCTATGTTAATGCTTCAAGCATTTTCCTTTTGAAATCTTATGTAAACGTGGTGTTTAAACTTGGTTGTAGATCATCATCATTCAGTTTTATAAAGCCCTGCTAGCCTTTCATTCATTTTCATGTTGCATTGGTTGGTTTATAAACTTTGCAATGTGCCTTACTTTTCTTGCACCGTAAAGAATTATTGATCTTGGAATCAGCATGGTGTTTTGACCTTGGTTAATAGCTATCGAGGAGTTTGGCAACCTAGTTGTAGGCATGGTGCTTAGAACTTGGTGCAAACATTGTCTTTACTTATATACCTTTCCCTCATTTGCATGCACACATGCACACTCATTAGGCTTTTACTACTAGGTTAGCTATGGCACAAGTTAAGGTCTTAAGGATGTCATTGGTTTGTTGGCAATTGCTTATACTCCCGACTGTCACCCTGGGGGTAGTTTGCATGTTTGAATTGTTTTGCAGGCATGACATATTACTCCCATTAATTCATGATCAAAGTTGCAACTGAGATCATCAACACCTCGAAAACCCCGAAAGGAACACTGCTGTTTTCATCAAGATTGAGCACATGTTCAGAGAAGTACAATAAAGGAAAATTGGATATTCGAAAGCTCCATTAAGTCTTCATTCCAATGAGTCTTCATTTGCCAAAAACGGATTCCGAACAGGGGAATTATGGTGAAATCTTTCAACACTACGCGTTCTGAAATCGCTCGGGACAGAACGTAGTGCCGGAGTAAAACGGACGTAACTCTTTAATCCGAAATCCATTTTGGGTGAATGGCCACTCGTTAGAAAGATAATTTAGAGCACTTCGCAATGGAGCAATAATTCAGTACATGTTCTGATCTGGAGGTAGAAGAAAAATTTGTGGAAGTTGGAGCAGCAATGAAGGACAACAAGGAAGGAGGAGAAGCTAGCATAGTGATGAGTATGCCCGCATGACGATGGTGTGAGGAATGATTGGGACCAAGGCTTAGTGACAATGAGGAGAAGTTGAGGGACAACCAGAGGAACAAAGGAAACATAATGATGATCTCCAAACACATGGCGGTAGGACTTCAAGAATTACAAGATGGTTCACCTCTTTCTTCCACATCTAGCAACATGCTAAGCATAGGGCGAGTATTTGCCGGACAAAAGGGAAAAGTCTGCATGGAGTACAAAGATCATGGTTGCCACAAGATGTTGATTTTTCTTCTTCCATGCTAAGCACAATGCTTAAGCATGGGGTAGGCCACGCTACACTTCACCACAAGCATCGAAAGGACGGTAAACTCTTCCTCAACCTTCTCTTTGTCCTTATCTTTCTAAATGCTTGTATATATGTATATGCCTTCAACCACCTTAGATGCTACCTTTGTATATCTCTCTTATTAATAACATGGCTTCTAGGAGTACAACCTAGTTTTTGTTTTCTTTAGATCATGATCACCATCACCTTGTGCTCACCACGATGTTAATATTTTTGGCATGATCTTGCTTATGGAAAAATAATGAAGGTTGCCACTTTGTTTTACCTACACAATGTTGTATATGAGTTGACTAATTGCTCTCAATTAAATGATTTTAAATTCATTAAATGCTAGCTCTTTTATTTGTGGAGGTTAAATGGCTATATTCTAGACCCACATACTCTATGTTGCTCTTTGATTTAAGTTTACCGATGACTTGATAACTTGTTCAATTTTAAAAATAATTCTTATGCTATCTACAGTTGTGAATCTTTTGCAAAGTTCTACCTACCAAAGCCTATATACTTATATCTTCCTTCATGATGAAACCTTTAGATTGCAAACTTATGTTTTGATGAGTTGGATTAAGATTGATTTCTGCGGTATGAGACTTAGAAGTTGGTCATTCCATTATCTAAATCTTTTATTGCTAGCCTTTCTATCCATGCATTGTGAGATTCTACACTGGAAATTTTGCAAACCTCGCTGGGCATCCAACCTAAACCTAAAATTATCTTTTTGTGATTACCTCCTTGACCACAACCCAAAATTGAGTATGGATCACAATCTCGATGAAAATTCAGAAGGATCAGCGGCATCACCGAAGGAGAATAATATTTGGAGGTATCCACAAGTCTGCAGAAGAAAATTCAGAGAAAACAGAGGAAGAAAGGGGGTGCACCGGCTGGCACATAAGCTCCTAGGCCAGCCGGCCAATGGGCCTTTCTCCTCTGACAGCTCCAAATTTTTGCGTGGAGAACCTCCATGAAGATTGAAGTAATTTTCTACAGGAAGAAATGGATTTTCTATACTTACTTGTGCAGCCATTAAAATCTCTCTTCCATGATCGAGGATGAGCAACCATTTAAGCATGGGGGTGGAGTCATTGCACATCTCTGATAGCTGCAAAGTAAGTATTATGTTGCCTAAAGTTCTGAGGAGCAAGCAAAAAAATAAGAAAAAAAGAGAGAAGAAGAAAAAAGAAAGAAATAAAGTGTTCCTCAGTTCTTTGAGCTTCATTAAAATTCCAAGTGCTATCAAGATTAAGGATTGGTCCATATTCAGATATTCCAACCATGTGCAATCCGATAACGAGGACATCATTTGTGCCTCGGTATCATTCATTTGCCATTTGCACATGTCCACCTATCTAAATGTATGTGTTCCATCTCTCTCCCTCTCCAACACTTATTTTCCATGGCCTTTTTGACAAGTCTCAGTAAATCCATTAGATCTCTCGATTAGTTTGACAGTATTTCGGATATAATATTTTGCTAGGATTGTTTTTACCTACCAATCTCCACATAAGCCGTCCACTTTCATATATGAGTACAATAGGTTGAATATAATCTAGTATAGGCTTGAGTGACTTGATGAGATGAGTGTTTCCATGAGCTTTTACAAGAGGATCTCACTATATTGGATATGCAACTTTTGAAAAACTCTTCATGATGGAACAACGTAAAAGGTTTGAAGTTTGCTTAAGTTCAAGAGCATTGTATTTATTTCATTGTGGCTTGTTCATTATTGCTAGTCTATGTTCCATAATAAAAATTAGCCGGTCACAACTTGAACCTTAAATGCCAAATACTTGAGAGAGCAATGTGTCTTGCTGTGTACAACTAAGTGCAGGGAAGACATTGAAGGGCAACGCTGATTTCGTAGTCAAGCAAAGATCTTGGACTTACTCGAGGACGAGCAAGGTTTAAGCATGGGGGAATGTTGACGCTCGTTAGCGACACACCTAGGACCTCATTTTCCTTCTATGTTTGCATGAATTGGATATCATAACTAACGATCATACCCTTATGACATAACAAGTTTGACACAAGCATGCATTTTTTGAGTTTTGTGTTTACGTAGGTTTTTGGCATTAAACAAGCACTCTAAAGGACCGGATTGGTGACCAGAGAGGGGGGGAGTGAATGGGAGCTGATAAAAATTCTTCTCACACGGAGCAAGAACTCGGCCTATGTCCCAAACTCACCTCCAAGATTCCCCACATGGATTTGCCAAGATCACGTAGTCACTGAACTACTACTGACCTTAGTAAAAAATCCCAAACACTCCAGACAACTTGCAGAAGCCAAAACACTCTTTGAGCAGCACACAGTGGGAAACCGGTCAGACCGGTTAGGCAAACCGGTCAGACTGGATTTTAGCACTTAGGCGCTGGACATAGCAGAATCCGGTCAGACCAGTTTGGTAATCCGGTCAGACCGGTTTCGTCAAGAAACCTCAAGTCCAAAATCCACTCGCTGTGCAAACGAACTCCAAACTCGACCAAACTTGGACCAGAAGACTTCTAGCACGAAAATCAACTTTTCCAAGGAAACTCAGGCCAAAACACAACAGGGGCCAAAACCGGTCTGATCGGATTTGCCCAGAAAGCCCCCCCACGGGAAGAACTCCAACTTCACCTCACCCAATCTCCCGATTCACCCAATGGATTCAAGTGAGACTTTGGGGAAGGTAGGAATACCTCATGGGCAGTCCATGGCTAGATGGATCCGTCCCCAAACACACCGAATCAAGAGGAATCGCAAGTCAACCGTCAAGAACACGATTTTTGGGCTCCAACCGAAAACTCCAAATTGAAGGGTTTCTCCACGAATTCTTGAGGGGGGATCACAAACCAAAGAGTCTCTAGGTACTCATACACCCTTCCCTCAACAAGAATCGCAAGGAAACACCCTCAAATCATCCGTACGAAATTCATCCAAAAATGACTCCGAAAATGCATAAAAGAAAAAGCCATGGGAATCACTAGGAAACAACTAGATGAACTCCAAATCTTCCATACATACCGACGAAAGATTCTTTACAAAGAGGCTAGCAACCACCCGACATCCTACCCTCTTGTAGACCTTGCAATAGAGCACTAGCTAGCCTATGGAGAGAAAGAAGAAGGAAAAACCAAAGGCAAATGCATAGAGTCCCAAGAGTTAGCTGCCATCCACCTCTCTCTAGCTATTAATAGGTGGAGGCTAAATGACATAACTACCCCTAATACATAATAGTAAGATACACGCCCATCGATGGCAATTTGGGAAGTCTTGTCATTTCACCATCGGACGGATGCTCGTCTACCGCAAGTCCGCGTAGCCACCACGCATCCCTTGCGATCACGTCGTGTGTTCTCCGCTTCTCGAAGGTACCCGGCACCCAGGCCCAGATCTGGTCAGACCGGTTACACAAACCGGTCTGACCGGTTTTGGCAAACCGGTCTGACCGGTTTTGGCAAACCGGTCCCACTGGTTCTGGCGCCTGCAGCCCGCTGAAGCTCCAAGGGTTCGGTTTTGAGGCCCAAATTGAGAAACCGTACACTAGGTGGTTTTATGGTAGCACCACCAAACCCCGCATGCAAGGCATGGCTTCACACAGATGACCGTCATCTTGCACCGACTTCGTCTTGCTGTTCTTGCCACCATGCCATCCGCACTTGACTCCGTCGGTCACCGGGTCCCTCAAACCAAGCCTACTTGTCTTCTCCACATGCGGAGGTCACATAGACACAGACCTTTCGCACTTGTTCTTCACCTGCACCAACGCAAATCAAGCTACAACCTGCACCTACAATACTTAGCCAAGAGTCAGTCCACACAACGTTGTCAATCACTCATCACTCAGGAGCGACACACAGTCCTCGGACGCACATAGGTCCTCAATCTCCCCCTTGATGAGTGCATTGACAACACACACAGTCACTGAGATAATATGATAGAAGAAAAAGAAAAGAAACTATCAAAAGCTCATTCAAGTGATCAAAAGCCAAACAAAGGCGAAAATGAATCACTCAAATGAAAAATGTCTCGGTCCCCTAAGACAACGGCAACGGCTCAACACAACCAAGACAGCACCACCTTGGTACCAAGTCAAACTGAAACATGACCAGCTTGATACCAATTTCAGACACTTCAAAACTGAGACCCAACGAATTTGATACCGATTCAAACAAACGAGTTGACACAACACCATCTTGGTACCAAATCAAACCAAACTCAGAGCAAATAAGTCATAGCCAAACTCAAACAACCATAAAAGCTCCCCCTGCACTGATACAATCACCCCCCAAAGCAAAAACCACAAATCAAACCCGAGTCTGTACCAAACCGGTCAGACCAGATTCCACCGGGATGCAACAACCAAACCGATCTGACCGGATTGGACAACCGGTCCAACCGGTTTGCCCAGGCAGAGCACATCAAAAACCAAAAATGCAATGCAAATGCATTTCGACCACCAACTCAACTCCAACATGATCTGGACTGAGTATGAAACTTTTCTCAAACCAAAACTTCTCCCCCTTGTTGACAATGCATGAATCAAGGCACGATTTGTAAAAGTGCAACTAGGAGCTTCTCAAATAGGCAAAAACCACCACAACTTGCTACAAATGAGATAAAAAGCAAGCTAGACATTCCAAAGTTCAGTACAAGGCTATACTTCAAGGTAGTAGAGCTATGTAAGCATGAGACCAAGCCATGAGCAAAATAAGCAATTTTCACAAAAATTTCCCTCTCATGAGCAAAAACCTAACCATGAGCTAAACATGCCAAAATGCTCCATATCATACAAACTTCATGCTAGGACACACATTCACATCACAAGATCATTGCAAACACCCACAAGCTATATCATGTCATGTCAAAGCCACCGAGCCATGTGCCTACTTCTTAAAATGAGACTTTTCATGGTAGGCAATATGCAACGGTTTTGGCACCCATGATATCATAGAAAACATTCATGACATAGATCATATGAGAGCATATTTTTCAAGCATTTGCATTTTATTTTCAGATTTACTTATGGTACATAAAATGCCTTTGCGGCAAAAAGAAGCTTATGCTCCCCCACAAGGTAAAACATGGGCTAACCATTTGCAACGATAAATGAGCCTACTCCCCCATGCAACATGAACATGCTTTCCAACCATAAATTAAGCATGACATAAACCACCAAAGCATATCAAGATCATGAGCAAGCCTCTACCCATAAGAGAGGATCTATCCTATCATTTTCAAAAATTAGCTAGCTCAACATCCAAACATAGCAAAACTACCAAGAGCAGCTATCCATCACAAGTCATATCATACATGCTCAAAATCTCACTCATAGCACATTATGGTCCTCAATGCATATAGGAGAAGCTCATCCTACCAATGCAAAACATGTCTAAGATACAAAGATACCTATACATCATAATACACATGCAATGCAAAAACAACCCAACATATGATACATATGATACACAAAGCTCCAAAAACCAACTCAAGTGATCAAACACACACCAAGTTCACCCCGCAAACGAGAAAAGGTGCCTTGGTCAAGTGGTTTGGTGAAAATGTCAGCCAGCTGGTTTTGGGTGGACACATGGATTAAACTGATTTTGCCCTTCTCCACATTGTCTCTCAAGAAGTGGTACCTCACCTCAATGTGCTTTGTCTTGGAGTGTAAAACAGGGTTCTTTGCAACACTTATGGCACTGGTGCTATCACAGAAAAGTGGAACCTGGGTACACTCCTCACCAAAGTCGCTCATCGTGTATGTGATCCAAAGGAACTGGGAGCACCAACTTGCGGCTGCAACATACTCGGCTTCTATGGTAGACTGGGCTACACTCGATTGCTTGCGGGACGACCAAGACACCAAAGAAGAACCAAGAAATTGACACGTTCCAGAAGTCGACTTACGATCCAACCGACACCCAGCAAAGTCAGCATCCGAAAAACCATGAAGACTAAGTGTCGAAGTAGCAGAGTACCAAAGGCCAAACTCGGGAGTATAGTTCAATTACCTGAATATGCACTTGACGGCCTGCCGATGCGAAGTCCTCGGCGATGCCTGAAAATGAGCGCACAGACACACACTGAACTGTATGTCTGGCCTCGTCATCGTCAAGTAGAGGAGGGAGCCGATCATGCTCCTGTACTCCTTCTGATCCACCGGTTCACCTTCTTCATCCGCATCCAGAGTCGTAGTTGTACTCATCGGTGTTTGTTGACGCTTGTTAACGTTAATATTAAGTAATCAATTAAGCATGGAAAAGGGCATAAATGAATATCAATATAGACTTAGGGGTTTGCTACTAATGATTTCCAAGAGTTTTGGTGAAGTTATGATTTGCAGGGACTAAACGGGAAAACAGCAAGAATTGTCAAGTCATAGGACTCCAAGACGTGTCCCAATCGTACTCCAATCCAACTCCTACAAAAGAGCAGCATAGAAGCATCCCAAATGAAGAATTAAAGTGCAACATTGCAAAGAGCTCATCGAGATGATCGAAACGGATATATCAATTGCCATATTCGGAGTCCAGAATCAGAAGATATCAGTCGCAGAGCGGGGTTCGGTAAAACGGGCATAACTTCCTCATCCGGACTCCGTTTGACGCAAATTATAGATTTTCGGAAACGGCACGACGACGCGCACGCACCCACCAAAGATGGGCCTGAAGCACCACAGTGGGAGGCCGACCAGCCTCCTCACAGGGCCAATCGGCCTGGCCCTGCTGCCAAACGGGCCCCGCTTCGGGTATGTTCCAGAAGGTTCCTCCACCGACCTATAAAACCACATCTTGGCCGTAGATCAAGGTCAGTTGGATCGTATGGTGGCGAGGCACCTCCTCAGGACTATATAAACAGCCCCCAGACCCCCTGGTTGGAGACACACCATATAGATTTGAGAGTTGTCCCATGAAAGGATGACCTCTCATCAATATTAGAGAATTAGGACTAGACATTCCAATGTAGTAGATTAGCAACTAGAGAGTTAGAGAGAGTGGAGCTGCGCTCCGGTTCTGGAGAAGTCTTCGGAGTATGGTATGTCTTTGTATCTTCTCTTGTAAGACTTATGCTTTATAATATATTTATCTTCTCCATTACTTTCATATCATTATTTGGTTAGTATAGTTGTTATACTTTTGCATGGGATCTTCGCTCGCATCGAGTGCTCTCGTTAATCGTATGTGACTAGAGTAGTAATTGGTAGATTAGGCGTGGTGTTTAGTCTACCAGTTGCCTGAGATTGCACCCAATCCCACGGATAGTTGTGGTAGCCCCAGGTGGTGACAGCCCTGACGGCCGACGTATTCCGCCACATTCGGGTTGGTGTTTGTAGGACTTTTGTCGGAGCTTCCTAGTCCCCTTCTCATCCCTTTCTGTGGCTAGTGTTCCGATGTCCCAAAGTGCTTTTGTATGATTGCTTTTATAGAACCCAAGTAATAGAGAAGAACCCAGGAACCTTAGATCTCTCTCGTTGTCCTCTCTGTTCGCTAGCTACTCATTTATTATAAAGTTCTCTAGTGTGTTATCCTTTATCATAAATATCATTTACCTTCTCATTAATAGTCTAGTTGGGTGGCTAAGTTAGTAGATACATGATTGTGGCTTATCAGACTCTTTAGTCAAAGCTTCCCTATGGATACGATACTCTAGAATACTCTCCTAGGGAAAAGCTATAATGGTGTTCTGTGCGCTTGCGGAATCTTTCATATTCTAACTGCACTTAACAAATACCAACAGTGTTGCCATTGGTTTGGAGTCGTTCATCTTGAACTTCTTGACGATGTCCTTGGTGTACTTCTACTAGTGCACAAACATCCCGTCCTTGCACTGCTTGATCTGAAGACTGAGGAAAAACTGCTTCTCACCCATCATCGACATCTCAAATTCCCTGCTCATGTCCTCTGTAAATCTGGTAACCAAACCGTGAGAAGAACCACCAAAGATAATATCATCCACGTATATTTGAACGATCAAGATATCATCACCATGCCGGAGGAGAAAGAGAGTTTGATCAACCTTACCCATCACAAACCCCTTGCTAAACAAGAAACTCCTCAACCAGCCATACCACGCCCTGGGTGCTTGTTTAAGGCCATAGAGAGCTTTTCTAAGTTTGAACACTCGGTGGGGAAACTTTTCACTCTCAAAACCCGGGGGTTGCCTCACATACACTTCTTCCTCTAGAAACCCATTTAAAAACGCACTCTTCACATCCATTTGGTACAATTTGAAGCCTTTAGCAACAGCAAATGCTAGAAGGATCCGAATTTCCTCCAAACGAGCCACCGGAGCAAAGGTTTCTTCATAATCTATCCCTTCTTTTTGGCAAAACCCCTAAGCAACCAACCTCGCCTTGTTTTTCACCACCTCACCATTTTCTCCCTCTTTGTTTTTCCACACCCACTTGGTACCAATAGGTTTGCAAAACTGTGGAGGCTCAACCAACTCCCACACCTGGTTTCTCTCAAAGTTCTCCAACTCCTCATGCATGACATTCACCCAGTTCGAGTCAGAAAGAGTGTGTCCAAAATCTTTGGGCTCGAAAGAGGCAACAAAAGCAGAATGAGCAAAGTGACAAGTGTTATGTGACCTGGACCGTGTGGTTCGTACATTCATCTCACCTATGATTGAAGAAGGTGGGTGATCCTTCTGAACCTGCCGAGGTGCCTCGCGCCTAGAGACAACCTCCGCCTCAACAGCAGCTTCCACTCGAGCTCCATCAGTCGTCATAGTAGTAGGAGAAGGACCATCCTCGATCATCGTCGTCGTAGTGGAAGTAGTAGGTACATGGTCTGCTGCGGGTGCATCACCATTTTCATCATCACCTTGATCATCTGCCATCTCCTAAAAGATCTCCTCGCCAAGCTCATCATCTCCTGCACAATCAAAGACCAAAGAGCTACATGGCTGTGTCTCGTCGAAGGTTACCTTGCAAGTTTCCACGATTTGGTCAGTTTCAAGATTGAGCACACGATATGCTCGAGAATAAATAGCATAATCAAAGAAAATCCCATCGACAGACCGAGCCTCAAATTTATCAAGATGCTTGCCCTTTTTCAAAATGAAGCACTTGCAACCAAAGACATGGAAATGACTCACTTTAGGCAAACAACCATGCATCAACTCATAGCAAGTTTTCTTCTTAAAAGCTCGAAGGAAAATCCGGTTTGACACATAGCATGCGGTGTTCACCGCCTCAGCCCAATATCTCCTAGGAGTCCTGTGCTCATCAAGCACAGTCCTAGCCATTTCACAAAGAGTATAATTCTTTCTCTCCACAACACCATTCTGAGGTGGGGTGTATGGAGACGAGAACTGATGCTCAAGACCTAGATCACCACAAAAGGTTTCAAAATGAGAGTTCTTGAATTCCGAGCCATTGTCACTGCGTATAACTCTAATGGCATCACCATGTCTATCGTTCTTCAACCTCAAGATCAGATCTCGAACAAAACCAAAAGTCTCACCCTTATCCTCCAAGAAAAACACCCAAGTGTAGCGAGAAAAATCATCCACAACCACAAGGACATACCACTTCCCACCCACCGAGCGAACGCGAGCTGGACCAACCAAATCCATATGCAACAGCTCCCCGGGACGCTCGGTCATGACAGCAGTCAAGGGTGGATTGGAAGATGCAACCATCTTTGCATGCCTACACGGAGCACAAACCAAATCCTTCTCAAAATGCAACTTAGGCAATCCTCGAACCAAATTGAGACCGCTCAAGTGGGAAAGCAAATCAAACCTTAAGTGTCCCAACTGCCTATGCCATCTCCACAAATCACTAGAGGGACCAGCCATCAAACACCGAGAAGGACCAAACGATTGAGAAAAATCAGCATGGAATACTTGCCCCTCGGGGATTGTTGGTATTTGTTAAGCCTACAGAAATATTATGATTGATAATCCGCAAGCGCACGGATACCGGTGAGCACTTCACCCGGGAAGATGGGTTTTAAATATCGTATCCACAGGGAGAAGGGTAGAGAGAGTGGTCTAAGGTATGTAACTAATCCCTAAGCAGTTATCAAGGACTTGATAGAAAGAGAGGTAAGGAGATCTTAAGGTTGTCTAGTTCTTACTCGCACAAGTTATGTTTACATTGTTCTAATGGGGGATTGTCTGGAGAAACACTTAGGAAAGGGAATCTCCTAGCAACCAGGGGGGAGTCCTACGATTTCTATAGACGAGAGGTGGACTGCAAAGGACAGACGGGAGGTCACTTCCCGCTTCAACCACACGATCCGGAATATAGAAGGCATTCATAAGCTAGCTAGTCTAAGCACCATGCTTACACTAAATAGGCAACTTGAACTCAAGAGCGACAAGAATTAAAGTACTCATAAAAGGGTTATGAACCTTAAGAACAATAATAACAATGTTACTCACTTGAATAAGAAGTTGATCTTTCCACAAGGTCTCAAGATCAGGCTCCAATGGAGTCGATCCCAAAGGAAGAAGATGAAGAGGAGGCGCCGACAGGTCCGGGCCTTCCTTCAACTCCGCCTCTACCGGCTCTAATTCTCTCGAACAAGACTAGCTAGATCTGAATAGATCGTGGCTCTAATCTCTCAACTTGATACTAACTTTCCAATTCTAATTCTAATCTAGAGCTTCTATCTCAGGTAGGGGTCGATGATCTGATTGAATGAATTGTTGTCCTCCCTGGGGTCATGGGGGGCTGTTTATATAGTCCGAGGAAGGCACCACGTCATCAATCTGTATTGCATTTACAACTCTTCACGATGCCATAGGATCAAACCGACCTTCAATATACGGTTTAGATTTCGTCTCATAGGCAGTGGAGGAAAGTTCCAGAAGCTGGGCTTGATTGGCCGTGGTGGGGCGCCGATCGGCCCCACCACTGCGCCGATCGGCCTCTAGTGGGCCCCACTCGGGGTCTGCCTTGGTGTGGAGTCTTCTCGTCCCTTCTAGATGCTTCTTTCTTGTAAGCCAAGTCATGTTGAGTTCGGGAGTGTTCCAGAGCCTTCTAGACTTGTTCCTTTTCCTTCTTTTTTGGATAGTCCCTGCACTTTCATAGATTCACCAAAACTCGTGGAAATTGTTCCTAATAAGGTGATATAATTGCATTAGTCCTTTTTCTAGTAAATGTGAGGGGAAATATTTATGGATAAAATGTGTCAACAAACACCCCCGCACTTAGGCTTTTACTCGTCCTTGATAAAAGGATGGTCTAACTTTAAAGCAACCGTAGAGACAAAGAATCAACATAATTATACTCCTTAGTCATACCTGCACTTATGGGATATCTGAGCATGAAACAGTTAGAAATAGGTTACCTTTATATCTCAAGTCAACTGGAGAGCTTTTGAATAAATTTTGAAAAGAAAGTATAGCTTTACTAACTCCTTTGTGATACTCTCAAATCTCTCAAAATATAACGTTCATCATATCCTCACCAGAGCATTTATTCTTTTTAAAGTATATGTGGAGTTTCAGAATGTAAAGATGTAGCCGACTTACCTTGAATATGTTGCCGAGTCAAAGTTGGATCCATGGAGAGGTATGTCATGAGTCATAGATCAAGATATGTGTGTGTGTCAATTTAAACCACTGCTCTCTCTTTTTCGAATCCTCTATCTCCCTTTTTGGAACATTTATATATTTTATTTCTTTATTTATTTTTGCAGCGAGGTATCAAGCTATTTCACGGAGAGGTGGGTCCTACTCACCCACGGACACACGTCCATTATTACTCTCTCACTTTTATTAGAGAAGTGGGCCCTGCTCACCCTCGGACACATGTCCATTTTTCTTCTCTTATTTATGCCTTTTTCTTTTTCAGAGAGAGGGGTTCTTCTGACCCGTAGAACACTTGTCCATTTTCTCCTCTCTCTCACTTTTCTCTCCACTCTGAATTTTCAATATTCGGCTTTTTCATAGCAGTACCTTTTTCAACCATAAAATTTATGGGAGATAGGGATCAAAACTTTTAGAGCATGGATACTTTAGTGAAAGCAGTGTACGTGATCTCGATCTTAGACTTAGACAAAACTTCAACATGGATCGTAGATTTGACAAAGCTCAATACAAGTAAGCAGCAACTAACTTAGATTTATTTTCCATGATTGCTAAGGCTCTACTGAGACATATCATTGATCACAAGGGAGAAGCATAGCTAATGATTTTAATCTTTTGAAATAAAGAACTCTCCAAAGACAAGATAAAAGAAAGGGGGTCTCATTATTCTAACTTTATTGTTTCTCAATTTTTAAGCATTTAAAGCATCCCAAAAGTGACAAATATTTCTAGGAATATAATCATGCAAAACTTTATCCTTAGGTTAACATTAAACAAGACATCTTTTATGTTGGAAAGCATACCATAACAGGGCATCTTCGTTTTAACGGAAAGCAATTTACAAAAACTTAAAAAGTTCAGGAAGCAAACCGAGTGGTGGACGGAGCGTGGCCGAAGTGGCCCCATAGCAGGCCGATCGGCCCAGGGAGGGGGCCGATCGGCCTCCTCCTACCGCGGGTCGGGGTGCGTTTCGTCGTGTGAGTCGATGGTTCCGTTCTTTTTCCGTTTTTCTGGATTTTGGTCACGGAAGATTCTGTTTGGTCGTCGATTTTCTCCCCCACACTTGTTTTCTGTTATCTTGCATACACAGCATGGTGGAGACAAAAACATATCCAGAAAATATAGAAAAAATTTGACTCAACTGTGGATCACTTCATTGATAAAAGAGAGCACTTTATTACATGATTCCAAACCTACTATTTAGAGCAAACTAACTTTAACTAAATCGAACTAACTTTAAGACTCAAACGCTAAGACTCATGTGCTCTCTAACTATGGTGCTTACATAGGGCCCTTGCCCTTCTTTGGATCGTGGCTAGCATCTTCCTCTCCATTCCTACGCTTCTTCTTTCCTTCCGTCTTTAGGAGATGGAGGACGGACCTAGTGAGAGAGCTATTCACGTGATGGATCTCCTTGCAAGTTTCTGCAAGAGATGCTACGTCCTGTGCGAGTTCAGCTACGGTCTTTTTGGTCTTCTTCTTTTGTGGCATGCGCTAGCTGGCCTCGATGACGGGAATCCTTCTAATCTGTGCTTCCTTAGCATGGATTCCGTTGATGGTGACATAGCTTGGAGGAGCACTAGTGCACTTGTGCACCCTCGTGTTGCCGTTAGTGTCCATGCGCACCCTAGTGAGTCTCTCACCATCCTTGGGCTTCTGCACATCCATGTAGCTAGGAACACGGATCGGTTTCTTCAGTGCGGCTTCACCTGCCTGCGTCCTTCAGGTGGCGGCAGCGTGCGTGGACGACTAGGTGGAACATGTTGGAGAGGGGTGCGATCAGGTGGTATGATGGCAAGCGGTTTTGGTTCCTTCACGAAGGGGGTGATCGCCTTGGCTTCTTTGTTGTAGGTGATGAGCTGTTTTTCAGCCATGGCTGCTGGTTGGGAGGTTTAGATGAGAAAAGAAGGGAGGTCTGCCCCCGGTTATATATCGGTCGTGATCTTGTACGAGGGGTTGACCCTAGATCAGGTTTGCTGCGGGATATCGCGATAATGATCCTAAAAGAAGTTTTTCCGTATCTACGTGATGAAGAGACCGTGTGGGCGAAAACTGGAGGCGAGAGGGGACAGACAGGGGCCGATCGGCCTCCTCCTATATTGCCTCGCAACGTGTTTCGTCGTGGGGTGCTCTAACTGTATGCTTATCCCGAAAAACCTGAAGTTGGCCCATTAATCCTTAAAATTAATATTTTTGAGTATATCAAAGAATTCTATCACATCTAAATCTTCAAACTCTTTATTGGGCTCTAAAAATATTTTAAGGCGTTGACCATTTACCTTGAATAACGTACCTTCGTTGTCTTGAAGAGTGATGGCTCCGTGTGACGACGAACTCACCACCTTGTATGATCCGTCCCACTTGCTTCGTAACTTCCCATGTTCGAAGAGTCGTAACCTGGAATTAAAAAGTAATACCTGATCGCCTGGGTTGAATTCCTTCTTCTTGATTCTCTTGTCGTGCCATCTTTTGGTTCTCTCCTTGTAGATCTTGGCGTTGTGGTACGCCTTCTCTCTCCATTCTTCTAACTCGGACAGTTGTATTTTCTGTTTTGTTCCAGCCGCTTCAAAGTCCATATTCCATCTCTTGATTGCCCAATGAGCTTTGAATTCTAGCTCAACAGGCAAGTGGCATGTCTTCCCGTAAACCAGTTGGTAGGGAGACATTCCAATGGGAGTCTTATAGGCTGTCCGATAAGCCCAGAGTGCTTCGGGTAGCCTATCTTTCCACTTTGTTCCCATTTGGTCCATCGTCTTCTGTAGAATGTTCTTGATCTATTTATTTGACGTCTCTGCTTTCCACTTGTTTGTTGGATCCCACAAGCCAAGAGGTATCTCTCGAAATGTTTATCGATGAAGTGGAATCCTCCATCACTTATCACTAGTCTTGGCGTACCGAATCTTGGAAATATTGTCTCTTCAAACATCCCTATTGAGCTCTTGTGGTCAGCAGATCTGTATGGCAGGGCTTCAACCCACTTGGAGACATAGTCAACTGCCACCAAGATGTACTCGTATTTTCCGGATTTTGGGAATGGTCCCATGTAGTCGATTCCCCAGACATCAAAGAGCTCGATCTGAAGGTTGGTCGTCAGTGGCATGGCATTTCTGGAATTGATGTTGTCGTGCCTCTGACAGGAGTTACACCTTCGTACGAAATCTTTTGTTTCTTGATACATGGTTGGCCAGAAAAATCCGCTTTGCCAGATCTTTGCATGTGTGCGGAAAGCTCCATAATGACCTCCATATGGTGATGAGTGGCACTTCTCGATGGTCTTCATTCCTTCTTCTGCCGGTACACACCTCCTGAGTAGCCCGTCAGCGCATACTCGAAAGAGGTATGGTTCATCCCACAGGTGATGGCGACTCTCGTAGATGAGCTTTTTCTTGTCGGTCCCTGGTCGTACATATTCTGCAACCATAAAATTAACAATATCTGCATACCAGGGGTCGGATCGGGCGATCCGATAGAGCATGTCATCCCTCATTGCGTCATTGATGGGTAGTTCCTGCGGTTTCTCAAAATGCATTCTAGACAAATGATCAGTACCAGAATTTTCTACTCCCTTTTTATCTTTTATTTCTAAATCAAATTCTTGGAGCAGCAAAATCCATCTTATCAATCTAGGTTTAGCATCTTTCTTAGTGAGCAAATACTTCAGAGCAGCATGATCAGTGTAAACAATAACTTTTGCTCCTACTAAGTAAGATCTAAACTTGTCAATGGCATATACAACAGCTAGCAGTTCTTTTTCAGTCGTGGCATAGTTAAGTTGAGGTCCCATCAAAGTTTTACTAGCATAAGCAATGGCATGATGTTTCTTGTCTTTTGTTTGCCCCAAAGCAGCGCCCACAGCATAATCACTTGCATCGCACATAATCTCAAAAGGTAAAGACCAATTAGGGGGTTGCATAATGGGTGCAAAAATTAGAGCATTTTTCAGAGTTTCAAAAGATTTAAGACAAGCATCATCAAAGTCAAAGGGAACATCTTTAGCTAGCAGGTTTGTAAGAGGTCTAGCAATATGAGCAAAATTCTTTATAAACCTTCTATAGAAACCAGCATGGCTAAGAAAACTTCTTATTCCCATAACATTCACAGGTGGAGGTAATTGTTCAATTACTTCTATCTTAGCTTTATCTACCTCAATTCCTCTTTCAGAAACTAGATGGCCTAGCACTATCCCTTCTCTAACCATGAAATGACATTTTTCCCAGTTAAGGACTAAGTGCTTTTCTTCACATCTTTGCAAAACCTTATCTAAGTTTTCTAAACAATCATCAAAAGTTTTTCTATATACAGAGAAATCATCCATGAAAACTTCCATAATCTCTTCAATCATATCAGAAAATATAGACATCATACATCTTTGAGAAGAAGCTGGAGCATTACATAGTCCAAAAGACATTCTACAATAAGCATAAGTTCCGTATGGACATGTAAAAGTGGTTTTGCTCTGGTAACTGGGATGGATCGGGATTTGGTGATACCCAGAATATCCATCAAGAAAGCAAAAGAAAGAGTGATTTGCCAACCGCTCTAACATTTCATCAATGAAGGGCAGTGGAAAGTGATCTTTTCTTGTGGCTTTATTGAGTTTTCTATAGTCTATGCACATACGCCAACCAGTGACAATTCACTGAGCACTTTAGTAATTTTGTTGTGGGAGATAATGGCATGTTCTCAATAAACTGATCGAAAAAGGATAAAGTCATTATATTGATTCCCACAACTAGATTATAAAGGGTATCAAAGGGGGTTTCATCGATTATGCATTGAATTGGTGTAGAAGGTGAATCCAGGCAGACCACATTAGAGGAAAGCTCTGATTCTTCTAACCATTCCCCACTCATGATGGATGCAAGCTCCATAGTGTGTTCTCTTGAGAAGGTTTGCTCAATAGGATCTATCTCTTCATGTGAAGATGTTTATACTTTTGAGGTTTCTTCTCTTTATGATAATTCGAGGTGTTTCCATAATCGAAAAATAAGTCATCCTCGATATCATTAATAAAATCAGGTAGAGGAATTTCTTCCTATGGTGATTCTATTGGTTGGATAGCTATAGGTTGAGATGATTCTGGCATAGGTTTTGGTGTAGCTATCTGTGGAATCTCTTCTTCTAAAGTTTTCTCTTCTACTGGATCATCATTGGTGCTGGCTAGAATGTTATCTAGGATAGTTCTAGCTTCACTGGATGTAAGGTGTATGAATGATCCATGTGAGGAGGTATTTAAGTAGGCTCTAGATTCTTTATTAAGACTAATGTAGAAATGTTGAAGGAGAATATGGTCTTGAAGGCCTAGATCTGGTCCGGATTTGTAAAGGAGTTCAAAATGTTCCCAGGATGAACTCATAGACTCACTATCCCCCTGTTTGAAGGATATGATCTTGGTTCTCAGGTTGACTACTTTGGATAAAGGGTAGAAATCCATGCAGAAGTCCGCACGGAGAGTTCCCCAATCGCCTTTCTTCTTCTCTTTGGTTCTATCATACCATTGGCGAGCTTTTCCTTTCAGTGTGAATGGAAAGAGCTTCCAACGGATAGTCTCGTCAGACATACCCTCAATGTGAAGGCAGTCACATGTTTGCTCAAACTGTTGGAGATGATGATAAGGGTCTTCGTCTTCTATTCCTAAAAAAGTGTTGGTTTGGACCATCTCTATTAACTGTGGGCGCAGCTCATAGGCATCGGATAAAATTGGTTTCGATGTTGGCATGGGTCTAAGGCTGAGCTCTGAGGGTGCCGAAAAGTTTTTAATGGGGGTAGTATCCATAAGGACAGTAGAAAAGATAAAATCTAAAATTAAAAAGGAAAAGATAAAAGTATACCTACAAGATATAGTTATACGCAAGAGTTCTCTCTTAACCATTCTCCCCGGCAACGGTGCCAGAAATGCTTGTTGGTATTTGTTAAGCCTACAGAAATATTATGATTGATAATCCGCAAGCGCACGGATATCGGTGAGCACTTCACCTGGGAAGATGGGTTTTAAATATCGTATCCACAGGGAGAAGGGTAGAGAGAGTGGTCTGAGGTATGTAACTAATCCCTGAGCAGTTATCAAGGACTTGATAGAAAGAGAGGTAAGGAGATCTTAAGGTTGTCTAGTTCTTACTCGCACAAGTTATGTTTATATTGTTCTAATGGGGGATTGTCTGGAGAAACACTTAGGAAAGGAATCTCCCGGTAACCGGGGGGGAGTCCTACGATTTCTATAGACGGGAGGTGGACTGCAAAGGACAGACGGGAACAAGGTCACTTCCCGCTTCTACCACATGATCCAGAATATAGAAGGCATTCATAAGCTAGTTAGTCTAAGCACCATGCTTACACTAAACAGGCAACTTTAACTCAAGAGCGACAGGAATTAAAGTACTCATAAAAGGGTTATGAACCTTAAGAACAATAATAATAATGTTAGTCACTTGAATAAGAAGTTGATCTTTCCACAAGGTCTCAAGATCAGGCTCCAATGGAGTCGATCCCAAAGAAAGAAGATGAAGAGGAGGTGCCGACAGGTCCGGGCCTTCCTTCAACTCCACCTCCACCGGCTCTAATTCTCTCGAACAAGACTAGCTAGATCTGAATAGATCGTGGCTCTAATCTCTCAACTTGATATTAACTCTCCAATTCTAATTCTAATCTAGAGCTTCCATCTCAGGTAGGCGTCGATGATCTGATTGAATGAATTGTTGTCCTCCCTGGGGTCAGGGGGCTGTTTATATAGTCTGAGGAAGGCGCCATGTCATCAATCCATATTGCATTTACAACTCTTCACGATGCCGTAGGATCAAACCGACCTTCAATATACGGTTTAGATTTCGTCTCATAGGCGGTGGAGGAAAGTTCCAGAAGCTGGGCCTGATTGGCCGTGGTGGGGGGCCGATCGGCCCCACCACTGGGCCGATCGGCCTCTGGTAGGCCCCACTCGGGGTCTGCCTTGGTGTGGAGTCTTCTCGTCCCTTCTAGATGCTTCTTTCTTGTAAGCCAAGTCATGTTGAGTTCGGGAGTGTTCCGGAGCCTTCTAGACTTGTTCCTTTTCCTGCTTTTCTTGATAGTCCCTGCACTTTCATAGATTCACCAAAACTCGTGGAAATTGTCAGTGTAAACCCTAATAAGGTGATCTAATTGCATTTTAGTCTTTTTTCTAGTAAATGTGAGGGGAAATATTTATGGATAAAATGTGTCAACAGGGATGATCGTACAGACAAGATTGCCTCGAGAGTCAAGAATCCGAGAAGCCCCCAACTTAAAACGAACCTCATACCCCTCGTCAATCAACTGAGACACCGAAAGAAAATTGTAACCAAGAGACTTGACAAGAGCAACACGCTTCAAAGTCACTTTCTCACTTACCTTAATCACACCCTCTGAGAGTACTCGTCCTCGTGCATTATCCCCAAAAGTGATGTATGCCTTCTCCATCACTAGGGTGAGGCTGGAGAACCACCCCCGATCTCCGGTCATGTGCCTAGAACAACCGGAGTCGATCAACCAAATGCTCTCCAAGCCTCCCACCTGCAAATCAAAAACGAGAACGAGAGTGAGCGAATGACTCAACACTGGGGTTAGCACAAAACGAGTCAAACTAGTGTCGAGCCATCTGCTCAAAGGTAGGGTTAGACATATCCATCCTATCACACCTATCAGACCTACGACCACCACAAGGGAACTCCTCACGTCTTGCTAGAGTACGAGCACCACGAAAGGGAAAACGTGGTCCATTGCTCCTCTGAGACTCAAAGCTGCGATCGTTTCTCCCAAACTCGTACTGACCACGAGGTGGAGAACGTCCAGCACCAAGACCATACTCAACATGCCTACCACCTGTATCACGACCATGAAAACCAACCTGATCAGCTCCACAGTTACCAACACCACACTGCACAGCCCCCTGGGGGGAAACCGGTCTGACCGGTTCTCGAAACCAGTCTGACCGGTTTCACCTGGGCAGCTCCCTGAACAGCACCTCCACACCTAGGAAAGCTCCTATCTCCCCAAGCAGGTGCATTGCACACCACAGCCTCACACCTAGGTAGTGGCATTCTTGGCTCAGGTACACCATGAGAAGGGTGGTACCTGTCCTTGTTTGCCCTTTCCTTGACCAACCTCTCCTCTTTCCTCTTCCTAAAGTAGAACTCCTCTGTGTGACCATCCCTTCCACAGTGCTTGCAATGGAAGCGGACTGGCTTTGGCTTAGGCTATGGTTGAGGCTTCTCACTCAGGTTCTCTTCACTCTTTCCCCCAAAGACATTCCCCTTCTCACTCATAAAGACCACAGGCTTCTGAAAGTTTTCTGTCTTGGGAGGGAAAATTGGTGGAGCTGGGACAATGTCGATTTTGTTGAGTAGATGGTTGGGTTTGGGATCAAACTTGTTCTTGTGGGTGGTTTGTGGTGGAAGCTGAATATCTCTGATTCTCTCATTCTCACCACTATGCTCTCCCACTTTCTCTGAACCCAAAGCCTGACCATCAAAGCGTTTATATGCTGCAATCATGATTCCCAATTGTGGTTCATGACCAGACAACCAACCCATCATTTTCCTCAATTCATCATTCTCATCCTGCAAGCGATCAACATAGTGTGGAAGTTCTATATTCTGGATAGCATTGACTTCACAAGTAGAACAAGCAGTAGAAATGGGTGATTTCAAAGCAGACTCAAAAGAAACAACACGAGCATGTGATTCTGAAAGCTTAGCATGTAAAACAGGACAAGAAGCACATGCACCTAGCAAAGAGGACCTAGACTTCAACTCATCCAATTCAGAACTAACCGCATCTAGTTCCTCAAGCTTTGAGGCATGTTTCTCTTTCAGCACATTCAAATCAGCCAAGAAAGCATTGCAATCATCACACTCAACATCATCAGAAACAACAGGTGTAGCCTTAAGAGAATCGATTTCTAACTTAGCATCAAGATTCTTCGACTCTAACTCAGCTACCCTTTCTCTGGCATCCTCAAGCGAGGCTCTAAGATCTTTCCTCATTTTCTTAGCCTCTCTAAGCATGTGATCGCGATTATCAAGCAAAGCTACCAACTCATCGTTCTCCTGACGCAAGGAAGAGAGCTCATCAGTTACCTCATCTTCGAAGTCTAAGTCCGAGTTGTGCTTGTTGCTCTTCTTGCTGCCGGAGCTGTGAGCCATCCCGCAGAATTCTTTGCCGTGCGCGAAGCAGCTGAGACCATTGAAGTTCTTGGACACTTGCTTCTTGTTCTTGCGCCGATCGTCGTCGTTGTCGCTGCTTGAGCTCAAGCTTGACGCGGTGTAGCTTGAACTCGTGTCGACGTCGCTTGCACCCACCATTGCTCGACCCTTCTTCTTGTCGTAGTTGCCGCTCGTTCTTCTCGATCTCTGCCCATCTTTCTTCTTGTGCTTGTACTCATACCTTGAGCGGTGCTTGTTCTCGTTCCTCGAGCGGTGCTTGTAGTCGATCTTGGGCTCGATCTCTTGCGGGCAGTTGGTGACGAAGTGTCCCTACTTGCCACACTGGTCGCACGTTCTTGGACCACCTCTTGTGTTCATGCGGTTCACGTGCATCCTCTCGAACCTCCGAGTCAACAACGCCAGCTCTTCCTCTCCAAGCTCGTCAAACTCCTCATCTGGCAAAGACATCAAAGAAGACATAGAATATATCCTGGAGGATGGGTTAGCATTAGTCTTTGAGCTAGAGCCGGAGACCAGAGCGAGACTATGAGGATTAGTCGAGCTCTCAGTCTTGCCCCTCAAACCACGATCAACCTCAGAAGATTTCAACTTAGAAAAGAGGTCATCCACGGTCAGTGTCTCATATCCAGCGGACTCCTGAATAGCCTCGAACTTTGCACCCCACACAGATGTATCAAGTGAATGCGGAAGCTTGATAGCCCTGTCATGATCTGTGTATGGGAGTACGGTCACATTGGCCCTCATGTTGTTTACTATGGTAGTAAAGCGGTGGAACATCTTGTCAATTTCCTCACCGGGGATATGAGTGAAATTCTCGTATTCTCTCCGGTAGGTAGCGAACAAGCGAACCTGGACTTTGCTGTTCCCAACATGAGCGATCTTCAAATTGTTCCAAACCTGACACGCCAGCTCCTCTCCATACACCCGATCGAATTCGGTTGCACAGAGAGCACGAAACAGGTAGTCAACTGCCTTGTTGTTGGCATTGTACATGTCTCGCGAGCCTGGAAGGAGAAAGCTCTCGGGACGGACATAGGTGATATTAGCTGTCACGTCCCAAAGAAGTTGTCCCTTGCCACGAAGAAACGCAGCCATCCGTCTCTCCCACATCGGGTAGTTCTTTCCATCGAAGTGTGGAGGACCCGAACCCTGATCCTGGTACGCCATCTTTAGATCTTAGATCGGCTAGGACCACAAAGATCCGTAACCAACTCTGATACCAATTGAAGTACCGTATTGGCGACCAGAGAGGGGGGGAGTGAATGGGAGCCGATAAAAATTCTTCTCACACGGAGCAAGAACTTGGCCAATGTCCCAAACTCACCTCCAAGATTCCCCACATGGATTTGCCAAGATCACGTAGTCACTGAACTACTACTGACCTTAGTAACAAATCCCAAACACTCCAGACAACTTGCGGAAACCAAAACACTCTTTGAGCAGCACACAGTGGGAAACCGGTCAGACCGGATTTTAGCACTTAGGCGCTGGACATAGCAGAATCCTGCCAGACCAGTTTGGTAATCCGGTCAGACCGGTTTCGTCCAGAAACCTCAAGTCCAAAATCCACTCGCTGTGCAAACGAACTCCAAACTCGACCAAACTTGGACCAGAAGACTTCTAGCACCAAAAGCAACTTTTCCACGAAAACTCGGGCTAAAACACAATAGGGGCCAAAACCGGTCTGACTGGTTTGGCAAAACGATCTGACCGGATTTGCCCAGAATGCCCCCCCGCGGGAAGAACTCCAACTTCACCTCACCTGATCTCCCGATTCACCCAATGGATTCAAGTGAGACTTTGGGGAAGCTAGGAATACCTCATGGGCAGTCCATGGTTAGATGGATCCGTCCCCAAACACACTGAATCAAGAGGAGTCGCAAGTCAACCGTCAAGAACATGATTTTTGCGCTCCAACCAAAAACTCCAAATCGAAGGGTTTCTCCACGAATTCTTGAGGGGGGATCACAAACCAAAGAGTCTCTAGGTACTCATACACCCTTCTCTCAACAAGAATCGCAAGAAAACGCCCTTAAATCATCTGTACGAAATTCATCCAAAAATGACTCCGAAAATGCATAAAAGAAAAAGCCACGGGAATCACAAGGAAACAACTAGATGAACTCCAAATCTTCTATACATACCGAGGAAAGATTCTTTACAAAGAGGCTAGCAACCTCCCGACATCCTACCCTCTTGTGGATCTTGCAAAAGAGCACTAGCTAGCCTATGGAGAGAAAGAAGAAGGAAAAACCAAAGGCAAATGCATAGAGTCCCAAGAGTT
Organism: Cenchrus fungigraminus; assembly: GCA_036936925.1. Taxonomy (NCBI): domain Eukaryota; kingdom Viridiplantae; phylum Streptophyta; class Magnoliopsida; order Poales; family Poaceae; genus Cenchrus; species Cenchrus fungigraminus. Next base: position 107,206,285 of record CM072774.1, on the reverse strand, counting down.
AGCTGCCATCCACCTCTCTCTAGCTATTAATAGGTGGAGGCTAAATGACATAGCTACCCCTAATACATAATAGTAAGATGCACGCCCATCGAGGGCAATTTGGGAAGTCTTGTCGTTTCACCATCGGACGGATGCTCATCGACCGCAAGTCCGCATAGCCACCACGCATCCCTTGCGATCACGCCGCGTGTCCTCCGCTTCTCGAAGGTTCCCGGCGCCCAGGCCCAGATCCGGTCAGACCGGTTACACAAACCGGTCTGACCGGTTTTGGCAAACCGGTCCGACCGGTTTTGGCAAACCGGTCCCACCGATTCTGGCACCTGCAGCCCGCTGAAGCTCAAAGGGCTCGGTTTTGAGGCCCAAACCGAGAAACTGTACACCAGGTGGTTTTATGCTAGCACCACCAAACCCCGCATGCAAGGCACGGCTTCACACAGATGACCGTCACCTTGCACCGGCTTCCACTTCAGGACTTCGTCTTGCTGTTCTTGCCACCATGCGATCCGCACTTGACTCTGTCGGTCACCGGGTCCCTCGAACCAAGCCTACTCGTCTTCTCCACACGCGGAGGTCACACAGACACAGACCTTTCGCACTTGTTCTTCACCTGCACCAACGCAAATCAAGCCGCAACCTACACCTGCAATACTTAGCCAAGAGTCAGTCCACACAACGTTGTCAATCACTCATCACTCAGGAGCAACACACAGTCCTCGGACGCACACAGGTCCTCACACTCTTGGGTGAAGTTCATAACACATGCTTCAAGAGGATAGAAAAGCCCAATTCAAGTGCAAATTCAAGTTAAACAAGACTCCAGAAGCTCTAAGGGCTAAAGCATAAAATGAAGATAACTCCGAGGATCAAAATAAAAGATGAAAGATTGTGCGAGAACAACCCTTATCAAAAGCCTGCACATGTTGGCGTGAAGATTCCAGAAGCTACGAGGAAGCGTGGAGAGGAAGCCAGGCCTAAGGTGGGCAAAAATGGGCCTGGGCCGGCCGACCCATAGGCCCATAGGCCAGTCGGCCCCACCTCGGACTCTCCTTTGACCTACGGTTTGCTCAGCCAATAAATACCTCCTACCCCCAAAGATATGTGGATGGATCCACCAGAACGCGGTGAAACCTAGAAGCAAGCACCAGAGGGAGACGACGGCCACCGCAAGTCCTCAAAGTTGTCTAGGAGATGGCCTAGGCCTACCCTAGCCGACATGGCCTCCCTGCGTGGTTGTGCCATGGCAGAGTTCTGGAGCTAGTTGGGGTCATCAATGATATGTACTCGGTGGTGATGATCTAAACGCATCTATTACATGAGTTTTGTTCTTCATGTCATCCGACCTTTTAGCGACTCAATCTCTCCTTTTATGATCTCATACTTTCTTGGGTTTGCTAAGTTTCAATCTATTGTTAACATAGATTTCTCGTGGTGATCTTGTAGCCATGGGGGCTAGAGGGCCATACCGGATCTACCAAGGAGTTTGATACGTTCCTTGTGAGCATGCCCGTAAGTTACCCGCGTCGATAGGGGCATCGTGACAGGGTGTGATCCCATGTAGGGCGAATGCTTTCAGGGGTTTGACCACAGGATAGCAGTTTAAAGATGGCTTTGGATGAGATGCATGTTGCACTTGCTCTTTTGGCCCGAACTACAACTAGAAGGCGATAGGCCTAGTCACCCCTTTGGTGGCGATCTTTTCCTATGTTTATGGATGCGATCAACCTATACACATCATTCACATCTTTTATGTTTACCTTTATATGCAATCAATGTTTCATGTTAGATTAGATCCGTTATGATAGATGGAAAACCCTAGTTAGTTTGCTGTCGATCCACGAACTGATAAACCTTGGGGGAATACTTTGAGGGAAGAGCTACAATGATCCGTGCACTTGCAGTTCAAAACTGACACACTTTTGAGCCATCAACAGCAATGTGAAGAGGAGAGGTGGCACCAAATGATGGAAGAAAAACTTAAATAACAAGACAAAAGGATGCAGGAAGAGATTAAATGGCAAGTGGCTGCCATGATAAATGAGATGACCCAATCTGGAGCACTACTGCTGGATCCCAACATCATCCTTATTCCTTCCCAATGCAGAAGCAGTTGTGCTTCCACAGAGGTCCCCGATCCGAACATGCCTATCCTACCAATGGACAACCAACGGTACCATGTAGATGACATATGTCAGTGCACCTCATGTGAGCTGCACAGGCCATTTGGCAACATCACAATTAAGGTATACATGTGATTAATATACGCAATTAGCTCAATTATTGTTGCATGCCTCAAAAATTTAATAACTTCATTATTTCTCGTTCCTCCATATATCCAAATATAGGTGGTGTATGAAAGTGCTTTAACAATGATGCCAAGATAGACAAGCCATGGCATGGAGATTCCACCTGGCTACGTTGCAGTTGGTCTGGAGCAGATTTGTGATAGAAAATTTGAAGACCTAGAGCTTGATCTCCCAGGAGGTGACGGGGAAAGGACACTACGATATGCACTTCATGGTATCATATTATGGCCAAAACATTACATCATATTCCCTAAGAATGAGGCATCAATCCTTCTGAGAGATCCCCCACAACTGCCACGATCGCCTCCAGGGCTGTCATCAGCACTGGGATCATCACCGAATCATGCTCGCTCATCATCTCCAGAACCATTCAATCTGGGAGGTGTGAGGGAAGACGATGAGATCCCTCCTCAATCACCACCAAAGCAATCACCGCCAAAGCAACTGGCAAAGTATGTGCCAAAGAGGTCCCAAGCACAATCTTCCAAGCCAATGCAACCACCAAAGGAGAAACAACCAAGGAAGAAAGAAAAAAAGCCCGAGCCTACTAAAAGGAAGCTAGGATGGGACAAGACAGAGTCCGAAACGGAAGAGGCTGCACAAGAACAAGTAGATAGTTTTTTTGAAAATGTTCTTGCAAGAAGAAAACAAAAGGAGATGGAGCCTAAGCCAGTAGATCCGAAGAAACTAAAGTTTTTCATTGGAATGAAGAAACATACCAAGCACAAGTTATTATTAAAATCAAACTATGACCATTCGCTGACCCAGTCTTATCAAAAGAAGAGACGAGGAGAGTCACCGGCGAGTTACATTGACTCTGACACAAAGTCTTATTAAAAGAAGGATCAAATAGATGCGTCATCGACTTACGTTGCCTTCGGCCTCAATGTAGAAGAACAAGCTCTTGTAGCTATGCCCCTAGAAGTGGTAGTGAAGGTCATTAATTTTGTGGAAGAAGCAGGTATACCTCTAGCTGCTGCTCTCGGTAATGCTGAACCACCATCTTCGGAAAGAAATTTGGTACCCAGATGGCCGTTTGAAATAACACAGCCTATGGTCAGACCAGAATTGGTAAAGAAGCCACCAACAAAGATGTACGAATTTCATCAGTGGTACATGAAGGTGTCAGCGCAAGATCGAGAGATGTTTGGTATGCTTGTTAGACCGGAAGATTTTCCGATGAAGGCAAGAAGGTGATCTGGTTGAGATTTAAAGATATTTATGAAGTGTACCATCTAGACGCCCTGAATACTAAGATCGTCACCTGGTGTCTGTAAGTGTCCATTTATCATATGTTTATTAATTTGCTGTGTCTTTCAATCTACTAATTAACTTCGCCTTTCATATTATTATGTAGCATGGAACTTCATAGGTGCCACAAGGAGGGTAATCACAGAGTTGGTTTCATGGACCATACGGAAATTAACCAATACCAGGTCCAGAAGCAACCAGAGGTTACATTGAACATAATCTACAGGTCCTTGTTGAGGCAGAATTGCAAGGAAATCATTCTACTACCTTACAACTTTGAGTAAGTGCGATTACCGTGTAAACGTTTTCCTTTTCTAGTAGTTATCCTAGTTACTGTTAGGAAAAAGTCCATTTTCGACCATCAAACTATAGGCTAAGTTTGGTTTTGACCATCGAACTCCAAAACCGGAAATCTTTGACCATCCAACTATCAAAACCATTCAAATTTGGCCATTGGGCTGTTTTGATGGGTGGTTTTAAGTTTTTTTATTTACAATTTAGTCCTTCGATCGTAAAATGATTATTAGTTTTTGTCCATACCTCCAATTTAGGTGATTCTTACGGTCACACATTTATAACGGTGAACTTTATCTTTTCAAATATTATTTTATCACTATTTGTTATATTTTTTTATGTTGTTGCATAAAAACAACAATATAAGAAAAGTAAAATAAACTCTTACAAAATAATATGAATAATATTTTAAAAGATAAAGCTCATCATTATGAACGTATGACCACAAGAATCACTTAAATCAGAGATATGAGAAAAAATAGTAATCATTTTAAGATTCAAGAACTATTTTAATCATTTTATTTACAGTTTAGTCCTTGTATATTAAAATGATTACTAATTTTTGCTCATATCTTCGATTTAAGTGATTTTTTGTGGTCATGCGTTCGTAACGATGAGTTTTATCTTTTAAAATTTTGCTCAAATTATTTTGCAGCTGTTTATTGTATTTTTCTTATATTGTTATTTTTACACAACAACATAAGAATAATATAACAAATTTTGATAAAATACTATAAATGACATCTTAAAAGATAAAGCTTGTTGTTATGAATGCGTGACCACAAGAACCACTTAAATCGAAGGTACGGACAAAAAGTAATGATTATTTTAAGATTAAAGGACTAACTTGTAAATAAAAAAAGTGAAAACCACCCATCAAAACAGCCTGATGGCCAAATATGAACGGTTTTGATAGTTGGATGGTCAAAGATTTCTGGTTTTGGAGTTCGATGGCCAAAACCAAACTTAGCCCATAGTTCGATGGTCAAAAATGGACTTTTTCCTTAATGTTATTTAGTTCTAATTTTTATGACCATGGATGTACATAGTTTCCACTGGATTCTTCTTGTAATCATGATCGACTTCAGCAACATCCTTGTGTTTGATTCGTTGAGATGAAATCCCAACGACTACAAAGACCTTCAAAATCTATTTCAAACGTAATAGTTCTAAGACTTGTTCTTTTTGCAATAATTTGCTTTTACTAACAGTGTATCATTCATTATTTTAATTCACAAAGCATGGAAAAATTTCCTTATGAAGAACCGTGGTAACTTTAAAGAAACTCTTCAATTCAAAAAAAAATTTCCAGTATGTATTTCAAATAACAACTTTAGCTTGACAAAATTTAAACTCTATAACATAAATATTTCATAATTTTTTCTCCACTATATAAAGTGCTTGAGACAGGCTCCCGGAAATAAATTATGTGGATACAACGTCTATGAGCACATACACACTTTCACAAGTACAAACCCCAGAGATGATTATATTGTACATATAATAATCCTTCCAATAATTCATCATTTTCTAACTCCTTTAATATTTGATTCTTGGGTGTAATATTAACATATTTACACAATTACACATGATTCAGACTAAGGACGAACTCATTGAGAAGGATCGCCTGTTGGCAGTTCAAGAAGGTCTCCTAGGATGTCTGGTGGATGAGGTGATAAATCCAAAAGGAAAATTTCGTTATGATGGACATGCAATATCCCAACCGAGCAGCTCCACAAAATAGTTCTTAGGAATTTGAAGGATATAACGGAGCAGCTCCACGTGAAGTTCCTAGGAATTTGTTGTATATACAGTAATTTTACAACTACTATCTAGTTTGATGTATAAAATTGTATATATATGTGTTTTAATTAATCTATCAGCATATATGTGTAAGTACGTATACGTAGATATATGAGTGGGACAACAATTAGAATGTACATGTATATTTACTAAAGAAACAATTAAAATTAAAATTATAATATGCGTACTACAATTAGAACAATTTAATATAAATTGAAAAAAAAGAAAAAAGACCCTTTAGTCCCGGTTGATAATACCAACTAGGACTAAAGGGGCCACGTGCGCGCCCGCGCAGGTGCGTGCGTGCGGCACCCTTTAATCCAGGTTATTTGACCCGGGACTAAGGGGGAAGGGGGGCTTTTGTCTCTATAGATATATACCTGTTGGTCTGTAGGTACCTAAGGTCCTTACCAACTGGGATAAAAGGTTGGTTTTCCACCAGTGCGAAATGGCAGGAATCAAGCGGCGCGGGTGCAGCGCATGGATCACCAGAGACCGGGGTGCTGAGGCGGAGGTGCAGCAAGCGATCCACGAACTGGGCGAACTTGTCGGGGCTCCCCCATCCTCTGGTGATGTGGAGTGCGGGGGATCTCATCCAGAGGTCGTGCCAGGAGTGGGCAAGCACGGTCGTCCGCACGGCGTCGTGCGTGGGGAGGAAGGAGAGCACGAGCTCGCGGACGCCGTCTGGCAGGGTGCTGAGCCAGTCGGCCCCGCTTACGGCGGACCGCGGCGGCGCCAGCGATTCCTTGTCCGCCATGAATTTCGCCGCCGCTGCGTGGAACAGAATCACTGCTGGTTGAAGGATCAATGGAAGAGGGAACACTGACCGGAACAAGTTGGGTTGGGATTACTTACCACACCGCCGCCGTTCGTTCTCTGCCGCGCCGCCGCAAGAGAAGGCGATCTACAAATGGAAGGGGATCCGAACTGTAAAACGAGGAAAGGGGCATATATTTTTGTGGGGAAAAAATGAAATGGAGAGGGTTTTACGTAAAAAAAGGCCGAGAAGGGCTTCAGAGCAATTTTCTCATCTATAATTCAAGCAGTTACAGAAATATCATATGCTTTCTTGTTACCATGTATTTATAGCATCATCCTCCCTATCCTTTGGTACTTCGTGGTTTTTTTTTTTTTGTTCCCACCATTCGATTTCGCCTGATGGATGACTCAAATTTTTATCAAGGACACTAAGTAGATTTACACATAATTAAAAGGGTATCATAGTAATTTCGCATGATTTTCGTACTTCTTGGTACTTCACTTTTAGTACTTGGTGATACTTTCTTTGTTTTCACCATTTGATTTCGCCAGATGGCCAACTCTTATTTTTTTCAAGCACACTAAAATTTCTCATTTGAGAAAGAAAAAACACGGAGAACGATTTTGGAACAATATTTATCTTATTTTAAAAGAAAAATACAATTTTGCCAATCTCTGTATGATCTAATCCTAAAATTGTGTAGATATATACCTGAGAGGATGCTTGGGTTCCAGCTCGAGGGCGCAAGTGAGCTCTACCAATTGAGAGATATTGGTGAGGAAAACTCTGGGTATTATCAATATCTAATGCAATAATTCATCAAGGCCTCATATCTCTCAAGGAAAAGATACAAAATAAGTATACTGGATAATAAATGAAAAGCTGTTGATTCGATACTTTTCTTATTCCTTACAAGTCACATGCGATGGCACCTGAGCTTTATTGTCGTTACAGCATGAGGACATCAATCTAGAATGGAACACCAGCACAGGGCTGTTGGTAGAACATAGGCAGTATCGCCGTAGCCGTCGGGTTGAACTTGAACGGTAGTTGCTGTTGCTGCATGATCTGTGAGGGGGCACCACAGTGACATTGCTGAAGTGGTGAGGTCGTCCACGGTTGCTGCAGCATCATAGATGCCGGTGAGGCAAATCTGCCCGTGGCGAATGGCTGTTGCATCATGCAGTACTGCATGCATGGGTTCACGGCGTATGGCTGTTGGATCAAGCAGTACTGCATGCAAGGGTTCATGGCGCCCAATGGGGGATACGTGGCAGTAGTGGCGCTTGCACAAAGAGCAAGAAGTGCAAACACTGCAAACACCTTGGCTGACATGGTGTTGCCTTTTTGCTTCCTGAAACTAGCTAGTATTTATGTGCTGTTGGTATTTGTTTGTGGGGTTGATGGGTTGAGCATTCATCTATGTCCTATTTATAGTGCTTACATGCTACAGAAACCGTGTAGATCGATAGTGTTTTTGTCATTTGCAGAACTCAAAGTTTGAGGGTAGATAAGCTCCAGGTGACATGGCATTTGGTCAGATTTGGAGATTTCCCAACTGTTTTTGGTTGCACATAATTGCCTCCATGACGTTCAGCATGGGGCACATGGGAAAAGTATTTGGTTGTTCTTAATTTTGATAATAGGGTGAGGGTGGCATGACGTGTTTATTAAGGATGTGACTGCCATATCTCAGTTTGTTTTGTTTTGCCAAAGTAAGTTGCTTACATCTTGACTAGCTGATGTGGATTGATAAACTTATATATGAAGTCTCCTGTGGCCTTCTGAAGCAGAATTTGTCCAGGGCTGATTTCCTTTACATGTCATAACTCATACATAGCGCCTGAGGTGGATTTCTGCAATGGAATTTGTCGAGGGTCGAAATCATTTACATGACATGCAGTTTGTGTTGGTCTTAGGTTCCTTTTTTGGTTTTGTGAGCTAGAGAATGTTGCCTGGTAGTAAAAGTACATGGGCAATGGATGACACTGCTTTGCATACAGATTGGTTTCCACAAACATCAATTGGACATAGACGAATTGATAATTACTGTCTTACAGTTGAGGATACATATCCGAGCTAGGTGCGGCATCTATTCTCCAGTTTGGTGGTTTTTGCAAGAATTTCACACAACTACTTGTGTTCTTTAATAAGCTCTTTTAACATACTCTTAGCTGTGTGTTGTTTCTTCTAATTCCACGTGTCTTATACACTTGTAGATGGTAGAAATAGTTAACTTGGTGTTGATTCATGTATCATGAGGTTTGCAGCTGATCATGTTCATGCATGGTCCTGGGATTAGGAATGGTATTTAAGCTTCTAGTTTTCAATTTTAGTGGCACATGCTGGGTTAGAATCAGATGGCTGATGCTGAGCGCAAAAGAGCTGCCAATGTAACTTAGTTCACTACGGGAAATCCCATAAATGCCGAGTGTCAGAGGGTTTGCCGAGTGCGATCCCTCGGGCACTCGACAAACAACCTTTTTGCCGAGTGTTTGACGAATAACACTTGGCAAACAAAAACAGTCGGCAAACTTGCTTGTTTGCCGAGTGTTCTTTTCTGACACTCGGCAAAGAAGAAAGTTTGCCTAGTGTTTTTTTGGCACTCGGTAATATAAATAATTTTTCTTTCTTTCCTACCCCTCAAACTTTTTCTACTCTCCACATACAACATGTGGTACTCCATATTAAAATTTGGTAAATTTTTGTATTTGTTTTCTATATTTAGTTAATTAATTATATTTCAAGCAATTTTTTGAATCCAGTCAAATTTGAACTACAAGTGATTTAAATAATAGTAAAAAATGAGTAGAAAAATGATATTCATGTTATTCAATCTAGTATGAAGCCTTATATGTGAAATGAAAAGGAATTTCGAAGGTCTTGTTCAAGAAACACGACCACGAATGTGTGGCCGGATGGTTTTTAAATTATAAAAAAAGCAAATGAAGTCTGAAAATCATGAGATTTGTCATGATGTGAACGTATCATACGTGGAGGCTATGGTAAAAAATTGGGAAGATTTTACACATTTTCTCACATACGATGTTTACAAATCGAAACATCTTACAGGAAGAATCATATCTTTAGTAGAATTCGATAAGATTTGGAATCAAATTGACGGTCAAAATGTGATTTGCTTACAAAACTTTTTGTATATGTCATAGAGAATATAAATTGTTTCATGTAAATTTTCAATAATTTTTTAAAATCATTTGATAATTTTAATACATTTAATACAATTATATAATTTTAAGATTTACCGAGTCCGACACTCGGCAAAGAACCAGGCCTCCCCACCGCGCGCCGCACCTTATCTCTCCTCTTTCTCTGCCTCCCCATTTTTTCATGTTTCTCCCGTGGGCCTCCCTCCCTCTCCTCTCGGCACCGCCGCCTCCCCCTCCTCTCCGCCGCCGCCGCTAGTGCCCGCCCCCTCCCTCTCCTCACCCAGCGTCGCGGTGGTCCCCGCCCTCTCCCTCTCCTCTCCTAGCACCGCCAGTGGTCCCCACCCCCTCCTTCTCTCTTGAGGCCGCCGCTTGGCCCCACCGCTGGCGGTCGGACCCCGACAACGTCTGGTGGGGATGGCGAGGCCAGATCCGAAGACAGCGGCCCCGGATCCGCCGTCTGGGCCTGGCTTGGTGGCAGCAGTAGAGTGGTGGCGGCGGCATCGTTGAAATGTGGTGGTGGCATGGCGGCGGTGGCACTCCCTCTCCCGACGCTAGCAGCGTACGGAGCAGCGTGCATAGATGGCGGCGAGCATGGCGGGGCGGCCGGCTGCGTGCCCCTCCCTCTTCGACCTCGAGCTTCCTTCCTCTCTGGTGGGCCTCAAGCTCCGACAGCGTGGGTCTCCACGGTGGGCCCCCACGGCAGCGGATCTCTCCCTCCCGCGGTGGCCCCTCCCCTCCTCCGGTGGCGACGCGACCTCGAGCTCCCTCCGGGTGCGGCGCGGCCTCCAGATCCCTCCGGCGGCGCGTGGCCTCGAGCTCCCTCCAGCGACGGCCCCTCTCCTCCCTCTCGCGGTGCGTCCCTGCTCCTCCGCCTCCCTGCTGCTTCCACTAGTGCCTCGAGCACAAGCGGCGACCGCGCGGGGGCACCAACGGCGGCTGGCGGGGATGCGCGGTGGTGCGGCCGGCCTGCGCGGTGGTGCAGGCGCAGCGATGATGTGGTGGTGGCGGCGGTGACATGGCCGAGCGGCGTCGTTGTATTTTTTATTTTTTTCGAAAATATTCGCCGAGTGTCAGATGCAGCACTCAGCAAAGCTTCGTCGAGTGCGCGATAGAAAACACTCGGCAAAGATGGCTTTGCCGAGTATCGGATCGCCGAGTGGGGTTCACCGAGTGCAACACTCGGCAAAACCTTCGCCAAGTGTATTCGTGCCTTCGCCGAGTGTTTCTGGCACTCGGCATCTCGGGCCTTTCCCGTAAAGTTTTTGTGCTGAATTTAATAATGTTGGAACTGTGGCTTGGTGTGGCCATCTTCAGTGCACTTATGATGCTCAGGTAATTTACTGGCAAAAAATAGGATGGTAACAAGCAGTTAAATTTACTGAGAATCGTACATATGTGGTTATATTAGTTCACTGGGGACTAGCTAAAATATTCACATCGAAAAAAATCATTCAATAATCATAGTATATATTTCTTGCAAACACATGTTGAAATGGCTTCCTTTTCATTGATAAAAAACACATGCTGAGTTTACTTTCTGATTTTGTTTGATGCTAAATTATTAGGTTAAGGTTTTTTTGTGCTCAATTTTGTATTTGGGAGCTATATAAAATTCTTAGTTTCTTGAAGCTCGAAGTGGATAAAGATAATTTGTAGTATGAATTATGCTTTTAGTTATTGAACTGTTATGATGCTAAATTGCTGGCTACTGAATCTAAAATTATTCTTATTAGATTTTTTGAAAGGACATCTTGCCACGTAACTTCGCTATAAATATAAAAAGTGGTTTGTTAGGATTATTAGTCATTTATTTAAATTCTCTAAATGTGGCACCGCTTGATACTTGGTGACAAGTTTGCTATAGCAATTGGCCTCGTATTAATTATGTGAAGGTAAATTCTACATACATAAGTGCCTACCCCCAAAATGATATATCTTGTATGTGAATTTCAACGGTATCATTTATGTAAATTCTCTAAAGAAAAACCCATACATCATAGTGTGCTTACAGAGCGCACTAGTGACCAATAAATTAATAAAAATGAAATAAATTGTGTTTGGGCTACTCAGGCTTGTATCAAGCTAATGTTTAGCTATGGATCGGACTGTTTGGATCCCTTGCTAAGATAGTTAATTCTCTATTCTCATTGGTAGGTAATTTTCATTCATGCACATGTGTATTTAGTCTTGTAGCTGATATAATAAATAAATAAAAGCAATAAACACTATAGAATAGATGTGCCACAAAAACTAAATAAATTTAGACAGTCACATGGAACCCTCTCAAAATGGATTTTTTTTAGTTGATTCATTCCTACTGCCTAGCGCCTACTAATGCAGCTTGTGATTGCAATAGAAGCATATGGCACCATCACGTCTGCAAAATTAGTACCGAATTGCTAGTACCGGTTGAATAATCGGGACTAAAGGGGTATATGAACCCATTATTAAAGGTCATTTTTCCCGTAGTGTTAAGAGAATACATATGCTTTCATAACTATAGCTCTGTTACAAATTAGGATGAAAATGAATGCAAAAATAATTTTTTAAGATGAAGATTAATGCATATAGAGGGAATTCGTTTTGCCCATAGCAAAGCACGTGCTGGAAATAAACAAGCTAGGTGAACCTCTTGACCACACCACCTTCACAAAAAAATGAAGATGCTACGATGTTGTTGATGAAAGGGTAGATAGGTCAACTCACAAATGAGTTCATTTGCCAAAATTAGGATTGAAGAGAGAAGTCAGTATACGTGCGGGCAATACATGTACGTGACCTTTATATATCTATACTGTTATTCAAAAAATGCTATGGACTAGACAAGTTGAACATAACAATTGAAAAGGCAGGGCTGCATATCTTCTGAGTAATTTTTCGTTATATCCCTTTTATCATGAATACATATTTTGCGCCGCAAGATACGATGGTAAACGAAGAAGATACCTTGGTGTAGGTGATTTAGACATAATAATGACAATAAAACTACAAAAATAATCATTTGAATAAATTATTTTCATGTAAAAAAGAGCCCAAATGTTAGTAGCCAAAAAGGTAGCTACCCATATCATTTGGGCGGGCCCACCTTGCTAGCTAGTTTGAGATGAAACCAAAGTTACCTTGCAAAACTATAAAGTCGATCCTGCAGCACAGCGATGGCTCCAACCAGCAGCACGCAGACGTGTCCGTGGTGGTGCGGACGGAGTGATTGATTGATCAGCCCGCCGAGATTTATATGATTTTTTCCTAATCTTCTTCTTCTTCTTTTTTTTGTTCGGGCATTCCTAATCTTGGGCATGTTTGGATTGTTGGGGTAAATATTTGCTTCAAGACAAATGTTTTGCCCCTCTCATTTGTTCCTAATAAATTTGGTCTGTTAAGCTATTTGGATTGATGGGCAAATTTTGTTAGGCTAAGCATTTAATGGTACTAATTGATCACTTTTTTGTAAGCTTCACCGGAAATTTACCCTAATTTAACACTTTTGAGGGGCAAATGAAATTAGAAGGGTTACACATTTACTCCACATGTTTAGCACTTTTGGGGTCAATTTAGAATAAATTTACCCCATTTACTCAATTTATCCCTCCATCCAAACATGCCCCTTATTTACAATTTCTACCCATAGTGGCGAGGTGTGAGGTTTTAAAGGCCTACGTCTCCATCGATCCACCAACCAAACACTCTTCTAGCTCTTCTTAACAAATGACAAGTCAGTGAGCCTTCGCTTTCCTTCCCAAGGATGGAACTACAACAATCCAGTCCAGTGGAATCGTGGACGGACGCTCTTCCACTCCGTGTCTCCGTCGTCCCCAGTCTCCACTCTCCTCCCGCACAACTCGATGGCCAGGCTCGCCGTAGAGATTTCCAACGCCGCCGATCTCGCCCCCAAGGATGGCGCCGCCTCCTGCAACCCCTACGTCGAGGTCGAATTCGACGGCCAGCGCCAACGCACCGCCACCAAGCCCGGCGACCGTTCCCCCTACTGGAACCAGACACTCGTCTTCGACGTCCGGGACCCCGCCCGCTTTCCCACAGTCCCCATCGACGTCTTCGTTCTCCACGACCGCCGCCTCAACGACCACAGCACCCGCCGCCCACGCACCTTCCTTGGCCGTGTCCGCATCAACGCCGCCTGGGTCGCCCAATCCCCCCAAGAGGCCGTCCTCCAGAGGTACCCGCTCGAGAAGCGGCGGCTTTTCTCGCGCGTCTCCGGCGACATCTCCCTCAGGATTTACCTCATCCAGAATCTCTTTGACGCTCCCGCTGCTGCTATGCGGGCCATGGATACCAACCAACAGCGGCAGCCGGAGTCCGCCGCAACGAGTGGAGGAGAGCCCGAAAGGACAGCAGCCGGCGCCGGCCAAGCAGAGCAGTCAGCTACTGTACAAGGGAAGAGCAGTCACGACCATGAGTCACGCCCGCGCATCTTCAGCTCCGTGCCAGCCTGGGCAGGAAGAGGCGATGACCAAGAGCAGCAACCACGCCGCCGGGCCACTCTCCACGCCGTCGCGGCGCCGCCTCCGCCACCTGGTCATACCGTCATCATGCCTCCCCCTGCCGGCCCGCCTGCCGCCGCCCAGCCCGGTGGCGCCTACGGCCCAGTCGAGACCAAGCCATCACTGCCGGCCAAGATGGGCCCACGCGCTGCGGCCACCGCGGCCGGCAATATCGCCTCCACCTATGACATGGTGGAGCCCATGACGTACCTGTACGTCACTGTCGTCAAGGCGCGGGACCTCCCCAACAAGGACATCACCGGCGCGCTGGACCCCTTTGTGGAGGTCAAGCTCGGCAACTTCAAGGGCGTCACAAAGCACCTGGAGAAGAATCCCAACCCGGTGCGGCGCCAGACCTTCGCCTTCTCCCACGAGGACCTGCAGTCCAGCCAGTTGCAGGTGGTGGTCAAGGACAAGGACATGATCAAGGATGACTTGGTTGGCCGCGTCCTCTTCGATATGACCAACATCCCGCACCGCGTGCCGCCCAACAGCCCGCTGGCGCCGCAATGGAATCGCCTCGCCCACCGCGATGGTGAGAAGCTGCGCCACGGCGAGGTCATGCTCGCCGTCTGGTTCGGCACGCAGGCCGACGAGGCGTTCCCGGAGGCCTGGCACTCGGACGCGCACTCCCTGCCCTTTGAGGGCCTGTACAACACGCGCTCCAAGGTGTAGTACGCGCCCAAGCTCGCATACCTCAAGGTGGTGGTCATCGCGGCGCAGGACCTTGTCCCCGCTGAGAGGGGCCAGCCGCTGGCCCTCACCGTCGCCAAGGTCCAGCTGGGCTGGCAGATCCGGCGCACGCGGCCGGGCCAGCCACAGGGGTCGGCCAACCCGGTGTGGAACGAGGAATTCATGTCGTGACGGTGGAGGAGCGGGTGGCGGCGGGGCGTGACGAGCCGGTGGGGCGCCTAGTTGTGCCTGTGGTGTCGCCGCACGTGCCTCGCAACGACTTGGCCAAGTGGGTGGAGTCCAGGTGGTTCAACCTGGTGCGCGCACAGACGGTGGCGGGTGCAGGCAAGGGCAAGACGTTGGCGAGCAAGATACACCTGGGGCTCAGCCTGGAGACAGCGTACCACGTGCTGGACGAGTCAATGCACCACAGCAGCGACCTGCAGCCGTCGGCGAAGAGGCTACGAAAGGGGCCCATCGGCATCTTGGAGCTGGGCATCCTTAGCGCGCGCCACCTGGTGCCCATGAAGGCCAAGGAGGGGCGGCTGACCGACCCCTACTGTGTGGCCAAGTATGGTGCCAAGTGGGTGCGCACGCGAACGCTGCTCAACTCGTTGGCGCCGCAGTGGAACGAGCAGTACATGTGGGAGGTGTTCGACCCCTGCACGGTGCTCACGGTGGCCGTCTTCGACAACGGCCACGTCTTGGGCGGTGCGCTTCACGTGCACGGCCTGGGCCAACATGCTGGCCATGTACGGGAGGCCGCTGCTGCCCAAGATGCACTACACCAACCCCATCCCCGTGCTGCAGATGGACTACCTGCGCTTCCAGGCGATGCAGATGGTGGCGGCGCGGCTGGGTCCGCCGCTGCGGCGCGAGGTGGTGGAGTACATGCATGCTGGACGTGGACTCGCCCATGTTCAGCCTACGGCGGAGCAAGGCCAACTTCTACCGCATCACGTCGCTCCTCTCGGGCGTGGTGGCCATGGGGACGTGGATTGATGGCGTCTGCAAGTGGAAGAACCCACCATCATGGTGCACGTGCTGTTCAACTTCTACAAGAGGCTGCCGGCAAAGTCGGACATGCTGCTCTAAGCACTGTGTGTGTGTGTGGGGAAGAGAAGATCACGAAGCACTGTATGTTGTTTCTTTCTGTCTTTTCTCGTCTTTGGCCGGAGTATGTGCCATGTGACGTGGGTAACAAGCGGCGAAAGCTGGCTGGCAATGGCAGGCCGTTGTGCTTCTTCTTTTTCCTCATCCTTTATTGGGATACCGTTATTTTTGCTGGATGGGATCCTGCGTCGTGTGTCGCAATTAGCAAGCATGCGGCGGATAGTAATTATTAATAAAGCAAGCTAGTAGCTCCGATCCGCGGCTGCTGCTCCATCACCATCCATGCCCATGGCGTGGCTTGCTTTTGGAGTTGCTGCGTCAGCGAGAAGAAAGGAAAAGCATGCAGGCCCCTCAAAGATCGACCAGATACATCTTCGGGTTTTGATGTGTCGTCCACACTCCATTATTGCAGAGGACCATAGGGGTTATCAGGCCTCGTCCCATTAGTCCAGTCTTTTTTTTTTTTTTGTCCAGTCTTAGCAGCTAGAGTAGCTGACAAGGATTGGATTGAATGACAGGCTAATCAACTCAACAACGGTGCAGTGGAACGAATGATGTGATCAACAGGTGGGTGGTAGGGCCGGACGGGCTGCACTGATGCCACGACGATGGGCACATGCTAAGTTACTGCTTCAACATATCGATCGTGGATGCTGTCTATCCATCGCTCGGTTGATTTGGATAGATAAATCACTCAAATTTGTATAGAAGAAAATTTGGGTGATTTCTTGGTTGCCCTCACACAGATTATATGATCAGCCAAATCACCTAATAAATATGTGTACGGAAATTTTGAGTGAAACAGAGGTATTGGTCACCCAAACATTATTCACAAAGATATTAGATTAAGATCCCAAAAAAAAAAGATATTAGATTAAAATCAACCAGATATGGTAAACAATAATTCGAATTATAAAAAAAATCATTGAGCAGATCAAGTATAGAATAACAAATTACGTATGCAGAAACAGAAAACTTACAATTCCAAAATGAAAAGATTACTTGTAGAATTTGAAAAATTACATCCAAATGCTTCAAGTAAAAAAATCTGACAATATAATGTAAGAAATAAATCTGGAACTTCGTATGTGCAAAATCATCAATGAAGCTTTATAGGCCAGACATCAATGGATGGTCACGGTGAAACTATTGCCTGAAAAGAAAAAAAAATTAGAACACCCATTTAAAGCATGCTCTATGAACAGACTGTAATACAAACTAGGCTAAGTAATGTTAGTGCAGAGCAAAACAAAAAAGGGACAAAGCTAGATAAAGGAAGTCAGACACATTGAAAATTTTGAATAATCAGAATGAATATCAGTGCTATATGCTGCAAAAATATAATTTTGAAATTAGAAAAGATAACTTATGAGTGTTGAGGTACCCAGAACCAAATCAATTGCAAAATCAGATAGCACAAAGCAAAATGCCAAAAAATTCAAAAATATAGCCAGATAGCAGATCACAGACCCCAGATTGTATCTAAGCAATGCAGGTTAACATAATTATTTGGGGTTTGACGGGAATCCCAAATGACAAATTTGACATAAGTCCAAACACCAGAGACAAAAACCCAGAATAGAAAAAATCAGAAACACCAGAGATGACCAGAGATTAGATTACAGACCCCAGAATTTATCTAAGCAATGTAGGTTAAGATGATAATTTGGGGTTTGATGGAAACCCCCAGATAACAGATTTAACATATGTAAATTTCCAGAGAAAAAAAACAAAATAGAAAAATCCAGAAAGTCCAGAGATCATATCATAGACACCAGATTTTATCTAAGCAATGCATGTTAACATAATAATTTGAGGTTCGATGGAAACCCCCAAATGACAAATTTAACATATGTCCGCTCCAGAGACAAAAACCCAGAACAGAAAAATCCACAAAGTCCAGAGATCAGATCACAGACCGGTGGCTACAGCAGCCGCACAGCAAACGTTCCAGGAAGCCTCAGTGACTCCTCTAGGCCCTGGAACAAAAACCACCACGAAACACAACCTGTGAGGAAGAAGAACCCCTAACAAAACCTAGCAAAACAACTCCAAGCACGCCAAGAACTGACCAGCAGAACCATGGGACAAAACCACACGGACAAGGCTGTTCCCCGAGACAAAAACCCACCAAGGGCTAGCACCGGTCAGACCGGTTAATAGCACCGGTCAGACCGGTCGTGCCTGGGCAGCTCGGGATGAACAGCGCCCGCGAGTCAACTCCCCCAAATCCAACTCCCGATTTCCCGATTCACTCCACGGATTCGCACAAGACTTTGGGGATAGTAGGAACACCTCATGGGTACTGCATAGCCAAGATTTGGTCCACCAAAACTTGTTGAATCAAGAGGAATCGAAGGATTTCCGCCAAGAACACCACGAACCCTAGAACCACGAAAACCCCAAAATTGAGCCCCTTTACTCACGGATTTGGGAGGGAGATCAAAGAGAAAAGAACCACGAGGGGTTCATGCATACATCCCTCACCAAATCCCAAAGAGAAAGGTCTCAAAACCGCCACAAGAAATTCGCCAAGAAAAGCCTCCGAAAATCACCAAAAAGGAGAAACGGGAAAGACACATCCAAGCCTTGAGGAACCACGCCGAATCATCTATACATAGCAAAGAGGTTCATACAAGGTCTAGCTTGCCGCCCGATCATCCTTCCCTCTCACAAGATCTCACCATGAAGATCTCAAGCTAGTCCTACGAAAATCCTAAGGAAATAGGAAGGAAAATAGGAAAACCAAATGAGCTAGGGTTCCAAGAGATGGCTGCCATCCTCTCACCCCTTGGGTTATATGGAGGCAACCGAAAGACGAAAATACCCTTACTAGCTAACTAGGGATACATGCCCCTCGAGGGCGAAATTGGAAGTCTTTGTCTTCGCACCATCGGACGGATGCCCAGCGACCGCAAACTTGCTTAGCCTCGACGCAAGCCTTGCGATCCCGACGCATGTCCTCCGCTTCGAAGATTCCGGACTGCGTCGTCGCACACCGGTCAGACCGGTGCTCCTCACCGGTCAGACCGGTACCCACCGGTCAGACCGGTCAGACCCACCGGTCAGACCGGTCTGGAGCTACTGCACCTCCGTCTTAGGTTCTTCGGTCTTGGCTTTGTGGATCAACCAAGGAACCCAGTGATTTTCTGGTGAACCACCGGAAACCCCGCGAACTCGGTGTAGCCTCCGCCAATCACCACTCATGACTCGGCTCCCACGTAGTCCCGGCTCGACCTTGGTTTTGAGGCTCAACCAAGAAACCGTCCATGACTTCATCTTGCCGTTCTTGCCACCATGCGGCCTGCACTTGACCCCGCTGGCCACCGGGTCCCTCGAACCAAGCCTACTTGTCTTCTCCACACCTGGAGGCCTCACCGGCAACGACCTTTCACGCTTGTTCTTCACCTGCACCTGCACCAGTCAAGCTGCAACCTGCACCTGCAATACTTAGCCAAGAATCAGTCCACACCACGTTGTCAATCACTCATCACACCAGGAAGCGACCATCCACCGGTCCTCGAACCACACCTGGCTCTCAATCTCCCCCTTGATGAGTGCATTGACAACACATACGTTTTGGTAACCAAGAGAAAAGGAAAAGAAAAGAAACGACTAAAAGAAACTCCAACAAGCGATCGAAAGCCAAAGAAAAGGCAAAGAGCAAGATCACTTGAAGAAGACAAGTCTCGGACCCCTTAGGCAAGGGCAATGGCTCGACACATCCGAGACAAAACATGCTCAAGCAAAGAGCACAAACCATCAAACCAAAGCTCGAAAACCACAAAGAGCTCCCCCTGCACACATGCAAGCTCCCCCTGGACAAATGCATGCGAACCACTTCACGAAACAGAGCAGCTGCAACAGCTCAGCTCTGACCGGTCAGACCGGTCGACACCACCGGTCAGACCGGTGTGCAACATGTGAACAGGACCAGCACTCTGACCGGTCAGACCGGTGACCTCAACCGGTCAGACCGGTGCACAACAGAGCCCAGAAATAGCTCGAAACCACCTGAAAACCTTCCAAATACATTCAGTAGGCCAAAACATGCTCAAACTTCTCCCCCTTGTTGACAATGAATGAATCAAGCCAAAAATGTAAAAAAATGCAACCTAGAGCTTCTCAAATAGACAAAATTCAACATAGGATGCTACACATGTCCAAACGAGCAAGTTAGATACTCTATAGCTTCGTAATGACATAAACTTCATGATCACCAAGTTTTACAACCATTGGGCGAAGCTAAGATAGAATTTAGTAATTTTGCGAAAAATCACCCTCTCGTGAGCAAAGTCCTAAACATGAGCAAAACATGTCAAAATGGCAAAGCCACACAAACTTCATGCTAGGACAACCATTCTAAGCATAAGACCATCATAAACACCCACAAGCACCTCATGTCATGTCAAAGCCACCGAGCCATGTGCCTACTTCTATATATGAGACTTCTCATTGGTAGGTATCATGCAACGATTTAGCACCCAAAGCAACTTAAAATTAGCACATATGACATGGGAGCACATTTTTCAAGCAATTTACATTTCATTTTCAGATTTATAATTGGTACATGAAATGTCTTTGCGACAAAAAGGAACTTATGCCCCTCCACAAGATGAAGCATGGGGGCTAAACATTCATGATGGCAAATGAGCCTTCGGCCCCATATGATCAAAATAAGCTATCCAACCACAAATTAAGCATAGCCAAGCCACAAAAACTTGTCAAGATCATGTAAAGGCATTTACTCACAAGAGAGCATACATATGAAGTTTTCAAAAACATAGCCATCAACCATGGATACAAACCAAGATTATCAAGAGCTAAGCCAACCTAACCATAGCTTACCAAATTAGCTCACAAAGACATATATATCATTCCATGGTGAACAATGTATATAGGAGAAGCCTTTCCTAAACAATGCATATGATACAAAATGCATGCAACCTAAGATACAAAGATGCCTATACATCATGTTACATATGCCATGCCAAATGCAAGAAATGCACAAAGGAAAGCTATACATATGCTACAAAGGAGCTCCCACACGCCAACTCAAGAAATCAAACAAACACCAAGCTCCCCCCGCAAACGAGTGAAAGTTGCTTGATCTAGGGGTTTGGTGAAAATATCGGCTAGTTGGACATGTGTGGGTACATGGATCAAAGCTATCTTCCCTTTCTCTACGTTGTCTCTCAGAAAATGATACCTCACTTCTATGTGCTTGGTTTTGGAATGGAGCACTGGGTTCTTTGCAACGCTTATGGCACTGGTGCTATCACATTGAAGTGGGACATGGGTATACTCCTCACCAAAGTCACTCATGGTGTATGTGATCCAAAGGAGCTGAGAGCAACAACTAGCTGCGGCCACATACTCTGCCTCGGTAGTGGATTGAGCAACACTCGACTGTTTGCGGGAAGACCAAGATACCAAAGAAGAACCCAAGAACTGGCAAGTCCCATAAGTGGACTTCCTATCCAACCGACACCCGGCAAAGTCCGCGTCTGAAAATCCATGAAGCACCAAAGAAGAAGATGCAGAGTACCAAAGGCCGAAGTCGGGAGTGTGTCGCAAATACCTGAAAATGCGCTTGACTGCTTGCCGATGCGAAGTACTCGGAGACGCTTGAAAACGAGCGCACAGACACACCGAGAATTGGATGTCCGGCCTCGTCGCCGTCAAGTAGAGGAGTGACCCGATCATGCTCCGGTACTCCTTCTGGTCCACGTGTTCACCTTCCTCGTCCGCATCAAGAGCTGTAGTCGTACTCATAGGCGTTGCCATAGCCTTGGAGTCCTCCATCTTGAACTTCCTCACAATGTCCTTGGTGTACTTAGCTTGACGCACAAATGTTCCTTCCTTTGATTGCTTGATTTGTAGCCCGAGGAAGAACTGCAACTCGCCCATCATACTCGTCTCAAATTCCCTGCTCATGTCTTCTGCAAACCTTGCAACAAGAGAGTTAGACGAGCCATCAAAGACAATATCATCCACGTATACCTGCACAATCAGGATATCTCTGCCCTGCCTGAGGAGAAACAAGGTCTGGTTGACCTTCCCCATCTCAAACCCTCTCTCAAACAGGAACCCCCTCAACCTACCATACCAAGCTCTAGGCGCCTGCTTCAACCCATACAGCGCCTTCCTCAACTTGTACACCCGGTGGGGGTACTTCTCACTCTCAAACCCCGGTGGTTGCCTCACAAACACCTCTTCCTCCAACACACCGTTCAGGAAAGCACTCTTCATATCCATCTGGTACAACTTGAACCCTTTAGCCACGGAAAAGGCTAGAAGGATCCTGATCGCCTCCAAACGAGCTACAGGAGCGAAAGTCTCCTCGTAGTCGATCCCCTCTTTCTGACTGTACCCCTGAGCAACAAGTCTCGACTTGTTCCTCACCACTTCTCCTTTCTCTCCCTCTTTATTTTTCCACACCCATTTTGTCCCAATCGGCTTACACCCTGGGGAGGGTCAACCAACACCCAAACTTGGTTCCTCTCAAAATTCTCCAACTCCTCATGCATCGAGTTAACCCAATTATGATCAGATAACGCGTGTCCAATGTCTTTGGGCTCAAAGGTGGCAACAAAAGCAGCATGAGCGAAATGAGAATTGTTCTGAACCCTCGACCGTGTAGTACGTTCATTCATGTCGCCGATGATTCTCGAAGCTAGGTGATCCACTTGCACTCGCCGGGGAGGTTCTCGCCTTGATGCTACCTCCCCCTCAACAGCAGCTTCGCCTTGATCTGGGTTTGTCGTTGTAGGTGTGGGAGAGGGTCCATTCTCGATCGTCGTCGAAGTAGTAGGTACATGTTCAGCCGCAGGCATCACACCGCCATCTTCATCATCTCCATGTTCATGCTCCTCCTCCTGAAAGATCTCCTCGCCAAGTTCGTCATCACCTGCACACTCAAAAACAAGCTGACTACGTGGCTGTGTCTCGTCGAAGGTTACCTCGCAAGTCTCCACGATTTGGTTAGTTTCAAGATTGAGCACACGAAATGCTCTAGAATGAGATGCATAACCAAAGAAAATGCCATCAACAGACCTAGCCTCGAACTTGTCCAACTTCTTCCCTTTCTTCAGAATGAAGCATTTACAACCAAAGACATGGAAGTGACTCACCTTGGGTGTGCGACCGTGCATCAACTCATAACAGGTTTTCTTCTTATGGACCCTGAGGTAGATCCTGTTCGACACATGGCACGCGGTATTGACCGCCTCAGCCCAGAACCTTCTCGGAGTCCTATGCTCGTCGAGCATCGTTCGAGCCATCTCGCACAAGGTCCTGTTTTTCCTTTCCACCACACCATTCTGGGGAGGCGTATACGGACTCGAAAACTGATGTTCAAGACCCAAGTCATGGCAACAGGTTTCGAAGCGAGAGTTTTTGAATTCCGAGCCATTGTCACTGCGGATCGCTCGTATGGCATCTCCGTGCCTCTCGTTTCTTAACCTCAAGACAAGATCTCGAACAAAACCAAACGTCTCCCCTTTCTCCTCAAGAAAGAACACCCACGCATACCGAGAGTAGTCGTCCACCACAACAAGGACATACCACTTCCCACCCGCAGATCGCACACGAGTTGGGCCAACAAGGTCCATATGGAGCAGCTCGCATGGACGCTCAGTCATCACATCGGTGAGAGGCGGGTGAGAAGAGGCTACCATCTTGGCATGCCTACACGGCGCACTAACCAACTCTTTCTCAAAACCTCAACCGTGGCAATCCTCAGACAAAATTGAGTTTACTCAAGCGAGACAAAAGGTCAAAGCTCAAGTGACCCAACTTCCTATGCCACTTCCACAACTCACTCGAAGAACCAGCCAAGAAGCAACGCTCCACACCAGAAGACTGAGAAAAATCAGCTCGGAACACTTGACCCTCGGGAACGACCATGCAAACAAGATCCCCCTGAGAATCTAAAATCCGAGAACCACCAGGCCGAAACAACACCTCAAAACCCTCATCCAACAACTAGGACATAGAAAGCAAATTGTATCCAAGCGATTGAACAAGAGCAACACGCCTGAGAGTGATCTTGTCACTTACCATAATCTCACCTTCTGACAGCACACGCCCTCGCCCATTGTCCCCAAAGGTGATGTACTTCTTTGTCACCACCGGGACGAGACTTGAGAACCACCACTTGTCTCCGGTCATATGCCTCGAGCAACCGGAGTCAATCAACCAAATGTTCTTCAAGTCTCCCACCTGAAATTCAAAAGCGAGCACGTGAGTGAACAAACGACTCAGCACTGGGGTTAGTACCAAAAGAGTAAAAACAGTGCCGAGCCATTTGCTCCAAAGTGGGGTTAGCACAAACCAAATCATCACGCCTATCAAAGCTACCACCACGGTAACCACCACGAGGGAACCAACCCTCTCTAGCTGGAG
Source organism: Cenchrus fungigraminus (assembly GCA_036936925.1). Taxonomy (NCBI): domain Eukaryota; kingdom Viridiplantae; phylum Streptophyta; class Magnoliopsida; order Poales; family Poaceae; genus Cenchrus; species Cenchrus fungigraminus. Next base: position 107,182,017 of record CM072774.1, on the reverse strand, counting down.
GAGGACGAAAGCCACAAAAGGGAAACCGTGGATCGTTCCTCCTCTCCATCTCAAAGCTACGACTCCTCCCACCCCCGTATTGAGCACGAGGTGGAGAACGCCTAGCAAACTGACCACCTGCAAACTTTCCAGACCAACCACCAGAACCACGACCTCCAGAACCAAACCGAGCATCCTCACGAGCACGAAACCCGACTCGCTGTCTGCCCAGACCTGCACCGGTCTGACCGGTGTAGCTCGGCCAGTAGCAGCACCTGCAGCCTTCCGGTCTCCCCAAGCCGGAACTATCCTCACAATCGCCTTGGCCCTGGGCATCTGCATACGAGGCTCAGGTACACCATTAGAGGGGTGGTACCTGTCCTTGTTAGCCCACTCTCTAGCCATTCTCTCCTCATGCTTCCTCTTGAAGCAAAACTCATCCTTCTGACCATCTCTTCCACAATACCCACAATGGAACTTTATGGGCTGTGGCTTAGGCTTAGGCTTGGGTTGGGGCTGCCCACTCGGCTTCTCACCCTTCTTCTCTCCTTCCTCACCTCCCTTTGGGCTCACAAACTTCACCGGTTTCTGAAAATCATTTGTTGGGTGAGGGAATATGGGTGGATATGGAGTAGTGTCAAGTTTGTTTCTGAGATGGTTAGGCTTGGGCTCAAACTTGTTCTTGTGTCTGTTTGATGGTGGGATAGGAATCTCTCCAACTCTCTCAACTCCCTCACCACAGTTCTCTCCAAGCTTGTCAGCCCCAAGTGCCTGACCATCATAGCGTTTAAAAGCCGCTATCATGATACGAAGCTGAGGCTCCTGACCCGACAACCAGCTCATACATTTTCTCAGCTCATCATTCTCATCCTGCAAGCGATCAACATAATGTGCAAGCTCCAAATTCTTAACCGCATGCAATTCACAAGTAGAGCAAGAAGTGGGAATAGGCTCTTTCAACTTAGCCTCAAGCGAAACAGTGTAAGCATGCATCTCATCAATCTTTCCATGCAAAACAGGGTAAGAAGTGCAAGCACCTAGCAAAGCAGGTCTAGACTTAAGCTCAGCCACTTCAACCCTAAGCATATCTAGTTCATCACAAGTAGAAGCATGCTTATCCTTAAGAGCAGTAAGATCAGCTAGGTACACAGAGCAATCACAGCAATCAATCTCATCAGAAACCACAGGAGAAGCCTTAAGTGAATCAATCTCAAGCTTAGCATCTAGGTTCTGGGTTTCTAGCTCAGCCACACGGTTCCTAGCATCTTCTAGTGAGGCCCTAAGCTCTTTCCTCATCTTCTTGGCCTCTCTAAGCATGTGATCGCGGTTATCAAGCAAGTCAACCAACTCATCATTCTCCTTGCGCAAAGAAGAGAGCTCATCACATACCTCATCCTCGGAGTCAGAGTCCGAGTCACTCTGGTGGCTCTTCTTGCTGCCGGAGCTACGGGCCATGCCGCAGAAGCCATCTCCCGCGAAGCAGCTCAACCCGCTCAAGTTCCTGGATGACTTCTTGTTCTTGCGCCGATCACCTTCATCTTCACTGCTACTCGAGCTCGAGGAAGAGTAGGCGGAGCTGGAGTAGACGTCGCTCGCTCCGACCATTGCTCGGTCCTTCCTGCCGCGGCCATCCTTCTTCCTCGACCGTCGCTCGTCCTTGTGCTTGTTCTTGTGCTTGTGATCGCGCCTCGATCGGTACTTGCCATCCTTGCTCGATCGGTGCCTGTAGCCGTCCTTGTAGCCGTCCTTGTTCTCCGTCTTCTCAGGGCAGTCGGCGACGAAGTGTCCTGGCTTGCCGCACTGAAAGCACGTCCGTGCTGTCCTCCTCGTGTTCACCCGGTTCTCGTGCAGCCTCTCGAACCGCCTGGTTAGCAACGCCAGCTCGTCCTCTCCAAGCACGTCGAACTCCTCGTCTGGCAAAGACATCAAAGAAGACAGAGAGTACATCCTGGAGGATGCGTTAGCGTTAGACTTAGCTCCTTTGCCACTAACGAGAGCGAGACTATGAGAATCAGTCGGGCTCTCGATCTTGGCTGTCATACCACGGTCCAACTCAGCCGACTTGAGCTTCGAGAACAGCTCGTTCACCGTCAAGGTGTCATACTTCTCGGACTCAACCATAGCCTCAAACTTCCCGTCCCATACGGTACGATCCAACAAGTGCAAGAGCTTCACGGCTCTATCATGATCATTGTATGGGAGGACGTCCACATTGGCTCTCATGTTGTTCACAACGACCGTAAATCGCTGGAAAAGGGCATCGACGGACTCGCCGGGGAGATGAGTGAAGTTCTCGTACTCTCTCCGGTAAGTCACGTACATCCGAGCCTGAACCTGAGCATTCCCAGCATGAGCATCCTTCAACTGCTCCCAAATCCTACAAGCTAAGTCCTCTGTCTGAACCCGATCGAATTCAGGCTGACACAGAGCACGAAACAAGTAGTCGACAGCCTTCTTGTTGGCTTTGAACATATCCCTCGATCCTGGAGCAAGGAAGTTCATCGGATGAACATAAGCTGTGTTCACCGTGACATCCCAAAGGATCTGACCCTTTCCGCGGAGGAACGCCGCCATCCGCCTTTGCCACATCTGGTAGTTCTTCCCATCGAAGTGCGGAGGACCCGAACCCCGTTCCTGGTACGCCATCTTTGGATCTTAGACTGGTAAGAGTCAATAAAGACCCGAACCGGCTCTGATACCAATTGAAGGACCGATTAGGCGAACCAGAGAGGGGGGGAGTGAATGGGAGCCGATAAAAATTCTTCTCGAAGGAGATGGGAACTCCAACAAGATGAACACGGCTTCCAACACTCGTCTCCGACTCAGCTACCCAAGTTGGTCAAGACCACACAGCCACTGGAGTGCTACTGGTCCTAGGAACCAACACTCAACCTTCCGAGCCAAAACTCACCAAACCACACAGCGGAAACTTGCACGGCTTGCTGCCTGTGCTACACTGGTCAGACCGATGACCTGAGCCGGTCAGACCGGTGACACCGATCAGACCGGTGGACAGAGCCGGTCAGGCCGGTGGCTACAGCAGCCGCACAGCAAACGTTCCAGGAAGCCTCAGTGACTCCTCTAGGCCCTGGAACAAAAACCACCACGAAACACAACCTGTGAGGAAGAAGAACCCCTCACAAAACCTAGCAAAACAACTCCAAGCACGCCAAGAACTGACCAGCAGAACCACGGGACAAAACCACACGGACAAGGCTGTCCCCCGAGACAAAAACCCACCAAGGGCTAGCACCGGTCAGACCGGTTAATAGCACCGGTCAGACCGGTCGTGCCTGGGCAGCTCGGAATGAACAGCGCCCACGAGTCAACTCCCCCAAATCCAACTCCCGATTTCCCGATTCACTCCACGGATTCGCACAAGACTTTGGGGATAGTAGGAACACCTCATGGGTACTCCATAGCCAAGATTTGGTCCACCAAAACTTGTTGAATCAAGAGGAATCGAAGGATTTCCGCCAAGAACACCACGAACCCTAGAACCACGAAAACCCCAAAATTGAGCCCCTTTACTCACGGATTTGGGAGGGAGATCAAAGAGAAAAGAACCACGAGGGGTTCATGCATACATCCCCCACCAAATCCCAAAGAGAAAGGTCTCAAAACCGCCACAAGAAATTCGCCAAGAAAAGCCTCCGAAAATCACCAAAAAGGAGAAACGGGAAAGACACATCCAAGCCTTGAGGAACCACGCCGAATCATCTATACATAGCAAAGAGGTTCATACAAGGTCTAGCTTGCCGCCCGATCATCCTTCCCTCTCACAAGATCTCACCATGAAGCTCTCAAGCTAGTCCTACAAAAATCCTAAGGAAATAGGAAGGAAAATAGGAAAACCAAATGAGCTAGGGTTCCAAGAGATGGCTGCCATCCTCTCACCCCTTGGGTTATATGGAGGCAACCGAAAGACGAAAATACCCTTACTAGCTAACTAGGGATACATGCCCCTCGAGGGCGAAATTGGAAGTCTTTGTCTTCGCACCATCGGACGGATGCCCAGCGACCGCAAACTTGCTTAGCCTCGACGCAAGCCTTGCGATCCCGACGCGTGTCCTCCGCTTTGAAGATTCCGGACTGCGTCGTCGCACACCGGTCAGACCGGTGCTCCTCACCGGTCAGACCGGTACCCACCGGTCAGACCGGTCAGACCCACCGGTCAGACTGGTCTGGAGCTGCTGCACCTCCGTCTTAGGTTCTTCGGTCTTGGCTTTGTGGATCAACCAAGGAACCCAGTGATTTTCTGGTGAACCACCAGAAACCCCGCGAACTCGGTGTAGCCTCCGCCAATCACCACTCATGACTCGGCTCCCACGTAGTCCCGGCTCGACCTTGGTTTTGAGGCTCAACCAAGAAACTGTCCATGACTTCATCTTGCCGTTCTTGCCACCATGCGGCCCGCACTTGACCCCGCTGGCCACCGGGTCCCTCGAACCAAGCCTACTTGTCTTCTCCACACCTGGAGGCCTCACCGGCAATGACCTTTCACGCTTGTTCTTCACCTGCACCTGCACCAGTCAAGCCGCAACCTGCACCTGCAATACTTAGCCAAGAATCAGTCCACACCACGTTGTCAATCACTCATCACACTAGGAGCTGTGGAGGACGGACGACGCCCAGCCTGGAGATGCGTTGCCACTACCGGATGTTGGCCTCGCTCAGCAAACACGCACACACTCAACTCTCACTGGAACACGACAGGGAGCTCGAGCACTCGACAATGGCGACGAACGCCGCGGCCGCGGTAACAGCCAGTATCTTGGCGACTCTATTCTCTGAACTTGGCAACGAGTACAGGGGAGCCTGGGGCTTACATATAGTCCAGGCAACGCACGGAGCCAATCTCCACATCCGGCCATTGAGTACGATCCGCAGAACGCGCTCAGCCGTGACCGCGAGCCGTTGCACCACCAGGTCATGGTGGCTTCCTCCGCAATAATCTGCGCCACGCACACCACTAGCACCATGTACTCTATGACTCAATCAAACAGCGCAGCCGGCGGCGGAACTAACTCATGCACGCACTGCTCTAAACCTGGAACGCGACGCAACGCAATCTCACATAGCCGCAGCTATTCAGCAGGCAGCGGTACACGCGCGTACATGACTCGACCTTGCCGCAGCTACTCTTCAGGCACACAGACGCGCATGCACACAACATGACACACACGTGTCATGCAACGTACTAACTAACACACACGCCAGGAACACACCATGACATGTTTATTTCCAACAATCTCCCCCCAAACACGACATGGAGCATCACAGCAGCATCGGCTCCTCGTCGACGTCGACCAGCAGTGCCCTCTCCTTCTTCTTCAACAAGCAGTCCCGCGCCATGTGACCGTGCACAACGCAGTTGAAGCAGTTGCCTCGGTAGCGGCTCCTACCGCGTCCCGAGCACATGCTACTGCCATCATCATCGTCGTCATCACGATCTCCACCAAGACCGCCGCCCATCACCCTTCGACTTGTCACGAACCTCGCTGCAGCCATCTCCTTCCTCGTCGGCGACACAACACGCCACTCCTTCTTCATCTTCGGCAACACATGTCGCTCCTTCTTCATATTCCGCGACACCTGCCACTTCTCCGTCTCCGGCGACACACGCCGTCTTCTTCGGCTCCGGCGACACACACGCCGCTGAGCACTTCTTGCCCGGCAAGATCGACGCACGATCCGCTGCCGTGCATCTCCCTTGGGTGACCATGCATAGGCTGACACATGGCCGGGCGACCTCGCTGCACCGCCACCACTCAACGCCATCACGCTGCCGGCCTCCACCAGCGTGCCTCCGGCGAGTCGGCGACGGGAATGAATCTCATGATAAACTAGGTCTTGATACCAAATGTTGGCCTCACTCAAGAAACACAGACACACTCAACTCTCACTAGAACTTGACAGGGAGCTCGAGTACTCGACAATGGCGACGAACGCCGTGGCCGCGGTAACGGCCAGTATCTTGGCGACTCTTTTCTCTGAACTTGGCAACGAGTACAGGGGAGCCTGGGGCTTACATATAGGCCAGGCAATGCACAGAGCCAATCTCCACGTCCGGCCGTTGCACATGATCCGTGGAACGCGCTCAGCTGTGACTGCGAGCCGTTGCTCCACCAGGCCATGGCGGCTTCCTCCGCAATAATCTGCGCCACGCACACCACTCGCACCATGTACTCTACGACTCAATCAAACAGCGCAGCCGGTGGCGGGACTAACTCACGCACGCACTGCTATAAACCTGGAACGCGACGCAATGCATTCTTGTGACTGGGACAACAACGGCCGCACCAGCCTTTGAACCGCGAGCACGGCCTGCCTGCGCTGCACCACGACGCCAGGCCGCTGCCTCAGCTTCTTGAGTTGCAGCCTCCATCCACCTCGCCCTTGACATGTCCGACAGAATGCCAAAACACCCCATCGAGCCCCTAGGTAAGCCAATGTCATGAACTGATGACTATCTCTCAGAGACTATGGAGCGCGAATGAGTGGGCAATTGGTATGGGTAAATGATATTAGGCTTAGTTGGGCTTAAACGCGTAAAGGCACCGGACAGCTCTTGTAACAGATAGGAAGGAACTACTCCCCAGTTCAAACTCTAATTGAGACAGACTCAACAAACTTGGTCAGTGCATTACAATCAAGTTCATTTGATCAAGCCCCGGGTGGTGTTATATTGAAAGAAGTGCATGATGTGCTAGATTTCCTTTTTGCTATCGAAAGTATTTGTTTTGTACCACATTCATGTAACCAATGCGCACATGCGCTTGCTCATTCTGGTTTAGTTAGGGACCCAGGTAAGCCAGTTGTGTGGGATGACCCCCTCCCGCTCTTTGTAAGATCTTTGGTGGATGGTGATCGCACTGATCACTCGTCTCTTGAATAAAGGAATGAGCATTATGGTTTCAAAAAAAAACTCTGTTTCCCCTTCTTCACGGTTCATCGCCGTGTTCTATCTGCCTTCCCCAAAGTCTAGTTATCAAACCATTTCCTTCCCAAATTACCTAACTAGTTCATAACAATTGGTCATCATAGCCTTTCCACCCACTCGGATCACTAGAAATTTTTTCTCAATCATCGAATCAATGCTGGCGCCAAGGAAACCGATGAAGCTACAGACGCAGATGGCAGATTCCATTGAATCCCTTTCTACCAAGTTCGATGGTTTTGATCAGATGTTGCAGAAGATCCTCAACAAGGTCTTGGTGATGGAGGTGAAGCAGACGAAGGCTGATAAGTCGATTAGGACGCTTCTGAGCAAAGCTGATGATGCCGCGGTACGCCTGCTCCGCCTCGAGATGCCACCGCCCCCTCCGCCGCAGCAGCCACCATAACTACCTCCTCGACCACCGCAAGCGTGGATCAATCCCTTCGACCTCAACCTAGCTCCAGGAGACAGGATGCGCCCATCTGCATCCGCGGAGGAGCGGCCCAGCGGGCACCACATGGAGCACAGTCACCGGGATGTGGGCGGTGGGATCCTCGGGTCTCATCCGCCACACCCGGTCATGGGTACATAACATCCACCAAATCCAAGAGTGTTTGATCTGCACATGGGTTCCCATTCTAGTTCTGCTCATCATGGTCACAAGCCTAAGATGAATTTCCCTATCTTCGATGGCACCAACCCTAGGTTGTGGAAGGACAAGTGTGAATCCTATTTTGAGATTTTTGGTGTGAGTAATGCTCTTAAACCTAGGTTTGCTGCTTTTAATTTCTCTGGGGTTGCTGAGGCTTGGCTTCAAACTGTTGAAATGAGTGGCAGATTCACTAGTTGGGAGAAGTTGCATCAAGCTATTTGTGATAGGTTTGATAGGGACCAGTATCAGTTACACATGAAACACCTAGATAACCTGAGGCAAACCACTTATGTAGCAATTAGCACATAATATTTTGCTTTATAACCCAACCTATGATGATACATTCCTTGTGGTTCGATTTCTCAAGTGTCTTAAAGAAGAAATTCGATCACCAATTGCTTTATATCGCCCAAAGGATGTAGATACTGATAGTGCTCTTTCCTTGTTGCAGGAAGAGGAGTTGGAGTCTAGAAGGAAACATTCAGGGTACAAAATTGAGAATAAGGAGTTTAGCAAATCTGGTAGTAGGGTTTTCACTGCTATGGATAAAGCTAAACCTCCTTACAAGAAAGAAGATTCAAGGGAAGGGGACAAGAACCCATCTGATGACAAAATGGCTGCCTTATTGGCTCACAGGAAGGCTAAGATTCCAATTCACATTCTCCAAGAAATTATGGAAGTCTTTCGGTTGCAGAATGAATCTGTCTCTGATGAATCTTCCTCTGAACCTGAAACTACTGAAGATTGTATAATGGCTCTCCAACCTGATCGCAAGTTGAAGCAGCAGAACAGAAAAAGGAATACAATGAAATTTCATGGGATGGTGGGAAAACAAGATCTATTGATTCTCTTAGATTCTGGGAGTGCTGGGTCATTCATCAGTGAAGTTGTAGCTGATCAGTTCCAATCAAAGTTGCAGACATGTGAAGAATTAAAATTTGCAACAGTTGATGGATCTCCAATGATGTCTGACAAATGCATTCCAAATTTCTAGTGGGTTATTCAAGGCAATTCATTCTCCTATACCACAAGGGTCCTTCCATTAAAATGCTTTGATATGATTATAGGTGCTGATTGGCTGAGTGACCATAGTCCCACTTGGGTCCATTGGAAGAATAAACAAATGAGATTTTTATTGAATGGAAAGAGAGTGTTGATACAGGGCATTAAAGAAACAATTACTTCTAGTAAGGGGATTGGTGTGAGAAAGTTGAAGGGTCTGCTGCATAGGAAGGCAGTCACTCACTGTGTTGAGCTTCAACAAGTGTCTGCACACCATAACCAGCAAGTAGTTCACTGTGTCACTACACTCCAGAAGCTATCTTGGAAACAAACACTACACCACCACAAATTGCTGCTGTAGTCCAAAACCCTCAAGACCTCTTCAAAGAACCAAATGAGTTACCACCTCAAAGAGAGGATGATCACCATATTCCTTTGTTATCAGGGGCTCAACCTGTCAATATTAGGCCATACAGATATTCTCCAAAACAAAAAAATGAGATAGAGAGACAGATTAAAGAGATGATGACCATTGGGGTGATTCAGCATAGTTGCAGCCCATTTGCCTCCCCTGTATTATTGGTCAAGAAAAAAGATGGGTCTTGGCGCTTTTGTGTAGACTTGCCAATGCCCTAGCTTCCTTCCAAAGACTTGCCAAGGGTGATGAGATGAAAACTGCTTTTAGAACTCATATTGGATTATATGAATTCAGAGTGATACCTTTCGCTTGACCAATGCCCTAGCTTCCTTCCAAAGTATCATGAACAAGATCTTTTTAGACCTCCTGAGAAAATGTGTACTAGTTTTCATGGATGATATTTTGATCTATAGTACAAATTTAGAAGATCACACTCAACATTTACAGCAAGTATTGGAAAGTCTTCAAGAACATAAATTCTTTGTCAAGAAATCCAAGTGTGTGTTTGGACAGCAGCAGTTGGAATATCTAGGTCACTTGATCACAGCAAATGGAGTGGCTACTGAGCCGTCCAAAATTGAAGCTGTCAAGCACTGGCCAATACCAACAAATGTCAAGCAGTTAAGAGGATTCTTGGGTCTCACAGGCATGTCATAAAGCATTTCATAAAGCATTATGGTATGTTAAGTTCTCCCTTGACATAGCTCCTTAATAAAGGTGTGCTATTCCAATGGACACCCATAACCCATGAAGCATTCATAACACTCAAGCAAGCTTTAATTCAAGCACCAGTCTTAGTTGTGCCTGATTTCAGTAAACCATTTACAGTGGAAACTGATGCAAGTGATGCTGGTTTTGGAGCTGTGTTAATGCAAGAAGGCCATCCTATATCTTATCTGAGCAAACCTATACATTGTAAGAACAAGGCCCTGTGTACTTATGAAAAGGAGTGCATGGCACTTTTGTTAGCTGTTGAAAAATGGAGAGCATATTTACAAAACCAACAATTCCTTATTCTGATTGATCACAGAAATCTGTTATTTCTGACTGAGCAAAAAGCTACAACTAGACTTCAACAGAAGGCTCTACTTAAACTCATGGATTTAAACTTTAAGATCCAATACAAGAAAGGTACAACAAATACTACTACTAATGCACTTTCTAGATACCCTGAGCAAAATCTAGCAGAAATACAGGCTACACTACAAAAAACCTTGTGGTCTATGACGGTCGATTTTCGTCACGGATCATCAAAATTTTGTCATAAAACGACATCTATGACGAAATTTCAGAACGTCATGTATTGAGTGTCACAGATTAAGCACCGTGACGAACTATCGTTTTCGTCATAGATTAGCGTGATCCATGACGTTCTCAAGCCGTCATAGATTGGTGTAAAGCCCATTGAACCCAGCCCAAAGCCCAAAATCTGTGATGAAGGTGATCGTCATGGATTAACTTGCCACATCACTTGTAGAGATGAGTTGGCTGCTGATGTGGATGCGGACATAGCAAATGATGACATGGCAGTTGATGAGGTGGCAGCCACATGGCAGATGACGTGGTAGCAACATGGCTGTCACGTGACGCTGATGTGGCAGCCACGTGGTGCTGATGTGGCAGCCACGTGGCGCTGACGTGGCCAAATTCAATATCGATCGTAATTCCACAAACCAGATTACAACAATAATGCCACACAATTCAATAATAATTCTTAAATTAATAAATCCCCAGTACATTCACACCACCTCAATGGCAAACAAAATATAATTTCTGTCACACAACTAGCACTTAAATACTAGCAGATTCATCTCACAGGTTATCATTTCTACCACTACAAGTATACAACCATTCAATAAACATCAAGTTTAATTTGGTTTCAGCTACAGCCATCAACCATCTCGATCATATCTCCAGTGAAGCAAATTGGTAGCCCCATAGCAACTATGTGCCAGCAAGGTCCAGCAAGGTCGAGGTGCCTCTGCTCCTCCTGCCAACAAGCATAAAATTCAGTGAGCAAATGACATCAGTGTTCAGTTTACAGAATGGAATCATCAAATTCAAAGATAAGAGTTTGGGTTGGGAATAATAGCTTGGCTCAAAATCATATTCTCCAAGCTTTACATTCTAGTGGTATTGGGGGCCATTCTAGCATTCAAGCAACATATCACATAATTAAATCACTGTTCTCCTGGCCTAAAATGAAAGCAACAGTCATTAGCTTTGTGCAATCTTATGAAATATGCCAGCAAGCCAAGTCTGAGCATGTGAAGCTCCCTGGGTTGTTACAACCACTGCCAGTTCCACAAAAACCTTGGGCAACAGTCATTTTGGCTTTCATTGAAGGACTTCCAAAATCTCAGGGCTTTAATGCCATTTTAGTAGTGGTGGACAAATTTACAAAGTATGCCCATTTCTTACCATTGGCTCATCCTTTCACAGCTTTATCTGTGGCTTAGCTATACTTTAACAGTGTCTATAAGCTGCATGGTTTGCCTGAAGCAATTGTGTCAGATCGTGACAGGATCTTCGCCATCAATCTATGGTAGGAACTTTTTAAGCTAACAGACACTAAATTGTTGATGAGTTCCTCTTACCATCCTCAAACAGATGGTCAAACCGAAAGGCTCAATCAATGTTTAGAGGCCTTCTTAAGATGTTCAGTGCATTCCTATGGAGTAAGTGGATTTCTTTGGTTGAGTATTGGCACAACACTACCTTCCATACTGCTCTAGGGTTAACTCCATTTGAGGTATTATATGGTCATCCTCCTCAGCATTTTGGAATCACAAACCCATTAGAATGCACTATTCCTGATTTGGACAACTGGTTATAGGACATAGATTTTCTCACTAAGCTCATCCAACAACAGTCACTCCTGGCTCAACAGAGAATGAAGGCATAGGCTGACTCTCATCGTTCTGAAAGAGAATTTGTTGTGGATGATCTGGTTTACCTGAAGCTGCAACCCCATATTCAGTCTTCTGTTGCCCCAAGAAGTAACCATAAGCTCTCCTTCAAATACTATGGACCTTTTAAAGTGGTTCAGAGAATTAGTGCAGTCACCTACAAGTTGCAGTTGCCAGAGAACGCTAAAATTCATCCCATGGTGCATGTCTCCCAGCTTAAGCGTCACATTACTGCACCAGATAAGGCAACTACTGATCTGTCATCAGTCACATTACTGCACCAGATAAGGCAACTACTAATCTGTCATCAGTTTCCACTGATCCTACTGAACCAATAGATCCAATAGCTGTCATTCAAAGAGTTTTCAAGAGTAAAGGAGGAGCAACTGAGATGAAGATTCTGGTGCAATCGGATTCTCCATCCAGACTTTTGACATGGGAAGATGAACGAGACATGCGTCGCAGGTTTCCGGAAGCTCCAGCTTGGGGACAAGGTGCGCATTAAGGGAATGGGAGTGTCATGAACTGATGACTATCTCTCGGAGACTATGGAGCGCGAATGAGTGGGCCATTAGTATGGGTAAATGATATTGGGCTTAGTTGGGCTTAAATGCGTAAAGGCCCATTGGGTCAGAGCCTTGTCGGTGCCCATATAAGCACCGAACAGCTCTTGTCACAGATAGGAAGGAACTGCTCCCCCGTTCGAACTCTGTTTCCCCTTCTTCTTCGCGGTTCATCGCCGTGTTCTATCTGCCTTCCCCAAATTCCAGTTATCAAACCATTTCCTTCCCAAATTACCTAACTAGTTCATAACAGCCAAGTCCCCATCTTGCCGTCCCTGTGTGTGCCGGCCTTCGCGCCGAGGAGCCTTGTCGCGCTGCTCCACCCGCGTCGCCGTCACCATGTCCTGTCCGGCCTTCACGCCGTGAGCAAGTCCATGCAGGTTCCTCGCCGGAGCTGCGCGCCGTCCTCCCGTCGTCACCTTGCTCCCTGCTCCTTCTCTGTCTTGCAGCGCGCCTCCCTTCTCCTTTGCTTCCATCGCACCAACACAGCAGAGCAACACGGCTCTCCTCTGTTTTTCCCATAGCAAACACTAGCAGTTTTTTGCATCTTGCCTCTCTCGGCAAGCAAACAGGCCAGTAGCTAACTTCCTCCCCATGCGCCACATTCCTCTCTCTCTGTTCTTCCACCTGAGGCAACTGAAGAAGGAAGCCTTTCCACCCTCCTGATCAACTTCACTGATCTACAGCCCAAAATCCTTCTCTTTCATCTTCAAACGACAGTCACCAGTAGCACTTTTGTTTTCACCAGAAGTCCATCCAGCAGCGCGTTAACAACATGCTAACAACTCCTCAGCTGATCTGATAACCACCTTGAGCCTTAATCTTTCTTGCCTGGGCATTGCTCGCTGCCGAGCTGTGTGCCAACTGCCAAGGCTCTAACCTGCTGAACCTGTAGTGCTAGGCTGCTAACAATCAGTCCTTATCCAAGCAATCAGTAGACCATGCTAATGTTTCCTAATCCTATCCGCGTGTGACTCATGGTGCACAGTGGAACTAACATGTGACCCTCTAACTTGCTGGCTTGTGTCTTTTATGCTTCATCGCAATTAACTAAATCAGAAAGTATTTCTATATTTGAAAATCAATAATAAATTGACTCTAGCTTAGAAAAATATGAAACCGGTTTCATTATTTTTTCTAAAAACATGAAGCACCCGTTAGATTGGCAGTTGGAGTTAATTTGTTCTTTATTGCTTCTCTTTGGAGTTTATTTGCGAATAGATCCTCGGTATTTATTTTATTTACATATCTAGGATTTGGAGGACTCGGAGGATCTCGAAGACTCGAGCTACTTCAGGAGAAGATCAAGCGAGAGATAGTCCAGGTTCACGCCCATCCGATTTGAACTCCTATTAGGCATTGCTTATTAGAATGCTAACACTTTATTACTCGCATGATGCTGACGATGAACCTTGCACAGCCTTACTTTATACCTTATACCTTGATGTCCTACTACTGCTATATATGCGTGTATAAAGCTGAGCTGCGCTTGCATGTGTATGGGTTATTGTGATTAGGATTTTTGGCATGAGTGGGAGGCTACTTACCCCTGGAGAAGGTTCCAATGATTCCCTAGCTAGATGATGCAGGACTGTTTGGAGTTGAGTTTGGAGAGGGTAGGCCGGACACACTCCTGCATGGAGGTGCGCCGGGCCCTGTCATTTAGCGATCCTAGTCTCCGAGACCCTTGACACCACTGGTCGGGGTTTGAGAGTGTGTGAGGAGAGGGTAGGCCGAACACGCTCCATGTGTAGGTGTGTCAGGCCTGGTCATTTACCGACCCTAGTCTCCCGTACACTCTACACCTTTGACTTGGTTTTGAGACTCACAGTTCCGGCAGAATGGTACCGCCTTAGTTAGAGAGTCTTGGATGTGGGACGAGTCACAATGGATGTCATGAGATGAAGACGGGTGCTGGAGAGCTATGACTGGCTCGAGGTTGTGGAAATGGGAACCTGGTGTGCCAAGACTACCCGATGAGATGTGAGATTGGGAGGGATGAAGTTATTTTATTTCCATGTTGTTGCTGCTGCTTAGGAAAACCCGAGCCTACTTCTTGACTGCATCTACTACCATTAGATTTAGGCCACTTAAAGGTGCAAACGGATGGTGACGTGAACCTATCCCATTCCTTAGGAATAGTTTGTGAGTGTGCAGGATTGGACTTGGAGTGAGAGTCTGAATATGAAGAATCCATGAAGGAAGGGTTGCGTTGTTTCGCTCAAGGATGCCTGTGGTGAAGATTGATGATAAAGACTTGAAGTCCTAGCTACCACTACGTAGAATTTCTACTTGTTGTTTGGCCCAAGGGGCTTGTACTAAAATCATATATTGAGTTGTTTCGGATGTAAATACTCTATTTTGTACTCTGTTTTCGATGTATGGAAATGATATTTTGCTAAGATGAGTTATGTACATGATAGCTACTAATCGAAGGACTATCCCAACAAGGGTACAAAGAGTCAGATTTTCAGAAATGAAAATTCCAGTTCGTCACACATACTATGGTAACAGTAATCATCATCGAATCAGTCGGCGACCACAGGCAGAGCCAAGGTATGCGCATGCACTGTTACCACCGATTCATATTATGGTAATAGTAACCATCACCGAATCAGTCGGTGATCGTCAGCTCAACTTAGATCGGCTCAAAATTGGATCAGTGTAAATTTGGATGATAAATAGCCTGCACTGATTCATACGGTGGCTATAGTAACAAGGGCAGTGGATGAGTCGGTGATACATAGAAAACTTCAATGGCTATGTAACGGCTAGTTCTTTGAGTTGGGGCTATTTATACCCCATTGCCCGGTCATTTGAAGTGTGTTATCTTGGAGAAGCTATAGGTTTGGTTGTCGCATACACACAAGTGCTCTAGCCACCAAAGTGCTAGAGAGAAGATTAAGGCAATTAGCATTAGTCTTAGGTCCTAGTTAGTGCTAGTTTAGGCCTATTAGCACATTGATTTAGGGATTAGCCTAGATTTTGGCGATGTTTGCATGCCTCCTTTTGTATTGATGCTTGTGCACACAAAGAATTATAAATTTGGGGTTTGTAAGTCTTGTGAGACCCTCCAACCGCGTTTGTGAAGTGGCCACCGGTGCTTGTGATAGGGAGGAGAGGGCCTAGGCGTTTTCCGGAAGCTCTACAAAGTGAAGAGCGGCAAGGAGCATCCGGAAAAGGCTAGGCGGAGACCCACTTGCGCATGGGGAAGGCCCGTCGGCTATCCTAAGGAGTTATTTGACCCGGGAGTTTATGTCCTTGCACGGGCATTCCCTTTGAGATGGGCTCCAACAATGAGGACTAATGGAAAGCTTTGCTTTCCGATACCTCGGTAAAAATCACCTTGTCGTCAAGCCGGGAGTTTGACTTCTCTACCTCATTTACTTCTGCATTTCTTATTGCACTTACAATTCCGCATTTACCTTTCCTAGAATTGTCATGTGTAGTTTATAGGATTGGAACCTAGGATGCAAAACTCTTTTGCTTAGATATAGAAACACATAAAAATCTATTCTAATTTCTATCGAGCTTTAGTTTTTTTAGAACACCCAATTCAGCCTCCCTCTTAGGGTGTCATGGTCCCTTCATCACCAAAGAGCAATGCCTGAGAATTATTGGTTTCATACATTGATTGTACAAGATACATCTTTTGGGTTATAGTTTATATACACAGCTCCACACCTTAATTCTGAGGGCTTTAGTATTTGTTGCAATCAACGACTAGTCTCATCCGGAATATTGTACTGGCTATACGCATATATATCAGACAAATGCATATATACCCAACAAAAATAACACATTTATTAAAGTTGCTCCATGCATCAATCGAACATCATGTTTATCATCAGCACATTTTCAGTGTCAACACCAGGTCTACAGAGAGTTAACAAAACCATCATAATCTCCTCCATCTTAGTAGCACCGATCTATGAAGATCATGGCACCGAGTCCCCTACTTGTGTGTGCCTTAATTTCCATCCCATGGCATCATGCATAGGCATCGGCCGCCCTACACCGAACTCTTATAGTGACTGTAACAGTTGTACTTGCTAGTATTAACATTCCTATTTCATCACGTTGCTAGTTACGTAATCGCACTTTAGAAAACATTATAAAAGGACTGTTATGCATAATCGAGAATAATCCATGCATTGTCTTTTAATAAGCTAAATGATTCCACATGAGAAGCTTGAAAGAAAGTAAATGATCGAACGGAGTAGCTTTAATTTCTTCCTCCGAGTATCCTACACACAAACAAAGAAAACATCATCAATCAAACATTTTTTTTTGTTGCAAATAGATTCTCGGTAAGACCATCTCCAAGACTTCTCTAAATCCCTTCCTAATACTTGATTTTGAGCAAGATGAGAAAAACGCATCTCCAACAACTCCTAATCCATCATCGTAATCTTTTAGGACTCCTATTCACCCCGTTACGCATAAAGTTATGCACTTTTAAATCGTGCCTAATCTAAAGGTGGAAGGGCGTGGAAAGAATAAAGAGTAGGAAAGGGTTCCTAATGCAAATGTATAAGAGAGAAAGAATATATGAAAGTGGTTAGGATAATTTACAAATTGGATAGGATTTTTGATGTAAAATGTCTTCTATATTTTAGCAGTGGATTATTAAAAACTCTTGGAGATGACCTTCTTTATTCCTTCTAATACTTTTTTAAAAGTTGTAAAATATCATATTTTTGGGAAGAAAATATTAGGTACTCTTGGAGATGCTCTAACAACAGCCTTTCTACTCCAGAAAGCTCCACCCATCTCCGCTGCTATAACCACCACCATGGCTTCGCCGTAGTGGGTGGTGGTTTCTCCCAGACGCCAGGCTGCTCGGCATGGCACCACCGAGCTAGATTGAGCTCGGCAAGGATTAGCGCCTTGCTGAGCTGGTAAAAAACTGGAAGTTTGAAGAAGGTCTCAAGTTCCAAACCAAGGTTCATCTCACCACTGACCGAGCTGTCCACCACACCTCTCCCCGGTTGGTTCTTTCTCCTTGTTGGCTGTCTTTCGGAGATCTGTCAGAAGACCTGCTGGGTTTCATGTTTCCTTCAACGTTTAGGCTCACAGAAAAATCTGTCAGCCTTGCTCTATTCGCTTGCCTGGGCGGAACACCTGCTGCATTTCATGTTTCCTTCGTCAAAGATAGGCATTTCAGATTTGAGGTTTCTTGCAAAGCTGTGGGTTTCATGATCTGTGAGCTCAAGAGAGTTATTTCAGAACACTTAGACATCTATTTTCATCTTTGGAGAGATGGTGGTGATCACTGGATCAGGGAGGAGCATAAAAGGTTACAAAAGGAAGCACAAAGTTGGACTAAAGTTTCTTATGAGGAAAAGAAGAAAAACCAACCAGTTGCAGGTTTCAGGACAAGAATGTCAGGTTCTGTGAGAAGACTGTTCAGGATTCCCCGGTCAAAAAATCAGTACATCGTGAGGAGTTAGGTGGAGCAGCAATACAGCCCATCAGATATGGAGCTTCGAGTGCAACCTGCAATCGTCTCGGAACCCTGTCTTCCAGGGGATCAGTTTCGGAGAAAACTCAAACTGCAACAATGGAGTTCTTCATCGCCGGCAGGGGAAAGAGCCAGAGGTAGAAGTTGAAGCCCAATTTCAAATTCCTTGCGATAGGATTTTTGGAACACTCAAGCGTACATTCAGCATTGATGACAAAGTTCACAGTAAGGCCAGTCTCAGTGGCAGTTTCACGGGCACTATTATCAAAACTGCCACATCAGCTTTTCAACACGATGAAATTGTCACTCTCAATGCATAATTTCATTGCACAATTTCATAGACAAAATTCACCATTTAAATCTTGCATTGTGTTATGATCAAGTGTGGCATGAGAATTATCTAGCCTTTTGCAACAAGTTTGAGCATCAATTAACTTCAATATTCATCCATTATACCTTTCTTTTTTCTTTTGATTTTCTTCTTTTCTTATCCTTTTCTCCCTTCTTTGTTGCTCCTTATCCGATTCCTCCTTGACTCATCCTTATCCTTTCTTCAAGCTCGAGCCTTGTGATGTTGCTTTTTCTCTGTGCCACACCGCGTCGCTCTCTCTGTCTATCGCTAGCGTCCTGGTGTGCTGCTGCCCCATCGTCTCTAGCGCTGCTACTCCGACACTCCGCAGCTGCTGCCCCGGGTCGTAGAGGCATTTGTAGAGGCATTTGTTGCTGCCAGGAGAGGCTAGCCTGGAGAGCCAGGTGCTGCGGATCTCCCTCGGCGGGACATCTCACCGGTGCTGCCGGCCTGCTCGTCGAGGAGAGATTTGGGAGGCGGGTGATTTTTGGAAGGAAAAAAGCGTGCATGCCAATCTGAGTGAAGGCCAAGCGTGGGAGCAGGGAGGGGGAGGGGGCGCCATCAGAAGTACGGGATCCGACGATGAAACGTTGAGGCTCTCGGTGCGAGTTTCATCCGGTTGCATTGTCTTGGTAATTGGACCTAGGGCGTTTCGTGGTGATGACACTCTACCTTTCTCTTCCTTCATTTAATACTATGCCAACTCAGCAAATTGGTGATGTGTCCAACAATTAAATGCTATGAAACTCTTTCATGAAACTCCGCTGAGACTGGCCTAATGCCACACAACGCAAAGCCTCTCCACTGCACAGAGGAGTTAATGGCGCGTCTTTCAACCACGGGTGCATCCTAAAATGGGGCGTTTGCTTCAGATGCCAGGACCAGGGCCACCATGTCAGAGAGTGTAGAAGTAACATCCGTTGCTTACACTATTTTAATTACGGTCAACATGACAAAAATTGTGTGGTGGAAAAAGGCAAGCTTAAATGGGCTCCTAAGCTCTCCAGACTCGAGATGCACGTTGCTGCCTCTATTAACTACAAAAGCTTGCCCGACACAAACCTCTCGCCTTCTCCGGCCAACCATCACACTTTAACCAGCGAGCACTTAGACTCCTCTCCTGCTACTACTTCTCCACCTACCTCACCTTTTTCACAATCCAGCAATGACATACCAAGGAACTCCAGTGAGCCAAGCTCTTCTCTGACACCACCTCGACAGCATAGCTATCAGTCAGAAGAAGAAGAAGACATGTCAGCTTTTGACATTGGGCCTGAGCATTTCATCCCAACTGTGATGGAAATGGAAGATAGTGGGCCAAATAGAAGGGAAAGAGCCATGGTTTTCTTCTCTAGCACAACGAACAAGCATCATGAAGAGTATGCAATCACTTTGATCATAAAGAACTCAAACCCAGTAAATCCAAATGTCTTCAGGCCAATTTCCCTCATCAACTCTATTCTCAAATGGATCACAAAGCGTATGGCAGATAGACTACAGGCCATCATTATCCCACTCATTCACAAAAACCAATATGGTTTCATAAAACCAAGGACAATTCAGGATTGTTTAGCATGGACTTTAGAATATATTCATCAATGTCAGCAATCAAAAAGGGAACTTGTCATTCTAAAATTGGATTTTGAGAAAGCCTTTGACAACATTGAACATGACACAATTCTGAAAACTGATGGAAATGATTGGCTTTAATGGAACCTGGATTGGTTGGGTGCTTGGTATTATGAATAGTGGTTCTACCTCTGTGATGCTTAATGGAATTCCTGGAAAGAATTTCCAGTGTAGAAGAGGAGTCAGCCAAGGAGACCCACTCTCCCCACTCTTATTTGTGCTGGCAGCAGACCTACTTCAACACATCATCAACAAAGCATGCCATCAAGGAATTTTCTCACTTCTTACAAATGCAGATCCTAGCAACAAATTCCCCATCATCTAGTATGCAGATGACATCATTTTGATTATGAAAGCATCACAAAGAGAACAATTCTACTTGAAAGGGCTCCTTCAATCTTTCTGTGACTCTACTGGCCTAAGAGTTAACTATACCAAATCACAAATGGTGCATCTAAACTTGAATCGAGAACAGGCCCTGAATATTGCAAATACCTTTGGTTGCCAGCTTGGATCTCTACCTTTTACCTACCTTGGTCTACCACTTGGAACAACCAAGCCCAGAATTGAAGACTACATGCCTCTCATGGATAGAACTGAGAAAAGATTAACTTCAACATCATCTTTCCTCACTCAAGATGGTAGACTCCAATTAGTCAACTCTGATCAATCCTCTCTCCCAACTTATGCAATGTGCGGCCTAAAAATTCCAGTGGTAGTTTTAGATTTTATAGACAGAGCTAGAAGACATTGACTGTGGAGAGGCTCTGATGTCAATGCAAAAGGCAAATCCATGGTAGCATGGCCAAAAGCCACAAAGCCCAAAAATAAAGGTGGCTTGGGAATTATTGATCTCAGATCTCAAAATGGTGCTTTGTTACCCAAACATCTAGACAAATTCTACAAGACGAAAGACATTCCCTGGGTAAATATGATCTGAAGCACACACTACTCTTATGGACAAGTCCTTCATGCCACTGGTGATAGAGGCTCCTTCTGGTGGAAAGACCTACTGCATTTATGTGATAAGTTCAGAGGAATAGCAACATGCACAGTGGGAGATGGCACTACTGTACTGTTTTGGCTTGATGTTTGGAATGGTCACTTCCCTCAAAACAAACTGCCAAGACTCTTCACCTTTGCTAAGAATCAAAAAATTTTGGTGGCTTCTTTTCTTGAAGAAGCAGACCTGACAGAGCATTTCTAACTCCACTACCGGAATCTGGTACTTTGTCGTGTGCCCCAGGCACATGGCAAAGCCCATATTCCACATGGCAAAGACTTTGCTGTGGGCCACCCACAGTGCAGCTCGCAGGCAACCAGCTGCACGGCAAACAGCTCTTTGCCATGTGCCTTCTCTCGCACACACAGCAACGCTCTTTGCCGTGTGCTTTTTCGACACACGGCAAACAAAATGAACCATAAATAAAAAAGAAAATCATGCAGGCCCGGCCACTACCCCACCACCGGCCGCACCATCGCCGGCCGCTCACTGCCACCACCCACCAGCAACTGCACCCCACCGCCAGCCACAAACCCACCGTCGCGGCTGGTGGGAGGAGAAGCAGGGGAAGCCACCGCCACCGACACCACCGCCAAAGGGAGGAGAAGCAGGGGGAGCCACCACTGATGCCGAAGGGAGGAGGAGCAGGGGGAGCTGCCGCCACCACCGGAGGAGGGGGAAGAGTAGAGGCTTCCACCACGACTAGGCCACCACCGCAGGCCGCAACCACTGCCACCCCCACCCCCACCACCACCAGACCGCAGATATGGAGCCATGGTCACCGGATCCGGTCTCACCGCCCTGCCCAGATGGCAGATCCGGATCCGTGATCACCGGATCTGGCCTCACCGCTGTGCCCAGGCGGAGGGGAGGGAGCCACGTCGGGAAGGAACGGAGAGGAGGGAAGGGCGACCACGGTGGCGGAGAGGAGGGAGGCCCACCCCGCACCTCTGGATCCTGCCTGCACCGCTGCGTTCACTTCATCACCGGAGGGTACGGGACCGGGGAAGGATGGGAGGGGCGGCCGGCGCGTGGTGGCCAGATCTGGCGGTGGCATGAGGGTGCAGTCGGAGAGGAGACAAGGGAGCGCCGGTCGGAGAGGAGGGAGGGAAGGGAGTGGAGGGCACACGCCGGCTGGGACAGGAGAGAGTGAGAGGAAGAGGGAGAGAGTGAGAGGAAGAAGAGAGAGGGGTGTGGGGATAAGGTGGGTGGGTGGGTGGCCGGCAGGGTGGGGTGGGGCCCATGGAAACTTTGCCGTGTGTTGTCAGCAGGACACACGGCAAAGAGTTTCCTTTGTCGTGTGTCCCAACCTGGCACACGGCAAAGTAATAAATTCTATAATAGTGGTTAATAAATTAAAATTATCAAATGAATTTTAAAAATTACTAAAATTGAACACAAAATACTTTATGTTGTCTATTGCCTATAGAAAAAGTTTTGAAGTCAAACTTCAATTGGAATGTCACTTTGCCTATAAATGTAACCACATACGTCTCAACTCTATGAAACTTATTCGCAGATGTTTTGATTTGTAAGCATCGTACATGACAAAATATTCGAAACTCACTCAATTTTTTACCACAACCTCCCCGTATGATATCATGACATACTGACAAACTTCATGATTTTCAGACTTCATTTGCTTTTTTTAGAATTTAAAAATCATTCAGACACACGATCGTGTTTCCTGAACAAGATGTTGGGCTAAATTTCATGAATATTATTTTTCCACTCTTTTTATTTTATTATTTGAATCACTTGCAGTTTAAATTTGACATGATACAAAAAATTGCTTAAAATGCAATTATTTAGTTTAATATAGCAAACAAATACAAAAATATACCAAAATTTAACAAGGAGTACCACATATTGTATGTGGAGAGTAGAAAAAATTTGGAGGTGAGAAGAGAAAAAAATTATTACTTAGGAGTACATGTGGAGAGTAGAAAAAATTTGAAGGTGAGAAGAAAAAAATATTACTTTGCCTTGTGCCAAAAAAAGCATAAGGCAAAGCGTTAATTTGCCGTGTGCTTTGTTTTTGCCATATTTGCCGTGTGCCAGATAAAAAGCACACGGTAAACTATCGGGTACACGGCAAACTATCGGGTACACGGCAAACTATGAGTTTCCGATAGTGCTCCCTCTCTCAGAACAGGCATACCAGGAGTTTCAGGAGTTACAAGAGCTTGTGCAAGATATTCAAGAGAGCAATGAGGATAATGATCAGTGGCATTATATTTGAGGTTCCCAGAAATATACATCCAAAACTTTTTGCAATCATCTCTACACAAACATTCAACCACCAAGACCCTTTCTATGGATCTTGAATTCAAGATGCACCAATAAACTAAGATTTTCACTTGGCTCCTTCTAATGGACATACTAAATACCAGAAATATCCTGAAGAGGAAACAAAATCAAAATTGAGGGGAACAACTATAGGTGTGTCCTGTCTGATACACACACTGAGGAAACAGTTGTGCACCTCTTTTTCCTTTCCCCTTTTGCAAAAAGATGTTGGCAACAGTTTGGTTTGCAATGGCAACTTGGAGTCCCCATCTTTTAGATGATAGAGAGGGCCAAACAGGACATCAACCAAAAATTCTTCATGGAAGCACTCATAATTGCAGCTTGGCAGATATGGAAGCAAAGAAATGGTCTCATTTTTTAGAGTTGCCAAGCAAGTTTCAATGCTTGGAAAAGAATTTTTAAAGATGAATGTTTCAATCAAGTTGTCAGAATGAAAGACTCTCTGAAAACCCCCCATTTTAGCCTGGGTCAATACCACTGTATAAATCCCAACTCCATCACCTCCTCCCGATATTAGCTTGTACATCCCTTCTCTCTTGCTCTTTTTGCTCTCTTAGTTTAAGTATCTCTCTTCTGTTACTTTTTTATTAATAAAAATTTCACAGCGGGGACTTCCCTCGCTGTGTTCGATCAGTTAAAAAAAAAGAGATCCATACTGCTAGCGGGCTATTTATCTGATGTATGCTCTAGCGTCGATTGTAGTACCAGGCAGAAGCTTGGAGAAGCATGAGGTGGACCACTGTACACATCAAAATAACGTAAAGCAGAGAGCCCAGCACTCCAGCAGCACCATTCCTCACTTCCCTAATCGTCACTTGAAGCGCTGCATCAGGCATGGCCTTCGCGGAGACAGCCGCAAGGAAGCTCCTTCGTGGTGGCGCCATCGGTCAAGGCGTCGCCCAAGCCGGCGGCATCATCAGCTTCTTCGCTGGAATCCTTGCGCCCCTCTTCATCGCCCTCGCGGGCGCAGCCCACCTGCTGGTGCTGTTTATGAATGCGCTCTGGTGGTGGCTTCATACCTTCGTCAGCAGAGCCGCGGGCGGCATCAGCTCCAGTCTCGATGGCAGCTTCTTCCCCAGATCGTTCGCCCACCACTTCACTGCTCTGGAGGAGCTTTGGCGGTGGCTCCAGGCAGCCACCACCGTCGCGCTCCCTTTCGTGCTCGGCGTCATCGCGGTTCTCCTCCTCGTGGCGCTCGTCTGGTTCTGCAGGTCCACCCTGTGCGTCGTCACTGTGGGGGCCTGCAAGGCGATTGCTGCAGCCGTCTTCTGTACTAGAACCGTCGCCTCGCTCTTCGCCACACCGGTCGCCGCCCTTTTCCGCAACTCCGTCGGCGCGTAATCAGGCATGAATGCATGCATGTCGTTGCCTAATATATATTAAGCTCATGAGATGTATAAGATCGATGTAGTATGAGTATGTATGCGACAATATCGTTTGATCGGTCTATGTGTTGTTGTGTCTGTAGCCTTAATTAAGTACCTCCAATAAAAATCAAGTAATTCTCTGTTGCACCATATGCTATACCAATTCGCTGATTTATTGTTCACATGGGGATGTGAACCTTGACAGCTGATGAAAATGTGCAAGAACTGAGAATAGAAAAGGGCCGTTGGGCTGGGAGGACGAAACGGTTTAACGTTCCTCCATGCCACGGTCATATGAGCAACTCCATATGATGCCATTACCTCGCTCTGGAACCCTAGTTTCTTGCTTCACTATGCATGGGATAGTTGGTTAGTAATTCATTTTTTTGAGAAAATTGGCAATTATTTCTTCTTTGAGAAAATTGGTAGACTAACTTGAAAAATTATAAAGGTTTGTTCGAAACCCACTCAACATTTTTGGCCTTACACTCATATTTCCTCCTTGATGTCAGGTATCCACGACCACGAAGGTCGTTGATCACATGGCATGGTGCTTGCATTGTGGGGGTTCTTGCATCTCGTTGTCCATTTAATATGGATTCAAACTTCATTTTTTCGCACACTTTCAAATTCCAACTTGATGAATCCACAAAACTATGACTAGCAGTGCTCCTAGCCTAATACCAAATCCAAAGCAATTGAAATAGTGTGCTGCTGGTTCAATTGATCCATTGCTGGAATGCCTGGTTCAGACGTCCAAGCTCGACTGAATTCGGGGGCTTTTAAAGCCACGTACGCTGCCATGGAAATTCATACAAAGGGAGAGTTTCCAGTATTAAATTGGCAAGAAAATGTTTCTAGGAAAATTAGGACAAAAACCGAATTTGTGCGTGGATCGTACAAAATTTCAACTGTTCTGAGGAAAGATTGACATGGGTGACTTACGAGCTAAGCTAACAGCGTTGAAAACCAGACCCGGGCAAAAATATCGGTTTCCTTTATCAAAAGAGAAAAGCATACACTCTAAAGACAAAGCAGGAACAAAAAAGATTAAAAAAGTAGCCCCAACATAAAGAACCCGATGCCATGCTAGCGCTACGCCAAAGCTTCCTTTAAGCTTAAGAAAAATCTTTGCCGTTGGGTGCCATCGTTACACTTACACATGTGGTTCTGAGTGTGAATTTTCCATCTCAGCCTTCTTGAGCTGACACAAGCCAAGGGCTCTTCTTTGTCCTTGATATTGTTGCGATGTAGGATTGGTTGCTGCGTTCAAAAGCCTTATTTTATATTTCAAAAAAAATGGCCATTTATATTTTATGGGACAAAGTCTGTTTTTTTCTTACTGCCCGGGTTTCACAAAAATATATGCTCGCATGCATATATCCGTCATCTACGATCCAACAATAGCTACCACACACGGTCATATCCTTTCCATCAGGCGGTTAGGCATCTTCTTTGTCAACGCTCATTCGCATAGGCACTTGCTCTCCAGGGCTCATCGTATCTCACCATCCTGCTCCGATTCGTTCATCCAGCTGTGGTGCCTAGCGGCCGATGGCCGCCGCCGACGTAGGTCCTCCTTCTCTTCCTACCTAGCTTAGATTGAGGCATGGTTAGCTTTGGGTTTGGGGTTTCTAGGCCGGGGTTAGGGATGGCTGAATTTTGTTGTCTCCAGCTCTAATGGGATCTCCGGGGAGGCCAGTTGACCTTGCGTATGTCAAGGGGGCTGCCAGCTAGGTGTCAACTCTGTTTCTATGCTTCTGTTGCCGAGGCTTAAATTTAATTGATTTTTCAGATTTGTTGGACAAATGAGCTGATATAGTCATTTGGGAGCAAAGATTTATCTCCTGGTGCCAGTTAGCTAGTGATGGATTTGCTTTGACTAGAAAGTTATTCTTACAGATTTCAAAGTAAAGCTCTGTAAATTTCTCATATTATTTACTGTTGCTGTATGTCATTTGTAGTCTATTCAGTTTGACTACTAGAATCGTACCAATCTCCGAGTGTTGTTCAACTATCGGGCATTACTTAAAACTCTAGGAAACAGCAACGGCCTACCATCAACTGTCGGCAATGCAAGTTCCCCTGCGCAACTCTTTGTTGGGCATTCGACCAATCGCCGAGGGCCCGTTAGCCACTCAATGTCTTAGTTAGCGACGGTGATGAGCTGACGGTACACCATCGGCAACATGCTTACTACAGTCTTGAAGCAGATGGTCATCCATCTTAGTTGCCGACCGGTGATGATTGCTCTCGGCTAATTATACTATTTTCACTTTCCTCTTTATTTCAATCTTTGATTAAAATAATATTTTGCTTCGTCAATCCTAGTCTTGACATCATTTCAACTTCTGGAAACAAGAGACAAACCGATTGCGCTATACTGTATCTTTTACTCTTTATACATATTTGCCCATGGTTCGAAACATAAATTAAAGGAAGATGTATAACAGCTCACATTAACTTGATTATAGCTCACCGGAAGGCTGTACACATTGAACGAAAGACAAAAATAACTAAACTACGTACATTATTCTTACAGAACCAGGCTACCTACGAATTTTACATGGAATGTAATATTAAAAGAATGAATCCATCTTCTGTCTTCCTCTCTCCAATCTTCACGCATTGTCAGAAACCTTGAGGCATCAAATCTAAATCCTTAAAATTTCAAACAAATCAGAACACACGGTTAGAAATGTTGTTGTTGAACGATGTAACGATGGAAGCTTTTATTTGGGAATACCTCGATGCAGTGATTTTTTAGGGAATATGACGAACCCTAAAAAATAGCAAGCAACGGGTTAGTTCAGAACGGATATAGTAAATGGTTCTTCAGGAATGTGTGACACCTAATTGTGGTAGTGTATTCTTGTAACCGGATTTGCACTTTGCAGGTGCGGGTAGGAAAAATAACAAAACTATGGTATATTCTCGTAACCATTGCAACACATTATACTTCATGCATTAATTCTCCTACGTCCCGCATGCATGTGTAAAAATCAATAGGACGAGCATCTTTTGGTTAGTAACATGCAGCGTTAAGTTAATGACGGACTGAGATCACGGCTCGCTCGACTCTCGTACTACTCGGCTTTAGTGCATGGGTCCTGCGCTTTATTACAGTTATTAAAGCGGAACGGGCAGGGGACCTGCGTGGTGCAAAGACAGGAACGCGCCGGTAGTCTGGGTATTCTTTTACTAACACGAGTTATACTAGTAAGAGTAGACATGCTATATTTATGTTTGTTCCTCAAGGGAAAACCGTTCAAGCTGTTCCTGAATAGCTTCCTTCAAAAGAGTTTCTGCATGCTCGGCTAATGTATTGCTATAAGATATAATTTCTTGGAATTGAGGTTTACTATCTTTTAGGTGTTTATGTAACTCATCTAGAAATTTCTTTACCTGTTCAATTTCTAGCGAATAAATATATTGAAGGACCAAATAGACAACCAGAGAGGGGGGAGGGAGTGAATGGGAGCCAAATAAAATTCTCGGCTAGAGAATGGACATATATCCCAATTGCAATCACAAGGCTTCCTTCTAGCAATTGCAAAGACCACGTAGTCACAGGGGACCTACTGGCTCTAGGAACAAAGCTAGAATACCCAGAACAAAACCGACGCGATGGAGCAAGCGAACCGAGGAGAAAGCAAAATCTGTCCAACACCCAAAACCGGTTCCACCGGATTTGGAAAACCGGTATCACCAGATTTGGAAAACCGGTACCACCAGATTTTCCTGGGTCACTTCGAGTACCTCAGAAAAATATCCAAAACTAGAGCAAATGGAGTCCAAACTTGATGAGATTTTAACCAGAGGTCTCCCTAGCCATCATGAGTCTATCTCCAAAATATCTCCCCAAAATTCTGCCGTTGACCAAACCGGTGCCACAGGTTTTTCCTAGGTGCAGGAAAATCCGGGAAAAATCAAGAACTCAATCAAATGGCCTCCAAATGCAGCGAAATATTAACCAAAGCTTTGCTAGTTCATGGTGAGTCTATTCCCAAAAAATCTCCAAGGAAAGATCAAGACTTCACCGCGAATTTCAGGAAATTCGTCAAGAACACTAGGGAGGAAGGATTTTGGGAAAACTAAAGATTTGCAGTGCTTGTGCATGGATTTGCTAGGGTGTCACGCTACATGATGTTGCACATGTCCCAGCACCAAATCCCTTAAAGAAATGTGACCCAAATCGCAGCCAAGAATGAGATCGAGAATTTACCCAAAAATACCTCCAAAATTCAAGAAAAAGAAAAACCAATGGGATTAGAGATTAAGCAACGAGATTAAGCTATCAAAATCACTAAACCATGCTGAATGATTCTTTACAACAAGAGGCTAACCTCCTCCCTTCATCCACCCACTAAAAGGGGAAGGATCAAAGTCACACCTGGCTCCCTCGTGTTTTAAGGCCCAAAGTGGGAAACCCACCACCTATTGGTTTTCTACCCTAACCAACAAACCCGCTTCTGGTCAGATTGCCCATGGCAAGTTAGCACCTAGGTGCAACGAAATTCAGCACCCAACCCTTCGGTTGTTGCACAAATGGCTTGCCATCACTCTCTTTCCACGAGAGGATGTTCGGCCCGTGCGCGTCAATGAGTTGATCCTTCTTTAGGTCGCGGTCAAGAAGATCAAAGTTTCTCCTATCAAGGCTATGATTCGATAGTGGTTGATGAATTTTAAGATGATGGGTCCTATTGAGTGTATGTCTTTGATCACTCGCATTGTCTCTCGATGAGGTGTATTTGATTTATGGGCATACACTTAAGAAGGGTCCGGATGATTCCTTGGTTTTCTTCTTACCCGGCTGTGCAAACGAGATCTGGTTACCTAACCCAACGTTTCAGTTGTATAGTAGCCGGTCACTGACCATTCCCCTTGTTCCACAAGAGGAAGCCCGTCGTGCTAGTGTTTCTAGTGATAGGGTTACTAGGAGCGCGTCGAGGAGAGCAGCCATGCCACAGCAGCCGACGCCGCCACCACAGCCACAGCCTCAGCCTACCACACCTTCGATGTCGGCTGAGTGGGCTCCGGTTGGGTACATGCCTGGGTATACACCTGGATATGCACTCGGCTGGGATCAGCCTCTCTACCAGTAGGATGCGAGTAGCTCGGGCTGGGCTAGTGCAGGAAGCGATGAGTGGGCCATGCCCGCTGGTCCTACCATTGGTGGTACTTCGTCTTCGTCGTCCGGATGGCATTCGTCCTCGCAAGGCACTTCCCTCACGCAACAGATGGGCGAGCTCACTGTTCATGTCGCGAAGATGGACGAGTCACTAAACCAGCACATCGAGTCTACCCAGGCTTGGCAGCAACAGACTGGCGAGAGGATCGATGCCGTACAGCAGATGCAGCAGTAGCAGATAGAGGAGCAGAGGGCTTACTACGCGTGGATGGGGTACAACCCCAATCCACCACAGTGAGCCTGAAGCTAGCTTGGGGGAGGACCCCCACTCTGAGGTAACTTGTATCTTTATTGCTTTCATAATCTTGCATGATAAAAACACATAAAAATTTGCAAAATTAAAAAGAACAAAAATATTGGTTTGGAGCGCGTTCTTCCCAGTCACCTCGACCATGTTGGTCGAGAAAGGATGCTGATCAACCGTCATCGGCTTTTCTGGCTTCGCAGGCACTTCAAACTTGAGTCTTCCTTGCTCAATGGCTGATTGAATCTGCTGACGGAAGACCTTGCAATCATTGGTACTGTGCGATGTAGCGTTGTGCCACTTGCAGTACCTAATCTTTTTCAACTCCTCCGCAAATGGTATGGAGTGATGCGGTGAGAGCTTGATCTGGCCATGTTGAAGCAGTAAGTCAAATATCTTATCAGCTTTAGTAACATCTGAAGGATCGGATTGGCGACCAAAGAGGGGGGGGGGAGTGAATGGGAGCCGATTAAAATTCTTTCTCAAAAGAGATGAACCCGGCCTATGTCCCAAAATCAAACCCCAAGAGCTTGCACACGGAAGCGAGACCAACACACCCCAATGACAAGGCTACAGCACCTAGAAACCAACCTCGGATCAAATAGCGGAAGCACGAATCAAAAGAGGAAGGAACTAGAGCAAAGCTGCAGACCTCTCACAGACGGTCCGTATGGACCGGACGGACTGTCCGTGAGACCCCGACGGACGGTCCGAACCTCGAGGACAGACGGTCCGTATTAAACACCAGAACCTCCAGAAGCTCACAGGAATTTGCGGACTGTCCGACCCCTCGGCACGGACGGTCCGAGCGACACGAACTGTCCGTGAGTACCCGACGGACTGTCCGCCAAACCTCTCCCAAAAAGCAAATCGAACTCTGACGAATCAACTTGATGAACTCGACGAACTGGCGACGGACTTCGACGAACACACTAAGGACGGACGGTCCGTCCTAGCACCACGGACGGTCCGTCCTTCACGAACAGAAGTAGCCCGAGCAGCCCGCGAAAACGACCCAAACTTCCGATCGACGGATTTCCCAAACCATCCAACGGATTGAGCCCAAATTTGGGGTAGATAAGAAGCGTCCCTATAGGAAGCTATGCCCCAAAACTCATGGGCTCAATCCACTCCAATCAACGGGAATCATAGATCACGTGCTCTCCAACCACAAACTCGAGTTCTTCCAAAACTCTTCAAATCGAGAGCGATTCGGGGCGTTTCGGAGGGAAAGATCACCAAGCAAAGGGTCTCTAGGTACCCATACGTGATTCCCTCGAGCAAACAATCCCGGAATCCCCCACAATCACCACGAAAGAATATCTCCACAAAATAGCTCCGAAAATGAAAATAAAAGCACGCGGGAATTTAGAAGGAGATAGAAACAATTACAAGCACAAGATTATGAGGACGAATTCACTATGAATTATGGAGCCGTATCCGGATACAAGCCACTCACTAGAACAACAAATCTAGGATGGCAAAAGACCCAAATCAAAGAGCCACACTTACCTCTCTCCCTCTCTCACAAATGGACTCCAAAATGAAAGAGCACAACCCTAAGCCCCAAGAGAGTTGGCTGAAATTTCAGCCCACTCCTCCTATATATAGGCGCCCCGGAAAAGACCGAAGTGCCCCTACACTAGGAGATACAACACAAGTCCACGCAGGAACATAGTAGTCATATACATGAAGTTCTCTATCGGACGAACACCTTCGCACCGCGCCCCGCGTCCTCCCGACGCAAGCTCCGTGATCGCGCCGCGTGTCCTCCGCCTCGAAGCTTCCCGACGCGCCTGGATCCCGTCTCCATCGCGTTGGGCCTCCAGACTCGGTTTTGAGGCCCAAACCGAGAAACCCTCCTCCAATGGTTTTGTGGCCAAACCACTAAACCCCGCATGCAGACTTCGGTCGTGAGCAGCTACCCTGCACTGGCTCGACTGCATGCAGACTCCGGTCGTGAGCCGCCACCCTGCATCAGCCGTTGTTGGTTTTGTGGCTAAACCAACCAAACCCCGCGTGCGGACTTCGGTTGTGAGCCGCTACCCCGCACCGGCTCCTCGACTGCATGCAGACTCCAGTCGTGAGCCGCTACCCTGCATCAGCCGTTGTTGGTTTTGTTGCTAAACCAACGAAACCCTGCGCGCAGACTTCGGTTGTTAGCCGCCACCCTGCGCCGGCTCGACCGCATGCAGACTTCGGTTGTTAGCCGCCACCCTGCACCGGCCGTTGTTGGCCTTGTGGCAAACCAACAAACCCCGATGAGAGACACCCCTCTCACCGGCTCCACCTCGACGTCGTCTTGCTCTTCTTGCACCATGCGGCCCGCACCCTATCCCGTCGGCCACCGGGTCCCTCGAACCAAGCCTACTCGTCCTCTCCGCTCCTGGGAGGTCACACAGACTCGGACCCTTCGCAACCTGCATATGCAATACTAAGCCAAGAGTCAGTCCACACAACGTTGTCAACCACTCCTCCCGAGTGCTTTGACAACACACCACATAAAGTAACATATGGGTAAACGATCGACTACTGAAAACAACACAACACGCCAAACCCAAAGCATCATTACATGCCAACCATCAAAACATTCGGTCCAACCAAGCCTGAAAACATCCAAGGCAAAGCATCTTGTCAATCGCTCATCACATAATAACCAAACCAAGGCACATCTCAACTTGGTTTCTCAATCTCCCCCTTGATGAGCGCATTGACAAAAATGGTTCAAAAGCAACCGGAAAGCCCATTCAAGTGCCAAACATCCAATTTAAGCCAATTTAGAGAAAACCACAAGGCCACTTGAAATGGGAGGGAACAAATGCGAGCTCCAACCAAGAACCACAAGAGCTAAGCAATCCCAAGCAAAGACTCGCCAAAGAGTCAAACAACCCGCTCATCAACCAATTGACCCGCTCAAGCAAAGACTCGCCAAAGAGTCAAACAAACCGCTCATCAACCAATTGACGGAAATGCTCATCAACAAACCAAATGCTCGTCAAAACACGCTCATCACATCACTATAAAATCAAGGTTCATGTTTCTGAATTTTATCCTTGATGATGAGTGTGTTGACACCAAATGAGCACAAAGAACCGGTTTGAGAGACAAAGGCCAAAATATTCATCCAAGTGAACA
Organism: Cenchrus fungigraminus; assembly: GCA_036936925.1. Classification (NCBI taxonomy): domain Eukaryota; kingdom Viridiplantae; phylum Streptophyta; class Magnoliopsida; order Poales; family Poaceae; genus Cenchrus; species Cenchrus fungigraminus. The sequence continues at coordinate 107,148,862 of CM072774.1, read as the reverse complement.
AAAACCATACATGAAAGAACAAAGACACTTGGCATGAGCACAACCACACCGGCCAATCTCAACTTGGAAAGCTCTCAATGCAACCAAGACACATGATCCCTCAAGAAGAGGCACAAAGGGCTCAACACCAATCATGCAAAGCTCCCCCTAAACACGTGCACTAGGGCCAAAGAGCATACAAAGCTCACCCTAAACACATGTGAAAGAGAGAAGACCACACCAAGCTCAGACACTCCCCCTAAACACATGCACTAGGACCAAAGAGCATATAAAGCTCATCCTAAATACATGCAAGAGAGCAAAGAGCAAACCGCAAGAGCATGTCTCAGGCCACCACAGAAACTATCAAAGCCTCACTCAAGTGATCAAAATCCAAACCAAAAGAGAAAATGGGATCACTCTAGTGAAAATGTCTCGGTCCCCTAAGACAAGGGCAACGGCTCGACACAATCGAGACAAAAATAATCACAAAGCCAAGCTGTATACCAATTAAAATTTCAAATTCAAAGCTTGATACCAACTCCAAAGGTCAATACCAACTATGCCAAAAATAAACATCCAAAAACCAAAAATATGGCACAAACATCCACCAAGCTCCCCCTGGACAAGTGCAAGCTCTCCCTGAGCAAAAGCCACCAAAAATACCAATTATATGCAGCCTCAAAACCAATTAGGCAAAACACCTATACCAATTACCAAATTGGAAAACCAAATCTCAAAAATTGATACCAATTTACAACCAAATATGTCACAAAAGCCAAATGACCATTAAAGCTCCCCCTACACATATGCAAGCTCCCCCTGAGCAGAAACCACCAAAACATCCAACAAAGATGCCAATTTACAAAGATACTAATTAAAACTCCCAACTCAAGAGGGTGGAAAAATGCATGTGATGCAAACTATCAAGCTTCTCAAATATACAAAGAGCACTATAAAATGCTACAAGTGAGATAAAGAACAAGCAAGACATTCCAAAGTTTAGCACAAGCATAGCCAACATGGTAAACAAGCTATATAAGCATGAGACAAGGCTAGATATAAATATGAGCAAATTTCACAAAACATCCCTCTCATGAGCAAAATCCTAGACATGATCACAACATACCAAAAATGATTCACATCATCCAGACTTCATGCTAGGAGACACATTCTCATCACAAGATCATTGCAAACACCCACAAGCTATCCCATGTCATGTCAAAGCCACCGAACCATGTGCCTACTTCTTAAAATGAGACTTCTCATGGTAGGCAACATGCAACGGTTTTGGCACCCAAAATACATTATGTAAAGCATTCATGACATGGATCATATGAGAGCATAACTTTCAAGCAAGAGCATTTCATTTTCAGATTTAAGCATGGTACATGAAATGCCTTTACGGCAAAAAGAAGCTTATGCTCCCCCATAAGGTAAAACATGGGCTAAACATTTGCAATGATAAATGGGACTACTCCCCCATGAGACAAGAACATGCATCCAGGCACAAATTAAGCATGACATAAACCATCAAAGCATATCATGAGCATGTAAAAGCTTCTACCCACAAGAGAGAGCCTATACTAGCATTTTCCAAAACATAGCCATCTCAACATGCACATATAGCAAGATTACCAAGAGCTAAGCCATCCATCACAATTTATATCACACATGCTCAAAAGCTCACAAGAAGCATATCATAGTATTCATGGCATATAGGAGAAGCTCAACCTACCATGCAAGGGATATGATATGATACCAAATTAGCAATGCAAAATCCATGGGGAGGCAAAGAACTCGACTCAACATCAAGAAGGCTCACAAGGGAACATGCCAACCAAGAATGGCTCCAAAGATCCCAATCGAGTACCATAGACAGGATACCAATTGGCGAACTTCCAAAATTCTCAACTAAGCATCATAGGAAAGATACCAATTGAGGAACCGCTAATGATCCCAAATGAGTACCATCAAAAAGATACCAATTTAACAATCACAAGCGGATGCCAAAAGCCAAAGCAACCCTCAAGACCAAGTTCCCATTAAATGAAGCCGAGCTCCCCCTCAATCAAAGACAACTAGCAAAGAAGAAGCTAGAAAAAGAAGGAGCAAAAGAAAAGCTCTAAAACCAACCGAAAAAGGGAGAAAGCCAAAGAAGAGCCAATTTGCAACCCGAAGACATGACAAGCCCAAAAGCCAAAAGACAACTCAAAACATGCTACACAATGCATCAACAATACCAATTAAGATAAATAAAGCATTGTAACATGATTCCACATAGATAACGGCATGAGCTAGCAAACATGTCAACATGGAGCAACTATACATCAAGCCTCAACCAAAGATACCAAAGAACAACATGCTATACACAAAGCAAGAAATAAACTAAAGCATGATACAAGCTCATATGGAACCACCACCAAGATATCATACAAAAGATAGCAAGATAGATATACAAGATCACAAAGCTATCAAGAGCAAGGTGGCTAGCCTACCATGGTATATACACAAGCAAGGCACAAAACAAGGCATGCAACAAGTATATACAAGTGAGCACAAAGGGAAAGGAAAACTCACTATACATGTGTACAAAGCTCACATGATCCAACCAGAGTGATGTGGAGAACCAACATTCTTGATCACCAAAGACCAAGTGCCATCAAGTCCATGTTCTCCAACCACGTCTCCATACCTACTCACAAGGAGACAAGAAAGACCGAGGCTTGGATCCCAAAGGGTTAGCAAGCACATACTTGGGAATCCAATGCTTGGTCACACGGGTAAGCAGTGCACTCAAGTTATCATGTGGGTTAGTATGATGCAAATGCCAGTTCAAATGAAAAGGTTTTCGAACACTCTTGGAACCGTGCCTCAAAGGAGCAACTCGAGAAGAAGAACGAGTCCTACCACTAGAAAAAAGGCAATGATCCCTAGAGGTCTTAGGAGAAGAACCAACACTAGCACCATGGGAAGCATGTTGTGGACCAACATGAGAAACACTAGAAGCATGTCCACGAGCATGGTCTAACTCACTAGAAAAGGAGTCATAAAACCCATCCACAAAACGTGCCTTCTTAGGCTCACAAGTGTTCATGCCATGAGATGGGCTATGAACCACCGAAGGCCTAGAAGCACAAGCTCGCTGCATTTTCCTTGCCCGGCGGTAGCAAAAACTATCTTGATGCCCATCTTTCCCACAATGAGAGCAATGGTACAAAGGCCTATCGGGAGGCACAGTCTGTGTGGACGGATCACCATTCTCTTGTAAGTGAGAAGTCCCTTGGGACTTAGAACAAGAAGCATCAACCTCAACACTCGACTTGGTGCCCACCTTAGAATCACACGTGCCATGAACAAGGCTACGTGGCTTCTTAAAAACTTTAGCACGCAAGCGTCGCTCGTGCTTGACAGGGCGAAAGCAAAACTCAATGGTTTGCCCATCCTTCTTGCAAAAGGTGCAATCGAATCTCGGTCTTGAAATATGAGTTCCAAAGAAGTGAGAAGCACCCTTGCCATCCATACCATCTCGGGCAACACCGGAAGAACCACCAAGCTTAGGAGTAGCTATGGAAGAGCTATCCAAAGCACTAGCACGAGTGCCACCATCGAAAGACTCACGCTCAAGAGAAGAAGTCAACTCCGGTTGAGAAGAAGCAATCTTAGAAGCATCAACATCGGAGTGACAAGAGCCGCGAGAATCAACACCTTTGGCACAAAGACTCTTGCATCTTGTGTGCAAAACCTCATTTTCAATTTTGAGGCGCTCACAAGTACCACACGGAATATTTCTCAAGTTATCAATTTCCGTCTCAATGCACTTGGCATATTTGGTACGCAAGAGTTCATTTTCTTTCTCAAGGTTGGCACTCATCTCATCATGCTCAACCAACTTGGCGCTCATATCATCGCGCATCTTTTTCAAAGCCAAAACTTCATTTTCCAAATCAATGCACGAGGTGCAACTAAAGTCACATGAACAAGCAACTTCATTTACATCTCGCAGAGCATTATCAACACAAGAAGTATGGCAAGAATCCACATCAAGAGGCAAAGAGCACTTGCTACAAGGCATTGATTTCATATCACAAATATCGGCCCTAGCATGCTCAAGTTCATCTACACATGTGGTGTGAGTCAATTTCAATTTATCAAACTCAACAAGCAAAGACTCACATGAAACACATGGTAGGGAAGCATTCAACTCCAACAAAGAGATCTTCTTTCTAGCCAAATCAAGCTCATCATTTAAACTACCACATTGCCTAGAAAATTCAAACAAATCTCCTTGGAAAACTTCATTTTCAAGAAGCAAGGCATCACAAGATTTGCAAGGCAATGAAGCATTGAATTTAAGCAATTTCAATTCAGATTTCATGCTAGCAAGAGAGGAGTTCAACATATCATTCGTAGCATACATGGCATTGCAAGAAGTGCAAGAATTTAAAGCACATGATTTCCAATATGCCATGCCACATTTCAACCTATCTAAGGAACATCTCATCTTATCATTATTTCTATGCAAGGCATCACACAAGTCTATGTTTCTCCTATGCAAGTCACCGCAATCACATTCACAATCATCCAACCTATCGCATAGGATCAACAAGGCCTTGGCAAGCGTACCTTGGTCCATATCCCTTGGCATGTTGTAGAACTCGCCCTTCTTGAGATCTCCATCTTGATAGTCCTCGATGAGGGACATCATCTCCTCCATCTCCACTTCCGTCTCACTCTCCATGGTCCTCCTACTCAAAAGGCCACAAGGAGAAGAACTTGGTGCCATACTCAAAGCATTGGTTAGAGTTAGCCAAAAGCAAGCTCAAAGCGCAAGCAAAGACGCAAAGAAAGCTCCCGATTTGCCTCTATTCTCACAAAGAGGCCTCCAAGTGGTATAGCAACAAGCCTTATCTTTTTCTCTCGAATTTACCACTGGACAAGGAACACAAGAGATAGAGGCACACAAAAATTCAACTTAAACCGAGGTGAGAAGTGATCTAGAGAAATTCTAGAACAATCACGAAAAAGCTGCGAAGAGCTTAAATCAATTTTTACTTTATGTTCCTGAATTTTTCTGGAAATTCTGAGAAATCCAAACCGACCAAAGGTGAGTTTGGTCCACCTCCAAATGGAGTCACGAAACCACTGTAAAAATTTGAGCCAAATCGGAGCACCGAGCGAAAAGTTATGCCCGTTTTATGGAAGGTACCTCAAGTTAAGTTTTTCCAAAGGCACAACTCCAAACCGCCGGACTCAAATCACGCAAACCAAATCCGCAAGCAAAAGCACCCCTTTCTTGTCGCCCTATCGATTAGACTTGTTAGAGTCACACGAATCCGCAACCGGCTCTGATACCAATTGAAGGATCGGATTGGCGACCAGAGAGGGGGGGAGTGAATGGGAGCCGATTAAAATTCTTTCTCAAAAGAGATGAACCCGGCCTATGTCCCAAAATCAAACCCCAAGAGCTTGCACACGGAAGCGAGACCAACACACCCCAATGACAAGGCTACAGCACCTAGAAACCAACCTCGGATCAAATAGCGGAAGCACGAATCAAAAGAGGAAGGAACTAGAGCAAAGCTGCAGACCTCTCACGGACGGTCTGTATGGACCGGACGGACTGTCCGTGAGACCCCGACGGACGGTTCGAACCTCGAGGACGGACGGTCCGTATTAAACACCAGAACCTCCAGAAGCTCACAGGAATTTGCGGACTGTCCGACCCCTCGGCACGGACCGTCCGAGCGACACGGACTATCCGTGAGTACCCGGCGAACTGTCCGCCAAACCTCTCCCAAAAAGCAAATCGAACTCCGACGAATCAACTCGATGAACTCGATGAACTGGCGATGGACTTCGACGAACACACTAAGGATGGACGGTCCGTCCTAGCACCACATACGGTCCGTCCTTCACGAACAGAAGCAGCCCGAGCAGCCCGCGAAAACGACCCAAACTTCCGATCGACGGATTTCCCAAACCATCCAACGGATTGATCCCAAATTTGGGGTAGATAAGAAGCGTCCCTATAGGAAGCTATGCCCCAAAACTCATGGCCTCAATCCACTCCAATCAACGGGAATCGTAGATCACGTGCTCTCCAACCACAAACTCGAGTTCTTCCAAAACTCTTCAAATCGAGAGCGATTCGGGGCGTTTCGGAGGGAAAGATCACCAAGCAAAGGGTCTCTAGGTACCCGTACGTGATTCCCTCGAGCAAACAATCTCGGAATCCCCCACAATCACCACGAAAGAATATCTCCACAAAATAGCTCCGAAAATGAAAATAAAAGCACGCGGGAATTTAGAAGGAGATAGAAACAATTACAAGCACAAGATTATGAGGACGAATTCACTATGAATGATGGAGCCATATCCGGATACAAGCCACTCACTAGAACAACAAATCTAGGATGGCAAAAGACCCAAATCAAAGAGCCACACTTACCTCTCTCCCTCTCTCACAAATGGACTCCAAAATGAAAGAGCACAACCCTAAGCCCCAAGAGAGTTGGCTGAAATTTCAGCCCACTCCTCCTATATATAGGCGCCCCGGAAATGACCGAAGTGCCCCTACACTAGGAGATACAACACAAGTCCACGCAGGAACATAGTAGTCATATACATGAAGTTCTCTATCGGACGAACACCCTCGCACCGCGCCCCGCGTCCTCCCGACGCAAGCTCCGTGATCGCGCCGTGTGTCCTCCGCCTCGAAGCTTCCCGACGCGCCTAGATCCCATCTCCATCGCGTTGGGCCTCCAGACTCAGTTTTGAGGCCCAAACCGAGAAACCCTCCTCCGATGGTTTTGTGGCCAAACCACCAAACCCCGCGTGCAGACTTCGGTCGTGAGCCGCTACCCTGCACCGGCTCGACTGCATGCAGACTCCGGTCGTGAGCCGCCACCCTGCATCAGCCGTTGTTGGTTTTGTGGCTAAACCAACCAAACCCCACGTGCGGACTTCGGTTGTGAGCCGCTACCCCGCACCGGCTCCTCGACTGCATGCAGACTCCGGTCGTGAGCTGCTACCCTGCATCAGCCATTGTTGGTTTTGTGGCTAAACCAACGAAACCATGCGCGCAGACTTCAGTTGTTAGCCGCCACCCTGTGCTGGCTCGACCGCATGCAGACTTCAGTTGTTAGCCGCCACCCTGCACCGGCCGTTGTTGGTCTTGTGGCAAACCAACAAACCCTGATGAGAGACACCCCTCTCACTGGCTCCACGTCGACGTCGTCTTGCTCTTCTTGCACCATGCGGCCCGCACCCGATCCCGTCGGCCACCGGGTCCCTCGAACCAAGCCTACTCGTCCTCTCCGCTCCTGGGAGGTCACACAGACTCAGACCCTTCGCGCTTGTTCTTCACCTGCACCAACGCAAACCAAGCCACAACCTGCATATGCAATACTAAGCCAAGAGTCAGTCCACACAACGTTGTCAACCACTCCTCCCGAGTGCGTTGACAACACACCACATAAAGTAACATATGGGTAAACGATAGACTACTTAAAACAACACAACACGCCAAACCCAAAGCATCATTACATGCCAACGATAAAAACATCCGGTCCACCCAAGCCTAAAAACATCCAAGGCAAAGCATCTTGTCAATCGCTCATCACATAATAACCAAAACCAAGGCACATCTCAACTTGGTTTCTCAACATCAAAGCCGAATTTCTCAGGTTCTTTCTGACCAAAGAACTTGGTGAAATCCGGCACCTTATACCTCAGAGGAAATGGTTTCTGATCATAGGCAGGTGGATAAGGTGTCCGATACATGTACGTTTGCTGCTTTGTCTTTATCCCAAACTGATTTTGCAGCATGTCTATTATCTGCGCAGCCAAATCCTGGTTCTGATTCCTAAATTGTGATTGAATCGATAGCTATCTGCTCTATCGGCTAAAGGTTTGCCGATGAATTTTGCTGCATCTTAGGTGGCACGTTGGATTGTTCCGGTTGCCCCTGCGAAATCGGCTGTCTAGCCGATGAGCTGGAAGGAGGGGAGGGTGATACTGTGCCGACTGATCCACTACTGGGTTGGGTGCACCTTGATACAGCTCAGATTGATGCTCAACCGCCGACCTATGCGATGGCTGATATTGCACAATGGGCTGTCCAGCCAAAGAGTTATGCAACGGCTGATCCTGGCGAGGATGTACTGGAGTCGCTCGCTAGAAAGTTGCCTGCTGTTGTATTTCGGAGTCTTGCGTCATCACCTCGTTCATTTCCTATTGATACATGGCTTGTAAAGCCACTGCTTGCTGTTGAGCAACCGATGTCTGCTGATATGAGGGAGACCCTTGAGATGTTGCTTGGTGCTGAGCCGTCGGCTGAATAGCCGATTCCTTCTGCAGAGGTGATCCGTGGTACAGTATTTGTCGAAGGAAACCAACATGGATAGGAGGCACCTCATATCATTGCATCTGTTTTGTCTTCTGATCAAAGTAGGTAAATGAGACCCCATGGTTATGATGGAACGCAGTGCCCATCGTTGGTCCAAACTGTGCAGGATAGGACAATGGTGGTACAAATGGCTCTAGAGCCGATGCTGGTGGCATCTGGAAAGGCTGATCTTGCTTAGGCATAATGAAATCCAGAGGCATCCCCCATCCATTAAGCTTTCCAGATGCATCTCTCTGTTGTGTATATGTCACTTTTGCTTCTGGAGTAGAAAAGACTGGAGCCTTGCTCCTTGATCGCACCATCTTACTAGAACTTGCTAGCGGGAGAGTAGTCTGTGGTAGCGCCGCAGAGGTATTGACGCTGGTAGTTGGAATCGACTGAAAAGCCGATGGAAGCTCATTAATCTTCACACCAGAAGGAGGAGACGTGCCAGGTTGAAAGTATGCTGGCCGAAGGAATCCTTGTTGAAGTTCTCCTCTTAAAGTCTCTTTCAGGCTGTTTTGGATGGTGTTGCTTAAGACCTTCGCTTGATTGATCAAGGTGTGATGCATAGCCTCGGTCATCATCTCCTCCAACTTCCTTGGCTCTGTGTGAACAGTGATCTCCCGAGGCGTGGGGAGAGGAGCTTTCTTGATGGCTCTGTTCTTGGTGAGGCTGAAAGAAGACAAGCACAACTTCCTATACTCTTCCATGTGTGCGTGAAACTCGGCCCTGTAATCTAGTTTAAGCTGTGCTGCAGTAACCGGCTAGATGTTATTATCAGTGACATCAGCAAGCTTCAGAATTCCTGACATGTTGAAGTTCTTTGGGTCCCACTGGGCATGCCAAAAGTGTGTTGATGCAAAAATCGGACGTGACCTTCACGAGACAACACACAGAGGGGTCCGCAGTGATGCAGGGCGTGCCAGCCAATCTGACCTGTTGATTGACAATGGAAAATAAAAAGTATTAAATACAAATAGATTGGCTAGAGAAGCGATGTGTTTTCGGACAGAAATCATAATAGCTAGGTAGCCGATATGAAACAGAGCAAAATTGGCTAGCGCAGAGTAGCCGAGGTGCGATAACAGGGAATCGACTATGTCAGCTGATTCGATGACGTAAGCAGTGCGTAAGCTACTGGAAGCAACACTCGAAAATAGATCTAGATCGGCTGTGTAGTAGTATGATGATAATTAAGGCAGTAAAAGCCGACACAATCTAATCTCGAGTTGGATAAATTGGTGATAAAAGCTAAAAAACAAGACTTGGTACGAAAACTTGTAAATCTAGATGATATCGATAACTTATGAATAAAACTAGACGAAACCACACTGATGCGCATAGAGGTTAAAGCCTAGAAATTACTCGGTAAAGTGGAACTTGCAAGCTAGCCGGAGATCAAGCGATGCAGCCCAACGAACTTGAAGAACTCATTGAAAGCGAAAAAAAGATGGCGAAGTCGCCGACTTGAAAAGTAAACTGCGAGAAGTAAACCACTGAAAGATTGTAAAGGGTTATGTTGTCTTTGGTGTGTACAAACTTTTCCAGACCACGTAGGGTCGCTATTTATATCCTAAAAACTAGACTCCTAGTCGCTCACGACAATGCTAACTTGCATCTAAAGAAATAAAACTACCATAACTAAAAAGACTCATGCAAGGGTCGGACTCCTAAACAGACTCAAACCCACCATCAATGAGATCGTTGACCCGCCTCCACTATGCAGTGCTCCTTGGCGTATCTTGCCTTTGCCGCTTTCTTCCCCAATCGGCCAGCCTACCTTCCATGCAATCGGCTGAACTTGAATTAGCTGGGCCCAAATCGGCCGGTCGTCTCAAACTTCGCACGCAGAACTGTGTCCACCGATTCCACCGTGCCTCTTCACCTTATCTTTGACACGTGCTAAAAAATGGTGTCAACAGCTCCGTGCATTGTTCTATGATTTATCCCTCTCCAAAAATATTCAAAAGACACTTAGGGCTATGCAAAAAAAAAAGAAATACATGCTCAAAAGCATGATCATAAAAAAAATAAGATAGCCCAAGTCTCAAAAATTTCAAAAAAGGAGAGAGGAGAAAACCATACAAGAGGAGTTCATATTCCATCCACCATATCCACCATACACACAGATGCACATCTTGATCAGGTTGTCTGACGCGTTGCTCCTAAGGATCCGTTCTTTGACTTAGCAACATATGAGACACAGGTATGCCACATTTCTTCCCTACCTACAGCTCCACATATAAGCTTATTAGGAGTAGATTGTGAAAGAAGGCAAATCAATACCTTGGTGAGGAATCATACACATTGAGCAATCTGAGAGTATCATTTGAGGAACTTTGATTTCTTTTCGAAAACTTGCAAAACCTCCGGATTGACAGCTGATCAATGTATGAGTGCTTGGTAACTTCTACATAACTGTTCTATCTCTCAACCATCCAAGGCAGGTGAAGCTACAAGCCCATATTGATCAAGTGAAAGGTAAGATCAATGCCAACTTATTCAAATCTTAGTAGAGTACTTTGTTGTATGCTTGTCACGAGTTAGGAATACAACATCGTACCAACTCCTATCAACCAAAATAAGTCCTTAGTATCTTGCTCGGGGACGAGCAAGAGGCTAGCTTGGAGGAGTTATTGATGGCTGTTAAGTACCTACTTTAGCCATCAATATTCTCATGAATAAAGGAGCAAATACATTTCTTACACACATTTTAGTTAACAATAATGTAGTTCCACTTGTCCTTGGAGATTATTTGCTTGCAGGTGTTTAAGCATAAAAAGAGTGAGAAACCACCCGCTATTAATCCAAGTGATGAAAGCTCGACGAATCAGAAGCTGCCACGCGTACATCACATGGATTGAAGGGCGTACGGCTGCCCAAATAGACTCAAAATGTTGTGTACACCTAGAACCTACACAAGGGCCCACACATCAGTCACCTGGCTAAAGGAGAGGTGATCGGTGCTGGCCCCATCTTCCGAGAGGTAGACGGGGATAAGTCGATTTGTGGAGACTCGACGTTGACGATCCAACTTTGAATCAGTACGATTCGGACCCTACAACCGATACACCACTGCTCCGCTGATTATCAACCAAGCACAACCTGATTGACCTCGCCACGAAGGCTTTTCCCTGCAAGCGAATCGAGAACGCAAGCAAGAAAGTAAAGCACACAATCTGATAATTGTAAATATGAATTGAAGTGAATGACAAATGGGTTCAAGTTCTGATCACAAAAGGACTAATCGACATAGTGGTGATGAACAAGAACGTGTGCCCTGATTCACAGCAAAAGACCTCGACGGTACAGTGGCTATGAAGAAAGTTGGATCCTCGACGGAAATCACAAACTCGATAAACAAAACCCAAGTCTAAACGATGGTAGCTACTAAGTTTATACCCTAAAGGGGCGACCTAGGGTTGAGGGGCCGTCCACAACCAAGGCTTAAGGCCCGACACGATACACAGCCTAATTGGCCCAAAAAGGTGACCCAGCATATTGTCATGGTCACCCAGCAAGATACACAATCCTTCTGGAGCTAGGACCAGTACCAAAACGACGGCATCATCATCCCCTTTCCAACGCATCCTTATACGCCTCATTTCAATGTCGTATGAGGGAGATATCGTCGAAACAGCGGAGGCTTGTCGGCTGAATCCGAACCGGACATGGCGGCTGAGTTGGAGACGACTTGCAGCTTGGGAAAGGACGTGGCATGTGCGTATCCAGCATGGTGATGTCCTCATCATCCTCCCCTTGTTGAATTGGAGTCATCCTCGACTCCATCTCATGATCAACATGCTCCTGCAAAAGGTTAGTGACAGCAGGATGCATACAAGACATAATACCATCGCTAACACGAACATCTTGGGAAAGCATAGTATAACAAGGTGCATCAGGGTTATCACAAAGCTCAGCAGTAGTAGATCTAGTAGCAATAAAAGCACCTCCTTTTAATTTAATCCCATCATGTTTATTAGCAAAAGATTCACTCAAAGCAGATTGTTTCTTTTTATTTTCAACAAGCTCATTAAAATGTTTCCTAACATCAGCAGGTGATAAAGGTTGCAAAGTAATTTTTTTATCCTTATGCATAAAAGTATATGTATTAGTACTACCATGGTGTGCAGCATCTTTATCATATTCCCATGGTCGGCCTAATAAAAGTGAACATGCTTCCATAGGCACAACATCAAAATCAGCATAGTCGGTATAAGCACCAACTGAAAAATGTATGCGTGCGGAGTGAGTTACCTTTGCCTTACCACTATTGTTGAACCATTGTATGTGGTAGGAGTGACGTAGTTCATGAGTGGGCAAGCCAAGCCTGCAGACCAGATCTGAACTCACCAAGTTGTTGCAGCTCCCGGTATCAATTATGGTGAGAAACATGTGGAACAAATTGTTGCATTGTACCTTCGTTTCTTCCTCATCCTCCAACTGAGTGACCAATACACGGTGCACAAGAAGGCTAGGGTAGCCCGCGGAGGCATTAATGGAATAAATAGCCTCGCCCTCTTGCACATCTGAATCTGCACCAAAGTTAGCAGCAAGAGCCAAAGCATCTTCATCATCACTAGAACTTACATAACCATCTCCATCAGGGGCAGCGATGAAAGCACGACGACTTGGGCACTCCTTCGACACATGTCCCATGCCCTTGCAGCGATGGCACATGATGCTTGTGGAGCTACTTGATGATGCACCTGGAGCAAAACTCTTCTTATGCGACTGGGCCTGCACAGGAGACAAATTGCTCACCTCAGAAGTGGTCGTAGTAGGCAGTGTAGGTGATGGCAACTTAGGAGTAGGAGTGGCCTTGGGCTTGTCAACATCTGGATGCGGTGGAAAAGTTCTCCCAGTGTTGAACCTGAAAGAAAATTGCTGGCGGTGTCCCTGTACTTCACGTTCAGCTTTAAGAGCAAGATGGTACAATTGACTGAACTATACCCAATCTTTGTAATCAAGAATATGCTGTATATCACGGTTCAAACCACCAAAAAATCTAACAGCAATAGTCTGATCATCCTCATGTATACCACAACGTGATAAAGAAATTAGCAATTCTTGATAATAGTTCTCTACACTTTTATCACCTTGTTTTAAAGTTTGCAGTTTCATACACAAATCACGTTGATAATAGGGAGGAACAAAGCAAGATTTCATACGTTGTTTCAAAGCATTCCAAGTTTGAGGTATAAGGGTGGCAGCATTATTATTAGCATAAGCATTGTATAGATCATTCCACCAAAAGAGAGCAAAACTAGTAAACTCACTAGTAGCAAGCTTAACTCTATGCTCATCAGGAACTTGATGGGAATTAAATTTCTAGTCAATAGCAAGTTCCCAATCTAAATAAGCCTCAGGATCAACATTACCAGCAAAAGGAATCATGGTAAACTTTACTTTAGCAAAAGGATCATTATTACCAAAATTTTGATTACCTCCTCCCATCTGAAAATGATTACGTCGAAGACGGTCTGCATCACGATCAACATCCTCGAACTCATCATCATCATCAACAACATCAAGCGCACCATTGGGATGGTGTGGCTGCTGTGGTGGAGGTCGTTGTTGCTCAACATGTTCAATCCGGGTCACCAGACCGTTTATCTGGCGAGTCAACGCATCGAACTGTTCTTGCATGTAGGCACGCTGATCAGTAGCAAGCTTTGTAAGCTCGGCCTTGGACACACACTCATTGAAGTCCATGGGGGATTCCGCTGCTTTCCCGTTACCTAACATGGTTAGATGATAGCAAAAGACAACACGAAAGGGTTATCCCTATCAACTAACAACTACTAGGATGTGTGGAAAGTGGAATGCAATATCTCAAGTGGCTTACCACCGTCTTGCAAGTGTTCTTACCAAAGCCAACAGGGCGGCACAATCTGTTGTCAAACTCGAGTGTAACAGTTGCAAGATGAACATGTGCTGACAAAAGTATATGTGGAGCTATGAGAAGGCACAATATGACAGCAAGGATTAGCAAAAAACGAATGTAGATTAGCTAAGTTCAATAAGTGTCCAAAGCACAAGTCACAATTCCTAGCTAAGACGTGTCCTAGACGTAGCACAACAAGGTGAAACAAGAAAGGAAGATGGCACTCATGGAAAGAAAGCAAATCAGCACTCGGTTTGCCTCTTTTCTGACAGTGGCAGCTAAATGGCAGTTCTGTAAAAAAGTGACAAAAAACACTAGTGGAAATCACAGGTGCTTTTCCAAAGGAGTAACAGCAAACAATCTCAACCTTTTTTGACTTTTTTACCACTGAACATAGATCACAAAAGATGGAAGCACAAGAAATTTCACCAGAAACAGAGGTGTATTGCAGCCTAGGGAAATTCAGGAACTTTCTCTGAAAACCCTCAAAACACTTAAACAATTTTTTTTAATTGTCTTTCTGTTTTTTTTTGAATTTTTGATAGAACCAAACAGGCCAGATGGGTCACCTCAGAATGGAGTCATGAATCTGCTGTAAAAATTTGAGCTCAAACGGAGCACCGAGCAGAAAGTTATGCCTGTTTTATGGAAGGTATCTGAAGTTATGTTTTCCAAAGGCACAAAGGACAGCAGCGCGGCAGCAAGCACAGGGCACGATCTTCCCTGGTAGATGCAAAGCAATAGGTACTCGCCAGATAATGAATCAATGATCAAGTAAGCGATGCAAAGGCGATTAAAGCGGCTTGCAACCTATCTAGGGCTTGCACGGCGAGAGTTCACACAAGGCGGCTAGCGGGGGCAAATCGAGTAATGTGGTGGCTCGACTTGTTGTATGGCTAAAGG
This sequence comes from Cenchrus fungigraminus, assembly GCA_036936925.1. NCBI lineage: Eukaryota > Viridiplantae > Streptophyta > Magnoliopsida > Poales > Poaceae > Cenchrus > Cenchrus fungigraminus. The sequence continues at coordinate 107,133,701 of CM072774.1, read as the reverse complement.
TGGATAGGCTAGCAGCAGAAACAAAAATAACAGCGATGGACACGTTGGACTACGACGATGAACACAACCTAAACCAGCAACAAGACTCGACCACGGACACAAACTCAATAAAGCAAACTGAAAACGATATTGCAAGGCTAAAGGGGGCGGTAGGATAGGGGAAAAGTAAATCTTTTTGGGGGTTTTTTGTGGACGATAGGTGAAGAACACAAACGAAAGTAAAGGGGAACACGAGAGTACCTTACGGTAAATCTAGGAATCTGATACCAAATGATAGGCGCTGGCCCGATCTTCCGAGAGGTAGACGGGGATAAGTCGATTTGTGGAGACTCGACGTTGACGATCCGTCTTCGAACTAGCACGATTCAGACCCCACAACCACTACACCACTGCTCCGCTGGTTATCAACCAAGCACAACCTGATTGACCTCACCACGAAGGCTTTTCCCTGCAAGCGAATCGAGAACACAAGCAAGAAAGTAAAGCACATAATCTGATAATTACAAATGTGAATTGAAGCAAATCACAAAGGGGTTCAAGCTCTGATAACAAAAGGACTAATCGACATAGTGGTGACAAACAAGAATGGGGGCCCTGATTCACAGCAAAAGACCTCGACGGTACAGTGGCTATGAAGAAAGTTGGATCCTCGACGGAAATCCCAAACTCGATAAACAAAACCCAAGTCTAAACAATGGCAGCTACTGAGTTTATACCCTAAAGGGGTGACATAGGGTTGAGGGGGCATCCACAACTTGGGCTTAAGGCCTGACACGATACACGGCCTAATTGGCCCAAAAAGGTGATGTAGCACCTTGTTGTGGTCACACATCATGATCCACGAACCTTCTGGAGCTAGGACCAGAACCAAAATGACGGCGTCGTCGTCCCCTTTCCAACGCATCCTTATACGCCTCATTTCGATGTCGTATGAGAGATTTATCGTCGAAATAGCGGAGGCTTGTCGGCTGAATCCGAACCGGACGTGGCGGCTGAGTTGGAGATGACTTGCAGCTTGGGGAAGGACATGGTGTGTGTGTATCCAGCATGGCGATGTCCTCATCAAGAGGGCCAGTGGGGCTGACAAGGGGTCGGCCGAACTGTGGGTTCGGCCGAACCGACCTTGGGGCGCCACATCCTAGCCTTCCACATGGTAGTCTCTAATTGGTTCCCAAAGGCGGTTCAGTGGTGTTTGCAGCGCTTTGGTGCCCGGAGGCAGGGTGTCCTAGGCCTATAAATAGAAGGGGAGGGGGCTCACTTGAGACACACACAGCTTTGATTCACTTCTCTTCCTTTTGGTTTTCTAGGCTAGTGGAGTAGGCTAGAGTAGTTCTACTTCAGGTTCTAAGTCTACTTGGGATCTAGGTATGAGTCCTCTTGTATCTTTATTTCTTTGTATGACTTTGATCTACTTCAGTTATTTATCTATTTCATATAAAGTCGTGCTTTCATATATAGGTGATATGTTCTTATGTTGTTCACCTGTTCTTAATTTAGAGGCTTGTGTTCTTCACGAACACAACCCATTGATCTTGTGGTATAGGTTCAGAAGTTCTCGTATCCGTTTGTATGACTAGCCTAGTTTGATCTAGTTAGAGTACACAAATGTGTTACATGATGTCAGTGTTTATGCTACGGTACTCGGTCTAAGTGGCTAGTTATCTAGTGGCTTCGACCTGGGTCACAATAGCCTGGGCCAGTTGAAGTGTAGTTAACAATGAAAGCATGGTGCTTGGGTTACGTAGCTTCATTGGATATGAGTGTGCCCCACGGTTAGATAGAGGTAGGCCACGGTAGTGACAGCCGTTGGACCCTTTGTATTCCTCCCCGTTCAAGTATTGCTGTAGGAGTTTAAACTCTAGCAACAGCTGTCGTGCGAAAGCGGTGTGGGAGGCTAGCTCCCCGTTTGTACCTGGGTGCTGAACCGATAGTCTATGCAATACATGTGTATCTTCCTTATATCATCTGACTTTGTATGAGTAGTACATTAGCAACTAGAGCTAACTCGTATGTCTAACTCCCTATGCCGTAGTTATCCTGAGATGAATCATTTTGTGTCATACTACCCTCATCATTATCTTTAACTTACCCCTGTGTTTGAGTATTTGTTTCTTCTCCTAGTCATGACTCATTTCATTGCAATAGTATTAGTCTTGTTATCCTACCTGCCTTCCTTGGAATACTCCTTTGGGGAAATGCTACAATGGTATATCCGTGCCCTTGCGGATTCATTTGTGATCGTTAGGATTACCACTATGACATTTCTGGCGCCATTGCTAGGAACACTCATCCTAGTGATGACGTTAAGAAAAGCCAACAATTGGATGCTACAGGGATGTCTAAATAGTACTTTTGCTATAGTAGAAACTGGCACAGTAATTCCGTTACAGTAAAAACATTAACATACTATTCATATATACTCAGATTACTATTCCTTTTGGTGATTTCAGTTAAGAAGTCAGACAAGTCACGCCATCACTCGTCAGCCCCTAGGGTGCTGTTCCCCTTTCCCTTCCCCACTGATGCACGCACGGGCAGATGTGGTTGCCAACTCCAAAAGCTCGGCAATGGATGCCGCCCCTTTGTGCGCTGGCATGTTCAGATGCGCGCCACGTGGCTCCCCTCCGCTGCCAGCCGTCCATCCCATGCACTCCAAACCCTAGCCACATGTAACACCCCTTGTTTAAATCTATTTAAACAAAGAGCTTAAGTTAAGCTAATGGTGTCTAAAGGGAAAATCAAGCAAGTTTGGTCAAAGCACTCAATAGCACCTAGCTTGGTCTCAACTTAATTTCAACTTTCATGTAAGAACTTAAATTTTTGCCAATATGAAAGTTGTCACCATTGCTCGGGAACACATTTTTGTCAATTGGCACTTTGTGAGATTCATCATGGAAAAGTGACTAAACACTAGCCAACAAGACCAACCTTCGGAAGGCTTAAACTCTGGTTCGACCCCCTCTTGATTGTTCAGCTCAAACTCCAGATTTTATATAACAACTTCAAAATTTTCCAATGTAAAAGTCGTTGGAAATTTCCGGGGACACAACTTTCATAATTGGTGGCATTTCAAACTTTGTGTGGAAACCATTCAAAATCGTGGTCAAAGATAGGATACACTTTTTCTTCGAGTTCTGCATCAGGCCAACTTAATCACATGTTCCCGGCCAAGCCATAGCTCAAATCATATGTCTGGCTTTACAAAAGTTATAGGCCTATGATCCAGATACAATTGTTGTATTTGGAGAATTTGAACTTTAGTTCAAAAATTTGGAGAACAGGAGGGTCAAATAGGCGTTGACCGGAGCAGCTTTGCGCTCTGGCGCTCCCGAGCTCGCGCTCTCGCGCCGAGCCCGCGCCGAGCAGCCGCCCCGGCGTTCATGCCGCCCACCGCCAAATCTCCTAGGTCCCACATGACGCCGTCACCCCTTTCCATGAGCATGACAGAAACCACTTGCCGCCCACCGTTTCCCTTCTCCTCTCTCTCTCTTCCTCCGCATTTGCCGTCGTCTACGGTGATGCCACCTCCCGCCCTACAAACTCGAGCACCATGTGCGTCATGGCAATGCTGCCCGTGGCCGGCGCTGGCCAGCTGGCTAGCTAGCTAGCTAAGCCTTTGAGGTGAAGGCTTGCATTTCACTAGAGCCGCAACCGCCTATAAAAGAAGCATCAGAGCCGCTACACGCGTGTGCTCTGTCCGCCGGCCACCATTAGCACCGCCGCCGCGGAGCTCCATCTCACGCTCAACACTGCGGCCCACCAACCACTCCCGAGCCTTCCCTAGTCCCCACTGAAGCTTCCCAAGCCACACATTGTCCAGCATTGCCACCGTCCTCACCGGAGTCAAAGCAGAGGCGGCCGCGCTGCCGCTGTCCTGCCGCCGGCCGTCGCCGGATCTCCCTCCGCCGCGACCAACCCCACCAATCGGACCATGGTGAGCCCCTGGACACCCCTAGCACCTATCCCATCCAAGTCCGGCGACCCCTCGCCGGCGGCGATCTCCCCTGCACCACCGAGGGCATCGTTGTGAAGATTGAAATCTTATCCGGGACCTAGATGTTTAAACCAAGGGCATGGATGTGAACCAGAAATAAAAGCTGAGGACCTAAATGAATAAATATTCTTCAGATTTGAGTTCAAAACACAGAAACTTGTAAAATGCGTATAAAATCATATAAAAATTGGAAAAATGTAAACTCAAATGTTCTGAACATCTTGTGATGCATTCCACCTTTTATAGAAAGCATTTTTATACTTTTGATGCGTAGTTTTAAAACTAGATTCAAATTTCATTTTGAGATGTTTTTGCCTTAATTCCAATTCTAGATCAGATCTGTTGTGCCTATGACTATGTGTATAGATTCAAATTTCATTTATCTACCTACAGTTATGAATTTATTTTTGTTTCTTCCTAGATCTGAGTATATGAATTGTTTAGATTTAATTGTTCTGTAAATGTTGTTCATCTTTTTTCAGTAGCTCATCCATGAGTAGTTATTTCTCTGATAAATAGGTCAAAGGCTTTTGACATGTTTAGATGGATCATTTAAAATTGTGTAGTGAAATGGAGTAATGGTAATTATTCAAATTTTCCTTTAGATTTGAATCTGAAATTTTGTGTGTTATCTAGATATGCTTTAACCATACTGTATGCAAAGTTTTAGCCCCAGAGCATTCTTAGATCTTTCTGTTGGATTTATTTATGTTTGTGTTAGATGAACCTTGATAGATTTTTCATGCTTAATCTATAGTTTAGATTGATCTCAATTTTTGAGCAGTAGTTCTAGTGTTATATCATGTGCTTGTATAAATTTTATCCCTAGATGATTGTTTGTACTCTCTCCAGAATTAATTTTTGGAGTAAAGCAAGCTCAATTAAATAGAATAAAAAGAAAACAAAGATCACCCTTGATGCAACTTGAATAATATGTTTATACTTCACCAAAACACACCCTGAACAGCACCCAAACTTTGGTGAAGATTAATCTAGTAATAATCTTAGATGTGTACACAATCACCATCAAATAAGAACTATGAATCACATACACACACCTTGCCTTTGTAGGAAGAGTATGCTGAATATATCTTGTCAAGGTGAATGTGGCCACCCATACACCTCATGTTTAATCTCAAGTTCAGAAGCACAATCACTCTTGAAACATATGAATAAGTTGTGCATATGCATTCCGTGTAGAACTCGCCGATGGTGACTACGAGTTGGTTCCGGCACAAGACAAAGGAGAACTGGACGGAGGAGTGAACGTGATCAACGTGTGCCAAGAACCGGGCCAAAGTTTAGAGGAGCAGAGTGCTAACTTTGAGCAAGAAGGCAAGCCCCGGAGCATAACCCAATTTTCTAACTTATGCAACTATGGTTGTTATGTTTGTGCATTTACATTTCAGGAGTTGAATTGAAACCCTAGATGCATGATCCTTAGGTACCTATGTTTTTATACTAGCATGATAGGTCACTAGTTGCCATGCTCTAAGGACACGGTAAAAGACGAGTGATGTTCATCACTCGCGAGATATAGGTCTCTTATGTTGGAATCATAAGACTTGTTAAATTGACATGCTCATGTGGTAAGAGCAATGGGGTCAGCTTCGGCCGAATAGTTTTGATGGTTAAGCATTTCAACATACTTAGCACTTGCCGGGAATGGGACCGGTAAGCCTAGTACCCAATTAATACGGCAAGGGAACTTTTCCCTACTAATCCTGAGATGCGTCTCATGGCTAGCTACCGGTGGTGCATGTGTGGGTCTGGTCGGTTGCGCGGAACTCCTTGTACCAAGGACTGTAGGTTTTGATCCTGAACTGAGGATTGACGGGAACCGCCTGGTTGGTGCATACCCCAATGCATCATTCTGTGTGCTTAGGTCTACCTTGCAAGGTTTATATAAAATCGATCGGATCGTCTGTCTCTCACAGTTAATTGAGATTGCTTAACCACTGGCTACCCCAATTATTGATGGAATTTATGAGTAATACTGATGTTTGATTAATTGTATTGCTCAACTGGTTGATTAGAATAAGTGCTTACCTAGAATGGTTAATACAACTAGAACTTGAGCTAAAAATGTTGAAAGTAAGGATATACTTCTCGATGCTTTTTGGCAAAAGAAAACCCACCAGCCAAAAGCCTTGCATGTCTAGGAGTTGGTGAGGTAGTTAGAGGTAGTTATCACCCGACAGGTAAGCCTGGCTGAGTATTAGTATACTCAGCCTTGCTATCGTTGTTGTTTTCAGGTGATGCTTGTGATTATTTTCCTTAGCCTAGTCAGCTTCCAGCTGGGAGCTGGAGTGGGAGAATGATGACGAATAATAGCATTATGGATGGCCTCCTATAATGCTATGTTTATCGCTTAGTTTTAGTTCCGCTGTGTTTTCAAACTCTGAACAATTTACCTTTATGCAAGAACTTGGTTTGTAATAAAGAACCTCTTGTGGGACCTATTGTAATAAGTTTGGAATGTTGTAATCTTTGGACTCGCCTTCGTGTGAGTCTTGTGTACACTTGGTTTTGATCCGAGGTTATCCGTGATTGATTGGGCTTGACCCAACTGGTCGACAAGTTAGTTCCTTTTTATTGTGTATGGGCCAAAAGGATGAATTATGCAATAAGACGGAATTAATTTGGACGGGCTGTCACAGATGGCATCAGAGTGAAAAGTGTACACCAGAGATCTTAATAACTTGTTTTTGAATAAAACTGCCAACATTAAGGTGTGTTTGCAAAATGCGTTGGAATGTTAAGGATGAAAGTAGTCCAAGAGGCCCTAGAGGGATTTTTGGGTTCTTTCAGGTGGCTAGTAACTTATGGTTTATCTAAGCAAACTTCCAGCACATGCCCTCATTTGCCCACGTGTCTTATACGTGTGCTTTTCCGCATCACGAGTATGCGAAGGTTGATAGGGCAATCCATTCAACGGATCCTATCTTCCCGGTTGTTCGCCACGTGTTTCATACATGTGCGTTCCACATGGAAGTCATGTGAGGGTTGATGTGGTTCTATTCAAGATGAACCATATCTTCTCGTGTGTCTCGCCACATTTTGCCATACGTGTGCGTTCCGCATTACGAACATGCGAAGGGGGATGCACTCAAAGCAAACGGAGCGTGTCTCGGGTTGGATGCTGTCCATGCAGTAGCTTGACGCATGGATACCGTTTCTATAGTGAACGGTAATATATGAGGACGCTTTCGTGAGTGCTGGCACGAAAGGTTCATTTTCTGCAGGTACACTAACCGCGATTCGTTACGTTAAGAACAGTTTGTTTTCGACATGCTATTATAGGGAGAGACGTATTTTGTGCCTTGCCACCGGCACTAACCACGACTTTTTCGGCATTGCTTTGCCTTGTGAGGACGAATAGATCGCTCTTGCATCATGCTAAAAGTCATCGAAAAATCTGAACCAAATGCCCTTTAGAATTCAGTGTTCACACAAGTCATCTCCAATCCTTTAAAACGTTGCCCTAAGCTGTCAGTTTTTGTCTCTCTGCTGGTCTGAATTTTTCGGACCCCTAAACAAGGTTTTCTGCAGAGATGTTCTATATAAAAGTTGTTTCAAATATAACCAAGAACCATCTGTAAACATTTCACAAGCACTGGACAAGTAAAACTTAAGTTATGGTCAAAACAGTGCAGGTCAGTTTTCTGAAAATCCTGGGTGACAGCAAACTGAATTTTGGTTTAATCACCTATCTTCCCATGAGTTTCAGCCCAACCGATGAATACCGAACTTGTGCCTAAAAACCTAAGAATCTGGTGAAGTTTGAAAACCTCTAGGCTTATGGATTTCAAGAAACAATCCTTTTTCTATCGCTGCCAGAATCTATCTTTTGTGCACATAAATCCTTCTTGGTTCTAACGTATATCACTCTCTCTCCAGATGGCCAACGCTGGAATTGCGATCGTTGGTGCAGAGGGATGGACTCACTTCAATTGCCTCCAGGAGAGTGGGTTCCCCATGCTTTTGTGGGACACTTTGAAGGACTTTGGATATACTACCCACACACAGTACATGGGACGTGAGTACATGACCGCAGGACAGATTCCTTGCTATGAAGTGAAGGTGAAGATTCCCGCCTGCCTAGTTAATCCAAGTTGGAAAGCATGGGAAAGTAAGGCACATGGTCTAGAATTGGCTGATACATTATAGAAGGCTGCTCTTGAAGCGCTGACAACTTTTTGTGGGAAGCACCCAACCTCTGTAATTCGCACCGCAGCCAAGGTGTTCACACTGGACAATGGGTCGAACGTGAGGCTCTCCTCAATGTTCAGGACAACTCTCACTACAGCCCTGATCTTGTCACCTCAGTTCGCTTTTCCGTGGCCATGTATGACACATACCAACTAATGGTCGGAGAAAATGCGATCTATAGATATCAAGTTAGGGAAATGGAAAGTACCACACATGAGTTGAAGGAAGCCCGAGCACGGATAGCAGCTCTTAAAGAAGGAAGACGCAGGGATAAAGCAAAGATACGAGAACTGCGTCAATATATCCAGGACAAGGACTATATGCTGCACCAGGCCGATCTACACATGCTAGACATGGAGAATCAACTGGAAGTGGTAGCAGCCCCACCACAGGGACCTGTCATGTAACATCCCTGAAATTTGGATGTTTTCCATGAGTGAATTTTTCGCAAAATTTTAAAACTTTTTGTTTGAACTTGTGTGCTACCAAATTTGATCCCAAATTGCTAGCTTCTCATCTCGAATTCTCTATAAAATAAAGCTATATAAAAAGTATTTTCAAATTATGTTGTAAATGTGAGTTGGATCTTTTTGGTTTTTCTTTGGATCTCAAAGGTGAGTTTGTATTTCTGGATTAAATCCAAAAATACAAACTAAAACTAATATTTAATAGGATCTTTAAAATTTTGTGTGACTAACTCTAACTTTGCACCCGAGCTAATAAGACCAATTAGCTCGGCTTCACCAGTTTTTTTTTAGTCGCACCGCTCTCTTCCGAACATCCAGCAGATGCTCTCGGAAGCATTCCTTTGCTAATCACATGACAGTTCGCAACAAGCCCGACCTGCTAAGCTAACCAACCAGGCCAGCTCCTTTCCTTGTTTTCACGAAGCCATCCAGCATCATTAGGCCGCCGGCCTAGTAACCTGATCACAAGGCCGCCTAGCTTCTCAATCTGGTGACAAGCCCAAGTGCTAATCGTGGCCCAGCCCAGCTGCCATCACCGCTCTTGCATGCAGCATGCCGTCGTTGCCACGCCAGCTCCATCCTCGCGTCGTCTTCACGCAGGAGTGCAGGACCGACGTCGCCCGTTCCCGTCCGGCAAAACGGATCGGCAAGGATGCATGCTCCGCGACAGGGTGACGCCGCGGCCGCCCCGCTTTCCAGCTCATGTGCACAGCGAGCATCAGCCGCTCCCGCACCCGCGTGCCTCCCACGCCACCTCTCGGATGCCAGCCGCGTGGCCGGTAGCTCGCGTACCAAGGATCGCCGCCGCCCGTCACATCCTGGCACCCCTGCAAACCCTAGCCCTCGGGTGATAAATTCCCCCACCGTTGCTCTGTTCTTTGCCACAAGCAGCCGCCGCCTCCTTTTGTCCAAACCAGACCATGGGAAAACCCCAGTTCCAAGCCATCAGAGAGGGAGCAAGCAGTAGAAGAAGAAAGGGGAAGAAGGGAAAGGAGGAACGCCGTGCAGATGAAGACCTCGGCGCTGCGCCGCGCCGTCGCTCACCACGGCCGCGTCCTCGCCGCCGGGCATGCCGATGCCCATGAAGTCGCTGACGACAACATGCATCCAGAGGCCAAGACGGAGGAGCTCGGGGTGCTACCAGGAGATGCGCAGCCGACGACGACGCCGAGTTGAAGCTGCACCGCCACGGCATCGAGCCCTTCCTGCACCACCGTTGCCTCCAACAAGCCCCTGGTGAGCTTCACACCTTGAGCCATCCCTGCTCTGCTCTCCACCGCCCTGATCCTCTGTTTTCCGTCGCGCCGTAGCCAATGCCGAGCTGCGCAGTGTCTGTGTGGAAGCTGGCCTTCGAGCCATGCTGCTTATGCAGGTACCGCTGCCGCTCAGAGTTAACCGCCCGTGCTCGCCAATCCGCCAAGCAGAACCCCAGCACGCCACCGATGTGCTCTGCTCCGGCAAGCCCTCGACGTGTTCGACGTTTTGCCGACACGTTTCGACGAAGCTCTGGGGTTCGAAGCCCGGCTGTTCACTTGTTTATGCTAAGCCGACATTCGTGTCGAGCACCTGCTCCTGGAGCCGCTTGGGGGTGAACGGGACAGCCTGCCCCGCCGATGTTTTTGTGGATGCCCGCCATGTGTTCACGCCAGGCGCGGACGGAGCACGGCTGCTCACCTTTCTCTTTTTGAGCCATCTCTGCCTGACCCTTGTGTCCAGGCCATCTGCAGGTGCGCCGCCGCTTCCCTGCACCGCGTTGGCCCGCTGCCCCGCGCGCCGCTCGGCCGTGCGCCGTGCTCTTCCGCCTCCTCGTACCCCGATGTGCTGCTCCGCCGTACGCGACCCGACCTGTCACCGCAGCTCCTCACTGTTGCTCCACCTTTCACCGCGTTGTACTGTGCCGAGCCAAGCCAAGCCGCGGTCGGGGCATCTGAGCCTGCGCGTGCGCCGCCCGCCGTCGGAATCTGCCGCGGCATGTGCCCGCCTCGCGGCCACAACCTCACCGTAGCCGCCGCTCTACCCTTGTCGCGCCGTCTTGCTGGCTCGCAGTCGTGAGCGCCGCGTCGCACTGCCGTGTCGCGCCGCCCTGCGATTCTGGTCCGCCGTCACTGCTCTGTGTCGCGCCGCTCTGGAGCGCCGCGCCGGCGCCGTGATCGTGCTCTCCGCCGTGAGGAGGACCGGCCTTCGAGCCGAGGAGCGTTTGTCGCAGGGGAACACGCGCCATCGCCGCCGTAGGCCAACCTCCTCGCCGGCCAGTCCCCGCCACACCGCCACGCCTTTCTGGCATTCCGTCTAACACCTAGCGTGCGCCCCTTTTCTTCTGAACCTGAGTGGCACCACACACTGGACCACATAGGCGCAGCCACACGCAGCCGCATAGGATCCCGGCTCCAGGGAATCGGATGAACACCAAAAGAATACAGGGTGCAAACCTAGACTTCGCACGTGACCCGTTTGGGTTTCGGCCCACCAAAGCCTCTGGGTCCGAGGGTGAACCAGGCCGGACCAGAGTTTAGTTCTGGGTGGTTTTCTAGACTTTTTCAGCCTTGGGCCAAACTGGGCCAGCCCATTGGGCTACTAACACTTTGGGCCCACGTAGGCCCACTAACCCACTGATCGCTGACGTCATGCTGACGTCAGCAAGGTTTTAATAAAATTATTTTCTGACTTTATAAATGATTTAATAAATGTTTTATAAATCCCTTTTTCTTTAAAAATTCATAACTAATTATCCGGAGCTCCGAAAATTATGAAACCACTTGCGTTGATTTCATAATTCCGAGACGCTCGCTGCTACCATATACTTATCCGCTCTTGCCCTTGAACCGAACCTCTTTTGCCCACGTGCTTGGAGAAGAATTCGTGGCCGATGCCTGCCACTGCGCTATTGTGGGTCTGGGACGCCGGAGCTCCGCAACTAGCCACGGGCTTGTCACGGACAGGGATAACTTCCCCAAGAAGCGTTCGCACTGCCATCCTTGCTTGCACCGCTTCCACCGCCCTGTGCCGCAACCCGCATACCCACTCTCTCTTTGCCTTGCATCGAGCCGTGTAGCACGCGACGTACCCAGCGTTAGTAACCCGGAAGGCCGCGTGTGATGGACGGACGTGCCTTGAGCAGAGGCCTCTGTTTCAAAGCACGGCAACCCCGTGTTGCAACCTAGTTACTACACCTTGGATATCGTCGTATTGCTAGCACTTGCTCCACTGTGCTCCCGAGCACGCCTTACTGCGTCACCATCCTTATATCGACCACGAGTCGACCCTTTCCTTCTCTCGATGCTGCCACCGCACACCTTGTTCTGATAATGCCTTGCCTAACTCGTTTCGCCTTGCTCCTCTCTTCAACCTCTGAGCTTCCGCTTCGTCGCACCTATCTATTGCACTAATACCTTACAGGCGCATTCTCCAAGATCCTTAGCCTTTGATCGGCAACCCAACCTTGAACTAACCCTTCTCTCTAATTTGTTTTCTAGTATACAAAGCTAGTAGCTTAAAACTATTTTAATATAAAACTAATTACTTCGATTTCCTTAAATTAAACTAGTGCTGGTTGTAGCTTTCTTTAATGCTTCTCTTTGGAGTTTATTTGCAAATAGATCCTCGTTGTTTATTTATATTTCCGAATCTAGGATTTCCCGAAGCCGAGGAGACAAGCCAGAAGATCAAGTACGGCTACGGAAACTACGACAACTACTTACACGCAGGTGTTCACGCCCGACCATTCTTTGAATGCCCATTAGGCATGGCTATTAGAACTGCTAGTGCTTTACTTACTGCATAGAGATGGATATGATGAAACCGTGCATAGCCTCTTTTACATACTTGTCCTTGATTGACCTACTACTACTACTATGCTATGTATGCGTGATGATACGCTGAGCTTGCTATGCATGTGTTGGGATATTGTGGTAGTTTCTTGGCGTGTGTTGGGAAAACCGGCAGGAGAAGGTGTTTTGGGATACTTTGGCGGGGGTGAGCTCGAGACAACCCGGTCTGGGATCGGGGGGCAGGGATCGTCTTCTCGGACGTTGCCCAATGTGGTGCCTATGGCGGGTACATTGTTTTAGGAGCACAGGTGTTGGGGATTTCGTGATGACTTGGAGGATATGAGCTCGCCCCGGTCTGAAACCGAGTGGGTCGCCTGTTACACGGGACTTTCGTACACACCACCTCGCCGAGAGTGGGGATAGGGCCGTTTGAAGGACCGATTAGGCGAACCAGAGAGGGGGGGAGTGAATGGGAGCCGATAAAAATTCTTCTCGAAGGAGATGAGAACTCCAACAAGACGAACACGGCTTCCAACTCACGTCTCCGACCCAACTACCCAAGTTGGTCAAGACCACGCAGCCACTGGAGTGCTACTGGTCCTAAGAACCAACACTCAACCTTCCTAGCCAAAACTCACCAAAACACACAGCGGAAACTTGCACGGCTTGCTGCCTGTGCTACACCGGTCAGACCGATGGCCTGCGCCGGTCAGACCGGTGGACAGAGCCGGTCAGGCCGGTGGCTACAGCAGCCGCACAGCAAACGTTCCAGGAAGCCTCAGTGAATCCTCTAGGCCCTGGAACAAAAACCACCACGAAAACACAACCTGTGAGGAAGAAGAACCCCTCACAAATCCTAGCAAAACAACTCCAAACACGCCAAGAACTGAACAGCAGGACCACGGGACAAAACCACACGGACAACGCTGTTCCCCGAGACAAAAACCCACCAAGGGCTAGCACCGGTCAGACCGGTCAAGAGCTCCGGTCAGACCGGTCGTGCCTGGGTAGCTCGGGATGAACAGCGCCCGCGAGTCAACTCTTCCAAATCCAACTCCCGATCTCCCGATCCGCTCCACGATTTTGCACAAGACTTTGGGGATAGTAGGAACACCTCATGGGTACTCCATAGCCAAGATTTGGTCCACCAAAACTTGTCAAATCAAGAGGAATCGAAGAAATCCCACCAAGAACACCTCTAACCCTAGAGCCACGAAAACCCCAAAATCGAGCCCCTTTGCTCACGGATTTGGAAGGGGAATCAAAGGGTAAAGAACCACGAAGGGTTCATGCATACATCCCCCACCAACTCCCAAAGAGAAAGGCCTCGAAATCGCTCCAAGAAAATCGCCAAGAAAGGGCTCCGAAAATCACCAAAAAGGAGAAACGGGAAAGACACATCCAAGCCTTGAGGAACCACGCCGAATCATCTATACATACCAAAGAGGTTCGTACAAGGTCTAGCTTGCCGCCCGATCATCCTTCCCTCTCACAAGATCTCACCATGAAGCTCTCAAGCTAGTCCTACGAAAATCCTAAGAAAATAGGAAGGAAAATAGGAAAAACCAAATGAGCTAGGGTTCCAAGAGATGGCTGCCATCCTCTCACTACTTGGGTTATATGGAGGCAACCGAAAGACTAAAATACCCTTACTAGCTAACTAGGGATACATGCCCCTCGAGGGCGAAATTGGAAGTCTTTGTCTTCGCACCATCGGACGGATGCCCAGCGACCGCAAACTTGCTTAGCCTCGACGCAAGCCTTGCGATCCCGACGCGTGTCCTCCGCTTCGAAGATTCCGGACTGCGTCGTCGCACACCGGTCAGACCGGCGCTCCTCACCGGTCAGACCGGTACCCACCGGTCAGACCGGTCAGACCCACCGGTCAGACCGGTCTGGAGCTGCTGCACCTCCGTCTTCGGTTCTTCGGTCTTGGCTTTGTGGATCAACCAAGGAACCCAGTGGTTTTCTGGTGAACCACCGGAAACCCCGCGAACTCGGTGTAGCCTCCGCCAATCACCACTCATGACTCGGCTCCCACGTAGTCCCGGCTCGACCTTGGTTTTGAGGCTCAACCAAGAAACCGTCCATGACTTCATCTTGCCGTTCTTGCCACCATGCGGCCCGCACTTGACCCCGCTGGCCACCGGGTCCCTCGAACCAAGCCTACTTGTCTTCTCCACACCTGGAGGCCTCAACGGCAACGACCTTTCACGCTTGTTCTTCACCTGCACCTGCACCAGTCAAGCCGCAACCTGCACCTGCAATACTTAGCCAAGAATCAGTCCACACCACGTTGTCAATCACTCATCACACCAGGAAGCGACCATCCACCGGTCCTCGAACCACACCTGGCTCTCAATCTCCCCCTTGATGAGTGCATTGACAACACACACGTTTTGGTAACCAAGAGAAAAGGAAAAGAAAAGAAACGACTAAAAGAAACTCCAACAAGCGATTGAAAGCCAAAGAAAAGGCAAAGAGCAAGATCACTTGAAGAAGACAAGTCTCGAACCCCTTAGGCAAGGGCAACGGCTCGACACATCCGAGAAAAAATATGCTCAAGCAAAGAGCACAAACCATCAAACCAAAGCTCGAAAACCACAAAGAGCTCCCTCTGCACACATGCAAGCTCCCCCTGAACCAATGCAACTCCCCCTGGACAAATGCATGCGAACCACTTCACGAAACAGAGCAGCTGCAACAGCTCAGCTCTGACCGGTCAGACCGGTCGACACCACCGGTCAGACCGGTGCTCAACATATGAACAGGACCAGCACTCTGACCGGTCAGACCGGTGACCTCAACCGGTCAGACCGGTGCACAACAGAGCCCAAAAATGGCTCGAAACCACCTGAAAACCTTCCAAATGCATTCAGTAGGCCAAAACATGCTCAAACTTCTCCCCCTTGTTGACAATGCATGAATCAAGCCAAAAATGCAAAAAATGCAACCTAGAGCTTCTCAAATAGACAAAATTCAACATAGGATGCTACACATGTCCAAACGAGCAAGTTAGATACTCTATAGCTTCGTAATGACATAAACTTCATGATCACCAAGTTTCACAACCATTGGGCGAAGCTAAGATAGAATTTAGCAATTTTGCGAAAAATCACCCTCTCATGAGCAAAGTCCTAAACATGAGCAAAACATGTCAAAATGGCAAAGCCACACAAACTTCATGCTAGGACAACCATTCTAAGCATAAGACCATCATAAACACCTACAAGCACCTCATGTCATGTCAAAGCCATCGAGCCATGTGCCTACTTCTATATATGAGACTTCTCATTGGTAGACATCATGCAACGATTTAGCACCCAAAGCAAATTAGAATTAGCACATATGACATGGGAGCACATTTTTCAAGCAATTTACATTTCTTTTTCAGATTTATAATTGGTACATGAAATGTCTTTGCGACAAAAAGGAACTTATGCTCCTCCACAAGATGAAGCATGGGGGCTAAACATTCATGATGGCAAATGAGCCTTTGGCCCCATATGATCAAAATAAGCTATCCAACCACAAATTAAGCATAGCCAAGCCACAAAAACATGTCAAGATCATGGAAAGGCATTTACTCACAAGAGAGCATACATATGAAATTTTCAAAAACATAGCCATCAACCATGGATACAAACCAAGATTATCAAGAGCTAAGCCAAACTAACCATAGCTTACTAAATTAGCTCACAAAGACATATATGTCATTCCATGGTGAACAATGTATATAGGAGAAGCCTTTCCTAAACAATGCATATGATACAAAATGCATGCAACCTAAGATACAAAGATGCCTATACATCATGTTACATATGCCATGCCAAATGCAAGAAATGCACAAAGGAAAGCTATACATATGCTACATAGGAGCTCCCACACTCCAACTCAAGAAATCAAACAAACACCAAGCTCCCCCCGCAAACGAGTGAAAGTTGCTTGATCTAGGGGTTTGGTGAAAATATCGGCTAGTTGTTCATGTGTGGGTACATGGATCAAAGCTATCTTCCCTTTCTCTACGTTGTCTCTCAGAAAATGATACCTCACTTCTATGTGCTTGGTTTTGGAATGGAGCACTGGGTTCTTTGCAACGCTTATGGCACTGGTGCTATCACATTGAAGTGGGACATGGGTATACTCCTCACCAAAGTCACTCATGGTGTATGTGATCCAAAGGAGCTGAGAGCAACAACTAGCTGCGGCCACATACTCTGCCTCGGTAGTGGATTGAGCAACACTCGACTGTTTGCGGGAAGACCAAGACACCAAAGAAGAACCCAAGAACTGGCAAGTCCCAGAAGTGGACTTCCTATCCAACCGACACCCGGCAAAGTCCGCGTTTGAAAATCCATGAAGCGCCAAAGAAGAAGACGCAGAGTACCAAAGGCCGAAGTCGGGAGTGTGTCGCAAATACCTGAAAATGCGCTTGACTGCTTGCCGATGCGAAGTCCTCGGAGAAGCTTGAAAACGAGCGCACAGACACACCGAGAATTGAATGTCCGGCCTCGTCGCCGTCAAGTAGAGGAGTGACCCGATCATGCTCCGGTACTCCTTCTGGTCCACGTGTTCACCTTCCTCGTCCGCATCAAGAACTGTAGTCGTACTCATAGGCGTCGCCATGGCCTTGGAGTCCTCCATCTTGAACTTCCTCACAATGTCCTTGGTGTACTTAGCTTGGTGCACAAATGTTCCTTCCTTTGATTGCTTGATTTGTAGCCCGAGGAAGAACTGCAACTCGCCCATCATGCTCATCTCAAATTCCCTGCTCATGTCTTCTGCAAACCTTGCAACAAGAGAGTTAGACGAGCCACCAAAGACAATATCATCCACGTATACCTGCACAATCAGGATATCTCTACCCTGCCTGAGGAGATACAAGGTCTGGTCGACCTTCCCCATCTCAAACCCTCTCTCAAACAGGAACCCCCTCAACCTACCATACCAAGCTCTAGGCGCCTGCTTCAACCCATACAGCGCCTTCCTCAACTTGTATACCCGGTGAGGGTACTTCTCACTCTCAAACCCCGGTGGTTGCCTCACAAACACCTCTTCCTCCAACACACCGTTCAGGAAAGAACTCTTCACATCCATCTGGTACAACTTGAACCCTTTAGCCACGGAAAAGGCTAGAAGGATCCTGATCGCCTCCAAACGAGCTACAGGAGCGAAAGTCTCCTCGTAGTCGATCCCCTCTTTCTGACTGTACCCCTAAGCAACAAGTCTCGACTTGTTCCTCACCACTTCTCCTTTCGCTCCCTCTTTATTTTTCCACACCCATTTTGTCCCAATCGGCTTACACCCTGGGGGAGGGTCAACCAACACCCAAACTTGGTTCCTCTCAAAATTCTCCAACTCCTCATGCATCGAGTTAACCCAATTATGATCAGATAACGCATGTCCAATGTCTTTGGGCACAAAAGTGGCAACAAAAGCAGCATGAGCGAAATGAGAATTGTTCCGAACCCTCGACCGTGTAGTACGTTCATTCATGTCGCCGATGATTCTCGAAGCTGGGTGATCCACTTGCACTCGTCGGGGAGGTTCTCACCTTGATGCTACCTCCCCCTCAACAGCAGCTTCGCCTTGATCTGGGTTTGTCGTTGTAGGTGTGAGAGAGGGTCCATTCTCGATCGTCGTCGAAGTAGTAGGTACATGTTCAGCCGCGGGCATCACACCGCCATCTTCATCATCTCCAAGTTCATGCTCCTCCTCCTGAAAGATCTCCTCACCAAGTTCGTCGTCACCTGCACACTCAAAAACAAGCTGACTATGTGGCTGTGTCTCGTCGAAGGTTACCTCGCAAGTCTCCACGATTTGGTTAGTTTCAAGATTGAGCACACGAAATGCTCTAGAATGAGATGCATAACCAAAGAAAATGCCATCGACAGTCCTAGCCTCGAACTTGTCCAACTTCTTCCCTTTCTTCAGAATGAAGCATTTACAACCAAAGACATGGAAGTGACTCACCTTGGGTGTGCGACCGTGCATCAACTCGTAACAGGTTTTCTTCTTGTGAACCCTGAGGTAGATCCTGTTCGACACATGGCACGCGGTATTGACCGCCTCAGCCCAGAACCTTCTCGGAGTCCTATGCTCGTCGAGCATCGTTCGAGCCATCTCGCACAAGGTCCTGTTTTTCCTTTCCACCACGCCATTCTAGGGAGGCGTATACGGACTCGAAAACTGATGTTCAAGACCCAAGTCATGGCAAAAGGTTTCGAAGCGAGAGTTTTTGAATTCCGAGCCATTGTCACTGCGGATCGCTCGTATGGCATCTCCGTGCCTCTCGTTTCTTAACCACAAGACAAGATCTCGAACAAAACCAAACGTCTCCCCCTTCTCCTCAAGAAAGAACACCCACGCATACCGAGAGTAGTCGTCCACCACAACAAGGACATACCACTTCCCACCCGCAGATCGCACACGAGCTGGGCCAACAAGGTCCATATGGAGCAGCTCGCATGGACGCTCAGTCATCACATCGGTGAGAGGCGGGTGAGAAGAGTCTACCATCTTGGCATGCCTACACGGCGCACAAACCAACTCTTTCTCAAACCTCAATCGTGGCAATCCTCAGACCAAATTGAGTTTACTCAAGCGAGACAAAAGATCAAAGCTCAAGTGACCCAACTTCCTATGCCACTTCCACAACTCACTCGAAGAACCAGCCAAGAAGCAACGCTCCACACCAGAAGACTGAGAAAAATCAGCTCGGAACACCTGACCCTCGGGAACGATCATGCAAACAAGATCCCCCCGAGAATCTAAAATCCGAGATCCACCAGGCCGAAACAACACCTCAAAACCCTCATCCAACAACTGGGACACAGAAAGCAAATTGTATCCAAGCGATTGAACAAGAGCAACACGCTTGAGAGTGATCTTGTCACTTACCTTAATCTCACCTTCTGACAGCACACGCCCTCGCCCATTGTCCCCAAAGGTGATGTACTTCTTTGTCACCACCGGGACGAGACTTGAGAACCACCCCTTGTCTCCGGTCATATGCCTCGAGCAACCGGAGTCAATCAACCAAATGTTCTTCAAGTCTCCCACCTGAAATTCAAAAGCGAGCACGTGAGTGAACAAACGACTCAGCACTGGGGTTAGTACCAAAAGAGTAAAACCAGTGCCGAGCCATTTGCTCCAAAGTGGGGTTAGCACAAACCAAATCATCACGCCTATCAAAGCTACCACCACGAACACCACCACGGTAACCACCACGAGGGAACCAACCCTCTCTAGCTGGAGGAGGACGAAAACCACGAAAGGGAAACCGTGGATCGTTCCTCCGCTCCATCTCAAAGCTACGACTCTTCTCACCCTCGTATTGAGCACGAGGTGGAGAACGCCTAGCAAACGGACCACCTGCAAACTTTCCAGACCAACCACCAGAACCACGACCTCCAGAACCAAATCGAGCATCCTCACGAGCACGAAACCAGACTCGCTGTCTGCCCAGACCTGCACTGGTCTGACCGGTGTAGTACACCGGTCTGACCGGTGTGGCTCGGCCAGCAGGAACACCTGCAGCCTTCCGGTCTCCCCAAGCTGGAACCGTCCTCACAATCGCCTTGGCCCTGGGCATCTGCATACGAGGCTCAGGTACACCATTAGAGGGGTGGTACCTGTCCCTGTTAGCCCACTCTCTAGCCATTCTCTCCTCACGCTTCCTCTTGAAGCAAAACTCATCCTTGTGACCATCTCTCCCACAATACCCACAATGGAACTTTATGGGATGTGGCTTAGGCTTAGGCTTGGGTTGGGGCTGCCCACTCGGCTTCTCACCCTTCTTCTCTCCTTCCTCACCTCCCTTTGGGCTCACAAACTTCACCGGTTTCTGAAAATCATTTGTTGGGTGAGGGAATATGGGTGGATCTGGAGTAGTGTCAAGTTTGTTTCTGAGATGGTTGGGCTTGGGCTCAAACTTGTTCTTGTGTCTGTTTGGTGGTGGGATAGGAATCTCTCCAACTCTCTCAACTCCCTCACCACAGTTCTCTCCAAGCTTGTCAGCCCCAAGTGCCTGACCATCATAGCGTTTGAAAGCCGCTATCATGATACCGAGCTGAGGCTCCTGACCCGACAACCAGCTCATACATTTTCTCAGCTCATCATTTTCATCCTGCAGGCGATCAACATAATGTGCAAGCTCCAAATTCTTAACTGCATGCAATTCACAAGTAGAGCAAGAAGTGGGAATAGGCTCTTTCAACTTAGCCTCAAGCGAAACAGTGTAAGCATGCATCTCATCAATCTTTCCATGCAAAACAGGGCAAGAAGTGCAAGCACCTAGCAAAGCAGGTCTAGACTTAAGCTCAGCCACTTCAACCCTAAGCATATCTAGTTCATCACAAGTAGAAGCATGCTTATCCTTAAGAGCAGTAAGATCAGCTAGGTACACAGAGCAATCACAGCAATCAATCTCATCAGAAACCACAGGAGAAGCCTTAAGCGAATCAATCTCAAGCTTAGCATCTAGGTTCTGGGTTTCTAGCTCAGCCACACGGTTCCTAGCATCTTCTAGTGAGGCCCTAAGCTCTTTCCTCATCTTCTTGGCCTCTCTAAGCATGTGATCACGGTTACCAAGCAAGTCAACCAACTCATCATTCTCCTTGCGCAAAGAAGAGAGCTCATCACATACCTCATCCTCGGAGTCAGAGTCCGAGTCACTCTGGTGGCTCTTCTTGCTGCCGGAGCTACGGGCCATGCCGCAGAAGCCATCTCTCACGAAGCAGCTCAACCCGCTCAAGTTCCTGGATGACTTCTTGTTCTTGCGCCGATCACCTTCATCTTCACTGCTACTCGAGCTTGAGGAAGAGTAGGCGGAGCTGGAGTCGACGTCGCTCGCTCCGACCATTGCTCGGGCCTTCCTGCCGCGGCCATCCTTCTTCCTCGACCGTCGCTCGTCCTTGTGCTTGTTCTTGTGCTTGTGATCGCGCCTCAATCGGTACTTGCCATCCTTGCTCGATCGGTGCCTGTAGCCGTCCTTGTAGCCGTCCTTGTTCTCCGTCTTCTCCGGGCAGTCGGCAACGAAGTGTCCTGGCTTGCCGCACTGAAAGCACGTCCGTGCTGTCCTCCTCGTGTTCACTCGGTTCTCGTGCAGCCTCTCGAACTGCCTGGTCAGCAACGCCAGCTCGTCCTCTCCAAGCACGTCGAACTCCTCATCTGGCAAAGACATCAAAGAAGACAGAGAGTACATCCTGGAGGATGCGTTAGCGTTAGACTTAGCTCCTTTGCCACTAACGAGAGCGAGACTATGAGAATCAGTCGGGCTCTCGATCTTGGCTGTCATACCACGGTCCAACTCAGCCGACTTGAGCTTCGAGAACAGCTCGTTCACCGTCAAGGTGTCATACTTCTCGGACTCAACAATAGCCTCAAACTTCCCGTCCCATACGGTACGATCCAACGAGTGCAAGAGCTTCACGGCTCTATCATGATCATTATATGGGAGGACGTCCACATTGGCTCTCATGTTGTTCACAACGACCGTAAATCACTGGAAAAGGGCATCGACGGACTCGCCGGGGAGATGAGTGAAGTTCTCGTACTCTCTCCGGTAAGTCGCGTACATCCGAGCCTGAACCTGAGCACTCCCAGCATGAGCATCCTTCAACTGCTCCCAAATCCTACAAGCTAAGTCCTCTGTCTGAACCCGATCGAATTCAGGCTGACACAGAGCACGAAACAAGTAGTCGACAGCCTTGTTGTTGGCTTCGAACATATCCCTCGATCCTGGAGCAAGGAAGTTCATCGGATGAAAATAAGCTGTGTTCACCGTGACATCCCAAAGGATCTGACCCTTTCCGCGGAGGAACGCCGCCATCCGCCTTTGCCACATCTGGTAGTTCTTCCCATCGAAGTGCGGAGGACCCGAACCCCGTTCCTGGTACGCCATCTTTGGATCTTAGACTGGTAAGAGTCAATAAAGACCCGAACCGGCTCTGATACCAATTGAAGGACCGATTAGGCGAACCAGAGAGGGGGGGGAGTGAATGGGAGCCGATAAAAATTCTTCTCGAAGGAGATGAGAACTCCAACAAGACGAACACGGCTTCCAACTCACGTCTCCGACCCAACTACCCAAGTTGGTCAAGACCACGCAGCCACTAGAGTGCTACTGGTCCTAGGAACCAACACTCAACCTTCCTAGCCAAAACTCACCAAAACACACAGCGGAAACTTGCACGGCTTGCTGCCTGTGCTACACCGGTCAGACCGATGGCCTGCGCCGGTCAGACCGGTGACACCGGTCAGACCGGTGGACAGAGCCGGTCAGGCCGGTGGCTACAGCAGCCGCACAACAAACGTTCCAGGAAGCCTCAGTGAATCCTCTAGGCCCTGGAACAAAAACCACCACGAAAACACAACCTGTGAGGAAGAAGAACCCCTCACAAATCCTAGCAAAACAACTCCAAACACGCCAAGAACTGAACAGCAGGACCACGGGACAAAACCACACGGACAAGGCTGTTCCCCGAGACAAAAACCCACCAAGGGCTAGCACCGGTCAGACCGGTCAAGAGCACCGGTCAGACCGGTCGTGCCTGGGTAGCTCGGGATGAACAGCGCCCGCGAGTCAACTCTTCCAAATCCAACTCCCGATCTCCCGATTCGCTCCACGGTTTTGCACAAGACTTTGGGGATAGTAGGAACACCTCATGGGTACTCCATAGCCAAGATTTGGTCCACCAAACCTTGTCAAATCAAGAGGAATCGAAGAAATCCCACCAAGAACACCTCTAACCCTAGAGCCGCGAAAACCCCAAAATCGAGCCCCTTTGCTCACGGATTTGGAAGGGGAATCAAAGGGTAAAGAACCACGAAGGGTTCATGCATACATCCCCCACCAAATCCCAAAGAGAAAGGCCTCGAAATTGCTCCAAGAAAATCGCCAAGAAAGGGCTCCGAAAATCACCAAAAAGGAGAAACGGGAAAGACACATCCAAGCCTTGAGGAACCACGCCGAATCATCTATACATACCAAAGAGGTTCGTACAAGGTCTAGCTTGCCGCCCGATCATCCTTCCCTCTCACAAGATCTCACCATGAAGCTCTCAAGCTAGTCCTACGAAAATCCTAAGAAAATAGGAAGGAAAATAGGAAAAACCAAAGGAGCTAGGGTTCCAAGAGATGGCTGCCATCCTCTCACTACTTGGGTTATATGGAGGCAACCGAAAGACTAAAATACCCTTACTAGCTAACTAGGGATACATGCCCCTCGAGGGCGAAATTGGAAGTCTTTGTCTTCGCACCATCGGACGGATGCCCAGCGACCGCAAACTTGCTTAGCCTCGACGCAAGCCTTGCGATCCCGACGCGTGTCCTCCGCTTCGAAGATTCCGGACTGCGTCGTCGCACACCGGTCAGACCGGCGCTCCTCACCGGTCAGACCGGTACCCACCGGTCAGACCGGTCTGGAGCTGCTGCACCTCCGTCTTCGGTTCTTCAGTCTTGGCTTTGTGGATCAACCAAGGAACCCAGTGGTTTTCTGGTGAACCACCGGAAACCCCGCGAACTCGGTGTAGCCTCCGCCAATCACCACTCATGACTCGGCTCCCACGTAGTCCCGGCTCGACCTTGGTTTTGAGGCTCAACCAAGAAACCGTCCATGACTTCATCTTGCCGTTCTTGCCACCATGCGGCCCGCACTTGACCCCGCTGGCCACCGGGTCCCTCGAACCAAGCCTACTTGTCTTCTCCACACCTGGAGGCCTCACCGGCAACGACTTTTCACGCTTGTTCTTCACCTGCACCTGCACCAGTCAAGCCGCAACCTGCACCTGCAATACTTAGCCAAGAATCAGTCCACACCACGTTGTCAATCACTCATCACACTAGGAAGCGACCATCCACCGGTCCTCGAACCACACCTGGCTCTCACCATTCGACCCTAGCAAGTGCGGTACCATACCTGCCAGCAGGATAGCGGGGTATCAGTGGGGGAGAGGTGGGAGTGAGTCCACCCTCTCAGTGCGACTCCCGTGTGGCCACACGGGGGCATTTTCACAGTTCTGGGGTGGTCTTCTGCGGGGGACCGCATCGAGACCCGGATGCAGGATGGAACCGTAACTCCTAGGTGTTCGTTCGGTAGGATGGGCTCGGTCGACTTGCTACCGTCGGGTGCCATTCCGAGTTGGGTACTGGTGTACACGCTCTGCAGAGTTTAGATCTATACGTATAGCCGCGTCCTCGGTTATGGACATACCCGTTGTTTCTCCGACTCTTACGTTTTGGGATTTCTACCTCCCCCCTTATAGGATGAGTGTGATTGGTGAGCCGTGGTTGTATTCGGGGAGAGGAGAGTTGCTCCCTCTACCTCGCGGATCCGAGTGCAATCATTGAGGTGCGAGGAGTGGGAGTTCTCGCACCGACCATAGATGGAGATAGGTGATGCTGACGGAGATCTGGGTAACCAGGTGTATCCGTTTGCGGATGAGAGATATGGGAATTGGTGGGAATTGGAGATTCTTTTCTTTATGAGATGCTGCTGCTGCTGCTTAGGAAACCCTAGCTCTTACCTCATACCTTTTTATACCATTAGAGGTAGGCTACTTAAAGCTTGCATACGGTTGGTGACGTGAACCTATCCCATTCCTTGGGGATAGATTGTGAGTGTGCAGGACTAGACTTGGAGCGAAAGTCCATCAAAGAAGAGTCCATGGAGAAAGGGTTCGTCGCTTCGCTCAAGGATGCCTGTGGTGAAGATCGAAGATGAAGCCCTGAAGCCTTAGCTACCGCTGCGGAGTTTCTTCTTGTCGTTTAGCCCAAGGGGCTTGTACTTAAATCGTATACCGAGTTGTATTCGGTTGTAACTACTATGTTTTGAACTCTGATTTCGTTGTATGACTGTGATATTTATCTGTGATGAATGCCTGTGCGTGATAGCGTCTGATCCAGGGACTATCACGAGACAGAATGCTGGGTTTTCTGATTTTGAAAACCCAGGGCGTTACATGTCATTCCTGGACCAGAAGATGAAGAGAATTCCGATGAGACCCAAGGAGAATCTGGAATAGAGTCTGGGCCTGGATCGCCACGAGCTAATCGCCGATCATAGAGGAAGAATAACTTGACATAAAGTTGGCTATTACATCCATTTCAAAGAATGGTTATCAATGTAATAGGCTATCCCGGTTTGAATATACTTTCCCATAGTGTGTGCTGCATTGTCACCATGTGATGATGGGAGCATGGCCCAAAGACTTGATACTAGATGTAATCATTTGATAGTTGTGAACTTTCTGCAGCAAAATCATAATGAGAAATTTTAATCTAGTTTCCTTTTACTTCTGGGCTGTGCATTGAAAAGCAAAGTTGTTTGGAATATTAGATTCTGATTTCTCACAAAATTTCAGCATCACTGGAGCCGTAGAACTGGAGGGATGGATGAAATAGTACAGTTCAGTATGCTGAATAACAGCAAACACATCATGCCAAAGAATGATTTCCTCGGCTATCTTAGCATCAGTTTATGCCAGACATCATAATACCAAATCTGTGCTCAATCATCTAAATAACTTTCCCCTCAAGATTGGTGGACTTGAAACCCATTACTTTTAAAGTAACTCTCTGATTAGAGATCTGTTGTATCCAGCCACACACCGCACAAATACTCTCACATCAAGGATGCTCCAAAAATCTATCAATCTGAGCCCTCCTACAATTTCCTCAGAGCAGGGATAATAGAAAGTTGTAGAAAAATCTATAGGACAAACTGTGGTAAGAATTACACATCATTTTTGGTGTGGTTTGCGAGATATTGAAGGACCGAAATGGTGACTAGAGACGGGGGGGGGGGAGTGAATGGGAGCCGATAAAAATTCTTTCCAAGAAGAACTCGGCCTATGTCTCAAAATCACTTCCGAGAGTCCCACGCATGTCTTGTCAAGATCACGTAGCCACTGAGATGCTACTGACCCTAGGAACAAGATCTCAACCCAAAGTGCTCGACAACGCAGCGGAACCACAAACCGAGCACAAAGCGGACAACAGACCCAAAACCGGTCAGACCGGTTTTCTCAGACAGGCTCTCACACGTAGGGTGAAACCGGTCAGACCGGTTTTGCACAGAAAACCCCAACGGAGGAAAACGGCCGAAAAACTGAGCAAACGAACTTGAAACTCGACGAAACTTGGACTAGAGCTTCTTCTACCAAAAGGAAACTTGTTCCCAGAAGATCTCCCAGAAAACACACCTTTTACCAAACCGGTCACACCGGTTTAGCAAACCGGTCAGACCTGTTTTTCCTGAGTCACTTCAAGTGCCTGGAAAGATCCAAAACCAGAGGAAACGGAGTCGGAATTCGATGAGATTTTAACCATGGGGTTTTCTACACTCCAGAAACTTGTCCACCAAAAATTTCCTCAAAATTCCACAGTTGACCAAACCGGTCAGACCTGTTTTGTCTGAACAGCTCGGGAAGATCCGGGAAAAATCAAGAACTGAATCAAACGACCTCCGAATACAATGAAATTTAAACCATAACTTCCCAGCAACCTCAGAAACCTTTTCCCAAAAGATCTCCTCCAAAATATCAAGCCTTTACCATGGGAAAAATGATTTAGGCTATGAACACAAGAGGGAAGAGTTTTTCCTAAAATCGACCGATCTCCCAACTCGTGCAATGGATTGAGATGAGGTTTTGGGGAGGGTAGGTTTGCCTCATAGACAAGCCATATCTAGTAGATCAAGACCCCAAACCAACACAATCATGCGGAATCAAGGATTTCGTGATGAACACCTAGAGAGGGAGGATTTCGGGAAAACTCAAGATATGAGGTGCTCGTGCATGGTTTGGCTAGGGAATCACCCTAGATGATGTTGCACACGTCTTAGCACCAATTCCCTTCAAGAAATCCAACCCAAATCGCAGCCAAGAAGGAGATCAAGAATTTCCTCAAAATAGCTCTGAAAATCACCAAAAAGAAAAACACCGGGAAACAAAGGATTTGGCACAAGTTTGAGATGGAGAATTCACTATGAATTACTTAGCCATATCTGGTTACAAGCCACTCCCAAGAAACACAAATCTTGGATGGCAAAAAGCTCAAACAAAGAGCCAAATCTCTCCTCTCACCTTCTCTCCCAAGAGCACTCCAAAATGAAAGAGCACACCCACCTACAAGCCAAGAGATAGCTGCCCAACCAGCCACTCCTCCTATATGTAGAGCCCTCCGAACAAATGACCAAAGTGCCCTACACTAGGATTTACAACTGAAGCCCACGCAGGGGCGATTTGGTCCATACATGAATTTCTCCATCGAACGACCGCGCATCCACCAGGCCTTCACGTACTCCTGACGCAAGCACCTTGATCACGCCACGTGTCTCCGCTTCGAAGCTTCCCGTCACCCCACGACCCAAACCGGTCAGACCGGTTTCGTTGCCTTGGTCACGGTCGGTCTTCGGCCTTGGCTTTGAGGCACAACCAAGGAACCCCAGCAGTTTTGTGGCTAACCCTAGAAAAACCCTACAGACGTCGCACGACCTCCACGCCAAGCATCGAGCACGCTAAGCCTTTCACCTCCGCGGTCGACTCGGTCTTGCCCCGTTCATTGACTTGGCCGCCACGATCGCCCCGGATCCTTGTTGGCTTTGTGGCTCAACCAACAAACCGTACACGACTTCATCTTGCACTTCTTGCACCATGTGATCCGCACTTGACCCCGTCTGGCCACCGGGTCCATCGAGCCAAGCCTACTTGTCCCTCCATTCCCCTCGGAGGCCCGCAAGGCTAAGACCTTTCGTGCCTACTCTTCACCTGCACCAACGCAAATCAAGCCGCAACCTACACCTGCAATACTAGGCCAAGAGTGAGTCCACACAACGTTGTCAACCTCTCATCACGAGTGCGTCAACAACACATCACTTCAACATAACGATTACACAACCCACAACACAACCCAAACAAGACAACACACACAACACAAAGCCTCAAAACATCTGGTCAATCACTCAACATATACAAACCAAGGCACTTCTCAACTTGGTTTCTCAATCTCCCCCTTGATGAGTGCATTGACAAAAGATGGTTTGAAAGCAAAACCAAAACCCATTCAAGTGCCCAAAAGCCGAGAAAAGGCAAAACACAAGGCCACTTGAAATGAGAAGGGACAAAGGCAAGCTCCCACCAAAGACTCTCGGAACCAACCAAAACCAAAGAAAGCACAAAGGCTAAACACACCGAATAGTCAACCAAGAACCCAAAGAGCTATGCAATCCCGAAAAGCATCAAACCGAAATGCTCATCACTACCAAGCCGACAATTGTCAAAACACGCTCATCACTATAAAATCAAGGTTCATGTCAACTTGATTTTCTGAAATTTCTCCCACTTGATGAGTGTGTTGACAACAAATGAGCACAAAGAGACGGTTTGAGAGGCAAAGGCCAAGAAGCTCATCCAAGTGATCGAAAGCCACACAAAGGCAAAGATCAAAGTCACTTGGCATGAGAAGAAACACAAAGGCCACAACAACTTGAACAATCTTAGTTCTCAAAGACATGGGCAATGGCTCAATGCAACCGAGACACAAAGCTCACATGATCCCTCAAGACGGGGCCGAAGGCACAATACCGATCATGTATCCAAAGCTCACAAGTTGCCGACTCCTCGAGTGGAGGCAAAAGGGTTCGACACCATCGACAAAAGAGCAGAAAAGCACAAAGCTCACAAGCTCCCCCTAAACACATGCATTAGGACAAAAGAGCATACAAAGGTCGCCTTAAACACATGTGATAGAGCAAAGAGCAGAGTACCAAAACCGAACTCAACAAACCAAAGGAACTCCCCCTACATGAATGCATACTCCCCCTGAACATGTGCGTGCAAACTTACCAACACTGGTGTCATCAGAACCGATCCGACCAGTTCCCAAACCGGTCCCACCGGTTTTCCCTAGGACAAAGCTAAAAATGCAAAGAAAATGCACATAGCTCAAATGCAATCCGGAAATGCATGGAAACCCTCTAACTACCTCCAGGTAGACATCCCATATGCAAACTTCTCACCCTTGTTGACAAGCATGAATCAAGGCAATTTTGCAAAAGTTTCAACTACTAGCTTCTCAAATATAAAATGAGCAATACAAAATGCTACAAATGAGTAAAGAGCAAGCTAGATAGGTCATAGCTCAGTAAAAACATTGCAATCAAGGCAGTATAGGTGTATATGCATGAGACAAAGCATAAGTTATATTCTAGCCATTTTTCAAAAAAAATTCCACCTCATGAGCAAAATCCTAAACATGTGCTATTCAAGCCAAAACATGCTAGAACACTCATAGATCAAGCAAGGATGCATATTCTTATCAAAAGGTCATTGCAAACACCCACAAAGCATCCCTACTCATGTCAAAGCCCGTTGAGACCATGTGTTTATTTCCAAAAAGAGACTTCTCTAGATAGACAACATGTAACAACATAAGCACCCAAGCATATATCTCAAAAAGCACACAAGCATGGTAAATTTGCATCTCATATCATTTTTCCAACAAAGCATATTTTACCATGGTACATGAGATGTCTTTGCGACACAAAAGAGCCATGCTCCCTCAAAGGGTGCATCATGGGTAAACATTCGCAATGACAAAGGTCTTTGACCCAATTGAGAAAAACATGATATCCAAGCAAAATCTAAGCATGCTAAAGCCGTTTAGGCACAAACAACACATGAAAGGACATCAACTCATGAGAGGGTTTAATTTTAGCATTTCTTCCAAAAAGTAGCTATCTCAACATGAATATACAAACACACTATCAAGAGCATAGCTAACTTCACCATTTCCCAACCATCTTGTCCAAAAGCTCACAAATAGCATATCATAGTGATCATGGTATATATGAGAAGCTCATCCAAACAAATGCAACATGAAATGCACATGGATGATACAAAGATGGCTATCCTACAAGTATGATACATGAAGGGAAAAAACATGTATGATACATATGCTACAAGATATATGACACAATGCTTAGACAAGAAAAGTCTATCCTACCAAAGTCTATACATCATGAAATATGAATACATATGCAATGAAAAATGCATGTGGAGACATGAGACTCGGCTCATCAACCAAGAAGGCTCACAAGGTAACACATCGCTCAAGAGAAAGCTTCGAGGCAAAGAATAACCACCAAAGATCCCAATTGAGTACCATGGAAAAGATACCAATTGAATGATCACCACGAAAACCAAAAGATCCCAATTGAGTACCATAGAAAAGATACCAATTGAAAGATCACCATCGGAAACCAAAAGATCCCAATTGAGTACCATAGAAAAGATACCAATTGAACAATCACAACCGAAAGCCAAAAGATCCCAATTGAGTACCATAGGAAAGGTACCAATTGAACGATCACACCCGGAAGCCAAAAACCAAACACAAACGCTCGAAACCAAATTCCTATCAGCTCCACCTCAACCAAAGACACCTAGCTAAGCAAAAGCTTGAGAAAAAGAGAGCAAAAGAACTCTAAAACCAATTGGAAAGAAAGAAACCCAAAGGAGCAAATCACAACCCAAAGACAAAGCAAGCCCAAAACCAAGATAAAGCACACTCCATGCTACACAATGCAATGATCATAATATCAATTAAGGTAAATAAAGCATTGTAACATGATCACACATAAAAGGATAAAAGCATGGGCTAACAAGTATGTCAACAAGGTGCAATCCTATACAAGGATACTAAACCAAACATGATACCAATGAACAACATGCCAAACAAGATACTAGATCTACGCATGATACAAGTTCATATGGATCAACCACCAAGATATATAACAAAGATAGCATGACAAGATATACATGAAGATCACAAAAGCTAACAAGAAAGGTGCCATGGCACTAAACAAAAATGATACGAATGAACAACATGGCATAACCACAAGTGAACAATGGTAAAGTATGACATGATGTTCATGAGTATCATCCACCACAATATCATACAAAAGATAGCAAGATATGATATACAAAATCACAAAGCTATCATCAACAAGGTAGCTAGCCTACCATGGTATATCACAAGCAAAGCATAAAACAAAATCAAGCCAAAGGTATACATGTGAGCACAAAGGGGAAAGGAAAACTCACTATACATGTGTACAAAGGCTTTCAAAAGCCATCCAAAGTGATCTGGAGAACCATCATGTCTTGATCACCTCAAAGACCAAGTACGATCAAGCCCATGTTCTCCAACCGCGTCCCCGTACCTACACATGAGGGGCCAAGAAAGACCGAGTCTTGGATCCCAAAGGGTCAGCAAGCACATACTTGGGAATCCAATACTTGGTCACACGGGTAAACGATGCACTCAACTTATCATGTGGGTTAGCATGATGCAAATGACGGTTTAAATGAGAAGGTTTTCGACCACTCTTGGAACCACGCCTCAAAGAAGCAACTCGAGAGGAAAACCGAGTGCTACCACAAGCACAAAGGCAAAGATCCCCCGAGGTCTTAGGAGAAGAACCAACTCTATCACCATGAGAAGCATGTCATGGACCAACACAAGAAGCACTAGAAGTATGTCCATGAACATGGCCTAACACACTAGAAAAAGAGTCATGAAACCCATCAATAAATCGTGCCTTCTTAGGCTCACAAGTGTTCATGCCATGAGGAGGGCTATGAACAACCAAAGGCCTAGAAGCACAACCTCGCCGCATTTTCCTTGTACGACAATAGCAAAAGCTCTCTTGATGCCTATCCTTCCCATAATGAGAGCAATGGTACAAAGCCTATCGGGAGGCACAGTCCGAGTGGACAAATCACCATTCTCTTGTAAGTGAGAAGTCCCTTGGGACTTAGAGCAAGAAGCATCAACCCCAACACTCGACTTGCTGCCCATATTAGAATCACACGTGCCATGGGAAAGGCTACGTGGCTTCTTAAAAGCCTTGGCACGCACACGTCGCTCGTGCTTGACACGACGAAAGCAAAACTCAATGGTATGTCCATCCTTCTTGCAAAAGGTGCATTGGAACTTTGGTTTGGGAGCAAAAGTTCCAAATATGTGAGAAGCACCCTTGCCATTTGAATCATCTTGGACAACACCAGAAGAATCAACAAGCTTAGGAGTAGCTATGGGAGAGCTATCCAAAGCACTAGCACAAGTGCCACCATCCAAAGATTCATGCTCAAGAGAAGAAGTCAACTCCGGTTGAGAAGAAGCAATTTTAGAAGCATCAACATCAGACTGACAAGAAACACGAGAATCCAAACTCTTGGCACAAAGACTCTTGCACCTTGTACGCATAACCTCATTTTCAAACTTGAGGCGCTCACAAGTACCACATGGAATATTTCTCAAATTATCAATTTCCTTTTCAATGCATTTAGCATATGTGGTACGCAAGAGTTCATTCTCATTCTCAAGGTTGGCACTCATCTCATCATGCACAATCAACTTGGCGCTCATATCATCACGCATCTTTTTCAAAGCCAAAACTTCACTATCCAAATCAATGCATGAAGTGCAAATGAGATCACATGAACAAGCAACATCATTTACATCTAACAAAGCATCATCCTTATCACAAGAAGTATGGCAAGCATCATCATTATGCAACAAAGAGCACTTGCTACAAGGCATAGACTTTATCTCACAAATTTCAGCCTTAGCATGCTCAAGTTCATCAACACATGTGGTGTGAGTCAATTTTAATTCATTAATTTCAGCAAGCAAAGACTCACAAGAAACACATGGTAGGGAAGCATTTGACTCTAACAAGGCAATCTTACTTCTAACCATGACACGATCATCATTCAAAGTAACACAAGAGTTACAAGACTTAGAAGCATTGGATTTCAATGAGTCATTTTCAGATTTCAAACAAGAAAGGGATGATCTTGACTCATAATTCTCAAAATCAAGGTTATTGCAAGCTCTACTATGAACTTCAAGATGCCTTCTACAACAATTAGCTTCATCTTTTAGTTTCTCATTTTCAGCACACAAGGCATCACAAGATTTGCATGGCAAAGCAGAGTTCTTAAGCTCAACATTCATCTCACCATATGCACAAAGGCGAGTGAACAAGCTAATGATACCTTGGGAGAGCTTGACCTTGCTTCTCTTGGAGATCATCATCTTGCGCCACCAAAAGACGGATCAACGCCGTCGCCTCTGTGTCTTTCTCCAACTCCTTGCACTTCCTCCTCCACTTGTGGTCATCTCCTGAAGCACTCTCCATCACACCAATATCTGAAGACAAAGACACACAAGAAGAAGAGCTTGGTGCCATAACTCAAAGCACCGGTTAGGATTAGCCGAAAACAAGCTCAAATTGTGCAAATCAAATCCGCAAGCAAAAGTGCCCCTTTTCTTTTGTTGCCCTATGGTTCACAAAGCTGGTTAAGGTGGAGTGATCCTTGACCAAGCTCTGATACCAATTGAAGGACCGAAATGGTGACCAGAGAGGGGGGGAGTGAATGGGAGCCGATAAAAATTCTTCCCAAGAAGAACTCGCCCTATGTCCCAAAATCACTTTCGAGAGTCCCATGCATGTCTTGTCAAGATCACGTAGCCACTGAGATGCTACTGACCCTAGGAACAAGATCTCAACCCAAAGTGCTCGACAACGCAGCGGAAACACAAACCGAGCACAAAGCGGACAGCAGACCCAAAACCGATCAGACTGGATACTCAAACCGGTCAAACCGGTTTTCTCAGACTTAGCCTCTCACACACAGGGTGAAACCGGTCAAGCCGGTTTTGCACAGAAAACCCCAATGGAGGAAAATGGCCGAAAACTGAGCAAACGAACTCGAAACTCGACGAAAATTGGACCAGAGCTTCTTCTACCAAAAGGAAACTTGTTCCCAAAAGATCTCCTCAAAAACACATCTTTTACCAAACCGGTCACACCGGTTTAGCAAACCGGTCAGACTTGTTTTTCCTGAGTCACTTCAAGTTCCTCGAAAGATCCAAAACCAGAGCAAATGGAGTCGGAATTCGATGAGATTTTAACCATAGGGTTTTCTACCCTCTAGAAACTTGTCCACCAAAAATTTCCTCAAAATTCCATAGTTGACCAAACCAGTCAGACCAGTTTGCAAAACCGGTCAGACCTCGTTTGCCTGAACAGCTCGGGAAGATTCGGGAAAAATCAAGAACTGAATCAAACGACCTCCAAATGCAACGAAATTTAAACCATAACTTCCCATCAATCTTAGAAACCTTTTCCCAAAAGATCTCCTCCAAAAGATCAAGCCTTTACCATAGGAAAAATGATTTAGGCTATGAACACAAGAGGGAAGAGTTTTTCCTAAAATCGACCGATCTCCCAACTCGTGCAATGGATTGAGATGAGGTTTTGGGGAGAGTAGGTTTGCCTCATGGACAAGCCATATCTAGTAGATCAAGGCCCCAAACCAACTCAATCATGCGGAATCAAGGATTTCGTGATGAACAGCTAGAGAGGGAGGATTTCAGGAAAACTCAAGATATGAGGTGCTCGTGCATGAATTGGCTCGGGAATCACCCTAGATGATGTTGCACATGTCCTAGCACCAATTCCCTTCAAGAAATCTGACCCAAATCGCAGCCAAGAAGGAGATCAAGAATTTCCTCAAAAATAGCTCCGAAAATCACCAAAAAGAAAAACACCGGGAAACAAAGGATTTGGCACAAGTTTGAGATGGAGAATTCACTATGAGTTAGTTAGCCATATCTGGTTACAAGCCACTCCCAAGAAACACAAATCTTGGATGGCAAAAAGCTCAAACAAAGAGCCAAATCTCTCCTCTCACCTTCTCTCCCAAGAGCACTCCAAAATGAAAGAGCACACCCACCTACAAGCCAAGAGATAGCTACCCAACCAGCCACTCCTCCTATATATAGAGCCCTCCAGACAAATGACCAAAGTGCCTCTACACTAGGAGTTACAACTCAAGCCCACGTAGGGGCGATTTGG
Organism: Cenchrus fungigraminus; assembly: GCA_036936925.1. NCBI lineage: Eukaryota > Viridiplantae > Streptophyta > Magnoliopsida > Poales > Poaceae > Cenchrus > Cenchrus fungigraminus. Next base: position 107,098,331 of record CM072774.1, on the reverse strand, counting down.
TCCATAAATGAATTTCTCCATCGAATGACCGCGAATCCACCGGGCCTTCGCATAATCCTGACACAAGCACCTCGATCACGCCGCGTGTCTCCGCTTCGAAGCTTCCCGTCACCCCATGACCCAAACTGGTCTGACCGGTTTCGTTGCCTTGGTCACGGTCGGTCTTCGGCCTTGGCTTTGAGGCACAACCAAGGAACCCCAGCAGTTTTGTGGCTAACCCTAGAAAAACCCCGCAAACGTCACACGACCTCCATGCCAAGCATCGGGCACGCCAAGCCTTTCACCTCCGTGGTCTACTCGGTCTTGCCCTGTTGAATGACTTGGCCGCCACGATCGCTCCGGCTCCTTGTTGGCTTTATGGCTCAACCAACGAACTGTACACGACTTCATCTTGCACTTCTTGCACCATGTGATCCGCACTTGACCCCGTCTGGCCACCGGGTCCATCGAGCCAAGCCTACTTGTCCCTCCATTCCCCTCGGAGGCCCCGCAAGGCTAAGACCTTTCGCGCCTGCTCTTCACCTTCACCAACGCAAATCAAGCCGCAACCTACACCTGCAATACTAGGCCAAGAGTGAGTCCACACAACGTTGTCAACCACTCATCATGAGTGCGTCGACAACACATCACTTCAACATAACGATTACACAACCCACAACACAACCCAAACAAGACAACACACACAACACAAAGCCTCAAAACATCCGGTCAATCACTCAACATATACAAACCAAGGCATTTCTCAACTTGGTTTCTCAGATATGGTTAAAGCGGCACTGCTGTGAATGCTGGAAATAAAATCTGGATAGATCCATCACTACAACTTTATAGTCCATTAAGAATCTTAGTTCACTTTGAAAAGTTGAGGCATTTTATACTTGAGGTTTTTAAGATATGGACTTTGGAAGTTGATGTTCCAACATTTCAGTAAACCGCTGAAATCTGTTGCTCAGATTAAGGTTGGATGTAATCTGAAATTTCTTGGGAGTTAAATGTGCAAGTTGTGGAAAGACTTCTGTAGAAGGCTATCTTTAGCTGCTACCATCAGGATTATGGATTAAAAGTTATGGTCAGTTGGATATGCACAATTCCGAAGATTCAGACTTGACAGTAAACGAAAAACTTTATTTTTCAGTAACCTTAATGACGGAATCTGAGGAACCCCATAATAACAAAGTTGCTTGGAATTTAATGATCTAGATGTTTTGTGAGCAAACACATGTTTTTGTCATCCTCCCTGAGTTTTGAATCTTGAAGAGCTTTGGCACACCCTATCTAGGTTTCTTTATTTACCACCTTTCTTCCCCATAAAGGTTCTAAGCTAATCTTGCTATCGAATCTCGAGACGAGATTATGTTTAAGGGGGGTAGGCTGTAACACCCCTGGTGTTTAACTCTATTTAAACAAAGAGTTTAAGTTGAGCTAAAGGTGTCTAAAGGGAAAATCAAGCAAGTTTGGTCAAAGCACTCAATAGCACCTAGGTTGGTCTCAACTTAATTTCAACTTTCTTGTAAGAACTTAAATTGTGCCAATATGAAAGTTGTCACCATTGCTCGGGAACACATTTTTGTCAATTAGCACTTTGTGAGATTCAGCATGGAAAAGTGACTAAACACTAGCCAACAAGACCAACCTTCGGAAGGCTTAAACTCTTTTTCGACCCTCTCTTGATGGTTCAGCTCAAACTCCAGATTTTATATAACAACTTCAAAATTTGCCAATGTAAAAGTTGTTCTAAATTTCCGGGGACACAACTTTCATAATTGGCAGAATTTCAAATTTTGAGTGGAAACCATTCAAAATCATGGTCAAAGACAGCATACACTGTTTCTTCGAGTTCTACATCAGGCCAAATTAATAACATGTTCCCAGCCAAGCCATAGCTCAAATCATATGTCTGCCTTTACAAAAGTTATAGGCCTATGATCCAGCTCCAACTTTTGTATTTGGAGAATTTGAACTTTAGTTCCAAAATTTGGAGAACAAGAGGGTCAAATAGGTGTTGACTGGAGCACCTTGGCGCTCTGGTGCTCCAAAGCTCGCGCTCTCGCGCCGAGCAGCCACCCCGGCGTTCATGCCACTCACCGCCAAATCTCTCAGGCCCCACATGATGCCGTCACTCCTTGCCACGAGCGCGACGGAAACCACCTGCCGCCCACTATTTCCCTTCTCCTCTCTCTCTCTTCCTCCGCATTTGCCGTCGACACGCGCCGTGCCGTGCCGGCATAGTCTCCGCGAGGGAAGCCACGCTGGGAGGGAGAGGGAAGCGACGCCATCACCCTATCTTATCACCCATGCCGTCCTCGTCTATGGTGACGCCACCTCCCACCCTACGCACTCGAGCGTCCTACCCCTATGCTGCCTAGGAGCCACGCGCCGCGCCACCGTGCGTCATGGCAACGCTACCCATGGCCGGCACTGGCCAGCTAGCTAGCTAGACATCTAAGCCTTTGAGGTGAAGGCTTGACTTTCACCAGAGCCACAGCCGCCTATAAAAGAAGCACCGGAGCCCCTGCACGCGTGTGCTCTATTCGCCGGCCGCCATTAGCGCCGCCGCCGCGGAGCTCCATCTCACGCTCAACACCACCGCCCGCCAACCACTCCCGAGCCTTCCCTAGACCCCACTGAAGCTTCCTGAGCCACACATTTTCCAGCAATGCCACCGTCCTCACCAGAGTCGAAGCAGAGGCGGTCGCGCCATCGCTGTCCTGCCGCCGGCCGTCGCCAGAGCTCCCTCCACTGCGACCAACCCCACCAATCGGACCGTGGTGAGCCCCTGGACACCCCTAGCACCTCTCCCGGCCAAGTCCACGACCCCTCGCCGGCGGCGATCTCCCCTGCGCCGTCGAGGGCATCGTTGTGAAGATTGAAATCTTATCCAGGACATAGATGTATAAACCGAGGGCATGGATGTGAACCTGAAATAAAAGCTGAGGACCTAAATGAATAAAGATTCTTCAGATTTGAGTTCAAAACACAGAAACTTGTAAAATGCGTATAAAATCATATAAAAACCGGAAAAAATGTAAACTCAAATGTTCTGAACTCCTTGTGATGAATGCCACCTTTTATAGAAAGCATGTATATACGTTTGATGCTTAGTTTTTAAACTAGATTCAAATTTCATTTTGAGATGTTTTTGCCATAATTCAAATTCTAGATCTGATATGTAGCTGAATGTTTGATATGTTATACCTATGACCATGTGTAGATTTGTGTAGAAATATGGCACATAGATTCTTTCTCTATCCACAGTTAGGAATTTATTTTGGATTCTGCCTAGATCTGAGTATATGAATTGTTTATATTTAATTGTTAAGTAAATGTTGTTCATCTTTTTTCAGTAGCTCATGCATGAATAGATTAAAGGCTTTTGACATGTCCAGATGGGTCATTTAAATTTGTGTAGTGAACCGGAGTAATGGTAATTATTCAAATTTTGCTACAGATTTGGATCTGAAATTTTGTGTGTTATCTAGATATGCTTTATCCATGCTGTATGCAAAGTTTTAGCCCCAGAGCATTCTTAGATCTTTCTGTAGGATTTATTTATGTTTGTGTTAGATGAACCTTGATAGATTTTTCATGCTTAATCTATAGTTTAGATTGATCTCAATTTTTGTGCAGTAGTTTTAGTGTTATATCATGTGCTTGTATAAATTTTATCCCTGGATGCTTGTTTGTACTCTCTCTAGAATTAAGTTTTGGAGTCAATCAAGCTCAATTAAATAGAATAAAAATAAAACAATGATCACCCTTGATGCAACTTGAATAATATGTTTATACTTCACCAAAACACACCCTGAACAGCACCCAAACTTTGGTGAAGATTAATCTAGTAATAATCTTAGATGTGTACACAATCACCATCAAATAAGAACTATGAATCACATACACACACCTTGCCTTTGTAGGAAGAGTATGCTGAATATATCTTGTCAAGGTGAATCTGGCCACCCATACACCTCATGTTTAATCTCAAGTTTAGAAGCACAATCACTCTTGAAACATATGAATAAGTTGTGCATATGCATTCCGTGTAGAACTCACCAACGGTGACTACGAGCTGGTCTTGGCACAAGACAAAGGAGAACTGGACGGAGGAGTGAACGTGATCAACGTGTGCCAAGAACCGGGCCAAAGTTCGGAGGAGCAGAGTGCTATCTTTGAGCAAGAAGGCAAGCCCGGAAGCATAACCCAATTTTCTAACTTATGCAACTATGGTTGTTATGTTTGTGCATTTATGTTTCAGGAGTTGAATTGAAACCCTAGATGCATGATCCTTAGGTACCTATGCTTTTATACTAGCATGATAGATCACTAGTTGCCATGCTCTAAGGACATAGTAAAAGATGAGTGATGTTCGTCACTCACGAGATATAGGTCTCTTATGTTGGAATCATAAGACTTGTTAATTGACATGCTCATGTGGTAAGAGCAATGGGGTCGGCTTCGACCGAATAGTTTTGATGATTAAGCAATTGAACGTATTAAGCACTTGCCAGGAATAGGACCGGTAAGCCTAGTACCTGATTAATATGGCCAAGGAACTTTCCCCTACTAATCCTGAGATGCGTCTCACGGCTAGCTACCGGTGGTGCATGTGTGGGTCTGGTCGGTTGCGCCCTACCGGAACGCCTTGTTCCAAGGACTGTAGGTTTTGATCCTGAACCGAGGATTGACGGGAACCGCCTGGTTGGTGCATACCCCAATGCATCGTTCCGTGTGCTTAGGTCCACCTTGCAAGGTTATATAAAATCGATCGGATCGTCTGTCTCTCGTAGTTAACTTACATTGCTTAACCACTGGCTACCCCAATTAATGACGGAATTGATGAGTAATACTGATGTTTGATTAATTGTATTGCTCAAGTGCTTGATTAGAATAAGTGCTTACCTAGCATGGTTAATACAACTAGAACTTGAGCTAAAAATGTTGAAAGTAAGGATATACTTCTAGATGCTTTTTGGCAAAACAAAACCCACCAGCCAAAAGCCTTGCATGTATAGGAGTTGGTGAGGTAGTTATCACCCGATAGGTAAGCTTGGCTGAGTATTAGTATACTCAGCCTTGCTATCGTTGTTGTTTTCAGGTGATGCTTGTGCTTGCTTTCCTTGGCCTAGCCAGCTTCCACCTGGCTGGGAGCTAGAGTGGGAGAATGATGACGAATAATAGCATTATGGATGGCCTCCTATAATGCTATGTTTATCACTTAGTTTTATTTCCGATGTGTTTTCAAACTCTGAACAATTTACCTTTATGCAAGAACTTAGGTTGTAATAAAGAACCTCTTGTGGGACCTATTGTAATAAGTTTGGAATGTTGTAATCTCCGGACTCGCCTTCGTGTGAGTTTTGTGTACACTTGGTTTCGATCTGAGGTTATCTATGATTGATTGGGCCTGACCCAACAGGACGACAAGTTAGTTCCTTTTTATTGTGTAAGGGCCAAAAGGATGGTTTATGCAATAAGACAGAATTAATTTGGACGGTCTGTCACACCATGCCTACAAATCCAACCCAATCGCCACCTCCCCTGTTCAGCCGCCTCTGGGGTTCTCTCCATCCGTAGCCACCATCGAAGGAGGCGGGGAGGGAGACCGAAAGAGGACGCCGCCATCGTCCCTAACGCTAAGGAGTCAGAGCCCCCAGCGTCGAGGACATCGACGCCACCACGTTGCTGCAACTCACCTCTGCTCCGTCCCGCTGCCACGTTGTCTTCCACCGCTTCCAGGACCACCAGGTGAGCGCCGCAACCCCCGCTCACCTGAAGAAGATAGCCGGCCTTCGAGCTGCTTCTGCTCTGCCACGGACAGGGTGAGCCCTGAACCCGCACGCCCACCTGTTGCGCCTGCTTTTGTCACCGTCGCCTGTCGTGCGCCTGTCCGGCCTTCTTGCCGTGAGCGTGTCCTGCACGTGCTTCACCGAGCTATGCGCTGCTGCTGCTGCCACCGTCCCGCTGCTACCATGCTGCATGCCTACGCAGTCGCATCCTGCTGCGGCCCTGAGACATCAGACTATCGCGTGCGCCGGCATGGCCATGCTGTGACCATGGCTGACCACGTGCCTGTGCACGCACTCAACCCAGGGAGGTGAAGGCTTTGCCTTTGGTCACCTAGAACACCGCACTGCACCACCTGAACCGCCATCGCGCTCGTCCTCTGTCATGCACTCACGTGCGCACCGAGCTAGCTCGTCGAATCATGGCCAAAGGCCATCCTGTCCCGAGCCTAGTGCCACCCCTGAATCCCTAGAGCCTCACTGCCGTCCGTCATTGCCGGTTGTCGATGGGCTCGTCTTCGGCCAAGCACTACCGCCGCGAAATGCCTTTGGGGCATTCTGTCGAACACGTGCAGAGCGCCCGAGCCGTGGCCTTGGGCCAGCCACACAGCTAGCCACATGCGGCCGTAAACACACCTAGCCGCAGACGATCCCGGCCTCTTCAGAACCCATATGGCAGCGCGATGAGATCCTCTGCAGTTGACTACAGAGGAGCTGAATCCCATGGCAGCCACCTAACCCCAACAGCCGACCTATAGCCATCTATAGTCTCTACGTGGCAGCCTGTAGCTGGCTTGCAGCCTGCCAGTAGCTGGTCTGCAGCAACCCTTCAGCTAACCAATAGCTAGCTTGTAGTCTGTCATGTTGCGCTTACTGTTTTTAATTTCAGAAATGGTTTTAAGCTTGGAAGATGCATAACTATTTCATCCTAGCTCTGAAAATTATGAAACAAGTTTCATAATTCTTCTAAAACCATGATGCACCTGATAGTTTAGTATTTGCTCTTGTTTGGCTCTTATTGGTTCTTGTTTGGTGTTTATTTGCACTACCTCCCGTATTTATTTAAGTATGCATATGTAGGAGCTACCGGAGGAGAGGAGCTGAACCAGGGACCCGAGTATGACTACGACGACTACGAGGACCTTCCGCACTCAGGTTCAGGTCCATTATGTTTGAACTCCTATTAGACATTGCTTATTAGAATGCTAGCGCTTTATTACTCGCATGATGATGATGATGAACAGCTTCTCTTTATACCTTATACCTTGATGTCCTACTACTATACTATATATGCATGTATATATGCCGAGCTACATGTGCATGTGTATGGGATAAGGTGAATAGGATTCTTGGCGTGAGTGGGATAAAACCGGCAGGTGAAGGTGATTTTGGAATACTTGGCGGGGGTGAGCTCAAGACAACAATTTTAGGAGCACAGGTGTTGGCATTTTACTGATGGAGGCTAGGAGCTTGCCCTGCTCTGAAACTAGCAAGTGCAATACCATACCTGATGTAGGATAGGAGGATCAGGGTAGGGGAGGCTAGTTGTTGACCCTTCGCTCCCTGATTGTGCGCCCCCGTGTGGCCACGCGGGGGACTACTTCACAGTTGCGGGGCGGTTTTCTGCGGGGATTGCATCCAAGCCTGGATGCAGGGTGGAATCATAATTAACATGTTCTTCATCCGGATGGGTGGGTCCTCTCGGTCAATGGGCCGTTAGGGCTCCACTCTAAGCTGGATCCAGGTGTACACACTCTTCAGAGTTAGATCTATACGTATAGCCGCGTCCGTGGTCATGGACGGCCCGATGTCATGATGACTCTCATGTTTTGATATTTCTACCTCCCCCATTGAGGACCTATGTGCGTCCGAGGACCAGTGGAGGGTCGCTTCCTGGTGTGATGAGTGATTGACAACGTTGTGTGGACAGACTCTTGGCTAAGTATTGCAGGTGCATGTTGCGGCTTAATTTATGTGTGGTGTAGGTGAAGAACAAACGCGAAGAGTCCGAGTCTGTGTGACCTCCCAGGAGCGGAGAGGACGAGTAGGCTTGGTTCCAGGGACCCGGTGGCCAACAAGATCAAGTGCGGACCGCATTGTGGCAAGAACAGCAAGACGAAGTCAAGTCGAGGAGCTGGTGCGGGGTAGCGGCTCACAACCGAAGTCCGCACGCGGGGTTTTTTGGTTTGGCCACAAAACCATCGGAGGAGGGTTTCTCGGTTTGGCCTCAAAACCGAGCCCAAAGGCCCAACGTGATGGAGACGGGGATCCAGGTGCATCAGGAAGCTTCGAGGCGGAGGACACGTAGCGCGATCGCAAGGCTTACGTCGGGGCTACGCGAGGTGCGGTGCGAGGGTGTCCATCCGATGGAGTTATATGTGACTTTACCTTTGTGCCCTTCGTGGCCATGTATCTTAAGTTTAAGCAGTAGGGGTAGTTTGGACTTTTGGTCCTCTGCCGTCCCAAAAATATAAATAGGGGGAGGTGGAGGGATGAGGACCTCTCTCTCGCTCGGGACTTCATTTTCCATAGGCTAGCTAGCGCATATTGATCCATCTTGTAGGGGTAGAATGAAGGGAGGTTGCTAGACATGGTTTGTATGAAGCATTCCTCCGTGTGTACGGATTTGTGATGAATTAATCTTTCTCCTTCTATTAATTCCCGAGTGCTTTTTTGTGTCTTTTTCGTGGATTTCTTGTTCCCGGGATTTGAGAGGGATTTGGGGGGATTTCTTTGAGGGAATCACGTATGAGTACCTTGTGACTCTTTGCTTGGTGATCTCTCCCTCCGAAACACCCCGAATCGCTCTCAATTTGGAATTTCGTGATGAACCCTAGTTCTTGGTTGGAGAGCACGTCATCTACGATTCCCGTTGATTGGAGAGGTTTGGGCTCATGAGTTTTGGGGCATAGCTTCCTACTAGGACGCTTCTTATCTACCCCAAATTTGAGCTCAATCCGTTGGATGGTTTGAGAAATCCGTTGTTTTTGAGAAAATGTTCTTCCTCTAGGGTTCATAGCCTAAATCATTTTTCCCGTGGTGATGGCTCGAGCTTTTGGTGGAAATCCTTTTGGAAAAGGTTCCTAGAGGTGTTGAGAAGCTATGGTTAAAATCTCGTGATTTTTGGAGGTCATTTGGTTGAGTTTCGGATTTTTCCCTCTTGTTCACGCAGGCTGATTCGGAAAACTCCGGAACTTAGTGCGGAGTTTCCGAAGGTTAAGGAGTTTCCGGAACTTTGTGCGGAGTCTCCGCAAGTTGCGGAGTTTCCGAACCTTGGGTGAAAACTCCGCAAGTTGCAGAGTTTCCGAAGATTGTTGCGGAGTTTCCGGACTTTTGAGTTCACTTTGCTTCCGTTTTGTCCCTATTGCCTCCTGGTGTTGCTCCTAGGTCCAATAGCTTCCCAAATGGCTATGTGGACTTGTTAACACCTGTGGAGTGGCTTGTTTTGTGATTTGGGTATTTTGGCCTTGTTCTTTCTCTCGGAGAAGAATTTTTAGGCTCCCATTCACCCCCCTCTGGTCGCCCTTTCGGTCCTTCAATTGGTATCAGAGCCTATCCCAAGGCCAGTCCGCTTTCATTGCAAGCATTGTGGAAGGGATGGTCATACAGAGGAGTTTTTCTTTAGGAAGAGGAAAGAGGAGAGGTTGGCCAAGGAGAGGGCAAACAAGGACAGGTACCACCCATCTCATGGTGTACCTGAGCCTTGTATGCCATTGCCGAGAGGTGAGGCTGTGGTGCGTTCAGTTCCAGCTTAGGGTGATAGAGGTGTAGCTGCTGAGCGTGGTGCACCTCAGAGAGGTGGCAGGCGTGTTGAGTTTGGTCGAGGTGCTGGATGTTCTCCTCCTCGTGGTCAATACGAGTTTGGGAGAAATGATCGCAGCTTTGAGCCTCAGAGGGGTTACGGACCACGGTTTCCTTTTCATGGTGCTCGTACTCCAGAGAGACGTGAGCAGGTTCCCCGTGGTGGTCGTAGCTTTGGCAGGCGTGGTAGGATGGATTTTGCTAACCCCACCTTTGAGCAGATGGCTCGACACTGGTTTGACTCGTTTTGTGCTAACCCCAGTGTTGAGTCGTTTGCTCACACTCATTCTCGTTTTTGATTTGTAGGTGGGAGGCTTGGAGAAGATTTGGTTGATCGACTCCGGTTGTTCGCGACACATGACCGGAGATCGGGGGTGGTTCTCCAGCCTCACCCCGGTGATGGAGAAGGTCTACATCACTTTCGGGGATAATGCACATGGACGAGTGCTTTCTGAAGGTGTGGTCAAGGTAAGCAGCAAGGTCACTTTGAAGCGTGTTGCTCTTGTGAAATCGCTTGGCTATAATTTGCTCTTGGTTTCTCAGTTGCTTGATGAGGGTTTTGAGGTTCGTTTCAAGTTGGGTTGTTCCAGGATTCTTGATTCTCGAGGAGATCTTGTCTGTACGATCGTCCCCGAGGGTCAAGTCTTTCGTGCTGATTTCTCTCAGTCATTTGGTCCTCCTAGATGTTTGATGGCTGGTCCCTCTAGTGGGTTGTGGAAGTGGCATAGGCGTTTGGGACACTTGAGCTTTGATTTGCTTTCCCGCTTGAGTGGTCTCAATCTCGTTCGAGGATTGCCCAAGTTGCCTTTTGAGAAGGATTTGGTGTGTGCTCCATGTAGGCATGCCAAGGTGGTTGCATCTTCCCATCCACCCTTGACCGGGGTCATGACCGAGCGTCCCGGGGAGCTGTTGCATATGGATTTGGTTGGTCCAGCTCGTGTTCGCTCGGTGGCTCAGAATTCAAGAACTCTCGTTTTGAGACCTTTTGTGGTGATCTCGGTCTTGAGCATCAGTGTTCTTCCCCTTACACTCCTCCTTAGAATGGTGTTGTGGAAAGGAAAAACCGGACACTTTGTGAGATGGCTAGGACGATGCTTGATGAGCATAGGACTCCTAGGAAATATTGGGCTGAGGCAATGAACACCGCTTGCTATGTGTCCAACCAGATTTTCCTTCGTGCTTTCAAGAAGAAAACTTGCTATGAGTTGATGCATGGTCGTTTGCCCAAAGTGAGTCATTTTCATGTCGTTGGCTGCAAGTGTTTTATCTTGAAAAAGGGCAAGCATGTTGACAAATTTGAGGCTCGGTCTGTCGATGGGATTTTCTTTGGTTATGCTACTCATTCTCGAGCATATCGCGTGCTCAATCTTGAAACTAACCAAATCGTGGAGACTTGCGAGGTAACCTTCGACGAGACACAGCCACGTAGCTCTTTGGTCTTTGAATGTGCAGGTGATGATGAACTTGGCCTGGAGATCTTTGAGAAAGAGGTGGATGAGCAAGAGGATGATGAAGATGGTGGTGATGCACCCGCTGGAGATCGAGTACCCTCTACTTCCACTACGACAACGACACACGAGGATGGTCCATCCCCTACTCCTACGATGACTTGTGGAGTTCGAGTGGAAGCTGCTGCTGAGGGGGAGGTCATCTCCATGCGCGAGCCACCTCGGTAGGTTCAGAAGGATCACCCACCTTCTTCCATCATAGGTGACATGAATGTTCGTACTACATGGTCCAGGTCATACAACACTTGTCACTTTGCCCATTCTGCTTTTGTTGCCTCTTTCGAACCCAAAGATATTAGACACGCTCTTTCTGATTCGAATGGGGTCAATGCCATGTATGAGGAGTTGGAGAACTTTGACAAAAACCAGGTGTGGGAGTTGGTTGAGCCTCCACAGTTTTGCAAACCTATAGGTACCAAGTGGGTGTGGAAAAAAAAGAGGGAGAAAATGGTGAGGTGGTGAGAAACAAGGCGAGGTTGGTTGCTTAGGGGTTTAGCCAGAAAGAGGGGATAGATTATGAGGAAACCTTTGCTCCGGTGGCCCGTTTGGAGGCAATTCGGATCCTTCTAGCATTTATTGTTGCTAAAGGATTCAAATTGTACCAAATGGATGTGAAGAGTGCATTCCTAAATGGGTTTCTAGAGGAAGAAGTGTATGTGAGGCAACCCCCGGGTTTTGAGACTGAAAAGTTTCCCCACCATGTGTTCAAACTTAGAAAAGCTCTCTATGGCCTTAAGTAAGCACCTAGAGCATGGTATGGTAGGTTGAGGAGTTTTCTTTTCAGCAAGGGGTTTGTGATGGGTAAAGTTGATCAAACCTTGTTTCTCCTCAGGCATGGTGATGATATACTGATTGTTCAGATTTACGTGGATGATATTATCTTTGGTGGTTCTTCTCATGCTTTGGTTGCCAGATTTGCAGAGGATATGAGGAGGGAATTTGAGATGTCGATGATGGGTGAGCTGCAGTTCTTCCTCGGCCTTCAGATCAAGCAGTGCAAGGACGGGACATTCGTGCATCAAGCGAAGTACACCAAGGACATCGTTAAGAAGTTCAAGATGAACGATTCCAAGCTGATGGCGACGCCGATGAGTACGACTACGGCCCTGGACACAGATGAAGAAGGAGAGCCCGTGGACCAGAAGGAGTACAGGAGCATGATCGGCTCCCTCCTCTACTTGACGGCGACGAGGCCGGACATATAGTTCAGTGTGTGTCTGTGCGCTCGTTTTCAGGCTTCCCCGAGGACTTCACATTGGCAAGCTGTCAAGCGGATATTCTGGTACTTGAACTACACTCCTGACTTTGGCTTGTGGTACTCGGCGTCCTCGACACTCAGTCTTCTTGGGTATTCTGATGCTGACTTTGTTGGGTGTCGGTTGGATCGTAAGTCCACTTCTGGTATGTGTCAGTTCCTTGGTTCTTCTCTGGTGTCTTGGTCATCCCGCAAGCAGTCTAGCGTAGCCCAGTCAACCACAGAGGCCGAGTATGTTGCTGCCGCTAGCTATTGCTCCTAGCTGCTTTGAATCACATACACTATGAGCGACTTTGGTGAGGAGAGTGCCCAGATTCAACTGTACTGTAATAGCACCAGCGCCATAAGTGTTGCTAAGAACCCAGTTCTCCATTCTAGAACCAAGCACATAGAGGTGAGGTACCACTTCTTGAGAAACAATGTGGAGAAGGGAAAAATCAGCTTGATCCATGTTTCCACCCAAAACCAGCTAGCTGACATTTTCACCAAACCTTTGGACCAAGCTACCTTTTCATGCTTGCAGGGTGAGCTTGGGGTTTGTATGGTTACTTGAGTTGGTTTTGAGTCCCATGTGTATTATATGTATGATACTTGTGCTTTTCCTTGTCTTTGTATCATGTGTACAGGCATCTTTGTATCTTAGACTCTTTTTCACCTAGAGCTTCTCTTATATGCATTGATGACCATGATGTGCTAGATGTGAGCTTTTGAGCATGTAAGATATATCTTGTGATGGATGGCTAGCTCTTGGTGGTATTGCTATGTGTGCATGTCGACATGGCTATATTTTTGAAAAATGCTAGAATGGATCCTTTCTTGTGGGTAAAACCTTTGTATGCTCAGAATATGCTATGGTGGTCTATGTCATGCTTAATTTATACCTGGATGCATGTTCTTGTCTCTTGGGGGAGTAGTCCCATTATCATTGCAAATGTTTAGCCCAGATTTTACCTTGTGGGGGAGCATAAGCTTCTTTTAGCCGCAAAGGCTTTTCATGTACCATTTCTATGCAAATCTGAAAATGGAATGCTTGTGGTTGAAAGTCTTGCTCTCATATGATCCATGTCATGTATGCTTTAAATTTTGTATCGTGGGTGCCAAAACCGTTGCATGTTGCCTACCTTGAGAAGTCTCATTTTAAGAAGTAGGCACATGGCTCGGTGGCTTTGACATGACATGGGATAGCTTGCGGGTGTTTGTAATGACCTTGTGATAGGAATGTGTCTCCTAGCATGAAGTTTGGATGATGTATATCATTTATGGTATGTTTTGTTCATGCATAGGATTTTGCTCATGAGAAGGATGTTTTTGTCAAAATTGCTCATATATGCTTCTAGTCTTGTCACATGTGTATATAGCTTTGTCACCATGTTTGCTATGCTTGGGCTAAGCTATGAAATGTCTTGCTTGCTTTCTATCTCATATATGGCAAGTTGTGGTGATTTTTGTATATCTGAGAAGCTCATAGATGAATTTTGTCTTATATTGTGCCTTGATGTATGCATTGCCAACAAGGGGGAGAAATTGTTGTTGCTGTTTTTGAAGAAGTTGTGGGGTGAATTTGGTGTTGGTGGCATTCTCTTTGTTGAATTTTGGTGGCTTTCGCTCAGGGGGAGCTAGCACTTGTGTAGGGGGAGCTTTGGTGGATGTTTTGGCATTTTTGGTGTAGAGCTTAGAGTTGATATCAAGTTTTTGTTTTTGAAATTTTGAATTGGTATCAAGCTTGGTGATGAGTTTTGTCTCGGTTGTGTCGAGCCGTTGCCCTTGTCTTAGGGGACCGAGACATTCTCACTTGAGTGACCATTTTGGTCTTTGGTTGGTTTTTGGTCACTTGGGTGATTTTTGGTAGTCTATTTTCTTTTTCTCTTTTTACTATATATTTGTTACCATGTGTGTTGTCAATGCACTCATCAAGGGGGAGATTGAGGACCTGTGTGCGTCTGAGGACCAGTGGAGGGTCGCTTCCTGGTGTGATGAGTGATTGACAACGTTGTGTGGACTGACTCTTGGCTAAGTATTGCAGGTGCAGGTTGCGGCTTAATTTGTGTGTGGTACAGGTGAAGAACAAGCGCGAGGAGTCCGAGTCTGTGTGACCTCCCAGGAGTAGAGAGGACGAGGAGGATTGGTTCGAGGGACCCGGTGGCCAACAAGATCAAGTGCGGACCGCATGGTGGCAAGAACAGCAAGACGAAGTCGAGTCGAGGAGCCGGTGCGGGGTAGCGGCTCACAACCGAACTCCGCACGCGGGGTTTGGTGGTTTGGCCACAAAACCATTGGAGGAGCGTTTCTCGGTTTGGGCCTCAAAACCGAGCTCGAAGGCCCAACGTGATGGAGACGGGGATCCAGGCGCGTCGGGAAGCTTCGAGGCGGAGGACACGCGGCGCGATCGCAAGGCTTGCGTCGGGGCTACGCGAGGTACGGTGTGAGGGTGTTCGTCCGATGGAGTTATATGCGACTTTACCTTTGTGCCCTTCATGGCCATGTATCTTAAGTTTAAGCAGTAGGGGTAGTTTGGACTTTCGGTCCACTACCGTCCCAATAATATAAATAGGGGGAGGTGGAGGGATGAGGACCTCTCTCTCGCTTGGGACTTCATTTTCCATAGGCTAGCTAGCGCATATTGATCCATCTTGTAGGGGTAGGATGAAGGGAGGTTGCTAGCCATGGTTTGTATGAAGCATTCCTCCGTGTGTACGGATTTGTGATGAATTAATCTTTCTCCTTCTATTAATTCCCGAGTGCTTTTTTGTGTCTTTTTCGTGGATTTCTTGTTCCTGGGATTTGAGAGGGATTTGGGGGGATTTCTTTGAGGGAATCACGTATGAGTACCTTGTGACTCTTTGCTTGGTGATGTCTCCCTCCGAAACACCCCGAATCGCTCTCAATTTGGAATTTCGTGATGAACCCTAGTTCTTGGTTGGAGAGCACGTGATCTACAATTCCCGTTGATTGGAGAGGTTTGGGCTCATGAGTTTTGGGGCATAGCTTCCTACTAGGACGCTTCTTATCTACCCCAAATTTGAGCTCAATCCGTTGGATGGTTTGGGAAATCCGTTGATTTTGAGAAAACATTCTTCCTCTAGGGTTCATAGCCTAAATCATTTTTCCCGTGGTGATGGCTTGAGCTTTTGGAGGAAATCCTTTTGGAAAAGGTTTCTAGTGGTGTTGAGAAGCTATGGTTAAAATCTCATGATTTTTGGAGGTCATTTGGTTGAGTTTCGGATTTTTCCGTCTTGTTCACGCAGGCTGTTAAGGAAAACTCCGGACCTAAGTGCGGAGTTTCCGAAGGTTAAGGAGTTTCTGGAACTTTGTGCGGAGTCTCCGCAAGTTGCGGAGTTTCCGGACCTTGGGTGAAAACTCCGCAAGTTGCAGAGTTTCCGAAGATTGTTGCGGAGTTTTCGGACTTTTGAGTTCACTTTGCTTCCTTTTCGTCCCTATTGCCTCCTGGTGTTGCTCCTAGGTCCAATAGCTTCCCAAATGGCTATGTGTACTTGGTAACACCTGTGGAGTGGCTTGTTTTGTGATTTGGGTATTTTGGCCTTGTTCTTTCTCTCGGAGAAGAATTTTTAGGCTCCCATTCACCCCCCCCCTCTGGTCGCCCTTTTGGTCCTTCACCCTTTAGTACCTATGTGTGGTGAGCCATGATTGCAGTTGGGGAGAGGGGAAGAGGCTCCCTTCCTCTTTTGGATCCGACTATAATCATTGAGATGCGAGGAGAGGGAGTTCTCACATCGACCCTAGATGGAGATAGGATGTGGTGATAGGGGTCCTGTCGAGGCAGGTATTTTTGATTGTGATGCGAGATGGGAATGGTGGGATATGGAGATATATTATTTATGCTCTGCTACTGCATAGGAAAACCCAAGCCTATACCTTGTCTACTTTTTATACCACTAGATTTAGGCCACTTCAAACTTGCATACAGATGGTGACGTGAACCTATCCCATTCCTTGGGGTTAGCTCGTGAGTGTGCAGGTTAGGAGTACGACTTCGACAACAACCACGACTGATGGTACGACTGAAGGGCATATCGCTACGCTCAAGGATGCCTGTGGAGGAAGATGACATGATGGAGATGCTTCTGATGCTAGTTACCACCAGGTAGGCTTTACTCATGTCATTTAGCCCAAGGGGCTTGAACTGAATATACTCTCATTTTGTAATGTAATAATTAAATATTTTGATGTTATCGTTGCATGGACTAAAATGAGTTCTGAATGTGATAGCTACTATTCCAGGGACTATCACAATCATACAGGGAGCCGGGTTCTTCCTCCTGGAAGCCTGGTTCGTTACAGGCCCTGCGAGGTCTAAAAATTCTGTACACACCAAAACAAACAAACTTTTACTATTTGCAATGTACTTTCAAGTCGGCGACTTCGCCAAAGCTTTTTCTTTTACGAGTTCTTCGGAGCTAGCAGGGCTGCATCACTTCGACCTACAGCTACCTTGTAAGTTCCGCGTTTACCGAATAATTTCTAGGCCTTAACTTTCGGCGCATCGCTATTCACTACTAGGGAATGGACCTTTGGTCCTAGGCAAAAATTGACATTAGTACCGGTTCCAATGGGAGCCGGTACTAATGGTAACAATAGTACCGGGTGGGATGGAGGGCCCGTGGGGTGCCCACCTGTGGCATGCATTAGTACCGGTCCGTGTCTCCAGCCGGTACTAATGTGTAACATTAGTACCGGCCCGTGAGAACGACCGGTACTAATAGTATTAGTACCGGTCGTCAACACCAACCGGTACTAATGTGTGTACATTAGTACCGGCTGGAGCCACAGCCCGGTACTAATGTTGGCCCCATAAAAAGTCCACTCCTTCTTCCTGCCCGAGCCACTCCCCTCCACTATCTCCAACTCCTCCATGGCGCCATAGGGGAGTTTTTGCCCGATTTGCGACGATTTCTTGACGATTTCACTCATTGAAGTGGTCTAGAGGTTAGTTACTTCATCCTCCCTTGATTCATGGTTATTTTGTTGAGTTTTATCGGTTGAAAAAGTAGTATTTTGACACTTTATATAATGAGGTAGGAATGAAGATTATTTCAATTTATATGCATTTCTATGTACGTTCTAATAGAATTGATTGCAAAGGACGTGCCGTGTTTGTTGGGATGAGATGTTGTATGTGACAATTTAATTTTTAGTATTATTTATTTATTTGAGCATATGACATAATTAAATATATAAATAGTTTTAGAATTACTATAAATGCTACAAAGGCTAGAAAGGTTAGGAATGTTAGTTAGAAATACTAGAGATAGTTTTAGAATTACTATAAATGCTATAAAGATTAAGAATTGTAGAATTAGTTTGTTAGTACTAGAAATACAAGAATTTCTTGGTTGGGTTAAATATTTTTTTTTCATTAGTATAGATGTCTACTACCGCTGGAGGGAATGGGGATGATGGTAGTGGTGATCGTCGTTCTTCACACAACCGGGGGAAAACCAAAGTAGTACCTCCTGATAAACCGAAGAAAATGAGCACGTGGGAGAGAGCAATGCTTCATTATTTGCAAGGAAAACATGTAGATGCTGTTGCAGCGGGGTTGGAACCTCCTTTTGGTGGTCTTTATGCTCCACCGACAGACCCGGGTGTTGGAGATCCACCGAGTGGTAGTAATAAACCATAGAGCGATTCCAAGAAAGCTAAACCTTCGTCATCACGTCACAAGGATGGCTAAAGTTTGTCGTATTGTATCATGTATTACTGTTTCATTTGTCGTACTTTACATTTTTGTAAGACATTCACTTAAGTTTGTTGTATTGTATCATGTGGATTGGATATGAACAGATGAAATATGTGTAAGATCTAGATTTAAGTTTGTCATTATGTATAACGTGGATTGGAAATGAACACTTGGAAAAATTTAAAGATTGTTTGGTGTTACTTTATAGATGGATCGGCAATGGATGTACTGCGACAAGAGAATCTCCAGTGAATTCATTAATGGGTTGCATGGATTTCTAGATGTTGCAGAAATTTACAAGCCCCCGTCTAGTTTCATTATTTGTCCATGCAAAATGTGCAAACATCAGAAGGATTACTCATCGATAAAGAGTCTTCACGATCACCTATACAAATGGGGATTCATGCCAAATTATTTTGTTTGGACAAAGCATGGGGAAAGGGGTGTTATAATGGAAGACGATGAAGAGGAAGATGATCGTATTTCAGATTGGACTCAAGGAGGTGCCTTTGCAGATGATCCAATGGGAGAGGATTGCATGGGCGAGACTCAAGAAGCTACAATTGCAGATGATCCTCTCAACGATCTAGGCCAGGTGTTGCGCGATGCAAAGGAAGATTGCGAAAAGGTGAAGGAGGCAAAGAAGTTTGAACGTATGTTGGAGGATCACAAGAAACCGTTGTTCCCAGGTTGCAAAGAGGGGCAGAAGAAGTTGGGTACCACTTTGGAATTGCTGCAATGGAAGGCTAAACATGGACTTTTAGACAAGGGCTTTGATAACTTAATGATGATCATCAAGGGCATGCTTCCCGAGGGGAACGAATTGCCCGAGTCAACATACGAAGCTAAAAAGGTTGTTTGTCCCCTGGGTTTGGAGGTACAAAAGATACATGCGTGCCCTAATGACTGTATCCTGTACCGAGGTGCAGAATACGAGAAATTAGATGCTTGTCCTGTGTGCGCAGCGCAGCGTTATATGATCCCACGCGATGAGTTTGATGAAGTTGAGGGGAGGCAGAAGAAAAAGAAAATTCCTGCGAAGGTAATGTGGTATTTTCCAGTGATACCACGACTGAAGCATTTATTCAGGTGCAAGACCAATGCAAAGTTGATGATTTGGCACAAAAAAGAATGCAAACAAGATTAATATATCAGGCACCCCGCTGATGGGTCCCAGTGGAGATTAATTGACAGAGAATTTAAGGACTTTGCAGGGGATGCAAGGAACATTCGGTTTGGTTTAAGTACGGATGGATTCAATCCACTCGGTGAGTTTAGTAGTGGTCATAGCACTTGGCCTGTGACCTTATGTATGTTCAACCTTCCTCCCTAGTTATGCACGAAGCGAAAGTTCATTATGATGCCAATAATCATCCAAGGCCCAAAGCAGCCAGGTAATGACATCGATGTGTATCTAAGACCGTTGATTGAGGATCTTAAAACATTATGGAAGGTAGAAGGCGTACCCGTGTGGGATGAGGACCAACAAGAGACCTTCAATCTACGAGCATTGCTGTTCGTCACCATCAATGATTGGCCAGCACTTGGTAATCTATCAGGACAAACAAACAAGGGATTCCGAGCATGCACCCACTGTCTAGATGATACTTGCAGCGTGTATCTAAAACATAGTAAAAAAGTTGTGTATTTGGGTCATCGTCGCTTTCTTCCTCCAAAGCACGCGTTAAGAGCTGAAGGAAAGCATTTTGTAGGTGTTGGAGAAAAACGTAAGAAGCCCATTCACCGTGGTGGTAAACTTGTATTTTCCATGGTGAAAGATTTGAAGGTAGTGGTTGGGAAGGCTTCTGGTAGTGTACAAGTTCCAAACGACGCTGATGGACGTGCACCTATATGGAAGAAGAAGTCGATATTTTGGGAGCTACCTTATTGGGAAATCCTTGAGGTTCGCAATGCAATTGATGTGATGCATGTGATGAAGAATTTCTGCGTTAACTTACTTGGCCACCTAAGTGTATATGGAAAGACAAAAGATACAATTCAAGCATGTAGGGACCTCAAAATTATGAACCAACGAGAAGGCCTACATCCCGAAAAGAGAGACAAAGGAAATTACTTGGCTCCTGCTAGTTACACCCTAAGCAAGGAAGAGAAGCAGAGAATGTTCGATTGCTTGAATAGTATGAAGGTCCCAACTGGCTACTCCTCAAATATACAACGAATAATAAATATTAAAGAGAAGAAATTCTTAAATTTGAAGGCTCATGACTGCCACGTGTTGATGACACAACTGCTGCCTGTTGCACTAAGGGGTATTCTACCAGAGAATGTGAGATTAGCAATCACTAAGGTGTGTGCATTCCTGAACCAGATTTCTCAGAAGGCAATACGTCCAGACACTCTAGTGAAGATGCAGAATGATGTCGTGCAATGCCTTGTCAGCTTTGAGATGATCTTTCCACCTTCATTCTTTAATATCATGACCCACCTTTTGGTCCATCTAGTTGACGAGATTTTTCTCCTCGGACCTGTATATCTGCACAACATGTTCCCTTTTGAGAGGTTGATATCTTATTTTAAGAAGTATGTTCGCAATCGTGGCCGTCCTGAAGGAAGCATCGCAAAGGGATATGCTACAAAGGAGGTCATTGAGTTTTGTGTCGACTTTATGGATGACATGTGTCCGATTGGACTCCCTGTATCACGCCATGAGGGGAGACTCAGAGGCAAGGGCACAATAGGGAAAAAAATCTAGGATGGACATGGATGCAGAGTTATATGATCAAGCACATTACACTGACCTGCATCAATCATCACATGTGGCTCCATACTTGGAAGAGCACAAGTCCATTCTTCGTGCTGAAAATAAAGGGAAGTCTGAAGCCTGGATTACATGACACCACATTGATTACTTCGCGTCCTGGTTGTGGAAAAAAGTGAGGGGCGATAAAACTGTTGATGAGATACTGCTATGGTTGGCTAGGAGGCCATCTATCACAGTAGATACATTCCAAGGATACGAGATAAACGGCTACACATTCTACACAAGTGCCCAAGACAAGAAGAGCATAAACCAAAACAGTGGTGTTCGTATGGATGCAGTAGACCACGAAGGGAACGTAGAAACATACTTTGGTGTCATTGAGGAGATATGGGAATTGGACTACAGAGCTTTAAAAATCCCTCTTTTCAAGTGCAAGTGGGTCAAAAATACCGGAGAGGTCTAATGAAAGACAACTTTGGGATGACAATTGTGGATCTCAGTAAGATTGGATACAAAGACGAACCATTCGTCCTAGCCAATGATGTGACTCAAGTTTTCTACGTGAAAGACATGTCAAGCAAACCACCAATAAAGAAGGGTGCCGATACGTCGATTGGTTATGAGCCGAAGCGTCACATAGTTCTACCAGGAAAAAGAAAAATCGTTGGACTTGAGGATAAAACTGACATTTCTGAAGATTATGACCAATTCGATGATCTTCCTCAATTTTCAGTCAAGTTTGACCCAAGCATCCTGCTAGCACAAGAGGACGCTCCATATTTACGCCACGATCACAACCAGGGGACGTTCATGAACAGGAAGGTTATTAACGTGCCATTAGATAATCATGATGATGTATAATAAGTTTTATTCATTTATGGTCATGTAACAAAGTACTGTAATACTTAGTTTTTATTCAGTAACCAGAAACTTGTTTTTTCTTGGTGAAAATATTAAATATTATAGTTTTATATGCATCATTGAGTATTAAATAAATTATTTAACGTAAAAATATACAATAGCAAGTCTAAATCAAGGTAAACATGTTAATAACACGACATGTACAACTTATACAAAATTTTGCATGTCAAAAATATATTTTGGTTCGATTTTTAAATTCAACAAAAGATTTTTAACCAAAATAACCTATTACTGAGTTTAGTTAATAAATTTGACAATTTTGAGATCTAACTTCACATTCCATAGTATTTAACTTAATTAAGCACAATACAATTTGTTCTGCTATACACCGTGTTAAATTTGATTTTTAATGAATTTAACAAAAGAATTGGAATTAAAAAAGAAAAGAAAGTGGAAAAATACATTAGTACCGGGTCTAGATAAGACCCGGTACTAATGCGCCACACATAAGTACCGGGTCCTATCTAGGCCCGGTACTAATGTGGGGGGGGTTTATATAGGGCCAACACTTAGCCGCGCCACCTCCCCCAATTCTACCCCCAACCTACTGCGCCGCCTCTCCGGTGCCCGGCCTCCTCCCGACCGCTGCCTCCTCCGGTGCCCGTCCTCCTCCCCTGCTCACCGGCCGGCCTCCTCTGCGCGCCGGCCCACCGCCTCCTCCTCCGCGCCCGGCCGCCGCGACGGCCGCCGCGCCTCCTACGCGCCTCCTCCGCGCCCGGCCGCCGCGCCTCCTCCGCGTGCCCGGCGCACCTCCTCGCCCATGCCCGGCCGCCGCCGCACCTCCTCCGCGCGCCCGGCGCGCCTCCTTCGCCCGCGCCCGGCCGCCTCCGCACCGCCGGCCCTCCACACGCCGGCCCACTGCCTCCTCCTCCGCGCCGGGCCGCCGCGACGGCCGCCGCGCCTCCTCTGCGCGCCTGGCGCGCCTCCTCGCCCGCGCCCGGCCGCCGCCGCGCCTCCTTCGCGCACCCGGCGTGCCTCCTCGCCCGCGCCCGGCCGCCTCCGCGCCGGCCCTCCGCGCGCCCGGCCGCACGGCCGCCGGCCTACTCCGCGCCGCGCGCGGCCGCGCCCGGCCACCGCCTCCGCCGGCCTCCGTGCCCGGTCGCCTCTCCCGTTCTCCCGTGCGCCCGCGCCTCCCGTGCTTCGGCCGGTGAGGCCCATGCTGACGTCAGCCCGCGTTGGCTGACGTCAGCATTTGTTTTTTTTTCAATTTTGAATTTAGATGTTCATTGTTGTATTTTATTTATTTTTTAAATATTTATTGTTGTATTTAGATTTGAATTTAGGTAGTTAGAATTGAATTTAGGTATTTTGATTAGATTTGAAATTAAGTATTTAGATTTGAATTTAGTAGTTAGAATTGAATTTAGGTATTTTATTTAGATTTGAAATTAAGTATTTAGATTTGAATTTAGGTATTTAGATTTGAAATTAGATATTAATGACATGCTAGACACGATCGCTCGACCGACCGACACTCTCGCTCGCCCGACCGACACTCTCGCACGACCAACACACTCGCTCGACCGACACTCTCACTCGCCCGACCGACACACTCGCACGACCAACACTCTCGCACGACCGACACTCTCGCACGACCAACACTCTCGCTCGCCCGACCGACACACTCGCACGACCGACCGACACTCTCGCCTGACCGACACTCTCGCTCGCCCGACCGACACACTCGCTCGTTTAAATTCTCAGAAATTCATTTATGTACTTAGAAATTGATATATGTACTCAGAAATTGATATATGTACTTAGAAATTCATGTATATACTAAGAAATTCATTTATGTACTTAGAAATTTATATATGTACTCAGAAATTCATTTATGTCCTTAGAAATTCATGTATATACTGAGAAATTCATTTATATACTCATAAATTTATGTACAATTGTTTTAGCTACGATGGTTCGATCAGAGAGGGAAGAACAAGAGGAGGAAATGATGCTAAATATCATTGGTCAAGATGGGCCCGAACAACCTCAAGATGAAGATGTACTCAACAGGGAGGCTGACAGCTTCCTGAACATGGCTGGTGATGGGCAACAACATGTACAAGAGCAACCAGTTGCCCAGGAAAGCAACGATGTACAACAGCAAGAGGTTCCTTCATCTTCGAGCAGTCAGAAGCGTCCGGGGAAACGCGGGCCGAAGAAGCCGCTAGAGGGTCATTTCATCATAACCCAAGTCGATGAATCTAGGAGACCAGTGGCTCCGGAAAATGTTGTGACCAAATTGGTTAACCACATTGGATCTCTTGTCAGGGATCACATCCCAATAAGCATTCCGTATTGGAAAGCTGCTGATGCTCCTCCACTTCCGGTACCTGAAGTAATAGAATATGAGAATGCTGAAGAGGCACCGGTGGTGCGGGGAGATGTGGTCGCGGACATAGACAAGGACATGCTTTGGCGACAAGTGTTAGATCACTTTGCATTCCCGGATTTGGATGAACAAAAGATGGCAGACGTGCGTTATTGGGCGATGCAAAAAGGTGCTAATGCCTTTCAGTCATTCAAGAAGCGTCTAACCAGAGACTACATCAAGAAGGGGCTTACTCCAGATTTCCAGAATAAGGGATTTGGGAAGTTAAGAGATCACTGGGATGCATTTGTGCGGCACAAGGATTCGGCAGAAGCCATCAAGATGATTGAAACCAACACCATCAACGCACGTAAGAAGAAGGAATTTCATACGCTCGGGCCCGGAGGTTACAAGAAGGCCATTCCAAAATGGCATCAGGAGGAACAAGAACTAGTTGCTAAAGGACTCATACCCGCAACTCTAGATTGGAATGAGCGGGCAAAACATTATTATTTTGCACATGGTGGCAAGCTCAACCCCGAAGATGGAACGTTGTTACCGGGCGATCAATTCAGAGAGACAGCTGCAAGACTTGTTGAGTTTATAAGGCTCGCGGCGGATGGATCTTTCGTGCCTGATCGAGAGAATGACGAGCTTACTATGGCACTAGGTACCAAAGAACACCCTAGACGTTGCAGAGGCAAAGGTGTCATTCCATGGAAATTTGCATTTCAGGAGCACATTGAGTCCTATAGAAGTCGTCAAAGAACTAAGGACCAAAATGCACGCCAGATACGAGAGTTGCAAGAGCGTGTTTATTTGAATGAGAGACAAATGGAAGACATCATCGACCAGCGTGTGGCGGTTGCCGTGAGCGAGCACCTACAGCTTCAGGGCTGCATGATGAAATGAGCCCATCCAACCAGCGTAAAAGTAGCGTCGCTTCCACAGAAGTAGCTCCTGCACCATCCAACACGGAAGCAGCAGCCCCGGTAGAGCAACGCCGCTACCCCGTGGATGACATCACTATGAGGTCCGCATGTGACATTCTGTTTCAAGTCAGAAACAAGAAGATTGTGGTGGCGTACGGTCTGGCTGAGGTACCGCAAGAAGGGGTAATCCCATCGAGCAGCGCCAAAGTCTTTGTGGATCGAGTGGTTGATACCTGGGATGACCTCGAGCTGGAGTCCCCGGGAATTCATGGGGAAAATACTTTAGGGGAAGCAGTGCACAGTTGGATTGTGTGGCCCAAGGATCTCATAGAGATAACGCAACCGACCGTCCCAACATCTCCTGCACCATCTCACATGTCGCAAGGCCAAGATCAGCTACCGCCTTCACCAGCAGGAAGGGAACGCAACAGCAGTCCAGAGATTGGTGCAATTGACGGGGGGCGAAGTCCTTCTCCTGTAAAGAGTAAGGGTTCAAAGCGAGGACATCCTTCTCCTCCTCCAAAGAGTAAGGGTTCGACACGAGGACATCCTCCTCCTCCTCCTCCAAAGAAGCAGAGGATACCCAAAGAGAAGCCACCTCCACAGAAATTACCTTACGAGAGGACTGAAGAAGAAACAGATGAGATAGTACGGAAAGAGATGGATGATCAGATATTCAAGAAGAAGAAGATTCCAGTTGACGAACCCATTGACCGTGTCAAATTGCATCGCTTCATGAGACAAATGGAGGCAGACAAAAGGAAAAAGCCAGAGAGACCTCTGTTGTCTGACTATGATCGCACGGCGCTCAAATACCAATAACTCAATAAGAAGAAAAAAGTTGGGAAAACTGTTCCACAACTAGGGACCCAATCAAAGCAGTCTATCCCGAACCTACAGGTGCTTTCAGATACGGAACGTAGAATGCTTGATTTTGGTGTGGAAGCGGGGCTAACACCTGAGCAAATTCTAGGCACAACTGAAATTGTTAGTCACCCAGGGTCAGGTAGACGAAAATATGAGCCTGGGATGCCTCTTATCTGGGAGCGATTGTTGAAGGATCTACCAACTAGGATGTATGCTCTGCACAAATGGCAGATGGAAATAGCAGGACAGGGGATCGAGTATGTCCAAGTTAAAGTTGAAGAGGAACACTTTTTCAAAGGTCAATGGACTTTCAATATTCCCATGCACGAGTTTCTAGTTCCTATTCAATATGGATGCAATGGACGTCTCATTCGTCACTTGCTGGGTTCTGTAAGTATTTATTGTACCGTAAGCTTAAAATTACCGTTCATGCCATTTATACCATACCTGAATTTTTTTTATCTTACAGCAAGGAGATGCAAGCTTGCCGGAGGCTTGGAATTCACGACGTCGGCTTCATGGATCCAACCGCGCTAAATGAGACACTTGTCCGTGACTTCCCTGCGCCTACATTGGAGACTATATATTTGTTTCTGGACAGGCATCGCTTCAAGGGGTGTATAATTATGCCATACAACTGCCAGTGAGCAACGTGTTTCTCAACTCTTAATCATTTTCAATTTACATTGAATATTTCAAATAATTGATTCTTATGCACTATGTATTGACAGCTTCCACTAGATTCTCTTTATTATTATACAGGATTTAAGCCTTGTCTACATCTTTGACTCTATTGGCGGATATAGACAGTGGTACGAACCTCTCC
Source organism: Cenchrus fungigraminus (assembly GCA_036936925.1). Lineage (NCBI taxonomy): Eukaryota > Viridiplantae > Streptophyta > Magnoliopsida > Poales > Poaceae > Cenchrus > Cenchrus fungigraminus. The sequence continues at coordinate 107,071,710 of CM072774.1, read as the reverse complement.
TAGAGTTGTTGGACGTTGCATGGGACATGATCCGTACAAAGTACGAGGGGAACTTGAAAGAGAAACTTCAATACTACCATGATTTCCCGATACGTGTTTTCTTCGCTTGTCTCAAGTCATATTTTTTAATACAAGTTAAAAAATATATCTTAACTTTATTTTTCACATATTGTGAAGTGCATGAAACAGCCACGAGGTACCAATCTATGCGGATTCTATGTATGTGAGTTCATCCATCACTTTGCAAGTGGTAGCTACGGCGACTTCAATGAAAGTGTCCGTACAAAAAAATGCAGACAAATATATCCCTTGTTCTTATTGTTTATATACTTTTTCCTACAAGTACTTATGCAATTAATAAATTCTTTTGTAGATTGCTAGCATAAAGAAAGGATTACTTCAGACACAAAGAATCCGGTTAATTCAAGAACAACTCTGCGGATTTATTCTAGACGAGGTGATAAATCCCGCTGGAGAGTTTCATGCCAGTGCCTCACTGTACACTCGAAGCGAAGAAGACACTGGTACCAATGCTAATGAAGCTGAGCAGAGCAAAGACAATGACAAGAACAAGAACAAGGACAAGGCAAAGGAAAAAGAAGGATCTTCTTCCAAGGACAAGAACAAGGACGTCCAGAAAGAAGGAACTACGGACAAGAACCAAGACGTTCAAAAAGAAGGATCTTCTTCCAAGGACAAGACCAAGGAGGCCGAGAAAGAAGGAAGTTCTGCTAAGGACAAGAACAAGGATGTCGAGCAAAAAGAAACTTCTTCTAGGGTCACTACTAGAGCACATCAACGACGAGGAGGATCTTCAAGGAAAGGGGCTTAGAAACGATAAAGACTTTACTCTGCTTCTGACTTTTGATTCCATGTATATATTTTTCGTATTTATGTATGCACAATATCCTTCGCATATATATATATATGCACAAATGACTTTATAACGTTGTCTATTAGGTTAGTATACGTGAACCAACCAAATACGTCTAAATATGTTCAGATACGAAACAAACTGAAAAGAAAAGAAAAAAGGAAAGGGAAGAAAAGACACATTAGTACCGGTTGGAGATACCAACCGGTACTAATGTGGGGCCTCCCACGTCACCTGGGGAATGTGGAATTAGTACCGGGTATAGACAACCGGTACTAATGGGACCCCCCCATTAGTACCGCCTGGCCAGTACCGGTTCCAAAACCGGTACTAATGGGGTTTTGGAACCGGTACTAAAGGCCGAATCCCCAGTAGTGATTGTTTCATCTAGATTTATTCACAATTATCGATATTTGCTAGATCGGCAAGTTTTAGTTTAAATCTTGTTGTTTTAGCTTTTATCACAGTTATCTGGCTTGAAATAGATTTCCGTCGGCTATTTACTCCACTATCATCACATCGGTCATACAGCAAATCAGATCTGTTTCGAGTGTCATTTTGCGTAGCATTATTTATGTTACCTTTTAGTAGCTTGCATTATTGTTCACGCTTACATCGGCTCAATCTAGCCGTTTGTCCTTTTCTACATCGACTAGAATAGCTGATTCGACCTGTGAGAGACCCTCAGAAATCTAGCCGATACGCTCTGGAATTTAACGTTTTCACCGATTGTCAATTAGCAGGTCAAATTGAATGGTACGCCATGGATCATGATGATTACAACTTGTACAGAGCGAAGCAGAACTCTCAGATTTCGTGTGTTAGTGCGTGAAGATCACCGCCCGATTTTGGCGTCAACAACACGATAACTAGTTCCTCGTGCTCCAGCTTGTCTTCTAGTTTCCAACGTCAGATACTTTGAGCAGACCGGAAGGAGCGGCGGCGGCAAATGCCGTCAAGGGGATCGGGCATGGGGCTTCTACGGGGCAATAGGAAACGCACATAATTAGCAGCAACGCTTCGCTCCTTCCAAGCCAGGACCCAGAAGTCTAGTGCACCGAATGCCGAGCGCTGCAAGCGGACCGGATGCGTGTCGCGATGTGGCAGCAGGCCGGCCTGCGCTTGGTTGGACGTGCGATTAGACCCGGCTATAGAATAAGTTATTTTGTAGCCCGCTACGTAGCAACTGTTTCATATATATAGGATATTTATATTTTGTACCCAGGGTATGGAATAGTATTCAATACCCGAGCCACCTTCCCACGCGCCACCGCTCCCCTGCACCTCATCTGGTTTTTACGGTTTTTTTCTTCCCCTGGTCCTCCCACATCCCACGTCTGTTCTACCACCGCTGCTGCCCATGCCCCCCCACTACAAGGTTTTGGACCTGTCGCCACTAATTTTTCTAGCAACAAGTGGTTTTCGTCTCTATACACAGGGCTTAATATGATAATAGTCGATATTGGATGCGATAGGGGGGTATGTTGCAACCAATTGTGAGGCGTTGCGATTTTAATGGGGTTGGTTGCTATTCGTAGGAGTGTATGACAACACATATAATTGTGTTGCAATTGCGGCGACGGTATTGCCACACTTTTTTTAATGGTTGCAAAAGTTGCCCATGTCACAACGACTATGACACGTTGCTATTAGTGGTATCGTTTGTTGCAAAAGTATCTTACATATAGCGACGAAAATGCAATCGTTGCCACTGAAATCTTTGATATTGCAACGTGGATCGAAATTGTTGCAAATTTCTCAGAGGTATGGCAACGCTAACACGAATTGTTGGAACACGATATATAGCATCGAACACCAAAATCGTTGCACTAGAGAAGATGCTATTGCAACAATATTTCGTCGTTGCAATGCAAGAACGATTAGTTACAATAGATGTGTTTGTGGGTGGCACCAGGATACCGTGGGCCTGGATAATGGCGTGCGCTAGTGCCATCACCTGTAAAAATTTGAATTGGATATGAGTTGAACAATGTTATGATGTTTATTTGCAAACTTGAAAATAGGAGTTGAGTTAGAGGAAACTATGTAATAGATGTATCCATACGTGAACAATCTACATTCTAAATTTATTGAAATCGTCTGATTTTTTATGCAAGGTTGTAGACTTACAATACGTTTCCATGTCATTCTGTAGAATGTTTTGAATTTTTTTTTGTATTTTTTAGCTTGTTAAATCACTGTGTAAAAAAATCTGGATAAATAAAAAAATTGCATGTGCCAACATTTGAACCCACAACCTTTAGGTTAGAAAGCAACACACCTACCACTACACCACCCAATTGGTTGTGATTGTTTGGACTTTGTTAATTTTTTGTACAATACAAATTGGATCGGCACCAGCACCACATCACAAGCCACCTTTTTCACAAACTGATTAGTTTTCTTCCACCTAAGTACAAATGTCAATATCATGATTTCACATAACAATTGCTATTTTAGCTTCTTATATTTTCTAAAACTAACGCAAAAGTAAAGTTGTGTTAAAATTTGAATTGGATATGAGTTAGACAATGTTACGATGTTCACCGCATGTCTCTTGGGGTAGGGCCGCCTCCCGCGCCCGGCCGGCGAGTGGTGCGATGCAGGGCGGCTCCCCTCCCTCGGCCGGCCTGTGAGCCGCGCGACGCGGGGCGTCCCCCCTCCCTGTCCGGAAGTGATGCGCGGCTGCTCTCGCTTGCTGGCCTCCATTCAGATGGCCACAACCCCGCTGGCGCATCTCAGCCACCACCATGGCCCGCATCTTCCCTCTGCTTTGGCGTGCTCTCCTCCCCGTCGTGGCTGCGACGGCGATGCCGCTTTTCGCGCTGCGGGGCGTCCGCGGCTTCTACCTGCAGGTGACGCCCAGGTTAAGCCTGCCCTGCCATGGAGTCTGCCATCACTCACAAACTTCACTTTTCCCTTTCGCTTCCAGGTGAGCCTGCCCTGCTATGGAATCTGCTCTTCAGTTTATTGTGCTCGCATGGTGTTTGCTAGATTGTCTGGGTGAGTGTTTTTCACTTGCTGTCTATTGGTGAGCCTGCCCTGCCATGGAATCTGCTCTTCAGGACTGTGTGATGCTCGCATAGGTGCTCAGCTTTTAACCTCATCGACAGGTAGGTGTTCTTTTATTTTCTGGCTTGCATTGTGTACCTGTAATTTGAGTTCAAGGCATCAAATTGTTGAAGGGAAAACTGTAGGTTGTTCAAGATAGAGTGAGTAATGTCAGAACTGTTTCCTGTTTGGGATGTCTGATGAGCGACAGAGTGAATAACCCAGCTTCTATCTGTTTGCTGCCTCATTCCATTCATATATTTGTTTTGACTGCCATAGCTTAGTTATTTGTTTAACAGCTGTGAGGGAACTAGTATATGTGACAGTTTGTACTCTTATTGAATTCAGAGTCTAAGTGGTCTATGCTAAAAGCTAGTGCTGGAGGAGACATCATTTTGAGATCCTCTGTTTTCTAAAATTTCATTAACTAATATGTAGTGTGTTTGCGTTAGTGCTTCTTTGTCTCAAATTTTCTCTGGCTAACTGCTAACTGCAGTGTGTTGTTTGTTCTCTCTGATTTCTCTTTATACAAGTCAGTATATCCTTATTTGCAGCGTAAAAAAAGTCTCAGTCTGAGAGATCATGGTTTCAATAACTTACACCTACATTCAGAACCATGTATTATAAAACTGTGCAGAACTTTATTTTCCTGCATCCTTTAGATGGCTTTGTGCTTGAACAACCTTTATCTGATAGCTTGCTTGTTCCTATACTGAGAACTAACCGTGCGATGCTAGCATAGTAGGAAAATGCTCAACTTTTAGACATCATCAATACAACTGCACTTTCAATTGTGGGCATTTAGTTTGTGCAACTAATACAGTTGTATTGTCTTATCTAAATTCCCTGTCATGTATCAATATATATATAATTGTTAGAGTATAGTATTTGGTAGTTGTAGATATACATATCATAGACTGCCATATGTATCCGGGGTTGCCTTGCACCCCAAGTCTGGTACTCTCAAATATACCGGCCGAGGCCTCAATGCAATACATCCATCCATTATACCGATCCTACCACTCTACATGGTATCACGAGATTAGGGTTCTAGATCCTAGGCTAATTTTCCGCTGCCTCCAGCGCGCCCCTGCCTCCACGCCCCGCCGGCCGTCCCCTACGGTGCGCCTCCAGGGCACCCCCTCGCCGGCCTCCTAGCGCGCCCCCGGGGAGATCATCCATGCCGATCTCCGCCGGGGGCAGCGCCCTCTTCGATCCCCGCGGCGGATCATGGTAGTCCGCCGCCTTAGAGAGTCCGGCAGCAGCACATCTTCACGTACCTCGCCATCTGCCATGGAAACCGTCGACGACGACCTCGACCAGCGCTACCTTGGTGGCAGCAGTCTCCGTCCGGTGCATGTGTTCTTCCCCGCGCTGTCGTGGCGGCAGCAGGGGCTCCCGCGCACATCTCCATCTTGTCGCTGACTGGATCCATGGTGGCGCTTCCGCTCCACCCTATCGACCGCATGCGCCGCCGCTCCCAGCATCTGCGGCCCATTCCCGCAGCCGCTCACCCTGGGGCCCGCGACCGCTCCCGACGGGAGCCGCGCGCCTCGGCGTCCGTGGCCGACGTCTCGGTGCCTGCGGCCTCTCCCGTGGGCAGCTGTTCGCGTCCGCAGCCGCTCCCGCGGGGAGTCGCCGTCCCGGCGTCCGCGGGAAGCCGCCGTCCCGTACATGGTCTCCTCCGCCGCCCGGGTGCGGAACCCCTGCGGCCCATCCCCATCTGCGTCTGCCGATCCTCTCTCTCTCCCTCTGTTTCTTCCTCTCTCACAAACCACGGGCTACTGCTACTCCTGTTGTTGACCATGGGAGAGAAAGAGATAAGATGAGATGGAGATGCCTGCACTAAGTGCATCCGAAGGTCTACACGAAGATTTGCTGTTGCTTATTTGTTTTTGTTAATTTCTCTGATTTTTTGTTCGATCACTGATCGAGATTGCGTCGCCCACCGCCCGTCAACCACCCGCCTCTACTTCGACATCGGCATCAACATCACCGGCTTCTTGTTCATTCACTACTTTGCGGCATGGCGACATGGACGGTGTCTAGGGGACGCTCGTCTACGCCGCCCACCTCATCGCCTCGTTTGCACATCGTCCTTCGCCAGCTCGTTGTCGCCTCCACCGATCGGGACGCCTCCACTGACTTTGCCCATCGTCATCTCGCCTTGTGCATACTTGGTCTGATCTGCCGACGTGCACGATCCACCCGGCTCCTGTGACGACCGTCGTCGTACTTCCCCGAGTTTGGTGGGTTGTCACTGCTTCGCCTCTTGGGGCAGCAGCGGCGCCATCCATTGTATCTCCACCGTTGCATCTTCATTGTCGTCGACTACGTCCTCGACACTGTCTATGACTACGTTAGTGCGTGCCTTGCGCGCACATGGTCTTCATCAAGCTGTTTGAGTTCTTCGCCATCTTCTTCGAGCTCCGCCGCTGCGTCATCCGGATCATCAGGCCCTGTGCTAGATCGTCTGGGTTCACCTCTTCGCTTCGTCCAGCACCACCTCGTCGCCAGCGTCACCGTCTCATTCTACCCCTTCGTCTCCTCTGACAACTGCAGGCTGCATCGGCATCTTCTAGCCCACCATTCTGCGCTTGCGACCGTCATCGAGGCCTTTCCCTGCTGGTCCCTCAGACGACAGCGCCTGGTGGTGCACCCTTCCTCGCACGTCCGGTATTGGCAACACCGGTGTGTGCCATCGTCCCCGAGGCGTTTCCAGGCCTGGCAAACCTGGGAATGTCTCGCCCGTCAGTTCCTGACTGCATCGACTTCGGCATCAACCCCCTCTGCAACTGCCTCGATGTGTCGCCGTCTTCGTCTTTGGTGGCTTCCCCTTCATGCCACCGTCCTCACTGCGCCTCCTCGTGCGCCCGCGGCTTCATATGTGGCTCCTTACCCTCGGCAACCTCGACAGCTCCACGTCGACCACGGCTACCCTACGCATGGCATCCTCGACCACGGCTATTCACCTTCCAGTTCAGCTTCATCGACATTGGCACAATGGGCTACCATCCGCATGAATTACTCGCCGGTTTTTCGCTCCAGTCACAGCGTCTGTGCCGCACCTACGTTCCAACTGCGGGGGGATGTCAGTCCATCGGCTCCCGCCTTCGGTTTCTTCTCCAGTCTCACCGTCTGCGGTGCTCTCGCTGTGACTGCGGGGGATGTTAGAGTATAGTATTTGGTAGTTGTAGATATACGTATCGTAGACTGCCATATGTATCCGAGGTTGCCTTGCACCCCAAGTCTTGTACTTTCATATATACCGGCCGAGGCCTCAATGCAATACATCCATCCATTATACCGATCCTACCGCTCTACAATAATATCTGAATTTGTTTGAAATAGTGACATACTAATTGAATGTATCTGTAATATTTGGCTCGCCCAGCAATCAATCTGTAATCTCTATAGCTTATTGGTTGAACTTTCTTATTGCGAATGCAGGGAACTTGAGCAAGTGTCTATAAGTTATCCATGCTGTCTTACAGATACCTGCAGACATGTTGTGCAGGTGGGTCCTTAGCCCATGGGCAGTGCGCATGTTATTAGCCACATTTTTCCCAGTCATGTTATGCACACAGTTCGCAGTTTGGCTCTTTTGTTTATTTAGCAAACTACCACGAACCAGCATAAAATTTGACTAGATGTTAGGTTGATAAATAAGCGGTCATGGCATTCCAAATAAAAGAACCAAACTATTTCCTTTACAGATAAATAATTGTTGTTTTGGCTAGATGTTAGGTTGATAAATAAGTGGTCATGGCATTCCAAATACAAGAGACCAAGCCATTTACTTTACAGAAAATTTTACTGTCTTGCACATAAAATAGGTGACAATGCATATTCAGATAATGTTGGATATACCATCTTTTGCTTTGAGCAATGCACGTTACTCCTTTTACCTTTTATTTGATATGGTTGTGAGCTCTGCATTTGATACTTCATGTTTGGATTCCTTGCTTACTTATGCTATAGCTATGCAGGCTGTCATGGTTACTACTGATGGAGAGTCAAGTTCTGGACCATTTGAAGATGTGGTGTGCACGAGGACAAGAGTTGTGATATCATTAAATGTAAGTGTATTCCAGCCATATAGGAAAATACTCCTGTATTTTAGTAATAAAAAACAAGATAAGTGAAACACTTAAATAAACTGGACTAGTAGTAATTTGGTTATTTCCAAAAATCCTGATTGCTGGCTTGAAAATCCTTACTAGAAGTGTTGTTGCTACTTCTAACCTGGAGCAGTTTTGACACCTCATGTAGATCGTAGAGAGGTTAAATCTGATGGATATCTGTCCCATCTGTGGCCATAATTAGATCACTTTACCATTCATTTGCTGTACTACATTGCAATTCAGACTTCACTGCATCTATTGATTTCATACAGTTTACCTGTCTGCCTTATGCTAAGTTTGAATATAACAGACTTAACCTCCGTCATGGATTGCTAGACGATGCCTGCGTGCTCTTGATTATATGCCTGCGTGCATATTACTTGTAACGGACCTGATGGTATTATGCTTTGCTTTCTCCAGGATTTACAATAACTATAGATGAAGCATTGATCAGTCAGTGCCATTTGGATTCGGATGGCATTTTTCTTCATGAATGGGAAGTGCTCTTGAACAAAAGAAGTAGCAGTCTCAAGGCTTTGAGAAGTCAAGTTAAAGATCATGGATGGTGGGAGTGATCAAGTTTTTAGATGTCTACGAATAATTTATAGGTTTTCTAGATATTTTAGTATTGTGAGTGATGAGTGAAAGGACAAGATATTACTTTCTTCTGTTCAAAATTCTGTTGCATCATTTGTATCATGACTGCTGGATTGGTGTCATTAATAATATATGTATATATATTTGCATCAATTTATATTGCGACACATTGCGACAGCATAGGGGTCGTATTGCGACACATTGCTTGCATTGTAATAGCGCTTGTATGCAACACACCAACGTGGTTGCAATTGCCACTATAGCAACGACGCCGTTCGTTGCAATTACCGATATTGCATCGCCTCGCTACTTCAGCCAATTGCTACGCCACGCGCCGTCGCAACACATCCTCTTTATAGCGACGCCATTTTGGTAGCGTTGCAGCAACCTATTGCGACCCACCTTAGTGCAACGCCCGGCGACGAAATCAAATGGTCGCTATAAGTCGATGTTGCAACGAAAATGCACATATAGCGACGGTTTTGAGGCGTCACGCTACGTCCAAAATGCTGTAGTGCCCATCCTCCTGCACCCCCATTCCGCCACCGCCACCGCCCACGCCCCGCCCTCCTACGACCCCGTCCCGTCGCCGCTGCCCCCAGCCACCCACCCGCTCGCGACCCGATTCCGTCGCCGCTGCCCCGGTGCTCCGCACGCCTGGACCCCGTTGTGTCGGCGCTGCACCTAGCCCCACGCCCGCCTCCGCCTCCGCCATCTCGAATCGGGGGACGAACGCGCAGCTCCTCATCATCGGCCTCCGCCTCCTCCAGCTCGGATCGGGGGACGAGCATGCAGCTCCATCGGCCTGTGCCTCCTCCAGCTCAGGTTGGGGCACAAACGCGCATCCAGTTCGTCGCCGTCGACCTCTGGCTCCTCCAGCTCGAATCCATCGGCCCCTGCAGCGAGCGCCAGGGCATGGCAAGTGCAGCAGAGAGATCCGCCCTGGATCGATCGGTTTAACTTAATTGCTGCTCCAATGGTGAGGCCCTCTTTGATCTTGTAGGCTCCATGCGGTGCCACCGTCCTTGACCTTCTTGGTCTCATCCTCATTCTATTGTGATTCCGTTTTATGCTTTCAATTTGTTTCCAATTTTTTGTTCACACCTGGCACAAAGGCTGAACTCGGTGCTTTAAATAGTTGATTTGTTTTGCATGGATCCATAATGATGCCAACAACGCAGATCCATGCTATAGAGAGCAACATGATTTTGCGTGGACGCCGGTGGCATGTTGTCATATGCAGGTCTAAAGCACAGCAACATTGGACGAATTTGGACTAAGGATGATAGATTTTGATATTTCATATCCTACTTTCCCTTTGATGTTCTGGGTGAATGAGTGATTTCTTAGTATCCAGTACTAATTTATTTCCATGATCCATGTTGATGGAGTTAGTGATCACAATGCGCCTCTAATGCATACATATTCAGGATTGCAAATTGTTTTCTGTTATTAGATCTAATAATCAGAAGATATGCTTCCTGAGTCAGAGCAAAGTTTGTTGAAATATTTATGTGGTGCATCAGTACATATATGCTGCTTCTTTCATGTTGCCGGTGTATGTATGCCTTTTAGGATTATCTCTTACGTATTTTCTGAACTAGCTGAGAAACATTGGAGATTATTCTTTTTTTGACAAAGTTATGTGGAGTTTTGAGCCATTTAAACTCATTAAACTATACAAGTGCTCTTATTTTTATCGTATTTCTAACTAATGAGCTGGATATGATGTTTTGTGTCCAAATGCGTTGGTTTGACGTCTAATCAAATTTGATGGGCACAAGGATATGGGCGGACCTGACATGGCTCCCCTGAATTTCAAATAGTAGTTCTTTTTTCTGAATTTCTTTCAAAAAACGCTCCACTGAATTTGGAACAGTGCTGTACCAGGATGGCGAGCAAGCAGTGAAGCAGGAGTAGTAATGCCCGAGGCAACAGTTCGCAGGCACACTTGTATGCAGGTAAATAACTAATTAATGAACTACTGATTGGATATGATGTGGGTATCATGGTAGACATGTGTGGATGAAAGGAACACAAGCAACCCCATGACGCATTTCTGAAACGAAAATTCATCATACGGAAACATATTGGTTCTCCTCATTTAATAGAAAAGCTGCTAATATGGATGATTAGCATGTTTGGATGGACTAAACCAATCACAATTGATCTAAAATAAGCTTAAAATGTTTAGATCAATTGTTTTTAAGCTTTTTTTTGTAAAGTGTGTGTGTGTGGAGTGTTGTGTTGTGCTTTATACTCTCAGGGATCTCTCCCTTTTTTCTTCTTAATATAATGAAGCACAGTTCTCCTACGTCTTTCGAGAAAAAAACAATTGATCTAAAGGCTGCGGCTTTCAGGTATATACAGATTGAAATTAGCTTGCCGAGATTGTTATTGTTCAGTTCACAAATTTGTGTTAGTTGTCTTCAGATTCTAAACTAGGCAATTCTAAACTACTATTTGGTTGTTTGGTTGACTTCATGCTAGAAGAGAAAGATAGTTATATGTGACCGTACCTAAAGATCTTTTGCTATATGGATATTTCTTCTTTTTGAGCTATATAGTTTCCTATCTTGACAAGATCCAAAATTTGTAATCACGATAACCGGTTACAAAGCTTCTCCTTGCTATTGGATTAGTGGGTGACAACATATTGACAGTATATTTAATTTTCAATTGGTTAAATAATCCTGAAAGAAATATCATGTGTGGGCTTGCTGCAAACATGCTAATCTTTTGTCAGAAGTTTTAACATTCCACAATGTATATGGGCTGTCTTTAACCTGCATATACTAATATTGTTTAGCTCATTTGCAGATTGCAATATGCGTGTTGGTTACCTGCACACAGGATGATCGATTGGCTACCTGTCTGTTGATTTTTTTTCTTTTTGTTTATTGCGGTTCCTCAAATTGTGAAAATTGGATCAATGAAATAGCAGTGTACTGAGTTCTAATGGACAAAATCGTGTGCTCCGTTTAAAAATGATCATTGAAATAGCATTATGTGCTCAGTTGTCACTGAAATTGAGATCAATCAGTCACAAAAAATTGTATTCAATCTAAGGTTTTGGTCCTTATGGCACGTTTTGCAATCGTGATTCTTTATGTAAAAATTAACTAATTTATACTGCCACTACCTACGGTCACAAAACTGATTTCGATCACTGTCTCCCAATTGTAGTTTTTTTGCTTTCGTCTGATTCTCCTCGGAAAATTCTTCCTACGCAAATACCAGTACTTATTAAATGCCTATTCCACTCAAAACGTAAAGAAACAATTTTCTTGCAAGAAAATCTGGTTTTGTTTGACTGACACCTCACATTCCAATGCGCACAATATTTTTCTTCTTGACATTCACAATATCTGGAATCTGCTTCTCTGTGTCGTCGGCTACAGCACGATAGAAAAAAACGCGAACAGATGCGGGGGCAAACGTCCTGGGTGGGGAAACAAAAAAAAACGCGCCGACTGGTGGGTGGGGCGATCATGCCTGCATGGCAAAAGAAAGTCAGACCGGCAGAAGCGGGCGTGGGTGGGAGGCGCCGGGGCTGAGGGGGGCTCCCGTACGGAATAACTATTTCATATCCTGGGTATGGAATAGTGCTGGCCGGGCCTCCGTTATTCGGTACCCAGGGTACAAAATAGCTTATTCTGTACCCGAGCCCCCCTGCGCACCGGAGGTTCCCCCTTCCACCTCATGCGTCCTGCCTCCTTGCTTCCGGTTTTTTTCCTCCGCCCGTGCTGTTCATTTCTCTCAGCAGACCGTGTGAAGCATGACCCTCCATTTCTGCTGTTTTGCGTCATTGTTAGTTCGATGGAGTAATGGACAGACTTCTATCACCATCAACCATAGCTGATACTACATCAGAAATGCAGCAGAAACTGTGCATGGCAGCCGGCAGGCACCATCAACCATAGCTGATACTACATCCTCGTTAGTTCGATGGAAAGCATGGCAGCTGGCAGGCACCAGTGCCAACAAAGATACAGCCATTACTAAAAAAATACCGCCATTATATCAGCTAAGGAGGATGCATTGCTACATTGTGATTCCAAACTAGTATATTTCAATTGAAAAGAAAAACAGTGGTGGAAATGATGATTTGAAGCTTTATATAGCTCTTGGAAATCAGAAGAAATTCTTGTGGATACAAAAGTTATAAACACATAATATAAAACAATATAAATGAGCTCAAATATGTACACAACCTTGGTAAAAAAGGAACAATATTCAAAGTTTCTAAAGCTAGTGCAGGAAATGAAGGGTATGCTTTCATTTTTGTTGTCCAAAAATGACTGATTGTATGGCTACAGGAAAGAAGAATCATGTGTCATAATAGAAAGGAAAAGCAGAATGCATGATTTGAAAAAAAATGCTTCAGGACCAATGTGGTGAATTTTTTTTCTAAACTATTCATGACCCTAGTAATAAAGAAGAGGGTCCTCAACATTTTACCGAGGTGAAATCTAGTACCCCAATAACCAAACAAGAATAATACAGACTTGGAGTACATCTGGTTTTTTATCAGATCAATACTTCAAAACTGCAATATGTTTGAACCACCTGCTCGCTCATATCCTCCATCCAGCGTGTTTACTTGATCCCAATTGCATCAGGATCTATCTGTGTAAAAACAGAGAATGAAAAGAGTGTTTAAAATAAATATCCATGACGATTGGCCATAGCATGCATGTCCCAAAGATCATACATTTGAGTGATAAAGAATACGCAAACTAGGAGAGGCAAAACACATTTGAAACCTGAATGAATTAGGCCGCGGACAAAGCATATTGTGGTTGAAAGACCTTCTAATTGAGCATGGTCATGCCCGCAGAACCTGCTCTGACAGAAAGGGTCTTCGATTTGCACACACATGGAAAATAGTACTTGCTAGTAGACTTATGATATGAACTAAAAAATACTTTGTAATCCTCATGTCACTAATTTTGGGAAACAAGAACAAAGCTGAACTGCTTCAGCACCTAGACTGAGATTGCTAATAGACTGAAAACACTAGCAGAGCAGGTACGCCCACCACTGAAATTATGTGAACAGTGCCATCTGGATGCTATTTTCATTTTGCAGATTAGCTAATGATACCCAACTAACAAGTGCAAATCATACCCTCCACATGGAAGGGTCTCCAACATGTGCACACACGCCAAGGAAATAAAGAGTGTGAATTACTACTAGTTTAAGATTAAAAAACCAGGTGCCAAAACAACAATTACGAGTGAGGAGGTATGCTCTGATTCATCGACTCATCTGAACTCAAGGGCACCTTGAATGCTGCCTCCATTAGGCTTATCAAATAAAGTGGAAGTGTGGGGAAATTTGACCGTCTCAGAACTGCAAGCCACCTTTGCCTCCGTAGCGCCGGCGTTCTTGGACTCATCTGCTCGGAGCCTAATGATCTTAGATGGGATAATTCTAAAAACTTTTTGATAAAAAATCTAAATTTTTTAAATGTATCCCTACACAAAAGAAGCAGCATGTATTATATACTGAAATGAAGAAGCATGTATCATTTGTATAAAGCTTTGGTCTCTGCTTCCTGCAGAATATTTTCTAATCAGCGCTACTAGTTGGGATTTACAGAAAATGATTAGCAGCCAGAATTCATATGAGTATATGACTATATGAGACACAGGGAGGTCAACACCCCTGATAAATGTGGGACGTTGTGGCCACCCCAATATGCACGAATCCTGAAATTAGGAGTGGATTATCACTTCAAATTGCTCACAGCGTCAAAGAAGGGAAATCAGGATGTGAAAAAAACATGTAGTGCTTCGTCTCGACGAAGCTATGATGAACTTGCCCATTGATTTGTCCATCTGCTGCGCAAGCATCTTACTCTATTTAATTTTGTAATAACCTTACGATTATCACGATTCACGAATAGTCATCACTAATGCACCCAATCATTCAAGCAGGGAGATCGAATGAAATTGAGGAAAGAGGGGCACCTGACTCGCCAGAGGACATCGGTGCAGCCTCATCCGAAGAAATCTGCCGCTCAGGGGAGGAACAGCAAGCTGTCGAGGAGCCTGGGAGGAGATGGATCTGTGGGGCCATCCAACGCCCGTGTGGTGTGGCCATCGCCGCCAATCCAGAAGGGAAAGCAGGACCGCCGGGGCCGCGGCCAGTGGCGACCGGCGACCAAGTCAGAGGCTCGAAGGATAACGGCTGCTCATCTCCCGCAGCATCGGCAGCCGGATGCCTTGCGGGCGAGGTTCGCGCGCGGTGGGGAACTGGGGATCCGCGCCGATGGTGGCGAGGCGGTTTGAAACAGGAGACGGCTGGAACGGGGAGCAGTTTGGGCCGGCGATGAGCCGGTGACCATGCTCCGGCGGGTAGCTGCAACTTTGATGACGAGCGTCGCTGAGCGAGCGGCGGCAACAATGGTGCGTAGGGAGGGGAAAGACGGAACTGAACGGACGGATGAGTGGATGACGTGCCCCACGATCTAAATTGGTTCCGCAGCTGACCGAGAGAAAAAAAAAACCGGTGGCGTGCGGGTTCTGGCTACCATATAGCATTACTATCATATATATATATATATATATATGCTGTGTGTGTGCACGAGCAGGTACATGTGTTGTTATGAACGTCTAGCACGTACACGTTCACATTTGTTGAATGTGGATATGTTGTGTGTGCAATTCGTTCATAACAATGCATATCTAGTACTCATCAATCGAACTGATGGAGGTCCTCAGATTTTTTTATCCACGAACCAAGCATTCTAACCGGCCCTAATCTACAAGGCTAGTCATAGGTTAAGAAACGTGATGGCCTAGTTAATCACCGGCCTTAATCTACAAGGCTAGTCATAGGTTAAGAAACGTGATGATGGCCTAGTTAATCACCGCCGCGACTTGCACTTAGACGCATTGGCTCTAACAAACACCGGTACATTTACGTAATCACAAGTACCGACTTCCCCGAGAATGGTTTTCAATTATTTTCATTCTTTATAGTATAGATATATAGGGAGTACTTTGGGTTATCTACTATCATATACTAAAGCTTCAATTACCGTCGCATACTTAGGCCTCCTCCAATGATCTATCTATTAGCACATAGCTTATAATAGGAATGACTCCACCACGTCATCCCCACGTGATCTTAAACTGCGCTTCTCTCACGATCTCCTATTAAAATTTGAGAAAATATTTTATGAGCTAGATAAATAGTAATCATTGGAGGAGACCTTATGGCGGCCTCAAGTCCCTTTAGCAACCGTTTATGGTAGTTAATGATCACTGACAAGCTGGTCCCACCACCACTATAGTGACTAGATGATTTTTTTTTTGATTCCTGACTAGACGAGATTTTGCTAAGTACTGCACCCTGCTGCGTTGTAGAGCTTTTAATTTTGCTAAACCTCCTTCTAGAGCTTTCTGGCATCATCTGTCTCCTGTGTTGGTGCCACCATTCTTAGGACCTTTTTAGCACGTCAAGGATTCACTACGTGAAAACCTCAATTTTGTAACGGGCATAGATGGACATTGGTAACGGGCATCATGGCCGTTACCCTTATTGCGTTACTAATAATCCATCAATGGTAATAGGCAAATGCCCATTATCAATAATACACATTGGTAATGGTCATCAACATGATGCCCGTTACCAATAACAGAATATTGGTAACGGACCTCAACGATGCCCGTTACCAATGACAGAATATTGGTAATGGGCACCATGGTAATGCCTGTTAGCTATGTGTGATAAAAAAATAAAAAAAAGGAGCGCCCTTTGTGAGCAGCTGCCCACCAAGATCACTTGAAGGTGGCCACTTAACCATCTACTATTAATTATATAAATTAGAGTTGCCACATTTCATACTAAAATCTACATTACAGTGTATTGTACATAATGAACGATCTCACATGTTAAGCATGATGAAAAATGATACACCTCTCATGTTCCACATGTCTGCTCATATTTTGTAGCATATTTCAACAGCAACAAACCACACCATATACATTGGTTGACATCTGATACTTGCACAAGCATAGACCAGGGAAGTACATTGAAGCTAGAGAAAGAGATGCTATCAGCCATCCATAAAGCATCATATATGTCCGTGACTAGGGATGAAAACGGTCGAGATATATCCCGAACCGACCGCTTTCGTTTTCTACATTATGACTCTGTTTTCGTTTTTGCCAGTTTTTACCGAATTATGAAAGTTGTCAGATTCAGCTAATTTTAATGTCATTCTTCATTATTTTGTAGTAGCTTATTTTCATAAATATAGAAAAATCCCGAACCGATCGCTTTCGTTTTCTACATTATGATTTCGTTTTCGACCGTTTTCGATCGTTTTCATCCCTATCCGTGACAGTGTCTAAGATCACCGTGAATCCCAAACTCACATACAAAAGTGTCCTACATACAAAAGTTTCTAAGGCTGTTCTGAAGAAAAATGAGGATGACTCACAGAAACGACGAATGCTTCTTACTGCAACCGGAGATGACCTGTAAACCAGCAAGTACATTACTTAATTCCACCAAAGATAACCCAGTTTCAATTCTGTAAAAATAATGTGAGAGCAATGGTGATCACATTGCAACTGCAAAAGTAGATTTTTTCTAGTTTAACAGTGATTTATTTCTTTTACTTCACATCTAAGTTACATAATATAACATGAGTACCAATTGCTATTCTTTGTTGATCGTAATCCGTCTACCAAAGGATTATAAACCCACAAAGCATGATAACAGAGAAAGAAACACAGGGATGGAAAGGCAGCAAGCATAGATTCTTTCTGAAATGTTCTTCATCAATAATGTAAGCACGAAGCAAGATAGCTACACCTATAGTCAGGTAAAACTAATCAAGGTATCACAAAATGAAACTATCATACTTTCAGATTTTTCATAACCATAAAGGAATCAACTTAAAAATTTGTAAGAACACTCAATCATTCAGGACATAAGAATTCAGAGTAATACATACATCTCCATTCATCCACATATAGACAATCTCTAAACAATATAGCCGCGAACTGACTCCTTTGCTCAAGTAATTTGTCATCTGCAGAGACACAGTTCACATTAGAATTGAATAATGTCAAGAGAATCACCAATATGCAATATGTGATTCGCTTAATGGCTAAGAAGGTCGAATCACCTGTCTCCTATCTGGTTATATGAAGAATCGCCACCACCAAAAGCACCATAAGGATCTCCCATCTAACCACCATCTTAGGGAGAAGGAGCACGAAGCGCTCACGGAGAGAGAGAGAGAGAGAGAGAGAGAGAGAGGTGGGGGCTCAACTTGCAGACGATGAAGTGGAGTCTCGTGGAGGTCAGGCCAAGTTCACCCCACGCCCATGCAGTGGCGAGGCACCGCTCCCGGATGTGCTCCTCTGCACCCACGTGCGGCTGTCCACCCTTGAACGGCACCCCTAGCTCCAGCGCAGCGACGGGTGGGTCTAGCCGCCGCAGCCGTCGCACCTAGCAATGGATCAGGCACCTTGGACACCGGATCCGGTTGTGTAGGGACCGGATCTGTGCGACGCTGAGGTCCTCGCCACGCGGTGGGAGGGGGAGGAGAGAGGCAGAGCAGGAGGGAGCCGCCGCCGCACCGGAGGGAGACAAGGAGTTCCGACGCCGCAAGAGAGCCAGGCTCGAGCCGCCGCCGCCGACCGAGGAAGGGTCCACGACGTGCAGGCCGCCGCCGCACCAGCCTCCGCGCGCGTGGATCTCCGCGGCCTGCTCCTCGCGCTGGCCGGAGATGGGAAGATGGGGAGGAGGAGGGTCACCGGAGATGCAGATCTCCTGCTCGCCCTTGTGCCGGCTGGAGAAGAGGGGACGGGTGGGGAGAGGGAGCCGCCGCTGCCCCGTGCCCGCGTCGTTACCGCCATTTCCCCGCCTCGACATCGAGCTCCGTGACTGGGGCGAGAGATGGGGAAGGAGGGAGGAGGCCAGGAGGGGAGAGAGGGAGGGGGGCGCCAGGGGCCGATGACAGCGGAGGACGGAGCGCCGGCGGAGGGAGAGAGGAGGGAGCGAGGGAGAGTGGGAGGGAGCGAGGCTGGCTGAGGGAGTGAGGAGGGAGCGAAATAGAGTCGGAGGGATGGAGTGCTGGCGGGGGAGGGGGTTCGGCGGACGTGAGGGACACAAGAAACAGCATTGAATCAAAAATTCCGGTCCGACTCTCATAGTTAGTAACGGGACAAGTTTTGTCAGTTACGTATGAATTTACAAGTAACGGGCCACAAACAATGTCCGTTACCTACAAGACCATATTGGATCTTTCAGCATTGAAAGATCCAATAGGTAACGAGCATTGTTTGTGGCCTGTTGCTGAAAAGTTTTTAGTAACGGGTATTGTTTGCTCGTTACCAATGCCGCGTTAGCTATTTGAGGTTTTCACATAGTGATTAACTCCAATTATCCATGTAAGATTTGATGATTGCATGTTTAGAAACTGTTTCATAGAGGTTAAGCGAGCCATCTTCATGAGACAGAATGGCATCCTGTAGAATTATGCAATTCACTTCGCAGCATGCTATGTATCGGACAAACTCTATCCTGTGTGTCGTGCATTTTGGCCCGCTAAATCATCATCCATATATTGCCGGCCTGCTCAAAACAATACACAAAAAGAAAGAATTCAAACACACCACGCAATATGCAAACATCTGCAATTATGCGAGCATAATACACAAAAATAAAGAAAGAAGTCAAACACACCACAAAATAATCAAACTCGGAAATCAATATACAAAACCAAAATATGACTAAACGGCTGCCTTAATCACCACAGCATAGCATATCAAGTACTGAAAGCAGATTAAGCAGCCATTCATTATTGCGAACCACCTCCTAGTCTCTACTTTAATCCGCCTTGGCTGTGGCAACATCAAACCTTCGCTGCAGCTCATCCACGAGCTTCATCAGGGCAGCAGTAGCGCCAGCGCCGTCGCAGCCCGTGAACACCTCTGCAATGGCAGCGGGAGTGATCTGCACGGTGGCAAGAAGTTGCTCTGCCTCGGCGATGAGTTTGTGTACGGTTTGTGTGTCGGCGTCCACGTGGCCCACGTCAAGGAGGTAGTTCTTAGCAAGCACGCGCAACGCGGCGGGCGAGCAGTAGCCGAGCTCGATCTTGTGGTCCATCCGGCCTGGGCAGAGCAGTGCTGGGTCGAGCCGCTCTGGATGATTAGTCGTGAGCACCATTAGACGTTCACCGATGCAGGACGACCAGAGCCCGTCCAGGAAGTTGAGCACACCGGAGAGGCTAATGGATTTGTGCCCCACCACCATCTCCGTGTCGGTGGTATCGGTGCCGCCTTTCCGTGTGCCGCGCTCGGATAGGTCCAGGGAGCAGTCAATGTCCTCGATGACGATAACCGACTTGGGCGTGGTGGACATGAGAAGGCGCCGGAGGTGTGAGTTAGTGGACACCGTCGTGAGCTCTAAGTCGTAGACATCGAACTCGAGGAGGTTTGCGATTGCCGCGATGAGGCTGGTCTTGCCGGTGCCTGGTGGTCCGTGGAGCAGGTATCCTCGCTTCCAGGCGCAGTCGGCGTGCACGTAGTACTCCCGCCGTGCCACGAAGTGAAGCAGGTCCGCACGGATCTCCTCGCGGAGGGCTGGGTCAAGGGCGAGTGTGTCGAACGTTGAGGGATGGGAGAATTCGTGGGAGGTCCACATTCGGTGGTACTCCTCGCCGAACCCGGACGCGGACGCGCGGTTCGTGTACAATCTGCGTTCCCGCGACTTGAGCCGCATCTTGGTGGCCTCGTCAACGAGGTGGCGGATGTAGTGGTTGTGAATGAGGTCGCGATGCTGCCGAGGGAACTGGAGCTCCAGGCTGCGCTGCTTCCTGTTGCTGTCGTGGCCGTAGACGACGTTGTAGGGGTTGAACCCTTCTTCGGACCCAACGCGCTCAGCTGTTGTCCACTTGACGCGTACGGTCTCGAAGGTGTCGCAGATGGTGTGAAAGTCTGGAAGGGTGGCGATGGGGCGCTGCGCCTCGCATGACTTGTGCAGGCGCACGGTGGGTGCTGTGGCGAGGCAGCGCGCACCAAGGTAGAGCTGGGCGGCGTCGTAGAGGTCGTTGGGGCCGCCTCTGCTGCCGTCGATCTCGTCGATGTGGATGGTGCCTTGGGCACCCCAGAATGCGGTGGCAATCCACGTGAGGAGACGGCGCAGGTAGAGCTCGACCTCCGGCGGGAGGACGTCCCGCACGGCGGATCGGAACAGCATGACGGTCGCGATCAGGGAGCCTACCGAGCGCCAGTCCAGGACCACCTCCATGGATGCCTAGCTTACTAGTTTCGCTAGCTCGTCAGGGCACAACTAACTCTCGGCCTGCGCGTGCTTGCCAGGAATCAGCGTGTGTTGTCCCATGTTTTATGGGCCTCGGAGCCTGTACGGCGGATTCGGTGGATTTTTTTTAGTGGTGTGGACTCTGGCTTTGTGCGGCACGCGGTCTTGCCTGATTCTTTTGTGCACATAGCCTGGTCCATTATATTGGTGCACGTGGCAGAGAATGAGCTAAAAGCAAATATGAACCATCATGATGTTTCAACATATCGTCCATTACTTAGGCCTAAACATCAAATAATTGTTGGTAAAACACTCCATAGCGACAACTTCCATTACTACGCACACACTACTAGAGAATCGGGCATTTATCCCAGGCCAGATTTTACATTTATACCGGGTATTTTTGCCCCCGGTACAAATGTGGTCATTTGTACCGGGTGGTGAGGGAGAGCCCAAGCGCGCCCCGATGTGGGCATATCCCCACCTGGTACTAATGTGAGGTCAACACATTTGTACCGGGGTAAGATACACCCCGGTATAAATATTGCAACATTTATACCGGGCATACACAACCCCCGGTACAAATGCCCACCCCCTCCCGCAGCCCCACGCGCGGGGACGTTAAGTCCCTGGCCGGCCTCTCTCCCCCATGCATTCATTCATTCTTCTCATCACCTCTCTTATCTTTTCCTTCTCTCACCATCTTATCTCTTCATCCCAGGGGCGCTGAGCAGCAATAGGTTGGAGGCGCAGCCTATCCGGCGGCCGGCGCGGCCTCCCCGTTTGCCGGCGCGGCGTACCCGGCAGCCGGCGCGGCCTCCCGGCGGGCACGGCCTCACGGCAGGCGCGCATCGTACCCGGCGGCTGGTGCGGCCTCCCGGCAGGCGCGCGGCGTACCCGGCGGCCGGCACGGCCTCCCGGCAGGCGCGCGACGTACCCGGCGGCTGGCGCGGCCTCCCAGTGCCCCCGCGGCCGGTGCGGCCTCCCGGCGGGCGCGCGGCGTACCTGGCACCTAGCGCGGCCTCCCGGCGAGCGTGCGGCCTCCCCAGCGGCCGGCGCGGCCCGCGCGGCGGCCGGGCGCCCGACGGCCGGCGCGGCCTCTCCAGGGCAAGACGGCGCAAAGACTAGCTATTGGAGTGTTGGGTGGCCTGTGAGTTGATCTTGTGTTGTTCTTGTGAGTTCTTGTGCTGTAGATATGAATTTTTGTGTTGTAGATCTTGTGATTTTTGTGCATGTAAATATTGTGCTATGAATTTTGTGATGTGAATGAGATGAAATGAAGAATTTTGTGTGGTGAGATGAGATGAATTTGTGAATTTTGTGTTGTGTTGTGTTGTGAAATGAGATGAGATGAGATGAGAAAGAAAAAGAAAAATAAAATGGGAGGAGAACGGACGGCGGACGGATCAGTGACGGAAAAATATTTGTACCGGGGTGTAACACCCCCCGGTACAAATGTGAACATTTGTACCGGGTGGGATACCCGGTACAAATGTGAACCCACATTTGTACCGGATGGTTTGTACCGGGTGGATACCCGGTACAAATGAGGGTTCCCACCCGGTACAAATGCCCTTTTTTCCAGTAGTGACACTTTATTTGTGTCGTCTCTTTATTCCATCTTTTGATGTCAACGAAATCCAGCATCTTAACCATTATATAGGTCATATGTAAATTGCCTGCATAAATGATGTAATACTCTTCTTATTATACGAAATAATATCATTTAGTTCCAACTATCTCTACTGGAAACTCATAGTTTGCCGTGTGCTCGATACTTTGCCGTGTGCAATATATCGGGCACATGGCAAAGAGGTCGTTTGCTGTTTGCGGCAAATAAAGGAAAATAAAGGACACGGCAAAGAAAAAACGCAGTCTTGTGCCACTTTTTGACACACGACAAAGGCATTCTTTGCCGTGTGCTTTTTTTTTTGGCACACGGCAAAGGCACTCTTTGCTGTGTTTTTTTTTTTGCACACGGCAAATTAATTTTTTATAAAGCCCTCTTAAGTCCCAAATCCAATCGCCCCAAAAAAATCATCTCTTTTCACCTCGAAATTTTTTCTACTCTCTACATACAACTTTGCCGTGTGTTTTGTTTCCGGCACACAACAAAGAATTATTTTGCCTTGCGCTTTTCTTTGACACACGGCAAACTCAGTTTGCCGTGTGGTTTTTGTGGCACTCGGCAAAGTCATGAGTTTGCCGTGTGTTTTTTTTGGCACATGATAAAGTAGTAGATTTTTCTCTCTTCTTTCTCAAAACATTTTCATAACCTTTCCATACGACTTCGGATGAAAAAAAACTTTATATCATAATTGTTTATCTCAAAAAGATGTACAACTTTTAGTAAGGAAACTGTTTTAAAGTTCAATCTAAATATGTGTTTTCCTTTTTTCGGTTGAATATAGAAGGGACACTTGTGAAGCAACCCATAGCTATTTTGATCTTCTATACCCTAAACTTTTTCTACTCTCCACATACAACATGTGATACTCCATGTTAAAATTTGGTAAATTTTTGTATTTGTTTTCTATATTTAACTAATTAAATGCATTTCAAATAATTTGTTGAATCAAGTCAAATTTGTACCGCAAGTGATTCAAATAATAGAATAAAATGAGTGAAAAATAATATTCATGTTATTTATCCAAATTTGAGTCCTTACCCATTAATTGAAAAGAGATTCTGAACATCTTGTCCAGGAAATACGACCATGAATGTGTGTCCGAATGATTTTAATATTTAAAAAAAGAAAATGAAGTCTAAAAATCATGAGATTTGTCAATATACCATGATATTATACATGAACACTATGGTAAAAAATTAAGTAGGTTTCGCACATGTTGTCATGCACGATGCTTACAAACCGAAACATCGCCAAAGAAGTTTCATAGAGTTAAAGAAAGTGACGTTCAAATTGGAATTTGAATTCTAAACCTTTTCCACTCTCGACATACAACATGTTATACTCTATGAAAAAATTTGGTACATTTTTCTATTTGTTTGCTATATTTAACTAATTAAATGCACTGCAAGCAATTTTTTAAAAAAAGCCTTGTCGCGGGCCGAATCATAGGCACACGGCAAAGTTAACCCATTAATGCCCCGGCCCGTTAAGCCCGCCACCCCTCCCCCTGTGAAACCCTAACATATAAAGAGCCAGTCGCGCCCTTGGCCTCCATGCCCCTGCCGCCTCCCTCTCCCTCATCCTTCCTGCCTCCGCCGCCGTCCTACCTCCTTCCCGCATCTCCCTGACCCCGTCGCCTCCCGACCCTGCCTCCTCTACCCTCTACCGCTGCCTCCCTACCACCGACGCCTCCCTCTCCCTCCTCCTCTCTGCATCTGCTGCCTCCCTCCCTTCTCCCCACCTCTACCTACCTCCACCGCCTCTCCCTAACCCCGCTTCCTCCCGACCCTACCTCCTCCATCATCCACTACCGCCTTCCTCCCTCCTCTCCTCCTCTCCCTCCCCTTCACTCCCTCTCCGCCACAGATCTGTCGCCCCTCCTTCCTCTCCTTCAGATACGGTGGCATAAGGAGCAGCGACGACACATGGAGAGGTCTGCAGCCTCTTCTTCGTCAGCGGCGATGACGCATGGAGAGGACCACATCATCTTCGTCATTGGTGGTAACCCGAGCTCGGGGCTCCCGACGGAGGCAATCGATCCGGCGGTGCACCTCCTCTCCTTCCCACACCTCCTGCCCTAGGTTCTCTCTCTATCTATGTATCTATCTCTCTCTCCCTCTCTCTATGGCACCTCCCTCTATCTCACTTCTTTTCCACAGATGGTGGCAGCGACGTGGTGGTGGCAGCAGTCGTGGTAGCAGGGGCGGTGTGGTGTTGGCGGCGGCCTCCTCTCCACCCTCTCTCTACGCGTGCACCGACAATGGTATGTTGTGCTTGGCGGCGGCGGCTGAAGTTGTGGTGGTGGTGGTACGGACGGTGGTGCGGCGGTGTGGGGACGACGGCCGGGGCTTGACGGGGTGCTGGTGGTGGCATGTAGTGGCCGACAGGGCAGCGACGCCGGGGCCTACTGGCTTTTCTTTTTTTAGTTCCTGTGTTTTTTTTGCTGTGTACCGGAAACAACACATGGCAAAGAGGTTGGCATTTCTTTTTTCAGTGCCTGTGTTTTTTTGCCGTGTGTCAGGAAAACACACGACAAAGAGGTTTGTCATGCGCTCGATAAAAGAAACACGGCAAAGCTGGCTTCGCCATGCCTCTAGTTGCTGTGCCGCCTTCGCCGTGTATTCGTAGGAAGTACACATGTGCTGAATTGACTAAAGTCCCATTAAGTAGGATATTCTAGGGAATCGTACCTGTTTTCCGAATTCATTTTTCCTATTGCCTATGTGATTCAACTATAAGTAAGATCTAGTCCATACTCGCGGGTTCGTTGCTTCGTACTTGTACTGAGTGCTATAGTATTGTTACGGGTCGACAGACATAACCGTGCTATAGTAGTGATCGGTGGTGTAGACGTGATGTCGAGGCTACGGGTTATCCTTCATTTTCCTTGTATCCCACGGATATATAGAGGTAGGCCGCGTTAGTGACAGCCATTAGACCCTTTGCAATCCTCCACGTTTGGCTACAGCATAGAGCCAAAGGCCGAAGTCTGCTGTTAGAGCCAACGATGAGCCGGTGCCCGAAGCGAGTTCCATATCTTGTGACTAATCCTTCCTTTATAATCGATACCCATAGGAAGTTCCTTGCTATATCTCCCTGCCTTTGCTAAGGTCTAGTGTCCTTGGACTGTTAAACTAGAATAGAAGATAGTGCACATCCGTTGCTTGCATTCGATACCCTTGTAATACTCCGTGAGAGAAGTGCTACGACGGTGTATCCGTGTGCTTGCAGATTCATTCGCACCTGTCAGTATACCTAGGTATCTTATACAAGCTCACGCTAAACGCGTTATTAGTGGTGACGTTAAGAAATACCAACACCTTCGCCGTGTGTTCTTAGGAAATACACATGGCGAAGCTTTCACTGTGTGTACTGTGGGCTTCGCCGTGTGCCCCAGGTTCCGGTAGTGTACTCCACAAGACGTGAGAAATGTTTCTGGTTTGTTTATTCCTAAACAAATCACCACTTGGTCGGCACAGGAATTAAAAAAATCCTCACCGTTCGGACAAATTGAGGTAGCAAGACTAGACTAAAAATGGCTAGCTGCTCACGTACATATAATTTGGTGTACATGCAGGAAAGTTGCAGATTCGTTTTTTGCTTTGTGATTCATCGATAGATATGCTACAACCAGAGTGATGTTGCAAGAAAGCTGCTTAGACGAATGATGAACCGTCACCGGTGCAGGGCTACATATAGATATGCTACGATACGAGAAGAAGGGGGAATCTTAGAGACTATCCACTGACTAGATCTTCCTTGCTTAAATCTACTTTTTTCTGAGACGCTCCACTGCCGGCAAATGACAAGCGTGCAAATGTCAAGCGAAGGGATAGTGTACATTTTGGCCCGCCTATAGAGTGATTGGCAATCATCTCCTTTAATTTGCAGTTGTCAGGAGCAAAGAAACACACTTCGGACAAATCAGGAGCCAGTACGCGGATTCAAGGGCCCACTTCGGGGAGCAAATGTGCAAGAAACACAGCATACACACCCATACCCACAATGGGGCCCACCTGGAAGTGACCAGCCAAAGGGGAGCCCGAAAGGCAGTTATAGGGGGTTGGCCAAACCCCTGGTTCGGTCCAACCACCCCTCCCTCCTCTCGTCTCCCGTCAACGTGTGGCACTTCCCACCGTCTTTGCAATGCAGAATCCTGACGTTTCCCTGGTGCTCCACGCCTATAAATAGAAGGGGAGGGGGCTCTTCTAAGGACACACACTTCATCTCCTCCTTCTTCACTTTTTCCTTTAGGCTTCTCCTCCTTCTTCACTTTTTCATTTAGGGCATGAACTGGATTATGAGCTGAATGGGAGGAAATCGAATTGGATTCGAACTCGCCCCCCATAGCCTCTAACTAGGTTAGAGATCAAAATTTTGTTGAAATTCTTGACGAGATCGTCCAGCGGCCCACGGCGGGATAATTTGATCGATGGCTTCCTCTCCAGGTTCCGCGATGGATCACTACAGGAATCCCTGAAGATGCCGAGTGCCACAGGCACTCGGCGAAGGCCATAATACACTCGGTGACTACTTCGCCGAGTGTAGCACTCGGCGACAAATTACTCGGCGAAGAGGCTTCGCCGAGTGTCAAATGTCGGGCGCTCGGCGACTATTTCTCGAGTGCCGACGCGGCGCTCGGCGAATGCCATGGCTTCACCGAGTTTTTTCAGAGCGGCACTCGGCGAACAATTTCTGAAAAAATAAAAAAATGCCTTGCCGCCGTGAGGCCCGGCAAGCCGCACCGCTCCCTGGTGTCCCCGGTGCTGTGGTGCCCGGCAGGCCGCGTCGCCACGGAGACCGAGCAGCGCCGCCGCAGGAAGCTGAGCAACGGCGCCACGGAGGCCGAGCAGCACCCCTGCTGTGCTGCATCTAGTGCCTCCGCCCGCGCTGCAGCCCAGGCCGGCCGCCTGTGCCGTGCTGCCCACCAGAACCGGGGCCGGCCGTTCGGGCCTGCGGCGGCGAAAGAAGAGAGGAGGAGACGGTGCCAGGAGAGGGAGGGACGGCACCGGAGCTGGATTCGGCCGTCCGCGCCGCACCGCCCAGCCACCGCCGCGCCGCTCGAGCAGGGGCCGGCAGTCCGCGCCGCCCAGCCTGCGTTGTGCCACCTGAGCAGGGGCCGGCTGGCCGTCCGCGCCGCCCGAGTAGGGGCCGGCGGTCCGCGCCGCCCGAGCATGGGCCGCCCAGTTGCCGGAGGGAGATAGATCGAGAGAGGGAGGGAGGGAGATGAGAGGCCTCCCGAGTCTGGCGCACTCTTATCCGATGGGGAGGGAGAGGTGGATCCGGGTGGTGGGATTTGGACCAATGAGAGAGCTCCGTTTGAGTGGTTTGGATTGATGATGTGGCAGATATGCCGAGTGTCTAGAAAAACACTCGGCAATCTTTTTTCATTTTGTTTTTTTCAAGTTTCTTCTTCATCTCTTTTTTCCATAACGGAAAATTAAATTAATGTCAATTAATTCAACAAAATCATGTCAAATTCACTCAATAATATGTATTTGATTTTTCTACACATATAAATTCAATTATTTTATGCACTTATAGCTCAAATTTAATTTATATCTATTAAAAAATATAATGGCATTTAATACATTAAAATTATCAAATGGTTTCAAAAAATTACCAAAAAATTACATGAAGCAATCTTTGTTCTGTATTGCATATACAAAAAGCTTAGTAGTCAAATTACAATTCAAATGTCACTTTGACATCAAATCTTATTGAATCTTGATCAACTCTATGATTATTCCTCTAAGATGCTTCGATTTCTAAACATCGTATGTCACAAAATGTTCAAAACATTCTCAAATTTTTACCATGGCCTCCACCTATGATATCATCACATCATAAAAAATCCATGATTTTCTGACTTTGTTTGTTTTTTAAAAAAATTCTAAAACCATATGGTCACTTGATTCAAAAAAATTGCTAGAAATGCAATTAATTATTTAAATATAGCAAAAAGATATAAAAAATTGATAAACTTTAATATGGAGTATCACATGTTATATGTGGACAGTAGAAAAAGTTTGACAGGTAGGAAAGCAAAAAAAAAATTATTTATTTGCCGAGTGCCCGATGGAAAACAATCGGTGTCTTTTTTAGCACTCGGCGTCTTTGAGGTTTCCTGTAGTGGATTTTTATTTGAGTGGTGTGGTATCTGGCTTTGTGCGGCACGGTCGTGCCTGATTCTTTTGTGCACTTCGCCTGGTCCATTATCACATCATATTGGTGCACTTGGCTGAGAATGAGAAGCAAATATGAACCATCATGATGTTTCAACATATCGTCCATTACTTAGGCCTAAACATCCAATAATTGTTGGTAAAAAACTCCATAGCGACAACTTCCATTACTAGGCGCGCACACTTTATTAATGTCGTCTCTCTATTCCATCTTTTGCAGTTAACGAAATCCAGCATCTTAACCAATATATAGGTCCTCTGAAAATTGCCTGCATAAATGATGTAATACTCTTCTTATACGAAATAATAACATTTATTTCCAACTACTCCACAAGACATGAGAAATGTTTCTGGTTTGTTTATTCCTAAACATGCTAGCTGTTCACGTACATAAAATTTTGTGTACATGCAGGAAATCTGCAGATTCCTTTTTTGGTTTGTGATTCATCGATAGATATGCTACAACCAGAGAGATACTGCAAAGAGTGTCAGAGTGGGTCGCATGTTTCAAGAAAGCTGCTTAGACGAATGATGAACCGTCACCTGTGCAAGGCTACATATAAATTGTCAGAGCTACTTTATTCTGACTAGATCTTAGAATAACTATCCACTGACTAGATCTTAAGCAACTTTTTTCTGATACGCTCTACTGCATGCAAATGAGAAGCGCGCATCAAGCGAAGGGTGGGGTCTGCATGCAAATGACAAGCGTGCAACTGTCAAGCGAAGGGATGGTGTACATTCTGGCCCGCCCATAGAGTGATTGGGAATCATCTTCATCTCTGTTGGTGGTGCAGGCGTACGACCGCAGTAGTGCAGACTACAGGGATGGCAGGTCCTTAATTTGCAGTTGGCACAAAGATTCCGTAGGTACTGACTACTCGCAGCATGTGGACTGTGATACGAAAGCTGCATAAGCATTTGGCTACACCTTCCTGTTGACCTATTAACCAACCATGCTACTGGGTGGCATATTTTCGAAAAAAAGAGGCAGGACTGCCGCCGATTCAATAAGGATATAGGAGTTTTGTAATTGCAAAAGAAAAGAATTACAGCAACTCGAGCAATGTCCTCTAGATCAGGGCATCTACTTCCTGAGTATGGGGACTGACCTTACTACTTCGGTCCATAATTTGTTTGCATGCATCTCCAGCAAGCAAGGCATCAAAAACTTATCTCTAGTTCCTTTTGACAGGTGTGGGATCCATCTATCAGTGATTCAGTGGCACCTTTTTTTACTTTTAACTTATCCTTTCTAGTTTCTCTCCTTGGCTCTTTCCTCATCTCCGCCTCGCCTCTCTCTTTCTAGTGGTGCTTCGACAGACCCCCTGGTGGCCCCACTCGCGTTATCTTTCACCTGAGTGATTGACAGGCATGTCATTAAGGCAGCGTTCAGTGATTCCTGATGAGTTGAGGCAGTTTGGTTCTAATTGTGGGCCCTTCAATTTGTATGCTACCCAGTTTGCAAATTTCAATTGGATGGAGTTGTGTTTCTTCATCTTGGGGGTGTGTTTCTCCTTCTTTATGTGATACCTCAAAAAATGCAAAATGCAAATGCAAAGAGTTAGCAAAAATAAGAGTTGGCAAGGTTTCAAAATACTTACGATATTGTTATGCAAATAATTAATTTAAAAAGAATTGTATAGAATGATAACACTACTAGGGAATCGACTTTCGATTCCCGCCCACAGTACCAGTTACTCCCGCCCACAGTACCAGTTACTTCTGAACCCAGTACTAATGCGTGCATTAGTACCGGGTGGGAAGGTAGGACCCCGGGTGCCCCCCATGACCACCTTTAGTACCGGGTGTGGGCGACCCCCAGTACTAAAGGACCCCATTTAGTACCGGGTGTTCACATCACTCGGTACTAAATGGTCATGCAGCATTTAGTACCGAGCTAGGACACAGCCCGATACTAAATGTCTCCCATTAGTTCCGGTTGGTGTGGCAACCCAGTACATATCCTTCAGCCTATTAATCAGGCTCCCTCTACTTCCGGCCCGAGCCACTTCTCCAGCTCGAGCTTCACCCAAACCATGGTGCCCTAGGGGAGGTTTTGCCGGATTTGCGAAGATTTCTTGACGATTTCACTCATTGAAGTGGTCTAGAGGTTAGTTACTTCATCCTCTTTTGATATATGCTTATTATTTTAAGTTTTATATATGCTTTAGAGTAAGAGTATTTCTTGATATTTAGAATGAGATAAGAATGAAGATTTTTTATTTATACTCATATTTGTCTATTTTCTAACAGAATTGATTGCAAAGGATGTGTCGTGTTAGTTGGATGAGATGTAGTATCAGATGATAGATTTTTTTTGTCGTATTATTTAAACATATGAAACAAAAGTGGTAAGTAATTAGGTAAAGATAATAATTTTTATCAAAGTGTAGTCCTTCACTAATATTTCATAGTTTAGTCCTTAACTAATAGATGATAGTTGTAGCATGTATCTCAAACACTATAAAAAGATCATTGTTGACGGCTATTAAATACCATTTTTAGGCCGTCAACTCCTGCACAAAATACATAAAATGTGAGCATCAACATAGTGATAGGAGTTATATGTGACAATTTCCATGAGTGTCGATGTACATTTGAATGCAGGTGTTTTAACTTATAAAATGAGAAGAAACACACCCTATGGATCCAAGAACTCGGCACCAACCAATGAAAGGGCACCATGTAGGTAGTAAACGGATCCATGGACCACAGGAGCAAAGAAACACACTTCGGACAAATCAGGAGCCAGTACGCGGATTCAAGGGCCCACTTCGGGGAGCAAATGTGCAAGAAACACCGCATACACACCCATACCCATAATGGGGCCCACCTAGAAGTGACCAGCCAAAGGGGAGCCCGAAAGGCAGTTATAGGGGGTTGGCCAAACCCCTGGTTCGGCCGAACCACCCTTCCCTCCTCTTGTCTCCAGTCAACGTGTGGCGCTTCCCAATGCAGAATCCTGACGTTTCCCCGGTGCTCCACACCTATAAATAGAAGGGGAGGGGGCTCTTCTAAGGACACACACTTCTTCTCCTCCTTCTTCACTTTTTCCTTTACGCTTCTTCATTTAGGAGAGGAGACTCGTCAGACGAACTGGATTATGAGCTGAATGGGAGGAAATCGAATTGGATTCGAACTCGCCCCCCATAGCCTCCAACTAGGTCAGAGATCAAAATTTTGTTGAAATTCTTGACGAGATCATCCAGCGGCCCATGGCGGGATGATTGGATCGATGGCTTCCTCTACAGGTTCCGCGATGGATCACTACAGGAATCCCTGAATATGCCGAGTGCCACAGGCACTCGGCGAAGGCCATAATACACTGGGCGACATCTTCGCCGAGTGTAGCACTCGGCGTCTCCCACTCGGCGACAAATTACACGGCGAAGAGGCTTCGCCGAGTGTCAAATGTCGGGCGCTCGACGACTATTTCCCGAGTGCTGACGCGGCACTCGGTGAATGCCACGGCTTCGCCGAGTTTTTTCAGAGCGGCACTCAGCGAACAATTTCTGAAAAAATAAAAAAATGTCCTGCCGCCGTGAGGCCCGGCAGGCCGCATCGCTCCCTGGTGTCCCCAGCGCTGTGCTGCCCAGCAGGCCGCGCCGCCACGGAGACCGAGCAGCGTCGCCGCAGGAAGCTGACAGATGCGAAAATTTTCCAAAACTTAACATGACACAAGTTATGTTGTATATTACTTATAGAAAAGTTTTTGTAGTCAAACTCAAATTTGAATTTCTCTAAGACTCCAAACCTAGTGACATTAGTTTATATTCTTAGACACTTCTCGTGAGATATTCCAGTTTCTAAACAGCGTACGTGTCCAAGTGTTCAAAACATTCTCAATTTTTTACCACAACCTCCACATATGATATCTTGAGCACTTGACAACTTTCGTGATTTTCAAACTTCATTTGAATTTTATACAATTTTAAAACATTTCTACCTCACGATCTTCATCATGATCAGAGAACCAAATGGTTGAAATTTAGCTTCATAGCTTCATTTCATATACATGGTCTTAGAGATGTCTCATGAACATGAATGTCATTTTTTCACCAACTTTACTCTATGATTTCATGCACTTGCAGTTCATATCGGACGTATACGAAAAATTACCTAGAATGAAGTAAAATTGTTAAATATAGCAAACAAAGCTACACTTGTGCCAAATTTGAGCATAAGTTTTGTATAAGTGTATGCTGAGGATAGAAAAAGTTTGGAGCTAAGAAAGTGATTTTTTAAAAAAACTTTGCCGTGAGCCCAATTAAGGCTCTGGGCAAAGAGGCGATTTGCCGAGTGTTTCCTCTTTGCTGAGAGTTTTCTGTGGGGCTCTCGGCAAAGGCCTTCTTTGCCGAGAGCCCAATAAAGGCTCTCGGCAAACATTTTAACTCTCGGCAAATCGTCGATTTCCCGTAGTGCATATAGCATTACTATCATACTCCCTCCGTATAGGATTTAGAAGTCGTTAAGGACAATGACACGGTCTCTAAAGCATAACTTTGACTTCTTATTTTTATAAAAATATTTATCAAAAAATTATATATGTATACTTTTATAAAGAATTTTTCAAGACAAAACTATTCATCTAGTTTTCACATTTCCAAACTCAACAACTTAAAAGTTATTCATGATTTATATTCCCAATGTTTGACTCAAACCTTGTCCAAAATGACTTCTAAATCCTATACGGAGGGAGTGTATATACATATATATATATGCTGTGTGTGTGCACTAGCGGGTACATGTGTTGTTATGAACGTCTAACATGTACACGTCCACATTTGTTGAATGTGCATATGTTGTGTGTGTAATTCGTTCATAACAGTGCATATCTAGTACTCATCAATCGAACTGATGGTGGTCCTCAGATTTTTTTATCCACGAACCAAGCATTCTAACCGGCCCTAATCTACAAGGCTAGTCATAGGTTAAGAAACGTGATGGCCTAGTTAATCACCGCCGCGACTTGCACTTAGACGCATTGGCTCTAACAAACTCCGGTACATCTACGTAATCACACGAACCGGCATTCAGTTACACCGGTACATTTACCTAATCACAAGTACCGACTTCCCTGAGAAAGGTTTCAATTATTTTCATTCTTTATAGTATAGATATATAGGGAGTACTTTGGGTTATCTACTATCAAATACTAAAGCTTCAATTACCGTCGCATTCTTAGGCCTCCTCCAATGATCTATCTATTAGCACATAGCTTATAATAGAAATGACTCCACCACGTCATCCCCACGTAATATTAAACTGCGCTTCTCTCTCTTGATCTCCTATTAAAATATGAGAAAATATTTTATGAGCTAGATAAACAGTAGTCATTGGAGGAGACCTTATGGCGGCCTCAAGTCCCTTTAGCAACCGTTTATGGTAGTTAATGATCACTGACAAGCTGGTCCCACCACCATTATAGTGACTAGACGATTTTTTTTTATTCCCGACTAGACGAGATTTTGCTAAGTACTGCACCCTGCTGCGTTGTAGAGCTTTTAATTTTGCTAAATCTCCTTCTAGAGCTTTCTGGTATCATCTGTCCCCTGTGTTGGTGCCATCATTCTTAGGACCTTTTTAGCACGTCAAGGATTCACTACATGAAAATCTCAATTTCGTAACGGGTATAGATGAACATTGGTAACAGGCATCATGCATGTTACCCTTATTGCGTTACTAATCATCCATCATTGGTAACGGGCAAATGCCCGTTACCAATAATACACATTTGTAACGGGCATCATGTTGATGCCTGATGCCCGTTACCAATAACAGAATATTGGTAATGAGCACTATGGTAATACCCGTTACCTATGTGTGATAAAAAATAAAAAAAAAAGGAGCGCCCTTTGT
Source organism: Cenchrus fungigraminus (assembly GCA_036936925.1). Lineage (NCBI taxonomy): Eukaryota > Viridiplantae > Streptophyta > Magnoliopsida > Poales > Poaceae > Cenchrus > Cenchrus fungigraminus. The sequence continues at coordinate 107,037,096 of CM072774.1, read as the reverse complement.
GAGCAGCTGCCCACCAAGATCACTTGAAGGTGGCTACTTAACCATTTACTATTAATTATATAAATTAGAGTTGCCACATTTCATACTAAAATCTACATTACATTGTATTGTACATAACGAACGATCTCACAAGCATGGTGAAAAATGATACACCTCTCATGTTCCACATGTCTGCTCATATTTTGTAGCATATTTCAACAGCAACAAACCACACCATATACATTGGTTGACATCTGATACTTGCACAAGCATAGACCAGGGAAGTACATTGAAGCTAGAGAAAGAGATGCTATCAGCCATCCATATAGCATCATATATGCCCGTGACAGTGTCTAAGATCACCGTGAATCCCAAACTCACATACAAAAGTTTCCTACATACAAAAGTCACTACGGGAAACCCGGAGGATGCCGAGTGCCAGGGGCACTCGGCGAAGCCCCTAAAACACTCGGCAAAGTAGTTGCCGAGTGTAACACTCGGCGAACGTCGGGCACTCAGCAAACTTTGCCAAGTGCTAGACCGGGTACTCGGCAAAGGTCTGCTCCCAGACGGCGCCACGTGACGGCGGGATGGCGATGAGGAGATGACAGCGTGGTGGTAGGTTCGTCGAGTGTTGGAGGCCAAAACACTCGCAAAGCAAGGACGCTTTGCCGAGTGTTTTTCCGAAAGCACTCGGTAAAATATGGTTTCTTTGCTGAGTGTTTTGGCCTCCAATACTAGGCAAAATATGGTTTCTTTGCCGAGTGTTTTGGATAAAACACTCGGCAAAATCATTGTAAAACAATAGTTTATGGCCTCTTTGTCGAGTGTCAGGGGAAAAACACTCGGCAAAGTGACCAAACAGCACCCTTTTTTATTGCACTATCGCGTTAAACGTACCCTCCACAAACAATATTCATCACAGGCAGTTTATATACATCACAGGCATCACAATATCCATCACATGCATCACATATATCACAATATCCATCAAAGGCAGTTTATATAGATAGATAAATCCACAAGTTCACTAGTTCGACTCCACAACTTCACTAGTTCAACTCCACATACCACAAGTGCGACATCACAGAAATCCACAAGTGTTCACAACCACAAAGTCTGAAATCCACAAGTACGGCACAAATAGGCAGTCACTGAGGTGGAGTTGAGAAGAAGTGCTAGTTGGTCAACAAATCCGTCTCGTCAGGTGAAGCATTCGATGCTGCCGACTGATTCTGCACAAAGGAGAAGAGGTTGCATGTGTGAGACAGAAATGACACTGAAAGATGCATGGTAAGTAACAAACTAAATCTATAAGTTTGTCAAGTGACTCACTGGAGTAAATACTGGTGGAGGTGGAGGAGGTATTAGCATCGGTGGTGGCGCAGGAGCACCCATGTTCTGGGAGAAAATTTGCATGCACTCATTCCACGGCCGCATCATCTACTGCGTGTGCTGCTGCTCGACCTCCCGCTCTGCCGCCATCAGCGAAATCCTCTGCTGCACCGCTTGCTGCTCGGCCTCCCGATCTGCCGCCACCTTCACCTCAAACTCCCTTCGGGCCCTCCTCTCTTCTTCCAGAGCTTCCTACAGCACCGGTTTACCCCTGGTCTACCAGGCATCTCCGGCTATTAGCTCTACACCCTACCCTCTTGTGGGGAATACGAAGGATCCACGGGGCTGTCACCACCCGTGCACCTACCCCTCTGACCGTTGAATAGGTATGCAAACAAAGGAGATATATAGCCTAGACACTACGTCTATGCTAGCTATCTCTACCCTGACCACGGCCAGACTCCGCCGACAGCTAGAGTTCTAAGGCCAGAGCCCCTGCCACAAGGACGAGCGATGATCCCTGCAAGTGAATAATAACGAGAATACAACTTTACTAGGTACTCACTACCGTGGAAGTCTCGGGTGCTCACTCAAGCGCTCGCACCTGCCGAAGTACAAGCAGAGGGAGGCTGACAGCTTCGGCTCCCCTATGGACTCTTGCTCCACACCCTCCTCTACTCTAATACAACTAGAGCCTCTCTTCTACACTCTTCTATCTAGAATGGTGTGCAATGAATTGGTGTTGAATGAGGGGGAGAGGATCTCCTTATATAGGGGTGTAGAGGCGGTTCTAGGGGTATCTTGGTGCCAACTCCTCCTCCACCGCCTATGGAATTTCACGGGAGATCTTGGCGCCAAAACTTGGCATGAACAGAGCCTACGGCGGTTCGGCCGAACTATTGGTTCGGCCGACCCATGGACTGGCCCATTTGACCGGAGCCCTATGCAGTTGTCTTCAATACGTCGATAGGAGATTGCTCACCAAAGATGGGCCGAAACGGCCACAACAATGGTTCGGTCGAACCATTTTGGGCTCGTTTCGTGCCGCCCTTCGTCCTAGACACTCTCTAGTGGGCCCTCATGTGGGTACCTAGGGTCTTGTGAATTGTTATGATGATTTTCCCTTGGTTATGGGCTTCTAAGTCCACATGGATCGTCCCGATGTACAAAGGGTAGAGTGGGCTCTCTGGTTGGGCCTTGGTTGAGGCACGTGAGTCTTGGGTTGTTTTGGCCCAGATAATCTCTGTTTATGAGCCTTCTTTGATGGGTAGAATGGGTTGGTGCGCAGATGCGGTGTTTGTCTTTACTTTCGGGCCCATTTCACCTCTGCTCTCTGAAATAGCATAATCACCAAAACTCGTGGAACCAGTTAGAGATAAACCCCTATGTCTACGATTCCTTGATAAAGTTGACGGTAGATATTTGCTCTAAAAGCCATCAACAAGACTCCCCCACACTTAGCCCTTTGCTCATCATCGAGTAAAGGTCAAGGACTAAGGTGGTTGCATCTCCATAGAAGAAAACCTGCATACAAGTTATTCCAAGCTTTTCCATGCTCCTGTGAACTTTGGAGTGGCTACCACACATATCTTGGGAGATTGAAAGATGGAATAGTATGGACATCAGGTTCCCATCACTTCTTGCTTAGAAACTTGAGTTTTTTTTTGAATTTGGAAACAAAGAATAGACTTGCTCCTCAAATTATTCTCTCGAGTCACTCTTTTTTTTTGTATTCCTATATATATATCCTCACCAAGGCAAAGGTGTTGCCTTCTTTTCCTATTTTCTAAAGGCTTTATCTGGAGTTTTTGGGTAAGGGTAGATGTGCATGCTTGCTTCGCATATATTGCTGAGTCAAAAACTGGATCCAAGAAGAAACAAGTCATGCAACCCTGATCAAGATGTGCAAGTGTGTGGAATGAAAATGTGGCAAGGTGGATGCTAGGTCTGGAGTAGGTGCTAGCTATTGCCACATGGGAATACTCGGGATTACGGTAAGGTGGATGCTAGGCCCGGAATGAGTGGTAGCTATTACCGTAAATGGTGAGTATGATATGATGATTATGGTAAGGTGGAAACAAGACTCGGAGTGGGCGCTGGTTATTACCATCTATGTGACAAACTGAGTGTAACAACCCCAAAATTGGTATGCTAAAATTTAGTGTAAATTTTTCGCAAAAGTACAAAACCTGGTGTGTGGTGAAGTGCATCCCAAATTTAAACCCATCCCTAGCCTTCTCTCTCTTAATCTCCACAAGTAAACCCCTATAAAAATAATATATATTTGAAAATTATGGTTTATTGTGATTTGATCTTTTTTGGATTTTATTTTGGATCTTAATTTGTGTGAGTTTGAATTTGAATGAGTATTCAAATTCAAACTATATTTACAAATATTTTCAAAACATTCAAATTCAAACTATATTTACAAATATTTTCAAAACCTATTTTACTAACTCATCTAGCTTGGGCCTAAACCTAAATCCCTGAGTCTAACCTTGCCCCCTCAGCTCTCATCCGCAGCCGGCCCAGCACCCTTCAGCCGGCCCAGCAACCCGCATGCCCTCTCCCCTTTTCTCTCTCGCAGACGGACAGAACCCACCCGTCATATATTTTCCCCTACCTCGTGCCGTACCGCACCCCCGCGCCGCACCGTAGCTGCGCGCGCCGCACCGCCTGCCCGCGCCCGCACCAACCCCCCTCCCTTCTAGAGCCTTCCGCGGGAGAAGGGGGAAAATCCCCAAATGCCCCCGCTTTGCGTCCCTCCATGCCGAGCCTCCCATGGCGCCGGCCGGGGCCGCGTCATCCCGTGCCCAAGGGCAGCACCGGCTTTTCGCGTGTGCCCTTGTGGCCGCCGGGTTCAAAAGGGGGGAGGCCAAGCCCTAGGGCGCCCCATCGCCACCAAACCCCATTGGGGTTTTCTTCCCAGTCCACCGCCACCCAAGGGGAGAAGAAGGGAGGGAGGAGAAGGAGGGGAAATGCCCGAAGAAGAGGAGGAGGAGCCGTCCGTGGCCGCACCGTCGCCGCCGGGGGAGCCGATGCCGGAATCACGGTGGCAGACCGAGGGGAGAACGCCGACACCAGGAGCCCAAGGACGCGCCGCCAGAGTAGCTGCACACACCTCTGTCGAACCGCACATCTACACCGAGCTGGCGACTCTCTGCTTCTCCGCCCCAACGTGAGTGCGCCGCCGCCCCTCTCTCTCACCCCAGCTCTCCTTGATCTCTGAACCGTGCCCTGCGGCCTTGGGAGCAGCCGTCGCCGCGCCATGGCCGTTTCGGCCCATGGCCATACTCTGCCTATGATGCCGGCCATCGTGCCGTGAGCCGCGTCGTGGATCGCCGACATGTTGTGGAACCTGCCTTCGTGCCGAAGTTCATCCCTTCTGCAGGTACATCGTGCCGCCGTGCCGTGCTGTGGCCTCGGAACGTCAGGTGCCCGCGTGAGCCATCCGCCGCATCGCGGCCGGGGCTTTCCCTGTGCCCGCGCGTGTGCAAACGGGCGAGGGCAATGGGCTCCTAGGGGCAAAGTCTTGGCCTTTGGCAAGCGCCGCCCGCGCCCGTCGGTGCGCCGCCGGCCACGCTGCGCCGCGCCGCGGCCCCGGACTACCGGGTGCCCGCGTGCCGGCCAGCTGTGCCGCGGTCGGGCGACGTTGCCTTGGCGCAAAGGCAACGGCTTGGCCTTTGCCAAGCCGCACCCAGCCTGCACGCCGTCGCTGCCGGTCGGTGATGCCGCGCCGAAGTCGGCTGTCGCACGCCGTGCGCCTGCCGTAGAACCAGCGGGCGCCAGCGCGCCCCAGAATGTTTCGGGGTGCTCCGGCGAACCCCAGGATAGTTAGGGGAGCACCACCAGACTTCTTGCCGCAGAAACTCTAGATGGGCTCTTTCACGGGCCTATAGCCCATCAGGGCCCGTGTGCAGCCCGTCGGAATCCAGTTTACCCAGCCGAGCCCTTTAGTCTAGTTTGGGGTGCTTTTGTGGACTTGTGCCACTGGGCTTTTGTGGGCGGAGCCCATCGGGCTTCGACCCAGCCCACTGACTTTCGGCCCAATAAGGGCCCACTAACAGTAGGCTGCTGACGTGAGCAAGGTTTTTAATTAAATGTTTTCCAGAAATATTAAAGGTTTATTTAAATGTTTTATGAATCCTTTTTATTTAGAAAAATCATAACTATTTATTTTGAACTCCGAAAATTACAAAACCAGTTGCCTTAGTTTCAGAAAATCCTATTCTTGCTGCTTGTAGGTAGAATTGGTGTTTTTGGGTCTGATAGATTGGATTTTTTTGGAGTTTATCGCATAGATGTGTGCCGATCTTTACTTTTCGTCGTATCTCGTCCCTACCAGGCCCGATCTACGACGACCAGGAGCCATACGAGGACCTCGATGACCAGGACCCAGACTTCACCCTCGTCAACTCAGGTGTCATGTCACTCCCAACCATGTAGAACCCTTTGCATGCTTAGAATGCTAGTGCTGCTTTTATGTTATGTTTGTTGATATGCATAGCCCCATATATAGCCTGTCTTGATTGCTTTACTATATCCTGTTACCTTGATCCCTCTACCCCCCCCCCCCGGGACTAGCTATAGACCCCTAGCTAGTCCCATTCTCTATACTACTACTACTATACTATCCATATACTACTATCTTCTTTGGAGATATGGATGGAATTCTAGGTGGAACCGGGATCGGTATGTCCCGGTGGATTCTAGCGTGCTTTTTGGGTGTGTGTTCCCTTGCTGTGTTATGCGGGAGCGAGCCAGGTCACTGGTTGTGAACGCTCATCTAGGAGGGGATGTGCTCTGGACCCCTCACTAGCGGCGTGTCGTTCGGGATGGGAGATGGAGAGGGCTTGCTGCGCGCCCTAAGGACTGAGTCAGCTTAACCATGTTTCATTGGACTACTTTCGTACAAACCGTTCGCCGATGTTATGGGCGAGGTTCGGTCTGAGAATAGTGGTGGATAGAGTCAGCCTGTAGGCGGATCAGTGTGATCGTGTAAGGAGGTGGAGGGTGTGACCCTCTCCGACCAGACTACATCCTCGGTGTGGGTAGGTTTCACAGCTTCGAGGACCTTCGCTGGACGGTGTGCCCTGCAGACGAAGGACGTACCAGACTCGAGGACGTAGTATGACGCTATCCACCACTAGGTTCTCCGCCCGTTAGGTAGGGTTTGGAGCGGATCGCCACCGCTCTGGCCCTATCCGGGCGGGTACAGTTGTACCACCTCTGCAGAGGGCTTAAACCTATAGCTATAGTCCGTGTCGACTGGTATGGACAGTCCACTGATCTGTTACTTTGACTGGACACTTCTCTTGTGTTGCTTCTCTCCCCCGAGTGTGTGAGCCTAGCTATGGCCGTTGAGATGTGGGGGAAGGAGCAGGTGCTCCCACATCGCAGATGAGAGTTGGGAGCTGGATCGGGGTTGAGATCCAGTGCTTGGTGTGATAACCTTGTTGTGGGGTGTTTACCCTGGAGGTGTGGACCTTGGAGGTGTTTACCTCAGAGGTGTTGACCTCGCGGCTACTTCTGCATACCTTGATTGTTGCTGCTCGCTGCTGCATAACTTTCTACAGCCAGATATAGGGTTATCCATGCATACTAGAATTCAACCACTGCTTTTGCTCTCCGTTGGGATGCTGACATGACCTACCCGCTTATTGGGTAGACGGTGGCCTTTCAGTTGAGGAACTGGACTATGACTTCGACAACGATGGACGGGAAGACTAGGGTGGTCCGTCGCTCAAGTTTGCCTGAGGAGATGGCGTCTTCCTCGCTTCATGAGATCTGCTGCGTAGATGTTTTCCTTACATGATTCAGTCCTGAGGGACTTGTACCCGGCATGTGCCGATGAGGTGTACTCTGATGTTATAATAATATTATGTGACTCTATATTTCTACTCGTGTTGTATGGTTTTGTACTGCGTGAGACTTGGATTGCATGTGATAGCCACTTCCTGGGACTATCACGGAGGTGCAGAGGCTTGGATTCTCCGTGGTGAGAATTTGGGTCGTTTCAGTTGGTATCAAGAGACATACTTGACCGTAGGACGAGCCCTAGCAATGGTCGATAGTTTAGGACAGCCTAAACATCCTTGATTGATTGAGTATATACTCCTTGAACTCTTTATATAAACTCCTTGATACTTGTATATAAATATATATACGTATAAATATATATATTTACCTTGATTAACTTAGTTGACTTCTTACTGACTACCTTAACAACGTTAATGCAGATGGGGGATCAGATCACGTGGATTCCGGAGACGACAGACGGCAAGTGGGCCAGAGGTTTTTGCACGCTGCTTGTCAAGTGCTTGCGACGTGCTGGCGTCACCACCGACGTGCGGTACGAGGGACGCAGGTCCAACAAGGGGGACTACGCACACACCTTCCTGACGGTGACGGTCTCGCCGGACGCCGCCGTGCCCGAGCTACAGGAGGTGGTCTACCACGCCTACGAGGCTTCCGTCCTGGAGGCGTACCAGATGTGTGCCCGCCGAGCTCTTCGCGCTATGTTATACCAGCTCGAGGACCGACTACGTGAGACACCCTTCCGCCACCTGCCCAGGGCGCCCACTAGCTACCGCCGCTGGACAGCCAGGTGACCACGCTACCACGAGGAGGACCTGCCAGTGCTGGACCCGAGTCTTCGTCTGGCCCGTCGCTTCGCGATGGCACAGGACCAGGCACTGATGTGGGCCAACCTCGAGATGGACTACCTACGCGAGAGGTGGGATGAGACCCTGCTCAGAGTCGCTGCATTGGAGCAGGAGAAGAGGAACCTGGACACTGACAAGATGCACTTGGAGGTCGAGTTGGGAGTCTCTCAGAGGTACAACGACCAGCTGCTTGAGGAGGTGGTGAGAGCAGGACGCTTCCGCTCAGACAGAGACGAGAGGATGATCGTCACGCTGGAGGCTAGCCTGGCACGTGCGGAGGAGGCACGTCGAGAGGCCTTAAGCCTAGTGAGGAAGAGAGACCAGGAGCTACTGGAGAAGCAGGATCTGATCGATTCCATTGAGGCGGACTTGACCTACAGAGTGCTTCGTGTGACAGAGCTGGAGAAGCGGCTGTCGCACAACTACCACCACCTGGTACACTTGGGGAGTCGTTTCTACGAGGCACGTGACCTTGCGCAGAGGACCCGCACTGCTTGGGAGCTCTCCGACCACCGCCGTGTGTCAGAGCTAGAGGACACCGCCGCCGCTCTGCCGTTTCTGGACCGCGTGGAGCCACGAGTCGAGTACTTTGACCTACCACTATCACGCCTGCCCGAGCAGCTCCCGTACCCGCGGCACAGTGAGGATACTGAGGAGATGACACAAGCTCTTCATGTGCTGTCAGTGTGCTACGGTGGGGGGCCCCTTGAGATCCCCGACTACCCAGGAACCAACTCCCCGCCGTTCTACTCAGTGTCACCGTTCACCCCAGAGGTGACACCCGACCTCCCTGCTACCTCTCCGACAGACGCCACTGCTGAGGCGATGGACACCGATGGGGTGTAGGAGCTCTCCTGATGATGCTAGAGATGACATAGCATAGAGTAGTCCTCATGAGTTAGCTGAGATAGAGACTACCCCCTTATGTACTACGTATTAGATCGATGTATTCTCGTGTAATCTTAAAGGTTTCTGGAGTAGACCTCGAGATACACACCTTTTGTATGGTGCTCTTGCATGAGTGATATGGAGTTCATGGTTTCATTCGGAGTTATTGCATCTTTATGTCTTGTATGAAATTGTTTGTCTGTTGGCTAGATACTCCTTTGTTGCTTATATATATATGTATATGTGTTATATCCTGTCTTTTCGTCGCTGATGATAACAACATCTGGAACAGATGTCTGCTCTAAGGAGGTCTGGTCGGTTGCTCAATCGCTTCGAGGAAGTTGCAAGAGAGGACGCTCCCAACCCGGGAGGCGCCCAAGGTCGCGGCCGCCGTGGAGGACGTGCCCCATGAGGTGGACGCCGTGGCAAACGTCGCGGTGGCCGAGGAGGCCGTGGAGGCCGAGGAGGCAGAGTGCCTATCGACAACCAGGAAGAACCAAAAGAGGAACCAAAAGAAGAAGCAGATCCAGAACCCCAGCCAGAGCCACAGCAGCCACCACCACGAGGGGCCATGAACCAAGGGGGACCTCAAAACCAACAAGTGCCACCGCCACCAAACCTTGCTGAGGTGATGGCAGTCCAGACGCAGCTTATGCAAGCAATCACGAACAACATGCTGCAGAACAACAATAGAGGCCCTCCCCGTAACCAGCAAGACACTCTATAGAGGAAGGTCGAGGGCTTCACCAAGCTACGTCCACCAGTCTTCGACAACTCTGCAGACCCACTAGACGCTGACAAGTGGCTGAGGGAGATTGAGAAGAAGCTCGACTTGACAGAGCGCACCGACGAGGAGTGCGTGGCTCTTGGTGCCCACCAGCTGACGGGGACCACGAGCGTGTGGTGGGACAGTTACTGCGACTCGCACCCTGACCCGGCCCACATCACATGGGACGAGTTCACTGAGGCTTTCTGTGCGCACCACATCCCCGAGGCCGCCATGGACAGGAATGCTGACGAGTTCCATTCTCTGAAGATGGGTAACATGACAGTCCAGGAGTATACCAACCGCTTCCAAGAGCTGATGCGCTACGCGCCCGACGACTCAAACACCGAAAAGAAGAAGATGTACTGGTACAGGAAAGGCCTTCACTGTGGTATGGCGTACCACCTCACCGCCCATGAGTGCACCACTTTGCACGCCCTTGTTGGCAAGGCCCTTGTGGTAGAGAAGTCCAGACTGGAAGTTGTTGAGCTACATGGGGAGAAGAGGAAGCGCCCCGACCAGGCAGGTCGCTCAGGACCACACCAGGGTCAGCTCCAGAGGCAGAGGACTAGCACACAGTAGTACCAGCAGCAGAGGCCGCGTACTTACAGTTCTCAGAGCTAGCAGGCCAGGACCAACCCCAGAGGAAGTAGAGGATCAGGATTGTGGAAGCCCAGGCCACCCCAAGCAGCTACCGGGGAAAACAAGATCATCTGCTTCACCTACCGCCAGGAAGGGCATAAGTCGTACGATTGCCCCCAGAAAGCTCCAGGAGGCAACAAGAACCGCAACCCGTACCCTCAGACACCGGCCAAGGCACTATTGACACATTTTATCTTGTATATTTATAAGTCAAACAAACATAAGAAAAGGGCATAATTGTTAATACCAACTTAGTATAGGGTGTCACTAACAGTTTTTCTGGAGTTTTGGCAAATTCTATATTTTACAGGGAATAATCAAAAAAATAGGAAAAGAGACAATTCTAGAAGACTCCAGAGAACTCCGGAACTCAACATGGCCTAGCTCCCAGAAAAGATTCATCTGGAAGGGACTAGAAGCCAGCTGGCCGAAGCAGACCCCGAGGGGGGCCCACACCAGGCTGATCGGCCGGGTGGTGGGGCCGATCACCCCCCCCCCTGGGTGCCAACTCAGCCCTACTTCTAGAAGGTTCCTCCACCGCCTCTAAGGATCAATCAAAACCACTTGTTTAGGTCGGTTTGATCGTGTGGCTCACGGCATCCCCTCAAGACTATATAAGCAGCCTGACCCCCTGGCTGAGGCATCTCATAATCAAATTCATTCAGAGATCAAGAAGTCATCAAGTCAGAGAGACTACGCCCTAGAAACACCATATAGCGAGAGTAGCCAACTAGTCTAGATCTAGGAGGAGACAAGGTTCAACTTGGCTCCTAATCATCTAGAAGCTGGTCGAGATACTGATCTAGCTTCGCTCTTGTAAGTTATTCTTTATGAGTTATTTGCAATTGCTGTTGAGACATATGTTCTTATCAATGATTATATTCGAGATTATATGCTTTGGTGTTTATTATGATTACATGTTTAACATAGTTGATTTACTTTTATTTTTGCGTATGGAGTCGTATAGCCCTCACCTAGATCATTTGTTAACATGGGTGAGTGGTAAAGATAGTGTAAGCGTGGTGCTTATACTGTATTTGCCTGCGATTGCACCCTACATGTCGGGTCGTGTAGTAGATCGTGGTGGTGACACCACTATTGAGTCCTTTGCAGTCCACCCCCTGTGTGTAGGACTAGTGGAGCCTTATACTATTTGGGTTGTTTCAAGTTTCGGCCTTGATCCTCCTGGGTAGTCTCCCCATGCATAAGTATAATTGTTCTTCTTCCATGATTGTTAAATATATTGCACTAATCATAGTTTGCATTGACGTATAGTTTAGAGTTACTAAGGAGTATCCTTACTAACTAGGCTGTGAACACGCTTCTTCTTTCTATATCGACACTTTCTAATGGCTCATGGATGTTATGACTTGATCAATGCTATTATTATCTTTATCTTATGTGACTTATCCCTGTTTATAGCAATTGATATATTTTGGCCACTCTACATTACACAATTGAGAGATGTGCATGTATTTGTTATTATAGATAGAAGACTATTTTCCCTGTGGTAGAATATAAATATGATACCTGGTTTACTCCTGGTTAAAATGCTACAATGGTATATTCATATCTGTGCGCTTGCGGATACCCATAGTTTATATATTTTCTTATCTAGAGAGCCAAGGCATATGTAAGGTTACCAATCCATGCGTTTTAGTGGCACTTCTGTCAGGGATGACAACCTAGATCAAGTTGTGCTATGACCTGTAGCGGATTTATCTTTTTAGTTTATCTGAAAGCAACATCCGATATACACTTAGCAATGTGTTAAGATATACCTCTGCATTCCTGGTGCCGTCGATAGAGATGGATCTTATATCTATTTCTAGTCGATGTCGTTAGCAATGTCAACAAGCATTTTTGGCGCCGCTGCCGGGGAAAATAGTCTATAGCTTAGAAGAATAAATTTAGTAATAACATACATGCATCTCTCACACGTAATGTATCGAGAATCCGAATTATCATTGCTTAAACAGGCTTACCCTTGTTCTTTCCACTTTTGTCTATCTGATTTCAGGGTAATGAATGGATAAGAATCTTCCAGACAACTTCGTTTCAGATTCAGAGAAAATCCTAAGGAAGGCCAGGTTCAAGCCCAAGTCCAAGCCTCGGCCCACAACATTTGCCTTGGAAGATTCAACAGTGTGAAGCTTAACACCCACGTTTGAAGTGATGGCAACCAAGACCCTTCGCGAGTACTCCGCACCGACTCCGAACAATATTCGTACTGGTCCGGTAGTCGATGTGGGAGACAAAGCTTTTGAGCTCAAGCCTTCACTAATCAACATGGTACAAGCTAGCCAATTTTGTGGAAAAGCTCATGAGGATGCCAACGCACACCTTCAACACTTCTTGGAGATATGTGGCACCCTCACGATCAAAGATGTGCCAAGTGATGCAATCCTACTTCGTTTATTCCCATTTTCACTCTTGGGGTGAGCGAAGCAATGGTTTTACTCCAACAAAGATAACCTCACAACTTGGACACTGTGTTCTACTACCTTTCTGGCAAAGTTCTTTCCTATAGGCAAAACCAATGTCTTACGGGGGAAAATCTCAAGTTTCCAGCAGCAACAAGATGAATCTATTCCCGAAGCATGGGAGCGCTTCCAAGACTACATCTCAGAATGCACGCACCACGGAATGGAGAACTGGTTGCTCATGCAGACCTTCTACCACGGACTCACTACCAACACCCGTGAAACGATGGATGCTGCAGCTGGAGGTGCTTTCCTGTCCCTTACACTTACTCAAGCTACAAACCTTGTGGAAAAGATGGCGTCCAATCAAGCTTGGATTGAGGAGCGTCAACCCCGCAAGAGAGAAAGAGGAATGCACCAACTCAAGGAGGTAGACATGCTGTCTGCCAAAATGGATTTGATCATGAAGAGGCTTGAAGACAAAGCCCCTGAGAAGAAGGAAGTCATGCAACTCTTTGATTCCCGCATGACCTGTGAAGAGTGTGGAAACACTGGATACTCGGGCAATCGATGCCCACAGCTAGAGGAGGACGTGAACTACATCAACAACAACAACCAATATCGTCCCCAGCAAAATCAAGGATGGACCCAGCAGAGGCCCAACTACCCAGGTAACTATTTAGGTAATTATCAAGGTAATAACTCTTCCAACAATAATTTTCCACCTTTAAGAGAGTTAGTCCAAAACCAGGGTAGAGTTATGGATAATCTGTCTAAGAAGTTAGCTTCCAATGATAAAATGTTAGAAACCATCAGTAATAAAATGGAAAGCTTTTCTTCTGCTATAAAGAACCAGCATAACTTTAATAAAATGATAGAATCTCAGATATCTCAGCTGGCATCATCTGTTCCCACGGCTAACCCAGGTAAGATTCCGGGCCAGCTGGAAGAATTAGAATCTACAAATCTTGTTGATATTTATTATGCAGGTGTTTGCGCTAATAAGACAGAAGAAAGCCCAGAGTGGACTGACTGGGGCATGCCCGCCAAAAGAGGAGATCCAGGGAGGCCCATCATCACCATTACTATTGGAGCCTACACTTTCGAGAATGCACTATGTGACTTCGGGTCTAGCGTCAACATAATGCCCAAGGTTATATATCAGAAAATCAGTGGTTCACCTTTATTGTACACGACCATGTGTTTGTAGCTTGCAGACCTGTCACTATGCTACCCCGAGGGCATCCTAGACGACATATGTTTGGGGGTAGGAAGCTCCTACGTAGCTGCCAACTTCGCCGTTGTTGAGACTGGCGGAAGTGAGAACACCCCAATCATTTTGGGACGTCCTTTCCTCGCCACAGCCAAAGCCATCATCTACGCCAATAATGCGAAGATCGTCTTCACCATCAACGGGAAGAGGGAGAGATTCAGTTTCAAGAATAAGGTCTAAAAAACTCCCGCACACCCCCAATATCCTTACCCTGAAGAATGCAAGCCAGCTGTCGAGAAGAAAAGGAGAAATAGAAGGAAGAATAAGAAGAACAATCAACCTCGACCACACATGGAGGAAGTTTGGATGATTAACACAATTCAATCAGAAAACAAGAACCTGCTTCCTTCACCACTGCTGCCAAAGTTAGACGACCCTAGAGTACCATCAATTCACTGCTCCATCAATCAATGGAACTTCCAGCGAGTTGTCTGCGACACGGGATCAGGCGTCAACCTAATGTCTAAGGTAACCTATGAATTAATATACGGTAACCTGCCTTTGTATTCCACCTACATAATGCTGCAGATGGCAGATCAATCACACCGATTCCCCGAGGGAATTGCACGAGATGTACCCGTCAAGATAAAAGATAACTATGTCCTCACTGACTATTTAGTCATAGACATGGGAGATGAAGAGCAAGATCCTCCCATAGTACTTGGGAGACCGTTCCTGAATACCACAAGAGCAATCATCTACATCAGGACGGGCGAGATCCACTTCCAGTTCACAAGTGAGAAGGTCCGCTGCTACTTTAATACTTATACTAACGTTGAGCAGCCTAAGATGAATAGGACGCGGAGACGCATTCAGAAATTGCAACACAAGTTGAACACGAAGTTGACGGACATCAAGAACATTGAGGAAAAGATTAAAGAGAAGTCCGCTCAGCTCCTACCAGTTATGAACTCTGGACCGTTCACTCCAGAAAGGTCTCCACTGAAGAAACAAGTTTGGAGGAAGAAAGACAATAGTACACCTTCGGAAGACCTACTGCTACCCGCGTCACCAATGGAACAAATGACTCCTTCGGCTACCTCATCTACGCCGCTCGTCGAGATCATACCAGACACAACATTCCGACAAGGTGTCAGCACGCCATGGGAGTAAGTACTTGAAACTCTCGCCGAGAGGTAACTCGGTATTTATCTACATATTTATTTTCTGCGTTGCATATTTAATATAGCATATTTATTTACCTATACATGCATTTAAAAAGACCATAAATATGTTTGTTGCATTTGCATCTGTTCCCTAAGGCCCCATGTAAGTACTCCTTACTGTGGCGGCATAAAATAAATTTTGCATTCATATGTTCCTGCATCAGCATCCCTTTTTGCATATAAAATCTACAAAAATATGTGGGCACATGAAGGTCCACACTTTTCCGAAAAATCCAAAAAGAAGTGGGCACATGAAGGCTCACAACATAATCCTAGAATTTGTTCCTTCGGGTATATGCGAAATTAATGTTTACAGGGATAACCCGAGGGCAAACAAGTTGCAAGGAGCAATCAAGGACTACTTCAAGATCCAGCTTGGGGGAGAGCACCCCCAGTTATCATGATAAGTATTTTTACCCTATGTTTTTAATATTAGCTAGTTATAAGTTAAAGAGTCTTAGTGTGTTAGAGTCTGAATAAATGCTAGAGTCTGCTAGTTGGTTTTTCTCTTAAATAATGATCTTGATATATGCTTGGAAATGATGAATAGTTGCTTCGCCGTAATACCTCTTAAAACACTTAGTTTTCAGACCTAGATTCTCCTAAAGCTTTAAATGCTTAATTTGCTCTAGACCCAAAACCTGTGGGAAGTACATGCTTAATCTGAGTCTAGGCTTTGAAAGATGATTCATGAAAAGTTGAGCTGCTGTTTATCAATTTCCTAGAGAAACTTGATTCCTGGTTTATCTTTTTAAATCATGAAAAATCCTACATGATGAGTTCCTGTGTTTATGATCCTTGAGAGCTTGTCATACACATCAAGATCATTCCATTCCACTTCATAATTTATGCTGCTTCTAACCCGGAAGTACGCATCATCCATCATCCATCTAGCCACAAGCCATGTTACAAAATAGCTCATGCAATTCTTGGATATGTCTCTCTCAATGTGTCAAAAATATTCTGGGGCTACATTCGAAAAAAAAGAGAGAGAGGAAAAAGTGAGACGAGAGAGGGAGAGAAAAGGACAAGTGTCATACTAGGCGAGAAGGGCCTACCTCCTTGAAAGAAAAATAAATTTAGAGATGAATAATAGACGCGTGTCCGAGGGCGAGAAGAGCCCACATCTCTAAGGAGAGAGAAAAATGGACAAAAGTCCGGGGCGAGTAGAGCCCACCTCTCCAAGAATGGAAAGTCCAGATCTAAAAGTCTTAGAAAGAGAGATATAGTCCAAGATGCATGAGAAGAAAAAAAGATATTATAAAGGCTAAGGGCATACCACATTTCACCCTCATCCATTCAACACTATCATCCCGCCATACATATCTTGCCAAGTGTGACTCCATACTTGAGAGGGTCATGCAGAAGATCTCTGAGTTTTATTTGAAAAATTTTGCAAAATCCCAGGATGATAGTTGATCAAAGAATTTGAGATATACTGCTTGACTTGATTGTTTTGTCTTTTAATTGCTCAAGATTTATGAAAGGGCTACACACCATAGTTAAAGGTAAGATAGAGCAATCTTGTTGAGGAGAATTTATTTTTGAAAATCATAGTACTTCTTTTATGAGGTGTGAAAGTGTTGCAGCAACTCCTGATCCTACTACAGCATATCTTTGCTAGGGACTAGCAAAGGGTAAGCTTGGGGGAGTTTGTTGACACATTTTATCTTGTACATTTATAAGTCAAACAAACATACGAAAAGGGCATAATTGTTAATACCAACTTAGAATAGGGTGTCACTAACAGTTTTTCTGGAGTTTTGGCAAATTCTATATTTTACAGGGAATAATCAGAAAAATAGGAAAAGAGACAATTCTAGAAGACTCCAGAGAACTCCGGAACTCAACGTGGCCTAGCACCCAGAAAAGATTCATCTGGAAGGGGCTAGAAGCATCCTGGCCAAAGCACACCCCGAGGGGGGCCCACACCAGGCCGATCGGCCTGGTGGTGGGGCCGATCGGCCCCCCTCCCCCCGGGCGCCAACTCAGCCCTACTTCTGGAAGGTTCCTCCGCCGCCTCTAAGGATCAATCAAAACCACTTGTTTAGGTCGGTTTGATCGTGTGGCTCACGGCATCCCCTCAGGACTATATAAGCAGCCCCCTGACCCCTTGGCTGAGGCATCTCATTATCAAATTCATTCAGAGATCAATAAGTCATCAAGTTAGAGAGACTACGCCCTAGAAACACCATATAGCGAGAGTAGCCAACTAGTCTAGATCTAGGAGGAGACAAGGTTCAACTTGGCTCCTGATCGTCTAGAAGCTGGTCGAGATACTGATCTAGCTTCGCTCTTGTAAGTTATTCTTTATGAGTTATTTGTAATTGTTGTTGAGACATATGTTCTGATCAATGATTATATTCGAGATTATATGCTTTGGTGTTTATTATGATTACATGTTTAACATAGTTGATTTACTTTTATATTTGCGTATGGAGTCGTATAGCCCTCACCTAGATCATTTGTTAACATGGGTGAGTGGTAAAGATAGTGTAAGCATGGTGCTTATACTGTATTTGCCTGCGATTGCACCCCACATGCCGGGTCGTGTGGTAGATCATGGTGGAGACAGCACTATTGAGTCCTTTGCAGTCCACCCCCCGTGTGTAGGACTAGTGGAGCCTTATACTATTCGGGTTGTTTCAAGTTTCGGCCTTGATCCTCCTGGGTAGTCTCCCCATGCATAAGTATAATTGTTCTTCTTCCATGAGACACTTTCTAGTGGCTCATGGATGTTATGACTTGATCAATGCTATTATTATCTTTATCTTATGTGACTTATCCCTGTTTATAGCAATTGATATATTTTGGCCACTCTACATTACACAACTGAGAGATGTGCATGCATTTGTTATTATAGATAGAAGACTATTTTCCATGTGGTAGAATATAAATACGATACCTGGTTTACTCCTGGTTAAAATGCTACAATGGTATATTCATATCTGTGCGCTTGCGGATACCCATAGTTTATATATTTTCTTATCTAGAGAGCCAAGGCATATGTAAGGTTACCAATCCATGCGTTTTAGTGGCACTTCTGTCAGGGATGACAACCTAGATCAAGTTGTGCTATGACCTATAGCGGATTTATCTTTTTAGTTTATCTGAAAGCAACATCCGATATACACTTAGCAATGTGTTAAGATATACCTCTGCATTCCTGGTGCCGTCGATAGAGATGGATCTTATATCTGTTTCTAGTCCATGTCGTTAGCAATGTCAATAGGCACCTGCACCCGGAGGACAGTCACAGAGGAGTCAGCCGAGGACTGCACCTGCACCTACCCGTGGACGCCTGAACCACCTGACCGCTGAGGAGGCAGCTACAGCACCAGACGTCGCACTTGGTGAGTTTCTTGTTGACTCAGTTTTGGCTACCGTCTTGTTTGATACTGGAGCCCAGTTTTCCTACGTCTCTACCAAGTTTGCCAAAGAGAGGTCACTACCAACTAAGCCGAGACCACGAACTATACTAACCAGCTCTCCACTAGGAGAACAAAAGAATACCCTAGAGTGTAGAGGAGTGAAGATGGTGCTTGGGGACCAGCAGTTCCTAGCAGACTTGACCGTCTTGGAGTCTACGGGGATAGACGTGATCCTAGGGATGGATTGGCTAGCAAAACACAAGGGATTGGTGTCGTGTAACCCGAAGTTCATACAGTTGGAACACCCTAGTGGGGCACAAGTGAAGATCAGTCCCCAGTGCTCGAAAGTTGCGCCGATGCTATGCAGCATGGCAGGCAAGAGCTTGTAGGAGGTTCCGGTGGTTTGTGAGTACCCCGACGTGTTTCCCGAAGAACTTACCGAGCTGCCACCTGACGGTGGCTTGGAGTTCGTGATTGAGCTGAGGCCAGGAGCAGGACCCATTGCTAAGAGCCCTTACCGGATGTTCGCGGATGAACTCGATGAGCTGAAGCAACAACTCAAGAAACTACTACATCAAGGCTTCATCCGACCCAGTGCCTCACCTTGGGGATCACCCGTGCTCTTTGTGGACAAGAAGGATGGAATGAGAAGGATGTGCGTGGACTACAGAACTCTCAACGCCATGACCATCAAGAACAAGTACCCGCTACCAAGGATCGACGACCTGTTGGACAGACTCAGAAACGCAAAGTTCTTCTCCAAGATCGACCTGAGGTCCGGTGTTGACACATTTTATCTATAAATATTTCCCCTCACATTTACTAGAAAAAGGACTAAAATATAATTAGATCACCTTATTAGGGTTTACACTGACAATTTCCACAAGTTTTGGTGAATTTATAAAATTACAGGGACTTTCCAGAAAAACAAGAAAAGAAACAAGTCTAGAAGGCTCCAGAACACTGCCGAACTCAACGTGACTTGGCTTGCAAGAAATAAGCATCTGGAAGGGGCAAGGACCTTCCTGGCCAAGGCAGACCCTGAGGGGGGCCCACACCAGGCCGATCGGCCTGGTGGTGGGGCCAACCGGCCCCCCTGGTGCCACATCAGCTCCCCTTCTGGAATGTTCTTCCACCGCCTATGAGAAGCAATCTAAACCGTATATTAGGTCGGTTTGATCCTACGGCGGCAAGGCACCTCCTCAGGACTATATAAATAGGCCCCTGACCCCAGGGTGGACACCAATTCATTCTATCAGATCATCAATGCCTACTTGAGATAGAAGCTCTAGATTAGAATTAGAGTTGGAGAGTTAGTATCAAGTTGAGAGATTAGAGCCACAATCTATTCAAATCTAGCTAATCTTGTTCGAGAGAATTAGAGTGCGGTAGAGGCAGAGTTGAAGGAAGGCCCAAACCTGTCGGTGTCTCCTCTTTATCTTCTTCCTCTGGGATCGACTCCATTGGAGCCTGATCTTGAGACCTTGTGGAGAGATCAACTTCTTATTCAAGTGAGTAACATTGTTATTATTGTTCTTACGGTTCATAACTCTTTTATGAGTACTTTATTTCCTGTCGCTCTTGAGTTAAAGTTGCATGTTTAGTGTAAGCGTGGTGCTTAGACTAGCTAGCTTGTGAATACCTTCTATATTCCGGATCGTGTGGTAGAAGCGGGAAGTGACCTTGTTCCCGTCTATCATTTGTAGTCCACCTCCCATCTATAGAAACTGTAGGACTCCCCCCATAGATTGTCGGGAGATTCCCTTTCCTAAGTGTGTCTTCAGACAATCCCCCATAAGAACAATATAAACATAGCTTGGGCGAATAAGAACTAGACATCCTTAAGTTTTCCTTATCTCTCTTTCTATCAAGTCCTTGATAACTGCTCAGGGATTAGTTTTGTACCTCAGACCACTCTCTCTACCTTTCTCCCTGTGGATTCGATATTTAAAACCCTCTTCCCGGGTGAAGTGCTCACCGGTATCCGTGCGCTTGCGGATTATCCATCATAATATTTTTGTAGGCTTAACAAATACCAACATCCGGTTATCACCAGATGAAGATTCGGGAGCAAGATATACCGAAGACAGCCTTTACTACTAAGTACGGTCTATACGAGTACGTAGTCGTGTCTTTTGGGCTGACCAACGCCCCGACGTACTTCATGAACATGATGAACAAGATATTCATGGAAGAACTGGACAAGTTTGTGATCGTATTCATCGACGACATTCTGATCTTCTCCGAGACAGCCGAAGAACATGAAGAACACATTTGGTTTGTGCTAGAGAGGCTGAGGCAACACAAGCTCTACGCCCAGTTCAACAAGTGTGAGTTCTGGATGGAAGAAGTTGCTTTCCTTGGACACGTGCTGTCAGCCGAGGGGATAGCAGTGGACCCAACCAAGGTGGAGTCAGTGACCAAGTCGGAGCAGCCCCAGAACGTGACCGATGTTCGGAGTTTTCTTGGGCTAGCAGGTTACTACAAAAGGTTCATCAAGAACTTCTCGAAGATTGCCAAGCCAATGACAGGGCTGCTCAAGAACAATGTCAAGTTTGAGTGGACAGATGAGTGTGAAGCCAGCTTCCAGATGTTCAAGACCAAGCTTACTACCGCTCCAGTGCTCACTTTGCTAGACATCAAGAAGGACTTCGTGGTGTACTGTGATGCTTTGAAGCAAGGCTTGGGTTGTGTGCTGATGCAAGAAGGCAAGGTTGTGGCCTACGCGTCAAGGCAGTTGAAGAAACATGAAGAGAACTACCCTACGCACGACCTGGAACTAGCAGCCGTGGTTCACCCTCTAAAGATTTGGAGGCACTATCTGATTAGCAACAAGTGCGAGCTATACACTGACCACAAGAGTTTGAAGTACTTTTTCACTCAATCCGAACTGAACATGAGGCAGAGAAGGTGGTTGGAACTGATCAAAGATTATGAACTTGAGATCCACTACCACCCAGGTAAGGCCAACGTGGTGGCCAATGCCCTGAGCAGGAAGGCGTACTGCAACAACCTTATGGTAAAAGAGGAGCAACCGGCTCTACACGAGGAGTTAGAGAAGCTGAGGATTGACATTGTGGATCGAGGTCAAATCAATGAGCTGCAAGTGGCCTACGACCTGAAAGAGCATATACTCGAAGCCTAGAAGAACTGTCCTGAGATTTGGGAGCTAAAGAACTTGATGACCAAGGGCAAAGCTCAAGATTACCGGATGGATGAACAAGGAATGGTTTGGTTGAAAAGCAGAGTGTGTGTACCCACTGACCGAACACTCCGAGAGCTGATCATGAAAGAAGCCCATGAGACCAAGTACTCCATTCACCCAGGGAGCACGAAGATGTACCAAGACTTGAAGATGAACTTCTGGTGGAAAGATATGAGGAAGGACATAGCCTACTACGTGGCCTACTGTGACACTTGCAGCAGAGTGAAGATTGAAAACCAGAAACCCGCAGGTGTGTTGCAGCCGTTGGAGATTCCGGTGTGGAAGTGGGATGACATCTCCATGGACTTTGTAGTGGGACTACCCAGACTCCGAGAGGGAACAACTCGGTTTGGGTCATCGTGGACCAACTCACGAAAGTAGCTCACTTTGTGCTGGTGAAGACAACCTAAACCACGGATCATCTAGCCAGTTTGTACGTGGAGCACATTCTGAGACTACCCGGAGCCCCAAAGAGTATAGTGTCCGACCGAGGTTCGCAGTTTGTGGCAAAGTTCTGGAGAAGCTTTCATAAGACCATGGGAACCACCCTCACCTACAGCATAGCTTTTCACCCTCAGACGGACGGGCAGACCGAATGAGTGAACCAGATCTTGGAAGACATGCTAAGAGCTTGTGCCCTCACCTACGGCACCGACTGGGGGAGTAGCCTACCGTTTGCTGAGTTCTCCTACAACAACAGCTACCAAGCAAGTCTTCAGATGGCGCCTTTTGAAGCTCTCTACGGAAGGAAGTGCAGAACACCGTTGACGTGGTCAGAAGTTGGAGATAGGGCACTCTTTGAACCCGATGCCATAAAGGAAGCCGAAGAGAACGTGGAGAAAGTTCGGGAAAACCTGAAGATCGCACAAAGCCGACAGAAGAGCTACGCAGATCGCAAGAGGCGGGACGTAGAGTTTGAGGTGGGAGACCTGGTGTACCTTCGAGTTTCACCCCTCCAAGGAATCAAGAGGTTTCTAGTCAAAGGAAAGCTTGCTCTAAGATACATTGGCCCGTACAAGATCCTGCGCAGAGTTGGCAAGCTCGCCTACCACCTCACTTTGCCAGAGCAGATGGCAGGAGTACACCCAGTGTTCCACGTGTCACAGTTGCGAAAGTGTGAGAAGGAAGTAGAAGCCAAGCAAGTACCGTTGGAGACGCTAGATCTACAAGACAACTTGGAGTACGCAGAGCGACCAGAGAGGATTCTTGACCGAGTCGTCAAAGAGACAAGAAGAACCACAGTCCCGTACTGCAAAGTGTTGTGGAGCAACCATACAGAAAGAGAAGCCACATGGGAGAAGGAAGCAGACCTCAGGAAGGAGTTCCCGCACCTGTTCAAAGGAGAAGTCGAAGCTTAATCTCGGGGACGAGATTCTCGGTGGTGGGGGAGATTGTAACAACCCCAAAATTGGTATGCTAAAATTTAGTGTAAATTTTTTGCAAAAGTACAAAACCTTGTGTGTGGTGAAGTGCAACCCAAATTTAAACCCATCTCTAGCCTTCTCTCTCTTAATCTCCAAAAGTAAACCCCTATAAAAATAATATATATTTGAAAATTATGGTTTATTGTGATTTGATCTTTTTTGGATTTTATTTTGGATCTTAATTTGTGTGAGTTTGAATTTGAATGAGTATTCAAATTCAAACTATATTTACAAATATTTTCAAAACCTATTTTACTAACTCATCTAGCTTGGGCCTAAACCTAAATCCCTAAGTCTAACCTTGCCCCCTCAGCTCTCATCCGCAGCCGGCCCAGCACCCTTCAGCCGGCCCAGCAGCCCGCACGCCCTCTCCCCTTTTCTCTCTCGCTGACGCACAGGACCCACCCGTCATAACTTTTCCCCTACCTCGCACAGTACTGCATCCCCGCGCCGCACCGCTTGCCCGCGCCCGCGCGTCTGATGGGACGGCCGGGGCCGAGTTGGCGCGCCTGCCCGCGCCCGCGCCGCACCAACCCCCCTTCCCTTCTAGAGCCTTCCGTGGGAGAAGGGGGATAATCCCCAAATGCCCACTTTGCGCCCCTCCACGCCGAGCCTCCCATGGCGCCGGCCGGGGCCGCGTCATCCCGCGCCCAAGGGCAGCACTGGCTTTTCGCGTGTGCCTTGCGGCCGCTGGGTTCAAAAGGGGGGAGGCCAAGCCCTAGGGTGCCCCATCGCCACCAAACCCAATTGGGGTTTTCTTCCCAGTCCACCACCACCCAAGGGGAGAAGAACGGAGGGAGGAGAAGGAGGGAAAACGCCCGAAGAAGAGGAGGAGGAGCCATCCGTGGCCGCACCGTCACTGCCGGGGGAGCCGGAGCCGGAATCGCGGAGGCCGACCGAGGGGAGAACGCCGACACCAGGAGCCTGTTGATGCTCACTAACTCTTATTTTTATACATCAACAATGCAGGGAAAAGGACCAAAATAATAATACAGCAGTAGTATAGGGCTTTAAACTAATAATATCTACGAGTTTTGGTGACTTATATATTTTTAGGGACTATTCAGGAAAATGTGAAAGGAAACAAATCTAGAAGACTCCAGAAGGCTCCCGAACCAAAATAAACATGGCTTGCAAGAAAAGATAATCTGGAGGACATCAGGACCCACCACGCCAAAGCGGGACCCGAGGGGGACCCACCCCAGGTCGATCGCCCTGGTGGTGGGGCCGGTCGCCCCCCCCCCAGGCGCCAACTCAGCCCTGCTTCTAGGACCTTCTTCCACCGCCTATGAGGAGCAATCTAAACTGCCTATTAGGTCGGTTTGATCGTACGGTGCATAGCAACTCCTCAGGACTATATAAGCAGCCCCCCTGACCCCCCTGGAGGCATCTGTTATCTGTGATTCATTATTCTCAGATCAGATCAAGTCGAAGCCAAGACAGGAGAAGAAGAGGAGACACAAGAAATAGGATAGCTACTTCATAGTTCTAAATCTAGTTCTTAGATCTAGAACCTAGTTCTAGATAGAGAGTCAGATTCAAGTAGAGTTGAGCTTTGCTCCAGTTCCAGATCTGTAAGTCATCAAGATTCAGTTCTTATTTTGTTTCTCATTGACTTTATGCTATCTCAATACTATGTATGCAATTGCTAAGTTCTTACTTTATTCTAGTAGTATATTTGATATGGTTATAATTCATGATAAGTTTACGCGCTTATTCGTAGAGCTCCTAGTATATTACGCGTGTATGCTAGGTAGTGGAGATTATGTAAGCATGGTGCTTAGATATGATTTACTTGCGGATTCACCTTATTCTCCGGGTCGTGTGGTAGATCGTAGGTGTGACAGACCTATTGAGTCCTTTGCAGTCCACCCCTCGAGCATAAGACTTGTCGACCAAAGGTTCTTGGGATGGTCAAGTTTTGTCCTTGATCTTCTTGGGTAACCGTCGGGGTGCTCATATTTATTTATGATTATGCTATATGTGATGATATGCTACGATAGGATAGATGAATAACTAGTCTTTGTATGCTATATAGAATTTGTGCCTCTTATGTAATCCAATTCTAATCTAACTAGGAAGTAGTATATTCTATGTTCCACGTGTGTCTCTACCTGTCTAAGTTGTCAATTTATTATCTTTATTGGCTTATCCCTGTTAAAGTATGTGCCATGCTGTCAAAGTCTCATATAGTAGTCTACTGCCATCTTTAGTCAATTGATAAATCCATTCCATCTTCCCTGTGGATACGATATTTTAAAACCCATCACCCGGGTGAAATGCTCACCGGTATTCGTGCGCTTGCGGATAATTAATTAATTTCTGTAGGCTTAATAAATACCAACAAACATTTCTGGCGCTGTTGCTTGGGACGGATTCCAAATCCGTTCTTAAGTAATTGTGCAAAGAAATGTCAACAAGCATTTCTGAATTGATGGCTAGATACTTATGATGGCATTGTATATGGCACCTCTGCTTAGACAGAATTACCCTTGTTTGTCTTTTTCTATCTTATTTACAGGGTATTAACAGGTTTGATTGTGATTCACCACACTTTGATCATCTGAGTCAAATCAAACAAGGAAGCTTTACACCAAGTTCCTGAAGCCATGCCTGAGAAGACATTGCAAGAGTTCTCTGCTCCAAGCATCAAGAATATTCACACTGGACCAACATTGCCAGTGAAGGATCGAATTGGCGACCAGAGAGGGGGGGGGGGGGAGTGAATAGGAGCTGATAAAAATTCTCTGATGAGAACTTGGCCTATACCCCACTCTCAACTCCGAGGATCCCACACGAGCAAGCAAAAGCAACAACAAACCTTTCTCGACACCTTAGGAACAATGGTTGAAAGGCCTAGAAGCAATACGGAAGCAAACACGAAAAAGGACAAGTCAAAACAAGACCTTCAGACCCCTCCGGGATGATCTGGATCAAGGGTCCGGATGATCCGGGCCAACTCAGTGACGCCTCGGATCTTCCGGACACAAAATCCCGGATCTTCCGGACCCTACCGGATGATCCGGGACAGCCCAGAAAAACAGCCCGCGAGTCAACTCCAAATTTCCAAACAACGTATCTCCCAAACCATCCAATGGATTGAGCTGAAATTTTGGGTAGATAAGAAGCGTCCCAAGAGGATGCTATGCCCCAAAACTCATGAACTCAAACCACTCCAATCAACGGGAATCGTAGATCACGTGCTCTCCAACCAAGAACTAGGGTTCATCATGAATTCATCAAATTGAGAGCGATTCGGGGTGTTTCGGAGGGAGAGATCACCAAGCAAAGAGTCACAAGGTACTCATACGTGATTCCCTCAAAGAAATCCCCCCAAATCCCTCTCAAATCCCGGGAACAAGAAATCCACGAAAAAGACACAAAAATGCATTCGGGAATGAATAGAAGGAGATAGATTAATTCATCACAAATCCATACAACCGGAGGAATGCTTCATACATGCCATGGCTAGCAACCTCCCTTCATCCTACCCCTACAAGATGGATCAATATGCGCGAGCTAGCCTATGGAAAATGAAGTCCAGAGTGAGAGAGAGGCAAGAGAGAGTTCTCATCCCCTCCACCTCCCCTATTTATATTTTTGGGACGGCAGAGGGCCGAAATTCCAAACTACCCCTACTGCTTAAACTTAAGATACATGGCCACGAAGGGCACAAAGGTAAAGTCGCATGTATTCCCATCGGATGGACACCCTCGCACCGCACCTCGCGTAGCCCCGATGCAAGCCTTGCGATCGCGCCGCGTGTCCTCCGCCTCGAAGCTTCCCGACGCGCCTGGATCCCCGTCTCCATCGCGTTGGGCCTTCGGGCTCGGTTTTGAGGCCGAAACCGAGAAACCCTCCTCCGATGGTTTTGTGGCCAAACCACCAAACCCCGCGTGCGGACTCCGGTTGTGAGCCGCTACCCCACACCGGCTCCTCGACTCGACTTCGTCTTGCTGTTCTTGCCACCATGCGGTCCGCACTTGATCTTGTTGACCACCGAGTCCCTCGAACCAAGCCTACTCGTCCTCTCCGCTCCTGGGAGGTCACACAGACTCGGACTCTTCGCGCTTGTTCTTCACCTGCACCACACACAAATCAAGCCGCAACCTGCACCTGCAATACTTAGCCAAGAGTCAGTCCACACAACGTTGTCAATCACTCATCACACCAGGAAGCGACCCTCCACTGGTCCTCGGACGCACACAGGTCCTCAATCTCCCCCTTGATGAGTGCATTGACAACACACATGGTAACAAATATATGGTAAAAAAAGAAAAAGAAAATAGACTACCAGAAATCACCCAAGTGACCAAAAACCCACCAAAGATCAAAATGGTCACTCATGTGAGAACGTCTCGGTCCCCTAAGACAAGGGCAACGGCTCGACACAACCGAGACAAAACTCATCACAAAACTTGATACCGATTCAAAATTTCAGAAACAGAAACATGATATCAACTCTAAGCTCTACACCAAAAATGCCAAAACATCCACCAAAGCTCCCCCTGAGCGAAAGCCACCAAAATTCAACAAAGAGAATGCCACCAACACCAAATTCACCCCACAACTTCTCCAAAAACAGCAGCAACAACACTAACAACACTTTCTCCCCCTTGTTGGCAATGCATACATCAAGGCACAATATGAGACAAAGTTCATCTATGAGCTTCTCAGATATACAAAAATCACAACTTGTCATATATGAGATAGAAAGCAAGCAAGACATTTCATAGCTTAGCACAAGCATAGCAAATGTGGTGACAAAGCTATATACACATGAGACAAGACTAGAAGCATATATGAGCAATTTTAACAAAATATCCTTCTCATGAGCAAAATCCTATGCATGAACAAAACATACCACTAATGATATACATCATCCAAACTTCATACTAGGACACACATTCCTATCACAAGATCATTACAAACACCCACAAGCTATCCCATGTCATGTCAAAGCCACCGAGCCATGTGCCTACTTCTTAAAATGAGACTTCTCATGGTAGGCAACATGCAACGGTTTTGGCACCCATGATATAAAATTTAAAGCATACATGACATGGATCATATGAGAGCAAGAATTTCAACCACAAGCATATCATTTTCAGATTTGCATAGAAATGGTACATGAAAAGCCTTTGCGGCTAAAAGAAGCTTATGCTCCCCCACAAGGTAAAATCTGGGCTAAACATTTACAATGATAATGGGACTACTCCCCCATGAGACAAGAACATGCATAGAGGCACAAATTTAGCATGACATAAACCACCATAGCATATTCTGAGCATACAAAAGATTCTACCCACAAGAGAGGATCCATTCTAGCATTTAAAAAAAATCTAGCCATATCAACATGCACACATAGCAATACCACCAAGAGCTAGCCATCCATCACAAGATATATCATACATGCTCAAAAGCTCACATCTAGCACATCATGGTCATCAATGCATATAAGAGAAGCTCTAGGTGAAAAACAGTCTAAGATACAAAGATGCCTATACACATGATACAAAAACAAGGAAAAGAACAAGTATCATACATATAATACACATGGAACTCAAAACCAACTCAAGTGATCATACAAATCCCAAGCTCACCCCGCAAGCGTGAAAAGGTAGCTTGGTCCAAAGGTTTGGTGAAAATGTCAGCTAGCTGGTTTTGGGTGGAAACATGAATCAAGCTGATTATTCCCTTCTCCACATTATCTCTCAAGAAGTGGTACCTCACCTCTATGTGCTTGGTTCTAGAATGGAGAACTGGGTTCTTGGCAACACTTATGGCGCTGGTGCTATCACAGTATAGTGGAATCTGGGCACTCTCCTCACCAAAGTCACTCATAGTGTATGTGATCCAAAGCAGCTGGGAGCAACACTAGCAGCAGCAACATACTCGGCTTCTGTGGTTGACTGAACTATGCTAGACTGCTTGCGGGGTGACCAAGACACCAAAGAAGACCCAAGGAACTGACACGTACCAGAAGTGGACTTACGATCCAACTGACACCCAGCAAAGTCAGCATCAGAAAACCCAAGAAGACTGAGTGTCGAGGACGTCGAGTACCACAAGCCAAAGTCAGGAGTGTAGTTCAAGTACCTGAATATCCGCTTGACGGCTTGCCGATGTGAAGTCCTCGGGGAAGCCTCAAAACGAGTGCACAGACACACACTGAACTGTATGTCCGGCCTCGTCGCCGTCAAGTAGAGGAGGGAGCCGATCATGCTCCTGTACTCCTTTTGGTCCACGGGCTCACCTTCTTCATCCGCGTCCAGGGCTGTTGTCGTACTCATCGGCGTTGCCATCGGCTTGGAGTCATTCATCTTGAACTTCTTGACGATGTCCTTGGTGTACTTCGCTTGATGCATGAATGTCCCGTCCTTGCACTGCTTGATCTGAAGGCTGAGGAAGAACTACAGCTCACCCATCATCAACATCTCAAACTCCCTGCTCCTATCCTCTGCAAATCTGG
Source organism: Cenchrus fungigraminus (assembly GCA_036936925.1). Taxonomy (NCBI): domain Eukaryota; kingdom Viridiplantae; phylum Streptophyta; class Magnoliopsida; order Poales; family Poaceae; genus Cenchrus; species Cenchrus fungigraminus. The sequence continues at coordinate 107,007,487 of CM072774.1, read as the reverse complement.
CAACCAAAGCATGAGAAGAACCACCAAAGATAATATCATCCACGTAAATCTGAACAATCAGGATATCATCACCATGCCTGAGGAGAAACAAGATTTGATCAACTTTACCCATCACAAACCCCTTGCTAAAGAGAAAACTCCTCAATCTACCATACCACACTCTGGGTGCTTGCTTAAGGCCATAGAGAGCTTTTCTAAGTTTGAAAACATGGTGGGGAAACTTTTCACTCTCAAAACCCGGGGGTTGCCTCACATACACTTCTTCCTCTAGAAATCCATTCAAGAACGCACTCTTCACATCCATTTGGTACAACATGAACCCTTTAGCAACAGCAAATGCTAGAAGGATCCGAATTGCCTCCAAACGGGCCACCGGAGCAAAGGTTTCCTCATAATCTATCCCCTCTTTCTGGCTAAACCCCTGAGCAACCAACCTCGCCTTGTTTCTCACCACCTCACCATTTTCTCCCTCTTTGTTTTTCCACACCCACTTGGTACCTATAGGTTTGCAAAACTGTGGAGGCTCAACCAACTCCCACACCTGGTTTCTCTCAAAGTTCTCCAACTCCTCATGCATGGCATTGACCCAATTCGAGTTAGAAAGAGCGTGTCCAATATCTTTAGGTTCAAAAGAGGCAACAAAAGCAGAATGGGCAAAGTGACAAGTGTTGTATGACCTGGACCGTGTAGTACGAACATTCATGTCACCTATGATGGAAGAAGGTGGGTGATCCCTTTGAACTTGCCGTGGTGCCTCGCGCCTGGAGATGACCTCCCCCTCAGCAGCAGCTTCCACTCGAACTCCACAAGTCGTCGTAGGAGTAGGGGATGGACCATCCTTGAGCATCGTCGCCGTAGTGGAAGTAGAGGGTACTCGATCTCAAGCGGGTGCATCACCACCATCTTCATCATCCTCTTGCTCATCCAACTCTTTCTCAAAGATCTCCTGCCCAACTTCATCATCACCTGCACATTCAAAGACCAAAGTGCTATGCGGCTGTGTCTCGTCGAAGGTTACCTCGCAAGTCTCCACGATTTGGTTAGTTTCAAGATTGGCCACTCGATATGCTCGAGAATGAGTAGCATAACCAAAGAAAATCCCATCGACAGACCGAGCCTCAAATTTATCAAGATGCTTGCCCTTTTTCAAGATAAAACACTTGCAGCCAAAGACATGAAAATGACTCACTTTGGGCAAACGACCATGCATCAACTCATAGCAGGTTTTCTTCTTAAAAGCACGAAGGAAAATCCGGATGGACACATAGCATGCGGTGTTCACCGCCTCAGCCCAATATTTCCTAGGAGTCCTATGCTCATCAAGCATCGTCCTAGCCATTTCACAAAGCATCCGGTTTTTCCTTTCCACAACACCATTCTGAGGAGGAGTGTAAGGGGAAGAAAACTGATGCTCAAGACCAAGATCACCACAAAATGTCTCAAAATGAGAGTTCTTGAATTCCGAGCCATTGTCACTGCGTATAGCTCTAATGGCATCACCATGTCTCTCATTTTTCAACCTCAAGATCAAGTCTCGAACAAAACTAAAAGTTTCACCCTTATCCTCCAAGAAGAACACCCAAGTGTATCGAGAGAAATCGTCCACAACAACAAGAACATACCATTTCCCACCCACCGAGCGAACGCGAGCTGGACCAACCAAATCCATATGCAACAGCTCCCCGGGACGCTCGGTCATGACACTGGTCAAGGGTGGATGGGAAGACGCAACCATCTCGGCATGCCTACATGGAGCACACACCAAATCCTTCTCAAACCACAACCTAGGCAATCCTCGGACGAGATTGAGACCACTCAAGCGGGAAAGCAAATCAAAGCTCAAGTGTCCCAAACGCCTATGCCATTTCCACAACTCACCAGAAGGACCAGCCATCAAACATCTAGGGGGACCAAACGACTGAGAGAAATCAGCATGGAAGACTTGATCCTCAGGGACGATCGTACAGACAAGATCGCCTCAAGAATCAAGAATCCTAGAACAACCCAACTTGAAACGAACCTCAAAAGCCTCATCAAGCAACTGAGAAACAGAGAGCAAATTATAGCCAAGAGACTTGACAAGAGCAGCACGCTTCAATGTAACTTTGCTACTCACCTTGACCACACCTTCAGAAAGCACTCGTCCACGTCCATTATCCCCGAAAGTGATGTAGACCTTCTCCATCACCGGGGTGAGGCTGGAGAACTACCCCCGATCTCCGGTCATGTGCCGCGAACAACCGGAGTTGATCAACCAAATGTTCTCCAAGCCTCCCACCTACAAATAAAAAACGAGAACGAGAGTGAGCAAACGACTCAACACTGGGGTTAGCACAAAATGAGTCAAACCAGTGTCGAGCCATCTGCTCAAAAGTGGGGTTAGCAAAGTCCATCCTACCACGCCTACCAAAGCTACGACCACCACGGGGAACCTGCTCACGTCTCTCTGGAGTACGAGCACCACGAAACGGAAAACGTGGTCCGTAACCCCTCTGAGGCTCAAAGCTGCGATCGTTTCTCCCGAACTCGTATCGACCACGAGAAGGAGAACGTCCAGCACCTCGACCAAACTCAACATGCCTGCCACCTCTCTGATGTGCACCACGCTCAACATCCACACCTCTATCACCCCAAGCTGGAACTAAACGCACCACAGCCTCACCTCTCGGCAATGGCATACGAGGCTCAGGTACACCATGAGAAGGGTGGTACCTGTCCTTGTTTGCCCTCTCCTTGGCCAACCTCTCCTCTTTCCTTTTCCTAAAGCAGAACTCCTCTGTATGACCATCCCTTCCACAATGCTTGCAGTGGAAGTGGACTGGCCTTGGGATAGACTGTGGTTGATGTTTCTCGCTCAGGTTCTCTCCCTTCTTTCCCTCAAAGACGTTCCCCTTGTCACTCATGAGGACTATGGGTTTCTGGAAGTTTTCTGTCTTGGGAGGGAAAACTGGTAGAGCTGGAGTGGTGTCGATCTTGTTCAGGAGATGGTTTGGTTTGATGGCGAATTTGTTCTTGTGGTGGGTTTGGGGTGGAAGTTGAATGTCACCTACCCTCTCACTCTCTCCACTTGTCTCTCCCACTTTCTTGGCACCCAAACCCTCACCATCCGCACGGTTATACGCTGCAATCATGATGCCTAGCTGAGGCTCATGACCAGACAACCAACCCATCATTTTTCTCAACTCATCATTTTCATCCTGCAAACGATCCACATAATTTGCAAGCTCTATGTTCTGAACAGCATTCACTTCACAAGTTGAACAAGAAGTAGCAATGGGTGATTTCAAAGCAGCCTCAAGAGAAACTATCCGATCATGTGATTCACTCAATTTTGCATGTAAAACAGGACACGAAGCACATGCACCTAGCATTGAAGACCTAGACTTCAACTCATCCAATTCAGACCTAACCGCATCTAGTTCCTCAAGCTTGGAGGCATGTTTCTCTTTCAGCACATTCAAATCAGCAAGAAAAGCATCACAATCATTGCATTCAGCCCCATCAGAAACAACAGGAGCAAGTTTCAGCGCATCTATCTCAAGCTTTGCATCTAGATTCTTAGATTCTAACTCAGCAACCTTCTCCCTAGCATCATCAAGCAAAGCCCTAAGCTCTCTCCTAAGCTTCTTAGCCTCTCTAAGCATGCTATCACGGTTCTCAAGCAAGGCTACCAAATCAGCATTTTCCTGACGCAAGGAGACGAGCTCATGGGTTACCTCATCTTCGGATTTCGAGTCCGAGTCGTCCTTCTTGTCGTCGGCGTTGTGAGCCATGCCGCAGAACTCGCGCGTGTAGTAGCTCAAGCTGTTGAAGTTCTTGAAGACATACTTCTTTCCCTTGCGCCTGTCGTCGTCGTCGTCGCTTGAACTTGCGCTTGATGTGGAGTAGTTCAAGCTTGATGTGTCGACGTCGCTCGCACCCACCATGGCCCGACCCTTCTTCTTCTTGTAGTAGTCGCCACTCTTCCTTGGCCTCCGCTCGTCCTTCCTCTTGGACTTGTACTCATGCCTCGAGCGGTGCTTGTTGTCGGTCTTGGAGCGGTGCTTGTAGTTGTTCTTGGGGTCGACCTCTTGCGGGCACTCGGCGACGAAGTGACCCGGCTTGCCGCACCGGTAGCACGTCTTCGGGCCACCTCTTGTGTTCATGCGGTTCGTGTGCATCCTCTCGAACCTCCGAGTCAGCAACGCCAGCTCTTCCTCTCCAAGCTCATCAAACTCCTCATCTGGTAAAGACATGAAAGAAGACATGGAGTACATCCTTGAGGATAGGTTAGCGTTAGTCTTTGAACCAGAGCCGGAGACCAAAGCGAGACTATGAGGATCAGTTGAGCTTTCGGTCTTGCCCCTTAAACCACGATCAACTTCAGAGGATTTCAGCTTGGAAAACAAATCGTTCACAGTCAGAGTCTCATAGCCTGCAGACTCCTGAATGGCCTCGACCTTTGCACCCCACACCGATGTATGAAGTGCGTGCAGTAGCTTGATAGCTCTATCACGATCGGTATACGGGAGTACGGTCACATTGGCCCTCATGTTGTTCACTATGGTAGTGAAGCGGTGGAACATTTTGTCGATTGCCTCACCAGGGAGATGAGTGAAATTCTCATACTCTCTCCGGTAGGTAGTGAACAAACGAGCCTGAACTTGGCTGTTCCCAACATGAGCAATCTTCAACTTACTCCAAATCTGGCAAGCCAGCTCCTCTCCATACACCCGATCGAATTCGGTTGGACAGAGAGCGCGAAACAAGTAATCAACTGCCTTGTTGTTGGCATCAAACATGTCTCGCGAGCCGGGCAAAAGAAAATTCTGAGGAATAACATAGTTGACATCAATTGTCACATCCCAAAGAAGTTGGTCCTTGCCACGAAGAATGGCGGCCATGCGCTTCTCCCACATGTTGTAGTTTGAACCATCAAAGTGCGGAGGACCCGAACCCCGATCTTGGTACGCCATCTTTGGATCTTAGATCGGTTAGGACTCAAGAAGATCCGTAACCGACTCTGATACCAATTGAAGGATCGAATTGGCGACCAGAGAGGGGGGAGTGAATGGGAGCTGATAAAAATTCTCCGATGAGAACTTGGCCTATATCCCACTCTCAACTCCGAGGATCCCACACGAGCAAGCAAAAGCAACAATAAACCTTTATCGACACCTTAGGAACAATGGTTGAAAGGCCTAGAAGCAATATGGAAGCAAACACGAAAAAGGACAAGTCAAAACAAGACCTTCAGACCCCTCCCGGATGATCCGGATCAAGGGTCCGGATGATCCGGGCCAACTCAGTGACGCCTCGGATCTTCCGGACACAAAATCCTTGATCTTCCGGACCCTACCGAATGATCCGGACCCTAGGTTCGGATGATCCGGGACAGCCCAGAAAAACAGCCCGCGAGTCAACTCCAAATTTCCCAAGAGGATGCTATGCCCCAAAACTCATGAACTCAAACCACTCCAATCAACGGGAATCGTAGATCACGTGCTCTCCAACCAAGAACTAGGGTTCATCACGAATTCATCAAATTGAGAGCGATTCGGGGTGTTTCGGAGGGAGAGATCACCAAGCAAAGAGTCACAAGGTACTGATACATGATTCCCTCAAAGAAATCCCACCCAAATCCCTCTCAAATCCCGGGAACAAGAAATCCACGAAAAAGACACAAAAATGCACTCGGGAATGAATAGAAGAAGATAGATTAATTCATCACAAATCCATACAACCGGAGGAATGCTTCATACATGCCATGGCTAGCAACCTTCCTTCATGCTACCCCTACAAGATGGATCAATATGCGCGAGCTAGCCTATGGAAAATGAAGTCCAGAGCGAGAGAGAGGCAAGAGAGAGTTCTCATCCCCTCCACCTCCCCTATTTATATTATTGGGACGGCAGAGGGCCGAAAGTCCAAACTACCCCTACTGCTTAAACTTAAGATACATGGCCACGAAGGGCACAAAGGTAAAGTCGCATGTATTCCCATTGGACGACAGCCTCACACCAAACCTCGCGTAGCCCCGACGCAAGCCTTGCGATCGCGCCGTGTGTCCTCCGCCTCGAAGCTTCCCGACGCGCCTGGATCCCCGTCTCCGTCGCGTTGGGCCTTCGGGCTCGGTTTTGAGGCCCAAACTGAGAAACCCTCCTCCGATGGTTTTGTGGCCAAACCACCAAACCCCGCGTGCGGACTTCGGTTGTGAGCCGCTACCCCGCATCGGCTCCTCGACTCGACTTCGTCTTGCTGTTCTTGTCACCATGCGGTCCGCACTTGATCTTGTTGGCCACCGCGTCCCTCGAACCAAGCATACTCGTCCTCTCCGCTCCTGGGAGGTCACACAGACTCGGACTCTTCGCGCTTGTTCTTCACCTACACCACACACAAATCAAGCTGCAACCTGCACCTGCAATACTTAGCCAAGAGTCAGTCCACACAACGTTGTCAATCACTCATCACACCAGGAAGCGACCCTCCACTGGTCCTCGGAGCACACAGGTCCTCAGCAAGTCAACCATGATTTCAAACTCAAGGCTAGCCTCATCAACATGGTGCAAACTAACCCATTTAGTGGAAGGATACATGAAGATGCAAGCACTCATCTCCAGAACTTTCTGGAGATAGGCACCACCATCTCCATCAAGGACATTCTGATGGACACGATCCTACTCCGCCTATTCCCATTTTCATTAATGGGAAAGACGAGACAATGGTTCTACTCCAGTGAAGAAGAGATAAATACATGGGTTAAATGTTCTACAACCTTCCTAGCAAAGTTTTTCCCCACAGGCAAAACCAATGCCTTACGTGGAAAAATGACCAACTTCCAGCAGCAGAAAGGCGAGTCAATTCCAGAAGCATGGGAACGTCTGCAAATACATATCAGATTGCCCTCATCATGGAATAGAAGAATGGATGCTCTTACAAGGATTCTACCATGGACTAAACCAAAGAGCGTGTGAGCATCTAGATGCAACTACTGAAGGATCATTCTTGTCACTCACTCCGGGAGAAGCCAACATACTTATGCACACGATATCAGAGAATCAAGGCTGGACCCAGAACACTCAACAGAGTGAGGAAACACAAGAAGATGAAGAATTAAAGGCAGTATCAACCAGGATGGACGTGCTGTTGAACAGGCTCGAGGAAAGAGCCAACTTCAAGAAGGATCGACAAGCTTTACAAGACTCCATGAATGCTTCAAGAAATTCAAGTTTGGTGGTCCACAAGTCAGCACCAACCCATGGAAAAGACCTACAACCACGATCAACTTATGCAGGTAAGTATCCAGGTAATAATTCCAAGCAACCTTCGCTACGAGAATTAATTGAAGAACAGGTTAATGATAATTTCTCTAAGAAGCTTGTTGCTAATGATAAGGTTCTAGAAGATATAAATGTTAAAATAGATAGTCTTAAAAGATCAAGCTATCTTTAATGCTAAACTAGAATCAAAGTTATCAAAATTGTCTGCTGCTATGCCTGTTGCCACTAACCCTGAGCAGGTATTTAATGTCTGAACAAGGGGTGGCAAGCAAACAATTGACCCACCATATCCAAAGGGCACAGCAAGACCGTCAGCTAGAACACCTATAGAACCTACAACCTCTGCAGCACCTGTAGCACCAGCCGAAGTTCCAAAGAGAAGACATTACCAGAAGAACCATCGTCTCCGAAGACGGAGGATGCACCTGAAGATTAGAAGATTTGAAAGTCCCGCTCGAGGACTTAAACTACAAACCCTTGCCAAAGGTAACCGGCAAAAAACGCAAAAATATTTTTCTGCATTTTCATATCTACTACAGTAAAAACTTTTTCACGTCCTATGGTAAATAATTTTTACGGTGTGTCAAAACCTGTATAATAATTTTTGTGATGGCATAAAAATATTTTTACTTTCATATTTTTGCTGTATACTTTCATGCATATCATAAATTTTATTTACCCTTACACATGGGACCCACTTGTCATAGGGATACACATCATTTCTCCACTTTTTCTTTCACCTTTTCTTCTCATCCACTCAATTCCCACCAGCCTCATTTATTTCCCACTGATCCTCCACTTATTTTGGCGTGGGATGGCAGCAAGAAATGGATGGAGGAGAGAGCACCCGAGTGGGGCCCACGTGGGGCCGATCGGCCCCATCACTAGGCCGGTCGAACTCCCCCCTCGGCCCTATAAATACAGCCGCCTCCTGCCCATTGCTTCACACATTCAGAAGCTCTGAAAACCACATTTCGAGTCATTTCAGTGCTGCCACAATAGTAAGGAGAGTTAGGAAGAAAGGAGAGAAGAAAGAGAGGAAGTTTTGCAGGAAAGACTTCTAGAGGTAGTTTTACACAAGCCACAATCACATACACCTTGTGCGGAAATTCTTTCTATAGATAGACACCATGTTCGGGAGACACCTTGGATGCACTCGCTCCAGGACTAACTCCCAACGCTCTATGAGCATTGACACTCAGGAGCCTCCCTCACCCGTCTCCAATCCCTCACCGTCGGCACCACAGCCGCAAGAAAAGGTGCTAACCAAGGAGATACACCTTCACATTAGGAGAGGGGAAGAGAGGGAGAGGTATGAGAAGTTGAAGAAACATAACTTTTTCCTCACACCTTTGTTTGACGAAGGATTCATGCAAGAAACAGGTATGAACACCAAGTTCGCCCAAATGTTTCACTTGCTAGGGTGGACTACCTTTCACAGCACTTCGGAACGGGGATGCCGTCTCCTCACACTAGAATTTCTGTACACCTTGACACCCACTAAGGACGAGTAACCTTTCGACTTTTCCGTCAAGAGTACACTATGACTTGGAGGAGGCTTAGCGACGCCCTAGGGTTTGCACCAAGTTGCGCACTAGACATAGACACGGCTCTTGAAGATTTTGGTAGGCTGCAGTTTTGGGCAGACCTCTCAGGGAGACAGAATGCACATAGACCACGTACCAATGAAATACAGCATCCCACTCTCCGTTTCTTTCATAAGTGGATAAGCCTTGCTCTCTTTCCACGAAGTGACAACGTTTGTGTGAGAGTGGCAGACATGCAGCTCTTGTATGCCGCTGTAAAAAGAACAGCTGTCTCCCCTGTAAAGCTGCTAGTAGAGCACTGGCTTTCTTTCCCCAACCTAGTTGGAGATTGAAGTTGCACTTCTCTAATCTCTCGAATAGCCGATGATCTGAGCATTCTAGGAGATGCTACCATCATCGATATCAATACCCCTAGGGAGATCATGGGCTATGGTTATTTTCGACAAGGAAGATGGGTCAAAAGGATTCAAGGACAACTGCACTTTCTTCATAATAAAGACACAATCCCGTTAGCTAACCCGGGATTGAGTATATATTCTGTGCAGTCTTTCTTAATTGACTTTCAAGCACAACCAGTCCAGCAGCAACCCCTGCGAACATCAGAATGAGCTTCATCATCGAACTACGCCGAAACCGACCAACCCTCTGAAGACGCCGCTTATCAAGCATATGAAGGCTTTGAACCGCAATATCCTCGCCGCGCGTACCAAGGAGGTGGTTTACCATCACAAGGACCAAGCGACCTTGGAGGACAGGAATTTGCAAGTGGCAGGTTTTATGCATCATCTTCCACTTTTGTACCTGCCCGTAACTCCTTTTCAGGATTCGATCATCAGTACACTGCAACATTCCGCCAAGGTGTCCACGACAACATGAGGACACAGATGGACACCCAAAGCCTCCACACCAACCTGCTGTACCAGCAACAACAATGGATGAACCTGGCGGGGCAGCAACTGGACAATATTTAAGAGACCACGGATGAGAACGCTGAACTGCTGGCGAGAACATTCCGCCAGTAGGGAATATGAGATTGAGCACCAAGCAGCTTGGGGGAGTGGTCCCCATTAAAAACCACAGCTGAGGGAAACCTTGTCAAGACGTCGACCGACCGGGGCATCAGCCCCAACACACTGTCACACCACTCGGGGAAGGAGTGCCCCTGAGGTAAGTATCATTTATCTATCTATTTATAGTTTTTGCTTAAAGTTTGTTTAGTTTAGTGTGTTGCTAAGAAAAATAATAAAAACAAATAAATATTTTCCTTTGCTTTAAATAAATAAGAACTAGAGAAGTATGCTTAACGGACTTGATAAATAAATGCTCTTCAATGTTTTAATGCCTAAGCTACCATCTTTAAATTCTCCCAAGACATGGATACAATTGTTAGATTTAAAACATGCTTTGAGCTTGAGTTTTTGTGGAGTATATTCTTGATCTAAGTCTAGGTGATTGTCTGATATGATATGATTAAGTTGAGCTACTATTTATCTTGTTCAAAGTAACACTAAATTCTGGAGATTTATTTTTGAAAAATCTAAAAATTTGCATGACGAGTCTCCTGTATGACACAAGACTTCATGTCCTGTTAAAAAAAAAGAGAGGAAAAACCTCGTTGAAAATATGCTAAGTTGTTTCTGCTATATATCTCTCTATGCTTTCAAGAGACTTGGGCATGACATAAAAAAAAGAGAAAAAGAGAGAAAAGTGAGATGAGAAAGAGGGAGAGAAATGAACAAGTGTTCTACTAGGAGGGAAGGGCCTACCTCCCTGAAAAAAATAATAAATTTAGAGATGAATAATGGACGCGTGTCCGAGGGCGAGAAGAGCCCACATCTCTAAGGAGAGAGAAAAATGGACATGTGTCCGTGGCGAGTAGGGCCCACCTCTCCAATTGTCATGTAACCCAAGGTTCTCTTAGATTTATTGCTAAAAAGAGAGATATATTTCAGAACCAAAAGAAGAAAAAGAAAGATAAATTTTACCACTGCTGTCATATGTCATACAGGAATACTCTGAGCTTTATCTTGAAAAATATTTTGCAAAACTCCAGAATTTTGGTGAAACTAAGAACTTGAGACATGGTGTTTAACTTGATTGTTATATCTTCCAACTGCTCAAGACCCAAGTACAGATAAAAACCCCATATTCTCAAGTAGATATAAGCAGGTTTGAAAGTCTGACCTTTTTCATCCTACCTTGGAGAAGAATTTAATTTGGTACAACATTCACAATAAGTCTTGCTAGGGACTAGCAAGAGGTAAGCTTGGGGGAGTTTGTTGATGCTCACTAACTCTTATTTTTATACATCAACAATGCAGGGAAAAGGACCAAAATAATAATACAATAGTAGTATAGGGCTTTAAACTAATAATATCCATGAGTTTTGGTGAATTATATATTTTCAGGGACTATTCAGGAAAATGTGAAAGGAAACAAATCTAGAAGACTCCAGAAGGCTCCCGAACCAAAATAAACGTGGCTTGCAAGAAAAGATAATCTGGAGGACATCAGGACCCACCACGCTAGAGCGGGACCCGAGGGGGACCCACCCCAGGCCGATCGGCCTGGTGGTGGGGCCGGTTGCCCCCCCCCCGGGCGCCAACTCAGCCCTACTTCTAGGACCTTCTTCCACCGCCTATTAGGTCGGTTTGATCGTACAGCGCATAGCAACTCCTCAGAACTATATAAGCAGCCCCCCTAACCCTCCTGGAGGCATCTGTTATCTGTGATTCATTATTCTCAGATCAGATCAAGTCGAAGCCAAGACAGGAGAAGAAGAGGAGACACAAGAAATAGGATAGCTACTTCATAGTTCTAGATCTAGTTCTTAGATCTAGAACCTAGTTCTAGATAGAGAGTCAGATTCGAGTTGTGTTGAGCTTTGCTCCAGTTCCAGATCTGTAAGTCATCAAGATTCAGTTCTTATTTTGTTTCTCAATGACTTTATGCTATTTCAATACTATGTATGCAATTGCTAAGTTCTTACTTTATTCTAGTAGTATATTTGATATGGTTATAATTCATGATAAGTTTATGCGCTTATTCGTAGATCTCCTAGTATATTACGCGCGTATGCTAGGTAGTGGAGATTATGTAAGCATGTTGCTTAGATATGATTTACTTCCAGATTCACCTTATTCTCCGGGTCGTGTGGTAGATCGTAGGTGTGACAGACCTATTGAGTCCTTGCAGTCCACCCCCCGAGTATAAGACTAGTCGACCAAAGGTTCTTGGGATGGTCAAGTTTTGTCCTTGTTCTTCTTGGGTAACCGTCGGGGTGCTCATATTTATTCATGATTATGCTATATGTGATGATATGCTATGATGGGATAGATGAATAACTAGTCTTTGTATGGTATATAGAATTTGTGCCTCTTATGTAATCCAATTCTAATCTATCTAGGAAGTAGTATATTCTATATTCCACGTGTGCCTCTACCTATCTAAGTTATCAATTTATTATCTTTATTGGCTTATCCCTGTTAAAGTATGTGCCATGCTGTCAAAGTCTCATATAGTAGTCTACTGCCATCTTTAGTCAATTGATAAATCCATTCCATCTTCCCTGTGAATACGATATTTTAAAACCCGTCACCCCGGGTGAAATGCTCACCGGTATCCGTGCGCTTGCGGATAATTAATTAATTTCTGTAGGCTTAATAAATACCAACAAACATTTCTGGCACCGTTGCTTGGGATGGATTCCAAATCCGTTCTTAACCCATACTCTACTTGTGATGCTGGCCATCGTGCCGTGAGCCGCGTCGTGGAGCGCCGACATGTTGTGGAACCAGCCTTCGTGCCGAAGTTCATCCCTTCTGTAGGTACACCGCGCCGCCGTGCCGTGCTGTGGCCCCAGAACGCCGGGTGCCCGTGCGAGCCGTCCGTCGCGTCGCGGCCACGGCTTTCCCCGTGCCCACGCGTGTGCAAACGGGCGAGGGCAATAGGTGCCCAGGGGCAAAGCCTTGGCCTTTGCCAAGCACCACCCACGCCCGTCGGTGGGCGGCCGGCCACGCTGCGTCGCGCCGCGCCGCGGCCCAGGACTACTGGGTGCCTGCGTGCCGGCCAGCTGTGCCACAGTCGGGTGACGTTGCCTCGGCGCAAAGGCAACGGCTTGGCCGTTGCCAAGCCCTGCCCTGCCCCGACGCCATCGCCGCCGGTCGGTGATGCCGCGCCGAAGTCGGCCGCCGCACGCCGTGCGCCTGCCGTAGAACCATGGGGCGCCAGCGCGCCCAAGAATGTTTCGGGGTGCTCCGCCGAACCCCAGGATAGTTCGGGGAGCACCACCAGACTTCTTGCCACAGAAACCCTAGATGGGCTCTTTCGCGGGCCTATAGAGGGTGCCTTTGTGGACTTGTGTCCACTGGGCTTTTGTGGGCTGAGCCCATTGGGCTTCGACCCGGCCCACTGACTTTCAGCCCAATAAGGGCCCACTAACAGTAGGCTGCTAACGTCATGCTGACGTCAGCAGGGTTTTTAATTAAATCTTTTCTAGAAATGTTAAAGGTTTATTTAAATGTTTTATGAATCCTTTTTATTTAGAAAAATCATAACTATTTATTTTGAACTCCGAAAATTACAAAACCAGTTACGTTAATTTCAAGAAATCCTATTCTTGCTGCTTGTAGGTAGAATTGGTGTTTTTGGGTCTTATAGATTAGATTTTGTTGGAGTTTATCGCATAGATGTGTGCCGATCTTTAATTTTCGTCGTATCTCATCCCTACCAGGCCCGATCTACGACGACCAGGAGCCGTACGAGGACCTCGATGACTAGGACTCGGACTTCACCCTTGTCAACTCAGGTGTCATGTCACTCCCAACCATGTAGAACCCTTTGCATGCTTAGAATGCTAGTGCTACTTTTATGTTATGTCTATTGATATGCATAGCCCCTTTAAATAGCCTGTCTTGATTGCTTTACTATATCCTGTTACCTTGATCCCTCTACCCCCCCGGGACTAGCTACAGACCCCTAGCTAGTCCCATACTCTATACTACTACTACTACAATACTATCCATATACTGCTATCTTCTTTGGAGATATGGATGGAATTTTAGTAGGAACCGGGATCGGTATGTCCCGGTGGATTCTAGTGTGCATTTTGGGTGTGTGTTCCCTTGCTGTGTTATGCGGGAGCGAGCCAGGTCACTGGTTGTGAATGCTCATCTAGGAGGGGATGTGCTCTGGACCCCTCGCTAGCGGCGTGTCGTTCGGGATGGGAGATGGAGAGGGCTCGCTCCGCGCCCTAAGGACCGAGTCAGCTTAACCATGTTTCATTGGACTACTTTTGTACAAACCATTCACCAACGTTATGGGCGAGGTTCGGTCCGAGAATAGTGGTGGATAGAGTCAGCCTGCAGGCGGATCAGCGTGATCGTGTAAGGAGGTGGAGGGTGTGACCCGCTCCGACCAGACTGCATCCCCGGCGTGGGTAGGTTTCACAGCTTCGAGGACCTTCGCTGGACGGTGTGCCCTGCAGACGAAGGACGTACCAGACTCGAGGACGCAGTATGACGCTATCCACCACTAGGTTCTCCGGTCGTTAGGTAGGGTTTGGAGCGGATTGCCACCGCTCTAGCCCTATTCGGGCGGGTACAGTTGTACCACCTCTGCAGAGGGTTTAAACCTATAGCTATAGTCCGTGTCCACTGGTATGGACAGTCCACTGATCTGTTACTTTGACTAGACACTTCTCTTGTGCTGCTTCTCTCCCCCGAGTGTGTGAGCCCGGCTATGGCCGTTGAGATGTGGGGGAAGGAGCAGGTGCTCCCACATCGTAGATGAGAGTTGGGAGCTCGATCGGGGTTGAGATCTGGTGCTTGGTGTGATAACCTTATTGTGGGGTGTTTACCCCAGAGGTGTTTACCTTAGAGGTGTTGACCTCGCGGCTACTTCTGCATACCTTGATTGTTGCTGCTCGCTGCTGCATAACTTTCTACAGCCAGATATAGGGTTATCCATGCATACTAGAATTCAACCACTGCTTTTGCTCTCCGTGGGGATGCTGACATGACCTACCCGCTTATCGGGTAGACGGTGGCCTTTCAGCTGAGGAACCGGACTACGACTTCGACAAGGATGGATGGGAAGACTAGGGTGGTCCTTCACTCAAGTTTGCCTGAGGAGATGGCGTCTTCCTCGCGTCATGAGATCCGCTGCGTAGATGTTTTCCTTGCATGATTCAGTCCCGATGGACTTGTACCCGGCATGTGCTGAAGAAATGTACTGTGATATTATAATAATATTATGTGACTCTATGTTTCTACTCGTGTTGTATGGTTTTGTACTGCCTGAGACTTGGATTGCACATGATAGCCGCTTCCTGGGACTATCACGGAGGTGTAGAGGCTTAGATTCTCCGTGGTGAGAATTCGGGTCGTTTCACTGAGGTGATGGCAAGGTGGACACTAGGCCCGGAGTGTGTTCTAGTTATTACCATCATGATAAGCACTGAGGCGATGGCAAGGTGGATACTAGGCCTGGAGTGGGTTCCAGTTATTGCCATCTATGAGAAGTGCTTGTGGTGGTATCACGGTAAGGTGGACACTAGGCCTAGAGTGGGTTCTAGTTATTACCGTGAACCTTTATTGTGCACTCTATGCACATGACTCCTCTCTTCCATTTCTCCTTGGGATATGGGCTATCTTTCTCTTTTTTTCCTTTCCCTTTTTTTCATGGACTTAGACTAGTCCATCTCTTTTTTTTCTCATGGACTTTGGATGAGTCCATCTTTTCCCTCTTTTATTTTCCCCACATGCATATGAGCATGGAATTTATTTCTCCTCTTTTTTTTCTCCTTTTTTTTCTTTTCTCTTTTTTTTTCTTTTCATAGCCCATATCCTTTAGCACGATGAATAGATAGAAGTCACGACACATGGACGGAGTGTGCGGAATGGATGGATGGATGGATGATATGTGCCCAACTCCTAGTGTAGGAGTTTGGCAGTTGTGGATGAATGGAATGGAAGGCGTAACTTCCAGTGTGGAAGTCAGCATGCATATGTGGGTGTACGTGATCTAGATCAAGAAAGCATGAAAAGTCTCTAACATGGGTCACAACATTTGACAAAGCTCAAATTGAAGACAAGCAGCGTTTGTGCTGGTTTTACTATAACTATCCTAATTGGCTCTAATACGAATTTATATAACTTGAGGAGACAAGCTATTGCATTTTTATTTTTGAAAAGAAATACCAAGTACTTTGCAAGAGAGATCAAAGTTCCATCTATCTTAACTATATCACATCCATCAATAACTTAGATAGCATGGGGTCCCTATAGATAAGTTGTTCACAAGAATAGGAAAAACAGAGAATAAAGAGTATGAAATTTTTTTTCATGGGTGAGCATGGAGAGCATGGGGTGGACAAGGTTCATTGAGTTTCATTTTAGTGATTAGCATGAAATTGATTCAAACTCAAGGACCTGGTAAATGAGAGGGTTGTGTTTAGCAAACCGTCATTGAAGAGGAAGAAGGAACGGAGGGATGTCAAAGGTGGTCGGCTGAACCAAAGGTTCGACTGTCCCTCTTTGAAACTCATCTGACTTTCTTATGCGTGTTGGACTGTGCAAGGTTGTGCAACATTTTGGTGGGGGATTTGGAATGAGTGTGCATCTGTGAGCTTGAGAGATCTCCCCCACACTTATTCTTGTACCTGCTTCATTCATCAAAAATAAGGTGGAAACAAGCAGGGACTCTACCGGTTGTGAAAACCTGAGAGTCTATGGGGCGCATGGAGAATGAAGCGCTTGAGATTCTTTTTATTTTATTTATTTATTATTATTATTTTTATCAAGGCAAGATGAACATGATGGGTAACTTTTAGCAGGATGACAACATGGGGAAAGGATGCGTGGGGTTTGAGTGATACTTACCTGACAGACCTCCCCAAGCATTGAACAAAAATGCAAGTGTTAAGCTTATGGGCTTGAGACAAATCCTAGCATTTGTTCCGCTTGGTTCCTCCTGCATCTACCTTCCCATGGAACCAAGGAGCATTGTAAAGACGTGGGAGTTATTGTATGCTACTCCTTGGTTTTCTTATTTTATCTCCTGCAAAAGGTTAGTGCACAACAAATACTCGAAAGACACTTGAAGATTTTTGAAAGGGGTTTCTTTATTTCCTTGAGATTTGTTGTTCACATCCATGCTTAAGTAAGATCAGATTTAAAGATCAAGAAGCATGGATCCCAAGATGTTTGCCAACATTTTATTTTGAAAAGTTTTTTTTGAGAGACTATTTTTATTTGAGAAAGGTTTGTTTTACGGTTCACCGAATTTTATTCTTTTTGCAAAGCTTAACCAAGACGAAGATAAGATTGCACAAGCATAACAAAAGAGGTGTTTGGCAAAATACTCATAGTGCTTCCTTAAAGTTGATATGTACCTCCTTGTATGTCGTGCAACTTTTGTTGGAGTTTGTCCAGGCCTTGGTTCATCTCCCATATGAGTTTAGCTTGAGGACTTACCCATGATTTTTTTTGAAAGTGTTCTTTCTGCAGGGGTTAGTCCACAAAAGATATATGCATCCAAAGTTTATGAACATATAACTTAGACATTCATTAACCAAAATTCGATGCCATGTTAAACCTTGATTAAAGAAGGCCACTTCAACCTAAGCACCACGCCTAATTTAAAGGGCCTATGGATGTACCCAATGGAAATACAACCAAACGAGTGCATATGACAGAAATAAGGGAAGCAAGAATTTGAAAGATCAAGCCACATTCATATGGAGATGAATGTGAGTAAAAGAATTGGTGAATCTTACCTAAGCATAATTGAGTATTTTTGCCAGCAGCATGTGAGGATGGTTGATTTGAAATCTACTACAGCAATGGCATGGTCACATGTGGTTGTCGATGTTTCCTCCATGTTGATGTAGCTCGTAACGGAGGAAGGTACTTGACCATGTCGACTCAGGTGGGTGTTAAGGCTGTGCCATACACACGCCCAGTGTCTAGGCACCATGGGCCTAGGTGATGTGCTCCATTAGCACAATGCTATAGGATTGGAGGCACAAAGTGCATCTCCTCTCGTGTACGAGAGCATGTGCCTAATGATGTGGAGCAGCAAAGGCCTAAAAGGGAAGAGGAGCATTCCTCTTGCTTCTATGTGTGCAGGAGCTGCTAGAGGAAGCAATGCAAAGCTAGGGATGGATGAAAGTTATGCAAAGGCTTTGCAAGCGTATGCGAGAGCACGGCTGCTAGTGTGGGAGCTGCATATGCGAGGCTCTACAAAGCTGAGGGTGCATGAAGATTATGTGAAGGCCGGCTTTGCAAGCATGCATGAGGGCATAGATGGATGGAGCCAGGCAATGGAAGGCATGCTTGGTTGCTTGCTACCTTGCCAAGCATTGCTGCGCAAGGCGAGCAAAAGCTTGTTGTGTCAGGCTAGTGGAAACCACTCTCCTGTAGCATCAAAGTGAGAACTTGCTAGCTCAAGCCTCGATGTGATCTTGCCCGCTTCCAAGCGTGTAGCTCTTCTTGTTGTGCTTGTTGAGCATGCTACACGAATGGCTGGCAAAGGCTTCGTCTTCCAAACGCCCATGATTGTTGAAGTGAAAATCCATGGCTTGGAGACATGCCAGTAATAATAACTTTTGTCCTTGTGGAACTAGCCGACTCTGACCCTTTCTTCTTGCTCTTTCTCTTCTCTTCAACCTTTCTCTTTTGTCTCTCCTTTTTTTCTCTCTATATATTTTTTTCACCTCTCATATTTTCTTTTTTTTCTCACTCTCTCTTTTTTTTCAACCTTCTTTTTCAATTTTTTTCAGCAAGATAGAGCTGGCACCATTGGATGGGTCTTTTGATGAGGTGCCCACCGATCTCTGCCACACTTGGACTTTGGAGTCTTGCAACACCAAAACCAAGTGTGCGATGTCGGTGTGTCCTTTAGAGTATGTTCCACCAATGAAGAGTACAAGTGTGTACTTGGTGCAGCTTCTATGTCCTCGGGAATCACATGCCCCTTGTTCGTCTTAATCTCAACCTGAAAGGTTAGTTACCAAGAATACCCGAAGGTGCATACTATCCTAGAAACATAAACTTGCTTTTATTATTTAAAAGAAAAGATCAATAGTAAGGAAAAAGATAGTTCGGGCCATCTCCCGGCAGTGCTTGTTTATTGTCTCAAACTCGACCATGGGGAATTTTACCATTGCAGCTATTGTCGGTGATGTAGTCGTACCACCATTCGTTAAATGTTGTTCAAGCTGCAAGGTTAGTGCCACAGTGCAACAATGAAATCTGCAATGTTTAAGATAAACAAAAGCATCTACAACCATCCTTCTAAACATTTTGCAAGAGAGCATTGGAAGGAGGTTGAGATCCCTGCACAAGCATGCGGCATAAAGCAAAGCAGACTCTGGAGGTATGTCTTGTGAGCATGGTTCTTGTGGTGTTTCAAGAATGAAGCTTCCATGCTCATTTCTGGAATCCTTTCCCACAGACTTCAGAGTCCAAGTCTCATGGAATTCCAAGGCCCATGGATTCTCCATCTTGAGAGGTTCCTCATGGAAGATCAATGTTGGTTTCCGATCATGGTCGAAAACAACATGATATGGGCCAACGGGAAGAGACTTAAGTTCGGTCGAGAGTGATGATCGTTCATCTTCACAAAAGTGAAGGGTTTCATCTGAGTCGTACACTTTGGGGGCAAAAAATTCTGCAACCTGTTGACACATATTAACGTATACTTTTACTTGTCAACTAAATGTAGAAAAGGGCATAAAATGAATATCAATTTAGACTTAGGAGTTTGCTACTAATGAATTCCATGAGTTTTGGTGAAGTCATGATTTGCAGGGACTAAACAGGAAAACAACGAGAGTTATCAAGTCATACGACTCCAAGACGTGTCCCAATCGTACTCCGATCCAACTCCTGCAAAAGAGCAACCTAGGAGTATCTTAAATGAAGAATTAAAGTGCAACATTGCGAAGAGCTCGTCGAGATGATCGAAACGAATATATCATTTGCCATATTCGGAGTCCAGAATCAGAAGATATCAGTCGCAGAGCGGGGTTCGGTAAAACGGGCATAACTTCCTCATCCGGACTCCGTTTGATGCGAATTATAACTTTTCGGAAATGGCACAACGACACGCACGCACCCGTCAGAGTTGGACCTGCAACTTCTCCACCAGGGGCCGACCGACCTCCCTACTAGGCCGACCGGCCTGCTACAGGACCCATCCCGGTCCAGCTTCTGGAACATTCTTCCACCGCCTATTAGGAGCAATCTAAACCGTGTATTAGGTCGGTTTGATCGTACGGCGCGTGGCATCTCCTTCAGACTATATAAGCAGCCCCCCAGACCCCCTGGTGGGAGGTACCATAGAGACTTGAGAGTTGTCCCATGAAAGGATGACCTCTCATCAATATGAGAGTAGAGCATCAAGTTGAGAGACTAGATCCACGATCTTAGAGATCTAGCTAGTCTTGTTCGAGAGAATTAGAGCGCGGCAGAGGCGGAGTTGAAGGAAGGCCCGGACATGTCGGTGTCTCCTCTTCATCTTCTTCCTCAGGGATCGGACTCCATTGGAGCTCGATCTTGAGACCTTTTGGAAAGATCAACTTCTTATTCAAGTGAGTAACATTGTTATTATTGTTCTTATGGTTCATAACTCTTTTATGAGTACTTTAATTCTTGTAGCTCTTGAGTTAAAGTTGCATGTTTAGTGTAAGCGTGGTGCTTAGACTAGCTAGCTTGTGAATACCTTCTATATTCCGGATTGTGTGGTAGATCGTGGTGGTGACAGCACCATTGAGTCCTTTGCAGTCCACCTCCTGTCTATAGAAACCGTAGGACTCCCCCCTATAGAATGCCGGAAGATTCCCTTTCCTAAGTGTGTCTTGAGACAATCTCCCCATAAGAACAATATAAACATAGCTTGTGCGAGTAAGAACTAGATATCCTTAAGTTTTTCTTACCTCTCATTCTATCAAGTCCTTGATAGCCGCTCAGTTGGATTAGTTATATACCTCAGACCACTCTCTCTACCCTTCTCCTTGTGGATTCGATATTTAAAACCCTCTTCCCGGGTGAAGTGCTCACCGGTATCCGTGCGCTTGCGGATTATCCATCATAATATTTTTGTAGGTTTAACAAATACTAACACAACCTCAAAGAGAACGGGCCTGGGTGATACAAACGGGAATGTATGCATCACATCATCGAGCGGGTTCTGCTTGGGAGAAAGCTTTACCGAATGTTTTTCTAAGCAAGAGATAGGAGTGGCCAAAGCGGCTTTCGTAAGCTTTTCATCTAGGCTCCCTTCAGATAGATCAAGAAGTTTTTCTAGGGGGTGGCCTAGGAGAAGATCGAGATCAAGGAAGTCAAAGATATGGAACTCTAGGTTCACCTTGATCTTGTTCAGCGTGAGCAACACGGCACAAGCAATCCCCCAACATTTAAGGATGTGTCCAAAGGGACAACTTTTGGGGAGCTTGTCGGATGGTGCTAGCGAAACATCGCCCAAAAGAGCATGTGCTAGGTGCCATGGCATCACGTTAACCTCCATGACGGGGTTAAGATGAGCTTCTATGGTAATTCCTCTTATAGAGCAAGTGAGGATCGTAGAGGGTGAACTAATCCAAATTGCTTCGGAAAAGTGCCTCTCTCCTTCTAGCCTTTCCTCCTTCATGGTGTCCTCAAGAAGCGATTCATTTGGAGGATCGAGATGAGAAAGAGGTTCCGTAGGCATGAGGGAAGGTTCTGTCAAGTGATTTCTAGTTTCATCAATGTGGACAGAAGATAGCTCTTCCCTTGGTTTGGCATCAAAATGATTCAAGGTGTTTCTATGGGTTGGAAAAGGATCAACCTCGAATCGGGAATGGAACTCCAAAGGTTGAATTTCTTCTTCCTTCAGTGTTCGTGGTTCGGGAGTGGACTCAACAGATGAATCTTGGGATATGAAAGGGTTAGATTCGACTGGGCCCTCATAGCTCGACTCGAAAATGTTTTGGTGGGGTTCGTCATGGTTGATGAGGAAGGAAAAGTGTCCTGAGATGCAATCTAGGAACTCTTTTCATTCGGCCAGAGTTTTGGATGCGAACGAACCTCCAATGGCAATGTTGACATGTAGGGCAGAGGTGATGTCTAACCCCATGCAAAAGATGTGCAATAGCGCATCATCGGGTATAGACAAGAATGGGCTTATTGTTAAAAGATGTGAGAATCTAGCCCATGTTTCACCTATAGACTCCTTCTTTGATTGCTCAAATTCAAGGATGTCACTACGCAAAGAGGCTACATGTGACAAAGAAAAGAACTAGTGACAAAAGTCATTTCGAAGCTTTTCCCAATCACCGTTCACACTCCCTATGTTGTGGGTGCACCATTGCTCTGCCTTCTCTGCGAGAGAGAAGGGAAACAATTTCCACCTCAAGGTTTTCTGTATCATGCCTGGGATTACTGAACACAAACACAATTCCTCGAACAATTGCAAATGGTTGTGTGGATCTTCATTTTCTAATCCAGAGAAGGGTTCTTTTCGAATCATGGCAATGATGGCGGGACGGAGTTCATAGCTAGAGGCTGGGATTTGCCTAGAAGATGTTGATGCCTCTGAGAACTCGTCCTCAGGGGTGTAAGGTTTCCGGTAAAAGAAATGATGGGTAGGAATGTTTTCGATGATATAAGGATAAGGATAAAAGAAAGGTAAAACAAAGGGTACATGGGCAGACTAGGTTCGAAGACAACTACAACAACTATTCCCCGACAACAGCGCCAGAAATGCTTGTTGATATTTCTTACATCACGAATAAATCCACAAGCTATGGAAGGTATCAATTGTAGCACTGCACCTGGAAGTATTCAGGGTATCGTATTTTCCTCAAGGAATGGAGGTGTAACATTCTGCTAGCTAGTCTAGTCCCGGGAGAAGAAAGAGGACGAAAGGGTAGTCTAGGTAACGTGGAAATCTACGGGATAGGTATGGAGAAAGGGTACACTCTGGCTACTACTCGCTCACTTCAGGCACCGGTTTACCCCTGGTCTGCCAGGCGTCTCCAGCTATTAGCTCTACACCCTACCCTCACGTGGGGGAATACGAAGGATCCACAGGGCTGTCACCACCTGTGCACCTACCCCTCGGACCATTGAATAGGTATGCAAACAATGGAGATATATAGCCTAGACACCATGTCTACACTAGCTATCTCTACTTTGACCACGGCCAGACTCGCTAGAGCCGTCGCCACAAGGACGAGCGATGATCCCACAAGCAAATAATAACAAGAATATAACATTACTAGGTACTCACTACCATGGAAGTCTCAGGTGTTCGCTCAAGCGCTTGCACCCGCCGAAATACAAGCGGAGGAAGGCCGACAGCTCTGGCTCTCCTCCGAACTCTTGCTCCATACAACTGGAGCCTCTCTTCTACTCTCTTCTCTCTAGAATAGTGTGGAATGAATTGGTGTTGAATGAGGGGGAGAGGGCCTCCTTATATAGGGGTGTAGAGGTGGTTCCAGGGGTATCTTAGCGTCAACTCCTCCTCCACTGCATATGGGATTGCGCGGGAGATCTTGGCGCCAAAACTTAGCGCCAACGGGGCCAATGGCAGTTCGGCCGACCCATGGGCTGGCCCATTTGACCAGGGACCTATGCAGCTATCTTCAATTCGTCAGTGGGAGACTGCTCACCAAAGATGGGTCGAAACGGCCACAACATTGGTTCGGGCGAACCAGTGGTTCGGTTGAACAATTTTGGGCTCGTTTCATGTCGCCCTTCGTCCTGGACACTCTCTAGTGGTCCCTCAAGTGGGTACCTAGGGTCTGGTGCATTGTTATGATTATTTTCCCTTGGTTATGGGCTTCTAAGTCCCCATGGATCATCCCGATGTACAAAGGGTAGAGTGGGCTCGCTGGTTGGGCCTTGGTTGAGGCACGTGAGTCTTGGGTTGTTTTGGCCCAGATAATCTCTGTTTATGAGCCTTCTTTGATGGGTAGAATGGGCCGGTGCATAGATGCGATGTTTGTCTTTACTTTTGGGCCCATTTCACCTCTGCTCTCTGAAATAGCATAATCACCAAAACTCGTGCAACCGGTTTGAAATAAACCCCTATGTCTACGATTCCTGGATAAAGTTGATGGTAGATATTTGCTCTAAAAGCTGTCAACAGTTCTGCAACACATAGCATGATAATGCACCACTCTTCATGTCTCAACATCTTGTAGGTCCCCTCACTTGCACTTCTGATTGCGCTCGGAAAATGGTGAGGTTTGATTCATCTACGCCAGCATTGTAACGAGGGGGTGTATTATGCATGTTCGGAGGGTTGTCAGAATAGTATTTTGTTGTGAAGTTTGACACCTCTTAAAGAATGTATGCCTCTGCAATGGAAGCTTCAATTTTGCATTTATTTTTACATTTAGTTCGTAGAACCTTTTGAAGTCTCTCAATTGAATAGCACCAACGGTTTTGCACAGGACCCCCCATTCGTGCCTCATACGGGAGGTGCAAAATCAAATGCTGCATTAGATTGAAGAAGCCGGGTGGAAATATCTTCTCCAACTTACAGAGCAACACTGGAGCCAATGCTTCCATTTCTGCAATCACAGTTAAAGATACCTCTTTAGCACAAGTTGATGGAAGAAATAGCTCAACTCTGCCAACACAACCCAGATATGATCAGGAACATAGCACCGAACCATCACCTGAAGAAGGTGCTCGAGCCATATATGGTAGTCATCACTCTTGAGCCTGTTGATTCGCAAAGTAGATAAGTTCACTCCCTTCTTCAGATTTGCAACATACCCATCAGGGAACTTCAACATTTGGAACCATTGTAGCACTTCCTTCCTTTGGGATCTCTCGAGGACGAAGGGAGCCCTAGGCCTTGTCCATGTCTTGCGGCCGATGGGAGGCTTCATGTTTAGCTTTAGTCTATTGCATAAATTTGTTTGATCCACTGTAGCCTTAACGTTGTCCTTTGTCTTATCAGGAATGTCCATCACTGTACCAAAAAGTGCCTCGGCAAAATTCTTTTCGGTGTGAATTACATCAATGTTATGTGGAAGGAGAATATCGTCCATATAGGGGAACTTCTGAGTCCAGTTATGTTGCTCACCATATCCTACAAAACTACCTTCTTCATTGACCATCACCAGAGTCTACCTCCAGGTAGCTAGAGACCCCACACTTTGCACAGTAACCATCGGTTGCATATTCTTTCTTAAATAAGAGGCATCCCTTCGGGTAAGCATGTATCTGCTGATATGGAATCTTAAGCGCACGAAGGAGTTTCTTTGCATGATACAACCTTTTTGGCAGAATGTGATCTTTCGGAAGCAAATCCCCAAAAACTATCACACGAACATCGAAGTCTTCTTGACTCAGATCAAACTGTGATTTTACAGCCAATAGGCGTCCAACTGCATCTAGTTGAGAAATGTCGGTATGCCCATGAAGCGGTTGTTGTGTCGCAGACAACATGTCGTAATAATCCTTTATGCTTGCCTCTGGCTCCTCCTCATACCATCCTTCATTGAAGTGTGCTTCATGATAGTCATTTAACATGTCTCCTACCCCGGCATCATCATCATAATCATCGGTGCATTGTCTCATGACCTCCTCTCTCATACGATCAGCTTCACCATGGAAGACCCACCGGGTATAGCCTTCTGTAAATCTATTCTTGCAAAGATGTGTACCCATGACGTCCCTTGTTTATCTCTTCACATTTGCACAAATGCGGTAAGGACACCAAGTACGATTTGCTCCTTTAACCCTACCAAATGCTTGTTGCAAGAAAGCTTCAGTCTTGTCAAGCCATTCATCGAAAATCGAACATGGACTCGGGCGGCCCGTGTACATCCACTCACGGTCATCCATCTTTAAACATATCAGCGAGTAACATAAAAATTATTTGCATCTACATGATGTCTATAGTATGTAGTAGGTAAAGATAGGTCCTAATCCCACCCGAGGATGTGTAGATGGGGTTAGTTTTCATGGTCTCCTTCGATCCAAGGCAGAATTTCGGCAGCACCTCCCCGCTATTCTCCAAATACAGGTCCTGGCAGGGAGATTGTGTATCCAGAGAACAACTGGAGGTGATGCCGAAATTCTGCCTTGGATCCAAGAGACCATGAAAACTAACCCCATCTACACATCCTCGAGTTATCTAAAAAATGTGGACAATTTGAAACAGATACGGTTATAGATATGAAAATATTTGCATATTTTAGTTATATCTTTTTCGAATGGGAGACGCCTAACTAAGTTACGTTACCTACAAACATAATACGAGAAGATGGGACTTTTATGCCTCACCTTGCTATCTTGCAAAGTGACGAGTCGAGGTGGTCCGGTGGAGGCGGTCTGGTGAAGGGGACCGGTGCCTGGGGTCCGGTGACGCGGTCCAACAGCAGCTAATTGTAACAACTGCAAACAACAACGAAAAAATAGCACAATTAAAATCAACTTGAAGCAAATTTCTAGAAAGCAAACAGAGCAGCAAGACATCACTCACTTAGTGGACGAGGGCTGGTGGCAGGAGGAGGAGGAAGGCGGGTGGCAGGACACCAGGTGGTGGCGGTGGCCGGTTCCTGAAAAATATGAACATAATTGTGTCAATTGAAAATTTCGACAGCACCTCCCCTGCACGGTGAGGTTTCTAAAACCTGCAACAAACTAACGGCATGATGGCCGACAACCACATAGACAAGGAACCACATACAACACATCACTGGCTGAGCATTACAACTAATTTGCACTAGCATTTTATTTCCTCCAAACAATGTTGATCTTTGTTTTCTCTAAGAAACCAACTGATGGTTGCAAATTCAGACCAAATAATTCCACTTCATTTCAGATTATATCTTTTGCCTTACACCATCATCAAATATTCTTATCCAAAATTTTTTCTCTATTGATATATAAAGCTGCTACTTTATTATCCATGTCAACAAAAATATCCATTTTGAATCTACTGGTTTTTGTTTCCCAAGCGTCACCAACATGCATCTACTTTTATTCATTTTCGTTACGAACTGCGTAAGCTATTACAGCACTGAGATTTCTCTCTGACTGGTTTTGTGCATTGGATGAGATCATACAGAGTAAGTGTAGCTAAAATAAATTATCCACCAGGAAAATTATGCAAGTTCTAGCCTAAAAATACAAGTAGTTACACGTTTAACTATTACTTTTTGCCACCCAGTGCGGTATTGTGACCATTTCGAATGATAAACATTGGCTATTCCTCCCCTGTAGCAAGGACCCGGTTACGGTACTCTCCCAGAGCCCATATAGGGAAGATATTTCTGTACTGAGAGTAATTGATCATGAAATTCACGGTACGGCAACTAAGTAGTTCCAGAAATTATTAGCATCACCAATTTTGAGCAGAGGCTTCAATACACTACAATAATACAGTGATATAGCAGTGGCATCACCCATTTTGAGGTTTGGTTTGAACTCACTGTGGGGGAGCCGGCAGGGGCGGTGGCGGCGGCCAAAGGGGACGCCGGCAGTGGAGGCGGGGGCCGCACGGGAGGAGGGGCGCGGCGGAGGCAGCTGCCACGGGAGGAGGCGCGGCAGAGGGGGGCCTATGGTGGCGGCGGGGGCCGATGGTGGCGGCGGGGGCCGGTGGCGGGGTGCGGGGGCCGGTGGCGGGGTGCAGGGAGCTGTGGCGGCGGGAGGGGGGAGGGGAGGGAGGGCGTGCAGCGTTAATAGCGGCGGGGTGCGTGTGCGTGTGTGGCAGGGGGGCGTGCACATCTGAACGTTTTTTCATCTAAGTGAGGGGTCTTGGCCTAGTGTCGGATCTAGGACACTCGCCAAAGGCAAGGTTTGCCGAGTGCAAGATCCACGACACTCGGCAAACAACCCTTTTTTATTTTTGTCCAATTTTCCTCATTATTTCTATCTCCTCCTTCAAAAAACGCTCTAATTTCGTCAATTTTCAAAATTTGCTCCAATGAACTTTACAAATACCTAGTTAAATACACTAAACAATGCATAGAACATGCTTTTTACGAATGTTAGTCAATTATTTCATGTACTTTACTAAATTTCAATTTGTATCAACTAATTGCAGTTAATAAATAAAATTTATAAATGGATTAAAAAATTCACCAAAAATTCACAGGCTACAATCTAGGTTGTCCATTGTCTATAGAAAATGTTTCAAAGTCAAACTCTAATTCGACTACCATGTTTACTCCAAATCTAAATGAATCCTTCTCAACTCTCTGAAACTTCTCCGGAGATTGTTCGGTTTGTAAGCAGCGTACGTGATGAAATGCGCAAAACCTTCTCAACTAATTACCATAAGCTCCACATATGATATCATGACATCTTGACAAATCTCATAATTTTTGGACTTAGTTTGCATTTTATAGAATTATAAAAAACAATTTGCAGCAAGCACATGATCATGTGTAGTGAACAAGACGTGCACAATTAGCTTTCATTTAAGGAGCAAGGCCCTAAAATGGACTAAGTATCATGAATAACATTTTTTAACTAATTTTATTGCATTATTGCACTCACTTCTAGTTCAAATTTGACTTATTCAAAAAAATTCCTTTAAATGAAACTAATAACTTAAATATCGCAAACAGACCGGAAAATATATGAAAATTGAACATGGAGTACCCAGTATTGTATGAGAAGTAAAGAAAAATTTTGAAGGCAAGGGGAGAGAAAAAATTTAAGTTTTGCCGAGTGTCTTTGGGAAACACTCGGCAAAGACCCTTTCGCCGAGTGTCATTTTGAAAGACCCTTTCGCCGAGTGTCATTTTGAAACACTCGGCAAAGTCCCTTTCGCCGAGTGTCATTTTGAAACACTCGGCAAAGTCCCTTTTGCCGGGTATCGCATCCATGACACTCGGCTAACAACTAACGCCGTCTGTTAGGCCGCTCGACGCGCGATGGTGTGGGTGCGGGAAGGGCCACGTGGACTGTCTTTGCCGAGTGCCTGGGTTTGCCTAGTGTTTCTTGACATTTTTCCGAGTGTTGTTGGCCTAGCACTCGGCAAAGATGATTTTTCGCCGACTGTCGGATTTTCGCCGAGTGTTTTTGTCCTAGCACTTGGCAAACGTTTTTGCACTCGGCAACCATGGGGTTTCCCCGTAATGAGTTTCTAAGGCTGTTCCGGAGAAAAAGGAGAATGACTCACAGAAACGACGAATGCTCCTTACTGCAACCGGAGATGACCTGTAAACCAGCAAGTACATTACTTAATTCCACCAAAGATAACCCAGTTTCAATTCTGTAAAAATAATATGGGAGCAATGGTGATCACACTGCAACTGCAAAAGTAGATTTTTTTCTAGTTTAACAGTGATTTATTTCTTTTACTTCACATCTAAGTTACATAATATAACATGACACTACGCCAGAAACGATTTGTGGAGACACATGAAAAATAGCGTGCTGGCGGGCGCAATTGGCACCTGCCAGCACAGTGCTGGGCGGGGGCGCCTGCCACGCGCCCGCCAGCAATGATCACACAGTGCTGGCGGGCGACATAACGCAACCGCCAGCACAAATGTGACCATTTGTGCTGGCGGTTGCGTTATGTCGCCCGCCAGCAAAGATGTTCACAGTGCTGGCGGGCGGCATAAGGCACCGCCAGCACAAGTCCTGACCATTTGTGCTGGCGGTTGCCTTATGTCACCCGCCAGCACTGTGAACAGCACATATATTCCGACAGCTTCTTCTTCCCAGCCAACCTTCCATTGGAGCTTTGCCCGAGAGGACCTCGGGAAAAGCTCCAAAAACACCAAATCAAGGGGGGAAGGTTTTGCTCTTGATTTCCTTGGAGAAGGTGGCTATATAAGGTGAGTTTGTGCTATTCCAACCTTCATTTTCACATTTAATCCATTATTTCTAGCTTATCTAGAGATCTAGATCTAGACCTAGGGTTAGCTAGGAGAGAGAGGAAATAAATAAATTATTTATTTTTTGAGAAAAACTATATGTTCCTAATATAATCATTACAATGATTTGTTTGTCATTTTATCATTAGTTTTCATTATTAAATAAAAATATAGAATTGAGTTTTCTTTTATTCATTAGAATTGTAGAATTATTAGGTTTTAATTGTTGTGACTCATATATTTACATGTATATCATTAAATTAGTTTCTAGAATGTAGACTTATTTTCTAGGTTGTTTAAGATGGATATGTTTGTAATTTTTTATTAGTTTCATAACTAAAATATAGAATTTAATATCGTTTAAATTTTTAACTTATTAATTTGTTTCTAAGATGTAGAATTATTTTCTAGGTTGTTTAAAATGGATCATAGAGCATGGATGTATGGCACAGGGAGACATTCGTCTACTTTCATGACCGAGTTATCAAAGTTTCTCGAGGTTGCGAAGAAGCATGCCCAAATTTGCAAGACAAAGAAAATACGGTGTCTGTGTTGACTATTGCAACAATCTTGTTTGGCAAGAGGTTAATACCATCAAGATGCATTTGGTAAAGTGAGGTTTTGTGAAAGGATACACAACTTGGTCCCACCATGGTGAAGCTGTACCTACTGTCAACAATGTAGACACTGACACCATGTATGATGAAGTGGGTGGTGAAGATGCAGATGAAAATGATCATGTCATGATGGATGATGCTTTTGACTGTGGAGATCAAAATGCTGATCAAACAGATGCACCACAAGTGGACGAGGAATGTGATGTTGACATGGAGGAAATGCTGCGGCACATTGAACCGGAGGTGTTGCTAGGGAGTGCTAAAGGTTTAGAAAATTTTGAGACACTTAAGAAGGCAGCAAAGGACCGTATGTATGAGGGTAGTGGGAAGGAGTGGACAGTGTTGCGTTTCGTCCTCAATCTTCTGATTGTGAAGGCTAAATTCGGATGGTCAGACAATAGTTTTGATGAACTCCTTAGTCTGTTGGCCAAGCTGCTACAGAAGCCCAACTTTGTGCCAAAAAACACATATGAAGCAAAGAAGATTATCAACCCATTGAAGATGCGAGTGCAAAGAATACACGCGTGCAGGAACCATTGCATATTGTACCGCGGTGACTATGCAAACATGTAGAAGTGTCCAAATTGTGATGCTAGGCGTTACAAAAGCAATGCAGATTTTGATGCGGAACGTGTCGCTACATTGAAAGGCACGAAGAGGAAGATGGGTGGAAAGAAAATTGCAGGTGCTCAAGTGGAGGATGAGTCTAGTATTGGTACTGACATGGCTGGTCAACGTAAAGTCCCGGCTTTAGTGATGTGGTACTTGCCAGTGGAGGACCGTTTGAGGTGATTTTTCTCGAACCCAAAGACCGCTAAACTAATGACTTGGCACGCCGATCGCCCAGAGAAGTCCGATGGAAAGCTTCGACATCCTTCTGATGCTCGTCAGTGGAGGACCTTTGATGCCAACCATGAAGAGTTTAGAGATGAAAAAAGTAATATACGGTTCGCGTTAGGTACATACGGCATGAATCCATTTGGTGAAAGAAGCAGCACGCATAGCACATGGCCAGTGTTGATGACCATATACAACCTTCCCCCCTAGCTATGTCACAAGAGAAAGTTCATTTTGCTAACCATTCTAATCCAAGGCTCGAAGCAACCTGGTATCGACATAGATGTTTTCCTAGAACCATTGATGGAAGATATGGAGAAGCTTTGGTTACATGGGGTTAGGATGTGGGATGAGTATAGACAGGAGAAATTCACACTTAAGGCCATTATCTTTGTTACCGTCAATGATTATCCTACCCTATTTTCTGTGTCAGGTCAGATAAAAGGGAAGACAGCTTGTGTAGTTTGCTTGAATGGTACCATATATACTTACCTTAAAGGATCTACGAAGACAGTGTATATGGGGCACAGACGCTGGCTAATAAAGACTCACAAATACCACAAGATAGCGGACTCTTTTGATGGAAGAATTGAGAAAGATTTTGCTCCACAACCGACCAAGGGTACAATTGTAGGATCAAGATGGCGGACTAGAGGGGGGGGGGTGAATAGTCCTTTCTAAAAACTTAACACATTGGCTAACCGAAACAAATGCGGAATTAAACTTATCGGTCTAGCCAAGACTACACCCCTCTATCTATGTTCACTAGCACCTTATAAAAGATCCTAAACAAGCAAATAAGGTGTCGGCCTAGCACAAGCTCACCTAATCAATTCTAGGAGCAAGGTCACACAAACCTATGCCACTAGTACTATAAGCACCGGGGAGCTCCTACACAACTAGTTAGCAAAAGCACAAAGCCTACCTAAGCTCACTAGATGCACAATGGACAAGACTACACAAGTTTAATCCAAAGGCTCAATTTACTTAGCTACACAAACTAAGCAAAGAGACTAATTTAGCTACACAAGCCAATTAGTCAGAAGATCACTACTTCTAGCTACACAAGCAAGAAGGCAACTAGATAGCTACACAAGCTTCTAATTACAAGAGCAACAACACAAGATATATATACAAAAGTAAAGAGCTTGTGTATGTAAAGTGCAAACCACCAAGGAGATGAAGACAAGGTTGACACGGTGGTTTTTATCCCGAGGTTCACTTGTTTGCCACCAAGCTAGTCCTCGTTGTGTCGACCGACACCTCGATGGTTCTTGGGCAAGGCTCTCAAGCCACTGGCCTCTCCGGGTACACCAAGACACCACTCGCAAGTGTGGTAACTCAATAACACGCTCTACTAGAGTTGCTCTTCGCGATCCCCGCGGGGTGAGCACAATCCCCCTCACAATGCCTTCTCTAGAGCACCGTACAATCTCCTTGCGGTCTTCGACGGAGCCACAAGCCACCAAGCTATCTAGGAGGTGGCAACCTCCAAGAGTAACAAGCACACCGACTTGCAACACGAACACCTAGTGCCACTCGATGCAATCTCTCAAAGCAATGCACTAGACTCGCACTCACTCGCAATCGATTCGCAATCTCGCAAGCACAAGTGAGTTAGAGGGCTCCCAAGCCAAGCACTATCAAGGGCAACACATCCCCAAGGTGCTCAACCTTCCAAATGGCCGGCCACCCCTTCTATATATAGAGGGAGTGGAGAAACTAGCCGTTACAAGCAATCAGCCCGAAATGCTCGGGTTTGGCGGACTGTCCGCCCTTACAGGTCCGGACGGTCTGCCGTAGAGCCCCAACAGCTATATTTTCAAAAAACGCGCTCCGAATATGACCGTTACAGAGGTGGCGGACTGTCCGCCTCACAAAGCCCGGACGGTCCGCCTCTTTAGGATTCCAACGAAAAACCTCGCGCCGAAAAACCTTTTCAATGGCGGACTGTCCGCCATCTAAAAGATGCCCAGAACTCCCTAAAACGGCTCTGTGTAAACGGTCCGCCAAAACCGTCCGCCCTTATAAAAGTTAGCCAGCGGACGGTCCGCCTCTCGGGGGCGGACTTTCCGCCACCAGCGGACTGTCTGCCCTTTTAAAGGCGGACGGTCCGCCGGACCACTTTCAGCACAACCGCGGCTCGGTAAAACGGCCATAACTTTTAGCTCCGATGTCCGAATTAGGTGATCTTGGACTCTATGGAAAGCTCGTTCAGAGCAGCATCCATCCCAACTGAAATCTTGACCCAAAACAGTTTGGATCAAAGCAGATTTGCAAACCAAGATCCACCTCAAACCATAACCAACAACCATTTCTTCAACTCCTTTGCAAATGTGCCAACTCCACAAGTGTACCACCTTATGTGTGAGTGAGTTAGCATTTTCACAAACATTTTTCAAAGGGTTTTTCACTCTCTTCACCACGTCACTCGATCCTAGCAACATCGCAATGTTAGATCGCTCAAGTGGCACTAGATGACCGATATGCAAACAAGTTTGCCCCTCTTGATAGTACGGCCATCTATCCTAAACCCGGTCATAAACTTCTCTACTGACCTATGACCGGTTAAATGAAATGCCTAATGGTTATACCTTTGCCTTGCGCATTCCATTCCATCTTCTCCAATGTTGATGCAACACATGCACCAACATCATCTCAAATGATATGATCCACTTCATATCATCATGCGACGTATTGGTTCATTGATCTTGACTTCACTTGCTCTTCACCGTTGCATCGGTCCACGGCGCCAAGTCTTTGCTCAAGCATCCCGCCATGCGGTCCAGCGCTTAGCCTCTGACTTGCCCTTCACACTTGCAACCGATCCATCAAGCCAAGTCTTGTCTTGATCTTCTCCACCTAGTCACATGACTCCATGTCATGTCTCATATGCAATGAGCTCCTTCATCACGTAATTATATGTGGACTAATCACCTGTGTATTTCACTTAAACACATATTAGTCCACCTAAGTTGTCACTCAATTACCAAAACCAAACAAGGACCTTCAATCTCCCCCTTTTTGGTAATTGATGACAACTCTACAAAGATATTTAAATTAAATTTCTTTGGACTTTATGCTCCTTATCCAACATTTTAGCTCTATGTTAGAATTTGGATAAGCACCATAAAATCCGACTTGTTAGTGATAACTCCCCCTACATATGCACAAATATGACATTTTTGGGAGTGTTAACACTACTAAGTGATGCTAAGGTATATAGGATAAACGTTTGTAGTGTGATACCAATTAAAGTTGCACATTGAAGTCCATCCTTAGCACCATGGTAACTAGACATACATCAAAAACTCAAGATACCACATGAGATCAACATTATAAGCATAAAAGCTCTTGAATCACTTGAAGCATAAATATGTCTAGCTACAACCTACGTATGCTAGTTATTATATCATCATTCATATCTTATAACTAGCATACACCACACAAGCATGCATATAAAGGTTTATGCAATATGCAAGCAAGCACATGAATATGCACATATCAAATGCAATCAATCAAGTTCGTAAGCTTGCTCCCCCTACTTGTGTGCTTCTCTTTGTCCAAGAATTGTGATCCTTTTTGCTCACTCTTGATTATGTCCCATGTCCATACTAACACTTTCTGATCCCCCTTTGTCACCACATATCCAAAGACAAAGATAATTTCATATCTTTGTTCATCTCTCCCCCTTTGTCATCAATAACCATAAAAGGTATGCCTCTTTTGATACAAAGGATGGTACTAGCGTGGTAGAGGATTGATTCTTGAATCTTTATTTTTGATGGACACCACCATATGTTGGAATGACATCACTTTTAACTATCACATGTGGAAGCATGAAGACCACCTTGAAATGCCACATGTAGGTTACTTGTAGGATCCTTGACCTTGATACCATGTAGTGGGGCTCCTCCCCCTATGTCAAAGCATATGTCATACCACTTAATCTAATTGAACTCTTGTTGGTTAGGGTAGCTTTATTGATTTAAATTGATCACTTAAAGTTGAGGATCACTTGTGATATTGTAGGATAGTACTTGCAATCTTGATCTAAACATCACTTTTGAATACCAATTGAAAATATACCACTCGAAGAGATACCAATTTATATATCATATGAGTCTAGATACCACTTGTATGATGAAAACCACTTGTACCATTTGTAGGATGAAACTTGATACCACTTGTAGGAAAGCTTGATATCGAGTTGCATTGTTGTCTTGTTCTTGAACTAGATTGTTTCCATGATCTTCTTAATTTTGACTTGAACAAAATGATTTGCCTAAGATTCCAAGTCCGGTTTAAACCCTTTCTAAGCTTCTTCACACACATGAAGCGGTTATCTTATCAAGGTTGTACTTGTCACTTATTGGCAATCCAAAATATATCAAGTACTTGGGTTTACTAGCTCATGAACAAACTCAGACTAACCACTAGATCATATAACCATTCAAGCAATAGTGGTAGGCTATGAATCTTAAAAACTTTATTTGTAATGCATGATCCTACAAGCATGTACTATATGCACTAACCGCATACTAGTAAGGGATGAAATGATCAATGCACATCACAATGATACCTTTGCTATATTGGAGTAGAGGATAGTCATTAAGATTCCAATTTAGCTCCACAATAGCAATATGAAGTCCGATTAAGAGCTTGGTGAAGATCAATGAATAGCAATTTGAATTTCATCCTTCACCCATATGAGTTGAGAACCATTAATGATCATGTTCACTCTTCTTGTTGTGGTTGGCTTGCTTGTTCTTTTGATCAATGCTTGCTTGAGAGAACTTTATAGAATACCACTTAAATTGTCATGACTAGCTCTCTTTTGGGTGTTGCTTGCTTTCTTGATCAACCCTTTTGATTGCTTCAACTAAACATCTTGAACGCCCTTAGATCACCACTTCCATGTCGGCCTTCCAAGCACCGTGCTTGTCAATCCCACCATTGGGCAGCTCGCCCCTCTCAAGGGAGAAGTGACCTCTCCAAGAACCATTCTAGACATTTACTTGAATTGAATTGATTGATTGATCCAAATGATGAACTTATCTTGAAGAATAACTTTGAATCCTTCTTTAAGCCTTTTTTTTCTACCAAATGATCTCTAATAATAACTAGAACTTTAATCTCTATCATTATCTTGAGCTTTGTCTTGATCTTCAACTTGAGTACCAAATGTGTGTCAAATGCACTCCACAATCCAATGATCTTGTACTCATTGCTTTCATGATTCTACATCATCTCAAAACCAAACTTAGGTTCCTCAATTTCTTATACTCATGATTCCAACTTGAGGACCTTTCAATCAAGGTGACTTTTGATCAATCCAAAAATTGTCATTTTTCTGGCAGATTCTGTACACTTTAAAGAATAATCCATAACTCTCAAAATACAGCTCCAATGAT
The DNA here is from genome assembly GCA_036936925.1 of Cenchrus fungigraminus. Lineage (NCBI taxonomy): Eukaryota > Viridiplantae > Streptophyta > Magnoliopsida > Poales > Poaceae > Cenchrus > Cenchrus fungigraminus. The sequence continues at coordinate 106,970,977 of CM072774.1, read as the reverse complement.
CACGAAATTTGGTGGAGATGTGCTTTACTAAGTCATCTTGCAGCTGTAGAAATTTGAGCTTCATTTGACTTCTCAATTGCTACCAGATTTCACATCTTTTCCACTGCTACATGCTGAAAACTGCTGCATATGTGTTGACAAGATCCACTCCAAAACCGAAGCAAGCCTTATCTAATAATCATGAAATTTGCACAGCAGCTAATATCATAAGTGTAGAGCATGTATACCAAATTTCAAGCCAAAGCGAATAGATTTGATCACTCAAACATGGCTATTATCACAGCTTTCTCAGATCTGTGAAAAACAACCGCGGACAGTCCGCCCCTTGAACCGCGGACAGTCCGCCTCTATTTCTGTTATTTTTCCAGATTTTGCGAAATCAACTGCGGATGGTCTACCTCTTTCCTCGCGGACGGTCTGCCACCCCCAGACAGTCCGCCTATACAGCCGCTGACAGTCCGCTGTATCCAGAAAAACTAATCTGATAGCTGCCATTTGAGATTTTTCTTTGAGTCTCAACTTGAGTTTCTTCCTCTTGTACATTCACAATGATTCCATTGACATAACTGAGTTGATCATAACTAATTTTGATGAGTTTTGGATAAAAAATTTTCTCATCAAGATCAATATGTCCATTTGTGACCATATGTGTCTTGTGTCTTGATTGGTTTTGCATTTTTCATACCAAACTTCTTCAATAAGTCCTTCACATATTTAGATTGGCAATAAAATATATCTTCCCTCAACTTGCTTGATTTGAGGACCAAGAATTAAGTTCAAATCACCAATCTTAGACATCTCAAATTTTCTCCATCATGAGTGTAGCTTTGAGCAATTAATCTTGATTTGTTTCTCACAAAAAAAATAACATTATATCCCTTGGGCCTTCAAACCAATTCTCAAACTTGATTCTAGGTGTCATCTCATAGCAAGCAACATATGCATACATATCCAATTCAAACAACTCATATGCATTCAAATGAATTAGATCAACAAAGAGTATACGTTTGTGGCTTATGATCAAACCATAGCAAGCTTCAACTCAAGTATTTGCAAGCCTTCAAATATATCCAATAGATCACCACAACTTGATAAGTAACACTTGTATGATATAGTACTTGGACTTTACTAACTTGTCCTGGCATTGGGATGAAATTGCATTAAGCTTCAATACTTGACTCAACATATGATGATCAAAATGAATCCAATTGAGTCAAGCCTCCAATGCCATGGTACCTACACACATTCATCCACTTTTTGATGGTACCCAAACTAGTTTGGGTCCTCTCAAGTTAGGAGCAACATACTTCGGCATTGCCTTAGTATGAGTAGCGGGATGTTTTGCGATTGCAACCAATAAGGCACCATTGCCATCCTTTCTAAGCACATTATCATTAATAATTGAATTAGGCTTAGAAATGTTACCTAGGGGACATGAATGCACCATGTATCCCCTTTCCCGGCATGAGTAGCAAACTCTCCTTGATTGAGCCTTTTCTTCCTTGCTCATGTATTGCTTCTCATTGCCTTGCCTCTCATGTGTTGCTTGAGCCTTCTTCTCAAGCTTGGTAGGACACCTCGAGGCATAGTGTCCAATATCTTTGCACTTGAAGCACTTGATGTGAGCATAATCTTGCTTTTCATCTTGATGTTTGCACATAATTTTGGCACCTCGGATTTGCATTTGATGCCTTGCTTTTCCACCCCATCTTGTCTTCTTTTTCTTATTCTTCAACAAGTCACCATCATTTTGGTTTATCTTGATTTGTTCTTGGGATGTCTTCTTTTGCTCAACTTGTGTCTTTGGTTGAGGCTCTTCTAGTTTCTTTTTGGATGGGCACATAGAGGTGAGGTGACCCCAAGTGTGACACTTGAAGCACTTAATATGCTTTAGCCTTTCTTCTTCTTTCTTCAACTTGAGCTTTTCTTCATTGGGGCAGCCATTTGCAAGATGTCCCACTTCATGGCACTTGAAGCACATGAAATGAGAAAGCTTTTCTTGTTCTTGCTTCTTCATCTCCCTTTCATATCTTTTCTTACCCCATCTCTTGCCTTTGATTTTGCACTTATTGAATCCAATGCCACTCATGTCACCATAGCTTCTTTTGTTGTTCAACATGTGCTCAAAGGTGACCTTGGAGTTGTAACACCTCTCTAGCTTGTTGCTCAACATCTTCACTTGTTCATTCAGCTCATTATTCTCCTTCAAAAGGTTAGTCTCACAAGACATAGAAGAAGAACAAGCATCTATATGTGAAGAAAATAACATATCTAATAAATCATCACAAGATGTGGATACATGCTTCTTTCCTACATCACAAAGGTTAGCAACATTATGTGAATGATCATTTGATCCATGTGATGAGCTCTCACTAGTTTTAGTCTTTTCATTTGAAAGTTTCTTAGCGAGAAAAGCATGATCTTGTACTAAGTTATCATGAGCAACACTAAGTTCCTCATAAGCCATTTTTAGCTCCTCATGTGAACAAGTAATGACATAAAGTAGATGCTTTTGTTGTTCACATGTGTTCTTTAGAAAAGAGTTTTCATTTTTCAATTTCATTGTTGTAGCTTTCTCATTTTCTAAAGACATGGTCATGCTAACAAGTCTACTAACAAGCTCATCATATGAATCTACACAGTCAACCACATTAGCATTTTGTACCTTTGTGTCACCTTGTGACATGAAGCAATGTGGTGATGGGCTTGTAGTAGTATTACAATCATCATCCGACCATGAGCCATCAATTTGATCATCAAGTGTGCTTGTGGTAGATTTTTCATTTGCAACACTTGAGTCCTCATCATCATCAATCTTGTCAAGTGAACTTGTTGTCATTTGATCATCAACGTCATCAACATCACTTGACCTTGAAGTGGAGCAATCTTCCACAATCACCAAGTTGTGGTCATGCTCAACATCCTCATGTGCCTCTTCCTTGGGATCATCATAATCATCAAAGATCTCCCCATATTTCTCATTGAGATAAACCCATATCTCATGAGCGCTTGTCATATCCATGATCTCACCAAATATGCAATCATTCAAAGATCTATACGTGATGTTAGTAGCTTGGCAATTGAGATGTAGGCATTTCTCTTGTGCTTGAGTTGTATTATTTTCATCAATATCATGAGAAAAGCCCACATCTACAATCCACCACATTTGAGGGCAAATGAACTTAAAATTGCACATCATCCAATTTTTCCACTGTGCAAAGTGTGTGCCATCAAAAATGTGTGGACACTCAACATCAAACCCGTAGTTCGCCATCCTCTCGGGTCGGTAAAGACCACAAATGAGAGACCTCGGCTCTGATACTACTTGTAGGATCGAGATGGCGGACTAGAGGGGGCGGGGTGAATAGTCCTTTCTAAAAACTTAACACATTGGCTAACCGAAACAAATGCGGAATTAAACTTATCGGTCTAGCCAAGACTACACCCCTCTATCTATGTTCACTAGCACCTTATAAAAGATCCTAAACAAGCAAATAAGGTGTCGGCCTAGCACAAGCTCACCTAATCAATTCTAGGAGCAAGGTCACACAAACCTATGCCACTAGTACTATAAGCACCGGGGAGCTCCTACACAACTAGTTAGCAAAAGCACAAAGCCTACCTAAGCTCACTAGATGCACAATGGACAAGACTACACAAGTCTAATCCAAAGGCTCAATTTACTTAGCTACACAAACTAAGCAAAGAGACTAATTTAGCTACACAAGCCAATTAGTCACAAGATCACTACTGCTAGCTACACAAGCAAGAAGGCAACTAGGTAGCTACACAAGCTTCTAATTACAAGAGCGACAACACAAGATATATATACAAAAGTAAAGAGCTTGTGTATGTAAAGAGCAAACCACCGAGAAGATGAAGACAAGGTTGACACGGTGGTTTTTATCCCGAGGTTCACTTGTTTGCCACCAAGCTAGTCCGCGTTGTGTCGACCGACACCTCGATGGTTCTTGGGCAAGGCTCTCAAGCCGCTGGCCTCTCCGGGCACACCAAGACACCACTCGCAAGTGTGGTAACTCAATGACACGCTCTACTAGAGTTGCTCTTCGCGATCCCCGCGGGGTGAGCACCATCCCCCTCACAATGCCTTCTCCGGAGCACCGCACAATCTCCTTGCGGGCTTTGACGGAGCCACAAGCCACCAAGCCGTCTAGGAGGTGGCAACCTCCAAGAGTAACAAGCACACCGACTTGCAACACGAACACCTAGTGCCACTCGATGCAATCTCTCAAAGCAATGCACTAGACTCGCACTCACTCGCAATCGATTCGCAATCTCGCAAGCACAAGTGAGTTAGAGGGCTCCCAAGCCAAGCACTACCAACGGCAACACATCCACAAGGTGCTCAACCTTCCAAATGGCCGGCCACCCCTTCTATATATAGAGGGAGTGGAGAAACTAGCCGTTACAAGCAATCAGCCCGAAATGCTGTGGTTTGGCGGACTGTCCGCCCTTACAGGTCCGGACGGTCCGCCGTAGAGCCCCAACGGCTATATTTTCAAAGAACGCGCTCCGAATATGACCGTTACAGAGGTAGCGGACTGTCCACCTCACAAAGCCCGGACGGTCCACCTCTTTAGGATTCCAACGAAAAACCTCGCGCCGAAAAACCTTTCCAATGGCAGACTGTCCGCCATCTAAAAGATGTCGAGAACGCCCTAAAACGGGACTGTGTAAACGGTCCGCCAAAACCGTCCGCCCTTATAAAAGTTAGCTTGCGGATGGTCCGCCTCCCGGGGGCGGACTGTCCGCCACCAGCGGACTGTCTACCCTTTTAGAGGCGGACGGTCCGCCGGACCACTTTCAGCACAACCGCGGCTCAGTAAAACGGCCATAACTTTGAGCTCCGATGTCCGAATTAGGTGATCTTGGACTCTATGGAAAGCTCGTTCAGAGGAGCATCCATCCCAACTGAAATCTTGACCCAAAACACTTTGGATCAAAGCAGATTTGCAAACCAAGATCCACCTCAAACCATAACCAACAACCATTTCTTCAACTCCTTTGCAAATGTGCCAACTCCACAAGTGTACCACCTTATGTGTGAGTGAGTTAGCATTTTCACAAACATTTTTCAAAGGGTTTTTCACTCTCTTCACCACGCCACTCGATCCTAGCAACATTGCAATGTTAGATCGCTCAAGTGGCACTAGATGACCGATATGCAAACAAGTTTGCCCCTCTTGATAGTACGGCCATCTATCCTAAACCCGGTCATAAACTTCTCTACTGACCTATGACCGGTTAAATGAAATGCCTAATGGTTATACCTTTGCCTTGCGCATTCCATTCCATCTTCTCCAATGTTGATGCAACACATGCACCAACATCATCTCAAATGATATGATCCACTTCATATCATCATGCGACGTATTGGTTCATTGATCTTGACTTCACTTGCTCTTCACCGTTGCATCGGTCCACAACGCCAAGTCTTTGCTCAAGCATCCCGCCATGCGGTCCAGCGCTTAGCCTCTGACTTGCCCTTCACACTTGCAACCGATCCATCAAGCCAAGTCTTGTCTTGATCTTCTCCACCTAGTCATATGACTCCATGTCATATCTCATATGCAATGAGCTCCTTCATCACATAATTATATGTGGACTAATCACCTGTGTATTTCACTTAAACACATATTAGTCCACCTAAGTTGTCACTCAATTACCAAAACCAAACAAGGACCTTCAATCTCCCCCTTTTTGGTAATTGATGACAACTCTACAAAGATATTTAAATTAATTTTCTTTGGACTTTATGCTCCTTATCCAACATTTTAGCTCTATGTTAGAATTTGGATAAGCACCATAAAATCCGACTTGGTAGTGATAACTCCCCCTACATATGCACAAATATGACATTTTTGGGAGTGTTAACACTACTAACTGATGCTAAGGTGTATAGGATAAACCTTTGTAGTGTGATACCAATTAAAGTTGCACATTGAAGTCCATCCTTAGCACCATGGTAACTAGACATACATCAAAAACTCAAGATACCACATGAGATCAACATTATAAGCATAAAAGCTCTTGAATCACTTGAAGCATAAATATGTCTAGCTACAACCTACGTATGCTAGTTATCATATCATCATTCATATCTTATAACTAGCATACACCACACAAGCATGCATATAAAGGTTTATGCAATATGCAAGCAAGCACATGAATATGCACATATCAAATGCAATCAATCAAGTTCGTAAGCTTGCTCCCCCTACTTGTGTGCTTCTCTTTGTCCAAGAATTGTGATCCTTTTTCTCACTCTTGATTATGTCCCATGTCCATACTAACACTTTCTGATCCCCCTTTGTCACCACATATCCAAAGACAAAGTCAATTTCATATCTTTGTTCATCTCTCCCCCTTTGTCATCAATAACCATAAAAGGTATGCCTCTTTTGATACAAAGGATGGTACTAGCGTGGTAGAGGATTGATTCTTGAATCTTTATTTTTGATGGACACCACCATATGTTGGAATGACATCACTTTTAACTATCACATGTGGAAGCATGAAGACCACCTTGAAATGCCACATGTAGGTTACTTGTAGGATCCTTGACCTTGATACCATGTAGTGGGGCTCCTCCCCCTATGTCAAAGCATATGTCAACCAAATGTTCTCCAAGCCTCCCACCTCCACATCAAAAACGAGAACGATAGTGAGCAAACGACTCAACATTGGGGTTAGCACAAAATGAGTCAAACCAGTGTCGAGCCATCTGCTCAAAAGTGGGGTTAGCAAAATCCATCCTATCACGCCTGCCAAAGCTACGACCACCACGGGGAACCTGCTCACGTCTCTCAGGAGTACGAGCACCATGAAAGGGAAAACGTGGTTCGTAACTCCTTTGTGGCTCGAAACTGCGATCGTTTCTTCCGAACTCGTATCGACCACGAGGAGGAGAACGTCCAGCACCTCGACCAAACTCAACACGCCTGCCACCTCTCTGAGGTGCACCACGCTCAACACCCACACCACTATCACCCCAAGCAGGAACTGAACGCACCACAGCCTCACCTCTCGGCAATGGCATATGAGGCTCAGGTACACCATGAGACGGGTGGTACCTGTCCTTGTTTGCCCTCTCCTTGGCCAACCTCTCCTCTTTCCTCTTCCTAAAGCAGAACTCCTCTGTATGACCATCCCTTCCACAATGCTTGCAATGGAAGCGGACTGGCCTTGGGATAGGCTGTGGCTGAGGCTTCTCACTCAAGTTCTCTCCCTTCTTTCCCTCAAAGACATTCCCCTTGTCACTCATGAAGACTATGGGTTTCTGGAAGTTTTCTGTCTTAGGAGGGAAAACTGGTGGAGCTGGGGTGGTATCGATCTTGTTCAGGAGATGGTTCGGTTTGGGGGCAAATTTGTTCTTGTGGAAGGTTTGGGGTGGAAGCTGGATGTCACCTACCCTCTCACTCTCTCCACTTGTCTCTCCCACTTTCTTGGCACCCAAACCCTCACCATCAGCACGCTTATACGCTGCAATCATGATGCCTAGCTGAGGCTCATGACCAGACAACCAACCCATCATTTTTCTCAACTCATCATTCTCATCCTGCAGACGATCCACATAGTGTGCAAGCTCTATATTCTGAACAGCATTCACTTCACAAGTTGAACAAGAAGTAGCAATGGGTGATTTCAAAGCAGCCTGAAGAGAAACTATCCGATCAGGTGATTCACTCAATTTTGCAGGTAAAACAGGGCAGGAAGCACATGTACCTAGCAATGAAGACCTAGACTTCAACTCATCCAATTCAGTCCTAACCGCATCTAGTTCCTCAAGCTTGGAGGCAAGTTTCTCTTTCAGCACATTCAAATCAGCAAGAAAAGCATCACAATCATTGCATTCAGCACCATCAGAAACAACAGGAGCAAGTTTCAGCGCATCTATCTCAAGCTTTGCATCTAGGTTCTTAGATTCTAACTCAGCAACCTTTTCCCTAGCATCATCAAACAAAGCCCTAAGCTCTCTCCTAAGTTTCTTGGCCTCTCTAAGCATGCTATCATGGTTCTCAAGCAAGGCTACCAAATCAGCATTTTCTTGACGCAAGGAGATGAGTTCATGGGTTACCTCATCTTCAGATTCTGAGTCCGAGTCGTCCTTCTTGTTGTCGGCGTTGTGAGCCATGCCGCAGAACTCACGCGTGTAGCAGGTCAAGCCGTTGAAGTTCTTGGAGACGTGCTTCTTGCCCTTGCGCCTGTCGTCGTCGTCGTCGCTTGAACTTGCGCATGACGTGGAGTAGTTCGAGCTTGATGTGTCGACGTCGCTCGCACCCACCATGGCTCGACCCTTCTTCTTCTTGTAGAAGTCCCCGCCCTTCCTTGACCTCCGCTCGTCCTTCCTCTTGGACTTGTACTCATGCCTCGAGCGGTGCTTGTTCTCGGTCTTGGAGCGGTGCTTGTAGTTGTTCTTGGAATCGACCTCTTGCGGGCACTCGGCGATGAAGTGACCCGGCTTGCCGCACTGGTAGCATGTCTTCGGGCCACCTCTTGTGTTCATGCGGTTCATGTGCATCCTCTCGAACCTCCGAGTCAGCCACGCCAGCTCTTCCTCTCCAAGCTCATCAAACTCCTCATCTGGCAAAGACATGAAAGAAGACATGGAGAACATCCTGGAGGATGGGTTAGCGTTAGTCTTTGAGCCAAAGCCGGAGACCAAAGCGAGACTATGAGGATCAGTCGAGCTTTCGGTCTTGCCCCTCAAACCACGATCAACTTCAGAGGATTTCAGCTTGGAAAACAAATCATTCACAGTCAGGGTCTCATAGCCTGCAGACTCCTGAATGGCCTCGACCTTTGCACCCCACACTGATGTATCAAGTGCGTGCAGTAGCTTGACAGCTCTGTCATGATCGGTATACGGTAGTACGGTCACATTGGCCCTCATGTTGTTCACTATGGTAGTGAAGCGGTGGAACATCTTGTCGATTGCCTCACCGGGGAGATGAGTGAAATTCTCATACTCTCTCCGGTAGGTAACGAACAAACGAGCCTGAACTTGGTTGTTCCCAACATGAGCAATCTTCAACTTACTCCAAATCTGACAAGCCAGCTCCTCTCCATACACCCGATCGAATTCGGTTGGACAGAGAGCGCGAAACAAGTAATCAACTGCCTTGTTGTTGGCATCAAACATGTCTCGCGAGCCGGGCAAAAGAAAAGTCTCAGGAATAGCATAGTTGACATCAACTGTCACATCCCAAAGAAGTTGGCCCTTGCCACGAAGAAAGGCGGCCATGCGCTTCTCCCACATGCATGTTGTAGTTCGAACCATCAAAGTGCGGAGGACCCGAACCCCGATCTTGGTACGCCATCTTTGGATCTTAGATCGGTTAGGACTCAAGAAGATCCGTAACCGGCTCTGATACCAATTGAAGGACCGGATTGGTGACCAGAGAGGGGGGGAGTGAATGGGAGCCGATAAAAAATTCTTCTCCAATGAGATGAACTTGGCCTATGTCCCAAACTCCCTTTCAAAGAGTTCTACACAAACTTGCCAAGGTTACGTAGTCACAACGGACCTACTAACCTTAGGAACAAGTCTAGAACAACTAGAACACACCCCGGAAACAGACACAGAACAAATCAGGCATCCACCGGATGATCCACCGGATGATCCGGCTCTCACCGGATGATAGACAGTGATTTCTGGATGATCCACCGGATGACCTACCGGATGATCCGGGTACCGGATGATCCGGCGTTATACCGGATGATCCGATGAACAGGAAAATCAGCACAGAAAACAGCCCGCGGGTCAACTCCAAATTTCCAAACAACGCATCTCCCAAACCGTCCAACGGATTGAGCTGAAATTTTGGGTAGATAAGAAGCGTCCCAAGAGGATGCTATGCCCCAAAACTCATGAACTCAAACCACTCCAATCAACGGGAATCGTAGATCACATGCTCTCCAACCAAGAACTAGGGTTCATCACGAGTTCATCAAATTGAGAGCGATTCGTGGTGTTTCGGAGGGAGAGATCACCAAGCAAAGAGTCACAAGGTACTCATATGTGATTCCCTCAAAGAAATCCCCCCCAAATCCCTCTCAAATCCCGGGAACAAGAAATCCACGAAAAAGACACAAAAATGCACTCGGGAATGAATAGAAGGAGATAGATTAATTCATCACAAATCCATACAACCGAAGGAATGCTTCATACAAACCATGGCTAGCAACCTCCCTTCATCCAACCCCTACAAGATCGACGATATGCGCTAGCTAGCCTATGGAAAAAATGAAGTCCAGAGCGAGAGAAAAGCCAGAGAGAGTTCTCATCCCCTCCACCTCCCCTATTTATATTTTTGGGACGGCAGAGGGCCGAAAGTCCAAACTACCCCTACTGCTTAAACATAAGATACATGGCCGCGAAGGGCACAAACGTAAAGTCACATATAACTCCATCGGACAGACACCCTCGCACCGCACCTCACGTAGCCCCGATGCAAGCCTTGCGATCGCGCCGCGTGTCCTCCGCCTCGAAGCTTCCCGACACGCCTGGATCCCCGTCTCCATCGCGTTGGGCCTTCAGGCTCGGTTTTGAGGCCCAAACCGAGAAACCCTCCTCCGATGGTTTTGTGGCCAAACCACCAAACCCCGCGTGCGGACTTCGGTTGTGAGCCGCTACCCCGCACCGGCTCCTCGACTCGACTTCGTCTTGCTGTTCTTGCCACCATGCGGTCCGCACTTGATCTTGTTGGCCACCGGGTCCCTCGAACCAAGCCTACTCGTCCTTTCCGCTCCTGAGAGGTCACCCAGACTCGGACTCGTCGCGCTTGTTCTTCACCTGCACCACACACAAATCAAGCCGCAACCTGCACCTGCAATACTTAGCCAAGAGTCAGTCCACACAACGTTGTCAATCACTCATCACACCATGAAGCGACCCTCCACTGGTCCTCGGACGCACACAGGTCCTCAATCTCCCCCTTGATGAGTGTATTGACAACACACATGGTAACAAATATATGGTAAAAAGAGAAAAAGAAAATAGACTACCAAAAATCACCCAAGTGACCAAAAACCAACCAAAGACCAAAATGGTCACTCAAGTGAGAACGTCTCGGTCCCCTAAGACAAGGGCAACGGCTCGACACAACCGAGACAAAACTCGTCACCAAGCTTGATACCAATTCAGAATTTCAAAAACAAAAACTTGATATCAACTCTAAGCTCTACACCAAAAATGCCAAACCATCCACCAAAACTCCCCCTACACAAGTGCTAGCTCCCCCTGAACAAAAGCCACCAAAATTCAACAAAGATGATGCCACCAACACCAAATTCTCCCCACAACTTCTCAAAAACAGCAACAATTTCTCCCCCTTGTTGGCAATGCATACATCAAGGCACAATATGAGACAAAATTCATCTATGAGCTTCTCAGATATACAAAAATCACCACAACTTACCATATATGAGATAGAAAGCAAGCAAGACATTTCATAGCTTAGCACAAGCATAGCACAACATGGTGACAAAGCTATATACACATGAGACAAAACTAGAATCATATATGAACAATTTTGACAAAATATCCTTCTCATGAGCAAAATCCTATGCATGAACAAAACATACCACAACTGATATACATCATCCAAACTTCATGCTAGGACACACATTCCTATTACAAGATCGTTACAAACACCCACAAGCTATCCCATGTCATGTCAAAGCCACCGAGCCATGTGCCTACTTCTTAAAATGAGACTTCTCATGGTAGGCAACATGCAACGGTTTGGGCACCCATGATACAAAATTTAAAGCATACATGACATGGATCATATGAGAGCAAGACTTTCAACCACAAGCATTTCATTTTCAGATTTGCATAGAAATGGTACATGAAAAGCCTTTGCGGCTAAAAGAAGCTTATGCTCCCCCACAAGGTAAAATATGGGCTAAACATTTGCAATGATAATGGGACTACTCCCCCATGAGACAGAAACATGCATCCAGGCACGAATTAAGCATGACATAAACCAGCATAGCATATTCCGAGTATACAAAAGATTCTACCCACAAGAAAGGATCCATTCTAGCATTTTTCAAAAACATAGCCATGTCAACATGCACATATAGCAATAACACCAAGAGCTAGCTATCCATCACAAGATATATCATACATGCTCAAAAGCTCACATCTAGCACATCATGGTCATCAATGCATATAAGAGAAGCTCTAGGTGAAAAAGAGTCTAAGATACAAAGATGCCTATACACATGATACAAAAACAAGGAAAAGCACAAGTATCATACATATAATACACATGGAGCTCAAAACCAACTCATGTGAGCATACAAACACCAAGCTCACCCCGTAAGCGAGAAAAGGTAGCTTGGTACAAAGGTTTGGTGAAAATGTCAGCTAGCTGGTTTTGGGTGGAAACATGAATCAAGCTGATTTTTCCCTTCTCCACATTGTCTCTCAAGAAGTGGTACCTCACCTCTATGTGCTTGGTTCTAGAATGGAGAACTGGGTTCTTGGCAACACTTATGGCGCTGGTGCTATCACAATATAGTGGAATCTGGGCACTCTCCTCACCAAAGTCACTCATAGTGTATGTGATCCAAAGCAGCTGGGAGCAACAGCTAGCAGCAGCAACATACTCAGCTTCTGTGGTTGACTGGGCTACGCTAGACTGCTTGCGGGATGGCCAAGACACCAAAGAAGAACCAACGAATTGACACGTACTAGAAGTGGACTTACGATCCAACCGACACCCAGCAAAGTCAGCATCAGAAAACCCAAGGAGACTGAGTGTCGAGGACGCCGAGTACCACAAGCCAAAGTCAGGGGTGTAGTTCAAGTACCTGAATATCCGCTTGACAGCTTGCCGATGTGAAGTCCTCGGAGAAGGCTGAAAACGAGCGCACAGACACACACTGAACTGTATGTCCGGCCTCGTCGCCGTCAAGTAGAGGAGGGAGCCGATCATGCTCCTGTACTCCTTCTGGTCCACGGGCTCACCTTCTTCATCCGCGTCCAGGGCTGTAGTCGTACTCATCGGCGTCGCCATCGGCTTGGAGTCGTTCATCTTGAACTTCTTGACGATGTCCTTGGTGTACTTCGCTTGATGCACAAATGTCCCGTCCTTGCACTACTTGATCTGAAGGCTGAGGAAGAACTGCAGCTCACCCATCATCGACATTTCAAACTCCCTGCTCATATCCTCTGCAAATCTGGCAACCAAAGCATGAGAAGAACCACCAAAGATAATATCATCCACGTAAATCTGAACAATCAGGATATCATCACCATGCCTGAGGAGAAACAAGGTTTGATCAACATTACCCATCACAAACCCCTTGCTAAAAAGAAAACTCCTCAACCTACCATACCACGCTCTGGGTGCTTGCTTAAGGCCATAGAGAGCTTTTCTAAGTTTGAACACATGGTGGGGAAACTTTTGACTCTCAAAACTCGAGGGTTGCCTTACAAAAACTTCTTCCTCTAGAAACCCATTCAGGAACGCACTCTTCACATCCATTTGGTACAACTTGAACCCTTTAGCAACAGCAAATGCTAGAAGGATCCGAATTGCCTCCAAACGGGCCACCGGAGCAAAGGTTTCCTCATAATCTATCCCCTCTTTCTGGCTAAACCCCTGAGCAACCAACCTCGCCTTGTTTCTCACCACCTCACCATTTTCTCCCTCTTTGTTTTTCCACACCCACTTGGTACCTATAGTTTTGCAAAACTATGGAGGCTCAACCAACTCCCACACCTGGTTTCTCTCAAAGTTCTCCAACTCCTCATGCATGGTATTGACCCAATTCGAATCAGAAAGAGCGTGTTCAATATCTTTGGGTTCAAAAGAGGCAACAAAAGCAGAATGGGCAAAGTGACAAGTGTTGTATGACCTGGACCATGTAGTACGAACATTCATGTCACCTATGATGGAAGAAGGTGGGTGATCCTTCTGAACCTGTCGAGGTGCCTCGCGCCTGGAGACGACCTCCCCCTCAGCAGCAGCTTCCACTCGAACTCCACAAGTCATTGTAGGAGTAGGAGATGGACCATCCTCGAGCGTCATCGTCGTAGTAGAAGTAGAGGGTACTCGATCTCCAGCAGGTGCATCACCACCATCTTCATCATCCTCTTGCTCATCCACCTCTTGCTCAAAGATCTCTTGCCAAAATTCATCATCACCTGCACATTCAAAGACCAAAGAGCTACGTGGCTGTGTCTCATCGAAGGTTACCTCGCAAGTCTCCACAATTTGGTTAGTTTCAAGATTGAGCACACGATATGCCCGAGAATGAGTAGCATAACCAAAGAAAATTTCATCGACAGACTGAGCCTCAAATTTATCAAGATGCTTGCCCTTTTTCAGAATGAAAGACTTGCAGCCAAAGACATGAAAATGACTCACTTTGGGCAAACGACCATGCATCAACTGATAGCAAGTTTTCTTCTTGAAAGCACGAAGGAAAATCCGGTTGGACACATAGCATGCGGTGTTCACCGCCTCAGCCCAATATTTCCTAGGAGTCCTATGCTCATCAAGCATTGTCCTAGCCATCTCACAAAGCATCCGGTTTTTCCTTTCCACAACACCATTCTGAGGAGGAGTGTAAGGGGAAGAAAACTGATGCTCAAGACCAAGATCACCACAAAAGGTTTCAAAATGAGAGTTCTTAAATTCCGAGCCATTGTCACTGCGTATAGCTCTAATGGCATCACCATGTCTCTCATTCTTCAACCTCAAGATTAAGTCTCGAACAAAACCAAATGTTTCACCCTTATCCTCCAAGAAGAACACCCAAGTGTATCGAGAGAAATCGTCCACAACAACAAGAACATAGCACTTCCCACCCACTGAGCGAACGCGAGCTGGACCAACCAAATCCATATGCAACAGCTCCCCGGGACGCTCGGTCATGACACCGGTCAAGGGTGGATGGGAAGACGCAACCATCTTGGCATGCCTACATGGAGAGCACACCAAATCCTTCTCAAAACGCAACTTGGGCAATCCTCAGATGAGATTGAGACCACTCAAGCCGGAAAGCAAATCAAAGCTCAAGTGTCCCAAACGCCTATGCCACTTCCACAACTCACGAGAAGGACCGGCCATCAAACATCTAGGAGGACCAAACGACTGAGAGAAATCAGCACGGAAGACTTGACCCTCGGGGATGATCGTACAGACAAGATCGCCTCGAGAATCAAGAATCCTGGAACAACCCAACTTGAAACGAACCTCAAAACCCTCATCAAGCAACTGAGAAACCGAGAGCAAATTATAGCCAAGTGACTTGACAAGAGCAACACGCTTCAAAGTGACCTTGCTACTCACCTTGACCACACCTTCAGAAAGCACTCGTCCACGTCCATTATCCCCGAAAGTGATGTAGACCTTCTCCATCACCGTGGTGAGGCTGGAGAACCACCCCCGATCTCCGGTCATGTGCTGCGAACAACTGGAGTCGATCAACCAAATGTTCTCCAAGCCTCCCACCTGCACATCAAAAACGAGAACGATAGTGAGCAAACGACTCAACACTAGGGTTAGCACAAAACGAGTCAAACCAGTGTCGAGCCATCTGCTCAAAAGTGGGGTTAGCAAAATCCATCCTATCACACCTGCCAAAGCTACGACCACCACGGGGAACCTGCTCATGTCTCTCAGGAGTACGAGCACCACGAAAGGTAAAATGTGGTCCGTAACTCCTCTGTGGCTCAAAACTATGATCGTTTCTCCCGAACTCGTATCGACCACGAGGAGGAGAACGTCCAGCACCTCGACCAAACTCAACACGCCTGCCACCTCTCTGAGGTGCACCACTCTCAACACCCACACCTCTATCACCCCAAGCAAGAACTGAATGCACCACAGCCTCACCTCTCGGCAATGGCATACAAGGCTCAGGTACACCATGAGACGGGTGGTACCTGTCCTTGTTTGCCCTCTACTTGGCCAACCTCTCCTCTTTCCTCTTCCTAAAGCAGAACTCTTCTGTATGACCATCCCTTCCACAATGCTTGCAATGGCAGCGGACTGGCCTTGGGATAGGCTGTGGCTGAGGCTTCTCACTCAAGTTCTCTCCCTTCTTTCCCTCAAAGACATTCCCCTTGTCACTCATGAAGACTATGGGTTTCTGGAAGTTTTCTGTCTTGGGAGGGAAAACTGGTGGAGCTGGGGTGGTATCGATCTTGTTCAGGAGATGGTTCGGTTTGGGGGCAAATTTGTTCTTGTGGAAGGTTTCGGGTGGAAGCTGGATGTCACCTACCCTCTCACTCTCTCCACTTGTCTCACCCACTTTCTTGGCACCCAAACCCTCACAATCAGCACCCTTATACGCTGCAATCATGATGCCTAGCTGAGGCTCATGACTAGACAACCAACCCATCATTTTTCTCAACTCATCATTCTCATCCTGCAGACGATCCACATAGTGTGCAAGCTCTATATTCTGAACAGCATTCACTTCACAAGTTGAACAAGAAGTAGCAATGGGTGATTTCAAAGCAGCCTCAAGAGAAACTATCCGATCATGTGATTCACTCAATTTTGCATGTAAAACAGGGCAGGAAGCACATGCACCTAGCAATGAAGACCTAGACTTCAACTCATCCAATTCAGACCTAACCGCATCTAGTTCCTCAAGCTTGGAGGCATGTTTCTCTTTCAGCACATTCAAATCAGCAAGAAAAGCATCACAATCATTGCATTCAGCACCATCAGAAACAACAGGAGCAAGTTTCAGCGCATCTATCTCAAGCTTTGCATCTAGGTTCTTAGATTCTAACTCAGCAACCTTTTCCCTAGCATCATCAAGCAAAGCCCTAAGCTCTCTCCTAAGTTTCTTGGCCTCTCTAAGCATGCTATCACGGTTCTCAAGCAATGCTACCAAATCAGCATTTTCTTGACGCAAGGAGACGAGTTCATGGGTTACCTCATCTTCGGATTCCGAGTCAGAGTCGTCCTTCTTGTCGTCGGCGTTGTGAGCCATGCCGCAGAACTCACGTGTGTAGCAGCTCAAGCCGTTGAAGTTCTTGGAGATGTGCTTCTTGCCCTTGCGCTTGTCATCGTCATCGTCGCTTGAACTTGCGCATGACGTGGAGTAGTTCGAGCTTGATGTGTCGACATCGCTCGCACCCACCATGCCTCGACCCTTGTTCTTCTTGTAGAAGTCCCCGCCCTTCCTTGACCTCCACTCGTCCTTCCTCTTGGACTTGTACTCATGCCTCGAGCGGTGCTTGTTCTCGGTCTTGGAGCGGTGCTTGTAGTTGTTCTTGGGGTCGACCTCTTGCGGGCACTCGGCGATGAAGTGACCCGGCTTGCCGCACCGGTAGCATGTCTTCGGGCCACCTCTTGTGTTCATGCGGTTCATGTGCATCCTCTCGAACCTCCGAGTCAGCAACGCCAGCTCTTCCTCTCCAAGCTCATCAAACTCCTCATCTGGCAAAGACATGAAAGAAGACATGGAGAACATCCTAGAGGATGGGTTAGCGTTAGTCTTTGAGCCAAAGCCGGAGACCAAAGCGAGACTATGAGGATCAGTTGAGCTTTCGGTCTTGCCCCTCAAACCACGATCAACTTCAGAGGATTTCAGTTTGGAAAACAAATCATTCACAGTCAGGGTCTCATAGCCTGCAGACTCCTGAATGGCCTCGACCTTTGGACCCCACACCGATGTATCAAGTGCATGCAGTAGCTTGATAGCTCTGTCATGATCGGTATACGGGAGTACGGTCACATTGGCCCTCATGTTGTTCACTATTATAGTGAAGCGGTGGAACATCTTGTCGATTGCCTCACCGGGGAGATGAGTGAAATTCTCATACTCTCTCGGGTAGGTAGCGAACAAACGAGCCTGAACTTGGCTGTTCCCAGCATGAGCAATCTTCAACTTACTCCAAATCTGACAAGCCAGCTCCTCTCCATACACCCGATCGAATTCGGTTGGACAGAGAGCGCGAAACAAGTAATCAACTGCCTTGTTGTCGGCATCAAACATGTCTCGTGAGCCGGGCAAAAGAAAAGTCTCAGGAATAGCATAGTTGACATCAATTGTCACATCCCAAAGAAGTTGACCCTTGCCACGAAGAAAGGCGGCCATGCACTTCTACCACATGTTGTAGTTCGAACCATCAAAGTGCGGAGGACCCGAACCCCGATCTTGGTACGCCATCTTTGGATCTTAGATCGGTTAGGACTCAAGAAGATCCATAACTGGCTCTGATACCAATTGAAGGACCGGATTGGCGACCAGAGAGGGGGGAGTGAACGGGAGCCGATAAAAAATTCTTCTCCAATGAGATGAACTCGGCCTATGTCCCAAACTCCCTTTCAAAGAGTTCTACGCAAACTTGCCAAGGTTACGTAGTCACAACAGACCTACTAACCCTAGGAACAAGTCTAGAACAACTAGAACACACCACGGAAGCAAACACAGAACAAATCAATCATCCACCGGATGATCTGGCTCTCACCGGATGATAGATAGTGATTTCCGGATGATCCACCGGATGACCCACCAGATGATCCGGCGTTATACCGGATGATCCGATGAACAGGAAAATCAGCACAGAAAACAGCCCGCGGGTCAACTCCAAATTTCCAAACAACGCATCTCCCAAACCGTCCAACGGATTGAGCTGAAATTTTGGGTAGATAAGAAGCGTCCCAAGAGGATGCTATGCCCAAAAACTCATGAACTCAAACCACTCCAATCAACAGGAATCGTAGATCACGTGCTCTCCAACCAAGAACTAGGGTTCATCACGAGTTCATCAAATTGAGAGCGATTCGGGGTGTTTCGGAGGGAGAGATCACCAAGCAACGAGTCACGAGGTACTCATATGTGATTCCCTCAAAGAAATCCCCCCCAAATCCCTCTCAAATCCCGGGAACAAGAAATCCACGAAAAAGACACAAAAATGCACTTGTGAATGAATAGAAGGAAATAGATTAATTCATCACAAATCCATACAACCGAAGGAATGCTTCATACAAACCATGGCTAGCAACCTCCCTTCATCCAACCCCTACAAGATCGACGATATGCGCTAGCTAGCCTATGGAAGAAATGAAGTCCAGAGAGAGAGAAAAGCCAGAGAGAGTTCTCATCCCCTCGACCTCCCCTATTTATATTTTTGGGACGGCAGAGGGCCGAAAGTCCAAACTACCCCTACTGCTTAAACTTAAGATACATGGCCACGAAGGGCACAAACGTAAAGTCGCATATAACTCCATCGGACGGACACCCCCGCACCGCACCTCGCGTAGCCCCGACGCAAGCCTTGCGATCGCGCCACGTGTCCTCCGTCTCGAAGCTTCCCGACGCGCCTGGATCCCCGTCTCCATCGCGTTGGGCCTTCGGGCTCGATTTTGAGGCCCAAACCGAGAAACCCTCCTCCGATGGTTTTGTGGCCAAACCACCAAACCCCGCGTGCGGAGTTCGGTTGTGAGCCGCTACCCCGCACCGACTCCTCGACTCGACTTCGTCTTGCTGTTCTTGCCACCATGCGGTCCGCACTTGATCTTGTTGGCCACCGGGTCCCTCGAACCAAGCCTACTCGTCCTCTCCGCTCCTGGGAGGTCACCCAGACTCGAACTCTTTGCGCTTGTTCTTCACCTGCACCACACACAAATCAAGCCGCAACCTGCACCTGCAATACTTAGCCAAGAGTCAGTCCACACAACATTGTCAATCACTCATCACACTAGGAAGCGACCCTCCACTGGTCCTCGGACGCACACAGGTCCTCAGAAGGTCAAGTTCAAACTTGGTAAGAAGTCAAAAGGTGGTGTTGATGATAATTCGAAAGGGGGACGGAAGGAGGCTGAAACTACAGAGAACGTTGACGTGCCTTTTAAGAAGATGTCTATCTTCTTTAAGTATTTGCCATACTGGAAAGAGTTGGCAGTGCGACATGCCATTGATGGGATGCATCTTCAGAAGAATGTGTTTGATAACACCATGGGATTCTTACGCTTAACGGGCAAGGTAAAGGACGGATTGAAGTCACGTAAGGATCTTGTTGACCTAAAAATCAGGCCAGAGCTCCACTCGCAAGAACTTCCTAATGGTAAATAATACCTTCCCCCGGCTAGCTACAACTTAACACAAGCTGAGAGATTGGCTATGTGCAAGTGCTTCCGTGGGCTGAAAGTGCCTACCGGATTCTCATCCAACATCCGATCACTAGTCTCGTTGAAGGACATGACGCTTACTGGTTATAACTCTCATGATTGCCATGTTATGATCACTGTTTTTCTCGCGATTGGTATCCGAGCTATCAAACCAGTATTCCTTAAGATGGTTATCATAAGGATGTGCTACTTTTTCAACGTGATTTCACAGAAAGTGGTCGATTGTGTAGAGTTAGCGAGACTTCAACTTTTTATGGCTGAAACTCAGGCGCAACTCGAGATGTGCTTCCCTCCGTCCTTTTTTAATATAATGGAACATCTAATGATCCACATGGTCGAGCAAATTACTGAACTAGGACCTATGCACTTCCATGAGATGTTGATGTACGAACGATTCATGTCCATTCTCAATGGATACATGAAAAACAAGACATTCCCAGAGGGCAGTATGATCGAGAGCTACCATACAGAAGAGAGTATTGATTGTTGCATAGATTACATAAAAGATAAGAGAGCGGTCGGTTTACTAGAATCTGGACACGAGGGCAGATTGTCCGGCAGAGGTACCATTGGAAGGAAAAGATTCATTGACGAGGACAACCAACAACTGGAGAAAGCACATTGTAGTGTTCTACAACAACTTGCAATAGTAGAGCTATTCATCGTGCAACACCTAATGGAGATTAGTGAACAAAATAATCTCAGATCTGAGGATTGGGTCATCAAAGAGCAAAAGCGTTGTTTCCCATCATGGTTAAAGGCCCATGGGCATCTATTTGAAGGAAATTCCACAGAAGATGCAATAATGACTAGGTTGGCGTCAGGTCCATCAAGCAATGTCACCTCATGGCAAGCATATGAAATTAATGGGTACACCTTTTATACCAAGGAAAAAGACAACAAGAGTGTCACTTATCAAAACAGTGGTGTTCGCATTGATGCGATTGATACATCTGGAATAACATCACATACTACGGTTTCATAGAGGAAATATGGGAACTTGACTATGGAGAGAATATCCGGATCCCCGTGTTTCGGTGCCAATGGGTGAAACATCCGAATGGTGTTACAGATGACTATTATGGATTCACACTTGTACACCTTGCCAATGTTGGTTACAAAGATGACCCATGGGTACTCGTCGAGTGTGTTGCACAGGTGTTCTACATATCTGATCCTATGAATGTAAAAAAACACATTGTTGTCTCTGGAAAACAAAGAATTCTTGGAGTTGAAGGTGTAGTTGACGTTGAGGATTACAATCAGTATGAGGAATTAGAATTGTTCAAAGATCATGAAAAAAAATCAAAAGAATTGAAGCCAGCATTCCTAAATCGGAGAAGCCATGGTAACGTACAGATTGTGAAGGAAGAATTATTAAAGGATAAATTAGCACTTTGTATTAGTCTGGCTTAATGTATCTTGTAAGACTATTTGAATGTGGATTTATTAATAATTGTAGTATGGAAATATGGTTCAGATTCATGTCATACATATTCAAGAAATACCAAATACCTAAATAACATCATGATAATAATACTTAAGGTCTTAATAAAGTTCATGATAATAATACTTAAGGTCTTAATAAAGTTCATTACAATAAAAAGGTACTAGGTGATACATCGATACTTAAAATGATACATCGATACTTAAGGTGATACATCAATACTTAAGGTGATACACATCATACTCCATTTTTCCTCCTTAGATACTCCTTAGTGCACAGAATGCAACATCCGATGCTCCAAACTTGCAGCTTGCTGGCCTTCTTCCAAACTTGCAGCTTCCTGTCCTCGGACCCGTCGTGACTCCAAGTAGTGCTGGTTCTATTGCAGATGCTACGTATCCTGTCGATGAAATTAGAGAGGATACATCATGCAAGTTGGTTATACCTTATGGAAGAAAACAAGATAAGTTTCGAGAGGTTGCAACAGCCATGGCATTATCGGGTCATGTCTTTCTGAATCCACCACCGCCAGAGTACGCATGGGTGCAAGTTGTATCGGTTTCTGATGAGTCTTGCGAGATTGATATCCCTACTGATGCGAGGAACCAATACATATTGTGGCATCGCCGAGATATCATTCTTAATGCATCACCAAATCCCTCACAACCTAGCCAAGAATGAGTACCCCTTCAAGATTCTAATGTTGCAGTCCTTGAGAACACGGAACAACCTACGATGTGTCATGAGCAGGGAGGTAACAATGAGAGAGACATGCCAAGCCTATCACCTGTCCAAGAAACTCTCGATGAAGAGGCATTATCGGAATCTGTACATGACGAGGATAATTTTCAAAGATCATCGTCTCCTCCGACTTCACCTACCAAGATGCCAGCAATACCCCGTATGATAACCTCACAAGAACCGAAGAAGGGCACATCAGATGTTGACATGTTCCTCAAAGCACTTAAGAATAAACCATCTCGATCATCCGGTGCAAATACTAGGAGCCGCCGAAAGCAAAAGCAGGTGCTTGGAAATTTTATCGGGTCCGATGATGTGCCTGACAGGTATGAGTTTGGCAAACCATTCTTGCATTGGTGGCAACTGAGCGAGAGGCCACCGGAACTGAAAAATCTGCATGAATGGATCATGAACGCCATGAAGCAAGGCATTCACTCTATCACCGCGTCTGTCCCAACATGGGTATTCGGTAGCCCTACGGAGAACAAGCTTATAATTGATTTCAGTGATTTGCACTCGATGTTCCGTCGTGAACGCCTCGACGTGAATCTCGTCACCGTTTGGTGCATGTAAGTCAACATGCATGTACCATATAGCTTTTTTTATCAAATTCATAAGTATTTTTTGGTAACCATCCTAAGGGATCTATATTATGCAGGATGCAAGCATTGGATGAACGAAAGACACTTGGGAGGTGGAGTGTAGCATACCTCGACCCGAACCAAATATGCGAGACGGAACACATGTTCATAATGTCTGATAGGCTCAGAAAGGAAATCGACGAACAAGCGCAGACACAAGAGGAGAAAGATGCTATGATAGGTAAATATCATACAACCTGTAGTCATGGAGTGTCTATATACATTGGAAAGAGAATGAAGAAAATGCAGAACAAGGATAATATCATGTGTGCCAACAATTTCAAGTAAGATAATAACTTCATATATATATAAATAGATATATTCTGTGGTTTATGTATATTAATTATTTGATATAATGCAGAGACCATTTCATTTTCTTCCACATCTGTCCGAAGTACGGAGATGCAATGGTCTATGACTCATTACACTATGAAGAGGATGCTTACCGACCATTCATCGACATTCTAAAAAAGTAAGACAACTCATTGCAATAATTAATAATGTATGTACTTGCTAAATTTGTATTACTAACTTTTGTCTTTGTATCCTTAAAGTGCGTATCGGCTATACATAAAGAATGGTGGGGAACATCCTCCAAATAAGGAGACATTGTTCATACGACATGCTAGATGGGTAAGAACATACCAACTTGCGTTTTTATCGGAGTTGTACACTTTTGTTAAAAATTACTGATCATTTGTTATTTGTTCACAGTGCTACAAGCAACCTGGTGGCAATGTGCTATGTGGATATTACGTGTGCGAGATGTTGAGAAATAATGGGAGGTACCGGACGAATCCTCAAGACGTAAGCCTCTTGCTGTTTGTGCTAATTATCTTCCTATGATGGTATGCATTTAATTTAGAATCTTCGAACAGAGTGTATGTGCAAATGCGTACCATTGAGGGATCGTGGGGGAAGCTGGGTGACAGGCAAATCGACAACATTTGTGCAGACATAGCGAGGTTCATCCTACATGAGATTTGCCTTGAGAAAGGAATGTTCTTCGACCAAGATGGAGTTTTGATTTTGCCTGAGTGCGAAAACTTACGTAGATGGGCCGGGATTGATAACTAGTATTATCTATTCGAAATGTTGGATGTAGATGTGACATATGTATTATTGTATACTAGTTTGGATAATGCGTGTTTGTGATATTTGAATTTGGCGGTCAAATACAAATAATAATAACTTTAGGTGAATTTGGCTTACAAATACAATTAATACCAGCGAATTATCGGGCATATTAAAATAAAAAATGAAAATAGCGAATTATATACAAATAATAAATGATTAATGTGAATTATAAAATAACAAATGAATAATTGGAAAAAAGATTTCGCTGGCGGGCGGCATAAGATCCCGCCAGCACAGAAGGTCCTTGTGCTGGCGGGCGGTAGAAGCACCTGCCAGCACAAATGGCCTCTGTGCTGGCAGGCGGCATAAGCACCCGCCAGCACAAATGGCCTCAGTGCTGGCGGGCGTGCAACCGCTAGGACAAATGGTCATTTCTACTGGCTCAAGGTTCCTGGCGGTTTCTGCGCCCGCCAGCACAAACTGGTTTTAGCCGCCAGCACAAATCGTTTCGGGCGTAGTGTGAGTACCAATTGCTATTCTTTGTTGATTGTAATCTGTCTACCAATGGATTATAAACCCACAAAGCATGATAACAGAGAAAGAAACACAGGGATGGAAAGGCAGCAAGCATAGATTCTTTCTGAAATGTTCTTCATCAATAATGTAAGCAGGAAGCAAGATAGCTACACCTATAGTCAGGTAAAACTAATCAAGGTATCACAAAATTAAACTACGATACTTTCAGATTTTCATAACCATAAAGGAATCAAATTAAAAATTTGTAACAACACTCAATCATTCAGGACATAAGAATTCAGAGTAATACATACATCTCCATCCATTCACATATAGACAATCTCTAAACAATATAGCCGCGAACTGACTCTTTTGCTCGAGTAATTTGTCATCCGCAGAGACATAGTTCACATTAGAATTGAATAATGTCAAGAGAATCACCAATATGCAATATGTGATTTGCTTAATGGCTAAGAAGGTCGAATCACCAGTCTCCTGTCTGGTTATATGCAGAATCGCTACCACCATAAGCACCATAAGGATCTCCCATCTAACCACCATTGTAGCGAGAAGGAGCACGAAGAGCTCACGGAGAGAGAGAGAGAGAGAGAGAGAGAGAGATGGGGGCTCACCTTGCCGCTCCCGGACGTGCTCCTCTGCGCCCACATGCAGCCGCCCGCCCTTGAACGACACCCCCAGCTCCAGCGCTGCGACGGGTGGGTCTAGCCGCCGCAGCCGCCACACCTGGCGACAGATCAGGCACCTTGGACACCAGATTCAGTTGTGTAGGGACCGGATCTATGTGGCGTTGAGGTCCTTGTCGTACAGACAGCCATGGGCCCACCAGTTAGGTGGTCCATGCCCGTACAGGGGACGAGTACCCCCGGGGACTACTCGTACATGGAGACACGGTGCAAGACGGCGTAGTCTACATGGAAACCGCAGGACAAGTACTAGAATAGGAAAGCTTCTATTGTACATAGAGTAAGCCTAACTCCTAGTCGTACTCGACTAGTACTCCTGTACTCGAACCGACTTGTAACCCTGCCTCCCGTGATATATAAGGCGAGGCAGGGACCCCTCCTGAACATATGCAATCAATCAAGCTACACGCGGCATACAGGACGTAGGGTATTACGCACATTGCGGCCCGAACCTGTCTAAATTGTGTGTCTCGTGTCTCACCTTCGAGTTCCTGATCTCGGCGAGCCCCTCCATCGTCTACCTCGGGTACTCCCCTCGGTAGGTTGCCGGGACGAAACACCGACAGCTGGCGCGCCGGGTAGGGGATCTTGTCGAAGATCCGCTGGCAAACTCGATGGCTCCTATTATCATCAACTCCACTGTCGCCTTCACCGTCGCCTTGACTTCGCAGAAGCTGCGGCACTACTTCCAGGAGTACTCGATCTCTATGGTGACGGACTACCCATTGGCTGATATCCTTCACAACAGAGATGCCATAGGCAGGATTTCCAAGTGGGCAGTCGAACTAGGCGCCCTTAACCTGGAGTTCAAGTCAAGAACCGCCATCAAGACCCAAGCTCTAGTGGATTTCATGGCCGAGTGGCGGGAGAATCAAGTACCAACACCAGCCGAGCGCCCCGAACACTGGGTGATGTACTTCGACGGATCACTCAAGCTTGAAGGCGCGGGCGCAGGGGTGCTTGTGATCTCTCCTAAGGGTGAACAACTCAAGTATGTCTTGCAGATCTTCTGGAAGGTCAGCAACAATGAAGCCGAGTACGAAGCCCTGCTCCATGGGCTCCGCCTCACAATCTCCTTGGGCATCAAGCGTCTACTAGTCTACGGCGATTCCCTCGTCGTCATCAACCAAGTCAACGACTCCTAGGACCGCAACAAGGAGAATATGGACGCGTACTGCCTAGAAGTACGCAAGCTCGAGAACAAATTCTCTGGTCTCGAGTTCCACCATGTCATCCGCGACAACAACGTTGCAGCAGACGTCCTGTCAAAGCTGGGATCAACGCGTGCTCAGGTCCCTGTGGGGGTCTTCATCCACGAGTTACACAAGCCATCCATACCGGAGCCGGCACCGTCACCGCCAACCACTAGCTCAGAACTACTCGAGCAGGGTCGGGAGGTCATGATGATCGACGTGGACTGGAGGATACCTTTCATCGAGTACATCAGCAAACAACTACTCCCCTCCGACAAGATAGAAGCTGAGCAAATCACTCGACGTGCAAAGACTTATGTTCTAGTCGGCGACAAGCTTTACAAGCGAGGCACAACTACCAACGTACTCAGCAAATGCGTCTCTACAGAGGAAGGCAAGGACATTTTGGAGGAGATACACAAAGGCATCTGCGGCAACCACGCGTCCTCTCGGACCATAGTTGCAAAGGATTTCTGGGCAGGTTTCTACTGGCCAACATCACTAGCCGACGTGGAAGACCTCGTCCGGAAGTGCCAAGGGTGTCAGTTCTTCGCCAAGCAGCAACACGTCCCTGCCTACAAGCTCATCACCATACCACCAACCTGGCCCTTCGCTTGCTGGGGGCTCGACACGATTGGGCCTCTCCCAACAGCGCCAGGGGGATTCAACCGAGTTCTGGTGGCCATCGACAAGTTCACCAAGTGGATCGAGGTCAAGGCAGTCACAACTCCGAAGGCAGACCAAGTACTCGACTTCTTGGATGAACTCATGCGTCGCTACGGTTTTCCTCGCAGCATCATCACAGACCTGGGTTCTAATTTCAACAACCATGGGTTCTGGAGCTACTGTGAGAACAGCGGGATCGACGTCCGGTACATCTCTGTCGCCCATCCGCAGGCCAATGGCCAGGTTGAGCGCGCCAATGGGATGATTCTGGATGCCCTGAAGAAGCGGTTGCACGACATTTCAAATGACAAGGGCGGCAAGTGGCTCAAGGAGTTACCCAATGTACTCTGGGGGCTGCGAACTCAGCCAACAAAGCCCACGGGAAGATAACCATACTTCCTGGTCTACGGATCCGAGGCAATCTTACCAGCGAACGTCATGTGGAAGTCTCCAGCAGTCGAGCACTACGAGGAAGGAGCAGCAGAGGAAGTCCGACGGGTTGACATCGATAGCCTAGAGGAGGAACACTGCGTTGCACTTGTCCAGTCCGCAAGATACCTCGAAGGAATCCGCTGCTACCACGATCGCAACGTCAGGGAACGTTCCTTCAGTGTTGGTGATCTGGTACTCCGCCGTATTCAGAACACGGCAGGGCTTCACAAGCTCAACTCGCCTTGGGAAGGACCGTACGCAGTTGCCAAAGTCACTGGCCCTGGCTCGTATCGTCTGCAAACTCTCGACGGTGAAGACATTGACAACTCGTGGAACATCGAGCACCTTTGTCGATTCTATCCCTAGTCCTCGACTACGGGTACTCCGGACTTGCTGTAAGCGGCCATCTGGTCCAAGCTATCTACGTCCATGACCAAAGCTGTAATCGGCCTCTCGCCTTAGCTATACACGGTCTCTTTACCGTAAGCGGCTTTCCAGTCCTGGTTGTAAACGGCCCCTGGCCTCTACTGTAATCTTTCATCATTGATTCGCAATAATAAAATTATTTCAGACTCTATGTCTCTCGGCTATACGCCATCACCTGCTACAGGCCCACTCGAGTTCTCACAACTCATAGAGTTCTCTTAAACTCCACAACAACTACTCGCAGATCCCTACGAGTACTACTGCTACCTTAGCCTAACCTCTGGATTTCCTCTTGAAGTCACACAAGGAGAAGGGCTACTACACAAACATTCTGGAACTCAGATAATTGATCACAAACTTTTTCGGATAATATTTTGTACAACTTAAATGTTTACAGGTACTCCTAAGTACACACTACTCAAGGTCCAGGTGCTGAGCAACTCCAGCAGCAGTCGCCTCGTACTGCGTCTTCAGCTCCTGATACTTGTCGTCAGAATAGTCCGCAGCCAAGTCGTGCTCCAAAACTTCAAGTTTGGCCTTCGGGAAGAACGACTTCACCATTGCCAGCACTTGTTGCGGGA
Organism: Cenchrus fungigraminus; assembly: GCA_036936925.1. Taxonomy (NCBI): domain Eukaryota; kingdom Viridiplantae; phylum Streptophyta; class Magnoliopsida; order Poales; family Poaceae; genus Cenchrus; species Cenchrus fungigraminus. The sequence goes on along the minus strand of CM072774.1, from coordinate 106,942,418 downwards.
TGCTCTGCGACAACCTCTTCACATAGTTCACCAGGGCTTCGGGGGTGATGCGCAGTCGATCCACCAGAGGACGGGGTTCTACTCCCTGCTGTGGTGGATGGAATAACTCGGCCACCGGCTCCGCCGCTTCCGTCAGTTACTGAAGAGAGGTCTTCAATTGAGCATTCTCCTCGACCATCTTCTTCAACGACTGCATATAGGTGATAAGATCAGCATCACTGGCTAGTCGAAACTTCTTATGAGTTGCCATCTCTTGCTGGCACTCGGCTAGTTCTTGTTCAACCTGTTGGAGGGCGGTCTGCTCCCGGTAGAAGGCGCATTTCCAGTCGGTGACATCATTGTTCAACTGTTCCTTGTCCTGCTCCAACTCTGCAATGGAAGACAAGTGACAAATCATCAAGACGGACAGTTCAAATCAGTAGTCAAGGAAGACTTCTGTCAAGACAACTGGTTGACACATAACTTTCTTCTCGCGTCGGAGGGTCTTGAGTTTTCCGTTAACCTCATCCTTCTGGCGGAGGAGAGCCTGCACCTGGTTGTGGTACTCTGTGGTGGCTCCATCAAGCTTGGTCTGCAGTTTTGCTATCAGAGCAATCTGTGTCTGGAGTGCTTCTTCAGCTTTCTCCACACGCGCGATCGTCTTGTCATGCGACTGTAGCAGCTCCGACTTCCGCTGCGACTGCTTTACCAGATTCTGCAAGACAGATTTCAGTCAGATTGTTTCCAATACCTCGGGTAGAACAAGCAATGAGTACTCAACGTACCTCAATAAACACTCTGGTTTGGCGGTGTGACTGTAGTTGCATGGCGACTAGCTGGGGATCCAACATATCATCAAACGCTAGCACTGCGAACTCGCTTTCGCGAGGCACACTGGACTCACCGCCAGAAGCCATGGCTGCACTCCGCAGCGGAGAGGGATCTTCAACGACTGTATCATGGACCACCACCTGATCCTCCTCCAGATTAATAACATCTGGTGTGGCGGCAGGCACTAAGGTCTCAACAGGTTGCTCGGGGGCTTGGTCTTCATCCCCGTTACCCTGCTTGGTCACCCCCTCCGGATCACTTGGTGTTGCTTCATTGGGGCCTGCTCCAGACAAGGCCATCAAGTTGGTAATTGGCTCGGGGGCTACTGTATACATGGTCATGATGGCTTCGACTAATTTCTACCACAGCAGACACAAACCTGTGGCAGCAACGACTTCAACTTCTGCAGTCTCTTCCGCGGGTTGCTGCGAGGAAGATGCGGGTTCTTCAACACTTGGTGGGGGCCTTTGCCACCACCAGCAGCGCTCGTATCATCTTCATCCCAGTCCAAGTCCGTGGATTTCCTGCATGATTCATAACACATATCAACGATTGGAGCTCGGCAACTACTGATTCAAAGAGTTTTCTGCTTTACGACTACTCAAACGGTGGATCGGGGTGGAGCTTTGGGCTTTCCGAGAAGCCTAAGTAGTCCACCAGCTGCTGCTGGGGACTTATGGCTTTCAGTAGCCGGCTCTTCAACATGTTCCTGTGCCGGCTGGGGCACAGGGTCTTCGGTGACCACGGTGCTACTAGCCTCCTCTGTGGCCGTGGTGTCACCAGTCTCTCGAACAGGGGAGGGCACTGGAGCCTCCTCCGTGTTCATATCTTCTGGGTCCGACAATGCCCGGGCGGCTCCTTCCGCTTCAGTTGTCGTCATCGGATCCTGCAAAGACCAAAATTGTACTCGAAGGGTTGCGTATGCCTTATCGAGTACTGGTTGACCTACTCACCTCAGTAGGCAGGACGCCTTTCTTCACGAGTTGTTTCCTAAGGGCAGTCCTTGGTTTCTTCGGTGGCGGCATGAGCTCATCTTGGTTGATGCTGCCCGGCCTCTTCTTGGCCTGCACATCAGATGACCCAGCTTCATCCAAAGGACGCTCCTTCATCTCGTACCGCTTGGACAGCGGGACATCATCATCCGAGGAGGTCCACTACTCATCGTCTTCTTCTTCCTCCTCTTCAACTTCTGCTGAGGTGGTGTGACCTGTCGTGCATGGCCGCTTGGGGTCCACTCGGATTTCCTCAGACCCAGGCGGCGGAGGCATGGAGAAGAAGAAGTCAAGATCCTCCTGCATTCAAAGCATTGTCAGCTAAACAACTACTCGTGTACTCCAACTACTCGAGTACCTTCACAATGGCTACTCACCTGCTTGGGGGGATTTTGTGCCCAGAATTCCCGGACGGCTGCTGCCGGGATTTCCGTGAGCTTCGGGAACATCTTCTGAAGACGCTCCATCACCTCATCATCGGAGATGGGGTGCGGTGACAACCTCGACGGATCTTGGAGTCCCACATATTGGTACCCCAAGTTCACCCTCTTCATCAACAGCTGTACTCGCCGCTTCAAGAAGCTGAACGTCACCCGCTCGGCGGTCAGCCCTTTCGCCTTCAACTTGGCGATATGCGCCAACAACTCCGGCACCTGGTGGCACTCGTTGAAATTTGGCTCATCGTTCCAGATCGAGTCGTACACTGGAGCGTACATGCTTGGCTTCGGTACCTGCGGCAGGTGATTGAAGATGTAGAACCACTTGTTCTGCTAGTCTTGGTGGGAGTCCGGCAGCTTGTAATCAAAATACAATTCGTTGCTCTTCTCCCGCATCTGAAAGCCGGCTCCCCCAACTACTCGCGACGCCAGGTGACTTGGCTGCGGCTTCAAGCGGAATAACTTCCGAAACAACACAAAGTGCGGAGGGATTCCAAGAAACACCTCACAAAAATGCACAAAGATGGCGATGTGCAGAATGGAGTTGGGATTGAGATGGACGTGCTCGATTTTATAGAAATCCAGCAACCCCCGGAAGAAATCTGACGTCGGGAGGCCGAGTCCCAGTTCTACGAACCTGGCGAACATTGGGATCTCATCTTGGTTTTTCTCCAGGGGCCACGGATCCTTGGTGGCCGCGGACCACTCCATGATGATTTTGTCCTGCAGTAGCCCGGTGGTGACCAGCATCTCGATCTCTTTTTCCTTCATGTTGCATTTTGACCAGGCACATGCCTGGTTCGGTGGATTCTTCGGCTTCACGCTCCCCAGTTTCGCCGACAGCGGCAACTATGGCAGATCCTTCTTCTTTCCTCAGCCGGATTTCCGTGAGCCTTGCGTGCTTGAGCTGGTTTTCTTCATCCTGCTGGTCACGAGCGTCTTCTTTCGCATTCGCTCGGGGGCTTGGGATGGGGCGGCGGCGGAAAGGGCGCAGTTAGGGTTTGGCGGCAGCGGGGAGACGTCGGGCTGTTTCAGATCTAAAAGCTGGCGACGAATGGGTTTGTGAAACCCTAAGGGGCCCGACCCCTCTATTTATAACTGTTCAGTCAAGTGACCGGTTGGGGATGACTCTTCAAATTCTCTAATTCGGCTGCTCAGGCTCGGGGGATCGACTACTCGAATACTTGGATGACAGTTATCTTTTGGTCAAGATTTTCAAGACATCACCTCTGGCCACTTTGTACAGACAGTTGATCCTGCAATCCGAGATTCTACTCGACTTGAGGCTTGGGGGCTCCGTGCCACGTGTCCTTCGGTTTTATAAGGGTTTTCCGGATTTTTCGGGATATGACTGGTGCAAAGATTCAAATTGACCCTCAACCTGATTCTTCAATTCAACTTAAGGCTCGGGGGCTAAACTCCATATGGAGTTCGATTTTGCAATCGAACTACCATATGGTTATCAAGACTAAGCGAGCACCTTTGAAGATTTTCCGGGAAGAACTCGGGGACGCTTGGGAACTACTCGGAGAAGCTTCAAGACTACTCGCAAGGTATGCTGGAGTACATTCCAGCCTTGTTGCAGCTCAAGACAGTATGGGTGACTTCGCTTGGAGTACTCGGGGACGCTTGAGGACTACTCGTGAGGGCATCTGAAGCTACTTTCGCTGCGACACTCGGCAAAAAAGTACTCGGGGGCTTGTCGTACAGACATCCATGGGCCCACCAGTCAGGTGGTCCATGCCCGTACAGGGGACGAGTACCCCCGGGGACTACTCGTACATGGAGACACGGTGCAAGACGGCGTAGTCTACATGGAAACTGCAGGACAAGTACAAGAATAGGAAAGCTTCTATTGTACATAGAGTAAGCCTAACTCCTAGTCGTACTCGACTAGTACGCCTGTACTCGAACCGACTTGTAACCCTGCCTCCCGTGATATATAAGGCGAGGCAGGGACCCCTCCTGAACATACGCAATCAATCAAGCTACACGTGGCATACAGGACGTAGGGTATTACGCACATTACGGCCCGAACCTGTCTAAATTGTGTGTCTCGTGTCTCACCTTCGAGTTCCTGATCTCGGCGAGCCCCTCCATCATCTACCTCGAGTACTCCCCTTGGTAGGTTGCCGGGACGAAACACCGACAGTCCTCGCCACGCGATGGGAGGGGGAGGAGAGAGGCTGAGTAGGTGGGAGCCTCCGCCGCACCAGAGGGACGGAGGGAGTTCCGGCGCCGCCAGGGAGGACGGCTCGAGCCGCCGCCGCTGACCGGGGAAGGGTCCGCGATGTGCAGGCCGCCGCCGCGCTAGCCTCCGCACGCGCGGATCTCCACGGCCTGCTACTCGTGCTAGCCGGAGATGGGAAGATGGGGAGGAGGAGGGCTACTGGAGATGCGGATCTCCTGCTCGCCCTTGCGCCGGCCGGAGAAGATGGGACGGGTGGGGAGAGGGAGCCACCGCTGCCCCATACCCGCGTCGTTACCGACGTTGTCCCACCTCGACATCGAGATCCGCAACTGGGGGGAGAGTTGGGGAAGGAGGGAGGAGGCCAGGAGGGGAGAGAGGGAGGGAGGGCGCTAGGGGCCGATGAGAGCAGAGGATGGAGCGCCGGCGGAGGGAGAGAGGAGGGAGCGAGAGAGAGTGGGAGGGATGGAAGCCGACTGAGGGAGTGAGGAGGGAGCGAAATAGAGTCGGAGGGACGGAGGCCAGCGGGGGAGGGGGTGCGGCGGATGCGAGGGACACGAAAAACTGCATTGAATCAAAAATACGGGTCCGACTCTCATAGTTAGTAACGGGCCAAGTTTTGTCCGTTACGTATGAATTTACAAGTAACGGGCGACAAACAATGTCCGTTACCTACAAGACCCTATTGGATCTTTCAGAATTGAAAGATCCAATAGGTAACGAGCATTGTTTGCGGCCTGTTACTGAAAAGTTTTTAGTAACGGGTATTGTTTGTCCGTTACCAATACCGCGTTACCTATTTGAGGTTTTCACATAGTGATTAACTCCAATTATCCATGTAAGATTTTATGACTGCATGTTTAGAAACTGTTTCATAGAGGTTAAGCGAGCCATCTTCATGAGACTGAATGGCATCCTGTAGAATTATGCACAATTCACTTCGCAGCATACTATGTATTGGACAAACTCTATCCCATGTGTCGTGGATTTGGCCCGCTAAATCATCATCCATATATTGCCGGCCTGCTCAACACAATACACAAAAAGAAAGAATTCAAACACACCACGCAATACGCAAACATCTGCAATTATGAGAGCATAATACACAAAAATAAAGAAAGAAGTCAAACACACCACAAAATATACAAACTCGGAAATCAATATACAAAACCAAAATATGACTAAAGCTGCCTTAATCACCACAGCATAGCATATCAAGTACTGAAAGCAGATTAAACAGCCATTCATTATTGTGAATCACCTCCTCGTCTCTACTTTAATCCGCCTTGGCTGTGGCAACATCAAGCCTTCGCTGCAGCTCGTCCACGAGCTTCATCAGGGCAGCAGTAGCGCCAGCGCCGTCGCAGCCCATGAACACCTCTGCAATGTCAGCGGGAGTGATCTGCATGGTGGCAAGAAGTTGCTCTGCCTCGGTGATGAGTTTGTGTACGGTTTGTGTGTCGGCATCCACGTGGCCCACGTCAAGGAGGTAGTTCTTAGCAAGCACGCGCAACGCGGCGGGCGAGCAGTAGCCGAGCTCGATCTTGCGGTCCATCCGGCCTGGGCGGAGCAGTGCTGGGTCGAGCCGCTCTGGATGATTAGTCGTGAGCACCATTAGACGTTCACATATGCAGGACGACCAGAGCCCATCCAGGAAGTTGAGCACGCTGGAGAGGCTAATGGATTCGTGCCCCACCGCCATCTCCTTGTCGGTGGTATCGGTGCCGCCCTTCCTTGTGCCGCGCTCAGATAGGTCCAGGGAGCAGTCGATGTCCTCGATGACGACAACCGACTTGGGCGTGGTGGACACGAGAAGGCGCCGTAGGTGTGAGTTAGTGGACACCGTCGTGAGCTCTAAGTCGTAGACATCGAAGTCGAGGAGGTTGGCGATTGCCGCGACGAGGCTGGTCTTGCCGGTGCCTGGCGGGCCGTGGAGCAGGTATCCTCGCTTCCAGGCGCGGCCGGCGTGCACGTAGTACTCCCGCCGTGCCACGAAGCGAAGCAAGTCCGCACGGATCTCCTCGCGGAGGGCTGGGTCGAGGGCGAGTGTGTCGAACGTTGAGGGATGGGAGAATTCGTGGGAGGTCCACATTCGGTGGTACTCGGCGCCGAACCCGGACGCGGACACGCGGTTCGTGTACAATCTGCATTCCCGCGACTTGAGCCGCATCTTGGTGGCCTCGTCGACGAGGTGGGGGATGTAGTGGTTGTGAATGAGGTCGCGATGCTGCCGAGGGAACTGGAGCTCCAGGCTGTGCTGCTTGCTGTTGCTGCCGCGGCCGTAGACCACGTTGTAGGGGTTGAACCCTTCTTCGGACCCAACGCGCTCGGTTGTTGTCCACCTGACGCGGACGGCGTCGAAGGTGTCGTAGATGGTGTGAAAGTCTGGGAGGGTGGCGATGGGCCGCTGCGCCTCGCATGACTTGTGCAGGCGCACGGTGGGTGATGTGGCGAGGCAGCGCGCACCAAGGTAGAGCTGGGCGGCGTCGTAGAGGTCGTTGGGGCCGCCCCTGCTGCCGTCGATCTCGTCGATGTGGATGGTGCCTTGGGCACCCCAGAATGCGGTGGCAATCCACGTGAGGATACGGCGCAGGTAGAGCTCGACCTCCGGCGGGAGGACGTCCCGCACGGCGGAGCGGAACAGCATGACAGTCGCGATCAGGGAGCCCACCGAGCGCCAGTCCAGGACCACCTCCATGGATGCCTAGCTTACTAGTTTCGCTAGCTCGTCAGGGCTCAACTAACTCTCGGCCTGCGCGTGCTTGCCAGGAATCAGCGTGTGTTGTCCCATGTTTTATGGGCCTCGGAGCCTGTACGGCGGATTCGGTGGATTTTTTTTTTAGTGGTGTGGTCTCTGGCTTTGTGCGGCACGCGGTCTTGCCTGATTCTTTTGCGCACATAGCCTGGTCCATTATCACATCATATTGGTGCACTGGCTGAGAATGAGATAAAAGCAAATATGAACCATCATGATGTTTCAACATATCGCCCATTATTTAGGCCTAAACATCCAATAATTGTTGGTAAAAAATTCCATAGCGACAGCTTCCATTACTAGGCACGCTTTATTTATGTCGTCTCTTTATTCCATCTTTTGCAGTTAACAAAATCCAGCATCTTGACCAATATATAGGTCCTCTGAAAATTGCCTGCATAAATGATGTAATACTCTTCTTATAAGAAATAATATCATTTAGTTCCAACTACTCCACAAGACATGAGAAATGTTTCTGGTTTGTTTATTCCTAAAGAAATCACCACTTGGTTAGCAACGGATTTGAAAAAAAAATCCTCGCCGTTCGGCCAAACTGACGTAGCAAGACTAGACTAAAAATAGCTAGCTGTTCACGTACATAAAATTTGGTGTACATGCAGGAAAGCTACAGATTCCTTTTTTGCTTTGTGATTCATCGATAGATAAGCTACAACCAGAGAGATACTGCAAACAGTGTCAGAGTGGGTCGCATGTTTCAAGAAAGCTGCTTAGACGAATGATGAACCGTCACCGGTGCAGGGCTACATATAAATTGTCAGAGCTACTTTATTCTGACTAGATCTTAGAATAACTATACACTGACAAGCATATTTTGTTCAAACTCTGAAAGCACCTTGAGCGGGGGGACAGACTGCTTTGATTGGGTGCCGAGTTGTGGAATAGTAAACCCACTTTTCTTCCTCTTCTTTTGTTGATGATTCTTCTTTGCCGTGCGGTCGTAGTCAGATAATGGAGGTTTCTCTGACATTTTTCTTCTCTACAACTCCGTGGTTTTAATGAAACTATGAAGTTTAACCCTGTCAATTGGTTTCTCCTCCACTGGACCCTTCCGTCCGAAATGAGCTTTAACCTGAGCCTGCACTATCACCTCTGTTTCCTCATTAGTCCTCTCATAAGGTTGCTTTTCTTCTGGTTTCTTCTCCTTCTTTGGAGAAGGATGGAATCTTTCATCGTGTACCCTTGCTCATAACAGGTGGACTCATGCTAGGGTCCCTGTCAACTGGTGGAGACTCTGGACTCATGCTGTGATCCCTTCGAGCTGGTGAAGAGTGTAGGTGATCTTGGCCTTGAGGCATGGCAGATGGTGGAGGTGATCTTGGACTTGAGCCATCAGCAGATGGTTGCGAAATCTTTATGTGACACTTCGGCCACAAAATCCAACCATGCACGGCTTCTCCTAGATTCATTTTCCCATCATCTCCTGGTATTTTCAATTCGAGGTCATCCTAACCATCGACCACTCGGTCCACCCCAATTTTGGCGGAACTTGCAGTTGAAAATTCCACGCCAAGAAACATTTCGCCTTGTGTCGATTTCTCAGCCACACCGTAAGCCACCACAACCATCTTGTTTCTTACGGGAGTGAGAAGCTCACAAGCGAACCTCCCAGTGATTTCATCCAAGGGGTGGTCTTTGATTTCTGAAGATACGACGGCTGGGGCTGCAGGTTTGGCTGTGGCTGCTTTCGTGGCGGCTGTGGCTGCTTTCGTGGAAGCGACGCTGCTTTCATGCTTAGACTGGCTTATTTCAACATTAGCCCCTGATGATGCAGGTGCTTGATGACTGGATTGTTTGCTAAGAGCTAGCACCACACGCCGGTCGATAACTTCCTCCATTCTTGCCTCAGTCATAGCTACGCGCTCTTGCAACTCTCGTAGCTGTCGTGCTTGTTGGTCCTTACTTCTTTGGCTACTTTTATAGGACTGAATGTGCTCATGAAAGGCTATTCTCCATGGAATTACACCTTTGTCTCGGCAACGTCCAGGGTGTTCTTGATTACCTAGTGCCACAGTAAGCTTGTCATTCTCTCGATCAGGCACGAAAGTTCCATCCGCCATAGCCTTTATCAAGTCAACAAGCCTCGCAGCTGTCTCTCTTATTTGATCGCTGATCACTAATGATCCATCTTCGGTCCTCCATGTTAAAATTTGGTACATTTTTATATTTGTTTGCTTTATTTAACTAATTAATTACTTTTCAAGTAATTTTTTGAATCAAGTCAAATTTGAACTGCAAGTGATTTAAATAATAGAATAAAATGAGTAGAAAAAATGATATTCATGTTATTTGGCTCATTTTGAGACCTTACCCGTGAAATGAAAAGAAATTTCGAACATCTTGTCCACGAAACACGACCACGAACGTGTGTCTAAATGATTTTTAAATTCTTAAAAAAACAAATGAAGTCTAAAAATTATGAGATTTGTCAATATCTCATGATATCATACGTGGAGGCTGTGGTAAAAATTTAAGTGGGTTTCACACATTTTGTTATGTACGATGCTTACAAACAGAAGCATCTCCGAAGAAGAACCATAGAGTTGAGAAGGATGCGGTTAGGTTTGGAGTGAAAGTGATGGTGTGGTCTCTGGCTTTGTGCGGCACGGTCTTGCCTGAATCTTTTGTGCACTTAGCCTGGTCCATTATCACGTCATATTGGTGCACGCTTTATTTATGTTGTCTCTTTATTCCATCTTTTGCGGTCTACCAAATCCAGCATCTTAACCAATATATAGGTCCTCTGAAAATTGCCTGCATAAATGATGTAATACTCTTCGTATTGCAAAATTTTGAAGAAGTAGTACAAATAATTGAACTAAAGAGGTTCGGAGGTTAACCACATTATTGAACTAAAGAGGTTCGGAGGTTCGGAGGTTAACTAAAGGTGCGTGCATGACCGAAAGCTTTGCACCTACGTCCGTCAAGCGAAGGGGTTCACCGGTGAGGTGTACATTCTGGCCCGCCTATAGAGTGATTGGCAATCATCTTCATCTCTGTTGGTGGTGCAGGCGTACGACCGCAGTAGTGCAGACTACAGGGACGGCAGGTCCTTTAAATTTGCAGTTGGTGTAGAGCTACATTGGAATTGGCACAAAGATTAATTCCGTAGCTATTGACTACTCGCAGCATGTGGACTGTGATCCGAAAACTGCATAAGCATTTGGCTACATCTTCCTGTTGACCTATTAACCAACCATGCTAATGGGTGGCATATTTTCGAAAAAAAGAGGCAGGACTGCCGCCGATTCAATAAGGATATAGGAGTTTTGTTAATGTATAAGAAAAGAATTACAGCAACTCGAGCAATGTCCTCTAAATCAGGGCGCCTACTTCCTGAGTATGGGGACAGCCCTTACTACTTCGGGCCATAATTCTTTTGCACGCATCTCAAGCAAGCATGGCCTCAAAAACTCATCCCTACTTCCTTTTGACAGGTCGGATCCATCTATCAGTGGCAACTTTTTTTTACTTTTTACTTATCTTTTTTAGTTTCTCTCCTGGGCTCTTTCCTCATCTGCGCCTCGCCTCTCTCTTTCCAGTGGTGCTTCGACCGACCCCGTGGTGACCCCACTCACGTTATATTTCACCTGAGTGATTGACAGGCAGGTCATTAAGGCAGCGTTTGGTGATTCCTGATGAGTTGAGGTAGTTTGGTTCTAATTGTGGGCCCTTCAATCGGTATGCTACCCAGTTTGCAAATTTCTATTGGATGGAGTTGTGTTTCTTCATCTTGGGGGTGTGTTTTCTCCTTCTTTATGTGATACCTCAAAAGAATGCAAAATGCAAAGAGTTAGCAAAAATAAGAGTTGGCAAGGTGTCAAAACACTTACGATATTGTTATCCAATTAATTAATTTAAAAAGAATTACTTAGAATGATAAACACTACTAGGGAATCGACTTTCGATCCCCGCCCATAGTACCGTTTACTTTTGCACCGGTACTAATGGGTGCTTTAGTACCGGGTGAGAAGGTAGGACCCCGGGGCGCCCCCTGTGACCCCCTTTAGTATCGGGTGTGGGCGACCCCCGGTACTAAAGGACCCCATTTAGTATCGGGTGTGGGCGACCCCCGGTACTAAATGGCCAGGCCATTTAGTACCGAGCCAGGGCACAGCCCGGTACTAAATGTCCCCCATTATTACCGGGTGGTGTGGCAACCCAGTACCAATCTTTCGCCTATAAATCAGGCTTCTTCTTCCTCCTACCTGAGCCACTCCTCCAGCTCGAGCTTCACCCAAACCATGGCGCCCTAGGGGAGGTTTTGCCGGATTTGCGAAGATTTCTTGACGATTTCACTCATTGAAGTGGTCTTGAGGTTAGTTACTTCATCCTCTTTTGATTTATGCTTAGTATTTTAAGTTTTATGCTTTAGAGTAAGAGTATTTCGTGATATTAAGAATGAGCTAAGAATGGGGATTTTTTTATTTATATGCATATTGGTCTATGTTCTAATAGAATTGATTGCAAAGGATGTGTCGTGTTAGTTGGCTGAGATGTAGTATGGGATGATAGTGTTTTTTGTCGTATTATTTAAACATATGAAACAAAAGTGGTAAGTAATTAGGTAAAGATAATAATTTTATTTATCAAAGTGTAGTCTTTCACTAATATGTCATAGTTTAGTCCTTCACTAATATTTCATAGTTTAGTCTTTCAAATATTTAATTAGGTAAAGATAATAATTTTATGTATCAAAGTTTAGTCCTTCACTAATATTTCATACTTTAGTCCTTCACAAATATTGCATAGGTGTTAATTTTGTGCAATAATAAGTAGAGATGTCTACTGCTGCTGGAGGGAGTGGGGATGGTGGGGGTGGTGATCGTCGTTCCTCACACGGCAATGGGAAAATCACAATTGGACCTCCTGATAAGCCGAAGAAAATGAGCATGTGGACGAGAGCAATACTTCGTTATTTGGAAGGAAAACATGTAGATGCTGTTGCAGCGCGGTAGGAACCTCCTTTTGGTGGTCGTTATGCTCCACCACCAGTCCCGAGTGTTGCAGATCCACCGAGTAGTACTATCTTAGGAGGTTCAACTAATCCATAGGGCGATTCCATGAAAGCTAAACCTTCGTCTTTGTGTCATATAGATGGATAAATTTTGTCGTATTGTATCATGTTGCAGTGTTTCATATGTTGTACTTTAAATTTGTGTATTTTTGTATGACCTTCATACAGAAATATTGTATCATGTGGATTGGATATGAACACTTTAAATTTATGTAAATTGATCTTGCCTTCATTTGAATTTGTTGCATGATCAAAATATATTTAGTTCGGTAATACTTTGTAGATGAATCAGCAATGGATGTACACCGACAAGAAAATCTCCATGGAATACATTAATGGGTTGCGTGGATTTCTAGATGTGGCAGAATCCAACAAGCCCCTGTCTTGTTTCATTATTTGTCCATGCAAAAAATGCAAAAATTAGAAGGATTACTCATCAACAAAGACTATTCACGATCACCTATACAAATGGGCATTCATGCCAAACTATTTTGTTTGGATAAAGCATAGGGAAAGAGGGGTTATAATGGAAGATGATGAAGAAGAAGATAATAATATTCCTAATTGGACTCAAGAAAGTGCCTTTGCAGATTATCCAATGGGTGAGGATTACGATTCAATGGGTGAGGTGCCTTTGCAGATGATCCTCTTGATGATCTAGGTGAGGTGTTATGAGATGCAAAGGAAGATTGTGAAAAGGTGAAGGAGTCAAAGAAGTTTAAGCGTATGTTAGAAGATCACAAGAAACCATTGTACCCACATTGCAAACAGGGGCACAAGAAGTGGGGTAGCACATTAGAAATGCTGCAATGGAAGGCTAAAAATGGAGTTTCTGACAAGGGCTTTGATGAGTTAATGATGATCGTAAAGGACATGCTTCCCGAGGGGAATGAATTGTCGGTATCAACGTACAAAGCTAAAAAGATTGTTTGTCCTCTGGGTTTGGAGGTACAAAAGATACATGCATGCCCTAATGACTGTATCCTCTACCGAGGTGACAAATATGAGAAATTGGAGGCTACGTTATAAGATCCGGTGACATGACCCTGATGATGTTGAGGTTGAGAAGAAGAAGAACAAAATTCCTGCGAAGGTAATGTGGTATTTTCTAGTGATACCACGGCTGAAGCATTCATTCAGGTGCAAGGCCAATGCAAAGTTGATGCATTGGCACAAAGAAGAATGTAAACAAGATGAAAAGATTAGGTACCCCGCTGATGGGTCCCAGTGGAGATTAGTTGATAGAGAATTTCCTGAGTTTGAAAAAGATACAAGGAACATTCGGTTTGGTTTAAGTACGGATGGATTCAATCCATTCGGTGAGTTTAGTAGCGGTCATAGCACTTGGCTTGTGACATTATGTATGTTCAACCTTCCTCCCAGGATGTGCATGAAGTGAAAGTTCATTATGATGACAGTAATCATCTAAGGCCCAAAGCAGCCAGGCAATGACATTGATGTGTATCAAAGATCGTTGGTTGAGGAACTTAAAACGTTATGGAAGGAAAAAGGTGTACCTGTGTGGGATAAGGTCAAAAAGGAGACCTTTAATCTACGAGCATTGCTGTTCATAACCATCAATGATTGGCCGGCACTTGATAATCTATCAGGACAAACAAACAAAGGATATCGAGCATGCACGCACTGTTTAGATGATATTTGCAGCATGTATCTAAAACACTATAAAAAGATCGTGTATTTGGGCCATTGTTGAATTCTTCCTGCTAAGCACCCATTAAGAGATGGAGGAAAGCATTTTGAAGGTGTTGGAGAAAAATGTAAGAAGCCTGTTCACCATGATGGTAAACTTGCATTTTCTATGGTGAAAGATTTGAGGGTAGTGTTTGGCAAGGGTTCTGGTAGCCAACATGTTCCAAATGACTCGAAAGGACATGCATCCATGTGGAAGAAGAAGTCGATATTTTGAGAGCTACCTTATTGGGAAGTTCTTGAGGTTCGTAATGCAATTGATGTGATGCATGTGATGAAGAATTTTTGCGTGAACTTGCTTGTCCATCTAGGTGTATATGGAAAGACAAAAGATACAACTGAACCACGTCAGAATATGAAACATACAACGTTATCCTAAACGCTAAACGGTAAATAGTCGGTCACCCTTCGTTTAGTGTTTAAATGGTTTAAATGGTGTTTAGACGGAATTGAATGGTCTAAACAATTTTGTACTTTATCACTAAATTATACAGAATCATGCTCATAAATGATCAAGTGTATATATATATTTATGTATATGAAGACCAAGTACATATATTCATGCATGTAACAAATCGAATATAAATAATGCAAGTATAATAGCGTTCACCTAAACAATGTCTTAAATGGCCATTTAGCCTGTATAATAGCGTTTAATTCCATTCCGTTTAGACCATTTAATCCCGTTTCTTGACCGCTTAAACCCATTTCCATTTAATGGACCATTTACAGCCTAAACAAAATAGTTGGCCTTCGTTCACCATTTAGACGCCGTTTAAAAGGCCGTTTAGGCCGTTAAGGCGAACACTGGAAACATATGAAACAACAAGATGGCATAAATCCCGAAAAGAGAGCTGATGGAAATTACTTGGCTCCTGCTAGTTACACCCTAAGCAAGGAAGAGAAGTAGAGAATGTTTGATTGCTTGAATAGTATCAAGGTCCCAATGGGCTACTCCTCAAATATACAGCGAATAATAAATACTAAAGAGAAAAAATTCATAAATCTGAAGTTTCATGACTGCCACGTGTTGATGACACAATTGCTACCTGTTGCACTAAGGGGTATTCTACCAGAGAATGTGAGATTGGCAATCGTTAAGGTATATGCATTCCTCAACCAGATTTCTCGGAAGGCAATCCATCTACACAATCTACTAAAGATGCAGAATGATGTCATGCAATGCCTCGTCAGCTTTGAGATGCTCTTTTCACCTTCCTTCTTTAATATCATGACCCACCTTCTAGTCCATCTAGTTGAAGAGATTTTTATCCTCGGCCCTGTGTATCTACACAACATGTTCCCTTTTGAAAGGTTGATGTCTGTTCTTAAGAAGTACGTTCGTAATCGTGCCCGTCCTGAAGGAAGCATCACAAAGGGATATGCTCCAGAGGAGGTCATTGAGTTTTGTGTTGACTTTATTGATGACATGTGTCGGATTGGACTCTCTGTATCACACCATGAGGATTGGACTCCCTGTACAACACCATGAGGATTGGACTCCCTATATCACACCATGAGGGGAGACTCATGGGAAAGGGCACACTAGGGAGGAAAGCTCGGATGGACATGGATGCAGAGTTATATTGTAAAGCACATTTCACTATCCTGCAACAATCATCCCATGTGGCTCCATACTTCGAGGAGCAACACAAGTCCATTGTACGGGCCTCAAACAAAGGGATGATTGAGGCCCAGCTTACACGTCATCACATTGATAATTTCGCATCCTGGTTGCGGAAAAGACTGATGGGTGATAACACTATTGAAGAGCAACTGCAATGGTCGGCTAGGACCCCATCTATCTTAGTAGTTACATTCCAAGGATACGAGATAAACGGGTACACATTCTACATGAGAGGCCAAGACCAAAAGAGCACAAATCAAAATAGTGGGTAAAAAATATTGAAGGAGGTGTAATGACAGACAACTTTGGGATGACAATAGTGGATCTCAAACAAATTGGATACAAAGACGAACCATTCGTCGTAGCCAATGATGTAACTCAAGTTTTCTATGTGAAAGACATGTCAAGAAAACCACCAATAATGAAGGGTGCTGATAAGCCGATTGATAATGAGCCAAAGCGTCACATAGTTCTACTAGGAAAAAGAAAAATCATTTGAGTTGAGGACAAGACTGACATTTCAGAAGATTATGATCAGTTCGATGATCTTCCTCCATTTTCAGTCAAGGTTGACCCAAGCATCCTGTTAGCCCAAGAGAACACTCCATACTTACGTTGCGATCACAACTAGGGGACATTCGTGAACATGAAGGTTATTAACGTTCCATTAGATGATCATGTATAACAAGTTTTATTAATTAGTGGTCATGTAACAAAGTAATGTAATATTTTTTTATGATTGAGTAACAAGAACTAGTATTTTCTTGGTGGAAATATTAATTTTTTTAATTTTCTGTGCATCATCAAGTATTAAACAAATAATTTAACATACAAATATACACGAGCAAGACTACGGCCCTGGTTGGGGGCGCTGGAGCTTTTGAAAAAGCTGCTTTTGGGAAAAGCTTTATTGGCTGGTCCAGGAAGCGTTTCCTGGAGAAGTTGGAGAAGCGAAACCCGGGCCTGTGTGGCAACCTTTGCTTTTAGCCGGAGCTTTTGGTCGAAGTGGCAGTGGCTGTCGAAGGGGGGTGCTGTAGGTGCGGGGAGCTCAGCATGACGAGGGAGAGTGGCTTGTTGGGGACGAGGAGGCTTGGGTGGTGGTGTTCGGTGGCGGCGCTCGAGCTTTGACCAGTGGCAATGGCGGCCGCATGATTTGAAATTGCCGGTGCCCTGATAGACGGAGTTGAGCGATAGGTGGACGGGAGAGTGCTTGGGAGGTGCTGAAGACGTGAAAGACGGTGATTTGGAGGGAGTGACCGGAGCACCATGGATTTGGTCGGCAGATGGGGCTCCTCCACACAGCTCGGTTTGAATGAAGAGGAGGACAGAGAAAGAGAGACGAGGCCGGCGGACTGCGCTGCCGGACTACAGACTGGGTCTCTAGCCTCCTCCATCTCGTCCTCCTAGCCAGCGCAGCCTCCTTCTCATCCTCCCCGCCAGCCCAGCGCGGCCTCCTCCTTCTTCCCGCCACGCCGATGAGGGTGGCCGGCAAGCGGCGTGGACGCGGATGGCCAGCGAGCCGTGGCAGCCCGGCATGGAGAGGAAGGGCGGCAAGGAGGTGAGGGCCAGCAGCCGGTGTGGTCGCGTGGAGAGGAAGGGTGGCAAGGAGGTGAGGGCCGACAGGTGTCGGTGTGGTGTGGGAGGAAAGAGGCGATGGGGCAAAAGCTCAGGAAGCAGCCTCAGTGGAGCTTCTCTGATTGCAGCGTAAACTCAGCTTTTAGAGCTTTTGCTTTTCGAAGTAGCTGACCCGTTTGGGGGAGCTTTTAGCTTTTGGAGCTAATGGGAGAAGCAAAAGCTCCAAAAGCTTCCCCCAAATAGGGCCTAAATTGTGGTAAACATGTTAATAACGTGGCACCAAATAGTTAAGAAAAAATTTGCATGGAAAAAATAATTTTATTTTCAGTTTTTAAAGTCAACATAAGTTTAATGACAATTATAACCTATTATTAAGTTATAACTAATAAAATTTTCATGTTTGACATCTAACTCCACATTCCATAGTATATATCTCACTACAAGAAACTATTTAATCCGTGACGGAATCATTCTGTCGCGGATCGTTGAAAATTCGTCGCAAATCAGTGTCCGCGACGATTTAAATTTTCGTGGTGGAATGAGTGTCATTGATTAAATCGGTCGACCTTTCTTCAAAAACGTCGTGGATTGAAGCGGTCTGTGACGATCTTTTATCGTCGCAGAACAGCCCGAAGCCCAGTAAGCCCAGTCCAAAGCCTAGTTTTCGTGACGAAAATAACCGTCGCGGATTGCTGCTGACATGGATGCTGATGTGGCTGTCAACGCTGACAATACATAGCAGAGCCTACGTGGATGATGATGTGGCAGGCTACATGGACCATGACGTGGCTGCCTACGTGGACGATGACGTGGCAGCCTACGTGGATGATGATGTGGCAGCCCACGAGGATGATGACGTGGCAGCCCTCGAGGATGATGATGTGGCAGCCCACGAGGATGATGTCATGGCAGCTGACATGGATTTTGATTTAAATCAATCCATTTTCATTCTCATTTCAGCCCATTTCACATACAGCCCATTAATTCAATCCATTTTCATTTCAGCCCAAATCAAAATAAAAACCAACCCATGTAATCAAACAAGATTAAGCATCTCTTTACAAGGATAAATTATAATCCAACATCTCATCACAACAGATGAAGCATCTCATACAATGTCAGTTTTTTTAGCATCTCATCAGCATGAAATCAGTTTAACTCAATTAATATAGCAAAAAAGGTAGCTTCAAATAGCTTGTTTTGCATCTCTCATCTTTTAATTGTAGACCTGCACATGATATAGCACATAGTGAGTAAAACTGATGCATTACTTTTCTACTAAACAAAATTTACTTTTTTTCTAACATGATAAGTGATAAGCTCCCAAGCAACAGACAAGTAGCAAGTAGTACAGGAAATACTTGCACTCATGAATTAAAACAAAGCTACTCCCTCCGTATCGAAATATTTGTCGCCGTTGACTTTTTCTTGCAATTTTGACCATTCATCTTATTCAAAAAATTATTGTAAACATGCAAAACGATAAGCCAAGCTTAAAATATGTACAATAGTAAATTATATAGAAAATAAAATAAATTGTACTTACACAATTTTTTGAATAAGACGAATGGTCAAAGTTGTAGTAAAAAGTCAATGGCGACAAGTATTTTGATACGGAGGTAGTACTTATAATGAGATTTACCTAAACATATGAGCTCAAAATTATTTAGTGAATAAGCTAATCAACTATTCAATTGATCGACCCATAACAAGCAATTAATGATTAAACAATGGAACCAAGAGTGTAACTTTAGAGAATGGAAGTGACATTTCACAAGAATTCAATACCAAGAGTGTAACTCATGAATGTGAACCTGCACAGGAAACATAGGCTGAAAACTCGATGGACACACAGCTAGAACATTACAAGCAGGCAAGCAACATCTCGTTTAGAATAGTACCAATTATTTATCATGGATTGAGTAGCAGAACAAGCAGGAAGCAATTAAATGAGTAGCACATTTTGTGCACTAGATGGAGCCAAAGGATAATCAATCAGTACCCTGTAGTGTACAACACATGGAGTCAAGCAATCAAAACTCCGACAGCAATAGGAAGAAAAAGAGTAGAAACTTATCTCATAGGTACAGGAAATATATGTGTCTTTGATTGTAGGAGTTGCATGCCTTGCAGCCACGGACGATGACATCCTACAGGCAATCGCAAGTAACATCTCAGAAGTGACAGATAGCAATATCAGCACAAATAGAAAATATATATAATTTAGCAAGAAAAGGAGTACAAGGGCAGACATATTTTAACCATTATTTCTAATGGAGCAAAAATCTGAATGAAGATGCAAAGGAGGTAATTCAATGTAATGCCAAGGTACCAATATAAAATGGATGCTAACACCATATGGCAATCGAAATTATATGTTGAACAGAGAAGTACAAGTACTGAACAGATGAGTATTATTTGTCAACATGGTGTGGACACAAAAGAAAAGAGACAATAATTAGCCAATTTGTGCACACAGAAAAAAGTAACATCATAGTGACCCAGTCCAAATCAGCTCGAAGCAAACGGACACACTGAATGACTCACCACTGTACTGTTAAAGAACAAAAAAAATGACACTAAACTTCAATTATGAAATTCGATTCTCTGAAGCATGCATATGGCAAACATTTAGCCCAGGACTTCTGCCAACATCTACTAAATGAATAATTAGACTAAAGTTAACTGCACAATCATGAATTCCATGGCCAAAACTAGATGACAGCCGAGTCAAAAAAAAAAAAAACTAGATGACAGCAAACAAAGCTCAACAAAGATCAAGTCATATTGTTCTAGTGAGAAGCTTAACAAAGCTTGCAAGAGAAGGGGGCATGGCTCGAAGGCCGGCAACACGAGGCAACGGCGGCAAGCAGGCAGCTTCAGCTCGTCACCTAGGCAAGCAGGGCAGCGGCTCGGACGGTCACGACTATTGGTGCAAGGAGGAGGAATAAGGGCGTGTATGGGCAGCTCACCAGGCAGGTTTGGCTTTTGCACAAAGCGTCGAGCAGGTGTTGGGTGTAGCAGCTCGACGTGAGGGCTTGCAGCTCGGGCAGCTCTGCGGCGTCCTCCAACAAGCGGTTGTCACCCTCCAGCTTCTATTGCAGTTCTGCTTGGCATAGTCGCTCCCGGCGGAGAGGACGTGGCTCGACGATGTACCCGCGCTCCATGGCTTCTCGTCCCTTGCGTCGTCGCGACGCTCTTGGTCGGCATCAGCGTCGGCGTAGACAGCGGCGGCTCCAGCCTCCATCTTCGGATGGATCTGAGGAAGGGAAGGGTGGATGGAAATGAGGAAGGGTGGTGCGGTGGATCTGAGGAGGGGCAGAGATACCAGGTTTACAAGGTGAGGGGTGGAGCAACGACTTCCTCCAAGCGCCGGCCACCGTCGCAAGCCCAGGCCACTGCTTGACCTAGATTTGGCTGGGGACCGCCGGGGAAGGGGCAGTGGAGGTGAGGTGGGGGCGCCACCAAAGTTGGAGGTGGAGCTCGGAGCAGCACCAACAGACACCTTGGCCGGATCTGCAGAGGAGCTAGGGTGGCAGATCGACGCGCAGCCGCCGTAGATCTAGGCCGGCCACACAGGCCACCCCTCGCACTGGATTGGGCCCGCCAGGGAGCGAGGGCGGAGGCGAGGCATGGGGTGCGAAGGTGGCGGCAGAGGCCGGGTGAGTGGCGGCGGAGGCCGCAGATCCATGCCGCACCTGGCCTGGCCCCGATGGGGTCCGTCGGCGCCCTCACGAGGCCAGTGCACATGTGCCACCTCAGCCGGGCCTCCACGCCACCGAGTGGGCGGGGCCGGTGGAGGCGTTGAGGGGGGAGGGGAGGGAAGGTGAGGAGGGCAACTGGAGGAGGCGGCGGAGGCCAGGAGGGAGGCGCGGCGCATGAGTGTGCGGGAGGAGTAGGGGAGTTAGGGTTTGGTCAGGGCAGTAGATTATATAGCATGTCAATGCAATCAGAGCTGTTGATTTCGCAATGGACGGCTGAAAACAATCGGGTCATTTGGGCTGAAGTGGGCCTTATTTCAATCTTTGTCTGTTTGACGTTTTTCTTTTTCTTTTTTATTTTATTGTACCACTGTGAAGTAACACATAAAAATAACCATCTTATATGCACCAATATAATTTTTATATACAATAGACTACATATATGTTATATTGAAGAAGTTTCAACAATTATAGCACTTATTTACTATTTTCAACAGTTTATATGAATTTCTGCCGGTTTATTGAAAGTAATTGTTCTTTGAACTACATGTATCTCAAATTTTATTTCCAAAAATATTCAAAAATATATTTAAGGTACCTTTGTTCCATTATAGCTCACATCCTGAAAATAACTGAAAAGTTCAAATTTTTATATGGATCATTCAAACTTCTATTGGCAACGTTATAAAAAATAATGGTACTAGTACCTAAAATTTATCCAAAAAATCTGAAAATAGCAATATAATCATTTTATTGATGTACAAGGTTGGCATAAAAGTTTCATAAGATTTTATGCAAATTGGACTATACATTGTTCACAAAAGGACACATCTCTCACATTCTTTCATACAACTCAACTTAAACTTTGAAGTTTATACACCCTAAAGTATTTTCTTGCTCATATACACATCAAACTTCGATGAAAACTTACCTTTAGTCTCCTATTAACATTTGAGGAGTTACATTGCCACTTGTTGTGCAAAAAAGTTATTTTTCTATTTTTTAGATGCCTAAATAACACACCCTTTGTAACAAACTCAAAAATTAGTTATCTTAAATACCACCAATCCATTTTTCACATGTTGAAGACAATATATAAGTTGCAATCTAGGAGTTTCAGAATTTTTGAAATAAATTTGATATTTTTTATCATTTATATGAATTTCTATGTGCTTACCAAAAGTATTTCCAAGTTGACCTATGTATACCTCCAATAAGACTGGAAAATTTTCACAAAAATCATATTTAGGCTTCTATGTTCCATTCTAGGCCATGTTTTGGAGAATGATTACAAATTCAATTTGAGTTATAAGGAACATTCAAACTTTTATCTCAAAAGTACAACATAATAATTACAATAATATCCAAATTTGGTCAAAAAATTCTACAAATTGGCATAACAACATGTTTTTGGTCCACAATATTGCCATAAAAAATTTAAGTGGTTTCAAGAAAGTAGCACCATACATTGTTCACAAAAGGATACACCTCACTTATAGTTTGCTGAAACTCAAAGTTAAACTTTGAGATTTGAATACCTCATAACAATTTTGGACTCGTATGCATCTAAATTTTGGACACAACCTTATGTTGACCAGAGCGGCCGGGGTGCGGCCGGGGGACCTGGCTGGGCGTGGCCGGCCGTGGCCGGGGTGCGGCTGGCTGGGTGTGGCCGGTGCGACCGGGGGCCCTAGCTAGGCGTGGCCGTGGCCGGGCGCGGCTGGGGTGCGACGAATGAGAAGTATCAATTTTTTTCCATTCATATCTTGACTACTTATTATTTGTTGATCGTGACGAATCTGCTCAAACGTCGTAGTGTTCTGGGCTTGAATATCCATCAGTGCACATCCGTGATGAAAAATAGGAATACGTCGCAGTGTTCTGGGCTTGAATATCCATCAGTGCACATCCGTGACGAAAAACAGGAATACGTCGCAGACGCAATGCTCTTCGTGAGGTTCTCTGAGAATGTCGCAGAATTTCCATCACGGAATAAATAGTTTCTTGTAGTGTCTAAAGTAAGCACAATAAAATTTGTTTTGCCATTTTATGTATTGTATATGATTTATAATAAACTTAACAACAAATGGAAATAGATATAGGAAATATAAAGAATATTAAAAGGAAACAGTAGGCAACTAAATGAAATGTCTATTAGTACCGGGTGGTACAAAGACCCAGTACTAATGGTGTTTTCGTTCTGGCGCGAAACGTAAACACCATTAGTACCGGGGCTAAACAACACCCGGTACTAATGCCCCTATCAGTACCGGGTGTTGTTTAGCCCCGATACTAAAGGGTTTATTAGTACTAGTGCTAGTTGAGCCCCGGTACTAAAGGGGGAGTATATAACCGCAGTGCTCAACACTTAGCCGCGCGCCTGCTTTCTTCCCTACCACGCCGTCTTGTTGCCGCCGCCGCTCTCTGCTTCATTGTCGATCTGCGCCCTCCTCCTCCGTGCCGGCACAGTCGGGGCCTCCTCCGCCGCGTCGTCCCCTGCGTCCTCCTCCTCCACCGCGGCCTCCTTCCTCCGCCGCCTCCTGACCCTGACGCCATCATCCCCGACCTCCTCCTCGGATCTGCCGGCGCGCCCCGTCCTCGTCCCCAACCAGGCGTCCGGCCGCCTCCCCGACGCCGTCCTCGGCTGTCCGACCCCTCCCCGACGTCGTCCCCGGCTCTCCGCCCCCTCCATGACGTTGTCCCCTACCGCCGCTGGCCGCCTCCCTGACAGCGCCATCCCCAACCGCCGCCAGCTGCCCCTCCCCAATGCTGGCGCACCTCCCCCTCCCCAACACCGGCGCGCCCTCGTCCCCGCCACCCCGATGCCCGCGCGGCGTCTCCCCGACGACACCGCTGCTGCTGCCGAGGCCGACACCGGCTGCAGCGCCCGACAGTGCCGCTGCTAACGTAGGTCCGCGTGTGGCTGACATCAGCATTTTGTTTTTTAAATTATTTATTTTATGTTGATTTTATTATTATATGTTGAATTTATTCAATTTAATTTAGGTAGAATTAGAGTTTGGAATTAGTTAGAGATTTAATTTTAAATTTAGATTGAAATTAGTTAGAGATTTAGATTTTAATTAGTTTGAAATTAGTTAGAGATTTAGTTTGCAATTAAGTTTCAAATTAGTTAGAGATTATTTGATGTATTTAGAAATTATGGTTTTAGAGATTTAATTTAGTTAGAATATATTTCATGTAGTTAGAAATTATTTCATGTGTACGCGCACACGCTCGCTCGCTTCCGCCCGACTGCCGTCCGTCGTCCACGTACGCACGCACGCTCGTACCGGCCGACTCCCTCGACTCCCACCATGCTCCACTCCCGCCCAACTCCCGACGCTCGCCCGACTCCTGACTCCGTCCTTAGTTAGAAAAATAGTTTCTTAGTTAGAAAAATTGTTTCTTCATTACAAAAATAGTTTCCTATTTAGAATTAATGTTTCTTAGTTAAAATAAATATATTTAGTCATTTCTTTTAATAATTCTTGTCAATATTGTAATATTTATTATTGTCAAATTATTTTAGTAATGATGGTTCGATCAGAGATGGAACGAGCAGAAGAGCAATTGTTAATGGATATGATTGCTCAAAATGCAATGAACAATCCTCAAAACGAAGAAGTACTCAATCACGAGGAGGATGACAGTTACCTCAACATGTCTGGTGATGGCAATGAGGTGGAAGATCAACCAATTGCCCAGGGAAGCAACGATGGGCAACAAGCCGAGGTATAATAGGAATGATGACTGTCACGACTTGGCATCATGATTTGGCTTCACGAGTCCTCAAATATTAATAATAGTTCTTTCATTTTTAGGTACCTGCATCGAGCAGTAAGAAGCCTCAGGGGAAACGCGGCACAAAGAAGAAGCTAGAGGGCCGTTTCATCATCACAGAAGTATCTGAAGCTCTTGTACCACTTGCTCCAGAAGAAGTTACGACCAAATTGGTGAACCACATTGAGTTTCTTGTTAGGGATAACATCCCAATAAGCATTCTGTATTGGAAACCTCCTGAAGCTATACATGAAGATGAAGATCAGAACGTCGATGACAGTGAACCTCTGTTGCTGAAAGATGTGGTCCCGGACACAGAGAAGGACATGATTTGGGCCCAGGTATTATAATACTTCACATTCCCAGAAGGTACTGGACTAGAAGACATGCGAAATTGGGCCATGCAAAAGGGTGCAAATGCCTTTCAGATGTAAAAGAAGCGTCTGACCCGAGACTACATCAAGAAGGGCCTTACACCAAATTTAAAGAAGTATCTGAAGTTAAAAGATCACTAGGATTCATTTATGTAGTACAAGCAATCGGAAGACGGTACCAAGAAGATTGAAACCAACACCATCAATGCACGTAAAAAGAAAGAATTTTATCATCTTGGGCTAGGAGGTTATAGGAAGGCCATCCCCAAATGGGACCGGATGGAAGAAGATATAATGGCTAGTGGAATCGTATCGGTAACTCTAGATTGGTCCGAGGGAGCAAAACATTATTTTTTTGCACATGGTGGCAAGCTCAATCCCGAAGATGGAACATTAGTCATAAGCGATCAAATAAGAGAGACAGCTGCAAGGCTTGTTGAGTTGATAAAGGCTATGGTAGAAGGAACTTTCGTGCCTGATCCAGAGAATGATGAGCTTACTATGGCGTACTTGAGAACACCCTGGACGTTGCTGAGGCAAAGGTGTCGCACCATGGAGAATAGCATTTCATGAGCACCTTCAGATCTATAGAAGTCGCCAAAGAATTAAGGACCAACAAGCACGACAACTACGAGAGTTGCAGGAGTGCGTATATATGGCTGAGACAAAAATGGAGGAATTCAACGACCGGCGTGTGGCACTTGCTATTAGGAAATAATCTAGGCAGCAAGCACCTGCAACATCAGGGGCTAATGATGAAATGAGCCCATCTAATAAGCATAAAAGTAGAGTCGCATCCACGGAAGCAGCCTCAGCCACCACGAAAGCAGCCGTCCCAGACAACCAATGGTACCCCATGGATGACATCACTAGAAGGTCCGCGTATGAGCTTCTCACTCCCATAAGAAACAAGATGGTTGGGGTGGCTTACGGTATGGCTGAGAAATTGACACCAGGGGAAACATTTATGAACACAGAAATTTCTACTTCAGCTTATGCCAAAGTTGCGGTGGACCTAGTGGTTGATGGTTGGGATGACCTCAAACTGGAGCTACCGGGAGCTGATGGGGAAGAGACTCTAGGAGATGCCGTGCAAGATTGGATTTTGTGGCCTAAGGCTCGCATAAAGATTATGCAATTGACCCTGTAATGATCTCCTGCACCATCCGCCATGCCTCAAGGCCAAGATCAGCAACCAGATTCACCAGCTGGAAGGGAACATAGCATAAGTCCAGAATCTGCACCAGTTGACAGGGACCCAAGCATGAGTCCACCTATTTTGAGCAAGGCTTCCAAACGACGAGCTCTTCCTCCTCCTCCTCCTCCTCCTCCAAAGAAGCAGAAGAAACCCAGGGAGAAGAAACCTCCACTGAAATTAGCTTATGAGAAGACTCAGGAGGAACTTGATGCAATAGTGCAGGCTGAGATTGATGCTCATTTCAAACCGAAGAAGCGTCCAGTTGAGAAACCAATTGATCGGGTTAAACTTCATCGTTTCATGAGAAAAATGGAGGAGGAGAGAACGAGAGTGCCAGAGAAACCTCCATTGTCTGACTATGACCGCACGACACTCAAGATTAACAAACTGAAGAAGAATTAGAAAGCTGCATCTAGTATTCCACAACTAGGGACCAAATCAAAGCAATCTATCCCCCCTCAAGGT
This sequence comes from Cenchrus fungigraminus, assembly GCA_036936925.1. NCBI lineage: Eukaryota > Viridiplantae > Streptophyta > Magnoliopsida > Poales > Poaceae > Cenchrus > Cenchrus fungigraminus. The sequence continues at coordinate 106,915,768 of CM072774.1, read as the reverse complement.
GCTTTCAGAGTATGAGCAGAACTTGCTTGTTTTTGGTAAAGAAACAAATTTGACACCTGCTCAACTTCTAGAGGAGGATCACATCCAAGTGCATGAAGGGGCAGGTTAATGGAAATATGAGCCTGGGAAAATGCTTGTGTGGCCGCAATTGGTGAAGCATCTTCCAACCAGGATGTATGCACTGCACAAATGATACAGGGAAAATAGCCACCGGAACCATTTTTCTTGAAGTTCACATTGAGGAGCAACATTATTTCTATGGCCAAACCAGTTTTAATGTGCCCCAGGAGGAATTCTGGTTCGTATTCAATCAAGATGCACTTGACGTCTCACTCCTCAGTTGCTGGGTTCTGTAAGTCTTTATTCTACTGTAAGCTGAAAATCACCGCTCTAGCCATTCTACCATATCTGAACTTCTATTTTGTATCATACAGCATGGAGATACAAAGTTACAGGAGGAAAGGAATCGTAGACGTCGGCTTCATGGATCCTATGGTTATAAATGATGTAACTGTACGTGATAACCCAACAGAAACATTGGAGAATATATATAAGTTTCTAGACAGAAAATATTCCAAGAGTTACATACTTCTGACATACAACTTCAAGTGAGCAATGTGTTTCTCATCTCTTTATCTTTTTCAAATTACATTGTATATTTCAAGAAACTCAAACTTCTGCATGTATTGATAACTTCCACTAGATTCTCTTTGTTATCTCCCTTGATTTAAGCTATGTCCACGTCTTTGACTCTTTGAGGAAAGATAAAAACTATACCAACTTATCGTAGACATGATGAACGAAGCATGGACTCTCTTCCATGAAAAGCACAGGGGGAAATTCAAAGAGTACCTTTATTTCCACTATTATTTCCAATTATGTGTTTTGTTCGCAGATCTCATGTCACTTCTTTCAATACAACAAAAAATATTTCATAACTTTGTTTTGACATATGTGCAGTGCTTGAGACAGCCTAAAGGTACTAATCTATGCGGATACTATGTATGTGAGTTCCTCCATAACTTTGCAGGTCCCCCCTAGGTTCCAACCTCGACGATATGGTGCGTACACAAAACTGCAAACACATATAGTTCTTATTGTTCATATCCTTTGTTCTACCAGTACTTATACAATTAATAACTTCTTTTGTAGATTGAGCGCATCAAGGAAGGATTCCTCGAGACGGAAAAAATCTTGTTAATTCAAGAACAACTCTGCGGATTTCTTCTAGACAAGGTTATTACCCCGGGGGAGAGTTTTTTCAAGATGCATCATCTCTAAAAGTTAGCAAGGACAAGGAAAGGGCAAGGATCTTGAATCGGACGGGATGAGTCAGCAATGAAAAGGACAAGGATCTTGAAGTGGACGGGACCAAACAAATTAATATTGTACTTTGCTAACATTTGATTCAGTGTATATATTTTTCGTATTTTTGTATGCACAATATGCTTATATATGTATAATATTATCTCAAATGTAATATTATAATACAACATATTAGGATTAGTATACGTAAAGCAAGCAAAGAGGTGCAAATACGATAAAATAAAGAAACTGAAAAGAAAAGAAAAATGGAAATAAAAACAAAAACATTTTAGTACCGGGTGTTGTTGACACCCGGTACTAAAGGGTTCCTTGCCATGTTGCCCCGTGGAAGCCCAGTGAGTACCAGGTGCCAACAAGACCCGGTACTAAAGGCCCTCCCTTTAGTACAGAAGGAACAGTACCTATTGTACACTATTGGCATTTCTTAACGTTGCCACTAGGTTGAGTGTTCCTAGCAACGGCGCTAGAAATGTCATGGTGGTAATCCTAACGATCACAAATGAATCCGCAAGCGCACGGATATACCATTGTAGCATTTCCCCAAAGGAGTATTCCAAAGGGTATCGAATCCAAGGAAGGTGGGTAGGATAACAAGACTAATACTATTGCAATGAATATAAGTCATGGTTAGGGGAAGAAACAAATACTCAAACATAGGGGTAAGTTCAAGATAATGATGAGGGTAGTGTGACACACAATGCTTCATCTCAAGATAAACTATGGCATAGGGAGATAGACATACGAGTTAGCTCTAGGTTCTAATGTACTACTCATACAAAGTCAGAAGATATAAGGAAGGTACACATGTATTGCATGGACTATCCGTTCAACACCCAGGTACAAATAGGGAGCTAGCCTCCCGCACCACTTCCGCACGACAGCGGTTGCTAGAGTTTAAACTCCTACAGCAATACCCGAACGTGGAGGATTGTAGAGGGTCCAACGGCTGTCACTACTATGGCCAACCTCCATCTATCCTGGGGCACGCTCATATCCAACGAAGCTACGCAATCCAAGCACCATGCTTGCATTGTTAACTAGACTCTGACCGGCCCGGGCTATTGTGACCCAGGTCGAAGCCACCAGATAACTAGCCACTTGCACCGAGTACCGTAGCATAAACACTGATGCTATGCAACACATTTATGTACACTAACTAGATCAAACTGAGGCTAGTCATACAAACGGATATGAGAACTTATGAACCTATACCACAAGATCAAAGGGTTGTGTTCGGGAAGAAACACAAACCTCTAAATCAAGAACAGGAGAAGAACACAAGAACATATCACCTATATATGAAAGCACTACTTTATATGAAATAGCTAAATAACTGAAGTAGATCAAAGTCATACAAAGAAATAAAGGTACAAAGCTCATACCTAAATCCCAAAGTAGACTTGAAACCTAAAATAGAACTACTCTAGCCTACTCCACTAGCCTAGGAAACCAAAAGGAAGAGAATGAATGCAAAGTTGTGTGTCCTCTAAGAGAGCCCCCTCCCCTTCTATATATATGCCTAGCACACCCCTGCTCTGGGCATCAAAGCACCGCGTACACCACTGAACCGCCTCAAGGGACCAATCACCGAGCACCACGTGGAGGGCCAGGATGAACCCCTACTAGGTCGGTTCGGCCGAACCCCTATGGGGCCCACTCGCCTCCTCCTTTGGCCTGGTGACTGGTATGTGGGCCTTTGGGTAGGTTTCGGGTGTACACAATATTTTGAGTCGGTTTGGGCAGCCATGGGCCCTTCAATCCATGTGATGTATGCATGGCAACTTCTGATTCGTCGAGCTTCCATCACTTGGATCATAGAAGGTGGTTTTCTCTCTCATTTTGTGCTTATTCACCTGCAATCAAATAATCTCCAAGGACAAGTGGAACTACATTATTCTTAAATAAAATGCATGTAAGAAATGCATTTGCTCCTTTATTCATGTGAATATTGACGGCTAAAGTAGGTACTTAATAGCCGTCAACATACACCCTGTACTAAAGGGGGGTTGAGACCCGGTACTGAATGTCGATTCCCTGATCATTGTTTATTTTTCATAGTTGCAGTCCTATCTGGCTACATCTGAATGTATGATGCTTACTTCTAAAATAAAGGCATTTTACAAAGCTAATGTACAGTTTGAAATGTTTTTTTATTACATCTTCTTGACTTTTTGTGGTTCTTTTTTTAACCTAGTTTAACCATGATCTGGAACTGCAGATTCTTTTTGAACAAGTTTGAGGCCAAAGATGGGGGAGGAATGAGGAGGGGTACAGAACTTCCTTTCTCTTGTTTCAATTTGCCTCAATTCCATTCCTTGTCCTTTCTCGTCACTAGCAGGCCTTTTAGAATGCATCCTTTCTGCCTTTGCCTGAAACCTGCAATTCCATGTCTTAATTTATAGTTGATAATTTAATATTCAACAGAATGATACTCATTGTAATTTGTGCTTGAGATTACTCTCATTAGCTGACACATTAATTTAGTGTGATAATAGCACAGCCATTTTTCATAGTTTTGATCTTGTATATAATAACTGTGGGAGTTCTGATCAGTTCTTCTTTGTTATATATACTTCCTTTTCTTTATTCAACCTTTTAGATTAAAATTTCATTTCTAGTTGCAGGGGAGAAGGCCTCTGGTCTGTCCTTCTTCTTCATTGGTTTTGTATCAGCCCATCTATTTTCTTTTTCTAAGGAATCTATTTGACATACTTCTTTTTTTCTTTCTTTTCTTTCTACTGTAATGATGTATCTATGCAGCAGAGATTCTTTTTGATGTGTTAATTGTTTTTTTATATTATAGGCAATATTTGTGACAGATTAAAATGTTCTTGTGCAGAATTCCTAGGAGTGATTTACCACTTCTTAGGAAAGTAGTGGAACTAGATGCTTTCCTCAAGGTTGTATTCTTCATTAGATGGAAAGTAGTCGAACTAGATGTTTTCTTTAAAGATATAATTTAAAATTCATTTAACCTATGATATTATAACTCCTCAATTGTTCATAGTGTTACTACTTACTATGCATTTGCTCTATAATCGCAATGCCATAACTATTGTAATTTCTACACAATATATGTGTAATAGTCCACTATATTTGCATATGCCTATTTTCTATTTTCATCTGAGGGGTTTCACTCATTACCCAAACAATATGCTATTTGACAGACCATAAAAAAATTGAACATTTGATATTTGCACATTTGTCATTGGTATCTTTAGGGTTTCAATTCAGACCCAAGCTATCTGTAATTTGTCATTTGAAGCTTGATCCAACCCTTGCTATGTGCATGTCTATTTTTTTTTCTTTTTGAATTATCAGTTGCTTCTTTCAGTGCTAATCAACTTTTTCTATGTGTTTTGTCTCATATATAACATGACCATGTAGTCTTGTTAATTTTTTTGCTTCTGACGTCTATTCTGCTTTTTTTCCTTCTATGTGCAGGTATGCTCTTGGTCATATATGATCCCAAGTTTACAACTTTATCTATGTGTTGCTGCCTTTTTGGATAATGTTAGACAGGTGTGTGGACATGTCTACGTCGTTGGAGAAGATTAAGTCATTTTTGCAACTGTTGTCAGGACTTGCTCAGATTGTTGTCCGGACTTGCTCAGATTGTTGTCAGGACACAGGAGGCTTCTCATTTGAAGATACTTTCAGATCCGCAACCACTAGGCACATTCTTCTTTTTGCTTCAAGTGATGTGAAGTGGCAATTCAAATACTTATATGATGAATCTATTTTGTGCCATACTTGCCAGTATATGAACATATGGAGCTTCTGATCAGCTCTGGTTTTCTATGTAATTCAGTATTGAACTGTTGACGACCAAATTAAAATTGGCAAGTTTGGGACAGCTGGTCACACCGGCCTCCCAAACCGATCAGACCAGTTTTGTCAAAGTCCTCAAAATGCAAATTGGACCTCACCATTACATAGATCTTGTCAAGACGATTAAAATTCATATGTAGAACGTCTAATTTGGACTTTGGATGAGAGAGTTATGATCTCAGAAAGATCGGCATCCCGGGCACACAGGTGAGACCGGTTGGCAAACCGGTTGGGTCTGTAAAATCCGGGGGTTGTATTTTTGCACAAGATTTGTTAGGATTTTGACTCCTTCAGGGGCAAGACTTCCCCTCCCTATAAATATAAAGGGCCACGGCCGATTGAGAGTATCCTATTGATCAAAACACATCTTTTATCTTTTTTTACCTTTTCACTTTTCCTCTAACTTTTTCAATCTACTATTTGCTATTCCTCCTTCGTCTCTACGTTGATTGAGGGTGCTCTAGGTGGCCTGCCGACCCTAGAGCAAACCTACGTGAGCTTGCGCTGACGGGACCCTTCCCGGGCGAACGTTCGTTGGTTCATCGTTGGGTTACCCCAGCGAACTGGTCTGACCAGTCCTTAGAATTGGTCTGACTGCCCCTGCGCAGAGGTGCTGCATCGAGCTCCTCTGCATGCCACACGTTCGAGTGCGTTCATGTGTTGGCACAAAAAATCGTCAACACGAACTTTATGCATTCATCAGTACCTTTGTTTGATTACTGTTTTCTTCATGCTATGAAACCATCTGGTATTGTCATCGTGATGTTTTTGATAGTCATATGTTGATCAGATAAGTCAGATTATATTTATATTATGCTATAACATGTTGTTTTTCCGCAAATTGTGTTTCAGTTTGTTTGTTGATTAGAATGATCGGATTCTAATTAGGAAAATTCGGGTGCTAGGCAACTTTAAAACTTACGAATCCTCCTAGGTCTTTTTTTGGGTGTTCTGTCCGTTTCAAATGCCTAGGTGTCAGATGCTTCTGAAACACCCGGGTGTCAACGCAGCCTCTAATGGCTGCCATCACAATCGCCTCATTCCGAGTCTCCTCTCCGAATCGTTCCTTGGGGTGAGAAAGCAGCAGTTCATCATGCCGCTTCTCCAAATCTGCACCTCCTCTCCATCCGCATCGTGGATTCGCAGATCCAGGCGCCACAGGACCCTCTCCCATGACGTGCATCCAAGCGACGCCAGGTGCATCCTCCTCCCTCTCTGAATCGGGCCGCACGGCAAGCCTGGCTGGTTTTCCATCGCACCTCTCCCCTCCCACGAGGCAAGGATGCAGGCTGCCGTATTCAGATCAGGATATGATCCTCCTTTTGTAGCTCAGGTAAACTAATCTGATATGGCTTTCCAAGGATAGCAGTAACCTATTGTTCCAGCAGAATAGCAGATCTGCTAGGTCATCTCTCATTGACTAATTATATAAACTCATTCATAGCCCCTTATTGTTCTGTGCTAGCGGCAGGCTATGCCATTCTAAATTTCTAACTAATCTGATATGCAGTGGATGGACATGTAAAGATTCATTTTCTGAAGTCCAAATTGTGATATTCTGCAGCTAACCTCACTAAAATGAACAAGCCAGTAGGTTAGTTTCTTCTGCTTACATGGTTAACTACTTAATTGTGCATGGTTATTGGATAGCAAAGATGTGCTAACTTATCATGCTAGTGAAGAAGAAAGTGTCTGCTTCCATGATATTAAGGTAATATTGTCCAGTTTTGAGTAATATGTATAGTACACTACTATTGTCTGAACTTTGAACAGAATGTTTTTTAAAAAAAAATCACAGAGACACTATGTGGAAAGCATGGCAGATTGGCAGGATATTCGACTCTATGCTACCTGCTCCAGGTATGGAAATCAAATAGCTTATTTGTAATTAGGGCCATGACTTAGATATTGGCTTAAGATACAATGAAGAAATTTTGTTCCTTCATTGCCATCTATGGTTCTAATTATCTCTCTAGTATTCATTATAGTACCTCTGGGGTACTTGAGGGACAATCAGAAAGTATGTAAGCTTCTGACCTTGAGATTCTCTTAACAGTAATGGTCTTGTGTTCTTTCTTTTTCAGTTCATGCACGTAAGTAGCACAAGAGCAGCGAGCATTGGTGACCACAGCAGGTATTGGCCAGTTTCATATTACAATAAGTAATTATTGCCTTAGCTTATCTAATAACTCTATTGATTATTGGGAAAAGTCCAATTTTCACCCTTGAACTAGCACACATCTCTGGTTTTCAAACTTAAACTACAAAATCAGACATAAAAGGCCATCCAACTATCGAAACCGGGCAAGTTAGGCCCTTTTAGTGGTTTTGGAGGTGTTTTTTCCATTTTCTGAAAATGTTAAAAAATGGTTTCATCTAAAAAAATTGTAACTAATTCATTTTAAATCAGAAAAATATGGAATTTATACCCAAAGTTTTATAAAAATGTACTTATCTATTGGTGAACTATTTGGAGTCATATGCATCTTATTTATTCATATTCCTAGTATTTTTTAGAAAAAGCAATAAAAACTAGAAACATGAACATATAATATCCAAAAAACTCCAAATAGTGCACCAATTGATAGGTGACATTTTTATAAAACTTTGGGTATAAGTTCCATTTTTTTATGATTTAAAATGAATTAGTTATGATTTTTTAGATGAAACCTTTTTTAACATTTTCACAAAATGGAAAACCACCTCCAAAACCACTCAAAGTGTCAAACTTGCCCGGTTTTGATAGTTGGATGGCCTTTTATGTCTGGTTTGTAGTTTAAGGTTGAAAACCGGACTTGTGTGCTAGTTCAAGGGTGAAAATTTGACTTTTCCCTTGATTATTTGTGTTGGCCATTGTAGCTCAAATCTAATATTCCTTGCTCTATCAGTGTGCTGGTTACTATGCATGCAAGCTTTTTTTATTTTTATTATCTCTGTTCTACATAGCTGCCTTTTGAATACATGTCGTTATGATCTTTTAAGTTTTTAATACTTCTCCTTATCAATCAAAATGAAATTAATCCTGAAATGCTCTGAGATTGTCCTCCGATATCTTCTTGACTGGAATGTGGTAGACTGCAGATAGTGCTACTTTGTGTGTCCTTGTGCTATGTTTCAGCAGTCACCCATTCATGTTTCTTTTTTTTATATGCAGTACATACCTTACGCAGAAGATACAGTTCTTGGCATTATTGTCAACACCAAACCAGACGTAAGTTATTCTTGTAAGCACTTCTAGAAATTTGTTTTGCACTTGTCAAACCTTACGCACTCGTATGATGAAGCACTCTATGATACACCTTTAACTGTACAGTATCTTCCTTAGATGATGGTTATCATTGCTGTTCTTCTAGACATGATAACTTGATTCATATAGGTTCTACTGCTCAATTGATACTTTGATTCATATAGAACAGCAAGTTGTTCCCATCATCGATGGCATTATTTTCTAGCTGCTACAAGCTTGATGTAGCATCGTCATACTTTGTTAAACTCTACAAGGTGAATAGCCCTGTTATATCCTTTTGTTTGATTGTTTAGATTGTTGTACCTTCAGTGTTACAAAACTGTATACTGTGTGGGTATTGGAAAAATACATATATAACATCTTCACATCATCTGATCGGATTTAATTTAATTTAATTTCTGAACAGCAATTTGGCAGCTGTGGGCACCTTTTAGCAAGTGTGGTTTGCCATCTCATCACTTGATCAGGTTAAAACCATTAATATGAATTGGCAGAAAGTCTATGATGTTAGTAGGCTTATTAGTTCTTGTATGATGCCATTAGGTTCAGTTTATTAGTGGTGGCTTTAGAGATAATAGTGGATCTGTCAAACTTCAACTGAATAAGCATGTGTTTGATTTCAATGGATTCAGGCTGTATTTGTAATGTATATAATGGAGGAAGCATGTATTTGTATTGTACTATCTTTTGTTGTACATGAGCACTACTGCAATGCAAGTGTATTTGTGATGTACACCTCTACAATGGATAGAACATGTGTGTATTTGTGATGTGTGTAAGCTATATTCTGTCCTCTTTTTCTTTTTTATTTAATTCATCATAGGAGACGCGGGTTGCCAACCCGCATCTCCAATGACCCTTTTCATAGGAGACGTGTTTTTGCCAATCCGCGCCTCCGATGAGAGGGTTATTAAAGACGCGGGTAGGCAAAAGCGCGTCTCCTATGACTCCCTTGAGATGCGAAAAATCTGCGTCTCCTATGAGGCTGGCTTACATAGTGTTAATTACACAGCAGGCTTAGTTACACAAGGGCCATGGTTAGTTAACAAGTTTAATTGCACACGGCTCCCAAAAGGGTCGGTTAAAAAGTTTAACTGCACCTTGATGTACCATGCTACTTGTACTTTCGTCAGGGCATCCATGCTGGGTGTAATGAACAAGCTGCAAGCAGAATCTTCTTTTACCTCAAATTCGCTTGGTTGTTCTGCTGATTTCGGTGCACAGCTTCCAATTTGTCAGTGGCTGTGCGATGCCTCCACTGCGCTTGCCTGCCATGCCCCGCCTTGGTCCGCACCGACAGCAGTGCTCCACCTTGGTCCCTGATAGCGGCCGCGCATCTCCTCCGCGGCACCTCATGCTCCGGCCACCACGCTCTTCCTCTCCTCGTCATGCTCCACTCGTCCCACCTTGGTAGCCGTAGGCTCATGGTGTGTTGACAGTGGCGAATCTAAAAAAATTATTAGGAGGGGATCTTCCCTTCATCTTCTATCTCTAGCCTCTACTTTCAAGTTTCAACGAATGCAAATTTGTAGGGGGAGCTTAGGAGGGGCTCCATGGCTCTAGCAATGGTAGGAGGGGCTCGAGCCCCGCCCGCCCAGTGCTAGATCATCCCCTGTGTGCTGACACCGAGCTCCGCTCATCGGCCCCAGCCCGAGGCAGCCCGTGCTGGATCCCGCAAGACCCGACACCACCTTGCTATTATTTATATAAGAGAATCTCACTTACATTATATTTGCATATTTTTAAAAAACTCTTCACAATGAAATAAGATAAAGGTTCGAAGTTCCCATAAGTTCAAGAGAATCTCACTTACATTATATTCGCATATGGTTGTATTTTGGACTATATTATAAAACAATAGGAAATACAATATAACCATGTGACTTTTACATGAGCTTGATTTGGGCCTCGACTTTGAACAATAAAAGGAGCCTACATGAGAAAGATGAGTACCAAAAGAGCTGAAAAGAGGATGAACTGATTGGTCTGGACAGTTTTGCCCTCCAAATACTTCATTCCAGAAGGCTTAGAGGTGATGCATTTGATGATTTGTCATGTTAATCTCGTGGTCAAGCCAAAGGAAGCTCATAATTGGAAGGTCAAAGGTCTTGTACATGCTATATCTCCTACGTTTGGACTTTGATATGGACGAATTTGGTATAAAAACTATATGGCTCGAGAAGATCTATAACTTTCATATGGAACACCCAGACATTTGAGGCCTGTAGGGGTGATGAGCCGATCAGCCCAAGAGGTTCAAGCCGATCGGCCCTGCCCTTGTCTTGCTTCATTTGACGAGGCTTTCATCCCACGACATCCTCAAACTATAAATAGCCCCGTTCTCTATAGGCACGAGGCATCCATTCGCCAGAACTCAATGAAATAGACGGAGACACACCATAGGGAGCTGAGGGCTTCTAGAAATACAACTAGAAGGTGTTAGGCTTTTGCTACTCTTGGTTATGTTATCTCATATGTATTTTTAAATATGATCAACCTATACCCTTATCATTCATCTGTACCAGATTTATTCGTCTCTTATATGCAATCAATGTTTCATGCTAGGATTGATACGCTGAATTAGATGGAAAGCCTGGTCAGTTCGATGCCGATCCACAGATTGACCCTACTACAGATATAACCATCCGAAATGCCCTATCACCTCCAGTTTTGGGTGTACCGGCGGTGACAGGGTATCAGCACCGGTTATAAAGCATGTAGGGCCTCTGGACATTGGAACCGGTGGTGAAGGAGACCATCATCGCTGATTCCAATTACAACCAAGCGGTGAAAACTTTCACCGCCGGTTTGTAATTCCAACTGTTGGTGATGGATACCCCGGACTCGAAATTTTAACTCAATTCCATTCATAAACTCAGCTCGCGTCCGCCCTGCCCGCATCCTTCGCGTCTGCCCAGCCCGTCCGCCCCTTATCCTCTCTCACTCTCCCCGCCGCCCGGCTCTTTATCTGATCGGCCTCCACCTCGTTCGTCCCCGTCCTTCCTCCTCCCCTCTCCTCTCCTCCCCACTTCCGCTCACTGCCCCTCCCCTCCCCCTCTGCTCGCTGCCCCTCAGCCTTGCTGAGTGGAGCGGCGGCGAGGCGAGGTGTGGAGACAGAGAGGAGCCGTGGCATCGCGGGGAGATCCGCAGCGGCAGCGCTTGGGGAAACAGGCATCCACAGCGGTGCACGGGGAACCGAGCTTCGGCAGCAGGCGGTCGCGGTGGCGTCTGCCCCGGTATGCCTCTCTCTCTCTCTCTCTCTCTCTCTCTCTCTCTCTCTGCCGGATCCGACGGGGCCGCGGCACTCGACGGTCGGTGGGGTTGCGGTGGTGGCGACAACGAGGCGTCAGCTGCGCATGGTGGCACAGTGGGGCGGGGAAGTGCCGGCGGCGCGAGGGGGCCAGCAGGGCAGGGGGCCGGCAGTGCGAGGTGGCAGCGCAAGGGAGCCGGCAGCACGAGGGGAATGGCAGCACAAATGGGCAGGGCAGCCCGGCGCGGCCAGGATGGAGGAGGGGCTGCGGCAGTTGCCTTTTTTACTTTTTATTCGCATCTCCGCATGTTCCAAAGTGGTGCTGATGGGTACCCCTATCACCATCATCTATCTCGCAACGGTTTTCAAAACCGACGGTGACGGGGGTTTTGGAACCGGTGATGATGTGGTGTAGTGTGATAAACCTTGGACGGATACTTTAAGAGAAAAACTACAACTGATCCGTATGCTCGTGGTTTAAAAATTGGTACCCTAAGTGCCACCAACAATCTTCTGCATTGCGTCACCGCGTAGGTGGGCTTGCCGATGTGGAAGCTGGGTCTGGCAATGATTTTTCTCTCTCCTCACTGGTGGAGAACCACCCTTTAGCACTGGTTGGTAAAGGCCATATTGACCTAAGGGCCAACCGGTGCTAAAGGTGAGGGACTAAAGCCCCCCCCCCCTTAGCACCAGGTGACCAACCGGTGCCAAAGAGGGGCCTTTAGCACCGGGTGGTAATACCACCCGGTGCTAAAGGTGGGGGGCCAGTGCGAGCTAGCGCAAGGACCCTTTAGTCCCGGTTGGTATTACCAACCGGGACTAAAGGGTCCCTTTTTTTTTACCAGATTTCTATTTCTAATTCTTTTTATTGTTTCTCTATATATTTACGTATATTCTAATTATTGTCTCACTTATATATCTACGATTACGTATTTGCACTAAGGTATCTACGTATACTTGTCTACTAAATTTACATATATACACATATATAGAACTTATTATATATATATACACACACACATATAATTCAAAAAAGAAATAGATGGTATCCATAAATTTACAATATATACAACAAAATATCCTTCGAAATAGATTAATCCCTTAAGAGGTTATGTCCGTCATAATATTGCCTTCCTTTTGGATTAACCACCTCGTCATTCAAAAATCCCATGAGCCCTTCTTGAACGACCAACAAACGATCCTCTTCAATGAGCTCGTCTTTAACTAAATCCATGTGTAATGTGTAAATATGTTAATTTCTAACACCAAACAATGAATTATGTAATTAAGCGCTAGGAAATTATGTAACTATTAATAGGTTTAATGTACTTACAGTATAATTCGAAGGGCTTGTATTTGCGAAAATATGTATGTGCTCACACACGTAGTATCCACATAAATTAGTTCCTTGTTTTTGTCTTACACACTATAGTGGAGAAATAATATATAATATTAGTATTATAGAATTATAATTTTACCAAGATAATATCTGTTATTTGGATTATGTATACGTACCGGAAAATTAGTTTTCCAGGTAAGAGTTGGCTTAAATGGTCCACGGTTCTCACTAATGAACCGTGTCCAAGCTCTGCGAAAAAAGTAATGAAGTGTTAGTAATTAAAAGCAAACTATTGCCTCAAAGAAAACATCTAAGCTAGAAGTATTACTCCACAAATAGATCTTGAAGATCCTCGTACTCCTTGGGGTCTTTTCGCAACGAATCTAAGACAAGGATGTTGCTGTGGTCGATCATAATGACAAGAAGTATCCAGTGGAACCTGTATATATACATGCTCACAGAAATTAACACTAACTAATATTATCTAGGATAAATAGAAAAATAAAGTATTTGACAAGTTGGCAATCACACTTACTTAAAGTTATAAGGTAGTAGTATGCAATCCTTGTAATGCTGCTGAGACAAGGCCATGTAGATTGAGTTGCATACTACTTTAGGTTGAGTAAGGATCCAGTCTGCGCTAATGACCGTTGGGTCCATGAAACCAACTTTCTCCATACCCTTCCTGCGCATCGTATTTAGTTCCATGCTACAAAAAATGAAAGACGGAAGACAGAGTCAATTAGTAGATCATGCATTATTCAAGAAATTAATTAATAATGAAATGAAAAATCGAAACTTACAGATACCAGGCAGAGATAAGATCGGTATTCAATGCATCCAAATGGTACACTTCATAAATAGTGGAGAACTCCAGCCAGATGACCTTCTCCTCATGACCGCTAAAATCCTAAGGTCTAATAAGCATGCCAAAGCTCTCTCGACCTTTTTTTGACTGCTTCATGTACCACTCATGGAATGCATACATCTGAGTTGGCAGCTTCTTTACCAATTCTGGCCTAACCATTGGCTGTCCTAGCTTATAGCACCATCTAGGTACGAAATCTTTATCCGGAGGTGGCGCGTCCTCCGTACCAAGAATCGCTCCTATTGACCAACCTATTTGTTCCTGAAAAGATATGAGCTCGACTACCTTTTCTGTAGCCATAGCTGCAAGAGCTCTTTCCGATGCATTGAGGCCGGAGGCAACGTACGCCGATGGTGGAGTCGACGTCGACGTCGACCCAACCTTTTGCTTCTGCTTCTGCTTTGCTTCATCGGAGGCAATGTAACTTGACGGTGACCCTGCCCATTTCTTCTTTTTCATTGACTTGGTCAGCGAACGGGCATAGTCTGATTTACGCTCCACCTCTAACTTTCTCCTGGTTTGTTCTTTCATGTCAATGAAAAACTTAAGTTTCTTCGGATCCACCGCCTTTTCCTTTCTTCTTCCTTCTGTTTGGCTCTTTCACGCACTCTGACGAACCAGTCATCTAGCTGCTTTTTCGCTTCAATCTCGGTTTTTGCTTCTGTCATGTCGTATGGTAGCTTCCTTTTAACAGAATCGACCTTTTTCTTGGTACTTTGTTGTTTCTTGCTCGGTCGTGGAATTGTCTTGGCAGCTTGTGATCGGGACCTCTGTGTTGGCGCCTGCTTTGCGACGGGTGGTTGCTTTGGAGGTAAATCTGTACGGATGTCATCATCATCGCTCGCGGCGCCGGCATCTAATTGTTCTGACGGAGACGGTGAATGAGCATGTTGCGACGACGATCCCGGTGCTGATGACCGCCCTGGAGACGGGGGAGGTCTCGGAGGGATGGATGGCTCCTTCGTCCCAGGAAATATTATGTAACGCTTCGGCCATAATATGATGGCGTGAAGCGCTTCTTTCAGTGTCTTTTCCCCGTCACCTCCTAGGATGTCTAGCTCTAGGTCTTCATATTTTGGTTCACAGATCTCCTCCAGACCAACAGAGGCATAGCCAGGTGGAATCGGCATGCCGTGGCTTGTCTGTCCTGGCAAACAAACTAGAGCACTACCGTACGCCACCTATATATGGAGGGAAATAAAGTAGTCAATTAATTACTGAGCCATGCAACAATAATGGAGGTAATTAGATGTATTAAAATTTATACCTTCAGTGTGATGTTGCCAAATGGCTTGTGCAGCTCACATGCAGTGCGCTGACAGATCTCATCCACAGGGTACAGTTCATTGTCGACCATGGGCAGATCTTCATCTATGATTCTATTCTCTTCGGCGGCCTCTGTGGAAGCACAACTGCTTCTGCGTTGTGAAGGGATAATGACGGGATCTAGCGGTTACGGGAGTGTCCCAGATTGGGCCAACTGCTGCATCGAAGCGGACACTCGTCGGTCAATCTCCGACTGCATCCTTTCTTCCTGTTGTTTAAGCCTTTGCTCCATCTTCTCTCGCCACTCTTCCTCTTTGCGTTGTTTTCTTCTTTTGCGGCTTCTATAGGTGTCCCGGTCGTGCTTGAAAGCAAACTTCCACAGCACGACCCCATAGCCTCTGCATCGTCCTGGGTGTTCTGGGTTCCCTAGCACCAAGGTGAGCTCATAATTGTCTCTGTCAACCTTAACTCTTCCTGCTCTGATATCTTCAATTTTTTGCATGATCTTTGCTGCCATCTCACGTAATGTGGGTGGGATAATAAGGGTCCCATCTTCAGGGTCCAATCTGCCTCCATAAGCATACAACCAATTCTTAGATCGATCCGGCCAATCTAGAATCGCTGATGAGATACCTCTAGCTCTTAATTCTTCTTCCATTGCAAGCCACTTGGGAATGGCAGACATGTAACCACCTCGACCAAGATGATGGTTGTACTCCCCCTTATTGCTGTTACTAAGTGTGCCTTGTGCACTTTACTTGGCATGTTGTTCACTGTTCTTGTAATCTACAAAAGACTCCCAGTGACTTTCTAACTTTGGATAATCATTCCAATTTGGAGTTAGGTTATTTTCGACAAATTTCCTATAAAGCATCTTCTTGAAATTTTGTAGCTGGGTTGCCATCTGCGACAGAGTCCAACTCTTCACAAGGTTTGCGTCCACGTCTTCCGGAAGTGTGAAGTGTTTTAAGATATCATTCCACAACAATTTGTTTTGTGCTTCCGGAACAACGTATGGATTATCAGCTCTTCCTTTCCAATCTCTATAGCTGATGGGCACGTTGTCCCTTACAATTGCTCCGCACTGCAACACGTACTTGTCAGCGATTTTTTTAGGAGCAACTGGCTTGCCAATCTCTGACACTTCGGTGATTTTGTACATCACATCACCGGTGAGTACTTGTGTACGCCCTCTCTTGCTCTTTTTAGATGACGATCCAGAAGGCTAAAAGTGACAGATTTGTTATTTATTAGTACATAGTGGTAAAATATAAGTAAGAATTAGGGGAATAAGAGAATTGATAATGATGAACTTAATGCATGATATATATACCTCGTTGGATGGTTCCCCAGTATCGGCGCCAGTGTCGCCTTCCTCAGCACCGGTGTTGCCTTCCTCGTTGCCGGGTATGTTCAGGAACATGTCTGCTTGGCTACACTCCTCCTCGGTGTACGTTTGAATGGCGGTATTTTGAGCTCCGGCAGCAATAATTTGCTCCATAATCCGTGAATCGTCATTATCGCCTTCCATCTCAACTAATACTGAGAAAAATGAATATACAATATTTTTTTAGAACATACACTAATTTCTATGAAGGAACAACAATTTATATGAATTGAACATGAATTCATGAGAATAAACAATAATTTATCACGAGTCAGGAGTTAGGAGGGGTCTAGCGAGTTGGGAGGGGTCTAGCGAGTCGGGAGGGAGTCAGGAGGGCGTCGAGCGAGTCGGGAGGGAGTCGGGCGAGTTGGGAGTGTGTCGAGCGGGTCGGGCTAGTCGGGAAGGGTCGGGAGCGAGTCGGGCGAGTCGGGAGGGAGTGCATCGAGCGAGTCAGGAGGGATTCGGGCGAGTCGGGAGTGTGTCGAGTGGGTCGGGCTAGTCGGGAAGGGTCGGGAGCAAGTCGGGAGTATATCGGGAGTGTGTCGAGCGTGTTGGGAGCGAGTCGGGCGAGTCGGGAGTGTGTCGAGCGGGTCGGGAGGGAGTCGGGCGAGTCGGGAAGGGTCGGGAGTGTGTCGAGCGTGTTGAGGCTATAGAGCTGAGTCGGGAGCGAGTCGGGTGTGTGCAATATGAATCTAATATAAATCTAAAACAATTAATATAAAAAACATAATATAAATCTAAAACATAATATAAAAATATATTCTAATACAATTAATGAAAAACATAATAAAAAATCTATTCTAATACAATCAATAAAAACATAATAAAAAATCTATTCTAATATAATTAATAAAAAACATAATTAAAAATCTATTCTAATACAATTAATAAAAAACATAATTAAAAATCTATTCTAATACAATTAATAAAAAACATAATAAAAAATCTATTCTAATCTAATACAATTAATAAAAGAATCTAATTTAAAACATAATAAAAAACTAATCTAATAAAATCTAAAATAATCTAATAAAATCTAAATCTAAAATAATCTAATAAAATCTAAATCTAAAATATTCTAATAAAAAAATAATCTAATAAAATCTAAATCTAAAATAAATTAATAAAAAAAATGCTGACGTCAGCCCGACCACGGGCTGACGTCAACAATGTACCGACACCCACCATGCGTGGCGGTGGACGGCGGTCGGGGCCGACTGGCGTGGCGGTGGACGGCGGCCGGGGGCGAGGAGCCTCCCACGGTCGGGGCGGGCCTGGGGACGGTACGACCGCCCGGGGCGGAGGCCGGGGCAGAGACGACGACCGGGGCGCGGGCCGGAGACGACGACCGGGCGCGGGGCGGAGACGACGGCCAGGGCGGGGCGGAGACGGCCGGGGCGCGGGACGGGGAGGTAGCCGAGGGCCGCGGCGATGGCGGAGACGGCCGGGGCGGGGCGGCAGCGGTGACGGCCGAGGGCCAGGGCGTGGCGGCGCTGGCGGAGACGATGGTCGGGCGCGCGAGGCGGCAGCCGAGGGGCCGGGGCGACGGCGGCGCGCGCACCCGAGGCGGAATGGGCGAAGGCTCGGAGGAGGAATGGGCGGCGGCGGCGTCGGCGCGTCGGCGGCGGAGATCACGGCAGTGGAGACGACGACGGGGAGGAGGCGGCGGAAAATTTCTAAGTGTCGAGGGGGAGGGCTCCTGTTGGTATTTATAGGCCCCCCTTTAGCACCGGGCCGTAAAGCCACCCGGTGCAAAAGGCCCTTTAGCACCGGGTGGTGTTACGCCCCGGTGCTAAAGGGTCCCTTCGCGCGGGAACCCCCGGGAAGGGAAAAATTCACCCTTTAGCAGCGGGTGGTGTTACCACCCGGTGCTAAAGGGCCCCCTTTAGTCCCGGGTGGTAACACCACCCGGTGCTAAAGGGGGATTTCGATTTTTTTCCTTTTTCTTTTTCATTTTCTCACACCTTGTCATTGTAACATTTTTTAAAAATAGTAACTTTCCATATTTTGAACATGCAAAATTAAATTAACATCTGTACTAATTACTTGTACATTTTGTGTGCAAATCTATTTTAAGATCTGAATTAACTACTTTTGTTTTCTAACAAAGGTTCACAGAAAATCAGTTATACACAGAGTTTAATTAATAATGAGGAGAAAATCATTATATTACATAAAAGAGTTATTTCATCATCATGCATTACAGTGTAGCATTATTAAAAACTCTTTTCCTAATAAAGGTTCCTTGCTCGTGGTCATCACGTAAGTATGGTGTCTCTTCATTTCCAAGTAATATGCTTGGGTCAACTTCGACAGCGAACGGAGGCTTGCCATCAAACTGATCATATTCATCCGACTTATCTGTTATGTCCTCGACTCCCATGATGACTCTTTTACTTGGAAGAACTATGTGACGCTTTGCCTCCTGTGGTCCTTCATGTGGATTTTTAGTTTTCGGTTTGCTAGACATATCCTTCACGTAGAAGACTTGATGCACATCTTTGGCTAGGACGAATGGATCATCTAGGTATCCGATCTTATTTAAATCCACTATTGTCATTCCATATTTATCTTTCCTTATGCCACCTCTAGTCAATTTTACCCATTGGCAAAGAAACATGGGGATTCTCAGTGCCCCATACTCAAGCTCCCATATCTCTTCTATGATACCATAGTAGGAGTTCTTGCACCCGTTGCTGTCAATGGCGTCTATACATACACCACTATTTTGGTTTGTGCTTCTTCGATCTTGGGCTCTCGTGTAAAAAGTATAGCCATTTATATCATATGCTTGGAATTTCACAATTGTGCTAGAACGTCCCTGTTGATGCTTGTTAACTCTTATTTTTATACATCAACAATGCAGGGAAAAGGACCTAAATAATGATACAACCGTAGTATAGGGCTTTAAACTAATAATTTCCACGAGTTTTGGTGAATTATATATTTACAGGGACTATTCAGGAAAATGCGAAAGGAAACAAATCTAGAAGACTCCAGAAGGTTCCCGAACCAAAATAAATGTAGCTTGTGGAAAAAGGAAATAAGGAAGGAGCCAGGAACCGACACGCCAGAGGAGACCCCGAGGGGGGGCCACCCCAGGCCGATCGGCCTGGTGGTGGGGCCGACCGCCCCCCCGTTTCCAAACCGCCTCATCTTCTGGAAGCTTCCTCCACCGCCTCCTAGGATCAATCTAAACCACTTGGAAGTTTAGGTCGGTTTGATCCTACGGCGCACGGCACACCCTCAGGACTATATAAGCAGCCCCCCTGAAGGCATCTGCTATTTGGAATTCATTATTCTCATCTCAGATCAAGTCAAGCCAAGACAGGAGAAGAAGAGGAGACACCAGAAATAGGATAGCTACTTCATAGTTCTAGTTGTAGATCTAGAACCTAGTTCTAGATAGAGAGTCAGATTCGAGTAGAGATTGAGCTTTGCTCCAAGTTCAGATCTGTAAGTCACCAAGATTCGGTTCATATTTTGTTTCTCAATGACTCTGTGCTATTTCAATACTATGTATGCAATTGCTAAGTTTTTACTTTATTCTAGTAGTATATTTGATATGAGTATAATTCATGATAAGATTATGTGCTTATTCATAGAGCTCCAAGTATATTACTCGAGTGTGCTAGGTAGTGGAGATTATGTAAGCATGGTGCTTAGATATGATTTACTTGCGGATTCACCTTATATTCCGGGTCGTGTAGTAGATCGTAGGTGTGACAGACCTATTGAGTCCTTTGTAGTCCACCCCCCGAGTATAAGACTAGTCGACCAAAGGTTCTTGGGATGGTCAAGTATTGTCCTTGATTGTTTTGGGTAACCGTCGGGGTACTCATACTTATTCATGATTATGCTATATGTGATGATATGCTATGATAGGATAGACGAATAACTAGTCTTTGTATGCAATATAGAATTTGTGCCTATGATGTAATCCAGTTTTAATCTATCTAGGAAGTAGTATATTTTATGTTCCACGTGTGCCTCTACCTGTCTGAATTATCAATCTATTATCTTTATTATTGGCTTAACCCTGTTTAAGTATGTGCCATGCTATCAAAGTCTCATATAGTAGTCTATTGTTATCCTTATTCATTTGGTAAATCTATTTCATCTTCCCTGTGGATACGATATTTAAAACCCATCACCCCGGGTGAAATGCTCACCGGTATCCGTGTGCTTGCGGATAATTAATTAATTTCTGTAGGCTTCATAAATACCAGTAAACATTTCTAGTGCTGTTACTAAGGATGGATTCTAAATCTGTTCTTAAGTAATTGTGCTAAGAAATGTCAACAAGCATTTCTGGCGCCGTTGCCGGGGAAGATTGAATAGTTACCTTTTAAAATTGATGACTAGATACTTATGATGACATTGTATATGGCACCTCTGCTTAAACAGAATTACCCTTATTTGTCTTTTTCTATCTTATTTATAGGGTATTAACAGGTTTGATTGTGATTCACCACACTTTGATCATTCGAGTCAAATCAACCAAGGAAGCCTTACACCAAGTTCCTGAAGCTATGGCCGAGAAGACGTTGCAAGAGTTCTCTGCTCCAAGCATAAAGAACATTCATACTGGACCAACATTGCAAGTCAATAATGATTTCAAACTCAAGGCTAGCCTCATCAACATGGTGCAAGCTAATCCATTTAGTGGAAGGGTACATGAAGATGCAAGCGCTCATCTCCAGAACTTTCTAGAGATAGGCACCACCATCTCCATCAAGGACATTCCTACAGACACGATCCTACTCCGCTTATTCCCATTTTCATTAACGGGAAGGGCGAGACAATGGCTCTACTATAGTGAAGAAGAGATAAATACATGGGATAAATGTTCTGCAACCTTCCTAGCAAAGTTTTTCCCCACAGGCAAAACCAATGCCTTACGTGGAAAAATCACTAACTTCCAGTAGCAGAAAGGCGAGTCAATTCCAGAGGCATGGGAACGTTTGCAAGATTACATATCAGATTGCCCTCATCATGGAATAGAAGAATGGATGCTCTTACAAGGATTCTACCATGGATTAAACCAAAGAGCGCGTGAGCATCTAGATGCAACTGCTGGAGGATCATTCTTGTCACTCACTCCGGGAGAAGCCAACGTACTTATGCACAAGAAATCCGAAAATCTAGGCTGGACCAATAACACTCAATATTGCCACCAGAGTGAAGAAGTACAAGAAAATGAAGAATAAAAGGCAGTATCAACCAGGATGGACGTGCTGTTGAACCGGCTCGAGGAACGGGCCAACTTCAAGAAGGATCGACAAGCTCTACAAGACTGTATGAATACTTCAAGAAATTCAAGCTTTGTGGTCCACAATTCAGCACCAATCCAAGGAGAATTCCTGCAACCACGACCAACTTACGCAGGTAAGTATCCAGGTAATAATTTTAAGCAACCTTCGCTACGAGAATTAATTGAAGAACAGGTTAAAATTAATCATAATTTCTCTAAGAAGCTTGTTGCTAATGATAAAGTTCTAGAAGACATAAATGTTAAAATGGATAGTTTCTCTGCCATCTTAAAAGACCAAGCTATCTTTAATTCTAAACTAGAATCAAAGT
This sequence comes from Cenchrus fungigraminus, assembly GCA_036936925.1. Lineage (NCBI taxonomy): Eukaryota > Viridiplantae > Streptophyta > Magnoliopsida > Poales > Poaceae > Cenchrus > Cenchrus fungigraminus. The sequence continues at coordinate 106,893,671 of CM072774.1, read as the reverse complement.
TATCAAAATTGTCTGCTGCTATGCCTATTGCCACTAACCCTGAGCAGGTACTTAATTTTCGAACAAGAGGTGGTAAGCAAACAACTGATCCACCATATCCTAAGGGCACAGCAAGACCGCCGGCTAAAGCACCTACAGAACCTGCAACTTCTGCAGCACCTGTGGCACCAGCCGAAGTTTCAGAAGAAAAGGATGATGATGTAGAGGAAGTTGCACGAGAAGAACAAGATCCAACAAGACAAGACTTTCATGACACCAACTTCCTACCATATCCTAGAAGAATGAGAAAACCTCAAGTTGTTCATCAATTCGGAAAGTTCATAGAGGTAATACAGAAGCTCTATGTCAACATACCATTACTAGATGCCATGCAAGTCCCAACATATGCCAAATACATCCGAGACATCCTAAATAAGAAGAGACCTCTGCCAACCACGGAGATCATCAAGTTGACGGAGGAATGTAGTGCGGCCATCCTGAACACATTACCTATCAAGAAAAAGGATCCAGGATGCCCCACTATAGAGTGCACCATTGGAACTCAATACTTCAACAACGCACTCTGTGATCTTGGAGCAAGTGTCAGTGTGATGCCCAAGGTTGTCTTCGACAAGCTCAAGCACCCTGCCTTGATTCCAACATCAATGTGTCTACAATTAGCAGATCAATCAGTTCGCTACCCATCAGGAATCGCCGAGAATGTTCCAGTGAAAATCCGAGAGTTCTAGGTGCCAGTTGACTTCGTAGTATTGGATATGCACCCAGACTCCCGGGTTTCACTGATTCTCGGCTGACCATTTCTGAGTACTGCCAACGCACGCATCAATGTCGGCATAGGAGAAATCACATTTGAGATCAATGGAAAAGAAGAAAAGTTTGCCTTTAAACCCCGACCAGAGCTCAGCATCAACACGAACATGATCGATCAAGAGAAGACATTACCAGAGGAACCATCGTCCCCAAAGACGGAGGATACACCTGAAGATTAAAAGAATTGGAAGTCCCTCGCCCAAAGGTAACCGGTAAAAACGCAAAAATATTTTTTCTGCATTTTCATATCTACTAAGGTAAAAACTTTTTCACGCCCCATGGTAAGTGATTTTTACGGTGTGTCAAAACCCGTATAATGATTTTTGGTGGTGGCATAAAAATATTTTTACTTTCATATTTTTGCTGTTATACTTTCATGTTTTATAAATTTTATTTACCCTTTCATATGGGACCCACTTGTCATAGGGACACACATCAAATCATACCTAACTTCCTTTCATCTTTTCTTCTCATCCATCCATTGTCCACCATCCTCAATTATTCCCACTCAACATGCACTTATTCTGGCGTGGGAAGGCGGCAAGAATTGGACGGAGGAGAGAGCACCCGAGTGGGGCCCACATGGGGCCGATCGGCCCCACCACTGTGCCGATCGGCCTCCCCCCTCGGCCCTATAAATTCTGCCGCCTCCTGCCCATTGCTTCACACACTCACAAGCTCAGAAAACCACATTTCGAGCTCCTTTTAGCACTGCCAAGAATTAGGGAGAGTTAGGAAGAAAGGATAGATGAAAGAAAGGGAGTTCTGTAAGAAAAACTTCCAAGGGTAGTCTTTCACTAGCCTCTGTCACATACACCCTTGTGTAGAAATCTTTCCTGTAGACAAACACCATGCTCGGGAGATTCCTTGGACGCACTCGCTCCAGAACCAGCTCCCGACAGGATATGAGCGTAGATTCTCAGGAACCTCCCTCACCCGTCTCAAACCCCTCACCGTCAGAACCACAGCCGCAAGAAAAGATCCTAACCAGTGACGTGCATCTTCGCATTAAGCGAGGGGAAGAGAAGGAGAGGTACGAGAAGTTGAGGAAACGTAGCTTTGTTCTCACACCTATGTTCGATGAAGGATTCATGCAAGAAACAGGTATGTGCACTGAGTTCGCTCAAATTTTTTATCTGCTAGGGTGGACTGCTTTCTACAGCACTTCGGAACGGGGATCCCATCTCCTCACTTTAGAATTCCTTTGCACCTTGACATCCACTGAGGACGGGGTAACCTTCCGACTCTTTCATCAGGAGTACACTATGACCTGGAGAAGGCTTAGTGACGCTCTAGGATTCGCCCCAAGCTGCACACTAGGCGTAGACACAGCTCTTGAAGACTTTAATAGACTGCAGTTTTGGGCAGACATCTCTGGGAAACAGAACGCACATAGACCACGTACCAATGAAATACAGCATCCCACTCTCCATTTCTTCCATAAGTGGATAAGCCTTGTTCTTTTTCCACGGAATGATAACATTTGTGTGAGAGTGGCAGACATGCAGCTCATGTTTGCCGCTGTGAAGAGGAGAGTTGTTTCCCCTGTAAAGATGCTAGTAGAGCACTGGCTTGCTTTCCCCAACCTAGTTGGAGATGTAAGCTGCACCTCTCTGATCACTAGAATAGCCGATGACCTGGGCATTCTAGGGAATGCTACAATCATCAATATCAATACCCCCAGGGAGATCATCGGCTATGGTTACTTTTGTCAAGGAAGATGGGTCAAAAGGATCCAAGAGCAATTGCACTTTATTCATAATAAAGACACAATCCCGTTACCTAACCCGGGATTGGGTATATATTCTGTGCAATCTTTCTTGATAGACTTTCAGGCACAACCAGTCCAGCAGCAGCCCCCGCGAGCGTCGGAACGAGCTTCAACGTCAAACTACGCCGAAACCGACCAATCCCCTGAAGACGCCGCTTATCAAGCATATGAAGGTTTTGAACCACAATATCCTCGTCGCGCGTACCAAGGAGGAGGGTTACCATCACACGGACCAAGCAACCTTGGAGGACAGGAATTTGCCAGTGGCAAGTTTTATGCATCATCTTCAAATTTTGTACCTGCCCGTAATTCTTTTTCAGGGTTCGACCATCAGTACACTGCAACATTCCGCCAAGGTGTCCATGACAACATGAGGACACAGATGGACACCCAAAGCCATCACAGCAACTTGCTGTACCAGCAGCAAGAAGCGATGAATCAAATGGGGCAGCAACTGGCTGATATTCAAGAAACCACGGACGAGAACGCTGAACTACTAGCGAGAGCATTTCTCCAGTGGGGAATATAAGATTGTGCACCGAACAGTTTGGGGGAGTGGTCCCCATTAAAAACCACATCCGAACGAAACCTTGTCAAGATATCGACCGACCGGGGCATCAGTCCCAACACATTGTCACACCATTCAGGGAAGGAGTGCCCCCGAGGTAAGTATCAATTATCTATCTATTTATAGTTTTTGCTTAAAGTTTGCTTAGTGTGTTGCTAGAAAAATAATAAAAACAAATAAATATTTTTCTTTTGCTTTAAAAATAAACAAGAACTAGAGAAGTATGCTTAACGAACTTGATAAATAAATGCTCCTCACTGTTTTAATGCCTAAGCTACCATCTTAAATTCTCCAAGGTATGGATACAGTTGTCTAGACTGAAAACATGCTTTGAGCTTGAGTTTCTGTGGGATTATATTCTTGATTTAAGTCTAAGTGATTGTTTGATATGATATGATTAAGTTAAGCTACTGTTTTCTTGTTCAAAGCAACACTAAGATTCTGGAGATTTATTTCTGAAAAATCTAAAAAATTGCATGACGAGTCTCCTGTATGACACAAGACTTCATGTCCTGTTAAAAAAAAGAGAGAGAGAAGAAAAACCTCATTGAAAAGATGCTAAGTTGTTTCTGCTATATATCTCTCTATGCTTTCAAGAGACTTGGGCATGACATCAAAAAAAAAAGAACGAGAGGAAAGTGAGATGAGAAAGAGGGAGAGAAATGAACAAGTGTTCTACTAGGCGAGAAGGGCCTACCTCCCTGAAAAATAATAAATTTAGAGATGAATAATGGACGCTTGTCCGAGGGCGAGGAGAGCCCACATCTCTAAGGAGAGAGAAAAATGGACATGTGTCCGGGGCGAGTAGGGCCCACCTCTCCAATTGTCATGTAACCCAAGGTTCTCTTAGATTTATTGCCAAAAAGAGAGATATATTTCAGAAACACAAGAAGCAAAAGAAAGTTTAATTTTTATCATTGATGTCATATGTCATACAGGAATACTCTGAGTTTTATCTTGAAAAATATTTTGCAACACTCCAGAATCTTTGGTGAAGCTAGAACTTGAGACATGGTGTTTAGCTTGATTGTTCTATCTTTCAACCGCTCAAGACCCAAGTACAGATAAAACCCCATGAGTTCAAGTAGATATAAACAGGTTTGAAAGTCTGAGTTTCTTTTCATCCTATCTTGTGGAAGAATTTACTTTGGTACAGCCTTTACAATAAGTCTTGCTAGGGACTAGCAAGAGGTAAGCTTGGGGGAGTTTATTGATGCTTGTGAACTCCTATTTTTATACATCAACAATGCAGGGAAAAGGACCTAAATAATGATACAACCGTAGTATAGGGCTTTAAACTAATAATTTCCACGAGTTTTGGTGAATTATATATTTACAGGGACTCTTCAGGAAAACGCGAAAGGAAACAAATCTAGAAGACTCCAGAAGGTTCCCGAACCAAAATAAATGTAGCTTGTGGAAAAAGGAAATAAGGAAGGAGCCAGGAACCGACACGCCAGAGGAGACCCCGAGGGGGGGCCACCCCAGGCCGATCGGCCTGGTGGTGGGGCCGACCGGCCCCCCCCCCCCACCGGGCCCAAACCGCCTCATCTTCTGGAAGCTTCCTCCACCGCCTCCTAGGATCAATCTAAACCACTTGTTTAGGTCGGTTTGATCCTACGGCGCACGGCACACCCTCAAGACAATATAAGCAGCCCCCCTGACCCCCCCCTGAAGGCATCTGCTATTTGGAATTCATTATTCTCATCTCAGATCAAGTCAAGCCAAGACAGGAGAAGAAGAGGAGACACCAGAAATAGGATAGCTACTTCATAGTTCTAGTTGTAGATCTAGAACCTAGTTCTAGATAGAGAGTCAGATTCGAGTAGAGATTGAGCTTTGCTTCAAGTTCAGATCTGTAAGTCACCAAGATTCGGTTCTTATTTTGTTTCTCAATGACTTTGTCCTATTTCAATACTATGTATGCAATTGCTAAGTTTTTACTTTATTCTAGTAGTATATTTGATATGAGTACAATTCATGATAAGATTACGTGCTTATTCGTAGAGCTCCTAGTATATTACTCGAGTGTGCTAGGTAGTGGAGATTATGTAAGCTTTGTGCTTAGATATGATTTACTTGCAGATTCACCTTATATTCCGGGTCGTTCGGTAGATCGTAGGTGTGACAGACCTATTGAGTCCTTTGTAGTCCACCCCCCGAGTATAAGACTAGTCGACCAAAGGTTCTTGGGATGGTCAAGTTTTGTCCTTGATTGTTTTGGGTAACCGTCGGGGTACTCATACTTATTCATGATTATGCTATATGTGATGATATGCTGTGATAGGATAGATGAATAACTAGTCTTTGTATGCAATATAGAATTTGTGCCTCTGATGTAATCCAGTTCTAATCTAGATAGGAAGTAGTATATTTTATGTTCCACGTGTGCCTCTACCTGTCTGAATTATCAATCTATTATCTTTATTATTGGCTTAACCCTGTTTAAGTATGTGCCATGCTATCAAAGTCTCATATAGTAGTCTATTGTTATCCTTATTCATTTGGTAAATCTATTTCATCTTCCCTGTGGATACGATATTTAAAACCCATCACCCCGGGTGAAATGCTCACCGGTATCCGTGCGCTTGCGGATAATTAATTAATTTATGTAGGCTTCATAAATACTAGTAAACATTTCTAGTGCCGTTACTAAGGATGGATTCTAAATCTGTTCTTAAGTAATTGTGCTAAGAAATGTCAACAGTCCCCTAGCTAACAAAGCGAGTTGTGGATGAATCGTGGAGTTACCGACAAGGTGTGCACTCAACCATGAGGGAAATGTTTCCAAGTGACATCGTATAATCCAGGCTTCAGACTTGGTTGGATTTTGAGATGAAATAATCTGCTTATGTTCATTGATATACGGAGTCACCAATGATGATTGTTGCAGAACAGATAGGTGAGCTTTATGGAACAAATCAGTATCATTGCTGAAACTTGATTTCCTTCCAATGGTGCCCTTTCCTTGTAGCCTCCCCTCATGCTGAGACACTGGAACCTCGATCGAGTTAATTGAGTCGATAAAATCAATGCAGAACTCGATGACCTCCTCAGTTCCATATCCCTTGGCAATGCTTCCTTCCGGACGGGCGCGGTTAAGAACATATTTCTTGAGTACTGACATGAACCTCTCGAAAGGCCACATGTTGTGCAGGAATAGTGGACCGAGAATATTAATCTCTTTTACAATGTGTACCAGGAGGTGTGTCATAATATCGAAGAAGGAAGGTGGAAATGCCAACTCAAAGCTCACAAGACATTGCACCACATCATTCTGTAGCTTCACTAGGTTGTTTGGATCGACTGCCTTCTGTGTAATTGCATTGAGAAATGCACAAAGCTTTACGAGTGCTAATCGTATATTCTCAGGTAGAACACCCCTCAGCGCAACAGGAAGCAACTGTGTCATCAACATGTGGCAGTCGTGGGCCTTAAGATTTGTAAACTTCTTATCCTTCATATTTATGATCCCCTTCATATTCGACGAGTAGCCTGAAGGAACCTTGATACTGTTCAGGCAATCAAACATGATGTCCTTCTCTTCCTTGCTGAGAGTGTAACTAGCAGGACCTAAGTAATCTTGTTCCTCCCCATCATCCTCTTCCGGATCTTTTTCGTTCCTATGGACACCTTTCACGTCACGTCGTGCTTCCAACGTATCCTTCGAGTTACCGTAACAACCCAAGAAGCCTAGCACGTTCAAGCAAAGATTCTTCGTCAGGTGCATCACGTCAATTGCGTTTTGGACCTCAAGGATTTGCCAATAAGGTAGCTCCCAAAATATAGATTTCTTCTTCCATATTGGTGCACGACCGTTAGCGTCGTTTGGAACAGGTTCACTGCCGTCACCCTTTCCAAAGACTACCCTTAGATCCCTTACCATCTCATAAATCTCATCTCCATTAAAATGGGAGGGCTTCGTACAATGATCAGCCTTTCCTTTCCAATGCATCCCTTTCTTCCGTAAGGGGTGATTTGCTGGAAGAAAGCGATGGTTTCCCATATACACGACCTTCTTACAATTTTTCAGATGAATAGCTTCTGTTTTATCTAAACAGTGGGTGCAGGCCTGATATCCCTTGTTTGTTTGTCCTGAAAGGTTACTTAGAGCAGGCCAATCATTGATTGTTACGAACAACAATGCTCGTAGGGGGAAACTCTCTTGCTTATTCTCATCCCACGCAGGTACACCTTCTTTCTTCCATAGGAGTAATAGTTCATCCACCAGTGGTCTTAGATACACATCAATGTCGTTGCCAGGTTGTCTTGGACCTTGGATAAGCACCGGCATCATAATGAACTTTCGCTTCATGCACATCCAGCCAGGAAGGTTGAACATGCATAGCGTCACAGGCCAAGTGCTGTGACCACTGCTAAACTCGCCGAATGGATTGAAACCATCTGTACTTAAACCAAACCTTATGTTGCTTGCCTCATCAGCAAACTCCGGGAATGCTCTATCAATCTTTCTCCATTGAGACCCATCAGCAGGATGTCTCAGCATCTGGTCCTCCTTACGGTCCCTTTTGTGCCATGTCATCAATTTAGCATTTGTTTTGTTCCTAAACAAACGCTTCAAACGTGGTATTATAGGAAAATACCACATAACTTTCACCGGAACTCTCTTCGTCTTGGGAGGTTACCCCACGAAATCACCAGGATCTTCATCTCGCCGGATCTTGTAACGTAGCGCTTTGCACACAGGACAAGCGTCCAAATTTTCGTAATCCTTGCCTCGATATAGGATGCAATCATTAGGGTAGGCATGGATCTTCTGTACTTCCAACCCAAGAGGGCACACAATCTGTTTCGCTTCATATGTTGTGGACGGTAATTCATTTTTCTCGGGTAGCTTGTCCTTCATAATTTTTAGCATCCCCTCAAATGCCTTATCAGACACGCCATGTTTTGCCTTCCATTGCAACATTTCCAGTGTAGTACCAAACTTTTTTTGACCCTGCTTGCAATCTGGGTACAACAGTTTTCTGTGATCTTCTATCATTCGCTGGAACTTTGCCTTTTCTTTATCATTACCATAGTCCCTGTGTGCATCCTGTAGAACCCGACCAAGATCATCAGCAGGTTCGTCTTCTGGTAACTCTTCTTCGTCAGCAACTTCCATTAAATTATCTGCAAAAGCTTGCCCCGCGGCCCAATCCAGAATGTTATTATCATCCTCCTCATCTTCTTCGTCTTCTTCCATCACAACCCCTCTTTCACCGTGCTGGATCCAAACCACATAGTTCCGCATGAATCCGTTTTTAATCAAGTGGAGATGAAGGGTCCCCCAGTCAGAGTAGTCTTGGTTATTTCTGCACTGTGAGCATGGACAACACTTGAATCCCTTCTCATTCTTGTTAGCTTTAGCCACTTCGAGAAAAGCATGCATGCCACCAATATACTCCGAGGATCGTCTATCGGTGTTGTACATCCATTGCCGGTTCATCTGCATCATAATAATTGAAAAGGAACTCTATTCAGAAATGGAGGGCTACATGCTTCCTAAACATGTTGATTATTTGAATACAATAAGTGAATTCAAAAATGTGTTTGAAGCAGAGATTTATGTCCATTATTAGTGTCATGCCAAAGTTTACGTTGCGAGCTGAAGTTCGATGCTTGTTGCAACATCTGGTCGTTCAGACATAGTGCACAACGTCCAGTACCAATGAGAGCAAGCTGTCAAGCATAATGCTTAATAAAAACAATTAAACTCTTAGTATATAAAACAATAGAAGTAGGTAGTAAATTTTAATTATCATACTTTTATAAACTAACTTCTAGAAAACTACATCCTCACCTCACCTCACCATCAAATACACGCACCTGGCTCTCCCTTCCCACTTACAGTCCTACATCACCAAGCTGCTACAACCCTACATCTCCTAACAAGCTACAGTCCCACATCACCGAGCTACGTACGTACAATGCCAACTCGCCGGTGATGTGGAACTGTAGCTAGCTAGCAGGATGTGGGGCACTGGTAGAGAACCAACCGTCTGTATATGAAAAAAGAAAAAACAAGAGAATGCTAATTAACTAACTAGTTATTTCTAAATCTAAAGTAAATTAAAAATTTAATCTCTTAGCCTCTCCTATAGTTACTTAGAAATAAAATTAAATAGTTGTTTCTCACTCTCTAAAGTACATTTTCTTTATGCTTACTATTTTTAATGACCATATTGTTAATGACCATATTTTTAATAAACTAACTTCTAATAAAAAAACCCAGATGTCCAATTAATTATTGCATATCTTATTATGTCAAAAAGTAAAATTTAATTTTTGCTATATCAAAAACAAAAAAATAGAATACTTAAAATATATGTGAAAGATGGAACAATATCTAGCTAACTACTTGTTTCTAATTCTAAAGTACATAAACAACCTAGATAATCTAGCTATTATTAGCTCCTCCTACCTAGAAATCAAAATTTTCTATTTTCTCCATTTCTAAACCATTAAACAAAATTTAAACACAAGAAAAGAATGGAGGAGAAAGAATCAAACCTTGACAACACTTTGATGGAGAGAAATCTTCACGAAATGATGAAGAAAAAATTCGGCATCACCTCCCTAAGCTAGGGCCGCCATGGAGATGAGCTTCAGCTCTCGGGTGGGCGCAGGGGGAGAAATGGGCTCGGGCAGGGGAAGAAGAAGAAGGAAGCCGGGATTTATAGCCACGGCATTTAGCACCGGGTGGTGTTACCACCCGGGACTAAAGGGTACCCTTTAGCATATTTATGCTATATTTATCTGTAAATTTAGTCATACTTGTGACAGTTTCACATCGGACAAATCGCTTTACATTTTGGAACAGCATGTGTACAACTGTGCATTGGAACAATCTGTTGCCTGAGAGAGGGAATTGCTATTACTGCAGGTCAGGGCCAGTTGAACCCAACGAACTCACTAATAGAGGGCAAATCCTCGAAATCCTCTATTCCGCCTAATTCCCAGCAGGTGCTGCCGTCACCACGTCCGCGCAAGGAATCAACGGCACTGCAGGGATGGCCAACCTGCATTGACGCCTGTTGGCTTACATCGTATGCACCAGCACCCACACAAGGCGCCACTGGACTGGCGCCAAAGTCGGGCAAGTCCATGAACATGATATCACAGTGCTCCTGCGTGTGCTGCAGAGAGTCGGTCTGCACCGATGATGGCTCGGCCGAGTCCGAGATTAACAATCGGTGACTGATGTGGTTTTGGCCATTTTCACTTGGTTCCAGGCTCCCACAGACACCAGAATAGGAGGTTTTGACGGGTGGAAGTGGAACATCATCTCCCGTGTGGCCGTGTGCTCCGTCTGCATGCCAGTTTTGACTTTTTTCCTGAGATATGAGTTCCAATAGTTCTTGACCTCATTGTCAGTCCGGCCTGGTAGGTGTAGCGCTATCCGGGACCACCTGTAGGAAAAGTTCTCTCCGTGTGAGACAGCCGGTTATTAGTAAATGATGGACTTTAATGTCCGATGAACTCATCACTGGCACATGTTATTTCTGCATTCGATTTGTACAGGAGGCGATTTGGTGTATCATATGCACTTTATAAGTACAATATAAACGCGAATAATCTCCCCAACTCAAAGCATGTACGTGTGAATTGCATTACGACATGCCTTCTAGAGAGTTAGAAATAGAAATCAGTCTGGTGCTCAAAAGCGCAAAATGCTTATGTTAATTATACGGAAAAAAATATTTGTCATCCCTCAAGTATCGCAAAAATGGGTTGTTTATCCCTCATGTTTCATTTGGTGCAAATCAATTTCTTAACTAAATAATTTGGTGCAATTATCATCTCACCATATAGTTTAACAATGGTTTAGTAAAATCTAGTGATGGTTTATAAACGCCAATAATCTCCCCGACTCAAGCATGTACGTGCGAATTGCAATTCGTTGCTTACTTATTGCCCAGTGTGGCGTGAAGGTTCATGACGGTCTCTTCTTCTTCCCGGGAGAACATGCAGTGCTTCAGACCCGGCCTCAGGTAGTTCATCCATCTCAGCCTGCAGCTTTTGCCACTGCGCTGAAGCCCTGCACATGGGGCAATTCATCGAGAATTGAGCCAATCGAGTTCCTTTTTGCAAATATTGCGCTTAAGAACATTTTGCACATGCAATCAGGCGAAATTGGATAGCTCATTTGTTATGAAATTAAGATAAGCACGACTTGTCTAATTTCTCCTCCTAATCCACTTCCCACGGGCGAAGATACATTTTGAAACAACGAGAGCAGGACGAACAAGCAGGAGAGAAAAAGTAAGAACCTTACTTATCGCTAGAAAACTAGAACTAGGTGCAATAATACGGGCGAATTGTGAATGCACGATGTTCTTACTGGCGTTGAGGGCGCGGGTGTTCCAGCAACCATGGCCGTTGCGGAGCATGTAGTCGCGGAGCTTCTGGTCTTCCTCTAGCGATCACAGGCCCTTCCGGTATTTCATCTGGGGCTTCTGGCACGCCTTGCACCCCATTGGTTGACTGATGGGGGAAGGACACTGCTGAACGGGAAAGCTCCTGGATGCACAAGCGGCTGTTGGTCTGCTGCTGCACTGTTGTGCTTGAGAGCTGACTGTGCGCAGGACTTTATAGGACTTTACATTCTGGCTCGCCTCGTTAGAATCGGATCAAAATTCGGAAGTAATTAATTTTGAGACACATCGCTTTCTCTCTGCGAACGAATGGTAACATGTCGCTTTCTCTTTTTTAGGGGCGTAGGTTTGCTATTGAAGAAAACGATCTCTGCGTCCGCATGTAATATATACTACTGAATGTAAAACTAAGTGGTAAAATGTCGCCTTCTCTTTGTTAGGAGCGTAGGTTTGCCTATTAAAGAAACCGACCTCTGCGTCCACATGTAATATATATATTACTGAATGTAAAACAAAGTGAATACGTATGTATTCAAGATTATATGACGGCTACAACATACTAACCACGTAACCAGTGAGGCTCTTACGGAGGCTAAGAAGTCGATTAACAATTTGAAGCGTCTATGGACATTTTCAGCTAGCCACTGTAACGCGGCTAGAAATTTGTCATGAACGTTTGTCACGATGGAGATAAGAGCTTACCAGCCACTTCATATGTCCAAACGTCATGTAACCATGCAGTTGCTGTAAGCCATCTTTGCGAACCCTACTGCAAATAGTGAGAAATATGCAAACTCGGCTCCATGTTTCCATGCATACCACCACTGGAGTAGTACCAGTCGGGAAACCCCCTTTAGTAAAGGTTTCCCGACCGGTACTGCTTCTCCGGTACTAAATGCAAGATCGTACCAGGTAGTGTTATAGCCCGGTACTAAATGTTCGTGGAGCATAAGTACCGGTAAAAACACTGCCCGGTACTTTAGTGTTTTGACCTGGTACTAAATGGCCTTCGGGGGCTTCCAAATTCGGATCCGGTACTAATGCTAGCGTTAGTACCGGGCCAATTCGAGGCCGGTACTTATGCATGCGACGAATGCTAGTTTCTCTAGCAGTGGCACATCCGTCCCAAAATGGGCTAGGGATGTTTGCGGAGTCAACTCGTTTAATGGCATCTAATGCCTTTGATGGGTTTACAGCATCATTGGTGACAACACCCTCAAATTTGAAATTTTTAAAAATTCTCTTGAAACTCCATGAAGATATCTTGAAAGAATTCTGCACCAATAGATATGTAAGATTTCAAGTGCAAGTTCGATCAACTTGCCACTAGAAATTTGGCATGAACATGAGTTCGCCAAGATGGAGGTACGAGCTTATATTACCAGCCACACAATGCCATCTTTGCGATCCCTACAGTACATAGTGAGACATAAGCAAACTCGGCTCCATGTTTGCATGTACATCCGTTCCAAAAAAAGGATCAGAATGTTTGTGGAGTCAACAAGTTTAATTGCATGTAACTACTTTGATGGGTTTGCATCTTTGGTGAAAACACCGTCAAACTTGGAATTTTATAAATTCGCTTGAAAGTCCATGAAGATGTCTTCGAAGAATTCTACAGCAATAAACATGTAAAAATTTATGTGCAATAAAACTAATGAACAAATTGAACTTCTCATAATGCGATTACAAACTTATTAAAAATTGTCCATTTTTGTACTGCACAATGTATAATTTGATTGGATAGGACTGGTAACCTCATATTTAGAAGATACAATTGTTGTTTTTCAAAATTTTAACCTGTGGTTTTTTATGAAAAATTGAATGTGAATTGGTGTGTTCAGTTGAGGTGCATCCAATGTGACAAGTGTATATTTCTTTTAACCTGTGTTTTCAATTGTGAATATGCACAATGAATTTTTCGCTTTACCAAATGGTCATCCAATTTTTCTTCACAATTCTGAATGAAATCTAACCTCCCTGAAATCCTACTGGACCTAACACTGTTAGCAACACAAGAAAACAAAACAATCTGTGCCCAATCCTTGCAAGAGCAATTTTTAGAGACATTCCTATTCAGACGCTTGATAATTAATGGACCATGTAATGACAACTTATACGTTCTTGGGTTCGTTCACATGCAATTCCAGCTGATATATACTCGACAGTGTCTGCTTTCGCTAATGCTGGGCCAGATGGAATGGATCGGGTGGCATCCATGTCCTACTGGATCCAGTAACTTCAAACACATATAAAAGATTTGGTGCCAGTGCATTGGTTTAGTCTCACGGTTAGCTATGCAATTTTATTGGGCAGCTGGCCAGTAGTTAATCATGATGGTAGTTTACACTTTACTCACGTTATCAAGAGAGTAAAGAAAGGTCGGCGGCCAATCGTGAAGGTATAGTTTATTGGCGTTATCAAGAGAGTAAAGAAATAGAGCTAGTATCCATAGATATAAGAAATCTGGAAATGGTGAACAGTCACTGTGTAATCAGGTAACCAGTGAGGCTCTCATGCAGCCTAAGAAGTCGATAAATAATTTGAAGCATGTATGGACATTTTCAGCTTGCCGCTGTAATGCCACTCGAAATTTGGCAATAACATGATTTCGCCAAGGGTCAGTGAGCAACCACAAAGGGTGGCAGCCCTGATCAAGGAAGCGATGGCTTTGAGAGCACAGGCGTTTGGCAGGGCAGAGTTTTTTGGAACTAATGATTAGTTCTCCTCTTGTATCAGGTTAGGTGTTCCCAAGCTATTTTAGTTATTATATAATCACAACTTTGTAACCCATGACTTTGCTTCTCCTCCTTAAATGATATGGCAGTGCTCCTGCTAATTATTCAAGAAAATAATATTGGCATGAACATGAGTTCGCCAGGATGGAGATAAGAGCTTACCAGCCACTTCATATGTCCAAACGTCATGTAACAATGCAGTTGCTGTTACCACACATTGCCATCTGTGCGAACCCTACTGTGAGACATATGCGAACTCGGCTACATGTCTCCATGCACACCGCCGCTGGAGTAGGTACCGGTCGGGAAACCCCCTTTAGTACTGGTTTCCCTACCGGTACTGCTTCTTCAGTACTAAAGTTGATATTTAGTACTGGTTCTTAACACTGACCAGTACGAAATGATTTTGCATCCAAAAAATTAAACAAAAATGTTACAAACCCCATGGAGGCGTAAATGCACATGCGTGGTGTGTGAGATTCGAACCCACGACCTCAAGTCTCACGCGTACCTTCCTCACCATCCCACATACATAGCACACATGATTGGGAGAGGGATACTTTATTTTTGAAGTAACCCGTGGAGGACCATTGAGAACCGAGCCATAACACCAACCGGTACTAAATTCATCCTTTAGTACCGGGTGGTGTTATGGCCAGGTACTAAATAGTCGAGGAACATTAGTACCAAGTCAGAACAACGCCCGGTACTAAATGTTGACTTCTAGTGCTGGGTGTGTTTTGACCTGGTACTAAATGGCCTCTGGGGGATTCCAAATTTGGATCCGGTACTAATACTAGCATTAGTACCGGGCCAATTCGAGTCCTGTACTAATGCATGCGACGAATGTTAGTTTTTCTAGTAGTGGCACATCCATCCCAAAATGAGCTAGTGATGTTTGCGGAGTCAACTGGTTTAATGGCATGCAATGCCTTTGATGGGTTTGCAGCATCATTGGTGAAAACACCCTCAAAGTTGGAATGTTTATAAATTCTCTTGGTCTTCCATGAAGATATCTTGAAAGAATTCTACACCAATAGATATGCAAAATTTGAAGTGCAAATTCGATCAACTTGCTGATATAATGCCTCTAAAAATTCGCATGAACATGAGTTCGCCAGGATGGAGATAAGAGCCTACCAGCCACTTCATATGTCCAAATGTCATGTAACCGTGCAGTTGCTATTGCCACACAATGCCATCTTTGTGATCCCTGCTGTACATAGTTAGACATAAGCAAACTCGGCTCCATATTTGCATGTACATCCGTTCCAAGAAAAGGATGGGTATGTTTGCGGAGTCAACAAGTTTAATGGCATGTAACTCCTTTGATGGGTTTGCATGTTTGGTGAAAACACCCTCAAACTTGGAATTTTATAATTTCCCTTGAAAGTCCATGAAGATGTCTTGGAAGAATTCTACAGCAACAAACATGTAAAATTTCAAGTGCAGATTCGATCACATTTGAAATTTGGAAAAAAATGATAAATTTTGTGTTGGGTAATGAACAAATTGAACTTCACATAACGCGATTACCAACTTATTAAAAATTGTCCATTTTTGTACTGCACAATGTATAATTTTATTGGATATGCAAGGTAACCTCATATTTAGAAGATAGAATTGTTGTTTTCCAAAATTTAACCTGTGGGTTTTTATGAAAAATTGAAATGTGAATTGGTGTGTTCAGTTGAGGTGCACCTAATGTGACGAGTGTATATTTCTTTTAACCTGTGTTTTCAATTGTGAATAAGCACAATGAATTTTTTGCTTTACCAAAGGGCCTTCTGATTTTTCTTCACAATTTTTCACAAAATCTAACCTCCTTGAAATCCTACTGCACCTAACACTGTTAGCAACACAAGAAAACAAAACAATCTGTGCCCAATCTGTGCCCAATGTAATGACAGCTTATATGTTCTTGCGTTCGTTCACATGCAATTCCAGCTGATATATACTCGACGGTGTCTGCTTTCGCCAATGCTGGGCCAGATGGAATGGATCGGGTGGCATCCATGTCCTACTGGATCCAGGAAATTCAAACTCATATAAAAAATTTGGAGTCAGAGCGGATGTTCGGGCTGCAACTGCATTGGTTTAGTCTCACGGTTGGCTATGCAATTTTATTGGGCAGCTGGCCAGTAGTTAATCATGAAGGTAGTTTACACTTTACTCACGTTATCAAGAGAGTAAAGAAAGGTCGGCGGCCAATCGTGAAGGTATAGTTTACTGGCGTTATCAGGAGAGTAAAGAAATAGAGCTAGTATCACATCCGCGATTCGATTCTTGTGGTGTCTTTTGCTGCATTGACCACTTGAAACCCTTAATGGTTTCAATGAAACAACTAATATACTGATTATGCTTATTTGCTTAAGCAACAACGACACTCATATAATTTGAGAGAGAAATAACTTGTTGTCAAATAAAATCTTTGATCGAGTATCAGAAGGGATGGATGCCTATTGCTAAATTCAACTAGATGTGTCTCCTATTACAGTTAAGAGGGATGACGGTGGTGTAAATGTTGTTCAGTTTAATATCCACAGTGATGAGGCACAGTCATAGACATCAGTTCTTCACAAGTTCGATCACTGATCGCGGGTCTTCAACTTTCTAGTTATTAGACCTGCCAGCTGTTGATCGCTCCTCCGGATCTGCAAACGATACTCGCAGGGGACTCCCGTCCAAACACTGCAAAATGAACTTTAACGTCAACAATTATGCAAGAATGGTGATACATCACACATTTGATTGTAGCCAATTGAGCATATACTAATAAATCATGCTATATACCAGTCCATAGAATTTGGTGATGGCATCAGCTGGTTCTTCATCCACTGTGACTGCCATGGTTACGAACCCAAACCCTCGTGAACGCCCGGTTTCTCTATCATGCATGACCCTTGCGTCAGCAACCATAACATGCATGCTGAAGAATTGTTGCAGTCGGTTGCTGTCCACTTTCCGTGGCAGGTTGCCAACATAAATCATGAAACAAGGCCCAAATAGTCGCTGGGGCTCTGGTGGCTTTTCATTATAAATCTCAAATCTCTCCCTGATCTGCTGCATACATATATGGATGCACAATCATAAATCACATAATATAAAATTGGTAATTTTTTCACATTGGTGTCTTCATCCAAGATAGCATGCAATGGCTCATGTGCCTTACCTCTGTTGGAGCTATGGCAGGTTTGGGCGTGAGCCACATATAGTCCTTGTCGCTCCAGTCAGCTCTGACTTGCCGTCGTCGAAGTTGTACTTTGTACAACCGGCACCTTCTGTTCAGCACAAAGTAGGCACACCCGGCGCCGTCCATGCCCAGCCGAGCCGCATCCACTGCAAAGCTTCTGGGCCACCCCAGGAATAGGACACGGTCAGACAAGCTATGGCTGTCCTTCTTCACCCATTGCAGCTCCCCTGCACAGTCCTTTGCCTCCTGCAGTGTTTATACGAACACTGATAGGGTGCTGATAACTCCAGATCGGTAACAATCCGAGGGAGAACCATAGTGGTATTTCTTCACGTGAACAAAGACCCAGAGCAGCTCGTCCCGTGACTCCACGACATAGCTGGACTGAAACCCCGGCTCATATGGCATACTCCTCCACCAATCGTTACCGGAGGCAGCTTCGGAAGCTTCTGCCGTCGTCGCGATACACCACGAGTTGTGAAGGCATGCTACGATCTTTCGTTTGTAATACGCGATGCAGCACCGGTCCCTGTTCTCAGGAGAGACGCTCAGGATACTAGGGATCCGCACCATCGTCCAACCGTGTCACTCGAATGCAGCAGTTCCAGGTCGAAGTTGCAGTAGTACGACGTGCTAGAACCTCCATGGTCGACGATGCGACCGAAAGCGTATAAAAGGATGGTGCCGTCGCTGGAGACGAAACCCATTGCGCGCTGCGTCCAATTGTTCTTGCCTGGAATAATCGGAATCGGAATCTCCGGCGAGCCGGCGACAGGGTCGACGAGGACGCTAGACTCGGCGCGAGAGTTGAGGATCCATGCTGCCGTGCCATCGTCCCCTCTGATCACCCAGTTCGCATCTGGAATCCTACTTGTCGTGGCGCAGCCGCTCCCGCGGTGGCGGCTCCTCGGATTCATGGAAGAAATGCAGCGAGCCGTCCGGCGGCGGCGTCGTCACGGCTGGCGAGCAGCCACGGCAGGAACGAGGGACGGCGACACGGCGCCGCCTGCGGCGGAAGCGTGTCGTGCCAGGACTCGCAGACGGCGTGGAAGCGGACGTAGTCGCCGGCGTGGAGGCGGCAAGAGATGTCGGCGAGGAGATCGAACGGGAGGTCGGACCATCGAGACGCCTCCGCCGTCGCTGCATGCAACATCTATGCGTCGTGGCCGATTGCTTCGGCATGATCGTGTAGTTAACCCTAGAACAGGGCTGGGATATGTCAAGGATTCTCCCCGGGATAAGTTGTTGGGATTATGTACACGGTCACGGTTTGCGAGCCACTTTCCATGAAGCGATGAACGAATTTTTGATCCATGTTGACTTTGGATAATCAATCTCTATCTATCTACTATTCTATATCTTATCTTACTTCTTACTTTATTTTTTTTTATTATTAAAGCGATGAACGAATCCTTCGTGTGTTCTACCCTCTTAAATTTTCGTACGTCGTCCGTGTCCGTCCGACTCACTTACGAGTTACGTCATTGGAAAAAAAGTATACAAACTGAAACTTGAAATCCGAGGAAAACCAGACACTTGAAATCCGAGGAAAACCAGTACGCAAAAAAACTACACGACTCCCCGTGCCGAGGCAAGCGCTCCTGGCTCCTGGGCCTGATTTCTGCTTGTGCTGCCTAGCTGGGCCGGCCTGCATGACAGCACGAGTCCAGCCAAAATCAGCCATGCACATTTGGTCCAGGTCAAATTGACCGATGGTGCCGCCAGCAGCATGTCATTGGGTCATGCGATGACATCACGTGATTGCTGCACTGGTCAATCCGTCGATGACTTCCTTCAGGATTTTGGTCCGTCCGTTCCATGAAGCTTTGAGCTCGATTTCCTCTCAAAAAAAAATGAGGCTTTGAGTTCGCTTAACCACCTGACAGAGCTGGAGCTAGAGCTGATCGAGACGGATTAGAATTTGCCTAGACAGGATGACGCACGATGCGCACCTGTACGAAATATTGATTTAAAATAATATGAAATAATAATTAATTATGTTTGAAGCAGCCCTATGTCCTGAAAATAAATGTAGTTGAAAATCAATTATCGTAAGGAAACAGATATATATGTGTTACATCAAACTCGTTCATGATTTTAATAATACTTTTGACTATATATTGTTGTATATAAAGTTTGAGAATCAAATATCGAAAGAAACCCAAGAAAAGAAAGAGGGAGAGAAGGCTAACATTGGAAGGGAAGAAAAAAGTTTGTGGAACCCACTGTAAATAGTATTGTGGGCCAATGCTACAGTACCCCAGTGGGTCCCACATGGGGCCAGAGCTCACGAGGGGCAACGACTCCCAACAACATTAGAATATGTTGTAGATGCCGTAATCGAGCTAGCATGATCAAGGCGGGCCGCGTGCAACACCAAGAAGCACATGTATTCAGGGAGATTGTGTATCCAGAGAACAACTGGGAGATGACGCCGAAATTCTGCCTTGGATCGAAGAGACCATGAAAACTAACCCCATCAACAAATGCTCGAGTTGTCCAAAAAACGTGGACAATTTGAAAGAGATACGGTTATAGATATGCAAATATCTGCATATTTTAGTTGTATCTCTTTCGAATGGGAGACACCTAACTAAGTTACGTTACCTACAAACATAATACGAGAAGACGGGACTTTTATGCCTCACCTTGCTATCCAGCAAAGTGACGAGTCGAGGTGGTCCGGTGGGGGTGGTCTGGTGAAGGGGACCGATGCCTGCGGTCCGGTGACGGGGTCCAGCAGCAGCTGATTCTAACAACTGCAAACAACAACGAAAAAATAGCACAATTAAAATCAACTTGAAGCAAATTTCTAGAAAGCAAATAGAGCAGCAAGACATCACTCACTTAGTGTACGAGGGCTGGTGGCAGGAGGAGGAGGAAGGCGGGTGGCAGGGTACCAGGCGGTGGCTGGTTCCTGAAAAATATGAACATAATTATGTCATTTGAAAATTTCGACAGCACCTCCCCTGCATGGTGAGGTTTCTAATACCTGCAACAAACCAGCGGCATGATGGCCGACAACCACATAGACAAGGAACCACATACAACACATCATTGGTTGATCATTACAACTAATTTGCACTAGCATTTTATTTCCTCCAAACAATGTTGATCTTTGTTTTCTCTAAGAAACCAACTGATGGTTGCAAATTCAGACCAAATAATTCCACTTCATTTCAGATTATATCTATTGCCTTGCACCATCATCAAATATTCTTATCCAAACTTTTTTTCTCTATTGATATATAAAGCTGCTACTATATTATCCATGTTAACAAAAATATCCATTTTGAATCTACTGGTTTTTGTTTCCCAAGCGTCACCAACATGCATCTACTTTTATTCATTTTCGTTACTAACTGCGTAAGCTATTACAGCACTGAGATTTCTCTCTGACTGGTTTTGTGCGTTGGATGAGATCATACAGAGTAAGTGTAGCTAAAATAAATTATCCACCAGGAAAATTATGCAAGTTCTAGCATAAAAATACAAGTAGTTAAACGTTTAACTATTACTTTTTGCCACCCAGTGCGGTATTGTGACCATTTCGAATGATAAACATTGGCTATTCCTTCCCTGTAGCAAGGACCCGGTTACGGTACTCGCCCAGAGCCCATATAGGGAAGATATTTCTGTACTGAGAGTAATTGATCATGAAATTCATGGTACGGCAACTAAGTACTTCCAGAAATTATTAGCATCACCAATTTTGAGCACCGGCTTCAATACTCTACAATAATACAGTGATATAGCAGTGGCATCACCCATTTTGAGCTTTGGTTTGAACTCACTGTGGGGAGCCGGCGGGGGCCATGGCCGCAGGGGACGCCGGCGGTGGCCCCGGCCGCAAGGGACACTGGCGGTGGCCGCAGCCAAAGGGGACGCCGGCGGGGGGCGCGGCCGCAGGGGACGCCAGCGGTCACACGAGATGCCGGCCGCACGAGACACCGGCAGTGGAGGCGGGGGCCGCACGGGAGGAGGGGCGCGGCAGAGGCAGCTGCCACGGGAGGAGGCGCGGCGGAGGGTGGGGCTTGTGGTGGCGGTGGGGCCGGTGGTGGGGTTTGGGGGGCGGTGGCGGCGGCGGCGGGGGGGGGTGCAGCGTTTGTGGCGGTGGGGTGCGTGTGCGTGAGTGGCGGGTGGGGGGGTGTTGATACTTGTTAACTCTTATTTTTATACATCAACAATGCAGGGAAAAGGACCTAAATAATGATACAACAGTAAGTACAGGGCTTTAAGCTAATAATTTTCACGAGTTTTGGTGAATTGTATATTTCCAGGGACTATTCAGGAAAATGCGAAAGAAAACAAATCTAGAAGACTCCAGAAGGTTCCCGAACCAAAATAAATGTAGCTTGCGAAAAAAGGAAATAAGGAAGGAGCCAGGAACCGACACGCCAGAGGAGACCCTGAGGGGGGGCCACCCCAGGCCGATCGGCCTGGTGGTGGGGCCGACCGGCCCCCCCCCAGGTCCAAACTACCTCATCTTCTGGAAGCTTCCACCACTGTCTCCTAGGATCAATCTAAACCACTTGTTTAGGTCGGTTTGATCCTACGGCGCACGGCACACCCTCAGGACTATATAAGCAGCCCCCTGACCCCCCCTAGAGGCATCTCATCTCATTCAGATCAGATCAAGTCAAGCCAAGACAGGAGAAGAAGAGGAGACACCAGAAACTGGATAGCTACTTCATAGTTCTAGTTGTAGATCTAGAACCTAGTTCTAGATAGAGAGTCAGATTCGAGTAGAGATTGAGCTTTGCTCCAAGTTCGGATCTGTAAGTCACCAAGATTCGGTTCTTATTTTGTTTCTCAATGACTTTGTGCTATTTCAATACTATGTATGCAATTGCTAAGTTTTTACTTTATTCTAGTAGTATATTTGATATGAGTATAATTCATGATAAGATTACGTGCTTATTCGTAGAGCTCCTAGTATATTACTTGAGTGTGCTAGGTAGTGAAGATTATGTAAGCATGGTGCTTAGATATGATTTACTTGCGGATTCACCTTATATTCCGGGTCGTGTGGTAGATCGTAGGTGTGACAGACCTATTGAGTCCTTTGTAGTCCACCCCCCGAGTATAAGACTAGTCGACCAAAGGTTCTTGGGATGGTCAAGTTTTATCCTTGATTGTTTTGGGTAACCGTCGGGGTACTCATACTTATTCATGATTATGCTATATGTGATGATATGCTATGATAGGATAGACGAATAACTAGTCTTTGTATGCAATATAGAATTTGTGCCTCTGATGAAGTCCAGTTCTAATCTAGCTAGGAAGTAGTATATTTTATGTTCCACGTGTGCCTCTACCTGTCTGAATTATCAATCTATTATCTTTATTGGCTTAACCCTGTTTAAGTATGTGCCATGCTATCAAAGTCTCATAGTAATCTATTGTCATCCTTAATCATTTGGTAAATCTATTTCATCTTCCCTGTGGATACGATATTTTAAAACCCATCACCCCGGGTGAAATGCTCACTGGTATTCGTGCGCTTGCGGATAATTAATTAATTTCTGTAAGTTTCATAAATACCAATAAACATTTCTGGTGCCGTTACTAAGGATGGATTCCAAATCTGTTCTTAAGTAATTGTGCTAAGAAATGTCAACAAACATTTCTGGCGCCGTTGTCGGGGAAGATTGAATAGTTACCTTTTGAAAATTGATGACTAGATACTTATGATGACATTGTATATGGCACCTCTGCTTAAGCAGAATTACCCTTGTTTGTCTTCTTTCTATCTTATTTATAGAGTATTAACAGGTTTGATTGTGATTCACCACACTTTGATCATTCGAGTCAAATCAACCAAAGAAGCTTTACACCAAGTTCCTGAAGTTATGGCCGAAAAGACGTTGCAAGAGTTCTCTGCTCCAAGCATAAAGAACATTCATACTGGACCAACATTGCTAGTCAATAATGATTTCAAACTCAAGGCTAGCCTCATCAACATGGTGCAAGCTAATCCATTTAGTGGAAGGGTACATGAAGATGCAAGCGCTCATCTCCAGAACTTTCTAGAGATAGGCACCACCATCTCCATCAAGGACATTCGTACAGACACGATCCTACTCCGTTTATTCCCATTTTCATTAATGGGAAGGGCGAGACAATGGTTCTACTCTAGTGAAGAAGAGATAAATACATGGGAGAAATGTTCTGCAACCTTCCTAGCAAAGTTTTTCCCCACAGGCACAACCAATGCCTTACGTGGAAAAATCACCAACTTCCAGCAGCAGAAAGACGAGTCAATTCCAGAGGCGTGGGAACGTTTGCAAGATTACATATCAGATTGCCCTCATCATGGAATAAAAGAATGGATGCTCTTACAAGGATTCTATCATGGACTAATCCAAAGAGCGCGTGAGCATCTAGATGCAACTGCTGGAGGATCATTATTGTCACTCACTCCGGGAGAAGCCAACGTACTTATGCACAAGAAATCCGAAAATCTAGGCTGGACCAATAACACTCAATATTGCCACCAGAGTGAAGAAGTACAAGAAGATGAAGAATTAAAGGCAGTATCAACCAGGATGGACGTGCTGTTGAACCGGCTTGAGGAACGGGCCAACTTCAAGAAGGATCGACAAGCTCTACAAGACTGTATGAATACTTCAAGAAATTCAAGCTTAGTGGTCCACAATTCAGCACCAATCCAAGGAGAAATCCTGCAACCACGACCAACTTACGCAGGTAAGTATCCAGGTAATAATTTCAAGCAACCTTCGCTATGAGAATTAATTGAAGAACAGGTTAAAATTAATGATAACTTCTCTAAGAAGCTTGTTGCTAATGATAAGATTCTAGAAGATATAAATGTTAAAATGGATAGTTTCTCTGCTTTCTTAAAAGATCAAGCTATCTTCAATCCTAAACTAGAGTCAAAGTTATCAAAACTGTCCGCTGCTATGCCTGTTGCCACTAACCCTAAGCAGGTACTTAATGTTCGAACAAGAGGTGGTAAGCAAACAATTGATCCATCGTATCCTAAGGGCACAGCAAGACCGTCGGCTAGAGCACCTACAGAACCTACAACCTCTACAGCACCTGTAGCACCAGCCGAAGTTTCAGAAGAAAAAGATGATGATATAGAGGAAGTTGTGCGAGAAGAACAAGATCCAACAAGACAAGACTTCCACGACACCAACTTCCTACCAAATCCTAGAAGAATGAGAAAACCTCAAGTTGATGATCAATTCGGAAAGTTCATAGAGGTAATCCAGAAGCTCTATGTCAACATACCGCTACTAGACGCCATGCAAGTCCCAACATATGCCAAGTACATCCGGGATATCCTGAATAAGAAAAGACCTCTGCCAACCACGGAGATCATCAAGTTGACGGAGGAATGTAGTGTGGCCATCCTGAACACATCACCTATCAAGAAAAAGGATCCAGGATGCCCCACTATAGAGTGCGCCATTGGAAATCAATACTTCAACAATGCACTCTGCGATCTAGGAGCAAGTGTCAGTGTGATGCCCAAGGCTGTCTTCGACAAGCTCAAGCACCCTGCCTTGATTCCAACATCAATGTGTCTACAATTAGCAGATCAATCAGTTCGCTACCAATCAGGAATTGCCGAGAATGTTCAGGTGAAAATTCGAGAGTTCTTGGTGCCAGTTGACTTCGTAGTATTGGATATGCACCCAGACTCCCGGGTTTCACTGATTCTCAGACGACCATTCCTGAGTACTGCCAACGCACGCATCAATGTTGGCATAGGAGAAATCACATTTGAGATCAATGGAAAAGAAGAAAAATTTGCCTTCAAACCCAGACCAGAGCTCAGCATCAACGCGAACATGATCGATCAGAAGAAGACATTACCAGAAGAATCATCATCCCCAAAGACGGAGGATGCACCTGAAGATTAAAAGATTTGGAAGTCCCACATCCAAAGGTAACCGGTAAAAACGCAAAAATATTTTTCTGCACTTTCATATCTACTACAGTAAAAACTTTTTCACGCCCCATGGTAAATGATTTTTATGGTGTGTCAAAACCCGTATAATAATTTTTGTGGTGGCATAAAAATATTTTTACTTTCATATTTTTGCTGTTATACTTTCATGTTTTATAAAATTTATTTACCCCTACATATGGGACCCACTTGTCATAGGGACACACATCAAATCATACCTAACTTCCTTTCATCTTTTCTTCTCATCCATCCATTGTCCACCATCCTCAATTATTCCCACTCAACTTGCACTTATTCTGGCGTGGGAAGGCAGCAAGAATTGGATGGAGGAGAGAGCACCCGAGTGGGGCCCACATGGGGCCGAATGGCCCCACCACTAGGCCGATCGGCCTCCCCCCTCGGCCCTATAAATTCTGCCGCCTCCTGCCCATTGCTTCACACACTCACAAGCTCAGAAAACCACATTTCGAGCTCCTGTTAGCACTGCCAAGAATTAGGGAGAGTTAGGAAGAAAGGATAGAAGAAAGAAAGGGAGTTCTGCAGGAAAAACTTCCAAGGGTAGCCCTTCACTAGCCTCTGTCACATACACCCTTGTGTAGAAATCTTTCCTTTAGACAAACACCATGCTCAGGAGATTTCTTGGACGCACTCGCTCCAGAACCAGCTCCCGACAAGCTATGAGCGTTGATTCTCAGGAACCTCCCTCACCCGTCTCAAACCCCTCACCATCAGAGCCACAGCCGCAAGAAAAGATCCTAACCAGTGATGTGCATCTTCGCATTAAGCGAGGGGAAGTGAATGAGAGGTACGAGAAGTTGAGGAAGTGTAGCTTTGTTCTCACACCTATGTTCGATGAAGGATTCATGCAAGAAACAGGTATGAGCACCGAGTTCTCTCAAATTTTTCACTTACTAGGGTGGACTGCTTTCTACAGCACTTCGGAACGGGGATCCCGTCTCCTCACTTTAGAATTCCTTTGCACCTTGACATCCACTGAGGACAGGGTAACCTTCCGACTTTTTCATCAGGAGTACACTATGACCTGGAGGAGGCTTAGTGACGCTCTAGGGTTTGCCCCAAGCTACGCACTAGGCGTAGACACAGCTCTTGAAGACTTTAATAGGCTGCAGTTTTGGGCAGACATCTCTGGGAAACAGAATGCACATAGGCCACGTACCAATGAAATACAGCATCCCACTCTCCGTTTCTTCCATAAGTGGATAAGCCTTGTTCTTTTTCCACGAAATTATAACATTTGTGTGAGAGTGGCAGACATGCAGCTCATGTTTGCCGCTGTGAAGAGGAGAGCTGTTTCCCCTGTGAAGATTCTAGTAGAGCACTGGCTTGCTTTCCCCAACCTAGTTGGAGATGTAAGCTGCACCTCTCTAATCACTAGAATAGCCGATGACCTGGGCATTCTAGGGAATTCTGCAATCATCAATATCAATACCCCTAGGGAGATCATCGGCTATGGTTACTTTCGTCAAGGAAGATGGGTCAAAAGGATCCAAGAACAATTGCACTTTATTCATAATAAAGACACAATCCTGTTACCTAACCCGGGATTGGGTATATATTCTGTGCAATCTTTCTTGATAGACTTTCAGGCACAACCAGTCTAGCAGCAGCCCCCACGAGTGTCGGAACGAGCTTCAACGTCAAACTACGCCGAAACGGACCAATCCCCTGAAGACGCCGCTTATCAAGCATATGAAGGTTTTGAACCACAATATCCTCGTCACGCGTACCAAGGAGGAGGGTTACCATCACACGGACCAAGCAACCTTGGAGGACAGGAATTTGCAAGTGGCAGGTTTTATGCATCATCTTCAAATTTTGTACCTGCCCGTAACTCTTTTTCAGGGTTCGACCATCAGTACACTGCAACATTCCGCCAAGGTGTCCATGACAACATGAGGACACAGATGGATACCCAAAGCCATCATAGCAACTTGCTGTACCAGCAGCAAGAAGCGATGAATCAGGTGGGGCAGCGACTGGCTGATATTCAAGAAACCACGGACGAGAACGCTGAACTACTGGCGAGAGCATTTCGCCAGTGGGGAATATAAGATTGTGCACCGAACAGCTTGGGGGAGTGGTCCCCATTAAAAACCACATCCGAAGGAAACCTTGTCAAGATATCGACCGACCGGGGCATCAGCCCCAACACATTGTCACACCATTCGGGGAAGGAGTGCCCCCGAGGTAAGTATCAATTATCTATCTATTTATAGGTTTTGCTTAAAGTTTGCTTAGTGTGTTGCTAGAAAAATAATAAAAACAAATAAATATTTTCATTTGCTTTAAAAATAAATAAGAACTAGAGAAGTATGCTTAACAAACTTGATAAATAAATGCTCCTCATTGTTTTAATGCCTAAGCTACCATCTTTAAATTCTCCCAAGGTATGGATATAATTGTCTAGACTGAAAACATGCTTTGAGCTTGAGTTTTTGTAGGAGTATATTCTTGATCTAAGTCTAGGTGATTGTTTGATATGATATGATTAAGTTGAGCTACTGTTTTTCTTGTCCAAAGCAACACTAAGATTCTGGAGATTTATTTTTGAAAAATCTAAAAATTTGCATGATGAGTCTCCTATATGACACAAGACTTCATGTCCTGTTAAAAAAGAGAAGAAAAACCTCGTTGAAAATATGCTAAGTTGTTTCTGCTATATATCTCTCTATGCTTTCAAGAGACTTGGGCATGACAAAAAAAAAAGAGAAAGAAAGAAAGAGAGAAAAGTGAGATGAGAAAGAGGGAGAGAAATGAACAAGTGTTCTACTAGGCGAGAAGGGCCTACCTCCCTGAAAAAAATAATAAATTTAGAGATGAATAATGGACGCATGTCCGAAGGCGAGAAGAGCCCACATCTCTAAGGAGAGAGAAAAATGGACAAAAGTCCGGGGTGAGTAGGGCCCACCTCTCTAATTGTCATGTAACCCAAGGTTCTCTTAGAATTATTGCTAAAAAGAGAGATATATTTCAGAAGCACAAGAAGCAAAAGAAAGTTTAAATTTATCATTGATGTCATATGTCATACAGGAATACTCTGAGCTTTATCTTGAAAAATATTTTGCAAAACTCCAGAATTTTGGTGAAGCTAGAACTTGAGACATGGTGTTTAGCTTGATTGTTCTATCTTTCAACTGCTCAAGACCCAAGTACAGATAAAAACCCCATGTTCTCAAGTAGATATAAGCAAGTTTGAAAGTCTGAGTTTCTTTTCATCCTATCTGGTAGAAGAATTTACTTTGGTACAACATTCACAATAAGTCTTGCTAGGGACTAGCAAGAGGTAAGCTTGGGGGAGTTTGTTGATGCTTGTTAACTCTTATTTTTATACATCAACAATGCAGGGAAAAGGACCTAAATAATGATACAACAGTAAGTATAGGGCTTTAAGCTAATAATTTCCACGAGTTTTGGTGAATTGTATATTTCCAAGGACTACTCAGGAAAACGCGAAAGGAAACAAATCTAGAAGACTCCAGAAGGTTCCCGAACCAAAATAAATGTAGCTAGTGGAAAAAGGAAATAAGGAAGGAGCCAGGAACCGACACGCCAGAGGAGACCCCGAGGGGGGGCCACCCCAGGCCGATCGGCCTGGTGGTGGGGCCGACCACCCCCCCCCCCCCGGGTCCAAACTGCCTCATCTTCTGGAAGCTTCCTCCACCGCCTCCTAGGATCAATCTAAACCACTTGTTTAGGTCGGTTTGATCCTACGGCGCACGGCACACCCTCAGGACTATATAAGCAGCCCCCCTGACCCCCCCTGGAGGCATCTCATCTCATTCAGATCAGATCAAGTCAAGCCAAGACAGGAGAAGAAGAGGAGACACCAGAAATAGGATAGCTACTTCATAGTTCTAGTTGTAGATCTAGAACATAGTTCAAGATAGAGAGTCAGATTCGAGTAGAGATTGAGCTTTGCTCCAAGTTCAGATCTGTAAGTCACCAAGATTCGGTTCTTATTTTGTTTCTCAATGACTTTGTGCTATTTCAATACTATGTATGCAATTGCTAAGTTTTTACTTTATTCTAGTAGTATATTTGATATGAGTATAATTCATGATAAGATTACGTGCTTATTCGTAGAGCTCCTAGTATATTACTCGAGTGTGCTAGGTAGTGAAGATTATGTAAGCATAGTGCTTAGATATGATTTACTTGCGGATTCACCTTATATTCCGGGTCGTGTGGTAGATCGTAGGTGTGACAGACCTATTGAGTCCTTTGTAGTCCACCCCCCGAGTATAAGACTAGTCGACCAAAGGTTCTTGGGATGGTCAAGTTTTGTCCTTGATTGTTTTGGGTAACCGTCGGGGTACTCATACTTATTCATGATTATGCTATATGTGATGATATGCTATGATAGGATAGACAAATAACTAGTCTTTGTATGCAATATAGAATTTGTGCCTCTGATGAAGTCCAGTTCTAATCTAGCTAGGAAGTAGTATATTTTATGTTCCACGTGTGTCTCTACCTGTCTGAATTATCAATCTATTATCTTTGTTGGCTTAACCCTGTTTAAGTATGTGCCATGCTATCAAAGTCTCGTAGTAATCTATTGTCATCCTTAATCATTTGGTAAATCTATTTCATCTTCCCTGTGGATACGATATTTTAAAACCCATCACCCCGGGTGAAATGCTCACCGGTATCCGTGCGCTTGCGGATAATTAATTAATTTCTGTAAGTTTCATAAATACCAATAAACATTTCTGGTGCCGTTACTAAGGATGGATTCCAAATCTGTTCTTAAGTAATTGTGCTAAGAAATGTCAACAGGGGGCGTGCAGATCTGAATGTTTTTTCATCTAGGTGGGGGGTCTTTGCCGAGTGTCGGATCTAGGACACTCGGCAAAGGCAAGGTTTGCCGAGTGGAAGATCCACGACACTCAGCAAACAACCCTTTTTTATTTTTTTTCCAATTTTCCTCATTATTTCTATCTCCTCCTTCAAAAAACGCTCTAATTTCGTCAATTTTCAAAATTTGCTCCAATGAACTTTACAAATACCTAGTTAAATACACTAAACAATGCATAGAACATGCTTTTTACTAATGTTAGTCAATTATTTCATGTACTTTACTAAATTTCAATTTGTATCAACTAATTGCAGTTAATAAATAAAATTTGTAAAATGGATTAAAAAATTCACCAAAAATTCACAGGCTACAATCTAGGTTGTCCATTGTCTATAGAAAATGTTTCAAAGTCAAACTCTAATTCGACTACCATGTTTACTCCAAATCTAAATGAATCCTTCTCAACTCTCTTAAACTTCTCCGGAGATTGTTCGATTTGTAAGCAGCGTACGTGATGAAATGCGCAAAACCTTCTCAACTAATTACCATAAGCTCCACATATGATATCATGACATCTTGACAAATCTCATAATTTTTGGACTTAGTTTGCATTTTATAGAATTAAAAAACAATTTGCAGCAAGCACATGATCATGTTTAGTGAACAAGACGTGCACAATTAGCTTTCATTTAAGGAGCAAGGCCCTAAAATGGACTAAGTATAATGAATAACATTTTTAACTAATTTTATAGCATTATTGCACTCAGTTCTAGTTCAAATTTGACTTATTTAAAAAAATTCCTTTAAATGAAATTAATAACTTAAATATCGCAAACAAACTAGAAAATATATGAAAATTGAACATGGAGTACCCAGTATTGTATGAGAAGTAAAGAAAATTTTTGAAGGCAAGGGGAGAAAAAAATTCAAGTTTTGCCGAGTGTCATTTGGAAACACTCGGCAAAGTCCCATCCAGTCACCGAGAGTCATTTTGAAACACTCGGCAAAGACCCTTTCGCCGAGTGTCGCATCCATGACACTCGGCAAACAACTAACGCCGTCTGTTAGGCTGCTCGACGCGCGACGGCGTGGGGGCGGGAAGGGCCACGTGGCCTGTCTTTGTCGAGTGCCTGGGTTTGCCGAGTGTTTCTTGACATTTTTCCGAGTGTTGTTGGGCTAGCACTCGGCAAAGATGATTTTCGCCGAGTGTCGGATTTTCGCCGAGTGTTTTTGTCCTAGCACTTGGCAACCATGGGGTTTCCCATAGTGAGTTTCTAAGGCTGTTCTGGAGAAAAAGGAGGATGACTCACAGAAAAGACGAATGCTTCTTACTGCAACCGGAGATGACCTGTAAACCAGCAAGTACATTACTTAATTCCACCAAAGATAACCCAGTTTCAATTCTGTAAAAATAATATGAAAGCAATGGTGATCACAGTGCAACTGCAAAAGTAGAGTTTTTCTAGTTTAACAGTGATTTATTTCTTTTACTTCACATCTAAGTTACATAATATAACATGAGTACCAATTGCTATTCTTTGTTGATCGTAATCTGTCTACCAATGGATTATAAACCCACAAAGCATGATAACAGAGAAAGAAACACAGGGATGGAAAGGCAGCAAGCATAGATTCTTTCTGAAATGTTCTTCATCAATAATGTAAGCAGGAAGCAAGATAGCTACACCTATAGTCATGTAAAACTAATCAAGGTATCACAAAATGAAACTATGATACTTTCAGATTTTTCATAATCATAAAGGAATCAAATTAAAAATTTGTAAGAACACTCAATCATTCAGGACATAAGAATTCAGAGTAATACATACATCTCCATCCATTCACATATAGACAATCTCTAAACAATATAGGCGCGAACTGACTCCTTTGCTCAAGTACTTTGTCATCCGCAGAGACACAGTTCACATTAGAATTGAATAATGTCAAGAGAATCACCAATATGCAATATGTGATTCGCTTAATGGCTAAGAAGGTCGAATCACCTGTCTCCTGTCTGGTTATATGCAGAATCGCCACCACCAAAAGCACCATAAGGTTCTCCCATCTAACCACCATTGTAGGGAGAAGGAGCACGAAGAGCGCACGGAGAGAGAGAGAGAGAGAGAGACAGAGAGAGAGAGAGAGAGAGAGACTCACCTTACCGACGATGAAGTGGAGTCCCATGGAGGTCAGGTCCACCCCACGCCCAGGCAGTGGCGAGGCACTGCTCCCGGACGTGCTCCTCTGCACCCACATGCGGCCGCCCGCCCTTGAACGACACCCCCAGCTCCAGCGCAGCGACAGGTGGGTCTAGCCGCCGCAGCCGCCACACCTGGCGACAGATGAGGCACCTTGGACACCGGATTCGGTTGTGTAGGGACCGGATCTGTGCGATGTTGTGGTCCTCGCCACGCGATGGGAGGGGGAGGAGAGAGGCAGAGCAGGAGGGAGCCGCCGCCGCACCGGAGGGAAGGAGGAAGTTCCAGCGCCGCAAGGGAGGGAGGTTCGAGCCGCCGTCGCCGACCGGGGAAGGGTCCGCGACGTGCAGGCCGCTGCCGCACCAGCCTCCGTGCACGTGGATCTCCGCGGCCTGCTACTCGTGCTAGCCGGAGATGGGAAGATGGGGAGGAGGAGGGCCACCGGAGTTACGGATCTCCTGCTCGCCCTTGCGCCGGCCGGAGAAGAGGGGATGCCTGGGGACAGGGAGCCACCGCTGCCCCGTGCCTGCATCGTTACCGCTGTTGCCCCACCTTGACATCGAAATCCGCAACTAGGGGGAGAGATGGGGAAGGAGGGAGGAGGCTAGGAGGGGAGAAAGGGAGGGAGGGCGCTAGGGGCCGATGACAGCGGAGGACGGAGCGTCGGCGGAGGGAGAGAGGAGGGAGCGAGAGAGAGTGGGAGGGATGGAGGCCGGCTGAGGGAGTGAGGAGGGAGCGAAATAGAGTCGGAGGGATGGAGGCCAGCAGGGGAGGGGGTGCGGCGGACGCGAGGGACATAAAAAACTGCATTGAATCAAAAATACGGGTCCGATTCTCATAGTTAGTAACGGGCCAAGTTTTGTCCGTTACGTATGAATTTACAAGTAACGGGCCACAAATAATGTCCGTTACCTACAAGACCCTATTGGATCTTTCAGCATTGAATGATCCAATAGGTAACGAGCTTTGTTTGTGGCCTGTTACTAAAAAGTTTTTAGTAACGGGTATTGTTTGCCCGTTACCAATACCGTGTTACCTATTTGAGGTTTTCACATAGTGATTAACTCCAATTATCCATGTAAGATTTTATGATTGCATGTTTAGAAATTGTTTCATAGAGGTTAAGCGAGCCATCTTCATGAGACTGAATGGCATCCTGTAGAATCACTACAAGAAACTATTTAATCCGTGATGCAATCATTCTGTCGCGGATCGTTGAAAATTCGTCGCAAATCAGCGTCTGCGACGATTTAAATTTTCGTGGTGGAATGAGTGTCATTGATTAAATCGGTCGACGTTTCTTAATAAACGTCGCAGTCTGTGACGTATCTTGACTGTCACGGAGTAGCCCAAAGCCCATGCAGCCCAACCCATAGCCCACTATCCGCGACAAAATAAATTGTCACAGATTGCTGCTGACATGTATGATGATGTGGCTGCCAAGATGGACAGTGATGTGGCTGCTGATGTGGACGCTGACGAGGCTACCTACATGGATGACACGTGGCTGCCTAGGTGGATGACACGTGGCTGCCTAGGTGGATGATGACATGTCAAGCACCAATGACGTGGCAGTCACATCTCATTTAATTGAAAATATACACAATTTCCACTATATTTCTACTAATCCCACAACAGAACTCATAAAAAAAATGAGCCCATTAATTAGAAGATATACACAATTTTTCAACCCATTTATCAAAATTCAGTGAACACAACTTTCAAATCAGCTAGAATCTCAAGAAACAATTCCCACAAAACACAACCAGGAATTGAATCAGATAATACATGATCTTCAGCCGCATACCCATTCCATAAACACTACACCTTGCTCTCTGATGCTATTGAACTCTTCTCTGATTCCTTGAGTTTCTATGAATCCTGAAATAAAAAAAAGGCATGTCATGCTTGTTTAATTGGAACTAGTAAAAACTGGTGCACGCACGGTGAAAAAAAACATGTTGAAAAACTGCATTTTGGGACTTGGCACAAGAACTCCAAGTAAGCAGTGTCAGGATAGCAAGCTAAGTCATCTCAGCGTAATAGTAAAAAGTGGGTTCAGTTTGCGATTAAATACCGTGAACTTACTAAACACATGACTGCCAAGATGTTACAGCAAGAACTTGTACTCCACTGCCCCTCAAAGTCCTGTCAATCAGATTGGTTACAGCCTCCAACCTGGAAGGATGCACAGAAAGTAAGCAATATTGTGATTAGCTAAATGACCTATACAAGAAGCAATCAGACATTGCAATATATCATTAAGCTATTGATCTAAGCAACAAGTATATTTCAATCCCTTTTCAGTTTATGCATGAGACATGATGGTATAATAGATCAAATTCAGAAACAGAAGCCTCCAGCCTCATGTAATTCTACTGGTTTCACATATGACTTCATGTAATTGAAATAGGCTTCCTACAAATATTATAACGTCACCTAGAGTGACTGATAAAGACAGCTTGAAGCTGGACATAATTCGTCAACTGCTAGAAATATATTCTTAGTATATGCCAATCAACTGCTAGAAATAGGTAGTGATCATATCATAAAGAAAATAAATGCTCTCAGATTATCTAATTAGTTGCCCCTAAGATAAGACCACATCATTTTTTTCATAATTTCCAAATCAGTATTTGTTTTATGGAAGATACAGCTAGCATGGATGTAATAATCAATGGCATAAAGTCCATGTACCTAAATAAAAGAAAATCAGTTTTGCTCATATGACATCTGTATGTAGCCATGTCCTGCAACCATAGCAAAAAACATCCACTACACGATTGCAGACATGGAGCTATGTACTGTTATTAACAGATACTGGGAAAGGAGAGGAAGCAACTGCATACCTTGCACCAGAAAGCAACCATGATAGCATCTGATGGCTTGAGATCAAAGGTAATTGTTTCTTCTTCATCTCCAATCTAGCATCATACAGACATAATTCAGTCCAATGCAAGTACTGTTTATCTGATAGTCTATCTACTTTGGAGTACAAGTACAGTTACCTTAGCTAGATAAAGTAGAGAATAGTATGCATCATGTGCTAAGCACTAAATAAGCACTGAATAAACCTATCATTTAGCAGAGACAACACAGGCAGATGGATTAGCATGTGCTAATAGCAAAGCATGAAGTCAAGTTCTGATGCAGATACCAAACTGTATGCAAAATAGTTCTAGCAAATTAGGATTTGGTCACAGTTTCTTACAGTAATCAGGTTGACTCTAGTAATCTGGTGCACTGACTACCTACTGACATTGCTAGAAAATTTCCCTTCAGGAGGTTATTAGGAACTACTAATATGGTGCAATCACAGCAAGAGAGAAGGGAAAAACAGTTATTGTTTACCGCAAATAACCACCATGAAAGCATTAATCTCAATTCTCAAAGGTACTCAAATTTAAGTATGCCTCCTGTGACCTGTGCGGACCACAGATGCATCAGCACGTATTAGTAACAGGAGCATAACTGGGCCTTAAATAAATTGTGGAGAATAGAGGAAAATTGGATTAGGGATCTTGTATAGAGGTTAAGCGCAAAGCTGTAGCATCATACCACGTTGAGGCAAGAGAACTCCACGGCGGAGAGCAGCCTCGGATCTCGTCGATGGCGGAGTGGTCGCGGCGACCCCGTCTCGCGCTACTTGCCGACAGGCGGAGGGAGGCGGCCCCACCCTGTGTCACACGGCTCACAGGTTGGTCGAGGGAGGGGCACCGTCCCGCGCTGCTCGTCGGCTGGCGGAGGGAGGCGGCCTCATCCGCCGGTGGCTTGGGCCGTCCGCGGTCGTGCACCGTGCATCTCGCTCTGTCGCCGTTTGGACCGCGCTGGATGGGGAGGTAGGCGCAGCTGATGAGCACCACGTCAACGGGGAGCACCACCTTGACAGAGAAGACTTGTGATTGGGAGCAGTGCAGTGGCTGAGGCCCGGAGCTTGCCCCGACTTCGTCCATGCGCCAGCCGTCGAGGGAGCAGCACGGGCCACAGGGGCGTGGGTGGCGGCGGTGGGTCAGTTGTTTTGGAGTCAAACAGGAGAGGGTCAGTTGTTTGGGACAGATATCATCAAGGAGGCAGAGAGACAAGTTCAGATCATAAGAGAGAACTTGAGGACCGCTCAATCTAGACAGAAGAGTTATGCAGATAAAAAGAGGAGGGACGTGGTGTTTCAGGATGGTGACTATGTGTATCTGAACGTATCACCTATCAGAGGTTTGCGCAGGTTTAAAGTCAAAGGGAAGCTATCACCTCGCTTTATCGGCCCCTTTAAAATCCTAGAGAGAGTGAGAGAAGTAGCTTACAAATTGGAGTTGCCCAATCAGCTCTCAGATGTTCATGATGTGTTCCATATATCTCAGTTGAAACGAGGCCTCCAGCCTCATGACAAGGAGCCGTTACCTATGGATGGGTTGGACATTAAGGAAGATCTCACCTTATCTGAATGCCCTATCAAAATATTGGATACGATAACCCGTGTTACCAGGAATCGAGTGATCAAGATGTGTAAGGTGCAGTGGAATCATCATGCAGAGGATGAGGCAACTTGGGAAAGAGAGGATGAGTTAAAGGAAGAATATCCCCAGCTCTTTGAAGGTTCATCCGAATCTCGAGGACGAGATTCATCTTAAGGGGGTAGAATTTGTATCACCCTAATTTTACGAACTAGCTCTCTATTAAAAATTTTGCTAGAAACCCATACCTGCTCTTTAGGAAAATATAAGGATATTGGTTTTCTAGGCATTAAATATTTATTTGTGGTCAAATTAATGAAACATAGGAGTTAAAATGTTGCATACATGCTGGTGCATTTTTATTTTGTTTGTTGAATTCAACTCTGTGTTTGAATTCATATGTTTTGAATTGCTTTTAGTTCACAAGTCTAGTTTTGCCCCCTCATCTTTTTCTCTCAGCCCAGCAGCCGGCCTTCCGGCCCAGCTCCGCGGCCCACCTAGTGTGCGCTGGCCCGCCTGCGCCCTCCCTCTCCCGCAGCCGCTGACGGGTGGGGGCCGCCTGTCATCCCCCACCTCGCGCCGTGTCCAAGCCGGACTCGGGACCGAGCCCGAGTCCCGGCCGCCTCCACGTGCACGTCGCGCCGCGCCGTCCCTTGGCCCGCACGCCAAGGCGTGGCCTTCGGCCTATTTAAGTGCTGCCGCCCATGCGCCCGGCCCCAAAACCCTAGCGCCAAGCACCAGTGCCGCCGCCGCAACCTAGCCGCGCCGCCGCCTTCGATTCGCTCGGTCGCCGCCTCCCCGACGCCGTCGAGCAGCTCCGGAGAACCGCGTGAAGGTGAGGAAGCTCCCCGTGCCCTTCTCGTGCGTTGGTTTGTTCCGCAGCGCCCGCACTAGCTCGTCGGAGTAGCTCCGCCGACCGACCGCCTCCGCGCGCCGTGCGTCACCTCGGTCGCCGGGAGCTGCCCCTAGGTAGCCTAGATGTTTTCCTCGCGACGCCCTATTCGTCCCAGTGCAAACTTCGCAGCCAACCATGCCTCGGAACCCTAGATTGGGTTTTCACCGGCGGTCCCTCCGCCGCGCGCCGCCCGTCGCCGCCGTGCGCCGCCGGCCGCTCCACCGCAGCCTGCAGCCCGCCGTCGCAGCCGTCCGATCGGGAGCCAACGGCCCCGACCGATCTGACCCAGGTCAACCGGGTCTCATACTGGTCAACCCGCGGATGACCGCGCCACTTTGCAAGACAGCCCCTGTAGTTTTCAGTTTTACAAATAGGTCCTCCCGTAGTGCAAAAGTATTTGCAACTAGGTCCTGTTTCTTTCGGTTTAGACCCTAGGCTTCCCTGTTTTTGTACCCGAGGTCCACCTAGTGTAGTTTTTGCACCGTAGAGCTTCTGTTTATATACGTAAATATGTTTTAGCACTCGATTTATCCCAGATAGGTCCCTGTAGCTTAGTTTCTTCGCAGTTGTGCCCCTGTAGCTTGTTTTAGCCGTATCTTTAGCGTTATATATCCGTTTTAAGCGTATAATATGTCCATACGATCGTAGTAAAGCGTAGAATAGTTTTATATCTCTGATGTGCTCTGTTTATACTGGTTGGTGATTGTTTTTAATTTATTTCTATTATTTGCTTGTTTGTACTTGATGTGGTGCGTAGAGTACGATCAGTTCGAGTTTGGAGATCAAGCTTTCGAAGAATCTGAGCAGCAGCTTCCGAACTTTGTAGAAGGCAAGTTCCTTGCTTCATACCCGCTTTACCTATAATAAACATGCATTTATTCACAGTATTTACTTATTGCTTGCATTTAATTGATGGGTTCCTATTTAAGGATGACAAGTTGATTTATCCTATGCCTTGATTCAACCTGGGTTATATATTTATTGTTGGGTAGTTATGCTTAGCGCTCAACGTGGTTGGTGGTATTAATGAACAATCTTTTAACTTGATTTACTTCTGTTATACCTTCATTAATTCAAGACCACTTGATTTAAATGGAACATGGAGCGACCACCTAGGACAACAGTACAACCATAAGACAAATGGCTCTGTCTTGACTGAATAATTAGGGACTCTGGCTTAGGGTAGTCTCACCGTTTGGGCAAGGAGCGGCGGCAGATGGGGTATAGCCCGGCCCTCAGTCTGATCTGCTCTATGGTAGCTTCGCAGATTGAGAGAGGTTTATACTTTGCTACTGATCTGGTAACCTTGTGGGCTATCATGGGTTGGGGAAACTTTGTAAAGGTCTCGTAGCGCCCCTATGCAATCACACCTAGGTAGTGTGGTATAATGCCTAGCTAGCATCACGTGGTTGGGTCTAAAGTTCTTCGGAACTTTTGCGCGACTTGTGGGTAAAGTGTACAACCTTTGCAGAGTGTAAAACTGTTATAACAGCCGTGCTCACGGTCACGAGCGGCTTGGACCCTCACATGATTAAACTATGGAAGTTGAACTTTAACTTGATTCATTTACTTTCTGTTGATGATGCTTATGTTAAATGTGGGTTTGGTATAAACTTATACTTGCTAGTAACTAGTCGCTTAATAAAATATTGATCAATTAAAATGCTGACTGCCTATACCCATCAGCCTTTCCACTTATACAGCCTGTGCATGTATATTATACTATTCTCCCTTGTTGAGTACATCATGTGCTCACGCTTGTTTTTTATTGCAACTACACCACCCGGATTGCTACTCAGACGGGAGATTTGAAGACTACCCTGGTGACTTCGACGATTTCTAGGCGAGCGTGCCACCAGTCAGCTGCTTGTGGAGGCACTTCCGTCCGCTGCTAGTTCGTATTCGTTTAGCTATTTGAGACATTCAGTCTTGTAATAAATGTTACTACTCTCTATACGCTTTTGACATTGTGTTCGGTACCCACTGAGTCGTCGCATGTGCGGAACTTGATCCTGGCGCACATGTGATTTAATGCATTTGGTTTTGCTACCAAAACTGGGTGTGACAAAGTGGTACCAGAGCCGTGTTGACTATAGGACGTTAGCCTAGTTAGAAACTGGTCGAAGTAAGGATTACCTTTTAGAAGCCACACTTATGCTGCTTAAAGGTTATTTTAAAAATGCTATTTTTGCTTCATCTCATCCCTGCTCATCTGCTTTATTTCCTCTCTTGATGCTTTCATTTATCTTATTCAGCACTTGTTTATCTTCATCTTTAGATGTCTCGCCATTTGAGGAACTCTCGCACAAGCCCTGTCCCTGAGTACCCTAGTGCTAGAGAGGAAGAGCTCAACGACTTCCATGAGGGAGACACTGATGAGGAGATTCTGATGGAAGCACCACCAACAGCTACTGCCCCTGCAGCTCTTCCAGAGATAATCGAAGTGTCCGATGGAGAAGACCCAGAAGAGGAGGATCTAGAGGAAGCTGAAGCAGAAGGAGCAGAGGAAGTTGGAGAGCAAGAACAAGCTGAAGTACCCGAAGCTGAAGGAAGTGATGAAGATGAGCCAGAGGAGCAACCCCCAGCTGCACCAGTGGCTTAGACAGTGCGTGCCTATTCGCATAATGTACAAGGTGTCTTAATGGTAGAGCTACTGCACCATGCTGCTTTCTGCGTGGGCATGGGAGTGCCAACTTACCATTGTGTGTATTGGACCCACCCTTAGTTCGAGGCCCACTGGGAAGTGACGGTCAGCATGTACAGAGTGGGAGGCCGGGAAGTGTCCAAGCATCAAGACGTCGCTTACAGGACCACAAGAGATGCTAGAATCGCAGGAGCTGCACAGAGAGCACTCTATGTACTCTCTCACCAGGAGCGTGAAAGGATGGTAGCCTACAACATGATGTACACTCCGATCAGGGCCAGTGGTGAAGCCAAGACCCGCATCGTTCCAGCTCCACCATTTGAGGCAGAGTTGAACAACCTCCGCCAGCTGCTTGCCGTTGTTAACACTGCTCTGGACGACACCAACAACACACTAGCCAGAGCTCAAGGGAAGATCTTCACTCTGGAGGCATAGAAGTGCTACCTGCAGAGTGTTGTGCAGAACCAAGATCCACCAGAGACCCAGGAGCTCAATCCAGAACCACACGCTTCCCCATCACCTAAGAGAGCCCGCTACAACTCTCCAGACGCCCACACAGATGCTATCTCTTGAGTCTTAGGATGTTAGGTTAAGATTCTCTTTTGTAATCGTTAGCACGAACGAGTCGTAGGTTTGCTCAGTTAAGAGTGTGCTTTAAGTGGTTGTGCTTGTGATGGATGCTTGTTTTGGATCTTTGTGTTGATTGCAATGTGTTGTGGAGTGATGACCACAATGACATTGGTTTGGGAGTAAAGTTATTAGTTGGGTTATATTTCTGTCTGATCTACTCTTTTATCTTGCTTATCTTAATCATTATCTATGGTGATTTACCTATCTTGTCTTTAAATCTCGTCATATGCAAAATCTGTTCGCGCAGCTCTCTGACATAGCAGTAGTATTTTATTTATATCTCAAGCTGTAGAACTCCAAATGAGGCAAAACCTGTTGGGTTAGTTCAGGAATTTCAGGGGTGATGTTCTGACAAAAATTCATCACTATAGCATATATAGTCTGAAAGATATGTTTGAAACATTGAAGTAACCAGAATCTGCTAAGACTGCTGACACAGTCCCCTTAATAAATTTTTATCTCAAGCTACAGACCTCCTATTGAGGTGATTCCAGTTGGAATAGTTCAGTAATTTCATAGACCATATCCTCGCAGAAGCTCAAAATTTTTGAACACTTCCACTAAGAGTTACAACTGATTTACTAGAGTATATAGAATCTGTCTTAATCTGCCAGTGTTACTGTTTATCTATCCGCGTTGTCTCTTAGTGCCATAGTCTAAATCTATGTTTCTAACGCTCAGATGGTGACCACCAGGTCCAGATCAGGGGTTGATATTCCGCCAGTTGTTCGACAAAGGAGGAGCAGCAGTTCAAGCAGTGCGCCCCAGCAACCGTAGATGAATCCAGCTATGCAGCAGTTCCTGCAGGCGCAGACCCAGCTCCTTCAGAACCTGACAACCACGGTGGCCAATCTGCAAGCTCAAGCCAACAACCAGCTACATCCGCAGCAGCCGCAGCAGCCGCCAAGGGACAAGCACCGCAAGTTCATGAGCCACAAGCCCCCGACCTTCACTCATGCTGCAGATCCATTGGAGGTTGATGACTTGTTGAAGACCGTGGAGAAGATGCTCACTATCTCCCAGTGCAACGACAGGGAGAAGGTCCTTTATGCTTCAGGCCGTCTTCAGGGGTCAGCTGGCGCATGGTGGGATGCCACCCCTAATGCTATCACCTGGCAGGAGTTCACCACTGACTTTAGGAGCCACCACATACCTGCTGGTCTAATGAAGCTGAAGAAGAAGGAGTTGCTCAGTCTCAAGCAGGGAGGGATGTCCGTGGCAGAGTACCGGGATAGGTTCATCGAGCTGTCACGCTATGCCACAGATGATGTCGCCGACCCCAGGAAGAAGCAAGAGCTGTTTCTGGATGGACTAGCTGGACCTCTTCAGTATCAGCTGATGTCCCACTCCTTCCCGACGTTCCAGGAGCTTATTGACAGAGCTATCTGCTTGGAGTCCAAGCGTAGGGAGTTTAGAGATCTGAAGAGGAAGGCTACTAGTTCTGGACAGTCTGGAAGCATCACTCGCCCTCGCTTCAACCCACGGCAGGGGACACCGTTCCGCTTTGGAGGATCCAATGGGAACTTTGGGCAGCAGCAGTTCCAGCGTCCCTCTCAGCAGCAGTATCATCGCCCCACTCAGCAGTACCAGCATCCTGGACAGCAGACATCTCATCCCGCTTTCTAGCAGAACAGACAGCCAGCTCCAGTGGGCACCCCAGCAAGGCCTAGCGCTCCTCAGACCCCCGCTAACAACAGTTGCTACAAGTGTGGAGAAGTTGGCCACTATGCCAACAACTGCCCCAAGAGGACCGCTCCAGGCACCCCCGTGCAGAATCAACAGATGCAGCAGGCAAGGAACGGGAACCAGACCCCTCAGAGCAACAAAGGACAACAGAGCATCTCACATGGCAAGGTGAATCATGTGAACACTGAGGAGGCTCAGGAGAATCCACAAGTCGTGCTTGGTATGTTCCTCGTCAACTCCACCCCCGCATCACTTCTCTTTGATTCTGGAGCATCCCATTCTTTTATAACTTCCCAGTTTGTAGCTCAACATAATATACCCATTAGTCACATGCCTCGCAACATGTTAGTTAGTTCACCAAGGGGGATTTAAAGGCATCATAGCAGTGCAACCGGGTCAGTCTAAAGATTTTAGGCCGAGATTTCTATGCTAACCTCATAGTACTGGAATCAAGAGGGATCGATGTGATACATGGAATGGGATGGTTGACTGCATGTGATGCGGTGATTCAGTGTGCCAAAAGATCTATCCTTCTTACTAGTCCTGCTGGGGAAAGGATCAAGTTCGCAGCTATGCCACCACCATCGTCTGATGGGTCAGTAAATCAGCTCAATGGGAAGACTTTGGAGGATATCAGAGTGGTTTGTGACTATCCAGATGTGTTTCCAGAGGAGTTGCCAGGTATGCCACCTGACCGAGATGTTGAGTTTGTT
Source organism: Cenchrus fungigraminus (assembly GCA_036936925.1). Classification (NCBI taxonomy): domain Eukaryota; kingdom Viridiplantae; phylum Streptophyta; class Magnoliopsida; order Poales; family Poaceae; genus Cenchrus; species Cenchrus fungigraminus. The sequence continues at coordinate 106,850,241 of CM072774.1, read as the reverse complement.
ATTGAACTTTTACCTGGTACTGCTCCTATCTCTAAGCATCCATATAGAATGTCTAGTAATCAACTGATAGAGCTTAAGCAACAAATTAGAGAATTAATGGAGAAAGGGTTCATTCGTCCTAGTTCTTCACCTTGGGGGGCACCGGTTATCTTTGTTGAGAAGAAGGATGGTACACAGAGGATGTGTGTTGATTACAGGCTGCTTAATGATGTCACTATCAAGAACAAGTATCCACTGCCCCGCATTGAAGACATGTTTGATCAGATGAGAGGAGCTAAGGTGTTCTCCAAGATTGACTTGCGTTCTGGTTATCATCAGATGAAGATCAGGACATCAGATATTCCTAAAACTGCTTTCACAACTAGGTATGGTCTTTATGAGTACACAGTCATGTCTTTCGGATTGACCAATGCACCTGCCTACTTTATGTATCTGATGAACAAGGTGTTCATGGAGTATCTGGACAAGTTTGTTGTGGTGTTCATTGATGATATTCTGATATACTCAAAGAATGAAGAGGAGCATGAGGAACACTTGAGACTCGTACTGCAGAAGCTCAAAGAACAATAGTTGTATGCCAAGTTCAGTAAGTGCGACTTCTGGTTGAAGGCGGTCTCTTTCCTTGGACATATCATCACCGATGGAGGAATCTCAGTGGATCCAGGGAAGGTCAGCGATGTGTTGAAGTGGGAACCGCCAAGATCAGTCAAGGAAATTAGGAGTTTTCTTGGCCTTGCTGGTTACTATCGTCGGTTCATCGAAGGATTCTCTAAGATAGCAAAGCCTCTCACCTCACTATTGGAGAAGGATAAGGAGTTCAAGTGGTCAGATGCATGTCATGCAAGCTTTGAAGAGTTGAAGAAGAGGTTGACCACTACCCCAGTGCTAGTAATGCCAGATCTGTAGAAGAGCTTTGATATCTACTGTGATGCATCTCGACAAGGTTTGGGTTGTGTTGTTATGCAAGAAGGACATGTTATAGCTTATGCATCTCGTCAATTGAGGAAACATGAGCTGAATTATCCTACACATGATCTAGAGTTGGCAGTTGTGGTTCATGCTTTGAAGATATGGAGGCATTACATCATGGGAACCAAGTGCCAGATTTTTACAGATCACAAGAGCTTAAAGTACATCTTCACTCAGAAGGACCTGAACCTAAGGCAACGTCGATGGTTAGAGCTGATCAAGGATTATGACTTGGACATACAGTATCACCCTGGTAAAGCAAATCTGGTTGCTGATGCTTTGAGTCGGAAGGGTAGTGCCAACATGGTTCTAGTATCTCAGTTACCTGCAGAGTTGATCAAGGAGTTTGAGAGCTTGAACTTGGGGATAGTTGCTCATACTAATGGAGTGACCCTGGAGATAGAGTCTATCTTGGAGCAAGAGATACGGAATGGACAGCTAGAAGATGAGGGAATCAGAGAGATCAGGGCAACGATGGAACAAGGTAAAGCAACGGACTTCACAGAGGATGATCAGGGGACTATATGGTTCAAAAATCGGATCTGTGTGCCAGATGTGGGGGATCTCAGAGACACCATTTTGAGGGAGGCTCATGATTCAGCCTATTCCATTCACCCAGGCAGTACCAAGATGTACCAGGATCTGAAGCAGAGGTATTGGTGGTATGGTATGAAGAGAGATGTGGCCGCTCATGTAGCCTTGTGTGATACTTGCCATAGAGTGAAAGCTGAACATCAGAGGCCAGTTGGTTTGCTTCAACCATTGAAGGTGCCTGAGTGGAAGTGGGAAGAGATTGCTATGGATTTCATAGTGGGATTGCCAAGAACACCAGCTGGGTATGATTCCATATGGGTAATCGTTGACCGATTGACTAAGGTAGCTCATTTTATTCCAGTAAAGACTACACATTCAGGTGCTCGACTAGCTGAGTTATACATGTCCAGGATTGTGTGCTTGCATGGTGTGCCTAAGAAAATAGTGTCAGACAGAGGTACCCAGTTCACATCCCGATTCTGGCAGAAGCTTCATGAGTCTATGGATACAGTGTTGAATTTTAGCTCAGCTTACCACCCACAGACTGATGTACAGACTGAGAGGACCAGTCAGATTCTGGAGGACATGTTGAGAGCATGTGCACTCAAGCATGGAGGCAGTTGGGATAAGAGTTTGCCTTATGCAGAGTTCTCTTACAACAATAGCTATCAGGCTAGTCTCAAGATGGCACCGTTCGAAGCTTTGTATGGGAGAAAGTGCAGAACCCCTTTGTTTTGGAGTCAAACAGGAGAGGGTCGGTTGTTTGGGACAGATATCATCAAGGAGGCAGAGAGACAAGTTCAGATCATAAGAGAGAACTTGAGGACCGCTCAATCTAGACAGAAGAGTTATGCAGATAAAAAGAGGAGGGACGTGGTGTTGCAGGATGGTGACTATGTGTATCTGAACGTATCACCAATCAGAGGTTTGCGCAGGTTTAAAGTCAAAGGGAAGCTATCACCTCGCTTTATCGCCCCCTTTAAAATCCTAGAGAGAGTGGGAGAAGTAACTTACAGATTGGAGTTGTCCAATCAGCTCTCAGATGTTCATGATGTGTTCCATATATCTCAGTTGAAACGAGGCCTCCAGCCTCATGACAAGGAGCCGTTACCTATGGATGGGTTGGACATTAAGGAAGATCTCACCTTATTTGAATGCCCTATCAAAATATTGGATACGATAACCTGTGTTACCAGGAATCGAGTGATCAAGATGTGTAAGGTGCAGTGGAGTCATCATGCAGAGGATGAGGCAACTTGGGAAGGAGAGGATGAGTTAAAGGAAGAATATCCCCAGCTCTTTGAAGGTTCATCCGAATCTCGAGGACGAGATTCATCTTAAGGGGGTAGAATTTGTAACACCCTAATTTTACGAACTAGCTCTCTATTAAAAATTTTGCTAGAAACCCATACCTGCTCTTTAGGAAAATATAAGGATATTGGTTTTCTAGGCATTAAATATTTATTTGTGGTCAAATTAATGAAACATAGGAGTTAAAATGTTGCATACATGCTGGTGCATTTTTATTTTGTTTGTTGAATTCAAATCTGTGTTTGAATTCATATGTTTTGAATTGCTTTTAGTTCACAAGTCTAGTTTTGCCCCCTCATCTTTTTCTCTCAGCCCAGCAGCCGGCCTTCCGGCCCAGCTCCGCGGCCCACCTAGCGTGTGCCGGCCTGCCTGCGCCCACCCTCTCCCGCAGCCGTTGACGGGTGGGGGCCGCCTGTCATTCCCCACCTCGCGCCGAGCCGGACTCGGGATCGAGCCCGAGTCCCGGCCGCCTCCGCGTCTGCGTCGCGCCGCGCCGTCCCTTGGCCTGCACGCCAAGGCATTGCCTTCGGCCTATTTAAGCGCCGCCGCTCGTGCGCCCGGTCCCAAAACCCTAGCGCCAAGCACAAGTGCCGCCGCCGCAACCTAGCCGCGCCGCCGCCTTCGATTCGCTCGGTCGCCGCCTCTCCGACACCGCCGAGCAGCTCCGGAGAACCGTCTGAAGGTGAGGAAGCTCCCCGTGCCCTTCGCGTGCGTTGGTTTGTTCCGCAGTGCCCGCACTAGCTCGCCAGAGTAGATCCACCGACCGACTGCCTCCGCGCGCCATGCGTCGCATCGGTCGCCGGGAGCCGCCCCTGGGTGGCCTAGATGTTTTCCTCGCGACACCCTCTTCGTCCCAGTGTAAACTCCGCAGCCAACCGTGCCCCGGAACCCTAGATTGGGTTTTCGCCGGCGGTCCCTCTGCCGCGCGCCGCCCGTCGCCGCCGTGCGCCGCCGGCCACTCCACCGCTGCCCGCAGCCCGTCGTCGCAGCCGTCCGATCGGGAGCCAACGGCCCCGATCCGATCTGACCCAGGTCAACCGGGTCTCATACCGGTCAACCCGCGGATGACCATGCCACTTTGCAAGATAGCCCCTGTAGTTTTCAGTTTTACAAATAGGTCCTCCCACAGTGCAAAAGTATTTGCAACTAGGTCCTGTTTCTTTCGGTTTAGACCCTAGGCTTCCCTGTTTTGTACCCGAGGTCCACCTAGTGTAGTTTTTGCACCGTAGACCTTCTGTTTATATACGTAAATATGTTTTAGCCCTTGGTTTATCGCATATAGGTCCCTGTAGCTTAGTTTCTTCGTAGTTGTGCCCCTGTAGCTTGTTTTAGCCGTATGTTTAGCGTTATATATCCGTTTTAAGCGTATAATATGTCCATACGATGGTAGTAAAGCGTAGAATAGTTTTATATCTCTGATGTGCTCTGTTTATACTGGTTGGTGATTGTTTTTAATTTATTTCTATTATTTGCTTGTATGTACTTGATGTGGTGCGTAGAGTACGATCAGTTCGAGTTTGGAGATCAAGCTTTCGAAGACTCTGAGCAGCAGCCTCCGGACTTCGTAGAAGGCAAGTTCCTTGCTGCATACCCGCTTTACCTATAATAAACATGCATTTATTCACAGTACTTATTTTATTGCTTGCATTTAATTGATGGGTTCCTACTTAAGGATGACTAGTTGATTTATCCTATGCCTTGATCAACCTGGGCTTTATATTTAATGTTGGGTAGTTATGCTTAGTGCTCAACGTGGTTGGTGGTATTAATGAACAATCTTTTAACTTGATTTACTTCTGTTATACCTTCATTAATACAAGACCACTTGATTTAAATGGGACATGGAGCGACCACCCAGGACAACAGTACAACCACAAGACAAATGGCTCTGTCTTGACTGAATAATTAGGGACTCTGGCTTAGGGTAGTCTCACCATTTGGGCAAGGGGTGGCGGCAGATGGGGTATAGCCCGGCCCTCAGTCTGATCTGCTCTATGGTAGCTTCGCAGATTCAGAGAGGTTTATGCTTTGCTACTGATCTGGTAACCTTGTGGGCTATCATGGGTTGGGGAAACTTTGTAAAGGTCTCGTAGCGCCCCTATGCAATCACACCTAGGTAGTGTGGTATGATGCCTAGCTAGCATCGCGTGGTTGGGTCTAAAGTTCTTCGGAATTTTTGCGCGACTTGTGGGTAAAGTGTACAACCTCTGCAGAGTGTAAAACTGTTATAACTGCCGTGCTCACGGTCATGAGCGGCTTGGACCCTCACATGATTAAACTATGGAAGTTGAACTTTAACTTGATGCATTTACTTTCTGTTGATGATGCTTATGTTAAATGTGGGTTTGGTATAAACTTATACTTGCTAGTAACTAGTCTCTTAATAAAATATTGATCAACTAAAATGCTGACTGCCTATACCCATCAGCCTTTCCACTTATACAGCCTGTGGATGTATATTGTACTATTCTCCCATGTTGAGTACGTCATGTGCGCACGCTTGTTATTTATTGCAACTACACCACCCGGATTGCTACTCAGACAAGAGATTTGAAGATTACCCTGGTGACTTCGAGGATTTCTAGGCGAGCGTGCCACCAGTTAGCTGCCTGTGGAGGCGCTTCCGTCCGCTGCTAGTTCGTATTCGTTTAGCTATTTGAGACATTCGGTCTTGTAATAAATGTTACTACTCTCTATACGCTTTTGACATTGTGTTCGGTACCCACTGAGTCGTCGCATGAGTGGAACTTGATCCTGGAGCACATGTGATTTAATGCATTTGGTTTTGCTTCCAAAACTGGGTGTGACAAGGTGAGAGGGCGGGGGAAATGGGAACCCTAGGGTTTCCTAGGGAGCCCATGCCTTATATACGGTGCGAAATAGCTGGACACGCTGAGGACCGTCGATCCGCGGATCGATGGCTGCGGGTGCACCGGCCACACCTTGGGCCAGATTCGGCCTAGGCTGGTGGTGGCTTTGGGCCTCCTCGGCAGCCCTGTGGTTGGCTGTCAGCCCATGCTGAGGATTTAATTTTGAGTTTCTCATAAGCTTTTAAAGAATAGTTTAAAGTTTAAATTTGAATGTTAAAGGTTAAATCTCTGTTTAAAATTTGAACCAAAGAGTTAAATTTTTACCGAGATTAGTATGCTTCCGAAATTCAAGTTTATTTATGTTTTTCCGCTGCAAAGTAATTTTGTAGTTAAATTGAAGCAAAGGGATATTTAATTAGAGAAATAGAAAGAAATTTAAAGTATTTTTATGAATTAATTCTATTTTTTCAAATGAAAAAGTCATGAATACAAAGTTGTAAAACTCATCAAGACCTACAGACTTTATTTAGTTCATCAATCCATATGAAAAAATTTGAATAATCCAAATTTTGAATTTCTAAAATTAGTAACTAAAAGCAAGATTTTGGTACACTAAATGATTTCAACTGAAAAAGTCATGAATACCAAAGTTTCATAACTCATCAAGATCTACAATATTTATATTGATCATTTTTTCTTTTGAGAAAGTGGTAGTATACATTGGTCGTTAATTCTAGATTGAGTCACATAGTTTAAGAAACTATGTCAGAGACTTGTCAAATTTGTACTGCATGTTTTCATCACTTTTGAAAATGACAAAATGATCTAGATAAATATTGTAGAACTTGATGAGATATGAAACTTTGGTATTCATCACATTCCAATTTGACATCATTTAGTGTAAAAAAATCTTGTTTGTAGTTGTCTTTTTTGAAATTCAAAAATTGACATATAAAAAGTATCAATTAACATATAAAAATCTGCATCAAATGAAAAGGTTTTATTTTAGAAAAATTTGAAAAAAAGAATCATCGAATTTGGAGTTTCCATGAAGGGGAAATACCTAATACAAATTTAAATTTCGGATCAAAATGAGAAACACGAACTGTTTGGTGTTCTTCGAAGAAACCACGTGTTCCATTAAAATATTTAATAAAAGAAACCACATGTACCAAATAGACACAAACCATGTTACAGCTCAGTGGTAAGTCCCTGCACAACCTCCGAGAAGGCCAAGGTTCGAATCCTTTGGGCGCACCTTTTTATTTGGCAGTGCATGGGCAGGGAAACATATTGGATAAAGGGGTTGAAGATCACAACTATAAACAAAAAACCTCGTAGCTCAGTGGTAACACACTTGCCTCCTAATCTTCAGGTCGTGGGTTCGAGTCCCGTTCGCCCTTTTTTTTGGTGCGCAGGATTAAATTTAGCCCGGAGCGAGGGTGCGGCCGGCGCGGTTGGGCCGTGGCCAGGGTGCGGCCGGCTGGGCGTGGCCGGCCGTGGCCAGGGTGCGGCCAGCCGGGCAGGGTGCGGCCTGGGCCGGCGGGGGCGCGGACGTGGTGACCGTTGCCATCTGTTTCTTTTTTTTTAATTTTTTAATTTTTCCATTCAAAACATGACTATTTGTTATTTGTTGACCTTTTTTAGATTTTTTTTATTTTTTAAAATTTTTCATTCATAACATGACTATTTGTTATTTGTTGATCTTTTTTAGATTTTTTTAATTTATCATTTTTCCATTCCTAACATGACTATTTGTTATTTGTTGATCGAGACGAATCTGTTAAAATGTCGCAGCGTTGTGGGCCGGATTGCGACGAATTTAACAAATCGTCATAGTGTTCTGGACTTCAATATCCATCAGTGCACATTCGTGACGAAAAACAGGAATACGTCGCAGACGCAGTGCTCTTCGTGATGTTCTCTGAGAACGTCGCAGAAAGTTCGTCACGGATTAAATAGTTTCTTGTAGTGAATTATGCAATTCACTTCGCAGCATGCTATGTATCGGACAAACTCTTTCCCATGTGTCGTGCATTTGGCCCGCTAAATCATCATCCATATATTGCCGGCCTGGTCAACACAATACACAAAAAGAAAGAATTCAAACACACCACGCAATATGCAAACATCTGCAATTATGACAGCATAATACACAAAAATAAAGAAAGAAGTCAAACACACCACAAAATATACAAACTCGGAAATCAATATACAAAACCAAAATATGACTAAACGGCTGCCTTAATCACCACAGCATAGCATATCAAGTACTGAAAGCAGATTAAACAGCCATTCATTATTGCGAATCACCTCCTCGTCTCTACTTTAATCCGCCTTGGCTGTGGCAATATCAAGCCTTCGCTGCAGCTCGTCCACGAGCTTCATCAGGGCAGCAGTAGCGCCAGCGCCGTCGCAGCCCATGAACACCTCTGCAATGTCAGCGGGAGTGATCTGCACGGTGGCAAGAAGTTGCTCTGCCTCGGCGATGAGTTTGTGTACGGTTTGTGTGTCGGCGTCCACGTGGCCCACGTCAAAGAGGTAGTTCTTAGCAAGCACGCGCAATGCGGCGGGTGAGCAGTAGCCGAGCTCGATCTTGCGGTCCATCCGGCCTGGGCGGAGCAGTGCTGGGTCGAGCCGCTCTGGATGATTAGTCGTGAGCACCATTAGACGTTCACCGATGCAGGACGACCAGAGACCGTCCAGGAAGTTGAGCACACCGGAGAGGCTAATGGATTCGTGCCCCACCGCCATCTCCTTGTCGGTGGTATCGGTGCCGCCCTTCCGTGTGCCGCGCTCGGATAGATCCAGGGAGCAGTCGATGTCCTCGATGACGATAACCGACTTGGGCTTGGTGGACATGAGAAGGCGCCGGAGGTGTGAGTTAGTGGACACCGTCGTGAGCTCTAAGTCGTAGACATCGAACTCGAGGAGGTTGGCGATTGCCGCGATGAGGCTGGTCTTGCCGGTGCCTGGCGGTCCGTGGAGCAGGTATCCTCGCTTCCAGGCGCGGCCGGCGTGCACGTAGTACTCCCGCCGTGCCACGAAGCGAAGCAGGTCCGCACGGATCTCCTCGCGGAGGGCTGGGTCGAGGGCGAGTGTGTCGAACGTTGAGGGATGGGAGAATTCGTGGGAGGTCCACATTCGGTGGTACTCCTCGCCGAACCTGGATGCGGACGTGCGGTTCGTGTACAATCTGCGTTCCCGCGACTTGAGCCGCATCTTGGTGGCCTCGTCGACGAGGTGGGGGATGTAGTGGTTGTGAATGAGGTTGCGATGCTGCCGAGGGAACTGGAGCTCCAGGCTGCGCTGCTTGCTGTTGCTGCCGCGGCCGTAAACGACGTTGTAGGGGTTGAACCCTTCTTCGGACCCAACGCGCTCGGTTGTTGTCCACCTGACGCGGACAGCGTCGAAGGTGTCGTAGATGGTGTGAAAGTCTGGGAGGGTGGCGATTGGCCGCTGCGCCTCGCACGACTTGTGCAGGCGCACGGTGGGTGCTGTGGCGAGGCAGCGCGCACCAAGGTAGAGCTGAGCTGCGTCGTAGAGGTCGTTGGAGCCGCCCCTGCTGCCATCGACCTCGTCGATGTGGATGGTGCCTTCGGCGCCCCAGAATGCGGTGGCAATCCACGTGAGGAGACGCCGTAGGTAGAGCTCGACCTCCGGCGGGAGGACGTCCCGCACGGTGGAGCGGAACAACATGACGGTCGCAATCAGGGAGCCCACCGAGCGCCAGTCCAGGACCACCTCCATTGCTGCCTAGCTTACTGGTTTCGCTAGCTCGTCAGGGCTCAACTAACTCTCGGCCTGCGCGGCTGCGCCTGCATGCTTGCCAGGAATCAGCCTGTGTTGTCCCATGTTTTATGGGCCTCGGAGCCTGTACGGCGGATTCGGTGGATTTTTTTTTTGAGTGGTGTGGTCTCTGGCTTTGTGCGGCACGCGGTCTTGCCTGATTCTTTTGTGCACATAGCCTGGTCCATTATCACATCATATTGGTGCACGTGGCAGAGAATGAGATAAAAGCAAGTCTGAACCATCACGATGTTTCAACATATCGACCATTACTTAGGCCTAAACATCCAATAATTGTTGGTAAAAAACTCCATAGCAACAACTTCCATTACTAGGCACACTTTATTAGTGTCGTCTCTTTATTCGATGTTTGATGTTAACGAAATCCAGCATCTTAACCATTATATAGGTCCTCTGTAAATTGCCTGCATAAATGATGTAATATCATTTAGTTCCAAATACTCCACAAGACATGAGAAATGTTTCTGGTTTGTTTATTCCTAAAGAAATCACCACTTGGTTGGCAAAGGAATTAAAAAGAAATCCTCACCGTTCGGCCAAATTGACATTGCAAGACTAGACTAAAAATAGCTAGCTGTTCACGTACATAGAATTTGCTGTACATGCAGGAAAGCTGCAGATTCGTTTTTTGCTTTGTGATTCATCGATAGATATGCTACAACGAGACACATATTGCAAACAGTGTCAGAGTGGGTCGCATATGTTGCAAGAAAGCTGCTTAGACCAATGATGAATCGTCACCGGTGCTGGGCTACATATAGATTGGCTACGATACGAGAAAAAGGGCGAATCGTAGAATAACTATCCACTGACTAAATCTTCCTTGCTTAAATCTACTTTTTTCTGATGTGCTCTACTGCTAGCAAATGACAAGCGTGCAAACACTGGTAGAGAATGGACATTAGATCTAACCCTTTAGCACCGGTTGAAATTTGGAGCCGGTGCTAAAGGGTTTGGGGCGACGTGGCCAGGAAGGGGGGCGAAACCCCCCTACCCTTTAGTCCCGGTTGGTAATACCAACCGGGACTAAAGGCGGGGGGGGGGGGGGCTCAATTATTGGCCCCGGGCTTTAGCACCGGGTGGTTTTACCACCCGGGACTAAAGGGTCCCTTTAGTCCGGGGTGGTAACACCACCTGGTGCTAAAGGCCGTGGCGTATAAATACCAGCCACCTTCTTCTTCTTCCCCTGCCCGGGCCCATTTCTCCCCTGCGTCCACCCGAGAGCTGAAGCTCATCTCCATGGCGCCCATAGCTTAGGGAGGTGATGCCGAATTTTTTGTTCATCATTTCGTGAAGATTTCTCTCCATCAAAGTGTTGTCAAGGTTTGATTCTTTCTCCTCCATTCTTTTGTTTTGATTAAATTTTGTTTTATGGTTTAGAAATGGAGAAAATAGAAAAATTCAATTTCTAGGTAGGAGGAGCTAATAATACCTAGATTATCTAGGTTCTTTTTGTACTTTAGATTTAGAAACAAGTAGTTAGCTAGATATTGTTCCATATTTCACATATATTTTAAGTATTCTATTTTTTTTGATTTTGATATAGCGAAAACTGAATTTTACTTTTTAACATAATAAGATATGCAATAATTAATTGGGCATCTTGCTTTTTTTATTAGAAGTTAGTTTATTAAAAATATGGTCATTAAAAATAGTAATCATAAAGAAAATGTACTACCTACTTTCATTGTTTTATCTTTTAGAGACAGAGAAACAACTATTTAATTTTATTTGTAAGTAGCTATAGGAGAGGCTAAGAGATTAAATTTTTAATTTACTTTAGATTTAGAAATAACTAGTTAGTTAATTAGCATTCTCTTGTTTTCTCTTTTTTCATATACAGCCGGTTGGTTCTCTACCAGTGCCCCACATCCTGCTAGCTAGCTACAGTTCTACATCACCGGCGAGTTGGCGTTGTACGTATGTAGCTCGGTGATGTAGGGCTGTAGCTTGTTAAGAGATGTAGGGTTGTAGCAGCTTGGTGAGGTAGGAGTGTAAGTGGGAAGGGAGAGCCAGGTGCGTGTATTTGATGGTGAGGTGAGGATGTAGTTTATTAGAAGTTAGTTTATAAAAATATGGTAATTAAAATGTACTACCTACTTCTATTGTTTTATATACTAAGAATTTAATTGTTTTTATTAAGCATAACTAAATTTTTTAGTGTCATGCCTAAGTTTAATTTGAGAGCTGAAGTTCGATTGCCTGCTGCAACATGCATCATCAGTACCAATAGGAGCAAGCTGTCCATGCATAATGTTCATCCAAGAGAGAGGAGCGGACAGCCTCGATTCCAAGTAACCATCTACCTGAGTGAGTGATATTACCTGAGAGAGGTATCACTGAGAACATTATGCTCGACAGCTTGCTCTTATTTGTACTGGACGTTGTGCACTATGTCTGAATGACCAGATGTTGCAACAGGCATCGAACTTCAGCTCGCAACGTAAACTTTGGCATGGCACTAATAATGGACATAAATCTCTGCTCCAAACACATTTCTGAATTCGCGTATTGTATTCAAATAATCAACATGTTCAGGAAGCATGTAGCACTCCATTTCTGAATAGAGTTCCTTTTTCAATTATTATGATGCAGATGAACCGGCAATGGATGTACAACACCGATAGACGATCCTCAGAGTTTGGTGGCATGCATGCTTTTCTCGAAGTGGCTAAAGCTAACAAGAACGAGAAGGGATTCATGTGTTGTCCATGCTCCCAATGCAGAAATAACCAAGACTACTCTGACTGGGGGACCCTTCATCTCCACTTGATTAAAAACAGATTCATGCCGAACTATGTGGTTTGGACCAAGACGAAGGGAGTTCCGGCAAAAGTTATGTGGTATTTTCCTATAATACCACGTTTGAAGAGTTTGTTTAGTAACAAAACAAATGCTAAGTTGATGACATGGTACAAAAGGGAATGTAAGGAGGACCAGATGCTGAGACATCCTGGTGATGGGTCTCAATGCAGAAAGATTGATAGAGCATTCCCGAAGTTTGCTGAGGAGGCAAGGAACATAAGGTTTGTTTAAGTACAGATGGTTTCAATCCATTCGGCGAGTTTAGCAGTGGTCACAGCACTTGGCCTGTGACGCTATGCATGTTCAACCTTCCTGGCTGGATGTGCATGAAGCGAAAGTTCATTATGATGTCGGTGCTTATCCAAGGTCCAAGACAACCTGGTAACGACATTGATGTGTATCTAAGACCACTGGTCAAGGAACTATTACTGCTATGGAAGGATGAAGGTGTACGTATGTGGGATGAGGATAAGCAAGAGAGTTTTGACCTACGAGCATTGTTGTTCGTAACAATCAATGATTGGCCTGCTCTAAGTAACCTTTCAGGGCAGACAAACAAGGGATATCAGGCCTACACCCACTGTTTAGATAAAACGGAAGCTATTCATCTGAGAAATTGTAAGAAGGTCGTGTATATGGGAAACCGTCGCTTTCTTCCAGCAAATCACCCCTTACGGAAGAAAGGGATGCATTGGAAAGGAAAGGTTGATCATCGTACGAAGCCCTCCCATTTTAATGGAGAGGTGATTTATGAGATGGTAAGGGATCTAAGGGTAGTCTTTGGAAAGGGTGACGGCAGTGAACCTGTTCCAAACGACGCTAACGGTCGTGCACCACTGTGGAAGAAGAAATCTATATTTTGGGAGCTACCTTATTGGCAAATCCTTGAGGTCCAAAACGCAATTGACGTGATGCACCTGACGACTTTGCTTGAACGTTCTAGGCTTCTTGGGTTGTTACGGTAACTCGAAGGATACGTTGGAAGCACGACGTGACGTGAAAGGTGTCCATAGGAATGAACAACATCCGGAAGAGGATGATGGGGAGGAACATGATTACTTAGGTCCTGCTAGTTACACTCTCAGCAAGGAAGAGAAGGACATCGTGTTTGATTGCTTGAATAGTATCAAGGTTCCTTCAGGCTACTCGTCGAATATGAAGGGGATCATAAATATGAAGGATAAGAAGTTTACAAATCTTAAGGCCCACGACTGCCACATGTTGATGACACAGTTGCTTCCTATTGCGCTGAGGGGTGTTCTACCAGACAATGTACGATTAGCACTCGTAAAGGTTTGTGCATTTCTCAATGCAATTACACAGAAGGCAGTCGATCCAAGCAACCTAGTGAAGCTACAGAATGATGTGGTGCAATGTCTTGTGAGCTTTGAGTTGGCATTTCCACCTTTCTTCTTCGATATTATGACTCACCTCCTAGTAGACGTTGTAAAAGAGATTACTATTCTCGGTCCACTATTCCTGCACAACATGTGGCCTTTCGAGAGGTTCATGTCAGTACTCAAGAAATATGTTCTTAACCGCGCCCGTCCGGAAGGAAGCATCGCCAAGGGATATGGAACTGAGGAGGTCATCAAGTTCTGCATTAATTTTATTGACTCAATTAACTCGATCGGGGTTCCAGTGTCTCAGCACGAGGGGAGGCTACAAGGAAAGGGCACCATTGGAAGGAAATCAAGTTTCAGCAATGGTACTGATTTGTTCCATAAAGCGCACCTATCTGTTTTGCAACAATCATCATTGGTGACTCCGTATATCAATGAACACAAGCAGATTATTTCGTCTCAAAATCCAACCAAATCTGAAGCCTGGATTATATGACGTCACTTGGAAACATTTCCCTCATGGTTGAGTGCACACCTTGTGGGTAACTTCACGATTCATCCACAACTTGCTTTGTTAGCTAGGGGACCTTCTAGCACAATTGTGAAATTCCAAGCATATGATATAAATAGCTATACTTTTTACACGAGAGCCCAAGATCGAAGAAGCACAAACCAAAATAGTGGTGTATGTATAGACGCCATCGACAGCGACGGATGCAAGAACTCCTATTATGGTATCATAGAAGAGATATGGGAGCTTGAGTATCGGGCACTGAGAATCCCCATGTTTCTTTGCCAATGGGTAAAATTGACCGGAGGTGGTATAAGGAAAGATAAATATGGAATGACAATAGTGGATTTAAATAAGATCGGATACCTAGATGATCCATTCTTTCTAGCCAAAGATGTGCATCAAGTCTTCTACGTGAAGGATATGTCTAGCAAACCGAAAACTAAAAATCCACAAGAAGGACCACAGGAGCCAAAGCTTCACATAGTTCTTCCAGGTAAAAGAGTCATTGTGGGAATCGAGGACATAATAGATAAGTCGGATGAATATGATCAGTTTGATGGCATGCCTCCGTTCGCTATCAAAGTTGACCTAAGCATATTACTTGGAAATGAAGAGACACCGTACTTACGTGATGACCACGAGCAAAGAACCTTTGTTAGGAAAAGAGTTTTTAATAATGCTACACTGTAATGCATGATGATGAAATAACTCTTTTATGTAATATAATGATTAAGAATATATCACTTGAGATTTTCCTGGATTAGGTTACTGATTTTCTGCTCATTATTAATTAAACTGGGTTTAACTGGTTTTCTGCGCGATATATATCTCGGCTAGTAATTAATTAAACGTTCACTGTAATTCGGAATGGTGTCAAACTTTAGCACAAGGTCTCTTATGTCTTAGGAGACTAATTTTTTTGGCGATAATTCTTGTGTTTTTGATGTGTAATTCACCATATTTATCTAAAAGAAAAAATGATATATCTATGTTCAAAACAGAAAATAGAAGTAGTTAATTCAGATCTTAAAATAGATTTGCACACAAAATGTACAAGTAATTAGTACAGAGTTTAATTTAATTTTGCATGTTCAAAATATTGAAAGTTACTATTTTTAAGAAATGTTACAATGAGAAGGTGTGAGAAAATGAAAAAGAAAAAGGGGAAATCAAAATTCCCCCTTTTGAACCGGGTGGTGTTACCACCCGGGACTAAAGGGGGCCCTTTAGCACCGGGTGGTAACACCACCCGGGACTAAAGGGGGAAATTTTCCCTTCCCGGGGGTTCCCGCGCGAAAGGACCCTTTAGCACCGGGTGGTCTTACGCCCCGGTGCTAAAGGGGGTGGCCTTTAGCACCGGGGGCGTAACACCACCCGGTGCTAAAGGGCCTTTTGCACCGGGTGGTCTTACGCCCTGGTGGTAAAGGGGGGCTATAAATACCAACTAGCGCCCCCCCTTTCGGGACTTAGCCATTTTTCGCTGCCTCGTCTCCGCGTCGCCTCCCCAGTCGGCCCTCTCCGGCGCCTCCCCTGGCCATCTCTGCCGCCTCCGCGCCGCCTCCGCCTCCACGCCGCCTCGACACCGCGCCGGCACCCGCGCCGACGCCGACGCCAACGCCGCCGTCCTCCTCCAGCCGTCGCCCCCCTCTGGCCGTCGCCCCCCTCCTCCGGCCGGCGCCGCCCTCTCCTCGGATCCCCCTCCGGCCGGCGCCCCCCTCCTCCTCCTCCTCCGGTCGTCGTCCCCCGGCCTCCGGCGTCTCCGTCTCAGCGTCCCCCTCCGGCCCGCGCTCGCGACAACCGCCGCCCGTCGCCCTCGCCGTCGACCTCGCCATCGACCTCTGGCCGTCGACCTCGCCCTCGCCGTCGACCTCGCCCTAGCCGTCGACTGCCGGCCGTCGTCCCATCCTCCAGCGGCCGTCGCCCCCACGCCCGCACCGGACCGGCCTCGGGCTGCTGACGTAAGCCCGAGGCCGGGACTCGGCGCCTCTTTTTTTAATTAATTGTTTTAGATTTAAATTATTTTTGTTATTATGTTTCATTTTATATTAGATTAGATTAGATTAGATTAGATTTTTTATTAATTGTTTTAGATTTAAATTATGTTTTTATTATGTTTTATTTTATATTAGATTATATTAGATTAGATTAGATTAGATTTTTTATTAATTGTTTTAGATTTAAATTATGTTGTTTATTATGTTTTATTTTATATTAGATTAGATTAGATTTTTTTATTAATTGCTTTAGATTTAAATTATGTTTTTTATTTCGATATAATTTAAATAATTTAGATTTTTAGATAGAATTTAATTTTTAAGATACAAAATTTAGATAGAATTTAATCTCTCCGACTCGCTCGACACACACCCGACCCGCTCAACACACACCCGACTCACCCGACCCCTCCCGACTCGCCCGACTCGCTCAACACACTCCCGACTCCCCCGACTCCCTCCCGACTCGCTCGACGCACTCCCGACTCCCTCCTGACTGGCTAGACCCCTCCCGACTCGCCCGGCTCGCTCGACACACACACGACTCGCCCGACTCGCTCGACACACTCCCGACTCTCCCGACCCCCTCCCAACTCCCTCCCGACTGGCTAGACCCCTCCCGACTCGCTCCACACACACACGACTCGCCCGACTCGCTCGACACACTCCCGACTCCCCCGACTCCCTCCCGACTCGCTCGACGCACTCCCGACTCCCTCCCAACTCGCCCGACTCGCTCGACACACACACACGACTCTCCCGACTCGCTCGACACACTCCCGACTCGCCCGACCCACTCCTGACTCGCTAGACCCCTCCCGACTCGCCCGACTCGCGCGACACACACACGACTCGCCCGACCCACTCCCGACTCCCTCCCGACTCGCTCGACTCCCTCCCGACTCGGCCAACACACACACATGACTCGCCTGACTCCCTCCCGACTCGGCCAACACACACACGACTTGCCCGACCCCCTCCCGACTCCCTATTAGTGTTTTTTCATAGAAATTATTTTTTATTCTCAGGAATTCATGTTTAATTCATATAAATTGGTGTTCCTTCATAGAAATTAGTGTATGTTCTAAAAAATTATTGTATATTCATTTTTCTCAGTATTAGTTGAGATGGAAGGCGATAATGATGATTCACGAATTATGGAGCAAATTATTGCTGCCGGAGCTCAAAATACTGACGTTTCAACGTACACCGAGGAGGAGCGTAGCTAAGCAAACATGTTCCTAAACATACCCGGCACCGAGGAAGGCAACACCGGTGTCGAGGAAGGCGACACCAGCACCGATACTGGGGAACCATCCAATGAGGTATATATATCATGCATTAAGTTCATCATTACCAATTCTCTTATTCCCCTAATTCTCACATATACTTTACCACTATGTACTAATAAATAACCAATCTGTCACTTTTAGCCTTTTGGATCGTCATCGAAAAAGAGCAAGAGAGGGCGTACACAAGTACTCACCGGTGATGTGATGTACAAAATCACCGAAGTGTCAGAGATTGGCAAGCCAGTTGCTCCCAAAAAAATCGCTGACAAGTACATGTCGCAATGCGGGGCAAGTGTAAGGGACAACGTGCCCATCAGCTATAGAGATTGGAAAGGAAGAGCAGATAATCCATACGTTGTTCCGGAAGCACAAAAAGAATTGTTGTGGAATGATATCTTAAAACACTTCACACTTCCGGAAGACGTTGATGCAAACCTTGTGAAGAGTTGGACTCTGTCGCAGATGGCAACCCAGCTTTAGAATTTCAAGAAGATGCTTCATAGGAAATTTATCAAAAATAAGCTAATGCCAAATTGGAATGAATATCCAAAGTTAGAAAGTCACTGGGAGTCTTTTGTGGATTACAAAAATAGTGAACAGCATGCCAAGAAAAGTGCACAAGGCACACTTAGTAACAGCAATAAGGAGGAGTACAACCATTGTCTTAGTCGAGGTGGTTACATGTCTGCCATTCCCAAGTGGCGTGCAATGGAAGAAGAATTAAGAGGAAGAGGTATCTCATCAACGATTCTAGATTGGCCAGATCGATCTAAGAATTGGTTGTATGCTTATGGAGGCAGATTGGACCCTGAAGATGGGACCCTTATTGTCCCACCCACATTACGTGAGATGGCAGCAAAGATCATGTAGAAAATTGAAGATGTCAGAGCAGGAAGAATTAAGGTTGACAGAGAGAATGATGAGCTCACCTTGGCGCTAGGGAACCCAGAACACCCAGGACGATGCAGAGGCTACGGGGTCGTGCCGTGGAAGTTTGCTTTCAAGCACGACCGAGACACCTATAGAAGCCGCATAAGAAGAAAACAACGCAAAGAGGAAGAGTGGCGAGAGAAGATGGAGCAAAGGCTTAAACAACAGGAAGAAAGGATGCAGTCAGAGATTGAACGACGAGTGTCCACTTCGATACAGCAGATTGCCCAATCTGGGACACTCCCGCAACCGCTAGATCCCATCATTAGCCCTTCACAACGTAGAAGCAGTTGTGCTTCCACAGAGGCCGCCGAAGAGAACAGAATCATCGATGAAGATCCGCCCGTGGTCGACAATGAACTGTACCCTGTGGATGAGATCTGTCAGCGCACTGCATGTGAGCTGCACAAACCATTTGGCAACATCACACTGAAGGTATAAATTTTAATACATCCAATTACCTCTATTATTGTTGCTGGCTCATTAATTAATTGACTTCTTTATTTCCCTACATATATATAGGTGGCATACGGTAGTGCTCTAGCTTGTCTGCCGATTCCACCTAGCTATGCCTCTGTTGGTCTGGAGGAGATCAGTGAACCAAAATATGAAGACCTAGAGCTAGACATCCCAGGAGGTGACGGGGAAAAGACACTCAAAGAAGCGCTTCACGCTATCATACTATGGTCGAAATGTTACATCATATTTCCTGGGACGAAGGAGCCATCCATCCCTCCGAGACCTCCCCCGTCTCTAGGGCGGTCATCAGCACCGGGATCGTCGTCGCAACATGCTCGTTCACCGTCTCCATCATAACAATTAGATGCCGCGAGCGATGACGATGACATCCGTACAGAGTCACCTCCAAAGCAACCACCTGCCGCAAAGCAGGCGCAAACAAAGAGGTCCCGATCACAAGCTTCCAAGTCAATTCCACGACCGAGCAAGAAACAACCAAATACCAAGAAAAAGGTCGATCCTGTTAAAACAAAGCTACCATACGACAAGACCAAAGAAGAAGCCGAGATTGAATGTAAAAAGCAGCTAGATGACTAGTTCGTCGGAGTGCATGAAAGATTCAGAGAGAAGGAAGAAGAAAGGAAAAAGATGGTGGATCCGAAGAAACTCAAGTTTTTCATTAGCATGAAGGAAGAAACCAGGAGAAGGTTAAAGGTAGAGCCTAAATCAGACTATGCCCATTCGCTGAGCAAGTCAATGAAAAAGAAGAAACGGGGAGGGTCACCGTTGAGTTACATTGCCTCTGACGAAGTAAAGCAGAAGCAAAAGGTTGGGTCGACGTCGACGTTGACTCCACCATCGGCGTGTGTTGCCTCCGGCCTCAATGCAGAGGAAAGAGCTCTTGCAGCTATGCCTACAGAAAAGGTAGCTGAGCTCATATCTTTTCAGCAAGAAACAGGTTGGTCTCTAGGAGCTATTCTTGGTACGGATGAAGCGCCACCTCCGGATCTAGATTTCGTACCTAGATGGCGCTTTAAGCTAGGACAACCCATGGTCAGGCTAGAATTGGTAAAGAAGCTGCCAACTCAGATGTACGCATTCCATGAGTGGTACATGAAGCAGTCAAAAAAAGGTCGAGAGAGCTTTGGTATGCTTGTTAGACCTGAGGATTTTAGCGGTCATGAGGAGAAGGTGTGCTGGCTGGAGTTCTCCGCTATTTATGAAGTGTACCATCTAGATGCCTTGAATACCGATCTTATCTCTGCCTGGTGTCTGTAAGTTTCCATTTTTCATTTCATTATTAATTAATTTGTTGAATAATTCATGATCTACTAATTAACTTCGTCTTTCATTTTTTGTAGCATGGAACTAAATACGATGCGTAGGAAGGGTATTGATAGAGTTGGTTTCATGGACCCAACGGTCATTAGCGGAGACTGGATCGTCACGCAACCAAAAGTAGTATGCGACGCAATCTACATGGCCTTGTCTCAGCAACATTACAAGGATTGCATACTACTACCTTATAACTTTAAGTAAGTGTGATTACAAACTTGGCACTTTTTGTTTTTCCATTTATCCTAGTTAATATTAGTTAGTGGTAATTTCTGTGAGCATGTATATATACTGGTTCCACTGGATACTTCTTATCATTATGATCGACCACAGCAACATCCTTGTCTTAGATTCGTTGCGAAAAGACCCCAAGGAGTACGAGGATCTTCATGATCTATTTGCGGAGTAATACTTCTAGCTTAGACGTTTTCTTTTATGCAATAGATTGCTTTTAATTACTAACACTTGATTACTTTTTTCGCAAAGCTTGGACACGGTTCATTACTGAGAACCGTGGACCATTTAAACCAACTCTTACCTAGAAAACTAATTTTCCAGTACGTATACATAATCCAAATAACAAATATTATCTTGGTAAAATTATAATTCTATAAGACTAATATTATATATTATTTCTCCACTATAGCGTCTGAGACAAAAATAAGGAACTAATTTATGTGGATACTATGTGTGTGGGCACATACATATTTTCGCAAGTACAACCCCTTTGAATTATACTGTAAGTACATTAAACCTATTAATAGTTACATGATTTTCTAGTGCTTAATTACATAGTTCACTGTTTGGTGGTTGTCGTATACACATCCATGGGCCCACCAGCCAGGTGGACCATGCCCGTACAGGGGACGAGTACCCCCGGGACTACTCGTACATAGAGACATGGTGCAAGACGGCGTAGTCTACATGGAAACCACATGATTTGTACTAGAATAGGAAAGCTTCTATTGTACGTAGAGTAAGCCTACTTCCTAGTCGTATCCGACAAGTATTCCTGTACTCAAACCGACTTGTAACCCTGCCTCCCGGACTATATAAGGCGAGGCAGGGACCCCTCCTGAACATACGCAATCAATCAAGCTACACGTGGCATACAGGACGTAGGGTATTACGCACATTGCGGCCCGAACCTGTCTAAATTGTGTGTCTCGTGTCTCACCATCGGGTTCCAGACCTCGGCGAGCCCCACCATCGTCTACCTCGGGTACTCCCCTCGGTAGGTTACCAGGACGAAACACCGACAGCTGGCACGCCAGGTACGGGATCTCGTCGAAGATCCGCTGGCGAACTCGATGGCACCCATCGTCATCAACTCGATCGTCCCCTTCAATGAAGGCGACACCTTCACCTTCGGCTCTTGGGAGTGCATAGCCGACGGCGCTGGATCCTTCCGGCATCAACTGATCGCAACCCCGGAGCAAGAGCTGGCAATCCCAGCACCAATCGTCGCTTCCACCGAAGATCTCGTCGAGAAATTCGGTGAAATTTTGCTCTCTGACACCCTCGGGGAGCATGAGCTCAGATCCGAGTACTACTCGGGTTCGACCTCCGCCTGGTCTGAGACGCACGAGCTGGCGCCTGAGCCATCGTGCGACTCGGATCTCTTCGCGCCATGGCTTCCCTTCGGACTCCGCAACACCACCGACGTCTTCCAAGCATCGCTTCCGGCCTTCCAGCGACCGGGCAAGGAGCCGATCCTCCTCTATTGCGAGGATCAGGACTTCTTGGCTGGCTACTATGTGAACCCGGATGAGTACGAGATCGACTATGGCTTGGATGCATCTGAAGAGAAGCCCCT
Organism: Cenchrus fungigraminus; assembly: GCA_036936925.1. Classification (NCBI taxonomy): domain Eukaryota; kingdom Viridiplantae; phylum Streptophyta; class Magnoliopsida; order Poales; family Poaceae; genus Cenchrus; species Cenchrus fungigraminus. The sequence goes on along the minus strand of CM072774.1, from coordinate 106,828,319 downwards.
GTCCGGGCCCGCTCAGGGCCTGGTCATCACATCCATCCCGGCGGGTAGATTCGTCTACTTGCCGGACCAGAAGCCCTCCGCACTCACAGAGGATCATGACTCCCGTCTCATCGCCTACATTGACCCACTTCCCTATCAGCAGGGGGTGATCCTAGAGGAAGATGCTGACATGGAGATCATCACCACCAGCTCGGGACATTACTCCCCGAGCAGGGAGGTACTCACCATAACCAACGGCGAGGCCAGTGGCGCACGTGCAGCAGGCGAGGCGCAATTTCCAGATCAAGTGTCAGCAGACAAAGCCTTAGCCAATGCCCCCATAGGGGAAACTGAGGAAGCAAAGACGCAGCGCCATGCTAGGAACGCCGCACGAGCAGAACGGCGTTGACGACTAGCGGAATCTCTACCTATCCGTAACCTCGAAACTGCCATGAATGCTATCACCACGTGGGCCCACGACACTCCAGAAGCTTGCCTCTACTCACTCAACGTCCTCGGCCGGTCAATGCAACCAGGACGTGCGCAGGCCATGATCGCCGATCTCGCGGAGCAAGCGTACGTCCTGGTGACCACGAGGGCCAACAGACAAGCTGACCCGAGCAACCAAGGGAGCAGCGGCGGCAAATGCGGTCGCAACGAAGGTGGTGCTGCAAATCTCGGTCCCAACCGTAGTCGTACGGCGGATCGACCCGCTGCCAGCCGCAACCGCGACCGCAGGACTGGACAACCCGTCGGCCGTGATGCTTCTCCCAACGGCGGTGGCCACGAGGGGAGCGTCACAAGCGGCGGGCGTGCTTCAGGACGCGACTATGACGCACGCTCCATGATCACCAATCGACGCAAGGCCTGGGAACTCGCAGACAACTCGAATGGTTTTCCAGCGTTTTCAAAACGCCTTCGGAATCTCCTGCTACCCGAGAAGTTCAAACCCCTGGGCATCACCAAGTATGAAGGCAAGCAAGACCCAAGGCAGTGGCTGCGCTACTACTCTTTGGCCATTGAAAATGCTGGTGGTGACTTGGACACCAAGTGTCTCTACTTCCCCCTCTGCATGGAGCAAGAGCCCCTCACATGGCTCGAGTCCCTGGACAAGCACACCATCCACTCGTGGTAGGATCTGAAGAAACGCTTCACCTGCAACTACGTCGGCGCTCTCGGATGCGCGGGCACCAAGATGGACTTGGCGCAGATCAGGCAAGACCAGGGCGAGTCCCTCCATAGCTTCATGCGCTGGTTCTTTGACAAAAGGGCCACTATGGTTGACGTCACCGAGAAAGAGGTGATTGAATGTTTCTAGCAAGGACTGCGTGACCGCCAGACCTTCGAGCAGTTCAGACGAAATCATCCAGCCACCATCACAAAGCTCAAGAACATGATCACTATCTGGGCTGATGAAGAGGATCGGGCGGACAAGAAGGACAAGAACAACCAAGGCAATAATCACAACTCAGGGCACAACAACAACAACAACTACGACAAGGGCAAGCAGCAACAAGGCCGTCCTAACAACAACAACTACTCGAGGCCTAATCGCAAGCGCAAGTCCAAGAAGAACTCGGACCCTCCTTCCTTCCAGAAGTTGCTCAAGGAGAAGTGCCCATGGCACCCGGAGTCAAACCACACTACCGACCAATGCTTTCAGCTACACCGGGCTCTGAAGACTACTCCAGAACCTCCACATCCGAAAGAGAAGAAGGGCAATGACAAGGATAATGACGTGGGCAACGGCGCTTTCCAAGACGCCAACTGCACCGTCAACGTCATCTTCGGTGGCCTGCCCACCAAGCGCTCCCAAAAGCTCACACCCGGGAGATCATGTCCGTTGAACTGGCTACTCCCACCGTACTCAGGTGGTCGGAGGTCCCGATTACCTTCTCTCGGGCAGATCAATGGACAAGTTTCTCTGACCCAGGACGGTATCCACTAGTCCTGGACCCAGTCATCGCTGGTTCAAGGCTCACCAAGGTGCTCATCGATGGCGGCAGTGGCCTCAATGTTCTGTTCACCAAGACACTTTAGAAGATGGGCCTCGACATCACCGACAAGCTGTCCAAGACAACTTCGCCTTTCTACGGCATTGTCCTGGGGAACGCGGCTGTACCCCTTCGTTAGGTGGTCTTGCCAGTTACCTTTGAGACAAAGGAGCACTACCGCACCGAGTACATCAAGTTCGAGGTTGCCGACTTCGAGACATCGTATCACGCCACACTCGGGCGGCCCGCTTTGGCCAAATTCATGGCCGTTCCCCACTACGTGTACCTGGTACTCAAGATGCCGGGACACAAGGGAGTACTCTCACTCCAAGGGGATCTGAAGAGGTCCTACGACTGCGACACAGAAGCCGTGGTGATCGCCTCCAACAATCAGCTCCCCAACGCCATGATGGAAGTCTACAATGCATCCAAGAAGCTGGCCCCCAACGAACTCGAGGTCCCTGACCAGAGTGACGGGGCAACCAAAGTCGAGCCGGCCAACGAAGTCAAGCTCAAGGCCATTGACCTAGGCACTGATGACAGCAGCAAGACGACCATGATCGGGGCCAATCTTGACCCCAAATAGGAAAACGCGCTCGTCAACTTCTTGCCGGCGAACCACGACATATTCGCGTGGAAGCCAGCGGATATGCCGGGGGTTCCTAGGAGGTTGATCGAGCACTCTCTCAACGTCGACCCAAAAGCCACCCCCAAGCATCAAGCCCTTCGAAGATTCGCCCAGGACCAGAAGGAAGCCATCAAGAAGGAGCTCGTGAAACTACTCACAGCCGGGTTTATACGCGAAGTTTTCCATCCCCAGTGGCTAGCCAACCCCGTCCTGGTCCGGAAGAAGAACAGCAACGATTGGAGGATGTGCGTCGACTACACCAGCCTCAACAAGCACTGCCCCAAGGATCCCTTCGGGCTGCCATGGATAGATTAGATTATCGACTCCACGGCAGGATGTGCGCTACTCTGCTTCCTCGACCGCTACTCGGGGTACCACCAGATAATAATCAAGGAAGAAGATCAAGAGAAGACCTCGTTCATCACCCCGTTCAGCACCTACTGTTACACAACGATGTCGTTCGGGTTGAAGAACGCAGGCGCCACATATCAACGAGCTATCCAAGCCTGTTTCGCCAAGCAGCTCAACAAGAACGTCGAAGCTTACGTGGACGACGTGGTCATCAAGACCCGAACTCTCGACACTTTCATCGCCAATGTTGAAGAGACCTTCACAAGCTTACGTGAGTACCAGTGGAAGCTCAACCCCAACAAGTGCATCTTCGGTGTACCATCAGGGAAACTACTCGGGTTCGTCATCAGCCATCGTGGCATCGAGGCAAACCCAGAGAAGATCACTGCCATCACCGACATGGCAGCACCGAGCACCATCAAGGATGTCCAGAAGCTGACTGGATGCCTGGTGGTGCTCAACAGATTCATCTCAAGACTTGGAGAATGCGGACTACCCTTCTTCAAGCTACTCAAGTAGCCGGAGAACTTCGCGTGGACAGAGGAAGCTGATCAGGCTCTTCAACAGCTCAAAGGGTTTTTGTCAAAGCCCCCTATCCTCACAGCTCCACAAGACGGTGAGGAACTCCTACTGTACATTGCTGCGACTACTCACGTCATCAGCACAGCCATCGCTGTCGAGAGGCAAGAACCAGGTCATGCTTACAAGGTGAAATGGCCGGTATACTTCGTCAGTGAGGTGCTCTCCGAATCAATGATCCGGTACCCATTGGTCCAGAAGCTGCTCTACGCGATACTCCTCACCTCGCGGAAGCTGCAGCACTAGTTCCATGAGTACTCTATCTCTGTCGTGATAGACTACCCCCTCAGCGATATCCTTCACAACAGGGATGCCACGGGTAGAATTTCCAAGTGGGCGGTTGAGCTAGGCGCCCTATCTCTGGAGTTCAAGTCAAGGAACACCATCAAGACTCAAGCACTAGTGGATTTCATGGCGGAGTGGCGGGAGAATCAAGTACCAACACCAGCCGAATGCCCCGAACAATGTATCATGTACTTCGACGGGTCACTCAAGCTCGAGGGCACAGGCGCAGGAGTACTTCTGATTTCCCCCAAGGGCGAACAACTCAAGTACGTCCTTCAGATCTTCTGGAAGGTCTCCAACAATGAAGCTGAGTACGAAGCTCTATTACACGGGCTCCGCCTCGCAATTTCCTTGGGCATCAAGCGTCTACTGGTCTACGATGACTCTCTCGTCGTCATCAGCCAAGTCAACAACTCTTGGGACCACAATAAGGAGAACATGGACGCATACTGTCTAGTAGTACGCAAGCTCGAGAACAAGTTCTCTGGTCTCGAGTTCCAAGATGTCATCCACGACAACAACGTTGCAGCGGATGTCCTGTCAAAGCTGGGATCTACACGCGCTCAAGTCGCTGCGGGGGTCTTTGTCCATGAACTACACAAGCCATCCATACCGGAGCCCGCGCCTTCACCACTAACCACCGGTCCAGAGCTACTCGAGCCAGGCCGGGAGGTCATGATGATCGACGTGGACTAGAGAACACCCTTCATCGACTACATCAACAAGCAGCTACTCCCCTCCGACAAGACAGAAGCTGAGCAGATTACTCATCGTGCGAAGGCATATGTCTAGGTCGGCGACAAGCTTTACAGGTGAGGCGCAACCTCTAATGTACTCATGAAGTGCGTCTCGACAGAGGAAGGCAAGGACATCTTGGAGGAGATACACAAGGGCATCAGCGGCAACCACACGTCCTCACGGACCATCGTTGGGAAGGCTTTCAGGGTAGCTTTCTACTGGCCAACAGCTCTGGCCGACGCGGAAGATCTAGTCCGGAAGTGCCAAGGGTGTCAGTTCTTCGCCAAGCAGCAACATGTCCCTACTTACAAGCTCATCACAATACCACCAACCTGGCCCTTCGCCTGCTAGGGGTTTGACATGATTGGACCTCTCCCAATTGCGTTAGGGGGTTTCAACAGAGTTCTGGTGGCCATCGACAAGTTCACCAAGTGGATCGAGGTCAAGCCGGTCACAACTCCGAAGGCAGATTGAGTACTCGACTTCTTGGATGAACTCGTGCATCGCTACGAGTTCCCGAACAGCATCATCACGGACCTGGGTTCTAATTTCAACAACCACGGGTTCTGGAGCTATTGTGAGAACAGTGGAATCGACATCTGGTACGTGTCTGTCGCTCATCCGCGGGCCAACGGCCAGGTCGAGCGCGCCAATGGGATGATACTGGATGCTCTCAAGAAGCGACTGCACGACATATCCAACGACAAGGGCGGCAAGTGGCTCAAGGAGTTACCTAACGTACTCTGGGGACTGCGCACCCAGCCATCCAAGCCCACAGGAAGATCACCATACTTCCTGCTCTACGAATCCGAGGCAATCTTACCAGCGAATGTTATGTGGAAGTCTCCAGCAGTCGAGCACTACGAGGAAGGTGCAGCAGAAGAAGTCCGATGGGTTGACATCGACAGCCTTGAGGAGGAACGCTGCGCTGCACTTGTCCAATCCGCAAGATACCTCAAAGGAATTCACCATTACCATGACCGCAACGTCAAGGAATGCTCCTTCAGTGTTGGCGACCTGGTACTCCGCCGTATACAGAACATGGCAGGGCTTCACAAGCTCAATTCACCTTGGGAAGGACCATACGCAGTGGCCAAAGTCACCGGCCCTGGCTCATATCGCCTACAAACTCTCGACGGTGACGAAATTGACAACTCGTGGAACATCGAGCACCTATGTCGATTCTATCCCTAGTCATCGACTACGGGTACCTCGAACTTGCTGTAAGCGACCTTACGGTCCAAGTTGCCTACGTCCATGACCAATGCTGTAATTGGCCTTCCGGCCTTAGCTATACACGGTCTTCATACTGTAAGTGACCATCCAGTCCTGGTTGTAATTGGCCTTCGGCCTTAGCTGTAATCATTCATCATTGATTCGCAGCAATAAAAATTCTCTCTCAAGACTCTATGTCTCTTGGCTTTGTGCCGTGCCTACTAACGGACCTACTTGAGTTCTCGCAACACATGGGGTTCCCATAACTCCACATCTGCTACTTGCAGACTCCTACGAGTACCACTACTCGGTCTAATCTCTGGACTCCTACTCAAGTCATACAAGGGGATACGACTACTTCATCCACACAAACTTGGAACTCAGATAATTGACTACTACTGTTTCAATTACTTGACTTTCATAAATATTATGTACCACTTAATGTTTACAGGTACTCCTATAGTACAACTACTGGAGGTCTAGGTGCTGAGCAACTCCTGCCGCAGTCGACTCAAACTGTGCCTTCAGCTCCTGGAACTTCTCGTCGGAGCAGTCGGCCGCCACTCCATGCTCTACAACTTCTAGCTTGGCCTTGGGGAAGAACGACTTCACCATGGCCAAGACCTGCTGGGGGATGGTCTACGAAAGCCGCTTCACGTACTCCACAACAGCTGAAGGCGTATCTCGCAGACGACCCACCAGGGGCCGGGGCTCTTCTCCTAGCTTCCGTGGCTCGAACAACTCTGCCACCAGCTCGGCTGCCTCAGTCAGCTGTTGAAGGGAGGTCTTCAATTGGGCATTCTCCTCGACCACCTTCTTCAACGACAGCATACATGTGATAAGGTCAGCATCACTGGCAAGGCGGAATTTCTTGTGAGTTGCCAACTCTTGCTGGCACTCGGCAAGTTCTTGTTCAACCTCTTGGTGGGCGACTTGTTCTCTGTACAAGGCACACTTCTAGTCCATGATGTCGTTGGTCAGCTGCTCAATGTCCTTCTCCAGCTCTGCAATGGAAAAGGACGTAAGATATCAAGTCAGGTACCCCACAAATAAGTACTCGACGCGGAATTTTTTAAATACTCAGAAGCTCAAGTACCTTTCTTCTCACGACGGAGGGTTTTGTTCTTGCCGTTGACCTCATCCTTCTGCTTGAGGAGGGCCTGCACCTGGTTCTGGTACTCGGTGGAAGCTCCATCAAGTTTTGTTTGCAACCGTGCGGTGAGGGTAATCTGCGTCTGGAGTGCTTCTTCAGCTTTCTCCGCACGCGCGATCATCTCGTCATGCTCCTGCAGCAGCTCAGACTTCCGTTGGGACCGCTTCACAAGATTCTGCAGCATGGACTCAAGTCAAAAAAGGATTCAACTCTAAGCGCAAAGCCACAATAGGTACTCGACTTACCTCGTTGAATACACCAGTACGGCGATGCGACTCCAGCTGCATCGCAATAAGCTGGGGGTCCAGCATATCATCAAAAGCCAGCACCGAGTACTCGCTCTCGCGCGGCGTACTGGATTCGCCACCAGACGGCACTGCGGCACTCTGGAGAGGAGCATATCCTTGGATTGTCGTCTCATGAACCACAAGCTGCTCTTCGTCTAGATCGATCACTCCTGTTGTCGCCGCTGGCTCGGTGGTCTCCTTTGGCTGCTCAGGGGCTTGGTCGTCGCCACCATCCACTTGTTCTACTGCCACCTCCGGGACACCAGATGATGCTTCCTTGGGGCCTGCTTCAGATAATGCCACCAGGTTGTTAATTGGCTCGGGGGGCTGCGGTATACATTGTAATGACAGCTTTGACTACTTTCTGCCACAGCAGACACAAACCTGTGGCAGCGGTGACTTCGACTTCAGGGATCTCCTCTGTTGGGAGCTGCGAGGAGGGAATGGTTTCTTCTACGACTAGTGGGGGGTCTTCACCACCACCAGCGGTGCTAGTATCTTCCTCTTCCTAATCCAAGTCTGTGGATTTCCTGCAAAAATACAAAAAAATTCAAGATCCAAAGGCTTATGACTACTGATTCAACAAGTGCTCTATTTCACGAAGAACTTACACAGTGGATCGAGGCGGAGCCTTGGGTTTCCCGAGAAGCTTGATTAGCCCTCCGACGACTACCGGAGACTTCTGCGTGCTCGACGACTCCTCGGGACGGCTAGTACCAGCCGACTCTTCTACTCGGTCCTGTGCCAGCTCGGGCACAGGATCCTTGGCGGCTACGTCGCCGCTGGTCTCTCTCGTGGGGGAGGGCACTGGCACCTCCTCCATGGCCACGTCTTCTGGTCATGGCGGCAGCGACGAAGCACTAGCTGCTTTAGTCGTCGTCTCCAGACCCTACAAATACAAGGATTAGTACCCGCAGTCTCAGCATACGACTTAACGAGTACTAATTATGCCACATACCTCGGTGGTTTGGGTGGTCTTCTTCGCCAGCCGCTTCCTGACGGCAGTTCTCGGCTTCTTCGGGGGCGGCGGGAGATCATCCTCTTCAAAGCTGGCTGCCCTCTTCTTGCCCTTGCCAGCATATGACCCGGCCTCATCGGGAGTACGTGCCTTCAGCTCAAAGTGATTGCTCAGTGGGACGTCGTCCTCTGAGGTGGTTACTTCTTCTTCCTCCTCTTCCCACCACCTCCTCCGAGGTGGAATCGCCTGTCGTATACGGCCGCCTGGGATCCACCCAGATTTCATCAGACCCAGGCGGCGGGGGCTCGGAGAAGAAGAAGACAACGTCCTCCTACATATTACTACATTGTCAGCCAACGACTACTTCAACAAATAAGTACTCGAGTACTTCGACCCACGACTATTGACCTGCTTGGGAGGATTCTCGGCACTGAATTCTCTCACGGCGGCTGCTAGAATCTTTTTAAGTTTCGGGAACAACTTCTACAGCCACTCCATGACCTCGTCATTGGAGATTTCTTCTGGTGACATCCGCGATGGATCTTGGAGTCCTGTGTACTGGAACCCCAGGTTTTCCCTCTGCATCAGCGGATGTACTCGGCGCTTCAAGAAGCTAAATGCCACCCGCTCGGCAATCAATCCTTTCGTCTTCAACCTGGCGATCCGTTCCAGCAAATCTGGCACTTGATAACACTCGTTGAAGTTGGGCTCATCGTTCCAGATGCTGTCGTGCACTGGAGCAAACATGCTCGGCTTCGGCAGCTGCGGCAGATGGTTTGGGATGTAGAACCACTTGAACTTCCAATCCTGATTGGAGTCCGGCAACTTGTAGTCGAAGTACATGTCGGAGACTTTCTCTTGCATCTGGATGCCGTCTCCTCCGATGACTTGCGGCGCCATGTGGTTGGGCTGGGGCTTCACTCGGAACAATTTCTTAAAGAGTGCCCAGTGCGGCCGGATCCCCAAGAATGCCTCACAAAAATGGACAAAGATTGCGACATGGAGGATACCATTAGGGTTGAGATGGACATGCTCGATTTTGCAAAAATCAAGCAACCCTCTGAAGAAATCTGATGTCAGCAGTCCAAGCCCGCGCTCAATGAACCTGGCGAACATAGGGATCTCATCTGGATTCTTCTCAAACGGCCACGCATCTCCGGTGGTAGCGGTCCATCCTGCGATGGTTTGGTCTTGTAGCAGTCCACCAGTCACCAGCATCTGGATCTCTGCCTCCTTTATACTGCATTTCTTCCACGAACACGCCTGATTGGGGGGCACCTTGGCCTTGACCTTCCCCAACTTCGGCACCAAAGGCAACTATGGTAGTTCCTTCTTCTTCCCGCGGTTGCTCTTATGGGACCCCTGCGCACTGGATCCGGCGTTCTTCATTGTGCTGGTCACGAGCGTCTTCTGTCGCGTTCGCTCGGGGGCTTTGGGAGATGACGGCGGCAGTGGCAGCGCGGTTAGGGTTTGGAGGCCGATGGGGAGAAGAGTGGCTGTTTTGGATCTGAGATCGGTGGCTGCGGCTACGAATGGGTGTGCAAAACCCTAAGGGACCCGACCCCTCTATTTATAACTGCTCGGCCAAGCGACACAGTGAGGGTGATTCTACAAATTCTCTGACTTGGCTGCTCCGGCTCGGGGGCTCGACTACTTGATGGGCAGTACTACTCGGTCAGTGAATCTGGATATCCACCATTGGCCACATTCTACAAGACAGTTGATCCTTCAATCCGAGATACTACTCGACTTCAGGCTCAGGGGCTCCGTGCCACGTGTCCTTCGGTTCTACAGATTTCTCCGGATTCTTTGGGATAAGACTGGTGCAAATTTCAGATTGACCCTCAACCTGATTCTCTGATTCAACTTAAGGCTCGGGGGCTAGACTCCATATGGAGTTCAATTTTGCAATCGAACTTCCACATGGTTTTCAAGACTAGGCGAGTATTATTGAAGATTTTCAGAGAAGGGCTCGGGGACGCTTGGGAACTACTCGGAGAAGCTTCAAGACTACTCGCATGGTGTCCTGGAGTACATTCCAGCCTCGTTGCAGCTCAAGATGAAGATAATGCCTTTGCTTGGAGTACTCGGGGACGCTTGAGGACTACTCGTGAAGACATTTGAGACTACTTTCGCTGTGACACTTGCCAAAAACGTACTCTGGGGCTTGTCGTATAGACATCCATGGGCCCACCAGCCAGGTGGACCATGCCCGTACAGGGGACGAGTACCCCCAGGACTACTCGTACATGGAGACATGGTGCAAGACGGCGTAGTCTACATGGAAACCACAGGATTTGTACTAGAATAGGAAAGCTTCTATTGTATGTAGAGTAAGCCTACTTCCTAGTCGTATCCGACTAGTATTCCTGTACTCAAACCGACTTGTAGCCCTGCCTCCCGGACTATATAAGGCGAGGCAGGGACCCCTCCTGAACATACGCAATCAATCAAGCTACATGCAGCATACAGGACGTAGGGTATTACGCACATTGCGGCCCGAACCTGTCTAAATTGTGTGTCTCGTGTCTCACCATCGGGTTCCAGATCTCGGCGAGCCCCACCATCGTCTACCTCGGGTACTCCTCTCGGTAGGTTGCCGGGACGAAACACCGACAGTGGTAGAAATTAACATATTTACACATTACGGATGGATTTAGTTAAAGACGAGCTCATTGAAGAGGATCGTCTGTTGGCCGTTCAAGAAGGGCTCATGGGATTTTTGATGGACGAGGTGGTTAATCCAAAAGGAAGGCAATATTGTGACGGACATAACCTCCTAAGGGATTAAGCTATTTCGAAGGATATTTTGTTGTATATATTGTAAATTTATGGATACCATCTATTTCTTTTTTGAATTATATGTGTGTGTATATATATATATATATAATAAGTTCTATGTGTGTGTATATATGTAAATTTAGTAGACAAGTATACGTAGATACCTTAGTGCAAATACGTAATCGTAGATATATAAGTGAGACAATAATTAGAATATACGTAAATATTTAGAGAAACAATAAAAAGAATTAGAAATAGAAAAGCTGGTAAAAAAAAGAGGGACCCTTTAGTCCTGGGTGGTAATACCAACCGGGACTAAAGGGTCCTGGTGCCAGCTCGGACTCGGGTGGCTGCCCCCCCCCCCTAGTCCTGGGCCACCCGGTGCTAAAGGCCCCCCTTTAGCCCCGGTTGGTCACCCGGGACTAAAGGGGGGGCCTTTAGTCCCTCACCTTTAGCACCGGTTGGTCCTCAGGTCAATAAGGCCCTTACCAGCCGGTGCTAAAGGTCCGGTCTCCACCAGTGAAATGTCAAGCGAAGGGATAGTGTACATTCTGGCCCGCCTATAGAGTGATTGGCAATCATCTTCATCTCCTTTACTTTGCAGTTGTTGTAAAGCTACATTGGAATTGGCATAAAGATTCCGTAGCTATTGACTACGTACTCGCAGCATGTGGATTGTGATCCCAAAACTGCAAAAGAGTATGGGGAGACTGCCCTTACTACTTCGGGCCATAATTTTTTTTGCACACATCTCCAGCAAGCAAGGCCTCTAAAACTTATGCCTACATCCTTTTTACCGGTGGGATCCATATATCAGTGGCACTTTTTTTTACTTTTCACTTATCTTTTTTAGTTTCTCTCCTTCACTCTTTCCTCATCTCCGCCTCCCCTTTCTCTTTCCAGTGGTGCTTTGGCGGACCCCTGGTTGCCCCACTCGGTAAGTTTGGTCATTAAGGCAGCGCTCGGTGATTCCGTATGACTTGAGGCAGTTTGGTTGCATTTGTGGACCCTTCAATCTGTATGCTACCCAGTTTGCGAATGTCTATTGGATGGAGTTGTGTTTCTTGGTCTTGGGGGTGTGTTTTCTCCTTCTTTGTCACAACTAAAAAAAATGCAAAATGCAAATGCAAAAAGTTAGAAAAAAATAAGTGTTGGCAAGGTTTCAAAAGACTTTCGATATTGTTATGCAATTAATTAATTTAAAAAGAATTACTTAGAATGATAAAAGCAGGCTGGCCACTTCATAAGAAGACAAGTATTGTCAACATAAAAAATTATTCATCGAAAAGACGCAATAACCAAACTAACATGGCTTAGAGGTAGGTTCATGGGTATCATATATTTTTATCTTAAAATAATATTTTTAATAGAGAAATCTGGTAAAGAAATTATACCTAACATATTTTTTAAATAAATTAGAAAAAATACTTTTTGTAAAAAGCAAAACCTATGGTTTTAGGAATTTTTAGGTATGAGTGGCGCATGAGTGTGCTTAGGATGATGTAGGAAGGCTTTGTTAAACTTTTCAGTTAGAACAGGGGATAAAAATAGACTTGGCTGATCTGCATGGTGCAGCAAGGTGATCAACACCAGTCAATCCTACCTTTCTTGGCGTCGGGTTTTTTTAGAGTTGATAGGAAGGCTTAGGTGGAAAGATGTTTAGTCAAAATGTTATAGAACAAAATTAAACATACAATGCAATGCAAGGTCGAAAATAATATGATATGATGGTGGTCTAACAAAAATATAAAAGTTACCCTAAACTAATTAGCCACAAGTTTTAGAATAAAAGGGTTGTGTCATGCTTCATATTTCACTCTAAAGAAACTAAAAAAGGAACGGGTTGTCTCCTGAAAACTGCTTTAGTTATAGTCATATAACTAGACTTTTCCCTTGTTCATGTTAGTGAAAGTACCAATGCAGCTTGATGCTCCTTCTTGCAATCTATCATGGTTTGTTCTTTGCATCTTCTTGTGCTGCGTATTGTACAAGCGGACAACGGCAGTGAGTTAGTCAACAAGACCTTCACATCTTTCTTGACTTCTCAGGGCGTCTCTTTTGTCCCTACACCTCCCCTCAAATTGGGAAATGTGAACGTGTCCTTCGCACTATTAACAATGTGACTCGCACACTGCTCATCCACTCCCACATGGCCGCCTCCTACTAGACGGAGGCCCTAGCCACGGCCACCCATCTTCTAAACCGTCGATCCTGTTCTGCCATTGAGAACGCCGTGCCATTCCATCTTCTCCATGGACAGCCACCTGACTACTCCCACCTGAGAGTATTCAGCTGCCTCTGCTACCCTAACTTGTCCGCCACAGTGCCTAACAAGCTAGCCCCTTGCTCCACCACCTGTGTCTTCCTCGGCTATCCACCCTCTCACAAGGTTTATCGATGTCTTGACCTCTCTACTCGCCATGTCATCATCTCTCGACACATTGTCTTCGACGAGTCGTCCTTCCCCTTCTCCCATCCCACTTCACCATCATAGCTTGATTTCCTGCTGCCACTTCCTCTCAGCTTTGCTGCAGCTCCTGCCTCGGTCGCTCCACCCCTGGGTGTTGAGCACCCACGTTCCTCACCCGTTGTTTTGTAGGAGGTTCCCGAGGACGACCGCATCATCCTTGTGCATGGCCGTATCGAGGGACACTCTTGGAGGGTCGAGGTCCTCTCCAGGGGTGCCCTCGCCGACGCAGCTTCCACCTCTTCACCGTGACCACCACCTCATCTACGGTCATCATCCGACGCTGGTTGCTCAGCAGCCGCCGGCCTCTCCTGTGGCACTAGCTCCAGTTCTGCCACCAGAGCTGGCTCCGGCACCAGCATCGGCCCCTGCTCCTCTTCTGCTAGAGCCACATCGCCCAGTCACTTGTTCCACAACTGGCGCCATCCAGCAGGTGTAGTACAGGAATCTCAGCACCACCACCTCCTTGCCAGCACCCTCACCGATCCTGGCGAACTACCACAGCGGGTTGGCTGACGCCAACTGGCGTGCGGCCATGATCGACGAGTTCCATGCTCTTGTCGACAATAAGATGTGGAGCCTTGTTCCTCGACCTCCTTCAGCACATCACAAGGCATGCTGGGTGGTCCGCGGTTTCTCTCAGCGTCCCGGCGTCAACTACGACAAGACATTCAGCCTCGTTGTCAAACTGGCGACCATCTAGACAGTACTCAGCCTCTCCATGTCTTGTGATTGGTCGATTCACCAGTTGGACGTGAAGAATGCCTTTCTTCACGGCCAACTTGAGGAGATCATCTACTGCTAGCAGCCTCTGAGCTTCGTCGACCTTGCTGCTACTGATCTCATCTGTCTGCTGCAAAAGTCCTTGTACGTACTCAAGAAGGCTCCATGGGCGTGGTACCAGTGGTTCGCCATGTTCCTCCGTCAGCTCAGCTTCGTCGACTCCACCTCCGACACCTCTCTCTTTGTTTACAAAGAGGGCGTGCACATCGCCTACTTGCTGCTCTATGTCAACGACATCGTCCTCGTATCACCGTGTTGTCCTCGACTCTCCTTCAGCACATCTGAAGGACCGAAATGGCAACCAGAGGGGGGGGGGAGTGAATAGGAGCCGCTAAAAAATTCTTCCAAGAAAGAACCCGGCTTATTTCCCAAAATCACTTCCAAAAGCCCCGCACACTTCTTGCCAAGATCACGTAGCTACTGAGCTGCTACTGACGCTAGGAGCAAGATAGAGACTCGAGACATGCAACCACGCAGTGGAACAAGCCTCGAAAACAACCTGGGTCAGGGACGGTTAGACCGCCTACCAGGGGCAGTTAGACCGCCTGGACTTGGAACTATGCAAGAATAAAAACCGAGCCAAAACAGAGTCAAATCATGATAGGAATTTAACCCTGGCTTCCTCTAAACCTGACAAACCTCCCACGAGCTAAACACCCAAAGATTTGTAACTTGGTCAGGGGCGGTTAGACCGCCTACCAAGGGCGGTTAGACCGCCTAGGTCTGGGAGGCTCGGGAAGAACTCGAACTTCAACTCAACCAATCTCACGATTCACCCAACGGATTCAAGTGAGACTTTGGGGATAGTAGGAATACCTCATGGGCAACCCGTGGCTAAGAGATCAAGTCCCCAAACTCACCAAATCATGAGCAATCACAAGTCAACCCTCAAGAACACCTAGGCTCGGGCTCCACCGAAAACCCCAAAATCGAAGGCTTTTCCCAAGGTTTGGCGAAGGGGGATCACCAAGAAAAGAGTCTCCATGAGCTCATGTGTGAATCCCTTAATGGAAAACCCAAGGGAATCCCCTCAAATCCACCGAACGAAAATCCCCAAGAAAAGGTCCGAAAATCCACAAAAAGGAAAATGTGAGGGAACTCAAGAGAGCACAAGGATGAACTCCAAATCTTCCATACATACCGAGGACAACATCTTTACAAATAGGCTAGCAACCTCCCAACATCCTACCCACTCGAAGATCTACTTGAAGCACTTAGCTAGCCCAAGGAAAACAAAGGAAATGAAAACTAAAGCTCAAGAGATAGCTGCCATCCACACCCCTAGGGGGTATTTATATCAAGTCATGTGGTGGAGGCAAAGTACCAAACTACCCCTACAACTTAAAGGAAAGATACACGCCCCTCGAGGGTAAATCCGGAAGTTGTAGGTGTTCTCCATCGAACGGACAGCCCTCCAATGCGGTCTTGCTTAGCCTCGACGCAAACCCCGCGATCCTGGCACGTGTCCTCCGCTTCGAAGCTTCCCGACACACTGCGGCCACCCCGATCAGATCGCCTGGCGCATGCAGTTAGACCGCATGTGTGCAATCTCTCCACGCCAGGCCTTCAGACTCCGGTTTTGTGGCTCAACCGAGAAACCCGATGGTTTTGTGGTGAACCACCGAAAACCACGCAGATGTCGCACGACGTCCACGCCAAGCTTCAAGCCACAAGTCTTTCGCTCCCAGATCCCATCTCCTGGAGAGCCTACTCGTACTTGCCTTGTTCCTTGACTTGGCTGCCACGAACGCCCTGGCTCCTGTGTTGGTTTTGTGGCCAAACCAACAAACCATACACGACTTTGTCTTGCTCTTCTTGCACCATGCGGCCCGCACTTGATCCCATTGGTCAACGGGTCCCTCGAACCAAGCCTACTTGTCTGTCCATCCTCGAAGGCCACACGGGCTAAGATCTTTCGCGCCTGTTCTTCACCTGCACCAACACAAACCAAGCCACAACCAACACCTACAATACTAGGCCAAGAGTCAGTCCACACAATGTTGCCAATCACACATCACTAAGGAGCGATCGTCCGCTAGTCCTCGGACACTCCTGGTCCTCAATCTCCCCTTTGATGAGTGCATTGACAACACATAGTCATCAATACATAATTAAAAGAAAAATGCAAAGAAAAACAAGAAGAGCTCAAGAAAGTGATCAAAACCAGAGACAAGGAAAAAATAAGATCACTTCGAGAGAACAAAACTCACAAACTACTGACTCCTCGAGTGGAGGCAAAAGGGTTAGACACCATCGGTAGACAAAGAGCAAACCACCAAAGCACCACACAAAAAACCAAAGGAGCTCCCCTTGCACAAATGCATACTCCCCCTGAACATGTGTGTGCAAGCTTACCATGAAAATGAGCACATCTGCCTCCCTAATGCGGTTAGACCGCCCTGGTCTTAGCAACACAGAGATTGTTGCTACGCGGTTAGACCGGGTCCCCACCCCGGTTAGACCGCCCCTGTCATAGAAATGCACATGACCCAAATGCTCTCAAATGCAGCCCGGAAATGCACGAAAACCCTCTAAATATGTCCAGATGTATTTCCCAAGTGCAACTTTCTCTCCCTTGTTGACAATGCATGAATCAAGGCAAAAATGAAAAAAATTCGCCTACTAGCTCCTCATATACAAAATGAGCAATACAAAATGCTACAAATGAGATGTCAAGCAAGCAAGATAGGTCATAGTTCAGTAAAAGCACTGTCATCAAGGTAGTATTGGTGCATAGGCATGTGACAAAGCAAAAGTCAAATTTTAGCCCTTTTTCAAAAAATTCCACCTCATGAGCAAAATCCTAAGCGGGAGTTATTCATCCCAAAACATGCTATAGCACACAAATATCAAGCATGGACACCTATTCTTATCAAAAGGTCATTGCAAACACCCACAAAGCATCCTTACTCATGTCATGAGAAGCTCATCCTAACAAATGCATCAAAGATGAATATGTACATCAACATGCAACATGATATCTCACAAAATGCAAGCTAAGAGATGCAAAGATGGCTAACCTACCATGGTATATACATCAAAGGAAAATGCATGGATTATACATATGCTACAAGTGAAGCTCCAAGAACCAACTCAAAAAGGATAACACACTCCAAGCTCACCTCGCAAACGGGTAAAAGTGGCTTGGTCAAGTGGTTTTGTAAAGATATCGGCTAGCTGGTCTTGGGTAGGCACATGGATCAAAGCAATATTCCATTTCTCCACATTGTCCCTCAGAAAGTGGTATCTCATTTCTATGTGTTTTGGTCTGGAATGGAGCACGGGATTTTTGGCTACACTTATGGCACTGGTGCTATCACAGAACAAAGGGACATGGATACACTCCTCATCAAAGTCACTCATAGTATAGGTGATCCATAGGAGCTGGGAACAACAACAGGCTGCGGTAACATATTCGGCTTCTGTGGTGGATTGGGCTACACTAGACTATTTGCAAGAAGACCAAGAAACCAAAGATGATCCCAAAAACTAAGAAGTACCCGAGCTAGACTTGCAATCCAAGCGACACCCAGCAAAATCCTCATCTGAAAACCATGAAGATTGAGTGTCAAGGACGCAGAATACCAAAGACCAAACTCAGGAGTGTAGTTCAAATACCTAAAAATCCTTTTAACGTCCTGCTGATGCGAAGTCATCAGAGAAGCCTAAAAACGAGCGCACCTACACACACTAAACTGTATGTCCGGCCTCATCGCCGTCAAGTAGAGGAGGGAGCCGATCATGCTCTTGTACTCCTAGTCCACAGGTTCACCATCCTCGTCAGTGTCTAATGCCATAGTGGTACTCATGGGAGTCGTCATCGGCTTGGAATCATTCATATTGAATTTCCTCACAATGTCCTTGATGTACTTGCCTTGGTGCACAAATGTCCCATCCTTGTGTTGCTTGATCTAAAGGTCGAGGAAAAATTGCAGCTCACCCATCATGGACATCTCAAATTCCCTGCTCATATTCTCTACAAATTTGGCAACCATATCATGAGAAGAGTCGCCAAAGATAATGTCATCCACGTAAATCTGAATAATTAGGATGTCATTGCCATGCCTAAGGAAGAAAAGAGTTTTATCAACTGTCCCCATCAAAAACCCCTTGCTAAGCAAGAACCCTCTCAATCTCCCATACCACGCTCTAGGTGCTTGCTTTAGGCCATATAGTGGGGGTATTTCTCACTCTCAAAACCCGAGGGTTGCCTCACATACACTTCTTCCTCAATCACCCCATTCAAAAAGGCACTCTTCACATCCATTTGAAACAACTTGAATCCTTTAGCAATGGCAAATGCTAGAAGAATTCTAATTGCTTCCAAACGGGCAACCGAAGCAAAGGTTTCCTCATAATATATCCCCTCCTTTTGTGAAAACCCTTGAGCACCAAGGCTCGCCTTGTTTCTCACAACCACCCCATCCTTACTCTCTGTTTTTCCAAACCCACTTGGTACCTATAGGATGGCAATTTGGAGGTGGTTCAACTAACACCCACACTTGGTTTCTTTCAGAGTTCTCTAACTCCTCATGCATGGCATTGACCCAATTTGAATTAGAAAGTGCGTGTCCAATATCTTCGGGCTCAAAAGAAGCATCAAAAGCAGAGTGAGCGAAATGAGAGATTTTCTGTGACCTCGACCGTGTAGTGCGTTCATCCATACCGCCTATGATCTTGGAAGGAGGGTGATCCATTTGAACTCGTCGGGGTGCCTCACGCCTTGAGATGGCTTCCCCTTCATCGGTCGCTTCTACTTGATCTTGATGTGTCAATGTAGGGGTAGGAGAAAGACCCGCATCACACGTAGTGGAAGTAGGGGTACATGCTCAGCTCGAGGAACTCGCTCCCCATCATCCTCATCATCACCTTCCTTCTTATCCTCAAAAATTGTCTGTCCCATCTCCTCATCCCTTGCACATATAAAGACGATAGAGCTACATTGTACAGTCTCATCAAATGTTAGTTCGCAAGTTTCCATGATTTGGTTAGTCTCAAGATTGAGCACACGATATGCTCTAGAGTGGTTAGCATAGCCAAGGAAAATTCCATATGAGGAGTAGGATTCAAACTTATCAAGCTTGCCTTTCTTAAGAACAAAACTCTTGAATCCAAACACTCGAAAATGGCTAACTTTGGGGGAACGACCATGCATAAGCTCATAGCAAGTTTTCTTCTTAAAAGCATGAAGGAAAATCTGATTTGAAACATGGCATGTGGTATTCACCGCCTCAGCCCAATACTTCCTAGGAGTCCTATGCTCATCGAGCATTGTCCTGGCCATTTCACACAAGGTCTGATTCTTCCTTTCCACAACGTTGTTTTGAGGAGGGACATACGGCGAGGAGTATTGATGTTCAAGACCATGATCATGACAAAAAGCATCATAATGAGTGTTCTTAAATTTTGTGCCATTATCACTGCGTATAGCTCGAATGGCATTACCATGTCGCTCATTTTTCAACCTCAAAATCAGATCTTGAACAAAACCAAATGTCTCATCTTTGGAAGCCAAACAGAACACCCAAGCATAGCAAGAATAGTCATCCACAACCACAAGGACATACCACATCCCACCGACTGAGCAAACGCGAGCTAGACCAACCAAGTCCATATGTAAAAGCTCCCCTGGACGCTCGGTCATCACCTCAGTCAAAGGTGGGTGGGATGTAGTGACCACTTACCATGCCTACAAGATGCACAAACCAAATCCTTCCCAAATTTCAACCTCGGCATTCCTCGGATAAGATCGAGTCCACTCAAACGATATAGCAAATCAAAACTCAAGTGGCCCAATCTCCTATGCCATCTCCACAACTCAAAAGAAGGACTAGCAACCAAACACCGAGCCGGACCAAAAGACTTAGAAAAATCCGCACGAAAAATCTGACCCTCGGGGACAATCATACAAACAAGACCTCCTCGAGAATCCAGAATACGAGAAGCACCAAGCTTAAATCGCACCTCAAACCCCTCGTCAAGCAATTGTGAAACTGAAAGCAAATTGAAACCAAGAGACTTGATGAGAGCCACACACTTTAGAGTAAAGTTGTCACTTAGCTGAATCAAACCTTCAGATAGCACTCTTCCTTTTCTATTATCCCCAAAAGTGATGTATTCCTTTGACACCACCGGGGCGAGGCTGGAGAACCATCTACGATCTCCAGTCATGTGTCTCGAACAACCGGAGTCAATCAACCACGTGTTCTCCATGCCTTCCACCAGAAAATCAAAAATGAGAACGAGAGTGAGCAAACGACTCAACACTGGGGTTAGCACAGAAGGAATCAAACTAGTGTCGAGCCATCTGCTCAAAAGAGGGGTTAGCAAAATCCACTCTACCACTACTCATCTGTGGAACCCTCTCACATCTCATCGGAGGAGTACGAGCACCACGAGGGGGAAATCATGATCTGTAGTTCCTCTGAGACTCAAAACTATGACCGTCTCTCCTGAACTCATATTGATCATGAGTAGGAGCACGTCCAGCAAACATACCACGGACAGAACCAAAGCACACAACTCCCTGAGGTACCCCGGTCTGATCGGCAACCCAACCTGGTCTGATCGGTGTCCTCTATCTAGCCCAACCACCGCGCGTTTGAATGGTATGCATGACCACCTCACCTCTAGGCAGTGGCTCACGTGGCTCAGGCACACCATGAGAAGGGTGGTACTTGTCCTTGTTTGCCCACTCCTTGGCATGCTTCTCATCCCTTCTCTTCCTATAGCAGAACTCCTCCTGGTGACCATTCTTCCCACAATAACCACAGTGGAAACGGAATAGTCTAGGTTTTGGGTTTTCTCTCGGCTGAACCTTCTCACTTCATTTCCCACCCGACCCAGGCACAAAGGTCACTCTCTTCTAGAAGTTGCTTGTCTTGGGTGGAAACACAGGTGGATCGGGAGTGGTGTCAAGCTTGTTTCTCTGGTGGTTTGGCTTTGGAGCCCAAGTGTTTTTGGTAGGAGCAATCTGTGGTGGGGATAGGATATCTCTGATCTGATCTGGTTCACTCAGCTTGAAAATGCTAGGCCGGTCTGACCGGTCAGGGTAGCAGCAGCTGATTTTTCTCTTTCTCTCTCAGCACTGCACTCACCGACCTTCTCAAAACCCAAACCTTGGCCATCAGCTCTCTTAAATTGTGCAATCAACATGCTAAGCTGAGGCTCATGACCAGACAACCAACCCATCAATTGACACATATAATCATTATCATCTTCGATGCGGTTCAAAGCACTTTCATGCTCAATATTTTGTAAAGCAACAACCTCACATCTAGAACAAGCATTTGCAATAGGAGATTTTAAAGCAGCCTCTAGAGAGATAACACAACTACGAGCATCATCTAGTTTAGCATGCAAGATAGGACAAGAGGTACATGCTCCTAGCAAAGCAGGTTTAGACTTCAACTCATCAAGCTCAACCCTAAGCACATCTAGTTCCTCGATCCGTGAGGCATACTTGGTTTTATGCTCAGTCAGATCAGCAAAGAAAACATTGCAATCCGAACAATCAACCTCATCAGTAACAACAGGAGCAGCTTTCAAAGATTCTATCTAAACTCTGTTGATATTTCTTACATCACAAATAAATCCGCAAGTGTACAGAAGGGATCAATTGTAGCACTTCACCCAGAAGTATTCAGGGCATCGTATTTTCCTCAGGGAATGGAGGTGTAACGGTCTGCTAGCTAGTCTAGACCCGGGAGAAGAAAGAGGACAAAAGGGTAGTCTGGGTAACGTGGAAATCTATGGGATAGGTACGGAGAAAGGGTACACTCTGGCTACTACTCGCTCACTTCAGGCATCGATTTACCCCTGGTCTGCCAAGCGTCTCCGGCTATTAACTCTACACCCTACCCTCACGTGCGAGGATACGAAGGATCCATGGGGCTGTCACCACCCGTGCACCAACCCTTTGGACCATTGAATAGGTATGTAAACAAAGGAGATATATAGCCTAGACACCACGTCTACGCTAGCTATCTCTGCTCTGACCACGGCCAGACTCCACCGACAGCTAGAGTCCTAAGGTCAGGGCCCCCGCCACAAGGACGAGCCCGTGAGTGAATAATAACGAGAATATAACTTTACTAGGTACTCACCTCCGTAGAAGTCTCGGGTGCTCGCTCAAGCGCTCGCACCCACCGAAGTACAAGTGGAGGGAGGCCGACAACTCTAGCTCTCCTCTGAACTCTTGCTCCACACACTCCTCTACTCTAACACTAGTGGACCCTCTCTTCTACTCTCTTCTCTAGAATGGTGTAGAATGAATTCATGTACAAATGAGAGGGGTAGAGGTCCATATATAGGGGTGTAGAGGTGGTTGTAGGGGTCCTTGGCGCCAACTCTACCTCCACCGCCTATGGGATTGCGCGGGAGATCTTGGCACCAAGTTTGGGCGTGAACAGCGCCAGAGGCGGTTCGGCCGAACCAGCCCAAGGCCCGTTCGCCACCGCCTTTGGCTGGTGGGTCCTCTGGGTGGCCCTTGGTTGAGGCCCATGAGTCTTGGGTTGATTTGACCCCGAATATCTCTGTTTGTGGGTCTTCTTGGATGGGTAGAATGAGCTGTCTTGTAGATGCTATGTTTATCTTCGCTTTCTGACCCATTCCGCCTCTGTTCTCTAGAATCTCATAATCACCAAAACTTGTGGAACTTGTCAGTGATAAACTCCTATGTCTATGTTTTGAGAGATAGGTTGACGGTAAATATTTGTTATAGGGACCGTCAACAAGACTCCCCCACACTTAGCCCTTTGCTCGTCCTCGAGTGAAGGCCAAGGACTAAGGTGGATGCATCTCCATTGAACAATACCTGCATACAAGTTATTCAAAGCTTGTCCAAATTCTTGCGAACTTTGAGTGGCTACCACACATATCTTGGGTGATTGAAAGATGGAACAGTATAGACTTCAGGTACCCATTTCTCTTGCTTAGAAACTTGGGTTTTTGAATTTTTGAAAACAAGGAATAGACTTGCTCCTCAAATTATTCTCTCGAGTCACTCTTTTTATATTTGTATTTCTATATCCTCACCAAGGCAAAGGTGTTACCTTTTATTCTCCTAACATCTAAAGGCTTTATCTGGAGCTGTGGGTAGGGATAGATGTGCATACTTGCTTTGGATGTATTGCTAAGTCAAAAACTGGATCCAAGAAGAAACAAGTCATGCAACCTTGATCAAGATGTGCAAGTGTGTGAAATGATAATGTGGCAAGGTGGATGCTAGGCCTGGAATAGATGCTAGCTATTGCCACATGTGAACACTCGGGATTACGGTAAGGTGGATGGTAGGCCCGGAATGGGTGCTAGCTATTACCGTAAATGATGAGTATGATATGATGATGATGGTAAGGTGGACACTAGACTCAGAGTGAGCGCTGGTTATTACCTTCTATGTGATGCACTGAGGTGATGGCAAGGTGGACACTAGGCCCGGAGTGGGTTCTAGTTATTGCCATCTATGAAAAGTGCTTGCGGTGGTATCACGGTAAGGTGGACACTAGGCCCGGAGTGGGTTCTAGTTATTACCGTGATCCTTTATTGAAGACTCCATGTGCTGATGTGCATGACACTCTCTTTTATTTCTCCTTGGGATATGGGTTATCTCTTCTTCCTTTTTTTTCTTTTTTTTTCATGGACCATGATGCGTCCATTATTTCTTTTTCTCTTTCTTTTGCATGGACTTGACTAGTCCATCTTTTCTTTTCTTTTCCCACATGCATTTGAGCATGGATTTTTTTCTCATCATTTCTTCTTCATAGCCCATATCCTTTGGAATGATGAACACAGAGGAGTCATGACATAGGGATGGAGTGTGGGAATGGATGGATGGATGGATGGATGATATGTGCCCAACTCCCTGTGTAGGAGTTTGGCAAATGTATGTGGATGGAATGGAAGGCGTAACTTCTAGTGTGGAAGTCAGCATGCATATGTGGGTGTACGTGATCTTGATCAAGAGAGCATGAAAGTCTCAAGCACGGGTCATAGCGTTTGACAAAGCTCAAATTGAAGACAAGTAGTGTTTGTCCTGGTTTTCCTATAACTATCCTAATTGGCTCTGATAGGAATTTACATAACTTAAGGAGACAAGCTATTTCATTTTTATTTTTGAAAATAAATCCCAAGTACCTTGCGAAAGAGATCAAGGTTTCATCTATCTTAACTATACCACATCCATCAATAACTTAGATAGCATGGTGTCCCTAATGATAAGTTGTTCACAAGAACAGGAAAAACAAAGGATAAAGAGTATGCAAATTTCTTTCAAGGAGCTACCATGGAGGCATTCATTTTATCCTTGAGCTATTTTTTTATAAAGCATTACGATCGAACTCAGGGAGTAAAATGGGTGAGGAGTGCAAACCGACGCGTGGGAGGAAGATGAGGCTGGTTGGGCTCATCCTTCGTTCGGCCGAACCAAGGATGAAAACGATCGGAAATGATCGGAAGAAGGCTCCACCACTTTCCCTTTCACATTTTTTTTCTCGAAAACGAAAGCAATACGATATTGTCGGAAACGAGAACGGTGTCAGTATTTCCATATTATCAAAAACAAAACTGTATGATCGACAACTCATCGATAACGATCGAAATGCATCAAAACGATACTTGAAAAAAGATAAATACATCAAACTGCAGCACACAATTTGACACACAACTCGATTAAGACATTAATCCCAGTATCAAACCATGAACCATCCATCCATGATACACCACAGTCTCATACACGACACACATATTGACATACGTGATGATCCTCCCTCAGCAAGACAGCAAGGGTCCGAACATCACAAAACACAACTAATTAAACCATTAACCAAGTTTTTTTTGAGAAAACCATTAACCAATTTTTAATTAAACATGCTTCATACGTATTTGGATCAAGACAAAAGTAAAAAGAAGAAAATATAAAAGAAAGGATTGTTGGGCTGCCATATTTTGGCCGATACCTCAACACCAAGCAAACGGTGGCCCATCCAGCCCACTATCTACCTAAACCTAATATCATCCTTAGACACATGAGCAGCCGCTGCAGCACATCTCTCTCCCCTCTCAGTCAACACGTCGCTGCCGACCACAAATTCATCACTGTCCACCAACACTTTGAATCGGGCACTAATAAAATTGACAGCCTATGGCTTGATCTTCTCTCTTGTGCTCTCAATTTCATTGCTGACTACTGCAGCTCCCCAAGTTGCACGGTACAGTCCGCAGCGGTGGTGGCATGACACAGATCGCTACGTCATTCCAAGGAATAAATTCGATATTTTTGACGGTAAAATACCAGTTCAATACAGTATTTTCAAAAACAATCAGAAGAGTCTCAAATCGTTTTCATTTTCGATTTCAGATTATTTTATCGTTTTCGACTTCGGATTCTTGGTAACCAATTTCGTTTTCATTTAGGGTCAAATTTTGGTAAAACATCGAAAACGATTCCCGGAAATCGAGAATTATCATTTTCGTTTTCATCCCTAATGTCTGGGTCCTCTGGCCCTGAATTTTTGTGTGCTGCCTCATGTCAGTCTGTGGAGCGTGAAGGTGTGGGTTTCTCCCCCACACTTGCTGTGATACCTAGCTGTCTTATTCAAAACACATGGTGGAAACAAGACAAAACTCTACCGGTTTGATTCCCAGGGATTTGAATTTTATTGAATTCAAATAGCAGGGCATATTACAATTGGAAAAAGGGAAATATGTAAATCAAGCTAAATGGAGAATAAAGAAAATGCCCTGTAAAAAGACGGGAAGGTTAGTCCTTGCTACCTATCCCGAAAACGCCCTCCAGACGTGTGATCCTCCCAATGAGGACATGTCGGACCTTGCTGAGCTCATCTCTGAGAGTAGCATTCTCTACACTGAGCTCAGACATCTGCGCATCATGCTCCTTGTGATTTTCTCTAATGATGCGGAGGAGCTGCACATTGGTCGTCCTTTTTGGAGTGTTCTCCTCGTCACTCTCGAACTGCCCTGCTGGCCGCTTGATAGGAGAAGAAGGAATATGGCGTTTGATCTTAGCGGACGGGTTCGAGGACTCGGGAGTGGAGGATGACTTTTTCAGAGGGGGCAGCCTACACGAAGGGCTAAAGGAGTCTAAACGAATGCGCAATTTTGGTAGCGGCTCCCCTGGGGAGTACGAAAGGGAACTAGAGTAGCGGTGCATGTAGATGTCCCCGCTCTTGTTCCTCTTGAAGAAGTCATACTCCTCCCCGGGCTCCAAGTACGACCCATTGAAGAGTTGCTTTGCTGTGGGCCTCTTGGCCTCGGGGGTCGTCATGTTGGCCTTCTTAGGTGTGCCACACCGGACCACCTTTTTCCTGGATCCTTGTGGCGTGGACGACTGAGGCGTCGAAAGGGGGCTTGCGGGGCCCTTCCCCTGGTTCGGTCGAACCATAGGGTCGGCCGACCCAGCCGAAGCTCCGCTGGCCTCCTTGTTTCGTCAACTGCCTAGCACAAAGGCCAAGGGTAGCATGGCCATGGGCACGGCCTCGATCTCCATCACCGGGGCAAGCACTAGTTGGTTAGTGTCCGTCGGCCCCTTGTTGAGGTCAAAGGCAGCGCCAAAAGGGATGATCTCCTTGCCGGCCATTGCTGGATTGGTTGGATGGGACGTGATAGGTGATTAAAGGAGAGAGGCAAAGGTATGTGTAGAAATGGGGGATGAAAAAGGGTGCCTTAAAAAGGCTCAAGAGAGATCTCGAGGTCCTCCATAGTAGGAAACGCATCAACACCATCAGGAAACGATCGAGGAAGAATGGAAAGTCACACTGGCAAAAATTGAATGCCAACAGCTCCAAGGCTGGTTCGGCCGAACCACTGGTTCGGCAGACCCATGCTGGGCTCCATTGGTCCTCCAATTTTTCCAGTGTTTTAGAGATGGTCTTAGGATCGACTTCCCTAGTGGGCCTTGGTTTTTGCTAGGTTTAGAAGAGGTCTTGGGCTAGATAAGGGTGGATAAACACTAGTGCTCCTTTTAAGGAACTATAAACATTTCAAGGAGAGAAACCAAAATGTTGGTGGTTTACCTTAGGTAACTCACCTCACTAATGCAGAAGTCTTTTGATCGAATTGTGGTTTGATCATTTTGCCTCTTTTCCATTTGTCTTGCATCCTTTGGCTTGTGTACATTGGTCTTCGTAGCATCAACTTTTTCTGTAGTGTTAGTCCACATAGGGTATGCATTCAATATCCGTACTTGTATTCTTTGGTTCTCTAGGCAAAACTCGGCACCATGCCTTGTTTTACTTAGAGGAGGCTACTATTAATCTAAGCACCATGCTTAAATTAAGAGAGCCCATAGATGTCCTTGCAAAGGACCATCCAAACCTAGAGTGTACAAGCACTGGTAGGGAAGGTATGCGAAAAGAAACTTAGCTGAGGGTGCGAATGATAAGTGGTGTTTCTTTTCATACCTGAGAGTGCTTACCTGCAGTATATGAAGGTGAGTCACTTGAGTTTTTGCTGCAGCAACATGGTCACGGACGGTTGTCGATGGTTCCCCCTTGTTGAGCGCAGATTGCATCGGAGGAGGGTGTTTGACCATGTTACCTCTGGCGAGTATTAAGTGATGCTTCTGTGGGTGCAGAAGTCGGATATAGGAGCAATGCAAAGCTTGGCACAGATGAGAGTTAGGCTAAAGCTTTGTAAGCTTAAGAGAGAGTGCATCTGCCGATATGCGGGCTGTACGGGTGAAGAAATGCAAAGTTGAGGGTGTATGATGATTATGTCAAGGCCTTGAAAGCATGCGCAAGAGCAAGGTGGAGTGGGGCTAGGTGATGGAAGGGCATGCTTGCTCGCCGGTGATCTTTCCTAGCATCACCGAGCGAGGCGAGCAAAAGCTTGCTTTGTCAGGTGAGTGGAGACCACTCTCCTTAAGCAACAAGGTGAGCACTTTCTAGCTCAAGCCTCAATGTGACCTTGCCCACTTCCAAGCATGTAGCTCTTCTTGTTATCCTTTTTGAGCATGCTACACGAATGGATGGTGAAGGCTTCGTCTTTCCAATGCCCATGATTTAATCGAGGTGAAAATCCATGGCTTGGAGGCGTGCCAGTAATATTACCCTTTATCCATGTGGAGCTTGCCGGCTCTGATTCTCTCTCCTTGCTCATCCTCAATTTGTCTCCCTTTTTTTCTTTTTTCTCATATATTATTTTTTTTGTAAGCAAAGTGGAACTTGCACCATCTATGACATGGGCAGATCCTGCTGCGAGATGCTTCAATCTCCCCCACACCTGAGCTGATCTCAAGTGTGTGAAGTGATGTTTCTGCTGAAGGATGTCCATAGCCAAAGAGTACCCAAGTGTACAGTGATGTAGTTCCAATATCCTCAAGCATGGTTTCTGAGTCCTTTCCTATAGAGAAGTTCTGGACCTTCATGTGCCTAGGTATTTTTGTTCTTTTTAGGGACCTTCATGTGTCCCTATGTTTTTGCCTTTTTCTTTCCGACCTTTATCTTCTTTTCCCCTCTTTTTTTTAGCAAGATAGAGCTTGCACAATTGGATGGATATTTCAATGAGGTGCCCATCGATTCCCCCACACTTGGACTTTGGGGTCTTGCGACACCAGAAACCAAGTGTGCGATGTCAGTGTGTCTTTTAGAGTATGTTCCATCAATGAAGAATACCGAGTGTGTAATTGGTGCGGCTTCCATGTCCTCAGGAGTCGCATGTCCCTTGTTCTCCTCAATCTCAACGTGAAAGGTTAGGGACCAAGAATACCCGAAGGTACATACTTTCCTAAAAACCTAGACTTGCTTTTATTATTCAAAAGGAAGGATTAATTGAAAAGGGGAGCGAAAGGACTGGTAGAAAGGGAAATGATAAACATCCGGGCCATCTCCCGACAGTGCTTGTTTATGGTCACAAGCTCGACCATGGGGAATTTTACCATTACAACTTTTCTTGGCGATGTTGTTCCCATCTTCACCGCCATTGATTGATGATGCTCAAGCTGCATGCTTAGTGCCACAGTGCAAGAACGAAATCTACAATGTTTACGATAAACAAAAGCAACTACAACCATCCTTCTAAACATTTTGCAAGAGAGCATCGAGATGAGGTTGAGATCCCTGCACAAGCATGTGGCAAAAAGCAAAGCTAACTCTGGAGGTGTGTCCTGCGAGCATGGTTCTTGAGGTGTTTCAAAAATGAAGCTTCCATGCTCATCTGTGGAATCTTTTCCTACAGACTTCAGAGTCAGTGCCTCATAGAGTTCCATGGTCCATGGATTCTCTATCCCATGAGAGCCATCATGAATGACCAAAGTTGGTTTTCAACCAAGGTCGAAAACAACATAGTATGGGTCAGTGGGAAGAGGCCCAAATTCTGTTGAGAGTGACGATAAATGTTCGTCTTCACAAAAGTGAAAGGTTTCATCCGAGTCGTACACTTTGGGGGTAGAAAACTCTGCAACCTCAAAGTGAACCGGCTTGGATGATACGAATGAGAATATATGTATCACATCATCGAGCGGGTTCTGCTCGGGAGCAAGCTTCGCCGAATGATTTTCTAGTCAAAAGATAGAGGTGGCGGAAGCGACTTCCCTAAGCTTTTCATCTAGGCCCCCTTGAGATGGATCGAGAAGTTTTTATAGTGGGTAGCCTAGGAGAAGATTGAGATCAAGGATGTCAAAGATGTGGAAGTCTATGTTCACCTTGATCTTGTCCAGCATGAGCGGCACGGCACGTGCGATCCCTCGACATTTAAGGATGTGTCCAAAGGGATAACTTTTGAGAAGCTTGTGCTAGCGAAACATCACCCAAAAGGGTGTGTGCTAGGTGCTATGGCATCACATTAACCTCCATGATGGGGTTATGATGTGCGTCAACGGTGATTCCTCTTGTAGAACAAGCGAGGATCGTAGAGGCTGAACTAATGCAAATTTCTTCGGAATAGTACCTCACTCCTTCTAGCCATTCCTCTTTCGTGGTGTCCTTGAGAAGTTCTTCGTTAGGAGGATCGGGAGGATAAAGAGGTTCTGTAGACATAAGGGAAGGTTCTGTCAAAAGCTATCAGTTTGATCAGTGTGGACAAAAGATAGCTCTTCCCTTGGTTGGGCATCAAAGCAATTCAAGATGTTTCTATGGCTTCCAAAAGGATTAACCTCGAGTCGGGAATGGAACTCCGAAGGTTGAATTTCTTCTTCTTTCGGTGTTCGTGGTTCGGGAGAGGACTCAATAGATGAATCTTGGGATATCAAAGGTAAAGGGCTGGATTCGACTGGGCTCTCATAACTCCACTCAGATACCTCACAGTGGGGTTCGTTATGGTCGGTAAGGAAGGAAAAGCGTCCCGAGATCAGATCTAGGAATTCTTTTCATTTCGTTAGAGTTTGGGATGCGATGTCGAGAGCTAGGGTAGCAGTACTGTCTAATCCCTCATAAAAGATTTGCAAAGCAACATCAAGGGGTGTAGATAGATCTGGGCTGGAAGCTAAAAGATGTGAAATCTAGCTCATGCTGCACCTATAGACTCCTTCTCTAATTGCTCGAATTCAAGAATTTCTAAACTAGAGAAGGATTCCTTCTGAACCATGGCAATGATACCAGGACGGAGTTCATAGACAGAGGCTGTGATTGGCCTAGAAGAGGTTGATGGCTCTGGGAACTCGTCCTTAGGGGTGTACGGTTTCCGATAAAAGATATGATGGGTAGAAAGATTTGTCATGATATAAGGATAAAATAAAAGAAAGGTAAAATAAAGGATAAACGGGTAGACTAGGTTCATAGACAACTACAACAACCGTTCCTTGGCAATGGTGCAGAAATGCTTGTTGATATTTCTTACGTCATGAATAAATCCGCAAGCGTATGGAAGGTATCAATTGTAGCACTTCACCCAGAAGTATTCGGGGTATCATATTTTCCTCAGGGAATGGAGGTGTAATGGTCTGCTAGCTAGTCTAGACCTAGGAGAAGAAAGAGGATGAAAGGGTAGTCTAGGTAACGTGGAAATCTACAGGATAGGTACGGAGAAAGGGTACACTGTGGCTACTACTCGCTCACTTCAGGCACCGATTTACCCCTGGTCTGCCAGGCGTCTCCGGCTATTAGCTCTACACCCTACCCTCACATGGGGGGATACAAAGGGTCCATGGGGCTATCTCCACCCGTGCACCTACCCCTTGGACTGTTGAATAGGTATGCAAAGATGATCCCGCAAGTGAATAATAACAAGAATATAACTTTACTAGGTACTCACCACCGTAGAAGTCTCGGGTGCTCGCTCAAGCACTCGCACCTACCAAAGTACAAGCGGAGGGAGGCCGACAACTCCGGCTCTCCTCCAAACTCTTGCTCCCCATGCTCCTCTACTCTAATACTAGTGGAGCCTCTCTTCTACTCTCTTCTCTAGAATGGTGTTGAATGAATTCGTGTACAAATGAGAGGGGTAGGGGTCCTTATATAGGGGTGTAGAGGCAGTTCCAGGGGTCCCTTGGTGTCAACTCCACCTCTACCACCTATGGTATTGCGCGGG
This sequence comes from Cenchrus fungigraminus, assembly GCA_036936925.1. Classification (NCBI taxonomy): domain Eukaryota; kingdom Viridiplantae; phylum Streptophyta; class Magnoliopsida; order Poales; family Poaceae; genus Cenchrus; species Cenchrus fungigraminus. The sequence continues at coordinate 106,796,640 of CM072774.1, read as the reverse complement.
AGATATTGGTGCCAAGTTTGGGTGTGAACAGTGCTAGAGGCGGTTCGGCCAAACCAGCCCATGGCCCGTTCGCCACCGCCTTTGGCTGGTGGGTCCTCTAGGTGGCCCTTGGTTGAGGCCCATGAGTCTTGGGTTGATTTGACCCCGAATATCTCAGTTTGTGGGTCTTCTTGGATGGGTAGAATGAGCTATCTTGTAGATGCTATGTTTATCTTCGCTTTCTGACCCATTCCGCCTCTGTTCTCTAGAATCTCATAATCACCAAAACTTGTGGAACTTGTCAGTGATAAACCCCTGTGTCTATGTTTTTACTGATAGGTTGACGGTAAATATTTGCTATAGGCACCGTCAACAAACTCTAGCATCAACAAGAGAAGATTCAAGTTCAATCACTTCCTCTCTAGCATCACCTAGCAAAGACCTATACTCTCTCTTCTCCTTGTTGGTTTTCCTAAGCACATCATCACGATTATCCAGCAAAGCATTCAACCTAGCATTCTCCTCTAGCAAGAAGTTGGGATCACAATTTACCTCTTCCTCAGAGTCAAAATCCGAATCTTCTTTTCCGCTCTTCTTGCTTCTGGAGTTGTGTGCCATGGTGCAGACGTTCCTGTTGATTGCCATGCACGACAGGCTGTTGAAGTTACGGTTCACGAGCTTCTTCTCCTTGTGTCGGCCACCATCTTCTTCTTCACTGCTCGAGCTCGACGAAGTGTAGCAGGAACTGGAGTCGATGTCGCTCGCACCGGCAACCATCGCTTGAGGCTTCGACTTCTTCTTGTAGCCGCTGTCCTTCTTTGTCCTTCGCTCATCCTTGTTCTTGTGTTTGGAATGGTAGTCGTTTCGGGAGTGGTTCTTGTACTCATTCTTCGGGCGGTGCTTGTACTCGACCTTATTCTCTTCCGCCATGGGACACTCGGCGATGAAGTGCCCATGCTTCCTGTACTTGTAGCACATCCCCGAGTTCCTCCTTGTACTCATGCGGTTCTCGTACATGCGCCCGAACCTCTTGGTCAGCAATGCGAGATCCTTCTTACTCAGCACCTCAAACTCCTCATCTGGAATAGACACAAGAGAAGACAAAGCAAACTATCAAGCAGAAAGGTTAGCAGTTGATCTTGAGCTTGTTACAAGAGCCAGACTATGTGAATCAGTCGGGTTCTCATTTTTGGCTCACAAATCCCTATCTACCTCAAAGGACTTGAGCTTTGAAAAGAGACCATCAACTGTCAAAGTCTCATAACTACTGGACTCCATGATGGCCTCAACCTTAGCACTCCACACGGTATGATCTAAAAAGTGTAAGAGCTTTATAGCTCTATCATGATCATCGTACGGGAGGACGGCGATATTGGCTCTCATGTTGTTCACTATGTAAGTAAATCGCTGAAACATCACATCAATAGACTCACCGAAGAGATGAGTGAAGTTCTCATATTCTCTCCGGTAAGCTGAGAACAACCTAGCCTTTACTTGGTTGTTTCCACCATGGGAAATGCTCAATTTTTCCCAAATCCTACAAGCCAACTTTTCTCCCAAAACATGATTGAATTCATGTTCTGAAAGAGCACGATACAAGTAATCTACCGCCTTGTTGTTGGTGTCAAAGTTATCCCTAGAACCTGGGGCAAGGAAGTTTGCGGGAATGTCATAGGTTGTGTCAACCGTCACATCCCAAAGCAACTGACCCTTACCATGAATAAAAGCACCCATACGGGCTTCCACATCTAATAGTTCTTTCCATAGAAGTGTGGAGGACCCGAACCCCGATCTTGATATGCCATCTTTGGATCTCGAACCGATTCGAGTTAGGAGACCCTTAACTCGGATCTGATACCAATTGAAGGACCGAAATAGCGACCAGAGAGGGGGAGGAGTGAATGGGAGCCGATAAAAAAGTATTCCAAGGAAGAACTCGACTCATTGCCCAAAATCACTTCCAAAAGCCCTGCACACTTCTTGCCAAGATCACGTAGCTACTGAGCTGCTACTGACCCTAGGAGCAAGATAGAAACACAAGACACAAAACCATGTAGCAGAACAAGCCTCGAAAACAACTTGGGTTAGGGGCGGTTAGAGCACCTACCAGGGGTGGTTAGACCGCCTGGACCTGGAACTATGCAAGAACGAAAACCAAGCCAAAACAAAGTCAAATCATGATAGGAATTTAACCCTGGCTTCCTTTGAACCTGACCAACCTCCCATGAGCTAAACACCCAAAGATTCGTAACTTGGTCAGGGGCGGTTAGACCGCCTACCAAGGGCGGTTAGACCGCCTAGGTCTGGGACACTCGGGAAGAACTCCACCCACGGGAAGAACTCGAACTTCAACTCAACTGATCTCACGATTCACCCAACGGATTCAAGTGAGACTTTGGGTATAGTAGGAATACCTCATGGGCAACCCATGGCTAAGAGATCTAGTCCCCAAACTCACCAAATCATGAGCAATTGCAAGTCAACCCTCAAGAACACCTAGGCTCAGGCTCCACCAAAAACCCCAAAATCGAAGGCTTTTCCCAAGGTTTGGCGAAGGGGGATCACCAAGAAAAGAGTATCCATGAGCTCATGTGTGAATCCCTCAACTGAAAACCCAAAGGAATCCCCTCAAATACACTGAACGAAAATCCCCAATAAAAGGCTCCAAAAATCCACAAAAAGAAAAACGTGAGGGAACTCAAGAGAGCACAAGGATGAACTCCAAATCTTCCATACATACCGAGGACAAAATCTTTACAAAGAGGCTAGCAACCTCACAACATCCTACCCACTTGAAGATCTACTTGAAGCACTTAGCTAGCCCTAGGAAAACAAAGGAAATGAAAACTAAAGCTCAAGAGATAACTACCATCCACACCCCTAGGAGGTATCTATATCAAGTCATGTGGTGGAGGCAAAGTACCAAACTACCCCTACAACATAAAGGAAAGATACACACCTCTCGAGGGCAAATCCAGAAGTTGTAGGTGTTCTCCATCGGATGGACAACCCTCCATTGCGGTCTTGCTTAGCCTCGACGCAAACCCCGCAATCCCGGCACGTGTACTCCACTTCGAAGCTTCCCAATGCACTACGGCCACCCCAGTCAGACCGCCTGGCTCATGCGGTTAGACCGCCTGTGTGCAGTCTCTCCACGCCAGGCCTTCGGACTCTAGTTTTGTGGCTCAACCGAGAAACCTGATGGTTTTGTGGTGAACTACCGAAAACCCCGCAAATGTCGCACGACCTCCACGCCAAGCTTCAAGCCACAAGTCTTTTGCTCCCGGATCCCGTCTCCTAGACAGCCTACTCATACTTGCCTTGTACCTTGACTTGGCCGCCATGAACGCCCGAGCTCCTGTGTTGGTTTTATGGCCAAACCAACAAACCATATACGACTTCGTCTTGCTCTTCTTGCACCATGCGGCCCGCACTTGATCCCGTTGACCAACGGGTCCCTCAAGCCAAGGCTACTTGTATCTCCATCCTCGGAGGCCACATAGGCTAAGACCTTTCGCACCTGTTCTTCACCTGCACCAATGCAAACCAAGCCGCAACCAAGACCTGCAATACTAGGCCAAGAGTCGGTCCACACAACGTTGTCAATCACTCATCACTAAGGAGCGACCGTCCGCTAGTCCTCGGACACTCCTGGTCCTCAACATTATGGCCAAACTCACTTTTGAGTTTGCAGTGATAAACCTCATCAACCTACACCACTTCCTCGTCATGTCCGTCACCCATTTCGCAAACGGATTGTTTGTCTTAGAAACAGTACACTGTGGATCTCCTCTAGCGTGCTGGCATGGCTGAGTGTCACTCTACAACGACTCCTATTGACACTCATGCCAAGCTCTCGTCATCCGATGGTGCTCCCCTCTCCATGTCTGTCACAGGAGTCTCGTGGGTGCACTTCAGTACCTCACCCTAAACTCAGCCCGACTTGGTGTACGTCATTCAACATGTGTGCCTCTTTCATGCATGATCCACACGAGCCTCACCTTGCGCTGGCCAAGTGCATCTTCCGCTACATGAAGGGCACCCTCTCATCCAGACTCCACATCAGCACCGGTCCTATCCAGTCCCTAACCACTTACTCAGATGCGGATTGGGCTGGCTGTTCGAACTCTTGACACTCCACCTCTGGCTTTTGCATCTACCTCGACGACAATTTGGCTTCTTTGTCCTCTAAGCGCCAGACCACAGTGTCCAGGTCTAGTGCCGAGGCTAAGTACTGGGCGGTTGCTCATGCAGTCGCTGAGTGCTACTGGCTTTGTCAGCTTGTTTAGGAGCTCCATGTTCCTCTTGCTCCTACCACGGTTGTCTACTGTGACAATGTGAGCGCTGTCTACATGAAAACAAACCCAGTTCACCACCGGCACACGAAGCATATTGAGATCAACATTCACTTCGTCCGTGAGAAGGTGGCCCTGTGGCAGGTTCAGGTCCACGTCTTGTCCTCTCACCAGTTCACGGACATCATGACGAAGGGTCTACCAGTCCAGCTCTTCACTGACTTCAGATCCAGTCTTTGCGTCTGTGATCCTCCCATTGCGACTGCGGGCGGGTATTAGAATATTCTAGATATTATTAGAGATATTCTAGATATCCTTGATTGTATAGCTGATTTATTGCTTTCCTTGTATAGTTGATGTATTACTTGTATACCAAGCCATATTGGCTATATAATGAAGGTCACCCCCATTAAGTTCAAAAAAAAATGTCACCCTCCTCATTAGGGTGTGTGGTGTTTTCCCAATTCTACCTCTCTACATACCTCATCTTGCTAGCAAGCACAAAAGATTCTTCCAGATTTCTCTAATTCTCTCCTTCCAGGCTGTCAAAGGAAAATAATTAGGACAATAGTTAAAATTTAAATAAGATGCAAAAAATAAGAGAAAATTACAGACCTCCGTGTTCAGTGCAGATCCACATTTGCAATTCTAAACTTTTCTTATTCCAGAACAGTGTACTGCTGACTCCATTCTTTTCCAAAGCATCTAGTGCCCACTAAATTGCCATATAGAAAGGAATGAAAGCTTAGTAGCTCAAAACAACCAATGGTTTATATTCAGAATTTACCGCGTCACTACTGAACATCTTGTCGAGCACAACGAATTTATCACCTGTTGGATAAAAGTGTGAAATGTCCATACTACCCTTAGCTTTTTATTGTTTTCCCTCTTTTCTTCCTATATTTCTTTTCCTTCCTCTTTTATTTTTCTTCCCTCCCCTTATCCAATCGCTCCTCCCTCGGCTCCTCTCCGCCCCGTGTACCTCGCTCCTCCTGCACTGCCAGTCCAGCCCCTCCACTGCTTCACTGGTCTGGCCCCTCTGGCCCCCGTCAGCCTACCCTGACGACGTCTTCTCCAGCGTCGCCGGTCGGGCCCGTCGGCCGCCTCAACCCCCAGCTTCCCCGTCGTCGGCACACCATCACCTCCATCCGTTGACCACCTCTGCCGCTTCCTCTAGCCACCGGCCGCCTCTTCCCACTGCACCGCCGTTGGCCATCTCCACCCCTCCTCCAGCCACCGACTGTCTCCATCCCTTCCTCCAGTCGCCGACTACCTAGCTACCGGCCGTCACCGCCTCTGCCCATGGGCCCTCCCAACCGGAGGGCAAGGGTGGTATCCGGAAGGGAGAAGCCGTGGGGAGCCAATTTGTTTGGCTCCCCCTCCCTCCGATGGCTCCAGTCACTGGGTTTCCCGAGACTTCGCTGCCAGAGCCGTTTCCTGGGGCTTCGTTGCCAGAGCCGTTCCAAAATGTAGCATTTGGTAGGGCTTCGGCTTCGGCTGGTGGATAAGCCAAAGCAGGAGCACTACCAAAGGAACTCTAAATGTGTGGATTGGTTGAGCGGAGAGAAATACATAGATTGAGAGAAGGAAGGATGCTTACATTAATGCCATGCCGGGGAAGCTTCACTCGAAAGATGAATCAGCAGACTCCTCGCATGACACCACACCAGGCAGAGGATGCCTGTCACACCCTAAAATTTCTGAATTTCAGGATGTGAATAGAAATAATAATTAAACAATGATTTTCTCATAGTTTTAAAATTTTCTGAACATTTATCTTATTTACAGGAAATATATCATAGGAAAAAGCTTTTGTTTCTTTTTTCTGAATAAATTAAATGCTTAAGTGTGTGTTGCATTCATGCCGAAGCATTTGGTGTTCATGAGTGTAAAAATGTTTCGAAAAGACATTTAGATGCTGACCAAATCCTTCCGGGAATTTTCCAGCCTTTTCTGGAATTTATTCTCACTTTTCTTGATCTAATTCTATTTATTAGAAGGCTCTAAAATCGTTTTCATGAGCTCCAAATACTTTATTTGGATTCCTCGTGTCCAAATCTATCTTTGGGAATTTTTCTGGAATGTTTGAGATTTTCAGAGTATTTTTCGTGGTTCAAATGAATTATCTAGTTTTTCTGGATTTTTCTTTACACGAGAAATAAGTTCCAAAAATAATCTTTTCTTTTCCATCGGGTCGAGCCCGTGGGCCCGACCCATCCTCGCTCCGGCCCGCCGCGAGCTTGTCAGAGGCCCATCCGGGCCCATTCGGCCACCATGGCCTGCGCAGCACGGCCTTGCGCCGCCGCCGCCTCCTTGGCGTGCGCGCCACGCCGCGTTGCCCCTCCTGCGCGCCCTATAAAAGGCGAGCACCCAGCCCCGCGTGCCTTGCCTCCCTGCAACCGCCTCGCGCCCAGCGCCCTCGCTCGCACAGCGCCGCGCGCCGCCGTCGCCACGGAGCCGTGCGCCGTTGCAGAGCTTCGTTACTTCGATTCGCAGCGAGAGAGCGCCGTCGGGCAAAGCCGCTCGCACCAGCAGCCCCACGACGTGAAGCCGGAGGTGCGCCACAGGTCCTCGTCTGCTCCCTGCCGCCGAAACGTCGCCGCCCGTGCACACCCGAGCTGCCGGCCGCCGTCCCTGTAGTCGTCTGCCATGACCAGAGGAAGAAGGAAGCCCCTCCTTGTTTTGCGATTAGGTCCCTATAGTTCCTTGTAATCTTTAGATTTGTTTTTGTGTCTTGCAGCTTTCCCATAAAACCCCCTAGAAAGATCAAATCTTCTGCACATAGATCCAACCCGAGAGCTTTTATAGATCTAACCCCAATCTTTTATCTTTTCGCGAGCACTATTCAATGTGTCTTGCCAATCTTTTCTGCTAGTCCCTGATCTCTATGGTTAATCACATTTAGGTCCTTTTAGTCTTGTTTTATCCATAGATCCTTTGTTTTAGATCCGTTTTGATCCGTTCAAGTTGCGTTAGGTTCATAATAATGTAAAGTACACGTTAGGGGTGAGTTTTCATCATGCAAGTTTTCTGAAAATAAATTTAGTATTAATTTTGTTAATACCTATTAAACATACCTTCTCAAATTAAAAGCTATCTAGTGTTATACGCCGTTTATCATAATCAATTTAATTTGATTAATATTTACCTCATATGTTTTTTTCTGAATAAAAGCTGATCAGTTCTCTACCTCAGTTTTTCATAAACCAAATGTTAATTGCTTAATATCTAATTAACTTTTCTAATTAAAAGTTGATTAGGCTTTTACACCGGCTTTTATAAATAGATATTAACTTGATTAATACCAACACAAATGTGTTTCTAAATATTACTTGGTTAGTTCTATGCAAATCATAAAGCTATGCGCTTAGATCCTCTCACTAATTAAGTTATGTTTCCAATTAATGTTTAACTGGTATAATTTATACATAAATATTTATAAATAAAACTTACCTCGGTTTTGCAAATAAAGTTGAATCTGACTTAATGCCAACTTAGGGTATTTTCTTTCTGGAATATCCTTTACATTTATTTTGCTAATTAAAATGAACCTAAGCTTATAGTCTTTCATGTTCATAAATGCAAATCGATTGATAGTTGTTTTTTTGGTTTGCTCTATCTCAATCTCTTTTGATGATCGTCTCTCTGAAGCTCTAAACCTTTCTAGTGCTAGTACTATCTCAAACTCAGTTTGTTTCATAAATCTAACCAAGCCTTTTTCCTTTTTAAGCACGGTTTGTGTGCTTTGATCTAAGTAGGTTATCTTAGAGTTTCAGCTCTGCCTAGTAGATCTTTGTTCTCATCCATAGTAGTTATGCTACTCATTGGTCTTATCATGTTTATACTTATTTATCTTATAATCCTATATTCAGTTTGTCACTACCCCTTTATCTTAGTTGTCTTTGTCTCATAGCTATCCTATCTCGGTTGTCTCTTTGTGAGTCAGCTATGTCCTTTTAGTTCTTTATGCTCAAACCCTTCGCAGTAATCTCTATAGAGCCAATCTTGTCATACCTTTCTCTATCAACTAGTTCAGTCTATCTTCGTCTAGATGTTATCCATGTTGCCTAGTTCTCTTAGTAGACCAGTGTTCCTAAACCCTAGCCTAAGGTTTCCTTGTGTGTTCTATAGTTCGTTTCTAACGTTCTAGTTCGTTTCACCTTAACTTGTACGTTAGCATGTGTATCACATGTTACTTGTTTTAACATCAAAGTTTCATGTTAATCTTGATTAATTCTTAATCCATTTGTTTTCCAAATAAAAGTGATTAGGTTATATCTCGGTTTTCATAAACTAAGCTTTAATTGGTTAAGTCTTATTTATAACTATCTTTTCTAAATAAAAGATGCCTAGTGTTATACATCGGTTTTCATAATAAAGTTAATATGCTTAATGATATGATAATTGTCTTTCCAATATTAAATATGCTTAGTTGAACACGCAATACAAAGTATTGGACTAGATGTCTTATTTATGCTTTGTCTTTCTAAAAGTTAATTTGTTAATTTGACATAACTTGTACTTCAATATTTACAAATAAAATATGATCAGGCTTATCATATTTTCTATAATTAAATATAACTTGCTTAATAGGGTATTTCTTTTGAAATATTTTTTCTACATGATTTCTTACTAAAATATACCTATCACCTAGTTTTTTTTGTTGTTTGATAATAATCTTTCGATAGCTTTGCTTTAGTTCGTTTCTCTGCATTCTTTGCGTTCCAACGTTTCTAGAACCAAGCCTATCCTTTAGCACGCTCTTTTAAAGTTTTCCTTTTGATTGGTGCATTGTTCTTAGTTATACTTGTTGCTTTGTATGTTTGTGCTCCATGATTGATGCGAGTAGATTGAATGTTGATCGAGAGCTTTGAAGAATAAGAAGATCAAGATAGTCTGAGCAGCAACATTACTCTGGTTAAAGGTAAGTGTGTCCTTGTGCTTTTGTCCCAATAACTATATTTAATCACTATTGCATATGCTTTGCATTTAATATTGATGGGTCCTATTAAGGTTTATCCTAGTCTTTATTATCATTCCTTGTCAACCTGGGTTTACCTTTTTGTTGGGTAGTATTGCTTAGCTGCTATACCTTGGGTTATGGTGGTTCTAATGAACAACAATGATGAACATGCTTTACTTTTATGCTATACCTCTGGTTAATACAAGATCACCATGATTAATTGGAACATGGAGAACGACCCAGGAAAACAGTGCAACCACAAGGACTATATGGCTCTAGTCTTGGCTAATTAATTAGAGACCTTAGTATGTGGTATGCTTTACCTGAAAGGGGCGAGAGGGTGACGGGAGATGGTGTATAGACCTGCTCTAGTGGGGAGTTGGGCTTTGCTAAGACATGGTACCCACCCACTAGGGAGCTTTATGCACTGCACTGATCATGTAACCTAGTGAGCAGCCCATACTAGGGAATCTTTGCAAAGGCCTCATAGCATCCCTATGCAATCACACCAAAGGTAGTGTGGTATTGTGCCTGATCCGCACAGCATGGTTGGGTCCAAAATTCTTTTGAACTTTTACGCGACTTGTGGGTAAAGATGTACAACCTCTGTAGAGTGTTTAAATCTAATCGATTAGCCGTGCTCACGGTCAAGAGTGGCCTGGACTCTTACATGATTAATATACTTAAAGATGGACTTAAATAATTTGTTTCTGGTTATTTCTTGTGGCCTTGTTGAGTACCAACCATAAGTGTACTCACCCTTGCTAAACTGCTACTCAGAAGATAAAGGTGTGTGAAGCTGTTCCTAGAACCACCATAATCGATTAGCCGTGCTCACGGTCAAGAGTGGCCTGGACCCTCACATGATAATTGAACTTGAAGATGGACTTAAATTGTGGTTTATGATATGGTTATGCTTGCCATATGCTTATGGCGTCTCTTTATGTTAATTGTGGGTTGGTATATATTTATATCTTTAGTAATCAGGTGCTAATAAAATTTGACCAACTAAAATTGCTTAATGCTGTCAACCTGTCAACCTTTCCTTGTTTAAGCCTTGCATTCATATGTTCCCCACACTTACTGAGTACGACATGTGCTCACCCTTGCTATAAACAATGTTGCTCAGAAGAAGTTGCTATGAAGTTTTGAAGATGGTGTTGGTGCTAGGCGTGCGCAGCCCCCAGTCGATTGCTTGTGGAGTATGGTGTCTTCGTTTCCAGGATTAAGCGTAAATCTCTGATAATCCTTCTTTTCTTTACGTGATATTGTTTCTGTAATTCACTTATGTCACTATATGTATGAAACTAGATCCTGGCATACATATAGGGATGCACTTGGTGTTGTTTATAAAAACCGAGTGTGACAATGCCGGCATATGGACACCCTTGATGGTGCCCCTCCGCACAGCCATACACCCTCATGTGGTGGATTGTTGTTGGCATCCATTCCACAGAGTGCGACATGCGCACCTCCGTGCAGCAGTCTGCCACCAGCCGGAGGTCTTTGCTGACCTCGACACCTTCCCTTCTCGCAGGCCACTGCAGCCGCAGCAGTCCCTCCCCCTCCACCACCACCATGGACTAGGAGGTGCCTGTCTCCATTGTGTCACCAGCATAGCGAAGAGGCCAAGTTGCCCATCGCCATCACCTGCAACACCCCCTCCCCCGCCCCTCCCCCCCCCCCCGGCTGGGGCTCCTAGGTGGTGGTGTCGTCGTGGCATCCGGCGACAACGGTGAGAAAGATATTAGCTTTCTGGCAGAAACATTTTCTAACTCACGATTTTTGTGAGTCTCCACACTATTATCTCCCTCAAATGCATGACAAGTGGGTCCAGCGTGACGGATACGGTGGCCCTAAAATAGGTTTTCTATTGTTTTCATTATTTATAGTATAGATATATAGGGAGTAATTTGGGTTTTCTACTATCATATACTAAAGCTTCAATTATTGTCGCATTATTAGCCCTCCTCCAATGGTATGATCTAGTATCTTACTCTAAGAACTCTAAGAGACAGTCCTTCCAATGATCTATCTAGTAGCACATGGCTCATAATAGAAATGACTCCACCATGTCATCTCAACATAATCTTGAAGTGCATGCTTGAGACTATCTCTTGAACAAAAGATAGCTCTTCTCTCTAGACCTCCTATTAAAATATGAGAAAATATTCACATAGCTCAAAATAGAAATGACTCCACCATGTCATCTCCACATAATCTTGAAGTGCATGCTTGAGACTATCTCTTGAACAAAAGATAGCTCTTCTCCCTAGATCTCCTATTAAAATATGAGAAAATATTCTGAGCAAGCTAAACAGTAATGATTGTAGGAAGCCTTATGGCGGCCTCAAGGCCCTTTAGCAACCCTTTATGGTAGTTTTTGATCACTGACAAGCGGGTCCCACCACCACTATAGTGACTAGACGAGATTTTTTTATTCCCAACAAGACGAGATTTTGCTAAGTGCTGCAGCCTGCCGCGTTTTAGAGTTTTTAATTTTGCAAAATCCCCTTCTAGAGCTTTCTGGCATCATCTGTCCCCCGTGTGTTGGTGCCATTATTCTTAGGATTTTTTTAGCACGTCAAGGATTAACTTGGATGATATAAGTGAAGCCTCCAATTATGTGTTATACCCGGTTTTAAAAACAAAACCAAGTGCGACCTATATATATATATGTCAGGATCTAGTTTCATACATACAGTGACATCATAAGTAAATAACAACAACAATATCATGTAAATAAAGAGAGATTATCATAGATTTATGCTTAATACTGGAAACGAAGGCTCCAAACTTCACAGGTAGTCGACTGGGGGTTGTGTACACCTAGAACTCAACATCATCTTCAGCAAACTTGATAACAACTTCTTCTTCTGAGCAACATTGTTCATAGCAAGGGTGAGCACATATCGTACTCAGCAAGTGTGGAGAAAATATGAATGCAAGGCTTAAACAAGGAAAGGCTGATAGGTTGACTGCATTAAGCACTTTTAGCTGGTCAAATTCTATTAGCACCCAATTACTAAGGTATAAGTATATACCAACCCACAATTAATATAAAGAGAGGTCATAAGAATATGGCAAGCATAACCATAAACCATGATTTAAGTCCATCTTCAAGTTCAATTATCATATGAGGGTTCAAGCCGCTCTTGACCGTGAGCACGGCTGATCGATCAGTTTCAGACACTCTGCAGAGGTTGTACATCTTTACCCACAAGTCACATAAAAGTTCAAAAGAACTTTAGACCTAACCACGTTGTGCTGATCAGGCACAATACCACACTTTTGAGGTGTGATTGCATAGGGATGCTACAAGGCCTTTACAAAGATTCCCGAGTAAGTGGTAACCTGCTAAGGTTTTGGTGTCTGGCGTGCACAAACCTCCCTAATGGATATAGTGTCTTCGCTAAGCCCACTTCCCAAGAGAACCGGGTTATACAAGGACTCAGTTCCCCCTCTTGACCTTTTGGTAAGATTACCCCAAAGTAAAGTCTCTAATTACTTAGCTAAGGCCAGAGCCCATTAGTCCTTGGGGTTGCACTGTTTTCCTGGGTGGTCACTCCATGTTCCAATTAATCATGGTGATCTTGTAATAACCAAAGGTATAGAATAAAAGTAAAACAAGTTCATCATTATTGTTCATTAATTAGAACCACCATAACCCAAATAGAGCAACTAAGCACTACCAGTAAACCGGATGTCACCGTGTGCCCAGCTGTTCGCCGTGTGCTTTATGTCGGGCACACAGCGACTCCGGCCTTCGCCGTGTGCTTCCATAGGCACACGGCGACTCCTCCTTCACCGTGTGCCAAGGAGGGACACACGGCGAACATTTGTTGTTGCCGTGTGTCCTTCCTTGACACACCGCACCTGGAAAACGTTTTCTAGATGCGGGTAGCAAGGCCACCCGCACCTAGAAAACGTTTTCAGGTGCGGGCCACAAGGCCACCCGCACCTGGAAATGATTTCTAGGTGCGGTCCACACGCCCACCCGCACCTAGAAATGCCTACCTATATATGCAATGAGGACGACCACTTAGCCAATTTTCCGAGCTCGCCGCACAAGAGGGCCGTTAGGCTGCCGAAATTCGCCGCCCCCCCGCCGCCGCCCCCTCCCCGACGCGCGAGTCCCCGGCGCCGGCGCGGCCTCCTCCCCGCCGCGCGCCGCCCCATCTCCGCCGTCCCCGGCCGCCCTCCCAGGCGTCGCCCGCGGCCACCTCCCTGGCGCAGCGACCTCCGTAAGTGATTTTTTTAAAAAAATTGTTAGCTTAGATTAGTGCATTTTAAAATTATATAGAAGGGAGTACAATTTCAAAATAGATTGTGTAGCATTTATTTGGTAGACATAAGTTTGTGTAGAAAATTTTAAATAAAATATCTTATATATTTTAGGGATAACAATGGATCGGTTTGCCTTTTTTAATCGTGATGGCGGCCGTGGAGGTGGTCGTCGTCCTTTTCGCAGTGGCCCTCCAGTCCCAGACCCTCCGCCACCACCCCCAGGGCAACCTGTTGGTGCTTCCTTCCCTGTCGGTCAAGAACCCATGCCCATTACCCAACTCGAGTTACGTCAAAATGTGGTATGTACTTAGATATTCAATTCTTTGAATTTGGTATTATTTTTACAATGATAATAATGTGTATTATTTGCATTGTTAATTATGAAGTTGGTTTCACCAATGCAATGGTTGGAATGAGTTATATATTCTGTGACTGGACAAGCTCCAATGGTGAGTCATGAACAAACGACTTCATCACGAGGAAGGTTTATTGTTTCTCTATCAATTAATGTTGCGGGCATGCGAGAGCAAACACTTGGTGATACAGTTATTATCCATATCAATTCTTTTGCTGCAATACAACCACATGTTGCCGCTTCTGATGCTGTGAGGAAGGCACTTATCGAAATAGAAGCTCAAACAAGATATGTATTCCCAGACTATAGTTACTTCAAGATTAAAGCCTTAGAACATAACAACATGGCCGTCACTGAAATGCCTAAACGGATATCACCATCGTATGAATCGTCTATTGTATGTAACTAAAACTTACTCTTTATTTTTGGAATTTGTTTTTTAAGAACCTTGTACTTACACGTTATGTTTTGCTTGCCAATTGAATCAGGACGCATTGTATAACAGTTTCATGCACGCTGATTAAGGTATGCATGAGGTCTTACATCAAGTATTGGATAACATTGGATGGACATTCACAACACCGCATCCACGTCCAGTACGTCGCGGTTGGCAAGCTGGCATTACCCTATCATCATCTACGAATTCGGTGCAAATATTTGGAGAGATATTCATGACACCCTACATGGCCAGAGATAGTGCATACATATATGCGCTGGATTATGTTGATAGGTTCTTAGGAATCAACATCATCGATATTAATCATACTTTGTACCTCACGATGATTCACGGTCGTGATGTGAACGATCCTAGATTTTAATTAAGTATGAAATTTGTACCCTTTTAATTGTATGGATTTGAACTTTTAGTTTTTGCTAAGACTAAAGTACTGATGTATTAATCATGCGTTGTTGTTATCCTTTTAAGTATTGATGTATTAAAGTACTTTTAGTTTGTGCTTCTCATGTCATGCAGCTACTTACTGAATTTCTTAGTGAATAAGATGCATTTAATGGATTTCTTAATAAATCAAATATAAATACAATAGATTAAAAATAAGATGCATTAAAAATACAATGGATTTAGTGGAATTATTAAAAATATAATAGCTTTGTTGGTTTTATTAAAAATAGAATGGCTTTAGTGGTTCTTTCAGTAAAAGTGAGACACGTGTAATGAATTGTTACTACATTTGTGGACATACTATTTGAACACAAATTTTTGACATGTATCTCAGATGAATACAAAATATATACCAAACTTGTAGATGGTAACAAGACATAAAACTTTGTAGTTCACGAAATTTTCATTTGAGGTCATTTAATACGTTAAATATTAATTAGAACAAAAAATTTAGAAAATGAGAAAAACTTTGTAGGTGCGGGCCGCCTATACACCCGCACCTAGAAATGATTTCCAGGTGCGGGTGGCCATGTGGCCCGCACCTGGAAAACCTTTTCCAGGTGCGGGCCACATGGCCACCCGCACCTGGAAATCATTTCTAGGTGCGGGCCATGAAGCCGCCCGCACCTGGAAATAATTTCTAGGTGCGGGCGAACTGGCGACCCGTACCTACAAATGGTGCCCTATATATTCACCGGAGAAGAAGACTTAGCCAAATTTCACGAGTTCGCGCGAGGACGACGACGTTAGGCTGCCGAAATTCACCACCGCCGCCGCGCCTCTCCGCCGTCGAGTCCGCCGCCCCGTCTGCCGTCGACTCCGCCGCCGCCCCGTCCGCCGTCGTCTTTGCCGCCGCACCTTCCGCCATCGACTCCGCCGCCGCCGCGCGCTGCCTCCCCGACGCGGAGCGGCCTCCTCTACGCTGCGCTCCGCCCCCTCTCCGCTGTCCCGTCCCTCCCCGGCGCGGCCTCCCCCGGCGCCGCCCCCTCTCCGCCTTCCCGACCAACCCCGGCGCGGCCCTCCCCGCCGCGCGCCCTCCCCGCCGCTCGCCCTCCCCGCCGGCGCGGCCCTCCCCGGCGCGGCCCCCCCGACGCCGCCACCTCCCCGGCGACACCTTCCCCGCGCTGGCACCGGTTCGAAGACGAGCTGACGTCAGCCATCAAATGGCTGACGTCAGCTTTTTTTAAATTTAGTTTTAAATTTGAATATGAATTTCAATTTAGATTTAAATTTAGATTGCAATTTAGATCTCAATTTAGATTTAAATTTGAATATGAATTTCAATTTAGATTTAAATTTGAATTTAAATTTGAGTTTGAATTTAGAGTGCAATGCAATGCCATCACAAATTTGAATTTGAACTTCTATGTAAATTTGAATTTAGAGTGCAATGCAATACCATCACAAATTTGAATTTAAACATCTATGTACATTTGAATTTAGAGTGCAATGCAATGCCAGCACAAATTTCAATTTGAACTTCTATGTACATTTCAATTTAGAGTGCAATGCAATGCCATCATAAATTTGAATTTGAACTTCTATGTACATTTCAATTTAGAGTGCAATGCAATTTAAATTTAGATTTAGATTTGAATTTGAATTTAGAGTGCAATGCAATTTACATTTAGATTTGAATTTCAATTTCAATTTAGATTTAGATTTAAACTTAGCTTATGATTTGGTTAATTAGATGGATCGTCGTAGTGGTTCGCCATTTATACACGAAAGGGACGCTGTGAACGAAGACGAGTATATCTTGTCCCAATGTGAAGAAGTAAACAATATTGCAGACCAGATGGTCTTTGAAGATGAAAATGAAGATGACGCGAGTGGTGAGGATGGACCGCAGGTAGGACTCGGGGCGTTCGTAGATGGTGTTTGGCAAGATCCAATAGATCCACATCCTGTGCCCCCGAGACCACGGACGGACACTGATCCTGATTACGTTCCGGAGGTAATGCTAAAACATTTGCAGTGTCAGTGAGGTCTATTCATATTATTTGAAATGATCTTGAATTGCTTTACCTATGGTTCATATAGATGCCTCAACCTAGCACGAGGAAGCAGCACCGCCGACCTCGTACCCCCCAGAAGAAGAAATTGAAGATTGTGGCACCTCAGGTCCTGAAATTGCGATGACGACGACCTCTGAGAGTCAAGATAAAAGAAAGCGAGGTGAACGAGGAAGAAACAAATACCCCAAAGGCCAGTGGTCAGTCGAGGGTATTAGCCCATCCGGAGAGCCCGTGGATCCTCCTTTGGTTCGTACGAAGTTCCGGAATGCCATAGGAGCATTAATACGAACAGAGTATGCCGTGGATCCAACCATCCTTGATTGGTTCCAAGTTCCTGAGGGGCTAAAGGGCGAAATGTGGGCCAAGTTGAAGCAAACTTTTCTGCTGCCTCAGTCCAAAACAACCAGAGAAAAGATACGTCATTATGCTAGGAAGGCACTCGGCGAAAGTTTCCGCCGATGGAAGGGTGAGTTGAATAGGGACTTTGTTAAGAAGGGTGCAACATATGATGAAGTAAAAAAGACATATGGAATGGTCACCGAAGCCCAATGGAACGAGTTTGTCAGGCAAAAGACTACTCCAGAAGCTTTAGCCCTGAGCCAGAGACAGAGTGAACTTTCGCAGAGAAACGTACATAGACCTCGTCTCGGACCGGGTGGGTACCTAGGGAAGCAGGAAAAGTGGCGGCGGACTAGGGATGCATTATTAGCCGCCGGACAACCCGACCCTTTTGAAGGCTTAGATGAGCGTGGCTATCAGTGGCTCCTAGCGAGGGAGCCTGAAATTATTGATGGTAAACTTCATTTTGCAAAGGAAGCAACCAATGTGGTGTGTGAAACGATAACGAACCTTTCCGAGGCTCAGAGGAAAGGAGACTTTGTAGCCAACAGGGATAGAGACGTCCTAAGTACAGCCCTTGGGACGAGAGAGCATGGGGGTCGCGTTAGAGCGGTTTCCTCAAAGTTGAGCATCAGGGATGGGTTTGAGAGGGATAGAGCTACTTACAGGAGCCACTGCCGTTTCAAGGAGGATCTCCAAGCAGCAGCAGAGAAAGTTTTTATGGACAAATTTCAGACTTATTTTAATGCGGTGGTTCATATGCAGCAAGCAAGCGGTACACCATTCGCTCCGTTGCAATTATCTCAAGGAGATAATAATTCACCATTCTCTCCAAGCAGTGTTGCCTCCACGACGGCACAACCATACCCAGTTGATTCAATATGCATCACTACTCCTTGCACATTGCACATTCCGGTTGGCAGAGCTGGCAAGACAAAGCAGGTTGCCTCGGGACTTGCGATTCCCGGTGGTGGATTGTTTGACGGTAAAGAAATCCCACATCATTATGCACGTGTACAAGTGCTTGAAGTTAATCCAAACTTTGAAGATCATGACATAGACATACCAACAGCAGAGTGTATCTGTGTTCTCGGTCAAAGCCTCAACAGTACAATATTGTGGCATAAACGAGATATCATTCTGCCTCCAACACAGCATCTGCAATCTATGGAGCAACCGTTGGCAAGTGCACCACCATCTCCTCCACAACG
Organism: Cenchrus fungigraminus; assembly: GCA_036936925.1. Lineage (NCBI taxonomy): Eukaryota > Viridiplantae > Streptophyta > Magnoliopsida > Poales > Poaceae > Cenchrus > Cenchrus fungigraminus. Next base: position 106,778,292 of record CM072774.1, on the reverse strand, counting down.
TGTTTCCACACCACCAGCCATACAAGGATCCACACCTCTTATGCCCACACCACCACCTGAAAGATCTCCACAACGTGTGTCCACCCCACCTCCTGAAAGATCTACGCAGCGTGTGCTCACACCACCTCCTGAAAGATCTCCGCAGCGTGTGCCCACACCACCTCCTGAAAGATCTCTGCAACGTTTGTCCACACCAGCTGCTCAAGATTCTCCACCTCGTATGCCCACACCACGAGCAGCTTCGGGATCTGTAGGAAAAGAGGCATCACAAGGACAAATGGTGCCTAGAATGATACGGGCTTATGCGAAGGATCCGGAAGGATCAGAAATCGCTGCACGGTGGCATAAGAGTAATACCAAATCAAAGAACAAGCAACAGGACACGACGACCACACCGTCTGTCAATATGCCAATGATCCAACGACCAGGATATTCGGTACCCCGCACTGACACAAACTTCGAGAAGACTATTGGAGTCGATGAAATACCGGACATACCTGGTAGTTGCCCTTTAAGATATGAATGGGGTATGCCATTATTACCCGACTGGGCACTCGCAGAAGTTCCATGGGAGATGAGACGGATGCATGCTTGGTATATGAGAGCTTGTTCTCTTGGGCTCAGAGGCCTCCAGGCACGATACCCATTGGATGTGTTCGGACCTACACTTCTTCCACAAGCAAAAGAAATCAACTTAGATTTTCATGACCTCCATGATTTGTTCCGCCTACAAATGATAGATGTACAAGTCATCAGATTGTGGTGCATGTAAGTGTCTCATATCCATGCTAATATCTTGTGTGTGTGTGTGTAAGGCTTACGGTTTGCATAACTAATTATCTGAGCTTTGCTGTATAGGATGCAAGAACAAGAAATGCATCTTTCAAAGGAGAAAATTGGATTTTTGGATCCTTTTGTTATTGCTGAAGAGAGGCATATGCACCCCACCCGATGGGAAGACAATCATGATGAACTAAAAGATTTGAAGACAACTACGGAAAGAAACAAGAAGCGAAGAATTGGACATATAAACGCTACGAAGCGTCTTGCATCCTACATGACACATATGTTCTTGAAGTGGTAAGATAGAGATTACATATGGGCGCCCTACCACATCGGGTTAGTTTACATTTCTACCACTTAAAAAATATATATGTAAAATTTCTCATCAATGCCTCAAAAGATTAAAAATTCTATATAATATGTATGCAGGAATCACTGGATTTTATTTCTTATAGACCCCAAGTTGGGACGGGTGGTAGTATTCGACTCACTGGATAGGCGTAGAGACATGTACAAGGAATTCATAGATATCCTTCAAAAGTTAGTGTATTTCTGTTGTCAGACTTATATTCTAAACATCGATTGGCAACTAATAACTTCTATGTTTTTTTTCTAAACAGGGCTTACCAACACTACATTAAGAAAGGAGGGAAATTTAATCCTGCCTACCCAGAAAAAATGAATATTCGCACAAACTTTCCATGCCACAAGCAACCACCTGGCAGTGTATACTGCGGGTTTTACCTGATGGAAATGATGAGGTGTCTTAGGAGATATAAGGGTGATCCTGAACGAGTAAGGACCTACTACCTTTCATGTCTCAGGATGTATATACACTATACATATGTGTTGTGCATGATCTAACAATTGTTATATTGTTTGTGTATTGTAGATATACATCGGACCTCGTGACGTAACACTCCATGAGAGACACCTTCTCAAAGTAACTGCGGATTTCTGCCGTTACCTTATGCATGAAGTGATAAATCCTAGGGGCCAATATTATCACCCTGAACATGTATTAGCGGAAGAAGACAAATTTGCTAGCCTACGTGAGTGGGAGAGTCAAGAATACCGCGAGCCATGATGTGATGTCTAAACTTTGTCAGTGGAAAAAACATTATTGTCAATGGGATGTAATGATATAGATCGATATGTATATGAATTTCTTTTCATATTATTGTGCTTATGCTTACTTTAGATCTCATGTCGCTTTCATAAAATTTGAATTTCAAACGTTCCAAATTTTGGCGGGAATTTCAAAGATTCAAAATTTGAATTTCAAAGCAGCTGAAAATCAATTTCCAGGTGCGGACGACAATGTCATCCGCACCTGGAAAACACATTTTCAGGTGGGGACAACAAGGTCATCCGCACCTGGAAAACACATTTCCAGGTGCGGATGACATTGTCGTCCGCACCTGAAAATGGAATTTGTAGGTGCGGGTGACAGCGTCACCCGCACCTACAAATCTTTTTCAGGTACGGTTCGTTTACCCGCTCCTAGCAATCGCTATTTCTAAAAGCGACAACTAGGAGCGGGTTTGCCGCCCGCACCTAGAAATGCCATTTCGCCCGCTGCTAAAGACGTTTTCTGTAGTAGTGTGACCTGCTTGCTCGTATAAACCTCCATAAACATGCATGCATGATCTTTTTTTTTAATTTGCTTGTGCCTGATGGCCGACGTGACTTAGAAAAGCACGGCGACGGCAACTGATCAAATAGCATGCAGATGCAGCAGCAGCGCACAAGGGCGGTCGAGAGAGAGAGGAAGTGGAGGGGAACACGGTGGATCCTCACCGAGGTCCAACGGCGGTGAACACCAAGCGGATCGATGGACGGAGCAGGGCGGATAGTGCCTGGCGGCGCGGCTTGACGTTCGTGTGTGGAGTGGTGGTCCTCCTGCCGCAGCTCCACGACGGTGGCGACCTTGGCCTTTGTTACGTCGAGGTGAAGCCTGGGACTACTGGAACGACGATTTTAGCCTCCGGCGCACAGCGGCATAGATGGACAGGGACGCCTCCCTTAGCTTGGATCGGCAGCAGTAGTTGTGCGGCGAGGAAGCTAGGGATGGCGGCGTGATTTGTAGCCAAAAGAGAGATCGAGGGCCACAATTGCAGCGTGGACGTGTCAAGGCGTGCGCACCTGGGAAATCGCGATGTGATGGCTGTGGATGCGTGTCGATTCCGACTCGGTTGGGCTCGAGCGCAGCAGGACGACCTGACATAAGATGAGTATGGACATGAAACGGCCCAGGGCTCGTAATAAAGGAGGTGCTTTCGGCTTGCATTATGGGTTTGGCCCAACTCATGCAGACGTGAGGAAACTGCGACAAGACAAGAAGAGCTTTTTTTTTTAAATTACATAGTACAACGCAGACGCTCACAATACGCACGCACACTCACCCCTATGAACACGCGTACGCAAACCCTACCCCTATGAGCACCTTGAAGAACGGGAACGCCGCTTACCACTTAATGCATAACGCCGGTAAATCCTGAGAAAATCCCAAGAAAAGGTGCGAGCACCAGGATTTGAACCCTGATAGGTAGCGTCCCACTGGACTGTCCTACCATTGGACTACAAGCCCATTTGCAGAAGACAAGAAGAGCTTGGAGAGGGTGGAAATAAACGTGATCAGATTTCAGAATTTTGCAGGCCGAACTACGAACTATAAGTCTCTGGGGACAAAGTGAAAAGAGACTTTCCGCAGATTAGCTTAAACACAACAAAATCCGTGTAAAATACAGATTTCTTCTACCCGCAAAAAAAAAATACAGATTTCTTTGAGGGTGTAGATGCAAAAGCTCATGGAGCTTCGCCGAGGGCGGCGGGCAGGCTGGCGAGTGAGGTGAGGTCTGACGTGTCGGGCCCGCTGATTTGGAGCGGCCATTACTTCCAAATAAAGGGGGTTTTCTTTGTTAAGTGGTGGGACCGACTCCCCTAATGATTCTGCTGTTTCCCAATTTTAAATTCGACAAACAACTCAAAAGTGAGTCTGCTCCGATGATTCTGTGCTAGTACTTCACTGACTGGATCACTGATGACGAAGACAATGATGAGATGATGCCAGGCTGAGATCCTCTGCGGCGGCAACACAACGGCGCTGAGGATGAACCGGAGATTACCAAAAAAACGTGTGCCGCTCATGACATAATGGTGAGTACAATTAATCCTAACAAAGCCGATCTCAGCCCGGACGTCGGGTGGGGGCTCGGCTGCCGCGTATTATTTTGCATGGCATTTGCATTGATCGGAAAGAAGGAGGACATCTGAGTGTCTTCGTTTTGGGTGCTGATTTTTCGACTTCGAGGAGAAATCCTCAGGTCTGATCTTAACTGGTTGTACCTGACAATTATCTTGTTGAAGGCATTCACTACCGGAAATAGGCCATTTGCCATGCGCCACAGGCGCACGACAAAGCTTCATATGCGCACGGCAAAGGCTTTTGCCGTGCATTTTTTGCCGATGCGCACGGCAAAGGCCGCACGACAGCGATCTGCACGGCAAAGGGCCATTGCCGTGCGCCGTTTGTCGGGGCGCACGACAAACCCTTTGCCGTGCGCCAAAAACACCACTCAGCCATCCGGCCGCTGCCGCCACCACATCCCCCGCCGCCGCCACCACATCTCCAGGACAGGGAGGGAGGGGAGGCCGGGGAGGGAGCCACGGTGCCACCGCCGTGCTCTGGCCCACTGCTGGCTGCCGTGCCGCTCCGCCGGAGAGGGAGGCCGCCGCCACCACCACGCCCGCCGCCGCCACCTGTGGAAAAACACAAGGAGAGGGAGGAGATGAGAGAGAGATAGAGTGTGAGACATGGGTACCCCTGGGTCCCCACCGACCAGGCTCACGGCCGTCCCTGACAAGTAGGTCCGGCCTACCAGAAGACCCGCCGACCTGTCAGTGGGCCCAGCCGACCTAGTTGGCAGCCCACACGACCTCCTGAAGACCTTCCAGAAGATTCCCCCGACGACCTAATTCAACACGACCTCAAGACTTGGCGTACAAGACAAGACATCGGTGGATTTCGACCAAAGCAGATCGACGGATAATGGCAAGTGTTGTAATCTAGACTTAGGTCTCCTGGTCGTAACCGACCAGGAGTCTGGGAACCGACCTCATCCGCTGGCCAATATAAGGCGGACGAGGTGACCCTTGTATCAATACGCAATCCTCAAGCAATCTACACCAACAACTGGACGTAGGGTTTTACTCTCCGGAGGCCCGAACCAGTATAAACTCGCCGTGTTCTTTGTGTTCCGTGTGCTCTTGCACAACCATCGAGTTCTTTGCCTTAGATTCCACCTCGCCGAACAACTAAACCACAGGGATTAACACCCCCGTGGGCTGTCTAGATCTCACCATCTGGTAGTTGGCGCGCCAGGTAGGGGGAGAATCAAGGTTCTTCGTGCAACTCGATGGCTTCGACCAACGGTGTCATCTTCCTGAAGAGCATGGCGGACATCCTCGCCAATCCCGTCGACATCTGCTTCGGCTCCATGCCGGCGAAACCCACTGCTCCAGCTGCCTGCCTCGTCATCGAGAGCATCACGGTCACCTCTGACCAACAGATCGGGACAGATCTGTTGACGGAATCCCACCCACCCACTCCTAGCGACCTGATCGCGGGGATCGATCGTGTTGAAGGCATGCTCTCCGACACGATCAAAATCTGCGAACGCATCAAACGCCCTCGCAGGACCTCATCATCATCCAACATGCCTCTTGGCTTGCGGAACGCAGCTCACATAGCATCCCGGTACATGAAACGCAAGATCCAGATCGAATCTGGACCCAAGACACCAGATCGTGGAAACCGCAGGAGTCACCTCGACGAACCCTGCCCTATCCACAAGAATCCCAAACACACGGCTCGCCAGTGCCGTGTCCTCAAGAAGCTTCGACAACCTCTTACTGCGGCCCATCGCCGCCAGATGAACCGGGAGCCGTCTCCGGACCGCCTCGCGTTCCAGATCGCCCGCACAACTATCTCCCCGAACTATCCGGGAGAAGAGCTTGAGACCCTAGATCGCGAGGTCTTGGTCGTCTCTGCAGATGTACCACCCCAAGATGGAGAAACAGATGAACAACGCGTGGAGCGCGAGAACGCCAACGCTGACAGAGCTGCTCGTAGGCAACAAGAACTCACTGCAGCTGCTCCAGCTGCAGGTCAACACGTAGCCAATGCTGGGCAAGGCAACGACAACATCGGGGCGCAAGCACCTGCAGCACCAGCAAACCATCGGCAGCATGAACCTCGTGCAAACCGCTTGCGTGCCAGAGACCTCCTGAGGGACTTTGAGCGGGATGGCCTCGACGTCTACAACTCTCCTCAAACCAATTTGGGAGCCGCTCTTGCTGCACTAAACCAGCTTGAGGATACTCCCACGATACGGCGTCTCCAAGGTAATGTCCGCGTCGCCGCCGCTCAGATTGAAGAAAGAGGCCCTGGATACAGTAGATCGGCAGCAAGTTCCTACTCCAGGAGTAGATCGGAACGTCCTCGCCAACGACGTCGTAGCAACGGTCCCCTTGAGCCAGTAGCTGAAGAGGGACGAGGTGAAAACGAAGTGATGCAACCGGCCAATCCCGCCGCCAACGCTGGAGCTAACCCTGCTGCCAATGCTGCAGCCAACCTTCTAGTCAATGCCGCTGCCAATGCTGCAGGTAACGTCGCCAACAATGCAGCTAATGCTACCAACGCCCAAGCAAACACCACCGCAAACCCAAGGCAAAACGCCGGAGCATAGCCTCCACCAGTGCAAGCTAACCACGCTGAAGGAAGTCAGCGTCGACGTATAAGAGACGAAGTGGAGATAGCACGACGTGCTAACTAGGACCGCGATCATGGGGTCCCTGACACCCTTGATGCCAACAACCCCGTCCAAGCAACAGAGCTGCGGAACATGCATGACCAAGAACTTCTACGACGCGCCCAGTACGACAAAGACAACGGCCCTCCCGATGACCTCTACGTCATCCCGACGGCCTACGCCCCGTCAGCAAGCCCGGGTACGGTCAACAACTTCCCTGTGTTCTCACGACGTCTCCGGACGATCAGATACCCCAAAGACTTCAAGCCAGATGTCGAGAAATACGACGGTCGCTCCGACCCAAGTATATGGCTCAAAATGTACAGCATCACAGCACGCGCTTCTAGAGGCAACGAAGACCACATGGCGGGATACTTCCCCCTTGTGATGGGCAAGGCGCCACTCCTGTGGCTCGACAATCTCCCAGCAGAGTGCATCACCTCTTGGGCAACGTTGTCTCGGCTCTTCACAACCAACTACCAGGCGACCTACAACCGACCTGGTAACACTCATCACCTCGCCAGAGTGCGGATGAGACGCGACGAAACTCTTCGGGAGTACACCAACCGCTACTTCGAGAACCACAACACCCTCGCGGGTGTCAAAGACGAGGACGTCATCGCCTACTACAAGAAGGGAGTCACCAACATCAAGCTCTTCGAGAAGATCCATGAAGCTGACGCTCACACCATCGCCGACCTCATGGCTTACGTCGACAAGCTAGTCGACACTCAAGACGCTGTGATGCACGACTTCAGTGGAGAGGATCACGATGATGGAGGAAACAGGTCGCGCAAGCGATCTGGCGAAGCTTACATGGCAGATCCACCAAGACCTTCCACCTTCCTCGAGGGTGACTTCAACATGGTCATGGACGACCAATGTCAGTTCCATCGCGATGCCAAACATACCATGAGGGAGTGCGAGCAGCTGAAGCGTGCCCTTGGGGTACCCTTCGAATCCAAGAAGGCCAAGAGCGACAACAATGACGACCAGAACGGTGACCGGCGTTTCGACAACCGTAACCGTCGACCTGATCGACGTGATTACCGTGACCGCAGACCCTACCATTGCAACGACGACAGGGATCGACGTGATTATCGCCGCGACTACCGCCGCGATGACAGACACGACGACTACCGTCGCAACGATCGTCACGACGACAACCGCAATGAGAGGCGTGACGACCGAAGGGGTGATCGCTGTGATGACCAGCGCAATGACCGCCGAGATGATCGGCGTGATGATCGACGTCTCCAGGACGACCACAACCGCAACGACAACAAGCGCAAGGAGCGCTCTCCACCACCACCACCTAAAGGGGGCAACCCTAATGGTGCATTTCAATCAGCCAACCGAGAGATCAACTTCATCGTCGGTGGTCGCCAAGCGACCAAAAGCAACAGGCAGCTCCGATCAAACGCAAGGGAGATCGGGCATGTCAACACTGAAACTCCACAACCTCTATGTTGGTCGGAGTTCCCAATCACTTTCTCCAAGAAAGATCATTGGGTCCACATACCTGACCCCGGGACCTACCCGCTGGTCGTTAACCCCAAAGTCGACGGGGCGTTCCTGCCTAAGACTCTCATTGATAAGGGCAGCAGCCTGAACATCATCTTCACAGAGACGCTCAGAAAGATGGACTTCGACTTCAACAAGATGACTGCCTGCGACGAACCCTTTTATGGGGTTGTACCTGGCAAGGCTGCATACCCCATAGGTTGTGTATGCTTGCCGGTTACCTTCGGCACAAAGGAGAACTTCCGCACGGAGTACTTAACGTTTGAGGTCGCGGACTTCCGCTCCTCCTACCATGCCATCCTTGGCCGACCTATGCTGGCCAAATTCATGGCCATACCTCATCACACCTACCTCATCATGAAGATGCCGGCACCAAACGGAATCCTTTCCATCCTCGGGGACATCATGGTCTCCTACAACTGCGAGAGCGCCACCGTCGAGCTCTCCAAAGACTCCGCGGTCAAAGCTGCAGCAACGGTCATGGTCGCCCAGGCAGCCAAGATCGACTAAACCACTCTGGAGGTACCAGAGTAGAAGCGCACAAGCACAGCTTTGGACCCAAGTCCAGCTGTAAAGAAGGTCTGCCTCGGCCTGCCTGACGCATCTAAGGAAGTCGTCATCGGGGCCAACCTCGACCCCAAATAGGAACTCGCGCTCACCAGTTTCCTCAGGGACAACGCTGACATCTTCGCATGGAGCCCTTCCGACATGCCCGGTGTCCCCAGGAGGCTGGCTGAGCACGCACTTGAAGTAAACAAGACTGCACGACCTATCAAGCAAAAGCTCCGGTGATTTGCAAAAGATAGAAAGCAGGCCATAGAAGTAGAAGTCTGTAAGCTCTTAGCTGCAAGATTTATCAGAGAGTGTAAACACCCGGTTTGGCTCGCAAACCCGGTCCTTGTACCAAAGAAAACTGGTGGATTAAGGATGTGTATCGATTACACCGATCTCAACAAGCACTACCTGAAAGATCCCTTCCCTCTTCCTCGCATTGACCAGGTCGTGGACTCCACGGCTGGTAGCGTTCTACTCTGCTTCCTCGACTGCTACTCGGGATATCACCAGATAGCCCTGCACCCCGACGACGAAGACAAAACAGCGTTCATAACGCCCCATGGCATCTATTGCTACAAGGTCATGACTTTTGGCCTAAAAAACGCTGGAGCAACATATCAGAAGGCAATTCAGAAGTGTCTGAAGTCGCAGATCGGGAAGAATGTCGAAGCCTATGTAGACGATGTGGTCGTCAAGACTACCGAGGAAGATCTGCTCATCGCCGACCTCACCGAAACCTTCGCCAATCTACGGGAGTTCCAATGGAAGCTCAACCTGACCAAGTGTGTCTTTGGTGTACCCTCCGGATTGCTCCTGGGCTTCATGGTCGGGCACCGAGGCATTGAAGCCAACCCTGCGAAGGTCGACGCTATACGCAACATGGCCAAGCCATCTAGCAAGAAAGACGTCATGAAGCTTACAGGGATGATGGCGGCTCTAGGTCGTTTCATCAGCAAGCTCGGCGAGAAAGGCTTACCCTTCTTCAAGCTATTGAAGAAGGCAGACAAGTTCGTGTGGGACGACGAGGCACAAAAGGCGTTTGAAGCTCTCAAGGAATCCTTGACGACACCACCAGTTATGACACCACCAGTTCCGGGAGAAACACTCCTCCTTTACATCTCTGCCACCACTAATGTGGTCAGTACGGTTCTCGTCACTGAACGAGAAGAAGAAGGGCAGGCCTATCCTGTTCAACGACCTGTGTATTACGTGAGCGAGGTCCTGGCCGATGCTAAGACACGTTACTCATAGCCTCAGAAGTTTCTCTACGCACTCCTGATTACGTCGAGAAAGCTTCGTCATTACTTCCAAGCCCACAAGATCACGGTCCCATCGTCGTTTCCACTAGGAGAAATCATCCGCAACCGTGACGCCAACGGCCGCATCGTCAAGTGGTCGGTCGAGCTTGGAGAGTTTGACATCGAGTTTTGCCCTCGGCAAGCAATCAAGTCACAGATCCTCACAGACTTTGTGTCTGAGTGGACAGAGATCCAGATGCCCCCTCCCAAGGAGCGGCCCGAACACTGGATAATGTACTTCGACAGTGACCTAAACCTCGAAGGAGCAGGCGCAGGCGTATTACTCATCTCTCCTCAGGGGGAACAGCTCAAGTACGTCCTGCAGATACACTACAAGGCCTCCAATGGAGCAGAGTACGAAGTCCTGATTCACGGACTCCGTATAGCAGTGTCCCTTGGCATCAAGCGACTACTAGCTTTTGGCGATTCCAAGGTCGTCATCGAGCAAGTCAACAAGGAGTGGGACTGCGTCAAAGACACAATGGATGCCTACTGTGCTGAGATTCGCAAACTCGAAGGCCACTTCGAAGGGATTGAGTTTCAGCACGTACCACGAAACGACAACGTAGCAGTCGACGTACTCTCCAAACTAGGCTCTCGACGAGCTCTAGTCCCAGCAGGCGTTTTTGTCCAAGACTTACGCAAGCCTTCAATCAAGCTACTGGACCCAGACAGTCCAGATTCACCTCAACACGAACAACCCTCAGCACCTCCCCGCGACGTGCTGATGACAGAAAAAGAAGATGATTGGCGCAAGCCTTTCATAGACTTCATACTCGACCAACTCGTTCCAGAAGACAAAGCAGAACGTGAGCGTATCACACGATGAAGTGCCAACTACGTCGTGATTGGTACCGACCTCTACAGAAAAGCCGCCTCCACAGGCGTCTTGATGAAGTGCATCTTGCGATCAGAAGGTCTACAGCTCCTGGCTGAGATCCACAGCGGCGAATGTGGCTGCCACGCAGCATCCGCCAACCTGGTCGGTAAGGCGTACCGATCTGGATTCTACTGGGCCACGGCCATGACCGATGCAAAAGACCTCGTAAAGAGGTGCAAAGGATGCTAATTCTTTGCCAAACAGCAGCACTTGCCAGCTCAGGCCCTGCGCACAATTCCTCCATCATGGCCCTTTGCCATGTGGGGCCTCGACTCAGTGGGACCGTTCCGAACGGCCCCAGGCGGATATAGGTTTATACTAGTAGCTGTCGACAAATTTACCAAGTGGATCGAAGTCCGACCTGTTGCGAAAGTAACATCGGAAGAAGTAGCAAAATTCATGCAAGACATAACATACCGCTTCGGTGTGCCTAACAGGATCATCACCGACCTGGGCACGGCCTTTACCGGCTCTGCCTTTTGGGATTTCTGTCAGGATAACACCATCGACGTCTACTACTCCTCGGTCGCCCACCCTCGGTGCAACGGCCAGGTCGAGCGTGCCAATGGCATGGTCCTTCAGGCTATCAAAGATCGTATCTTTGACGATGCCTCAAACTACGCCACCCGGTGGTTAGCCGAGCTACCACACGTGATTTGGGGTCTAAGGACCCAAGTCAGCTCCGCCACGGGCTTTTCGCCCTTCTTTTTGGTCTACGGATCAGAAGCCATATTACCCACCGATGTCGCCTTTGGAGCTCCACGCATCCAATTCTACGAGGAAGGAGAAGCCGAGCAAACACGTCAAGTTGACCTAGATAGCCTTGAAGAACAGAGGCTAGCTGCCGTCATGAGACAAGCTTGTCACGACCAACAACTTCGTCGATATCACGATCGCAACGTTAGGGAAACTTCCTTCAACGTTGGCGACCTCGTCCTCAGGCGCATCCAGAAGACCGACGGCATGCACAAGCTCTCTGCCCCCTGGGAAGGACCCTTCATCGTCACTGAAGTCATCAGCCCATCCACGTATTGCCTCCAATGGGGTGACGGGCAAGGAGTGCCAAACCCTTGGAACGTGGAACATCTACGACGATTCTACCCGTAGAATAGAATTTAATTACAGCTATGTATTTCTTTTTACCTTTTTTAGATTAAATAAATATTAGTTCAAGCAGTCATCTGCTATGTGCCGAGCCCTACCTTCTCCTCACTCATGTCATCAACACTCCCCCTCGACATGCTCGGGGCCTTGGCTAAAGCCAATACATGGGTCGTAAAACCTGAGGGTTATAATTTTCTCCTACTCCTCCCTCTCGACATGCTCGGGGGCTTGGCTCAAAGCCAACCTAAGGGTCGTTGGACCTGAGGACATCATCCCTAATGGGTATAAGCCCTCTGTCGCTGCAAGCATGCTTGGTCGATAAGGTCGCCAGACCTGAGTCCTAGACTCCTCCTCGCGCGCTGACCTCACGTAAGCCTCCACGCTGAGCTGTGGAGGTCGGTAAGCCAGCCTCTCCATGAGTAGTGGCCAGTGAGGCAAGAAACAACACGTCGTCATCTACAAGACTACCAAGCTCGCGCAGGCACAAGGCAAGTACTTCACTTAGCCATAACAAAATATTTATCAAGAAGCATTGTTTACACGACAGAGAAGAGGAGGAGGTACAGCTCTTAGTCCAAGACTACTGCCCGCCGTCATCACCTTCACAGTCCAAGGAGTCCGCCACTTCCATGGCGGCATCTTGAACTTCCAGCTCCAGGGCAGCGAGGTCTTTTTCAGCATCAGCACCCCCTTGACCTTGGTCATGTCAACATCGGGGTAGTGCGACTTCACCTTCACCAGCGCATCAATAGCTGCCGCCAAGCTCGTCGCCTCCAGCAACGTGAGGAGTCTATCAGGGGTCTCTATGAGACGATCAACAACAGACTTGGCCTCCCCCCTTCAACCGGCACCGCTATGCAGTCCATAGCGTAATTGGCGGCGCCCTTCAGGTCGTTCAGCTCCACCTCATATCCTGCAATGGTTACTTGGTCATTCTGCAATGACTTCAAAGCCACCTCAAGATTGACCTCAAGGTCTTGCGGAGCTCGTTTCTCATAAGCCAGCTTTTGAGATACGACATACTCACTATCAGCAGCTTCTTTCATCGCCCGCTTGAGCTCTTGGCCCCCAGCCTCGACCTCACGAAGCGTCACCTCCAAGGACCGGACCTTTTCCTTGGTGTTCTTTAGATCGTTGTTGAGGTCCTCCTCACGCTTGCGGAAGTCTGCAAAATATCCAACAAAATTGATACTCAACACAAAGACCTCAGCTCTACAAGAGGATTAACAACATAAAGTCTCGACCTTACCTATGCTCACAGCATTGAACTGCGCATTGGCCTCCTGGGTCTTGTGCTTTTCCTTGGGGAGCTCGTCCTCAAGCTTCTTCTTCTCTACGGCCGCCGCCTCGCGGACCTGTTTGAGCTCTTGCTCAAGTTCAGTAACGCGCCGCTGCGTCGCCTCAGCGTTATTCAGCAGGTCGATCCGGCTCTTCGCACGATCTGCTAGCGCCTGGTATAACACAAACAGCTCATTAGTAACAAATCAACAACACATCGTCAGAAAAAACATCAGAGGCAAACTCACCGTCAATGCAACGTTGATGGTTATAATACCGGTCCGCACGGCCTGCATATCTTCATCGTCGTCAAAAATGTCCTCCTGCCAAGGGGTATTATTCCAGTCAATCTCTCATCGTGGCAACCTCGGGCTCGACGGAGAAGAATCAGGTACCTGTGCGCCAGACGTCCCCGGACCTTTCGGCGCTTGGTCAATCTGGGCCCGATCCTTGACTAGGTCTTCCTCCATCCCACCAGGCCTCGCGCAGATAGGATCCACGTCAATGACCCACGGAGAAGCCGACGTTCCGACGTCCCCCACGGCACCTCCTGCTTCCGCATCATCTGCAGGCGGCGGAGTCGCCGTCCTTGAGTCTGTAGCTGGCGGCGGAGTCGCCCCCCTTTCATCAGCAGCCAGTGGCGGGGTCACCGTTCTCGCATCGTCAACCAATGACTGCGCCACGACCTTAGGGTCGGGCGACCTTGTGCAGGAAGGCGAGGCCTGAGCGCCCAGGTTGCGCTGCGGCTCCGCAACCGACCTACATAGTCCACCACACACAAACAAGCATAAAAAACACGGCAACAATGAGTTAGAAATATCGAGTGTTCAAGACCTTACCTCGTGATGTTCGGGACACGAGGCTTCGGCCTAAAAATCCGCGGCTTGTTCAAAACAGACATCTTTGCCTGCGTAGCAGTGATAGCTCGCTGCGCCTCCAATCCTTGACGGAGGGCATCCTCCGTCGTCTTCTGCGCCAACTCCCACTGCCTCTTGGCTGCGGGGCTCAACGACCTCCTCACCGATCGTTCTTCTACGACCGGTGGCTCCTTGGTGGCTTCATCTTCTTCTTCATCAGATTCGACCTCCCTGGACAGAGGCGTAGGAATCACCGGCGTCTCAACCGCCGGCGGAGGACTTGTCTTCCTCTTCCTCTTCTTCTTCTCCGCGGCCTTTACCGCGGTGACCTTAACAGCAGCCGTCGAGACTGACTGCTTCGCTACCGCCGCCCTGGTCTTGCGCCTGGGCTTCGCGGCACTACCCGCCTCCGGGCCGGTCCCGGTGTCGCCACCGACCTCAGTGTCGGTGTCCTCATCGGCCTCCACCGACGAGTCGGACTCGTAATATTCCAGCAGCCGGGCTGCCGGAGGTTGGTACTTGTCCGACCTCAGCTTCCGCCGGTGCTGCTCGCCTTCGCGAAGAGGTGCATGGCACCAAAACTGATGTTCACGATCCTGCAACAACCAACGACCAAAAGGGATAAACGACGTAAATCTACAAACGAAGTAAAACGACCTAAAATAGTCCCAGGACTTACCGGGTCAGCCGGCCTCTTCAGCGAATGTGCCTTGGGGCACTTCTTGATCTTCACCTTCCCAGAGTAGATCTGGGATACCCTGGCCGCCATCTCCTCCTTGGAGACCTTGCGGTTCACCTCACAAGTAGGGTCTGACTGCCGCCAGTATTCATACGCAGGGTGGACCCGATCCTTGATCGGCTGAATCAGCCGCCGGCAAAACGACATGGCGACCGAACCCCCTGTCACACCCCAGTTCTTCAGGTCCTGGACTAGCTCCAGGACCTCCTTGATGTCATCAGCTTCACGAGAAGACAGCCCCAAGTCCCATTCAGAAATCTTCACGGGCTTGTGGCCAGAACGACGCGGAAGGGCCGGCAGCTGGTCGGTGATGTAGAACCACTCTGACCTCCACCCAGCAGTGTTGTCGGGGAGATCGCTGTCTATCTACTTTGACTTGAGGCCCAACCTCAAGCAGAACATTACAGCCCCCACTGGCCCAGACCTCTTGTCAGTACTCTTCACACAGAACAGGTGCCTCCGAAGAAGAAAGTGAGGCGATACCCCCAGATATGCCTCACAGAAGTGGATGAAGGTCGATACTACAGTGATGGAGTTGGGAACGAGATGTACCAGCTCCAGCTTGTAGTAGTAGAGAAGACCCCGGAAGAAGTCACCCGCGGGGAGGTTGAAGCCACGCTCAAAGTACGACGCGAAGACGACCTGCTCCTTCACGTCCTCGGTCAGGAACTCCTCTCCCACCGCCGCCTTCCACTCCACCTCCTCCTTCGGCCTCAGCAGCCCACGGTCCACCAAGGATTGGATCTTGGCTTCCGTCATCATCGACCGCACCCACACAGTGCGTGGGTCCGGGATCGGGAGAGCTTCCGCCGCCATTTCCGCGCTAGGTTTGGATCTGGATCTGAAAGTACACAAGGTCTTGATGCGCATGTGCTGCAACGAACGGCGCGGGCGGCGGCGCTAGCACGCGGATGGCCGGAGCCGGCGATGGGATGGAGGCGCGCGCAAGGAAAGCGAGCGCAAGGCTACAGCGGCTACGGCGCGTTGGCGGCGATAGCGACAGGAGGAGGAAGAAGATGAGTGTGGTCAACCCCGACCCTTGATATTCTATTTATAGGGGGGTCCACCGGGTCCGCCCGTTGCGGCTCCTTCCGCCGTACGGTACTCACCGCAACGGCTCTGTTCCGATAATTTCACGAGAAGATCACGCCGGATTTTTCGCCAAGAGAATGAGCAATGACCTAAGCTCCGAGTTTAGGTCGTCAGTCACAGTAACATCACCAGGTCATCCCGATGACAATATTTCGATCCTCACAAGGTCGATAAGCCCCCAAATCATATCAATTTAGGTCTTTTGACAAATCATTTTGTCAAAACGACCAAGTACATGACAGAAGAGAGCGAACATTACACGGGTCCTCCGAAGGTACACAGGTCGCCTGCGACCTCATTGGATCTAGAACACGGCACAAAAATATAAACGTACTCGAAGACCTGATTGACCTAGAGCAATCCTTGAGGCGTACTCCGATACAGTAGAGCACGTCGCAAGAATTCTTCTAGCCTCAGGACCTCGATGGTGGCCTTGCAGTGAACAACTGCACGACGCTGTATGTAGTTGGGCACACTTTGTGCTTGACTATGGAATGCAGATACGAGCTTGCTCTTCGGCGCGGACTGCAGGACCTCAACGAGCACCACACGGTCGTCGAGGTTCTACAGCTTCACCTCGGGCCTCTACAGCATCACCTCCAAACTCTACCTGGTACCACGCAGAGGCATGGTACAAGGAGTGGGGGTGCTGCCTACATTTCGCAAGAGTTCTTCTAGCTCCAAGCTTCTACAAACATGACATCCTACAATCTGGTGGACGGACACATGCCCACGGCATGGCCTCAAAACTACTCTGCGGCTTCATAGCTCAGCAATGCTCGGTGCATGCTCCCCTCAAGCTTCACGGTGCTATTTATAGCCAAAAGCCAGGCCTCGGGCAGCTAGCGAAGTGATGACACTGAAACCATATGGGTCCAGTAGGCCTGTGGACATGTGAATAATTAAAGGCAACGACTTTATACCTGACTCGCGACATCTTTGTCGCTAGCGCATCAATGATGCCTGAGCCCACCGCAGAATCACATGGCTACATTGCGCTCCTTGATTCGTGGGCAGTTTGTCATTTTTTGGGTGGCAAGAGTATCTCCGACCAATGTTGACCCGTGACCCTGCAGTCTACGGAACAAGACAAAGCCTGACTCTGCGTCAGAGGGCCCGGCGCCTTACTACATCTACGGACGACGTTGACAATTATACGCACCCTTTACGGCTCTGCGTCTTCATCGCACCCGCTAGGATCTGCGTCCTGGTGCACCCGCTATGGCTCTGCATGTAAACAGACCTATTCCAATCAGCCTATTTTTTGTTCCCTGAGCAAAATGGTCGTAGGTTCGATTGAAGACCTTTCGGGGTAGGCGTGCCTCACTGCTCTGCTAGATCCTTCTGGGCGCCTGGAGATCAGAAGCATCATGGAGATCTACGATTTTCGTCGGGCCCCCGTGGTCAGTGTGCCTATTGCTGAGGTCGTCAACACCTCAGTACCATGGCTCCACTGGACGGCTAACAGCTATGTTGGTCGTCTAGACACCAAAACAACCTTCCTGAGGTCGGCGTGCCTTTATACCTAGGTCTTGCAATACCTCAGTATGTCTACGGCTCTGCCAACCTAGTTGGGCGCCCTGGATGCGTGACCTCCCTGAGGTCGGTGTGCTTTGTATAGCTCTGCCAGCCTACTCTGGACACCCAGGATTTTACGTTGGGAATGAAGGCCTCCCTGTGGGGTGCGCGCCTAATGGCCCTGCCAAGTATCTCTGGGTACTTGGGCGCTTTTGCTTTGAGACTTTCTTGAGGTCGGCATGCCTCGGGTGGCCCTGCCAGACTCCTTGCAACTATGCAGTATATCTAGGTGTCTCTACACTCCATTTGATCAAGATCTGCATATTTTCATAACTTCATCGTCGACAGTCCCAGATATCACAACTTCAGCTACGACATCATTAATGACCTCTTCATGCAATATGAGTTTAAAGACCCTGCCAGGTATCCTCAGATACTGGGCATCGTTGATTTGAGGCCTCAATGAGGTCGGTACGCCTGCAAGGCCTCCCTGAGGTCGGCCCTGCCAGACTCCTGGCAGCTATGCTAGGAGATCTGGGTGTCTCTACACTTCGTTCGGTCAAGGCCATGATTCAGTTTTTCTTTTCTTTTGAGCATCAAACCAGCCATGCTGTCTGCTTCAATGCTCGGGGACTACTCTACGAGTGCGTCTTCGACGCCCTCTTAGTTTTTTTCGTCGTACCGACCTGTTGGGAAACCTGTTTTTCATCACGTCGATACTCGACCTACTTTCTCTTTTTTTGGATCATCATACCAGCCATCTTGCCCGCCACGATGCTCGGATACTACTCTATGAGTGCATCCTTGATGCCCTCTGAATTTTTTCATCGTCGTTTTGATCTATCGGAAGCCTGCTTCCTACAGGTCGTCACTCGACCTCTCTTCGTTCAGCAAGACTACAAACAGGTCGGCTGCTAAGCTAACTTGTTCTTTTATCTTTTGGACCGACGTGCATGCTATTCGACCTGTCGATAGCTCTACGACTTCGTTATGACCTTTCTAAGGTCGCCGCGCCTACACCTCGCTCGGGGGCTTGTGAGACATGGGTACCCCTAGGTCCCCACCGACCAGGCTCACGGCCGTCCCTGACAAGTAGGTCCGGCCTACCAGAAGACCCGCCGACCTGTCAGTGGGTCCGACCGACCTAGTTGGCAGCCCACACGACCTCCTGAAGACCTTCCAGAAGATTACCCAGACGACCTAATTCAACACGACCTCAAGACTTGGCGTACAAGACAAGACATCGGTGGATTTCGACCAAAGCAGATCGACGGATAATGGGAAGTGTTGTAATCTAGACTTAGGTCTCCTGGTCGTAACCGACCAGGAGTCTGGGAACCGACCTCATCCGCTGGCCAATATAAGGCGGACGAGGTGACCCTTGTATCAATATGCAATCCTCAAGCAATCTACACCAACAACTAGACGTAGGATTTTACTCTCCGGAGGCCCGAACCAGTATAAACTCGCCGTGTTCTTTGTGTTCCGTGTGCTCTTGCACAACCATCGAGTTCTTAGCCTTAGATTCCACCTCGCCGAACAACTAAACCACAGGGATTAACACCCCCGTGGGCTGTCTAGATCTCACCATCTGACAGAGAGAGGGAAAGAGGGAAGAGCGAGAGGGGCCTACGCCGCCGCTGGATCCCGCGCCCACCGCCGCACCACCGTCTCCTCCGCACGGCTGCAGGGGATCTGGCGCCGTGCCCCTGTGCGCCGGCGACGAGGGAGAGGGGCGGAGCTGCAGGGGCCCTCCTCCGCGCAGCCGCACCGCCACAGTCTCCTGGTGCGGCCTCCCACCGGGGAAGGAGAAGGAGGATCCCGCGCCTGCCGCCGCACCGCCGTCTCCTCCGCACGGCTGCAGGGGATGTGGCGCCGTGCCCCTGTGCGCCGGCGACGAGGGAGAGGGGCGAAGCTGCAGGGGGCCCTCCTCCGCCGGTGTACCGCGCCTAGATCGATGCTACCGCCACTGCGTCGGCGGATCTAAGAGACGGGTGGTGGCGGCGGCGCAGAGGAGGGTTGCGGCGGCAGTGTGTAGAGAGGGAGGGGCGCCGAGAGGGAGAGGAGGGGAGGAGGTAGGGAGGCAGCGGATCAGAGAGGAAAGGAGGCGGCGGTGGAGGATGGAGGAGGCGGCGGTGGAGGATGGAGGCAGGGGCGCCGGGAGGGAGAGACGGGTTGGAGGCAGGGAGGAGGCGGAGGCATAGAGGAGGCGGCGGGGTCAGGGAGGAAGAGGCAGGCCTTTTATATGTTAGGGTTTCCAGAGGGAGGGGGTAGCGGGCTTAACGGGCCGGGGGATTTTGGGCCGACTTTGCCATGCGCTTTAAAATCAACGCACGACGAAGGTTTTGTTTGCCGTGCGCGGACGCACGACAAAGTTTTTGTTTGCCGTGCGTCGGCTCACGGCAAAGTTTTTTATAATATACTTAATTCATAAAAATTATCAAACAAGTTTGAAAAATTTTCGAAAATTAAGACAAAATAAGTTATGTTGTCTATTGCTTATAAAAAGTTTCGAAGTCAAAACTCAATTTGAATGTCATGTCACCTACAAATCTACCCATATACTTCTTAACTCTATGAAACTTCATCGGAGATGTTTCGATTTGTAAGCATCGTAGATGACAAAATGTTCAAAACTCATTCAAATTTTTACTACAGCCTTCAAATATGATACCATGAGATATTGACAAATCATTTGGACACACGATCATGGTCATGTTTTCTGGTGAAGATGTTCGAAATTTCTTTTGATTTCATGGAAAAGGTTTTAAATTGGGTTAAATAACATGAATATCATTTTTTCACTCATTCTATTCTATTATTTGAATCACTTGTAATTCAAATTTGACTTCTTTCAAAAATATTGCTTGAAATGCAATTAATTAGTTAAATATAGCAAATGAATACAAAAACCTACCAAATTTTACCCTGAATGATCACATGTTGTATGTATAGAGTAGAAAAAATTTCAAGGTGAGGAAAATTTTTTTAGGGGCAATTGGATTTGGGACTTAGGAGGATCGTTTGCTTTAAAAAGGGCGCACGGCAAAGTTTTTTATACAATTACACTTTGTTCGTTCGGGGTGCGGAAGGGGAAACAAATACTTTGCCGTGCGCAGAGAAATAAATGCGCGGCAAACTCACAAGTTTGTCGTGCGCCACAGGGAAACGCACAGCAAACAATGAGTTTGCCGTGCGTTTTTTCTTCGCCGTACGCCGTCTAAAAAGCGCACGGCAAAGAAGCTCTTTGCCGTGCGCCCGATATTTTGCGCACGGCAAACATTTTGGTGCACGGCAAATTGCCGTTTTCCCGTAGTGATTGTTTGGGGTCGATCAATTGATCTCTAAGGTGAAAATCGATGGTCTGACTTTTACTAGTTGGACTGTGGCAACGATGGTATGCAACTGCATGTCAACTTTGGTGTGCGTTTAGAAAATTCAGAGTGTGACATTATCCAAGTAAGATTTTATGATTCCATGTTTAGAAACTGTTTCATAGAAGTTAAGCGACCTATCTTCATAAGATAGAATGGCATCCTCTAGAATTATGCAATTCACTACAGAGCATGATATGTATTGGACAAACTCTATCCCGTGTGTCGTGTATTTCAGCCCAGTAAATCATCATCCACATATTGCCTGCTCAACACAATACACAAAAAGAAAGAATTCAAACACACCACACAATATGCAAACATCTGCAATTATGAGAGCATAATACACAAAAATAAAGAAAGAAGTCAAACACACCACAAAATATACAAACTCGGAAATCAATATACAAAACCAAAATATGACTAAACGGCTGCCTTAATCACCACAGCATAGCATATCAAGTACTGAAAGCAGATTAAACAGCCATTCATTATTGCGAATCACCTCCTCGTCTCTACTTTAATCCGCCTTGGCTGTGGCAACATCAAGCCTTCGCTGCAGCTCGTCCACGAGCTTCATCAGGGCAGCAGTAGCGCCAGCGCCGTCGCAGCCCATGAACACCTCTGCAATGTCAGCGGGAGTGATCTGCACGGTGGCAAGAAGTTGCTCTGCCTCGGCGATGAGTTTGTGTACGGTTTGTGTGTCGACGTTCACGTGGCCCACGTCGAGGAGGTAGTTCTTAGCAAGCACGCGCAGCGCGGCGGGCGAGCAGTAGCCGAGCTCGATCTTGCGGTCCATCCATCCTGGGCGGAGCAGCGCTGGGTCGAGCCGCTCTGGATGATTGGTCGTGAGCACCATTAGACGTTCACCGATGCAGGACGACCAGAGCCTGTCCAGGAAGTTGAGCACACCGGAGAGGCTAATGGATTCGTGCCCCACCACCATCTCCGTGTCGGTGGTATCGGTGCCGCCCTTCCTTGTGCCGCGCTCAGATAGGTTCAGGGAGCAGTAGATGTCCTCGATGACGACAACCGACTTGGGCGTGGTGGACACGAGAAGGCGCCGGAGGTGTGAGTTAGTGGACACCGTCGTGAGCTCTAAGTCGTAGACATCGAAGTCGAGGAGGTTGGCGATTGCCGCGACGAGGCTGGTCTTGCCGGTGCCTGGCGGGCCGTGGAGCAGGTATCCTCGCTTCCAGGCGCGGCCGGCGTGCACGTAGTACTCCCGCCGTGCCACGAAGCGAAGCAGGTCTGCACGGATCTCCGTGGGAGGTCCACATTCGGTGGTACTCCTCGCCGAACCCGGACGCGGACGGGCGGTTCGTGTACAATCTGCGTTCCCGCGACTTGAGCCGCATCTTGGTGGCCTTGTCGACGAGGTGGGGGATGTAGTGGTTGTGAATGAGGTCGCGATGCTGCCGAGGGAACTGGAGCTCCAGGCTGCGCTGCTTGCTGTTGCTGCCGCGGCCGTAGACCATGTTGTAGGGGTTGAACCCTTCTTCGGACCCAACGCGCTCGGTTGTTGTCCACCTGACGCGGACGGCGTCGAAGGTGTCGTAGATGGTGTGAAAGTCTGGGAGGGTGGCGATGGGCCGCTGCGCCTCGCATGACTTGTGCAGGTGCACGGTGGGTGATGTGGCGAGGCAGCGCGCACCAAGGTAGAGCTGGGCGGCGTCGTAGAGGTCGTTGGGGCCGCCCCTGCTGCCGTCGATCTCGTCGATGTGGATGGTGCCTTGGGCACCCCAGAATGCGGTGGCAATCCACGTGAGGATACGGCGCAGGTAGAGCTCGACCTCCGGAGGGAGGACGTCCCGCACGGCGGAGCGGAACAGCATGACGGTCGCGATCAGGGAGCCCACCGAGCACCAGTCCAGGACCACCTCCATGGATGCCTAGCTTACTAGTTTCGCTAGCTCGTCAGGGCTCAACTAACTCTCGGCCTGCGCGTGCTTGCCAGGAATCAGCGTGTGTTGTCCCATGTTTTATGGGCCTCGGAGCCTGTACGGCGGATTCGGTGGATTTTTTATTTTTTGAGTGGTGTGGTCTCTGGCTTTGTGCGGCACGCGGTCTTGCCTGATTCTTTTGTGCACATAGCCTGGTCCATTATCACATCATATTGGTGCACGTGGCAGAGAATGAGCTAAAAGCAAATATGAAGCATCATGATGTTTCAACATATCGTCCATTACTTAGGCCTAAACATCAAATAATTGTTGGTAAAACACTCCATAGCGACAACTTCCATTACTACGCACACTTTATTTGTTATTCCATCTTTTGATGTCAACCAAATCCAGCATCTTAACCATTATATAGGTCATCTGTAAATTGCCTGCATAAATGATGTAATACTCTTCTTATTATACGAAATAATATCATTTAGTTCCAACTACCACTACCGGAAACTCATAGTTTGCCGTGTGCTCGATAGTTTGTCGTGTGCAATATATTGGGCACATGGAAAGAGGTCGTTAGCCGTTTGTGGCAAATAAAGGACACGGCAAAGAAAAAACGCAGTCTTGTGCCACTTTTTGACACACGACAAAGGCACTCTTTGCCGTGTGCTTTTTTTTTGGCACACGGCAAAGGCACTCTTTGCTGTGTTTTTTTTTGCACACGGCAAATTAATTTTTTATGAAGCCCTTTTAAGTCCCAAATCCAATTGCCTCAAAAAAATCATCTCTTTTCACTTCGAAATTTTTTCTACTCTCTACATACAACTTTGCCGTGTGTTTTGTTTCTGGCACACGATAAAGAATTATTTTGCCTTGCGCTTTTCTTTGACACACGGCAAACTGAGTTTGCCGTGTGGTTTTTGTGGCACCCGGCAAAGTCATGAGTTTGCCATGTGTTTTTTTGGCACATGATAAAGTAGTAGATTCTTCTCTCTTCTTTCTCAAAACATTTTCATAACCTTTCCATACGACTTCGCATGGAAAAAATTGTTTATCTCAAAAAGATGTACAACTTTTAGTAAGGAAGCTGTTTTAAAGTTCAATCTAAATGTGTGTTTTCCTTTTTTCGGTTGAATATAGAACGGACACTTGTGAAGCAACCCATAGCTATTTTGATCTTCTATACCCTAAACTTTTTCTACTCTCCACGTACAACATGTGGTACTCCATGTTAAAATTTGGTAAATTTTTGTATTTGTTTTCTATATTTAACTAATTAAATGCATTTCAAATAATTTGTTGAATCAAGTCAAATTTGTACTGCAAGTGATTCAAATAATAGAATAAAATGAATGAAAAAATAATATTCATGTTATTTATCCAAATTTGAGTCCTTACCCATTAATTGAAAAGAGATTCTGAACATCTTGTCCAGGAAATACGACCATGAATGTGTGTCTGAATGATTTTAATATTCTAAAAAAAAGAAAATGAAGTCTAAAAATCATGAGATTTGTCAATATACCATGATATTATACATGAACACTATGGTAAAAAATTAAGTAGGTTTCGCACATGTTGTCATGCACGATGCTTACAAACCGAAACATCGCCGAAGAAGTTTCATAGAGTTAAAGAAAGTGACGTTCAAATTGGAATTTGAATTCTAAACTTTTTCCACTCTCGACATACAACACGTTATACTCTATGAAAAAATTTGGTACATTTTTCTATTTGTTTGCTATATTTAACTAATTAAATGCACTACAAGCAATTTTTTTTTAAAAAGCCTTGTCGCGGGCCGAATCATAGGCACACGGCAAAGTTAGCCCATTAATGCCCCGGCCCGTTAAGCCCGCCACCCCTCCCCCTGTGAAACCCTAACATATAAAGAGCCAGTCGCACCCTTGGCCTCCATGCCCCAGCCGCCTCCCTCTCCCTCCTCCTTCCTGCCTCCGCCGCCGTCCTACCTCCTTCCCGCATCTCCCTGACCCCGTCACCTCCCAACCCTGCCTCCTCTACCCTCTACCACTGCCTCCCTACCCCCGACACCTCCCTCTCCCTCCTCCTCTCTGCATCCGCTGCCTCCCTCCCTTCTCCTTGCCTCTACCTACCTCCACCGCCTCTCCCTAACCCCGCTTCCTCCCGACCCTACCTCCTCCATCATCCACTACCACCTTCCTCCCTCCTCTCCTCCTCTCCCTCCCCTTCACTCCCTCTCCGCCACAGATCTGTCGCCCCTCCCTCCTCTCCTTCAGATCCAGTGGCACAAGGGGCAGCGACGACACATGGAGAGGTCTGCAGCCTCTTCTTCGTCGGTGGTGACGATGCATGGAGAGGACCACATCATCTTCGTCATCAGCGGTAGCCCGAGCTCGGGGCTCCCGACGGAGGCAATCGATCCGGCGGTGCACCTCCTCTCCTTCCCACACCTCCTGCCCTAGGTTCTCTCTCTATCTATGTATCTATCTCTCTCTGCCTCTCTCTATGGCACCTCCCTCCATCTCCCTTCTTTTCCACAGATGGTGGCAGCGACATCGTGGTGGCGGCAGTCGTGGTAGCAGGGGCGGTGTGGTGTTGGCGGTGGCCTCCTCTCCACCCTCTCTCTACGCGTGCGCCGACAATGGTTTGTCGTGCTTGGCGGCGGCGGCTGAAGTTGTGGTGGCGGTGGTACGGACAGTGGTGTGGTGGTGTGGGGACGGCAGCCGGGGCTTGACGGGGTGCTGGTGGTGGCGTGTAGTGGCCGGTAGGGCAGCGACGCCGGGGCCTACTGGCTTTTCTTTTTTTAGTTCCTATGTTTTTTTGCCGTGTGCCGGAAACAACACATGGCAAAGAGGTTGGCATTTCTTTTTTTAGTGCCTGTGTTTTTTTGCCGTGTGTCAGGAAAACACACGACAAAGAGGTTTGTCATGCGCTCGATAAAAGAAACACGGCAAAGCCGGCTTCGCCATGCCTCTAGTTGCTGTGCTGCCTTCGCCGTGTATTAGTAGGAAATACACATGTGCTGAATTGACTAAAGTCGCATTAAGTAGGGTATTCTAGGGAACCGTACCTATTTTCCGAATTCGTTTTTCCTATTGCCTATGTGATTCAACTATAAGTAAGATCTAGTCCATACTCGCGGGTTCGTTGCTTCATACTTGTACGGAGTGCTATAGTATTGTTACGGGTCGACAGACATAACCGCGCTATAGTAGTGATCGGTGGTGTAGACGTGATGTCTAGGCTACGGGTTATCCTTCATTTTCCTTGTATCCCACAGATATATAGAGGTAAGCCGCGTTAGTGACAGCCATTAGACCCTTTGCAATCCTCCACGTTCGGCTACAGCATAGAGCCAAAGGCCGAAGTCTGCTGTTAGAGCCAAGGATGAGCCGGTGCCCGAAGCGAGTTCCATATCTTGTGACTAATCCTTCCTTTAGAATCAATACCCATAGGAAGTTCCTTGCTATATCTCCCTGCCTTTGCTAAGGTTTAGTGTCCTTGGACTGTTAAACTAGAATAGAAGATAGTGCACATCCGTTGCTTGCATTCGATACCCTTGTAATACTCCGCGGGAGAAGTGCTACGACGGTGTATCCGTGTGCTTGCAGACTCATTCGCATCCGTCAGTATACCTAGGTGTCTCATACACGCTCACGCTAAACGCGTTATTAGTGGTGACGTTAAGAAATACCAACACCTTCGCCGTGTGTTCTTAGGAAATACACATGGCGAAGCTTTCGCTGCGTGTATTGTGGGCTTCGCCGTGTGCCCCAGGTTCCGGTAGTGTACTCCACAAGACGTGAGAAATGTTTCTGGTTTGTTTGTTCCTAAACAAATCACCACTTGGTCGGCACAGGAATTAAAAAAATCCTCACCGTTCGGACAAATTGAGGTAGCAAGACTAGACTAAAAATGGCTAGCTGCTCACGTACATATAATTTGGTGTACATGGAGGAAAGTTGCAGATTCGTTTTTTGCTTTGTGATTCATCGATAGATATGCTACAACCAGAGAGATGTTGCAAGAAAGCTGCTTAGACGAATGATGAACCGTCACCGGTGCAGGGCTACATATAGATATGCTACGATACGAGAAGAAGGGGGAATCTTAGAGACTAGCCACTGACTAGATCTTCCTTGCTTAAATCTACTTTTTTCTGAGACGCTCTACTGCCGGCAAATGACAAGCGTGCAAATGTCAAGCGAAGGGATAGTGTACATTTTGGCCCGCGTCTCCTATAATTTGCAGTTGTCGTTGTAAAGCTACATTGGACTTGGCACAAAGATTCCAGCATGTGGCCGGAAAGATCGTTGTTGATGTACATTTGAATTGAAGGTGTTCTCAAACACTGTAAAAAGATCGTTGTTGACGGTTATTAAATACCATTTTTAGGCTGTCAACTCCTGTACAAAATACATAAAATGTGAGCATCAACATAGTGATAGGAGTTATATCTGGCAATTTCCATGAGTGTCCATGTACATTTGAATGCAGGTGTTTTAACTTATAAAATGAGAAGAAACACACCCTATGGATCCAAGAACTCAGCACCAACCAATGAAAGGGCACCATGTAGGTAGTACACGGATCCATGGACCCACAGGACCAAAGAAACACACTTGGGACAAATCAGGAGCCAGTACGCTGCTTCAAGGGCCCACTTCGGGGAGCAAATGTGCAAGAAACACCGCATACACACCTATACCCACAATGGGGCCCACCTGGAAGTGACCAACCAAAGGGGAGCCCGAAAGGCAGTTATAGGGGGTTGGCCAAACCCATGGTTCGGCTGAACCACCCTTCCCTCCTCTCGTCTCCGGTCAACGTGTGGCACTTCCCACCGTCTTTGCAATGGAGAATCCTGACGTTTCCCCGGTGCTCCACGCCTATAAATAGAAGGGGAGGGGGCTCTTCTAAGGACACAAACTTCATCTCCTCCTTCTTCACTTTTTCATTTAGGGCACGAATTGGATTATGAGCTGAATGGGAGGAAATCGAATTGGATTCGAACTCACCCCCCATAGCCTCCAACTATGTCAGAGATCAAAATTTTGTTGAAATTCTTGACGAGATCGTCCAGCGGCCCATGGCGGGATAATTTGATCGATGGCTTCCTCTCCAGGTTCCGCGATGGATCACTACAGGAATCCCTGAAGATTATGAGTGCCACAGGCACACAGCGAAGGTTATAACACACTCGGTGACTACTTTGCTGAGTGTAGCACTCGGCGTCTCCCACTCGGCGACAAATTACTCGGCGAAGAGGCTTCGCCGAGTGTCAATTCTCGGGCGCTCGGCGACTATTTCCCGAGTGCTGACGCGGCACTCGGCGAGTGCCATGGCTTCGCCGAGTTTTTTCAGAGTGGCACTTGGCGAACAATTTCTAAAAAATAAAAAAATGCCCTACCGCCGTGAGGCCCGGCAGGCCGCACCGCTCCCTGGTGTCCCTGGTGCTGTGGTGCCCGGCATGCCGCGTCGCCACGGAGACCGAGCAGTGCCGCCGTGGGAAGCTGAGCAACGGCGCCACGGAGGTCGAGCAGCGCCCCAGCCCTGCCGCAGCTGGTGCCTCGGCCCGCGCTGCAGCCCAGGCTGGCCGCCTGTGTCGCGCTGCCCACCAGAACCGGGGCCGGCCGTCCGGGCCTGCGGCGGCGGAAGAAGAGAGGAGGAGACGGTGCCAGGAGAGGGAGGGACGACAGCAGAGCTGGGGTCGGCCGTCCGCGCCGCGCCGCCCAGCCACCGCCGCGCCGCTCGAGCATGGGCCGACGGTCCGCGCCGCCCAGCCTGCGCTACGCCACCCGAGCAGGGGCCGGCTGGCCAACCGTGCCGCCCATCCTACGCTGCGCCGCCCGAGCAGGGGCCGGCGGTCCGCGCCACCCAGCCTGCGTTGCGCCGCCCGAGCATGGGCCGCCCAGTTGCCGGAGGGAGATAGATCGAGAGAGGGAGGGAGGGAGATGATAGGCCTCCAGAGTCTGGCGCACTCTTATCCGATGGGGAGGGAGAGGTGGATCCGGGTGGTGGGATTTGGACCAATGAGAGAGCTCCGTTTGAGTGGTTTGGATTGATGATGTGGCAGATATGCCGAGTGTCTAGAAAAACACTCGGCAATCTTTTTTCATTTTGTTTTTTCAAGTTTCTTCTTCATCTCTTTTTTCCATAACGTAAAATTAAATTAATGTCAATTAATTCAACAATATCATGTCAAATTCACTCAATAATATGTATTTGATTTTTCTACACATATAATTCAATTATTTTATGCACTTATAGCTCAAATTTAATTTATATCTATTAAAAATATAATGGCATTTAATACATTAAAATTATCAAATGGTTTCAAAAAATTACCAAAAAATTACATGAAGCAATCTTTGTTCTCTATTCATATACAAAAAGCCTAGTAGTCAAATTACAATTTGAATGTCACTTTGACATCAAATCTTATTGAATCTTGATCCACTCTATGATTATTCCTCTAAGATGCTTCAATTTCTAAATATCGTATGTGACAAAATGTTCAAAACATTCTCAAATTTTTACCATGGCCTCCACATATGATATCGTCACATCATAAAAAATCTCATGATTTTCTGACTTTGTTTGTTTTTTAAAAATTCTAAAACCATACGGTCACATGTTCGTAGTCATTTTTCCTCAACAAGATGTTTGAAATTCCTTTTTATTTCACATGTAAAGCCTCAAATAGGGATGAATAACATGATTATCATTTTTCTACTCATTTTGTTCAATTATTTAAATAACTTGCAGTTCAAATTTGACTTGATTCAAAAAAATTGCTAGAAATGCAATTAATTATTTAAATATAGCAAAAAGATATAAAAAATTACTAAACGTTAGTATGGAGTATCACATGTTATATGTGGATAGTAGAAAAAGTTTGACAGGTAGGAAAGCAAAAAAAATTATTTATTTGCCGAGTGCTAGGAAAAACACTAGGCAAACTTTTATTCTTTGCCGACTGTCAGGAAAAAAACATTCGGCGAAGAGGAAGACGCCGAGTGTAAGAAAAAAAAACACTCGGTGAAGAGCAAGTTCGCTGAGTGCCCGACGGAAAACACTTGGCGTCTTTTTTAGCACTCGGCGTCTTTGGGGTTTCCTGTAGTGGATTTTTATTTGAGTGGTGTGGTATCTGGCTTTGTGCGGCACGGTCGTGCCTGATTCTTTTGCGCACTTCGCCTGGTCCATTATCACATCATATTGGTGCACTTGGCTGAGAATGAGAAGCAAATATGAACCATCATGATGTTTCAACATATCGTCCATTACTTAGGCCTAAACATCCAATAATTGTTGGTAAAAAACTCCATAGCGACAACTTCCATTACTAGGCGCGCACACTTTATTAATGTCGTCTCTTTATTCCATCTTTTGCAGTTAACGAAATCCAGCATCTTAACCAATATACAGGTCCTCTGAAAATTGCCTGCATAAATGATATAATACTCTTCTTATACGAAATAATAACATTTATTTACAACTACTCCACAAGACATGAGAAATGTTTCTGGTTTGTTTAGTCCTGAACATGCTAGGTGTTCACGTACATAAAATTTGGTGTACATGCAGGAAAGCTGCAGATTCCTTTTTTGGTTTGTGATTCATCGATAGATATGCTACAACCAGAGAGATACTGCAAAGAGTGTCAGAGTGGGTCGCATGTTTCAAGAAAGCTGCTTAGACGAATGATGAACCGTCACCGGTGCAAGGCTACATATAAATTGTCAGAGCTACTTTATTCTGACTAGATCTTAGAATAACTATCCACTGACTAGATCTTAAGCAACTTTTTTCTGATACGCTCTACTGCATGCAAATGAGAAGCGCGCATCAAGCGAAGGGTGGGGTCTGCATGCAAATGACAAGCGTGCAACTGTCAAGCGAAGGGATGGTGTACATTCTGGCCCGCCCATAGAGTGATTGGGAATCATCTTCATCTCTGTTGGTGGTGCAGGCGTACGACCGCAGTAGTGCAGACTACTGGGATGGCAGGTCCTTAATTTGCAGTTGGCACAAAGATTCCGTAGGTACTGACTACTCGCAGCATGTGGACTGTGATACGAAAGCTGCATAAGCATTTGGCTACACCTTCCTGTTGACCTATTAACCAACCATGCTACTGGGTGGCATATTTTCGAATAAAAGAGGCAGGACTGCCGCCGATTCAATAAGGATATAGGAGTTTTCTAATTGCAAAAGAAAAGAATTACAGCAACTCGAGCAATGTCCTCTATATCAGGGCATCTACCTCCTGAGTATGCGGACTGACTTTACTACTTCGGTCCATAATTTGTTCGCATGCATCTCCAGCAAGCAAGGCATCAAAAACTTATCTCTAGTTCCTTTTGATAGGTGTGGGATCCATCTATCAGTGATTCAGTGGCACCTTTTTTTACTTTTAGCTTATCCTTTCTACTAGTAGTTTCTCTCCTTGGCTCTTTCCTCATCTCCGCCTCGCCTCTCTCTTTCTAGTGGTGCTTCGACAGACCCCCTGGTGGCCCCACTCGCGTTATCTTTCACCTGAGTGATTGACAGGCATGTCATTAAGGCAGCATTCAGTGATTCCTGATGAGTTGAGGCAGTTTGGTTCTAATTGTGGGCCCTTCAATTTGTATGCTACCCAGTTTGCGAATTTCTATTGGATGGAGTTGTGTTTCTTCATCTTCGGGGTGTGTTTCTCCTTCTTTATGTGATACCTCAAAAAATGCAAAATGCAAATGCAAAGTGTTAGCAAAAATAAGAGTTGGCAAGGTTTCAAAATACTTACGATATTGTTATGCAAATAATTAATTTAAAAAGAATTGTTTAGAATGATAACACTATTAGGGAATCGACTTTCGATTCCCGCCCACAATACCAGTTACTTCTGAACCCAGTGCTAATGGGTGCATTAGTACAGGGTGGGAAGGTAGGACCCCGGGGCGCCCCCCATGACCACCTTTAGTACCGGGTGTGGGCGACCCCCAGTACTAAAGGACCCCATTTAGTACCAGGTGTTCACATCACTCGGTACTAAATGGTCATGCAGCCTTTAGTACCGAGCCAGGACACAGCCCGATACTAAATGTCTCCCATTAATTCCGGGTGGTCTTGCAACCCTGTACCAATCTTTCAGCCTATTAATCAGGCTCCCTCTACCTCCTGCCCGAGCCACTTCTCCAGCTCGAGCTTCACCCAAACCATGGTGCCCTAGGGGAGGTTTTGCCGGATTTGCGAAGATTTCTTGACGATTTCACTCATTGAAGTGGTCTAGCGGTTAGTTACTTCATCCTCTTTGGATATATGCTTATTATTTTAAGTTTTATATATGCTTTAGAGTAAGAGTATTTCTTGATATTTAGAATGAGATAAGAATGAAGATTTTTTTATTTATACTCATATTTGTCAATGTTCTAACAGAATTGATTGCAAAGGATGTGTCGTGTTAGTTGGATGAGATGTAGCATCAGATGATAGATTTTTTTTGTCGTATTATTTAAACATATGAAACAAAAGTGGTAAGTAATTAGGTAAAGATAATAATTTTATTTATCAAAGTGTAGTCCTTCACTAATATTTCATTGTTTAGTCCTTCACTAATAGATAATACTTGTAGCATGTATCTCAAACACTATAAAAAGATCATTGTTGATGACTATTAAATACCATTTTTAGGCCGTCAACTCCTGCACAAAATACATAAAATGTGAGCATCAACATAGTGATAGGAGTTATATCTGACAATTTCCATGAGTGTCGATGTACATTTGAATGCAGGTGTTTTAACTTATAAAATGAGAAGAAACACACCCTATGGATCCAAGAACTCAGCACCAACCAATGAAAGTTCGCCATGTAGGTAGTACTTGGATCCATGGACCCACAGGAGCAAAGAAACACACTTCGGACAAATTAGGAGCCAGTACGCAGATTCAAGGGCCCACTTCGGGCAGCAAATGAGCAAGAAACACCGCATACACACCCATACCCACAATGGGGCCCACCTGGAAGTGACCAGCCAAAGGGGAGCCCGAAAGGCAGTTATAGGGGGTTGGCCAAACCCCTGGTTCGGCCGAACAACCCTTCCCTCCTCTCGTCTCCAGTCAACGTGTGGCACTTCCCACCGTCTTTGCAATGCAGAATCCTGACGTTTCCCCGGTGCTCCATGCCTATAAATAGAAGGGGAGGGGGTTCTTCTAAGGACACACACTTCTTCTCCTCCTTCACTTTTTCCTTTAGGCTTCTTCATTAAGGAGAGGAGAGCTCCTTGCATAGCATTAGTGCTGGCTTCCTAGTGCTTAGAGAGTAGGAGGAGAGAGAGGGGGTGACTTGGGGACGTGCCATGCTTGTTGGCGCCTTTCCCCAAGAACAAACCTCTACCAATATTTGCGTTCTTCATTTAGAATAAAGTGAATATTTCCATATATTCTAATTAGACTAAAGTGATGTTCTGAGTGGATGCTGCTGTTCTTCAATTAGAATAAGGTGAGTGCTCAAGCATATTCTAGTTAAATCAAAGTCATATACTCATATTCGTGATCCTTTGCATTTGATAGTGTGTAGCTGCGTTAGTTCTAGTTTCTCCCTTGAGGGTTCGTCGCTCCGTACTTGTACGCACTACTACAGAAACATTTCGTAGGTGTGGTCAGAATTGCATTTCTAGGTGCGGGCGGAAAACCCGCTCCTAGCTGTCGCTTTTAGAAATAGAAGTTTCTAGGAGCAGGTAAATGGTCCGCACCAGGAAATCCATTTCCAAGTGTGGGTGATGGCATCACCCGCACCTGAAAACACCATTTCCAGGTGCGGGTGACGGGGTGACCCGCACCTACTAATCGATTAAAAAACAAAAACCCCACCGACTGCAGGCGTCAAAATAAATAGCAAAAGATTTTTTTAGGGGAGGGGCTCCCACCGGCAAGTCGTGCTATTTTTCACGCAAAGTCGCGATGTGACGCGGCTGCCAGGATTCGAACCAGCGACCTCACCCCTCGCGCGAAGCCTCCCTTACCACTGCACTAGACTGTCACCCATCCATATCCCATTTTCTATCTCCTCATATTATACAACACTATCCGGTAAATTGTATATTTGAAGCTCTAAACAGCTCCGAATTCAAAAGTTCTCAAATACAAAGTTTCATAACTTTTTGAGATACACAACTTTCATATTGGGAGTTTTTTCATTTGATGTCATTTACAAAATTTAAATTTCAAATTTGAAAGATTCAAACTTAGTTTTTTGTTGACAATATGATTTCAAATAAAAAAGTTATAAACAACAAAGTTTCCTAACTTTTTAATATCTACAACTTTTATTTACATTGTTTCTCCATTCGAGATCGTTTGAAAAATTCAAATTTTCAAATTCGAGAAATTCAGACGTACTTTTCATTGATGAAAGTAATTCAAATTAAAAATCGTTCAACAACAAAGTTCCATAACTTCTCCAGACCAACAACTTTTATTTTGGTCATGTGATCATTTGACATTCTTCACAAATCTTATACATCTCTCATATAGTTTCACGAAACTATATAAGACATATAGGTTTCATGAAAACGGGATATGGACTTTGTCAAATGAAGAAACAACCCAAATAAAAGTGGTACATCTTGAGAAGTTATGAAATTTTGTAATTGAATTTTTTTATTTGAATTAATTTACTGCATTACGAAGTCATTTGAAAATTCAAAAGTTATAGAGATTTCAAAATTAGAGAACTTAAATGGATATTTTGAAATTAAACAATCTTACATGAAAAAGTTGTCAACAACAAAGTTTTAGCTCTCGTCGAGATATACAATTTTGATATAAAGTTTATCTTCATCCAAGATAATATGGAAAAGTTATGGATTTTTTTCGCACGAGACCATTTCCACGAGCGGGTGACACCATCGCCCGCACCTGAAAATTATTTTCAGGTTCGGGTGATGGCATCACCCACTTCAAAAAAAGAATTCTAGGTGCGGGTTGAATGCTACAA
Organism: Cenchrus fungigraminus; assembly: GCA_036936925.1. Classification (NCBI taxonomy): domain Eukaryota; kingdom Viridiplantae; phylum Streptophyta; class Magnoliopsida; order Poales; family Poaceae; genus Cenchrus; species Cenchrus fungigraminus. The sequence goes on along the minus strand of CM072774.1, from coordinate 106,743,621 downwards.
TGTCATCTTGTTTTTGTTTGATCGGTCGGCAAAATCACCCGCTCCTAGAAAAAAATCGGGGCGCTAATTTTCAGGTGCGGGTGATGGCGTCACCCACTCCAAAAAAAGAATTCTAGGTGCGGGTTGAATGCTACAATGTCATCTTGTTTTTTTAGATCGGTCGGCAAAATCGCCCGCTCCTAGAAAAAAATCGGGGCGCTCTTACTAATTGTTTTTGTAGTAGTGACCGAGTGCTATAGTTGTTGCGGCTCGACAGACGCAATCGTGCTATAGTAGTGATCAGTGGTGTAGATGTGGTGTCTAGACTGTAAGTTATCCTTCGTTTGCCTTGTATCCCACGGATAGATAGAGGTAGGCCACAGTAGTGATATGATATGCACCGTTGCAAGAAAGGTCCTGGGGATGGCCCGATCTTCACGGCAGTAGGATTCATAATGAGATAACTTGCTGTAAGCAGCGGGTAAATGCTTTATACCTGACAAAGGTTGGATGCGACCAAGCGACAGGGAGAGAGACACCGAAACCGCGAGGACTTCGACTCGATCTCCAAACGACCGCAGAACCACAAGCCGGAACTAAGCCACACAAAATGGTGCAGCAAATCTAGAAACCGTAGAGCACGAAGTAGCAGAACCCAGAGGGATATCTTCACATGTCCAAGAAGAACAAGGAAGAACAAGAGTGTGCAAGGCACTCAGCAGCTCGGCTGCAAAAAAACCATATGTGGTTGTCAATTCATAATCATCAAAACTGAGTTTTCAGTGGTACATAGGGGGTATTTATACTAGAAATAACCCTCCTAGATGGGTGTGGGATAAGTGTGAACTGAAATGGCCACGTTGGGAAATGCAAGGCCAACTGGTGGAAGCATTCACGAAGTCTTCTTCAGTTCACGCGCGTCTTCTCAGCTTCTGCGCACCCTTCAGTCAAATGGCCATTACTCCTAGCTCGGAAGTCGAAACGATGTGTCGTTTGTTGGGTTGGAATCTTGACTTCAAGGAGCTTCCATTCATGTATCACTTGGCCCCCATCTCTTCCCAAGATGGTACAGACTTGAATGTGAAATTGACCCGTCTGTCATGTAACCCTGAGTCTTGTCTGCGTAAGGCTTCTTAGCTTGGACAGCAGTCTTGGTATAACCTTCTGCTTCCTTCACATAACCCAGCAGAGAACCTCTTGTGTAAACCTAAGTAGGAGCAAAGTAGAAGACTTAGGTAGTATATGATTATGATCAATATTACAATGTAACTCAGAGAGGAAATCAGGCACCTCTTGTTTGATTTTCTTTGTACGGCGGCGCGTAACCGGTCCTTCATACACTTGTGCTTGCATATCCAATTCTTGATCTTGTGTAACCGGTTGTGCACTTGATTCTTGATGCATAACCAGAGGTGGACTTGGCATAACTGGCGATACATCCGGTGTAACCAAGGCATCTGGGTTACGTATGGCTATGATGTCATCATCATCCTCCCCCTCTTGAAATAGAGTCATCCTCGACTCTTCAAATCCAAAGAATGGAGTCATATTGGTGACGTTGAAGCTTGCACTAACATCATATGTACTTGGAAGATCAATTTCATAGGCATTATCATTGATCTTGCGAAGCACTTTGAATGGTCCATTGGCACGTGGCTGCAACTTGTTCTTGCGTTGGTCGGGGAAACGATCCTTGCATAGATGCACCCAAACCAAGTCTCCTTGTTCAAACACAATCTTTTTGCAACTCTTGTTGGCATGCTTCTCGTACAACTTGGTCATCTTCTCAATGTTAGATTTTGCTCGTGCATGAAGTTTCTAGACAAATTCAGCACGCTTGCTTGCATCAAAGTTTACACATTCCTGCAAAGGCAAAGGCAAGAGATCGATGGGAGCAGCAGGTTTGAAACCATACAATCTCAAATGGATAGAATTTTGTGGTTGAGTGTACCGCCCTGTTGTATGCAAATTCCACATGAGGCAAGCTTTCTTACCAAAGCTTCAATTTCTTCTTGAGAACAGCCCGCAACAATGTTGACAAGGTGCAGTTCACAACTTCAGTTTGTCCATCTGTTTGAGGACACGTTGTGTAGAATAGGAGCCTTGTGCCAAGTTTCCCCCACAATGTCTTCCAAAAGTAGCTCAAGAACTTGGTGTCACAATCTGACACAATGGTACGTGGCACTCCATGTAGATGCACAATTTTCCTGAAAAAAAGTTCAGCAATGTGTGAAGCATTGTCGCTCTTATGATAGGGAATAAAATGAGCCATTTTGCTAAAGCGATCAACCACAACAAAGATGGAATCCCTCCCCCTCTTTGTTCGAGGTAAACCAAGAACAAAGTCCATAGAAATGTCTTCCCATGGGACATTAGAAATAGGTAGAGGGGTCTATAAACCATGAGGGTTCAAACATGACTTAGCATTGTGGCAGGTTACGCAGCGTAGCACGTATCTCTTGAGAAACCAAGTTGAGATGTACCTTGGTTTTGGTTAATATGTGATGAGCGATTGACAAGATGATTTGCCTTGGTTGTATGTGATGATTGACTGGAGGTTTGCCTTGGTTGTGTGTGGTATTTGACCAGATGTTCTGAGGCTTGGGTGGACCGGATGATTTGAGGGTTGGCATGTGATGATGCTTTGGGTTTGGTGTGTTGTGCTGTTTTCGGTAGTCTATCGTTTACATTCATGTTACTTTATGTAGTGTGTTGTCAACGCACTCGGGAGGAGTGGTTGACAACGTTGTGTGGACTGACTCTTGGCTTAGTATTGCATATGCAGGTTGCATCTCTCATCGGGGTTTGTTGGTTTGCCACAACACCAACAACGGCCGGTGCAGGGTGGCGGCTAACAACCGAAGTCTGCACGCGGTCGAGCCGGCGTAGGGTGGTGGCTAACAACCGAAGTCTGCGCGCGGGGTTTCGTTGGTTTAGCCACAAAACCAACAACGGCTGATGCAGGGTAGCGGCTCACGACTGAAGTCTGCATGCAGTCGAGCCGGTGTAGGGTAGCGGCTCACGACCGGAGTCTGCATGCGGGGTTTGGTGGTTTGGCCACAAAACCATCGGAGGAGGGTTTCTCGGTTTGGGCCTCAAAACCAAGTCTGGAGGCCCAATGCGATGGAGACGGGATCCAGGCATGTCAGGAAGCTTCGAGGTGTAGGACACGCGGCGCGATCGTGAAGCTTACGTCGGGAGGACGCGGGGCGCGATGCGAGGGTGTTCGTCCGACGGAGAACTTCATGTATATGACTATTATGTCCCTGCGTGGACTTGTGTTGTAACTCCTAGTGTAGGGGCATTTCGGTCATTTCCAGGGGGCCTATATATAGGAGGAGAGGGCTGAAATTTCAGCCAACTCTTTGGCTAGTGGGGGTGTGCTCTTTCATTTTGGAGTGCACTTGAGAGAGAGGGAGAGAGGTGAGTTTGGCTCTTTGATTTGAGTCTTTTGCCATCCTAGATTTGTTGTTCTAGTGAGTGGCTTGTATCCGGATGCGGCTAAGTAATTCATAGCAAAGATTTCGTCCTACACTTGTGCCAATTCCTTTGATTCCCGGCGTTTTTCTTTTATGCCATTTTCGGAGCTATTTTTGCAGGATTTTCAGTTCGTCGATTTGGAGATTCTTCCCGCGGGATTTCTTTGAGGGGATTGTGGCTAGGACCTTTGTGATTACTTCTCTTGTGATCCCTCTTCTATTCTCGCAAGAAATCACCGTCAGTTTGGAGTTTTTGTGATAAACTCCTTGTGGTTGTTGGAGAGCACGTGATTTACGATTCCCGTTGATTGGAGTGGTTTGAGTTCATGATTTTTGGGGCATAGCTTCCTACAGGGACGCTTCTCATCTACCCCAAATTTAGGCTCAATCCATTGGATGGTTTGGGAAATCCGTCGATCGGAAGTTGGAGGCATTTTCGCGGGCTGCTCGGGCTGCTTCTGTTCGTGAAGGACGGACCGTCCATGGTGATAGGACGGACCGTCCGTCCGTTGTAGTGTTCGTCGAGTTCGTCCCGTGTTCCTCGCGTGTTCATGTGACATGTCGTTTGATCCTCGTGTCGGTCCAGCTTTGTGTGCAGGGTGTTTGTGGGACCGTTCGTCCGGACCGGTCGGACCATCCGCAAGGCTGACGGACCGTCCGTGGTGAGTGTGCGGACCGTCCGCAAGCCCGGCGGACCGTCCGTGAGTCCGGGTCAGACCGTCTGTGGGGACTCTGGAGTTTCTGGTGTTTCTGTTAGCTTTTATGGACCGTCCGTCCTTGTGTCTCGGACCGTCCATCCTAGGGTGCGGACCGTCCGTCCGAGACACACGGACCGTCCGTCCCTAGCTGATAGTTTTGCCTAGTTCCTTCCTCCTTTGATTCGTGCTTCCGCTATTTGATATGAGGTTGGTTCCTAGGTGCTGCAGCCTTGTGTTTGGGGTGTTTTGGTCTCGCTTCCGTGTGCAAGCTCTTGGGGTTTGATTTTGGGACATAGGCCGGGTTCATCTCTTAGAAGAAGAATTTTTAATCGGCTCCCATTCACTCCCCCCCTCTTTGGTTGCCAATCCGATCCTTCAATTGGTATCAGAGCCGGTTGCAAATTCGTGTGACTCTAACAAGTGTAGGATAAATAGGGCGATAAGAAAGGGGCACTTTTGCTTGCGGATTTGGTTTGCACGATTTGAGTCTGGCGATTTGGTGTTGTGCCCTTGAAAAACATAACTTGAGGTACCTTCCATAAAACTGGCATAACTTTTCGCTCAGTGCTCCGTTTTGGCTCAAATTTTTATAGCGGTTTCGTGACTTCGTTTTGAGGTGAACCCAAATAGAACTTGTTCGGTTTTGATCCGTCAAAAATTCAGAAAAATTCAGGAACAAAAAGAAAAAATTAATTTAAGCTTTTTGCAGTTTTTTCGTGAATGTTCCGGAATTTCTCTAGATCACATTTCACCTCAGTTTGAGCTGAATTTTTGTGTGCCTCTATCTCGTGTCCTCCTTGTTGAGTGGTAAATTCGAGAGAAAAAAAGGCTTCTTGCTATACCACTTGGAGGTTTCTTTGTGAGAATAGAGGCAAATCGAGAGCTTTCTTTGGGTCCTTGCTTGCGTTTTGAGCTTGTTTCTGGCTAACTCTAACCGGTGCTTTGAGTATGGGACCGAGGTCTTCTCCTTGTGGTTCTTTGAGTAGGAGGACCATGGAGAGTGATACGGAAGCCGAAGTGGAGGAGATGATGTCCCTCATCGAGGACTATCAAGATGGTGATCTCAAGAAGGGCGAGTTCTACAACATGCTAAGGGACATGGACCAAGGTATGCTTGCCAAGGACTTGTTTATCCTATGCGATAGGTTGGATGATTGTGAATGTGACTGTGGAGACTTGCATAGGAGAAACATAGACTTGTGTGATGCCTTGCATAGGAAGAATGATAAGATGAGATGTTCCTTAGCTAGGTTGAAATGTGGCATGGCTTATTGGAAATCATGTGCTTTAAATTCTTGCACTTCTTGCAATGCCATGCATGCTAAGAATGATATGTTGAACTCCTCTCTTGCTAGCATGAAATCTGAATTGAAATTGCTTAAATTCAATGCTTCCTTGCCTTGTAAATCTTGTGATGCCTTACTTCTTGAAAATGAAGTTTTCCAAGGAGATTTGTTTGAGTTTTCTAGGCAATGTGGTAGTTTGAATGATGAGCTTGATTTGGCTAGAAAGAGGATTTCTTTGTTGGAGTCGAATGCTTCCCTACCATGTGTTTCATGTGAGTCTTTGCTTGTTGAGTTTGATAAATTGAAGTTGACTCACACCACATGTGTAGATGAACTTGAGCATGCTAGGGCCGATATTTGTGATGTGAAATCTATGCCTTGTAGCAAGTGCTCTTTGCCTCTTGATGTGGATTCTTGCCATACTTCTTGTGTTGATAATGCTTTGCGAGATGTAAATGAAGTTGCTTGTTCATGTGATTTCATTTGCACCTCATGCATTGATTTGGAAAATGAAGTTTTGGCTTTGAAAAAGATGCACGATGATATGAGCGCCAAGTTGGTTGAGCATGATGAGATGAGTGCCAACCTTGAGAAAGAGAATGAACTCTTGCGTACCACATATGCCAAGTCCATAGAGACGGAAATCGAAAACTTGGGAAATATTCCGTGTGGTACTTGTGAGCGCCTCAAATTTGAAAATGAGGTTTTGCACACAAGATGCAAGAGTCTTTGTGCTAAGTCTTTGGATTCTCGCGGTTTTTGTCACTCCGGTGTTGAGGCTTCAAAAGTTGATCTTTCCCAACCGGATTTGAATTCTTCTCTTAAGCGTGAATCTTTGGATGGTGGCACTTGTGCTAGTGCTTTGGATAGCTCTCCTATAGCTACTCCTAAGCTTGGTGGTTCTTCCGGTGTTGCCCGAGATGGTATGGATGGCAAGGGTGCTTCTCACTTCTTTAGAACTCATATTTCCAGACCTTGGTTCCATTGCACCTTTTGCAAGAAGGATGGGCACACCGTCGAGTTTTGCTTTCGCCATGTCAAGCACGAGCGACGCTTGCGTGCCAAGGTTTTTAAGAAGCCACGTAGCCTTTCTCATGGCACGTGTGATTCTAATGTGGGCACCAAGTCGAGTGTTGAGGTTGATGCTTCTTGTTCTAAGTCCCAAGGGACTTCTCACTTACAAGAGAATGGTGATTCGTCCATACGGACCGTGCCTCCCGATAGGCCTTTGTACCATTACTCTCATTGTGGGAAGGATGGGCATCAAGATAGTTTTTACTACTGCTGGGTAAGGAAAATGCGGTGAGCTTGTGCTTCTAGGCCTTTGGGTGTTCATAGCCCTTCTCATGGCATGAACACTTGTGAACCTAAGAAGGCACATTTTGTGGACGGGTTTTATGACTCCTTTTCTAGTGAGTTAGGCCATGCTCGTGGACATACTTCTAGTGTTTCTCATGTTGGTCCACGACATGCTTCCCATGGTGCTAGTATTGGTTCTTCTCCTAATACCTCTAGGGATCATTGCCTTTTTGCCAGTGGTAGGACACGTTCTTCTTCTTGAGTTGCTTCTTTGAGGCATGGTTCCAAGAGTGTTAAAAAATCTTTTCATTTGAACTGGCATTTGCATCATGCTAACCCACATGATAAGTTGAGTGCACCGTTTACCCGTGTGACCAAGTATTGGATTCCCAAGTATGTGCTTACTAACCCTTTGGGATCCAAGCCTCGGTCTTTCTTGTCTCCTTGTGTGTAGGTATGGAGACGCGGTTGGAGAACATGAGCTTGATGGCACTTGGTCTTTGGTGATCAAGAAGTGTTGGTTCTCCACATTGCTTTGGGTGGCTCTTGTGAGCATTGTACACATGTATAGTGAGTTTTACTTTCCCCTTGTGCTCTCTTGTATATATTTGTTGCATGTTTTGTTTTGTGAGATGCTTGTGTATATACCATGGTAGGCTAGCCACCTTGTTCTTGATAGCTTTGTGATCTTGCTTATCTATCGTGCTATCTTTTGTATGATATGTTGGTGGTTGTCTCATATGAGCTTGTTCCATGCTTTAGATTAATTCTTGCTTTATGGATAGCGTGTTGTTCTTTGGTATCTTTGGTTGAAGCTCGATGTATAGTTGCTCCTTGTTGACATGTTTAGCCCATGCCTTTATCTATATGTGGAATCATGTTACAATGCCTTAATTGGTATTGTTCATGCATTGTGTAGCATGTGTTGAGCTTTCTTTTGGCTTTTGAGCTTGTCATGTTTTTGTGTTGCAAATTAGCTCTTCTTTGGCTTTCTCCCTTCTTCGGTTGATTTTGGAGCTTCTCTTTTGCTCTTCCTTTTCTCTAGCTTTTCTTTTGCTAGTTGACTCTAGTTGAGGGGGAGCTCGGCTTCATTTGATGGGAACTTGGTCTTGAGGGTTGCTTTGGTTTTTGGCATCTGTTTGTGATCGTTAAATTGGTATCTTTTCGATGGTACTCATTTGAGATCATTAGCGGTCTCTCAATTGGTATCTTTTCTATGGTACTTAATTGAGACTTTTGGAAGTTCTCCAATTGGTATCTTGTCTATGGTACTCAATTGGGATCTTTGGAGCCATTCTTGGTTGGTATGTTCCTTTGTGAGCCTTCTTGATGATGAGTCGAGTTCTTTGCCTCCCCATGCATTTTGCTTTGCTAAATTGGTATCATATCCTTTGCATGTCTTGCATGGTAGGTTGAGCTTCTCCTATATGCCATGAATACTATGATATGCTTCTTGTGAGCTTTTGAGCATGTGTGATATAAATTGTGATGGATGGCTTAGCTCTTGGTAATCTTGCTATATGTGCATGTTGAGATGGCTATGTTTTTGGAAAATGCTAGTATAGGCTCTCTCTTATGAGTAGAAGCTTGTTCATGCTCATGATATGCTTTTGATGGTTTATGTCATGCTTAATTTGTGCCTAGATGCATGTTCTTGTCTCATGGGGGAGTAGACTCATTTATCATTGCAAATGTTTTGCCCATGTTTTACCTTGTGGGGGAGCATAAGCTTCTTTTTGCCGCAAAGGCATTTCATGTACCATGCTTAAATCTGAAAATGAAATGCTCTTGTTTGAAATTTATTCTCTCACATGATCCATGTCTTGAATGCTTTACATAATATATTTTGGGTGCCAAAACCATTGCATGTTGCCTATCATGACAAGTCTCATTTTAAGAAGTAGGCACATAGCTCGGTGGCTTTGACATGACATGGGATAGCTTGTGGGTGTTTGCAATGATCTTGTGATGAGAATGTGTATCCTAGCATGAAGTTTGGATGATGTGAATCATTTTTGGTATGTTGTGATCATGTCTAGGATTTTGCTCATGAGAGGGATATTTTGTGAAAATTGCTCATATTTGTATCTAGCCTTGTCTCATGCTTATATAGCTTGATTACCATGTTGGCTATGATTGTGCTAAACTTTGGAATGTCTTGCTTGCTCTTTATCTCATTTGTAGCATTTTATAGTGCTCTTTGTATATTTGAGAAGCTTGATAGTTTGCACCACATGCATTTTGCCACCCTCTTGAGTTGGGAGATTTAATTGATATCTTTGTGAATTGGTATCTTTGTTGGAAGTTTTGGTGGCTTTTTCTTAGGGGGAGCTTGCATGTGTGCAGGAGGAGCTTTGGTTGTTGTTTGATGGTCTTGTTACATATTTGGTTGTAAATTGGTATCAATTTTTGATATTTGGTTTTCCAATTTGGTAATTGGTATTGGTGTTTTGTTTAATTGGTATCGAGGCTGTATATAATTGGTATTTTTGGTGGCTTTTGCTCAGGGGGAGCTTGCACTTGTCCAAGGGGAGCTTGGTGGATGTTTTTGACATATCTTTGGTTTTTGGATGTTTATTTGGCATAGTTGGTATTGAGCTTTGAAGTTGGTATCAAGCTTTGAATTTGAAATTTTAATTGGTATAGAGCTTGGCTTTGTGATGATTTTTGTCTCGGTTGTGTCGAGCCGTTGCCCTTGTCTTAGGGGACCGAGACATTTTCACTCGAGTGATCCCGTTTTCGCCTTTGGTTTCATTTTTGATCACTTGAGTGAGGCTTTGATAGTTTCTGTGGTTGCTTGAGACATGCTCTTCCGGTTTGATCTTTGCTCCCTTGCATGTATTTAGGATGAGCTTTGTATGCTCTTTGGTCCTAGTGCATGTGCTTAGGGGGAGCTTATGAGCTTGATGTGATCTTTGCTCTCTTGCATGTATTTAGGATGAGCTTTGTATGCTCTTTGGTCCTAGTGCATGTGTTTAGGGGGAGCTTCTCAGCTTGGTGTGGTCTTCGCTCTTTCACATGTGTTTAGGGTGAGCTTTGTATGCTCTTTCGCCCTAGTGCTTGTGTTTAGGGGGAGCTTGTGAGTTTTTGTGCTCTTGTGCTATTTTGCCGGTGGTGTTGAGCCTTTTTGCCTCTTCTTGAGGAGCCGGCGGTTGATTTGAGCCTTCGGTCATCACATGATTGGTGTTGAGCCCTTTGTGCCTCTTCTTGAGGGATCATGTGTTTGTGTCTTGGTTGCATTGAGATTTTTCCAAGTTGAGATTGGCCTTTGTGGTTGTTGCCAAGTGTCTTTGTTCTTTCATTGTGCGGTCTTTGTTCACTTGGACGGGGATTTTGGTCTTTGCCTCTCAAACTGGTTCTTTGTGCTCATTTGGTGTCAACACACTCATCAAGGGGGAGAAAATTTGGATATATCAAGGATAAAATTCAGAAACATAAACCTTGATTTTATAGTGGTGTGATGAGCGTGTTTTGACGCTTGTTGGTTTGCTGATGAGCGTTTCGGTCAATTGGTGGATGAGCATTTTGTTTGGCTCTTTGGTTAGTCTTTGCTTGGGATTGCTTAGCTCTTATGGTTCTTGGTTGGAGCTTGCATTTGTTCCCTCCCATTTCAAGTGGTCTCGTGGTTGTCTCTAAATTAACTTAAATTGGATTTTGGGCACTTGAATGGGCTTTTCAGTTGCTTTTGGACCATTTTTTGTCAATGCACTCATCAAGGGGGAGATTGAGAAACCAAGTTGAGATGTACCTTGGTTTTGGTTAATATGTGATGAGCGATTGACAAGATGCTTTGCCTTGGTTGTATGTGATGATTGATCGGAGGTTTGCCTTGGTTTTGTGTGGTATTTGACCGGATGTTCTGAGGCTTGGGTGGACCGGATGATTTGAGGGTTGGCATGTGATGATGCTTTGGGTTTGGTGTGTTGTGCTGTTTTCGGTAGTCTATCGTTTACATTCATGTTACTTTATGTGGTGTGTTGTCAACGCACTCGGGAGGAGTGGTTGACAACGTTGTGTGGACTGACTCTTGGCTTAGTATTGCTATGCAGGTTGCGGCTTGGTTTGCGTTGGTGCAGGTGAAGAACAAGCGCGAAGGGTCCGAGTCTGTGTGACCACCCAGGAGCGGAGAGGACGAGTAGGCTTGGTTCGAGGGACCCGGTGGCCGACGGGATCGAGTGCGGGCCGCATGGTGCAAGAAGAGCAAGCCGACGTAGAGGTGGAGCCGGTGAGAGGGGTGTCTCTCATCGGGGTTTGTTGGTTTGCCACAATACCAACAACGGCCGGTGCAGGGTGGCGGCTAACAACCGAAGTCTGCATGCGGTCGAGCCGGCGCAGGGTGGAGGCTAACAACCAAAGTCTGCGCGTGGGGTTTCGTTCGTTTAGCCATAAAACTAACAACGGCTGATGCAGGGTAGCGGCTCACGACCGAAGTCTGCATGCAATCGTGCCGGTGCAGGATAGCAGCTCACAACCAGAGTCTTCACGCGGGGTTTGGTGGTTTGGCCACAAAACCATCGGAGGAGGGTTTCTCGGTTTGGGCCTCAAAACCGAGTCCGGAGGCCCAACGCGATGGAGACTGGATCCAGGCGCGTCGAGAAGCTTCGAGGCGGAGGACACGCGGCGCGATCGCAGAGCTTGCGTCGGGAGGACACGGGGCGCAATGCGAGGGTGTTCGTCCGATGGAGAACTTCATGTATATGACTATTATGTCCCTGCGTGGACTTGTGTTGTAACTCCTAGTGTAGGGGCACTTCGGTCATTTCTGGGGGGCCTATATATAGGAGGAGAGGGCTGAAATTTCAGCCACCTCTTTGTCTTGTAGGGTGTGTGCTCTTTCATTTTGGAGTGCACTTGAGAGAGAGGGAGAGAGGTGAGTTTGGCTCTTTGATTTGGGTCTTTTGCCATCCTAGATTTGTTGTTCTAGTGAGTGGCTTGTATCCGGATGCAGCAAAGTAATTCATAGCAAAGATTTCATGCTACACTTGTGCCAATTCCTTTGATTCCCGACGTTTTTCTTTTATGCCATTTTCAGAGCTATTTTCGCGGGATTTTCGGTTCATCGATTTGGAGGTGCTTCCTGCGGGATTTCTTTGAAGGGATTGTGGCTAGGACCATTGTGATTACTTCTCTTGTGATCCCTCTTCTATTCCCGCAAGAAATCACCGTCAGTTTGGAGTTTTTGTGATGAACTCGTTGTGGTTGTTGGAGAGCACGTGATCTACGATTCCTGTTGATTGGAGTGGTTTGAGTTCATGATTTTTGGGGCATAGCTTCCTATAGGGACACTTCTCATCTACCCCAAATTTGGGCTCAATCCGTTGGATGGTTTGGGAAATCCGTCCATCGGAAGTTGGAGGCGTTTTCGCGGGCTGCTCGGGCTGCTTCTGTTCGTGAAGGACGGACCGTCCGTGGTGATAGGACGGACCGTCCGTCCGTTGTAGTGTTCGTCGAGTTCATCCCGTGTTCCTCGCGTGTTCATGTGACGTGTCATTTGATCCTTGTGTCAGTCCTGCTTTGTGTGCGGGGTGTTTGTCGGACCGTCCGTCCGGACTGGTCGGACCATCCGCAAGGCTGACGGACCGTCCATGGTGAGTGTGCGGACCGTCCGCGAGCCCGGCAGACCGTCCGTGAGTCCGGGTTGGACCGTCCGCGGGGACTCTGGAGTTTCTGGTGTTTCTGTTAGCTTTTACGGACCGTCCGTCCTTGTGTCTCGGACCGTCCGTCCTAGGGTGCGGACCGTCCGTCCGAGACACACGGACCGTCCGTCCCTAGCTGACAGTTTTCCCTAGTTCCTTCCTCCTTTGATTTGTGCTTCCGCTATTTGATCCGAGGTTGGTTCCTAGGTGCTGCAGCCTTGTGTTTGGGGTGTTTTGGTCTCGCTTCCGTGTGCAAGCTCTTGGGGTTTGATTTTGGGACATAGGCCGGGTTCATCTCTTAGAAGAAGAATTTTTAATCGGCTCCCATTCACTCCCCCCCCCCCTCTGTGGTCGCCAATCCGATCCTTCATCTCTCAACATCTCTTCGCATCTTTGGCCAAAAGAAGTGATCAGCCATCATTTGTTTCATTTTCTTGGCACCAAAGTGACACATCGGTCCTTCGGCATGAGCTTCATACAAAAGCAAAGGACGAACAGAGCAATCTGGAATGCAAAGTTTGTTACCTCGAAACAAAAATCCATGATGCAAATGGAATTTTTCCCAGCCCTTGCCATCACAACATTTAGAAAATGGTTCAACAAAGTATGAATTAGTAGCATACAATTCTTTAACACTTTGCAAACCAAGAATTTTAGCATCAAGTTGAGACAACAAAATATGGTGACGAGACAAAGCATCGGCAACAACATTGTCCTTCCCTTTCTTGTACTTGACAATATAAGGAAAAGATTCTATGAATTCACTCCATTTAGCATGTCTTTTGTTTAGTTTTAATTGACCCTATAGATGTTTGAAGGATTCATGATCAGAATGTATAATGAACTCTTTAGGCAAAAGGTATTGTTGCCAAGTTTCCAAACTCCTCACAAGAGCATAAAGTTCTTTATCATAAACTGAATAATTCAGAGTTGGACCACTTAGCTTTTCAATGAAATATGCAATAGGTCTTCCTTCTTGCATGTGCACGCCTCCAATCCCTACATCACTTGCGTCACATTCAATTTCAAATGTCTTACCAAAATCTGGAAGTGCAAGAAGTGGGGCTATTGTCAAATTTTTTTTTGATCTCTTCAAATGCTTTCACTTGTGCTGTACCCCAATGGAATGGGACGTTCTTCTTTGTCAACTCGTTGATTGGTCTAGCAATGGTTCTGAAATCTTTGACAAACCGATGGTAGAAGCCGGCAAGTCCAAGGAAGCTTCGCACTTGGCTCACATTTTGTGGAGGCAACCAATCACGTACAACTTTAATCTTTTCTTCATCAACCTCCACACCTTGAGCTGAAACAACAAAGCGAAGAAACACAACCTTGTCTGTGCAAAAGGCTCACTTTGCAAGGTTAGCATACAAGCATTCCTTCCTCAAAACAGCAAGTACACATTTTATATGGTCAACATGTTCATCAAGAGACTTGTTGTAAATCAAGATATCATCAAAGTAAACCACAACAAATCTGCCAATGAAAGCCCTAAGCACAGGATTCATTAAGCGCATGGAAGTACTAGGTGCATTGGTCAATCCAAAAGGCATCACCAACCATTCATACAGCCCAAACTTGGTTTTGAAGGTTGTTTTCCATTCATCTTCTTCTCTCATTCGAATTTGATGATAGCCACGTCGCAAATCAATTTTTGTGAAAATGACAGCCCCACTAAGTTCATCAAGCATGTCATCAAGCCTAGGTATGGGATGTCTCTACCATATGGTAATGTTATTTATGGCTCGGCAATCAACACACATTCTCCATGAGCCATCTTTCTTAGGAACTAACAAAACAGGAACGGCACAAGGTGAGAGACTTTCCTTCACATACCCTTTGTCGATGAGCTGTTGCACTTGGCGCTAAATTTCTTTGGTTTCTTCTAGGTTGGTATGGTGTGGTGCACGGTTTGGAAGTGAAGCACCAGGAACAAGGTCGATTTGATGTTCAATCCCTCTCTTGGGTGGCAGCCTTGGTGGTACTTCCTACAGAAACACATCGTCATATTCCTGTAACACATCAAAGATAGCACTAGGCAAAGTAGAGGGTAAGTCATTAGTGGAAAGAAAATTATCCTTGCACAGGAGTACAAAGAACATGGCATTGGGTTCACTCAATTCTTTTAAATCCCCCTTCCTAGCCATCATCACAAAACCCTCTTTTCCCTTTGGCTCGGTTCTTTGCAGCTGTGGAGTTTTATTTGGCTGTGGAAACACTCCCTCACTATGTATGTGGCTCACTCGTAAGTGGTTCTCACTCTTTCGCTGTTTTTTCAGATCATCCTTCAAAATTTCCTCTGGCGACAAAGAAATCAAAGTGATGTGCTCTCCTTTGTACATGATAATAACCTTGTTGGTGCGACCACAAATCTGAACATCACGATCATATAACCATGGTCTTCCCAACAACAATTGGCATGATTGCATTGGTACTACATCACACTCCACATGATCATTATATCGCCCAATAGAGAAAGGGATAGTCACAATGTTGTTCACACGCAGCGCACTGCACTCATTTTACCATTGCATCTTGTATGGAGAAGGATGACGCTGTTGTTTTAACCCCAATCTCTCAACCAAATCTTGACTTGCAATATTATTGCAGCTGCCATTATCAACAATGATTCCTTGATCATGCCTCGAGTGTGAAAAAGATTGTGCCACTGATTATTTTCTTCTGTCACAGCAGTAACACTAAGCACTTGTTGAGAAATGAAGCAATTATTATCTCCTTCATCAAGTTGAATCTCAGTCTCATCATTTCCAATTTCTTCATCATATATTGGAGCACTTTCCTCGTCACTTTCAGATTCGCATTCACCCTGCTCATTGACAATCATAGTCCTCCTACTCGGACATTCAGTAGCAATGTGGCCACGACCATGGCACTTGTAACAAACAATGCCTCGGCTATGTGAAGATGATGCAGCGGCTTACGTAGCTGAAGGCACTGCTGCACTTGTAGCAGGACGTCGATTTTCTTGCTGAATTGCAGGAGAAGAAGCACTAAAAAATGTTATCTTTGCAGCACCAATGGATGTAGAGGACCTAGCTGCAGCACCATGGGATCGAACGCCAGCAACAGAGGTACCCTGCTGCTGCCGGTGCCATGAAGTTGAGATAGATCAACTCCCATAGGACCGACCACATCCTTCTTGCTGAATTTTCCTCTCGGTGCGCATAGCTTGATCAACAAGACCTTGCAAATTATATATGGTATGGAAACATCTCAACAAACTGGAAATGTCATCATTGAGACCATGCAAAAATCTTGTCATTCTCGATTCTTCATCTTCTCTGATGTCGGCCCGAATCAAGAGCAACTCCATCTCTTTGAAATATTCACCAACTGATTTGGAACCTTGTTTCAATGTTTGTAACCTATTGCAAAGGTCACGGTGATAGCTTGATGGAACAAATCACCTCCAGATCACATGCTTCATTTCAGCCCATGTGTTTATATGATCCCGTCCCAACACAAGCTGATTTTCTTGTATTTGATTCCACCAAGTAAGAGCATATCCAGAGAACTCAATAGAAGCAAGACTAACACGCCTCTGGTCAAAGAGATCATGCACTCTGAAAACACTTAGGTATGTATTTGCCTCTTCCTTGCATAAAAATTTTGGAACACTTAGCTTGACACGAGGAATGCTGTCCGGATCATTCCTATTGTGACCACGACGATGTTCACCATCATGACCAGCACCACGACGGTGTTCTCGGTGACGTTCAAACCGCCCCTGATTTGCAAAAGGATTCTCGTCATCATCATATTCGTACTCATGGCTGCCTTGTGATTCTTCTTCATCACCAAAGTGAACATGGCGACCACGATCACGATCACCTCCGGCATGTCGATCCTCATGACCAGCACGCCTACCACCACCACGACCATCACGAAAACCATGCTCAAAACAAGAATTGTCATCACCAGATTCTTCATGATCTCGTAGAGATCTTCTACCTGCAGCAAGAAGACGTTCATTGAGCATCCTCTCCATGGCCTCCACAAGCGAGTTAACTCGGCCCATGAGACAGGAGGCTCCTCATCTCCATGGTTCCCACCAAGAACACTTGAATTAGATCCTACCATGTTAGGATTTTGCAAGAGAAAGTGGGGAAAAAATTGTGGAATCACACAACCTCACGTCTTGCTTACCTAAGTTCTTACCCGTTCTCAAGGACCGTGAGTGTGCTTGATGTGGTGTAACTAAACTTGTGATTAAGCGATCGAAAGGATTACAAATCAAAAGTCATGTTACTGATTTTTGTGGAGCTATAGGTGGCTGTTCAAGGAAGGCTATGGTACTGAAACAAAGTGTGTAATCCATTTGAAACTTGCTGTCCAGAACCACCACCAACTTGAGGTTACCGATATCAAACTTTTGGTTACACAATCCGCAACATAGCCCCTTGCAACTTCTCTTTCTCTTGTTTTTTTCTTTCACACTCTTTTCTGATTTTTTTCAACGAACACAAGGACACATATGAGGGGCGTGACAAATTAAAACACAGTGGGAGAACAAAGATGGTGACTAGCAACAAGATGAATGCAACGCACTATGCAACAGTACCACAAAAAGACTATTGGATTATTGTGTGGCTTTTTAGTGGACTGTAGGACATGAACAAAACATAGTAATAAATAAGGGTGGGAGGGTGGGTAATAACCAAAACCTACCGTGACAACGATAGCTGTGATTACCACATGATATGGACCGTTGCAAGAAAGGTCCTGGGGGTGACCCGATCTTCACAGGAGTAGGTTTCATAACGAGATAACTTGCTGCAAGCAGCGGGTAAATGCTTTATACTTGACAAAGGTTGGATGGGACCAAGCGACGGGGAGAGAGACACCAAAACCATGAGGACTTCGTCTCGATCTCCAAACGACCGCAGAACCACAAGCCAAAACTAATCCACACAAAATGGTGCAGCAAAGCTAGAAACTATAGAGCACGAAGTAGCAGAACCCAGAGGGATCTCTTCACAAGTCTAAGAAGAACAAGGAAGAACAAGAGTGTGCAAGGCACTCAGCAGCTCGGCTGTAAGAAAACCATATGTGGTTGTCAATTCGTAATCATCAAAACTGAGTTTTCAGTGGTACATAGGGGGTATTTATACCAGGAATAACCCTCTTAAATGGGTGTGGGATAAGTGTGAACTGAAATGGCCACATTGGGAGATAGATGGCCAACTGGTCAAAGCATTCACGAAGTCTTCTTCAGTTCACGAAGTCTTCTCAGCTTTTGTGCAGCCTTCCATAAAATAGCCGTTACTCTTAGCTTGGAAGTCGAAACAATGCACCGTTTGTTGGATTGGAATCTTGACTTCATGGAGCTTTCATTCATGTATCAGTTGGCCCCCATCTCTTCCCGAGATGGTACAAACTTGAACGTGAAGTTGACCCTTGTGTCATGTAACCCTGAGTCTTGTCTGTGTAAGCCTTCTTCGCTTCGACAATAGTCTTGGTGTAACCTTCTGCTTCCTTCGTGTAACCCAGCAGAGAAGCCTCTTCTGTAAACCTGAGTAGGAGCAAAGTACAAGGCTTAGGTACTATATGATTCTCATCAATATTACAATGTAACTCAGAGAGGAAAGCATGCACCTCTTGTCGGATTTTCTTTGTGCGGCTGCGCGTATCTAGTCCTGCATACACTTGTGCTTGCATATCCAATGCTTTATCTTGTGTAACTGGTTGTGCACTTGATTCTTGATGCGTAACCAGAGGTAGACTTGGCATAACCGGTGATACATTCAGTGTAACCAAGGCATCTGGGTTACGTATGGCTATGATGTCCTCATCATGATAGCCATTGGACCCTTTGCAACCTTCCACGTTCGCATACAACATAAAGCCAAAGGCCAGAGTTGCCTGTTAGAGCTAGGGGTGAGCCAGTGCCTGAAGCGAGTCTCATATCACATGACTGATCCTTCCTTTAGAATCAATACCCATAGGAAGCTCCTTGCTATCACTCTACCTTAGCTAAGGTCTAGTATCCTTGGACCGTTAAGCTAGAATAGGAGATGGTGAACATATGTTCCTTAGATTTGATACCCTTTGGAATACACCTTAGGTGATGTGCTACAATAGTATATCCATGCGCTTGTGGATTAGTTCATACTCATAGGTATACCCAGGTTGTTTTGATGCTCACGCTAACCTGGCGCTATTAGTGGTGATGTTAAGAAATACCAAAAGGCGTTTATGGTGCCATTGCTGGGGAAGGGTTGTTGTTTCTATCTTCGAACCTAGTGGTCCTCATATCTTTTATCTTTTCTTTGATCTACCTCTACCCCCACTACCCATAGACATGCCTTCCTGTCGAAGCCTCTCTACCCCTAGGGGCAAGTTCATCTTAGAGCGACCATCAACTTCTTCATCTAGTTGCGAGCTCCGTCTTGACTTTATAGACATGGTTCAGAATCGACCCTTCTCTGGATCGGTTAGCAATGATCGATGATCCTCATGATCATTTGGAGGAGTTAGAGCAACTGTGTTCAGGCCTAGTTGTGCTAGGCATGATACAGGAAACTTTGAGGTGAAAATTGTTCCCTTTCTCTCTCGTAGACATAGCGGAACAGTGGTACACCCTCACGGTAGGTAGTGTGAACAATTGGGAAGCATTACCAGATGACCTTTGTTACTCGTTCTCCCATTTGGAACACATAAATTCCTTACCGTGTGACTGTTGATGGCTGTTAAGTACCTCTTATAGCTTTCAATATTCTCACACATAAAGGGACAATTGCATTTCTTACACGCGTTTTAGTAAAAGAATAATGCAGTTCCACTTGTTCTTGGAAATTATTTGATTGCTGGAAAATACATATAAAATGAGTGAGAATCCCATCTTCTATGGACCAAGCCATGCCACCTCAGCTGAGGAGTGGCTGCCATACAGGATCCGACGTGTCCTTGACACGTCATCGATCTAAGGGAGGCAAGCCCCGATGAATCAGAGAGTGCCACATGGACTCCACAAGGATAGGAGGGCCCATGGGGACCCAAATCGACTCAAAAACCTATGTACACCGAAGAACCTACCCAAGGGCCCACACATCAGTCTACTGGAGGAAGTGGGAGCCTAGTCAGGCCCACAAGGGGCCGTCCGAATTGTGGGTTCGGCCGAATCGCATTTGCGCAGGCTGATCTCCACCTTCAACGTGGTGCTTCCTCATTGGTCCAAAGGGGGATTTCGAGGGTGCACACAGTGACTCTCAGCTGGGAACCCGTGACCCCTTCCACCTATAGAAGGGGACATGGCTCACTTTGAAGACACACAACTTTGCATCCTCTCCTCTTTCTCTTAGTTTCCAAGGCTAGGGAGTAGGCTAGAGTAGTTCTATTCAGGTTCCAAGTCTACTTTGTGATTTAGGTATGAGTGTTCTTATTCTTGTATCTTTATTTCATTATATGACTTTGCTCTACTTCATTTATTCAGCTATTTCATATAAAGTTGTGCATTCATGCATAGCTGATATTTTCTTGTGTTCATCGTTCGTTCATCATTTAGAGGCTTGTGTTGTTAATGAACACGACCTTTCGATCCAGTTGACAGATGATTTATGCATGTGTTCTTCTTTTGTTAATAGTTTAGAGGCTCGTGTTCTTTGCGAACACGACCCTTTGATCCTATGGTATAGACATAGGGAATCCCGTATCCGTTTGTATGACTAGCCTCAGTTTGATCTAGATAGTTTACACATTCCTGTTGTACGACGTTCATGTTTGAGCTACGGTACTTGGTCTCAAGTGACCAGTTATCTGGTGACTCTGACCTGGGTCACAATAGCCCGGGTCGGTCAGGGTCTAGTTGTCAATGCAAGCATTGTGCTTGGGTTGGACAGCTATGTTGGTTATGAGTGCACCCCATGTTTAGATAGAGGTAGGCCGCGGCAGTGACAGTCGTTGGACCCTTTGTACTCCTCCACATTAGGGTAGTGCTGTAGGAGGGCTGCCACCCGATGGGTCCATAACTCTGCTTTTTCAAATTTAAATTCAAATTTGCAGAACTTTTTGTTATCATCAATTGGCTCCTCCTCAGTTCTTTACATATCAAACTATTATTTTCTTTAGTTCATCCACCATTGTTATTTTTATATACCAATGAGGTTCTCATTCTATTCTAAATGAAGTTAATACAAAAGGCTGAAGCATTATAAACTTATGCATGTTTTCAAATCCTGGGATATTAAAAATTGGAGAACTGCTATTTGACTTTAACATTCCAAAACCATGTGTAACTTCAATTTCGGCACAGATTTCCTGCCTACAGACCGTACTTAAATATTCCCGTTCAACTACTCTATTGATTATTGAGCTTATGACAGATTAATCCATTAAAGATGGATTTTACTAAAGAGTAGCTCATTGTTACTACTGTATTGCCTGAGGTCCAATGAGTCTTGTTTCCACTGATGTAACATGGCTGTTGCCAGATTGTCGGTACTGAATATGTTCAGTGGTAAAATGATAACTCAATTGCATATTTAACTTTGTGACACTTTAGAATATTATCTTGCTATTTTATAACTTCTAAAGTTTTGTCCTTTGTTGTTTCATAAAAAATACTTACATCCAAACTATATGATTTGTAAGCATAGCAGATTCTGAAATTTTCTTATGACTACAAGAAGAAAAGTGACTACATTCAAGGTGAAAATCTCCAAAGGAAGTAGAGGTATAAAAAAAAAGAAACCGGTGAACGAAAAATGATAGTCCGTTACATCAAGAACAATAATAGCCAAGAACTTCAGGTGAAGGAACTGGCTAGACAACATTAATTTAGGTCATTATGTCAAAATCAACAAAATAAAATTTTAGTTCAACCTTATCTACTGTATGTATGATAGTAAATTTGGAGAAGTGCTAACTTTGTGCTGAGCTGCTGATTATGCATCTTTACCAAACAATTCAGAAGGATATATCATGATTGCAGGCAAAGCTACTGATCGCTGAGTTGGAATTTCTAGATGAGGAAGAAGTGCAACCTGAGCTCTGAGCATTGTCAAAGATTTCCTTTATACGCTTATGCAAGAGACAAGTCATGTTAGGGTATAAGTTTGTTCCACCAATAGATATGGCACTTCAATTTTTTTGTACAATATACTTGCAAATTGCTCATGGTTTGCCAGTTCTATAATTATTACCTATTGTGGTTACATCTAAGAAGCTTAGTATACAGTACAAGTGCTTGCTTGTTTAGAGGTATAAAGTTTTTCTTATTGAGAATGGCTCAACTGGCAAAAACAACTGTACAGGCAGGCCAAAGCTTTGATATATCATGGAGAACAAAGATGTTATCAAATCAGTTCCCAGCATCTTACAGGTAAGAAATTGCACTCCAAAGAAATCTCACTTTACTTAGCTTACTTCTTGAGCATTGCTTATTAGCATTTGTGAGTCAACTACTTGGCTCCTTATTTTGTTCTGTGAGTCATGTTTGGGAGTAAGTTTTTGCCCTGCGAAGTATCACTTTCCAGCTAAAGTGCTTTGACTATTTAGGAAACGCAATAGTGATTGAGAAATGCAAGTGATTTAGTTATATTTCTTGAGTTATCGTCAATCAAAGTTGTTTTTGTGTCATCGTCAATCAAAGTTGACTGCTGGAGGTAGTGTTCTCTGACCGTACTTGGTTCTTCCTTGTCTTAGGCACACTTTCACTCAATTTCTGTTCACAAAATCATAGTGATGGTATTCTTTTTTTGATATGTTTTTCATTGGCGTAAGTTTTTTCTATCATTAGAACTCTAGATCTCTATGATATTCTCCATTTGCAGCTATCCTTCTTTCTGCTTGCTGCACGTGTGCTTAGGACTTGATTTGGCATCCACGATCATATGATCTTTCAATGAGTAATATCACTTTTAATAAATATGCAAATCTGCGACATGTTTTCGCTTGACATAAATGTGGATTCAACTGATGTATATTTGTACTAATGTTAATGATCCTTTTCAGGAGCATGATGCTAAGGTTTGAGTGGAGTGCATGATTCATGGGATGATACTGAAGACAACCTTAGCTTCGGTGCTGCATAACTCATTAGATTTTGATGTTTTCAAAATAGTTAAGCGTGTTGGACACCATTATATGTTGCACTTGTGCATGTGTTTGGATTAGATGTTGTGTTGGATACATTGGATGGTTTCTTTACAGATGTGCACAAATAAATTGTATTTTGGGTCAATGGATGTATAAATGCTTCATTGATCATATATTGTTTAATTTGAAATCATTTTTTGAAGCTACCAAATAGGGAAGAAGCCTCTAGCAACCAAATTTCCGTAGTGGCAATAGAGGTCACCACACATAGCACCCAAATAAACTTAGTGGTAATAGAGAGAACCACTTATAGCACCCAAAACAATTTTGTGGCAATAGAGGTCCTTCCCCTATAGCGACCATTGTTGACGGTCCTTACAGCAAACATTTGACCATCAACATCATTCCAATAAGAGGAGAATAGCTCCTCTAACTAACATATTACCTAGCATTCCATCAATAAGTGTTTTAGGAACGAGAAGACTAGAATCTGGGGAAAACCATGTAGAACTACGGGACTTACACGAAGACCGGGACACAGTGACTCTGCATGGTCAAGAATGGGCCAAAACACGAAACAAAACACACCAATAGAAGTGGGGTCCACAAGACCCAAAAGGCCCAAGGACCCACCAGCCCACCTGCCAAAGGCGGTGGCTAGATGGGCTAGGCCTGGTTCGGCCGACCCACTAGTTCGGCCGAACCAGTGTCGAGGCGGTTGGCGCCCATCTTTGGCGGCAAGATCTCCCACGCAATCCCTATGGCGGTGGAGGTGGAGTTGGCGCCAAGATACCCCTAGAACCGCCTCCATCACCCCTATATAAGGAGGCCTCTACCCCCCATTCACAACACACCATTCCACACCAATTCTAGAGAGAAGAGAAGAGTAGAGTAGAGGTTCCACCTTGTATTAGAGTAGAGGAGTGTGCGGCGCAAGAGCCGGAGGAGAGCCGGAGTTGTCGGCCTCCCTCTGCTTGTACTTCGGCGGGTGCGAGCGCTTGAGCGAGCACTCAAGACTTCTTTGGTGGTGAGTACCTAGTAAAGTTATATTCATGTTATTATTCGTTTACGGGATCATCGCTCGTCTCTCGGGGCGGGGGCTTTGGCCTTAGGACTCTAGCTGTCAGTGGAGTCTCGCGGGGGTCAGGGTCGAGATAGCTAGCGTAGACGTGGTGTCTAGGCTACCTATCTCCTTTGTTTGCACACCTAGTCAACTTTCTGAGGGGTAGGTGTACGGGTGGTGACAGCCCCTTACATCCCTTGCAGTCCCCCATGTGAGGCTAGGGCGTTGAGGTAATAGTCGGAGGCTCTTGGCAGACCAGGGGTAAACCGGTGCCCGAAGTAAGCGAGTAGTAGCCAGAATATCTTCTTCCTTTGTACCTATCCTGTGGATTTCCACGCTACTCAGACTACCCTTTTCTCCATCTCTCTTCTCCCGGGATTAGACTAGCTAGTAGATCGCTCCACCTTCGTTCCTTTGGGAAAATATAAATAACGATACCCTACTCACCGAGTGAAGTGCTACAATGGTATCTTCCGTGCGCTTGCGGATTTGTCGTGAGTTAAGAAATACCAACAAGCATTTATGGCGCCATTGCCGGGGAACAGTTGCTGTAGTTGTCTACGAACCTAGTCTATCCATGTATCCTTGTTTTACCTTTCTTTTATCTTTATCCTTATATCATGTCAAACCCTTCTACCCATCATACCTTCTACCGGAAACCTTACACCCTTGAGGGTGAGTTCCCAGAGCCATCAACCTCTTCTAGGCCAATCACAGCCTCAGGCTATGAACTTCGTCCCGGCATCATAGCCGTGGTTCGGAAAGAATCCTTCTCTGGTTTAGAAAACCAAGATCCCCTCGAACATCTGCAGTTGTTCGAGGAACTTTGTTCGTGTTTGGTAATCCCAGGCATGATGCAGGAAACCTTGAGGTGGAATTTGTTTCCCATCTCTCTCACGGAGAGGGCAGAGCAATGGTACACCCACAACGTGGGGAGTGTGAATGGTGATTGGGAAAAGCTTCGAAATGACTTTTGTCATTCGTTCTTTTCTTTGTCACATGTAGCCTCTCTGCGTAGTGACATCCTTTCATTCAAGCAATTTGAGAAGGAATCCATAGGGGCAGCTTGGGCTAGATTTTCACATCTTTTAGCATCAATCCCATACTGATCTACACCCGAAGATGTTGCTTTGCAAATCTTTTGAGGGATTAGACAGTACCTCTGCCCTAAACCTCGACATTGCCCTCGGAGGTTCGTTCGCATCCCAAACTCTGACGGAATGAAAAGAGTTCCTAGATTACATCTCGAGACATTTTTCCTTCCTCACCAACCACAACGAACCCCACCGAGAGATATTCGAGTCGAGCTATGAGAGCCCAGTCGAATCTAGCCCTTTCATATCCCAAGATTCATCTGTTGAGTCCTCTCCCGAACCACGAACACCGAAGGAAGAAGAAATTCAACCTTTGGAGTTCCATTCCCGATTCGAGGATGATCCTTTCCAAACCCATAGAAACACCTTGAATCACTTTGATGCCAAACCAAGGGAAGAGCTATCTTCTGTCCACACCGATCAATGTAGAATTCCCTTGACAAAACCTTCCCTTATGCCTGCGGAACCTCTTCTTCCTCCTGATCCTCCTAACGCATTCATCAAGGACGCAATGAAGGAGGAATGGCTAGAAGGGTGAGGCACTTTTCCGAAGCAATTTGGATTAGTTCACCCTCTTCGATCCTCGCTTGCTCTATACGAGAAACTTTCATAGAAGCCCATCTTAACCCCAACATGGAGGTTAACGTGATGACGTGGCACTTAGCACATGCCCTTTTGGGCGATGTCTTGCTAGCACCATCCGACGAGTTTGTCAAAAGTTGTCCCTTTGGGCACATCCTAGAATGTCGAGGGGTTGCACGTGCCGTGCCGCTCATGCTAGATAGGGTCAAGGTCAGCCTAGACTTCCACATCTTCGATATCCTTGACCTCGATCTTCTCCAAGGCTACCCTCTAGAAAAACTTCTCGATCTATCTGAAGGGAGCCTAGATGAAAAACTTATGGGAGCTGCTTTCGCCACCTCTATCTCTTGCTTAGAGAATCATTTGTCAAAGCTTGCTCCCGAGCAGAACCAGCTCGATGAGGTGATGCATACATTCTCATTTGTATCATCCAAGCCTGTTCACTTTAAGGTTGCAGGATTTTCTGCCCCTAAGGTGCACGACTCGGATGAAACCCTTCACTTTTGTGAAGACGAACGATCATCACTCTCGACTGAATCTGAGCCTCTTCCCACTAGCCCGTACTATGTTGTTTTTGACCTTGATCAGAAACCAACATTGATCCTCCATGATGAATCTCGTGGGATGGAGCATCCATGGGCCATGGAATCCTATGAGGCATCGACTCTGAAGTCTGTAGGAAAAGATTCCACCGATGAGCATGGAAGCTTCACTCTTGAAACACCTCAAGAACCATGCTCGCAGGACATACCTCCAGAGTCAGCTTTGCTATGTGCCGCATGCTTGTGCAGAGATCTCAACCTCCTCCCAATGCTCTCTTGCAAAATGTTTAGAAGGATGGTTGTAGATGCTTTTGTTTATCATAAACATTGCAGATTTCGTTGTTGCACTATGGCACTAACCTTGCAGCTTGAACAACATTTAACGAATGCTGGTGCGACTACATCACCGACAATAGCTGCAATGGTAAAATTCCCTATGGTCGAGCTTGAGACCATAAACAAGCACTGCCGGGAGATGGCCCGGACTACCTTTCCCCTTTTCAATTAATCCTTTCTTTTAAATAATAAAAAGCAAGTCCATGTTTCTAGGGTAGTATGCACCTTCGGGTATTCTTGGTCGCTAACCATTTCAGGTTGGGATTAAGAAGAACAAGGGGCATGTGATTCCCGTGGACATGGGAGCTACACCAGCTACACACTCATTGATGGAACGTACTCTAAAGGACACACCGACACTTCACACTTGGTTCTTGGTGTCGCAAGACCCCAAAGTCCAAGTGTGGGGGGATCGGTGGGCACCTCATCAAAAGATCCATCCAATGGTGCAAGCTCTATCTTGCTGAAAAAAAAGGGAGAAGATAAAAGTTGGAAAGAAAAAGGCAAAAACATAGGGACACATGAAGGTCCCTAAAAAGAACAAAAATATCTAGGCACATGAAGATCCAGAACTTCTATATAGGTAAGCTTGATTAACACCGAGTTATACCCCAGACCTCTTTATATATCCCTCTCTTTCATAGCAAGGTTATGTCTATAGGATAGCATGCACCTTCGGGTATTTTGGTTAATAACTATTTCAGGAAAAGACTCGGAACCCATGCTTGAGGATATGGGAATTGCATCACTGTACACTTGGGTACTCTTTGACTATGGGCATCCTTCAGCAGCATCTCGCAGCAGGATCCGTCCATGTCATAGATGGTGCAAGTTCTACCTTGCTTACAAAAAAATATATATATGAGAAAAGAAAAAGAGAGTTGAAAAAGAAAGAGTAAGGGAAAAGAAAAAAAAGAAAAAAAATAATACAGGTTGAAGAGAAGAGAGAATGAGCGAGATGAGAGAGTCAGAGCATGCACACTCCACATGATTAAAGGGCAATATTACTGGCACACCTCCAAGCCATGGATTTTCAACTCGATTAAATCAAGGGCATTGGGAAGACGAAGCTTTTGCCATCCATTCGCGTAGCATGCTCAACAAGGATAACGAGAAGAGCTACATGCTTGGAAGTGGGCAAGGTCACATTGAGGCTTGAGCTAGCAAGTGCTCACCTTGTTGCTAAAGGAGAGTGGTCTCCACTCGCCTGACAAAGTAAGCTTTTGCTCCCCTTGCTCGGTGATGCTAGGAAAGATCGCCAGCAAGCAAGCATGCCTTCCATCGCCTGGCTCCATCCAACCTTGCCCTCGTGCACGCTTGCAAAGCCTTCGCATAATCTCGATGCACCTTCAGCTTTGCATAGCCTTGCCCATGCAGCTCCCACATCCACAGCCGCGCTCTCGCATACGCTTGCAAGGCCTTTGCATAACTCCCATCAACCCTCGGCTTTGCATAGCTTCGCTCTTGCAGCTCACACAGCAGCAGTTGTTGTCATACAGACATCCATGGGCCCACCAGCTAGGTGGACCATGCCCGTACAGGGGACGAGTACCCCCAGGACTACTCGTACATGGAGACACGGTGCAAGACGGCGTAGTCTACATGGAAACTGCAGGATTAGTACTAGAATAGGAAAGCTTCTATTGTAACATAGAGTGAGCCTACCTCCTAGTCATACACGACTAGTACTCCTGTACATAACCGACTTGTAACCCTGCCTCCCGGACTATATAAGGCGAGGCAGGGACCCCTCCTGAACATACACAATCAATCAAGCTACACGCGGCATACAGGACGTAGGGTATTACGCATACTACGGCCCGAACCTGTCTAAATTGTGTGTCTCGTGTCTCACCATCGCATTCCAGATCTCGGCGAGCCCCTCCATCGTCTACCTCGGGTACTCCCCTCGGTAGGTTGCTGGGACGAAACACCGACAGCTAGCGCGCCAGGTAGGGGATCTCGTCGAAGATCCGCTGGCGAACTCGATGGCACCCGTCATCATCAACTCGACCGTCGCTTTCAAGCAAGGCGACACCTTCACCTTCGGCTCCTGGGACTGCGTAGCTGATGGCGCTGGATCCTTCCAGCGTCACCTCGTTGCAACCCCGGAGCAAGAGCTAGCAATCCCAGCGTCCACCATCGCTTCCACCGAAGATCTCGTCGAGAAATTCGGTGGAATTTTTCTCTCTAATACCCTCGGGGAGCTTGAGCTCGGATCTGAGTACTACTCGGGTTCGACCTCCACCTGGTCTGAGCCGCACGAGCTGGCACCTGAGCCATCATGCGATCCGGATCTCTTCGCGCCACGGTTTCCCTTCAGACTCCGCAATGCCACTGACGTCTTCCAGGCATCACTTCCGGCTTTCTGATGGCCGGGCAAGGAGTCGGTCCTCCTGTACTGTGAGGATCAGGATTTCCTGGCTAGCTACTACGCGAACTCGGATGAGTACGAGATCGACTTCGGCCTGGATCCATCTGAAGAGAAGCCCCTGACTGGGCCCGCCTAGGGTCTGGTCATCACATCAACTCTGGCAGGCAGATTCGTCTACTGGCCAGACCAGAAGCCCTCCGCACTCGTGGAGGAATATGACTCCCGTCTCATTGCCTACATCGACCCGCTCCCTTATCAACAGGGAGTGCTCCTAGAAGAAGATGCAGACACAGAGATCATCACCGCCAGCTCGGAGTATCACTCTCCGAGCCGGGAAGTACTCGCCATCACAAATGGTGAGGCTAGCGGCTCACGACCTGCAGGGGGAGAGCAGTTCCCAGAACAAGTGTCAGCAGATGAAGCCTCAGCCAACGCCCCTGCAGCGGAGACTGAGGAGGCAAAGACATAGTGACGCACTAGGAACGCCACACGAGCAGAATGACGCCAGCGCCTAGCAGAAACTCTGCCCATCCGCAACCTCGAGAGCCGCATGAACGCGGTCGCCACAAGGCCACATGAGCCGGAAGCTTGCCTCTACTCACTCAATGCCCTCGGACGGTCACTTCAACCAGGACGCGCACAAGCCATGATCACTGATCTAGCTGAACAAGCGTACGTGTTGGTCACCCAGAGGGTCAACCGACAACCCGCTCAAAGAAACCACGGGAGCAGCGGCAGCAATCGCGGTCGCAACGAAGGTGGCGCCCCAAACCAAGGTCCTAACCATAGTCGTATGATGGAACGACCAGCTGCTAGCCGCAACCGCGACCGTAGAACTGGACAACCTGTCGGCAACGATGCTTCCCCCGGCGGCGGCGGCCACCAGCGGCGGACACACTTCAGGATGCGACTACGACGCCCGTTCCATGATCACCAATCGACGCAAGGCCCGGGAACTCGCGGACAACTCGGATGGTTTTCCAGCGTTCTCAAAACCCCTCCGGAATCTACTACTACCCGAGAAGTTCAAACCCCTTGGCATTTCCAAGTATGAAGGCAAGCAAGATCCAAGGCAGTGGCTGCACTGCTACTCTTTGGCCATTGAAAACGCTGGTGGTGACTCAGACACCAAGTGTCTCTACTTCCCCCTTTGCATGGAGCAAGAGCCCCTCACATGGCTCGAGTCCCTGGACAAGCACTCCATCAACTCGTGGGAGGATCTGAAGAAACGCTTCACCAGCTACTACGCCGGTGCTCTTGGACGTGTGGGCACCAAGATGGACTTGGCGTAGATCAAGCAAGACAGAGGCGAATCCCTACGCAGCTTCATGCATCGGTTCTTCGACAAGAGGGCCACTGTTGTTGACGTCACCAAGAAAGAGGTGATTGAATGCTTCCAGAATGGCCTACGAGACCGCCAGACCTTCGAACAGTTCGGAGGCAACCATCTGGCTACCATCACTAAGCTCAAGAATATGATAACCATATGGGCCGATGAGGAGGACAGGGCGGACAATAGGTACAAGACCAACCAGGGCAATAATCACAATTCGGGGCACAACAACAACAACTAGGACAAGGGCAAGCAGCCACAAGGCCATCCTAACAACAATAACTACTCGGGGCCCAATCACAAGCGCAAGACAGACAATACTGTCGTGACAATGGGACAATCCTCCTCAGGTAGCAAGTCCAAGAAGAACTCGGAACATTCCTCTTTCCAAAAGCTACTTAAGGAGTAAGTGCCCGTGGCACCCGGAGGCCAATCACACCACCAAACAATGCTTCCAGCTACACCGAGCCCTGAAGACTACTCCAGAGCCTCAACATCTGAAGGAGAGAAAGGGCAACAACCAGGACAATGGCGGGGGCAACGGCGCCTTCCAGGATGCTGACCGCACCATCAACGTCATCTTCGGTGGTCTCCCCACAAAGCACTCCCAGAAGCTCACACACTGGGAGAATATGTCAGTTGAGCCGGCTACCCCCACCATACTCAGGTGGTCAGAGGTCCCGATCACCTTCACTCAGGCAGATCAATGGACAAGTTTCTCGGACCCAGGATGATATCCACTAGTCCTGGACCTAGTCGTCGCTGGATCAAGGCTCACCAGGGTGCTCATCGATGGCGGCAGCGGCCTCAATGTTCTGTTCGCCAAGACACTCCAGAAGATGGGCCTCGACATCACCGACAAATTGTCCAAGACAACTTCGCCTTTCTACGGCATTATCCCGAGGAACGCGGCTGTACCCCTTGGTCAGGTGGTTTTGCCAGTTACCTTCGGGACAAAGGAGCATTACCGCATCGAGTACATCAAGTTCGAGGTCGCTGACTTCGAGACATCGTATCACGCCACACTCGAGCGTCCCGGTCTAGCCAAATTCATGGCTGTCCCACATTATGTGTACCTGGTAATCAAGATGCCAGGGCCTAATGGAGTACTCACACTCCAAGGGGATCTGAAGAGGTCCTACGACTGCAACACAGAAGCCGTGGTCATCGCCTCCAACAACCAGCTCCCCAACGCTATGATGGAAGTCTACGCGGCGTCCAAGAAGCTCGCCCCCAACAAACTCGAGGTCCCTGACAAGAGTGACGGGGCAACCAAAGTCAAGCCGGCCAGCGAAGTCAAACTCAAGGCCATCGACCTAGGCACGGGTGACAGCAGCAAGACCACCATGATCGGGGCCAATCTCGACCCCAAATAGGAAGACGCACTCATCAACTTCTTGTGGGCGAACCACGACATATTCGCGTGGAAGCCAGTGGATATGCCGGGGGTTCCCAGGAGGTTGATCGAGCACTCTCTCAACGTTGACCCAAAAGCTAACCCCAAGCGTCAAGCTCTTCGAAGATTCGCCCAGGACCGGAAGCAAGCCATCAAGAAGGAGCTCGCAAAACTACTCGCAGCTGGGTTCATCCGCGAAGTTTTCCATCCCAGTGGCTAGCCAACCCCGTCCTAGTTCGGAAGAAGAACAGCAACGACTGGAGGATGTGCGTCGACTACACCAGCCTCAACAAACACTGCCCCAAGGATCCCTTCAGGCTGCTACGGATAGACCAGATCATCGACTCCACGGCAGGATGTGTGCTACTCTGCTTCCTCGACTACTACTCGGGGTACCACCAGATAGCAATCAAGGAAGAAGACCAGGAGAAGACCTCGTTCAGCGCCTATTGCTACACGACGATGTCATTCAGGCTGAAGAATGCAGGCGCCACATACTAGCGAGCTATCCAAGCCTGTTTCGCTAAGTAGCTCAACAAGAACGTCGAAGCGTACGTGGACGATGTGGTCATCAAGACCCAAACTCCCGACACCCTCATCGCCGATCTTGAAGAGACCTTCGGAAGCCTGTGCGAGTACCAATGGAAGCTCAATCCTAATAAGTGCATCTTCGGTGTACCATCTGGAAAACTACTCGGGTTCATCATCAGCCATCGTGGCATCGAGGCAAATCCCGAGAAGATCAATGCCATCACCGACATGGCAGCACCAAGCACCATCAAGGACATCCAGAAGCTAACTGGATGCATGGCGGCGCTCAACAGATTCATCTCAAGACTTGGAGAATGTGGACTACCCTTCTTCAAGTTACTCAAGTAGCCGGAGAACTTCGCGTGGACAGAGGAAGCCAATCATGCTCTTCAACAGCTCAAAGGGTTCTTGTCAAAGCCCCGCATCCTCACAGCTCCGCGAGACGGTGAAGAACTCCTACTGTACATTGCTGCAACTACTCACATCGTCAGCACAGCCATCGCTGTCGAGAGGCAAGAACCAGGTCATGCCTACAAGGTGCAACGGCCAGTATACTTCGTCAGCGAGGTGCTCTCTGAATCAAAGATCCGGTACCCACCGGTCCAGAAGCTGCTCTACGCGATACTCCTCACCTCACGAAAGCTGCGGCACTACTTCCAAGAGTACTCTATCTCTGTTGTGATAGACTACCCCCTTAGCGATATTCTTCACAATAGAGACACCACGGGTAGAATTTCCAAGTGGGCGATCGAGCTAGGCGCCCTATCTCTGGAGTTCAAGTCAAGGAATGCCATCAAGACTCAAGCTCTGGTGGATTTCATGGCAGAGTGGCAGGAGAATCAAGTACCAACACCAGCTGAACGCCCCGAACACTGGGTCATGTACTTCGACGGATCAATCAAGCTCGAGGGCGCAGGTGCAGGGGTACTTCTGATTTCCCCCAAGGGCGAACAACTCAAGTACGTCCTTCAGATCTTCCGAAAAGTCTCCAACAACGAAGCCGAGTACGAAGCCTTACTACACGGGCTCCGCCTCGCAATCTCCTTGGGCATCAAGCATCTACTAGTCTACGGCGACTCTCTCGTCATCATCAACCAAGTCAACGACTTATGGGACCGCAACAAGAAGAACATGGATGCGTACTGTCTGGAAGTACGCAAGCTTGAGAACAAATTTTCTGGTCTCGAGTTCCACCACATCATCTGCAACAACAACGTTGCAGCGAATGTCCTATCAAAGCTGGGATCCACACGCGCTCAAGTCCCTGCGGGGGTCTTCGTCCATGAATTACACAAGCCATCCATACTGGAGTCGGCACCTTCACCACCAACCACCGGTCCAGAGCTACTCGAGCCAGGCCGGGAGGTCATGATGATCGACGTGGACTGGAGAACACCCTTCATTGACTACATCAACAAGCAGCTCCTCCCCTCTAACAAGACAAAAGCTGAGCAGATTACTCGTCGTGCGAAGGCATATGTTCTAGTCAGTGACAAGCTTTACAGGCGAGGCGCAACTACTAATGTACTCATGAAGTGCGTCTCGACAAAGGAAGACAAGGACATTTTGGAGGAGATTCACGAAGGCATCTAGAGCAACTACACGTCCTCACGGACCATCGTTGGAAAGGCTTTCAGGGCTGCTTTCTACTGGCCAAAGGCTTTGGCTGATGCGGAAGATCTAGTCTAGAAGTGCCAAGGGTGTCAGTTCTTCACCAAGTAGCAACATGTCCCTGCGTACAAGCTCATCACTATACCACCAACCTGGCCCTTCGCCTGCTGGGGGCTCGACATGATTGGACCTCTCCCAACAGCGCCAGGGGGTTTCAACAGAGTTTTGGTGGCCATCGACAAGTTCACCAAGTGGATCGAGGTCAAGCCGGTCACAACTCCGAAGGCAGATCAAGTACCCGACTTCTTGGATGAACTCGTGCATCGCTACGGGTTGCCGAACAGCATCATCATGGACCTGGGTTCTAATTTCAACAACCATGGGTTCTGGAGCTACTGCGAGAATAGCGGGATCGACATCCGGTACGTCTCTGTCGCTCATCCGCGGGCCAATGGCCAGGTCGAGCGCGCCAACGGGATGATTCTAGATGCTCTCAAGAAGCGACTGCATGACATATCTAATGACAAGGGCGGCAAGTGGCTCAAGGAGTTACCCAACATACTCTGGGGGCTGCGAACTCAGCCAACCAAGCCCACAGGAAGATCTCCATACTTCCTGGTCTATGGATCCGAGGCAATCTTACCAGCGGATGTCATGTGGAAGTCTCCTGCTGTTGAGCACTACGAGGAAGGTGTAGCAGAAGAAGTCCGACGGGTTGATATCGACAGCCTTGAGGAAGAACGTTGTGCTGCACTGGTCCAATCTGCAAGATACCTCGAAGGAATTTGCCGCTACCACGATCGCAACGTCAAGGAATGCTCCTTCAGTGTTGGCGACCTGGTACTCCGCCATATCCAGAACACGACAGGGCTTCACAAGCTCAATTCACCATGGGAAGGACCGTATGCAGTGGCCAAAGTCACCGGCCCTGGCTCGTATCGTCTACAAACTCTCGACAGTGACGAAATCGACAACTCGTGGAACATCGAGCGCCTATGTCGATTCTATCCCTAGTCCTCGATTATGGGTACCCCGGACTTGCTGTAAGCGGCCTTCCGGTCCAAGCTACCTACATCCATGACCTGTGCTGTAAGCGGCCAACCGGTCCTAGCCTACTCGGTCTCTGACCTATGCTGTAATCGGCCTCCCGGCCTTAGCTATACATGGTCTTCATACTGTAAGCGGCCATCAGGTCCTGGTTGTAATTGGCCTCCGGCCTTAGCTTTAATCATTCATCATTGATTCACAGTAATAAAATTATTCCCCCTCAAAGACTTCGTGTCTCTTGGCTTCACGTCGTGCCTACTAACAAGCATACTCGAGTTCTCGCAACTCATGGAGTTCCTGTAACTCCGTGTTTACTACTCGTAGACTCCTACGAGTACTACTACTCAGCCTAGTCTCTAGATTTCCTTTGGAAGTCATACAAGGAGATACTACTACTTTACTTTACACAAATATTGGAGCTCAGATAATTGACTATTACTATCTCAATTACTTGACTTCATAAAAATTGTATGTACAACTTAATGTTTACAGGTACTCCTATAGTACATTCTACTGAAGATCCAGGTGCTAAGCAACTCCTGCTGCAGTTGATTCAAACTGCGTCTTCAGCTCCTGGAACTTCTCGTCGCAGCAGTCGGCCGCCACTCCATGCTACACGACTTCCAGCTTGGCCTTGGGGAAGAATGACTTCACCATGGCCAACACCTGCTGGGGAATACTCTGCAATAGCCTCTTCACATAATTCACAAGGGCGGAGGGCGTGTCTCACAGACAATCCACCAGTGGTTGGGGCTCTACTCCTGGCTGCGGCGGCTCGAACAACTCTGCCACTGGCTCCGCCACCTCGGTCAACTATTGGAGGGAGGTCTTCAATTGGGTGTTCTCCTCGACCACCTTCTTCAGCAACTGCTTACATGTGATAAGGTCAGCGTCACTGGCAAGGCGGAATTTCTTGTGAGTTGCTAACTATTACTGGCACTCGGCAAGATCCTGTTCAACCTCTTGCTGGGCGACTTGTTCTCTGTAGAAGGCACACTTCCAGTCAGTGACATCATTATTCAGCTGCTCGATGTCCGCCTCCAACTCTGCAAAGACAGCGGACTCTATGTATCAAGACAGGTACTTCACAATAAGTACTCGACACGGAATTTTTCTACAATCAAGAAGCTCAAGTACCTTTCTTCTCTCGACGGAGGGTCTTGTTCTTGCCGTTGACCTCATCCTTCTGCTTGAGGAGGGCCTGCACCTGATTCTGGTACTCGGTGGAAGCTCCATCAAGTTTAGTTTGCAGCTTTGTGGTGAGGGCAATCTGTCTCTGGAGTGCCTCCTCAGCCTTCTCCGCGCGCGCGATTGTCTCATCGTGCGACTGCAGCAGCTCAGACTTGCGTTGTGACCGCTTCATAAGATTCTGCAGCAAGGACTCAAGTCAGAGGGAATTCCACTTTACAAAGCATTGTGCAACAAGTACTCGACGCACCTCAATGAACACACCGGTGCGGCGATGCGACTCCAGCTGCATAGCTATGAGCTGGGGGTCCGGCATGTCATCAAACGCCAGCACGGAGAACTCGCTCTCACGCGGCGCACTGGATTCGCTGCCAGACTGTACCGCGGCGCTCTAGAGAGGAGCAAACTCTTGAATTGATGTCTCTTTGGCTACAAGCTGCTCCTCATCCAGATCGATGACTTCTGTTGCCGCTACTGGCTCGACGATCTCCTTTGGCTACTCGGGGGCTCGGTTTTCGCCGCCATCTACTTGTCCTGCTGCCACCTCTGGAACTTCAGTTGACGCTTCCTTGGGGCCTGCTCTAGACAACGCCACCAGGTTGTTAATTGGCTCGGGGGCCGCAGCATACGTCATAATGACGGCTTCGACTACTTTCTGCCACAGCAAACACAAACCTATGGCAGCAATAACTTCAACTTCAGGAACCTCCTCGGCTGGAAGCTGCGAGGAGGGCACGGATTCTTCTACGACTGGTGGGGGGCCTCCGCCACCACCAGCAGCACTAGTGTCCCCCTCTTCCCAATCCAAGTCAGTGGATTTCCTGCAAGACACCAAAACAGTCAAGATTCAAGGCTTTCGACTACTGATTCGAAGAGTACTCTACTCTGTGAGGACTTGCAAAGTGGATCAGGGTGGGGCCTTGGGTTTCCCAAGAAGCTTGAGTAGCCCTCCGGCCATTGCCGAAGACTTCTGTGTGCTCGACGCCTCTTCGGGATGGCTAACAACAGCCGGTTCTTCAATTCGCTCCTGTGCCGGTTCAGGCGCAAGATCTTCGGTGGCTACGTTGCCGCCGGCTTCTCTCATGGGGGAGGGCACGGGCGCCTCCTCCATGTCCATGTCCTCAAGGACCGACGGTGCTGATGAAGATCCTCCTGCTTCAGTCGTCGTCCCTGGACCCTACAAACGGAAAGATTAGCACTCGCAGTCGTCACCTATGACTGAACGAGTACTGATTACGCCACATACCTGGGTGGTCTTCTTCACCAGCCGCTTTCTGACAATAGTCCTCAGCTTCTTTGTGGGCGGCGGGAGATCATCCTCATCTAAATTGGCAGGTCTCTTCTTGGACTTGCCAGCCGACGACCTGGCTTCATCAGAAGGGCATACCTTCAGTTCAAACCGTTTGCTCAGTGGGACGTCATCTTCGGAGGTAGTCTACTCCTCTTCTTCCTCCTCCACCACTTCCTCTGAGGTGGACTTGCCTGTCGTGTACGGCCGCCTTGGGTCCACCCGAATTTCATCAGACCCAGGTGGCGGGGGCTTGGAGAAGAAGATTACGTCCTCCTGCATGTCACTACAATGTCAGCCAACGACTACATCAACAAATAAGTATTCGAGTACTTTGGTCCACGACTCCTAACCTGGATGGGAGGATTCTTGGCACTAAATTCCTTCACGGTGGCTGCTGGAATCTTCTTAAGCTTTGGAAACATCTTCTGCAGCCGCTCCATTACCTCATCGTTGGAGATCTCCTCCGACGATATCCTTGAAGGATCTTGGAGTCCCGTGTACTGGAACCCCAAGTTCTCCCTCTGCGTCAATGGATGCACTCAGCGCTTCAGAAAGCTAAATGCCACTCGCTCGGCAGTCAGTCCTTTTGCCTTCAGCCTGGCGATCCGCTCCAATAGCTCTTGCTCCTGATGACACTTGTTGAAATTTGGCTCGCCATTCCAAATCGTGTCATGCACTAGAGCATACATGCTCAGCTTCGGCAGCTGCGATGGAAGGTTCGGGATATAGAACCACTTGAACTTCCAATCCTGGTTGGAGTCTGGCAACTTGTAGTCGAAATACATCTCAGAGCTCTTCTCCCGCATCTGGATGCCGGCTCCTCCGACGACTTGTGGCGCCATGTGGTTAGGCTGGGGCTTTACACGGAATAGCTTCCTGAAGAGTGCCCAGTGCGGCCGAATCCCCAGAAAAGCTTCACAAAAATGGACAAAAATGGCGATGTGCAGAATACCATTAGGGTTGAGGTGGACGTGCTCAACTTTGTAGAAATCAAGCAGTCTCCTGAAGAAGTCTGATGTCGGTAGTCCAAGTCCACGCTCAATGAATCTGGCGAACATGGGGATCTCATCCGGATTTTTCTCAAATGGCCAC
This sequence comes from Cenchrus fungigraminus, assembly GCA_036936925.1. Classification (NCBI taxonomy): domain Eukaryota; kingdom Viridiplantae; phylum Streptophyta; class Magnoliopsida; order Poales; family Poaceae; genus Cenchrus; species Cenchrus fungigraminus. The sequence goes on along the minus strand of CM072774.1, from coordinate 106,705,708 downwards.
GCATCTCCAGTGGCGGCGGTCCATCCGGCGACTGTCTGGTCCTGCAACAGCCCTCTGGTCACCAGCATCTGGATCTCTGCCTCCTTCATGTTGCACTTCTTCCACAAGCACGCCTGATTGGGGGGCGCCTTGGTCTTAACCTTCCCCAACTTCGGTGCCAGGGGCAACTGCGGCAGTTCCTTCTTCTTCCCGCGGCTGGATTTCCGCGACCCTTGTGCACTGGATCCGGTGTTCTTCATCCTGTTGGTCACGAGCATTTTCTTGCGCATTCGCTCGGGGGCTCCAGGTGATGACGGTGGTGGTGGCGGCGCAGTTAGGGTTTGGTTGGCGAGGGAGAGAAGAATGGATGTTTTGGATCTGAGATTGGCGACTACAGAAGCAAATGGGTGTGTGCAACCCTAAGGGGCCCGACCCCTCTATTTATAACTGCTCAGTCAAGTGACCCGATGGGGATGACTCTTCAAATTCTCTAACTTGGCCGCTCTAGCTCGGGGGGCTCGATTACTCGGTGGGCAGTTTCACTTGGCCAGTGTTTCAAGATATCATCATTGGCCACATTCTACAAGACAGTTGATCCTTCAATCCAAGATACTACTCGACTTCAGGCTCGGGGGCTCCGTGTCACGTGTCCTTCGGATCTACAGATTTCTCCGGATTTTTTGGGATAAGACTGGTGCAAATTTCAGATTGACCCTCAACCTGATTCTCCGATTCAACTTAAGGCTCGGGGGCTAGACTCCATAAGGAGTTCGATTTTGCAATCGAACTTCCATATGGCCTTCAAGACTGAGCGAGTACTATTGAAGATTTTTAGAGAAGAACTTGGGGAAACTTGGGAACTACTCGGAAAAGCTTCAAGACTACTCGTATGGTGTGCTGAAGTACATTCCAGCCTCGTTGCAGCTCAAGATGATGATGGTGACTTTGCTTGGATTACTTGGGGACACTTCAGGACTACTCGTGTAGGCATTTGAGACTTCTTTCGCTGCGACACTTGCCAAAAACGTACTCAGGGGCTTGTCGTACAGACATCCATGGGCCCACCAGCTAGGTGGACCATGCCCGTACAGGGGACGAGTACCCCCAGGACTACTCGTACATGGAGACACGGTGCAAGACAGCGTAGTCTACATGGAAACCGTAGGATTAGTACTAGAATAGGAAAGCTTCTATTGTAACATAGAGTGAGCCTACCTCCTAGTCATACTCGACTAGTACTCCTGTACCTAACCGACTTGTAACCCTGCCTCCCGGACTATATAAGGCGAGGCAGGGACCCCTCCTGAACATACGCAATCAATCAAGCTACACGCGGCATACATGACGTAGGGTATTACGCATACTGCGGCCCGAACCTATCTAAATTGTGTGTCTCATGTCTCACCATCGGGTTCCAGATCTCGGTGAGCCCCTCCATCGTCTACCTCGGGTACTCTCCTCGGTAGGTTGCCGGGACGAAGCACCGACAGCTGTGCTCTCTCATAATTTGCAAAGCTTTGACATAACTTTCATCCATCCCTAGCTTTGCACTGCTTCCTCTAACGGACCATGCGCACATAAAAGCAAGAGGAATGCTCCTCTTCCCTTTCAGGCCTTTGCTGCTCCATCCCATTTGGCACATGCTCACAAACACAAGAGGAGATGCACTTTGCACCTCCAATCTAACAGCATTGTGCCAATGGAGCAAATCACCAAGGCCCATGGTTCCTACACATTGAGCGTGTGTATGGCATAGTCTTAAAGCTTGCCTGAGTCGACATGGTCAAGTACCTTCCTCCGCTGCAACATCTATCACCACGGAGGAAACATCGACAACCACATGAGACCATGCCAGAACTGCAGCAAACTTCAAGACAAGAATACTCAGGTATGCAAAGGAAAGGTTCACCAATCCTTTACTCATGTTTATCTCCATATGAGTATGGTTTGATCTTTCAAATTCATGCCTCCTTTGTTTGTGTTTATGCGCTCTGGTTTGGATGCCTCTTATCTTAGCTAGCTTGATCCATCCGTAGGCCCTTTTAAATTAGGCATGGTGCTTAGGTAAAAATAGCCTTCTTTAATCAAACCTAGACATGGTGTCGAAGTTTGATTAATGAACCATTGAGCTAATATGATCATAAACTTTGGATGCATATATCTTTTGTGGACTAACCCCTGCAAATAAACTTTTCAAAATGAAATGAATAATGATGGGTAAGTCCTCATGCTAAATTCATATGGGAGATGAACCAAGGCCCGAACAAATCCTCAACAAAAGTTGCATGACATACAGAGGAGGTACCTATCAGACTTTGAAGAAGCATTGTGAGTATTCTATCAAACACCTCTTTTGTTATGCTTGTGCAATCTTATCTTCGCCTTGGTTAAGCTTTGCAAAAAGGACAAAATTTTGGTGAACCATAAAAAGAAAACCCTTTCTCAAGATAAAAAGAATCTCAAGTGCTTCATTCTCCATGCGCCCCATAGACTCTCGGGTTTTCACAATCGGTAGAGTCGCTGCTTGTTTCCACCTTGTTTTTTGTTGAATGAAGCAGGTACAAGAATAAGTGTGGGGGAGATCTCTCAAGCTTGCAAATGCACACTCATTCTAGATCCCCCACCAACATGTTGCACAACCTTGTTTAGTCCAACACGCAGAAGAAAAACAGATAAGTTTCAAAGAGGGATGGTCGAACCTTTGGTTCAGCCAACCACCTTTGATGCCCCTCTGTTCCTTCTTCCTTTTCAACGACGGTTTGCGCAACACAACCCTCTCATTTACCATGTTCTTGAGTTTGAATAAATTTCATGCTAATCACTAAAATGAAACTCAATGAACCTTGTCCACCCCATGCTCTGCATGCTCACCCATGATAAAAATTTGCATACTCTTTATTCTCTGTTTTTTCTACTCTTGTGGACGACTTATCATTAGGGACCCCATGCTATCTAAGTTATTGACGGATGTGATATAGTTAAGATAGATGGAACCTTGATCTCTCTTGCAAAGTACTTGGGATTTATTTTCAGAAAAAATGCAATATCTTACCTCCTCAAGTTATATAAAATTCCCATTAGAGCCTTATAGGATAGTTATCGGAAAACCAGCACAAACACTGCTTGTCTTCAATTTGAGCTTTGTCAAATGTTGTGACCCTTGCTTGAGACTTGTTATGCTTTCTTGATCAAGATCTCTCTCTCACACACACATGCATGCTGACTTCCACACTGGAAGTTACGCCTTTCATTCCATCCACATACATCTGCCAAACTCCTACACTGGGAGTTGGGCACATATCATCCATCCATTCCACAGACTCTATCCCTATGTCATGACTCCTCTCTATTCATCATTCCAAAGGATATGGGCTATAAAAAATGATGAAAAAAAAGGGAAGAGAAATAAATTCCATGCTCATGGGCATGTGGAAAAATAAAGAAAAGATGGACTAGTCAAGTCCATGCAAAAGGAAGAGAAAAAGAAATAATGGACGCATCATGGTCCATGAAAAAAAATGAGAGAGAGAAAAGAAAAAAAAGAAGGCCCATATCCCAAGGAGAAATAAAAGAGAGAGAGAGTCATGTACATCAGCATATGGAGTCATTAATAAAGGTTCACGGTAATAACTAGAATCCACTCCGGGCCTAGTGTCCACCTTACCGTGATACCACCATGAGCACTTCTCATAGATGGCAATAAAAAGAACCCACTCCGGGCCTAGTGTCCACTTTGCCATCACCTCAGTGCATCACATAGATGGTAATAACCAGTGCTCACTCCGAGTCTGGTGTCCACCTTACCATCATCATCATCATACTCATCATCTACGGTAATAGCTATCACCCATTCCGGGTCTAACATCCACCTTACCGTAATCCCGAGTATTCATATGTGGCAATAGCTAGCACCTATTCCAGGCCTAGCGTCCACCTTGCCACATCATCATCACTTCCACACACTTGCACATCTTGATCAAGGTTGCATGATTTGTTTCTTCTTGGATCCTGTTTTTGACTTAGCAATATATGCGAAGTAAGTATGCACATATATCCCTACCCAAAGCTCCAAATAAAGCCTTTAGATGCTAGGGGAAGGCAACACCTTTGCCTTGGTAAGGATGCAAAAATACAAACAAAGAGTGACTCGAGAGAATAATTTGAGGAGCAAGTCTATTCTTTGCTTTCAAAAATCTAAAAAACCAAGTTTCTAAGCAAGAGGTGATGGGAACCCGATGTCTATACTGTTCCATCTTTCAATCGCCCAAGATATGTGTGGTAGCCACTACAAAGTTCACAGGGGCATGGAAAGGCTTGGAATAACTTGTATGCAGGTTTTCCTCCATGGAGATGAATCCACCTTAGCCCTTACCTTCACTCGGGATGAGCAAAGGGCAAGTATGGGGGAATCTTGTTGACGGTCCTTATAGCAAATATTCGACCATCAACATCATTCCAATAAGAAGAGAATAGTTCCTCTAACTAACATATTACCTAGCATTCCACCAATAAGCGTTTCAGGAACGAGAAGACTGGAATCTGGGGAAAACCGTGTAGAACTATGGGACTTACATGAAGACTGGGACAAAGTGAATCTGCATGGTCAAGAAGGGGCCAAAACACGAAGCAAAACACACCAATAGAAGTGGGGTCCACAAGACCCAAAAGGCCGAAGGACCCACCAGCCCACCTGCCAAAGGCGGTGGCCAGATGGGCCAGGCCTGGTTCGGCCGACCCACTGGTTCGGCCGAACCAGTGCCGAGGCGGTTGGCACCCATCTTTGGCGGCAAGATCTCCCGCGCAATCCCTATGGCGGTGGAGGTGGAGTTGGCACCAAGATACCCCTGGAACCACCTCCATCACCCCTATATAAGGAGGCCTCTACCCCCCATTCACAATACACCATTCCACACCAATTCTAGAGAGAAGAGAAGGGTAGAGTAGAGGTTGCACCTTGTATTAGAGTAGAGGAGTGTGCGGAGCAAGAGCCAGAGGACAGCCAGAGTTGCCAGCCTCCCTCCGCTTGTACTTCGGCGGGTGCGAGCGCTTGAGCGAGCACTCGAGACTTCTTCGGTGGTGAGTACCTAGTAATGTTATATTCTTGTTATTATTCATTTGCGGGATCATCGCTCGTCTCTCGGGGCGGGGGCTTTGGCCTTATGACTCTAGCTGTCGGTGGAGTCTCACGGGGGTCAGGGTCGAGGTAGCTAGCATAGACGTGGTGTCTAGGCAACCTATCTCATTTGTTTGCACACCTAGTCAATGGTCTGAGGGGTAGGTGTACGGGTGGTGACAGCCCCGTACATCCCTTGTAGTCCCCCACGTGAGGCTAGGGCGTAGAGCTAATAGCCGGAGGCTCTTGGCATACCAGGGGTAAACCGGTGCTCGAAGTAAGCGAGTAGTAGCCAGAATATCTTCTTCCTTTGTACCTATCCTGTGGATTTCCACGCTACTCAGACTACCCTTTTCTCCATCTTTCTTCTCCCGGGCCTAGACTAGCCAATAGATCGCTCAACCTCCGTTCCTTTGGGAAAATATAAATAACGATATCCTACTCACCGGGTGAAGTGCTACAATGGTATCTTCCGTGCGCTTGCGGATTTGTCGTGAGTTAAGAAATACCAACAAGCATCCCTAATGCGCGTGGCATTAGAGTTGTCCACCTATAGCACCAAATCGAACCTGGTGGTAATAGAGGTACCTTAGTGGTAATAAAGGGAACCACTTATAGCACCGAAAACAATTTTGTGGCAATAGTGGTCCTTCCCCTGTAGCGACCACAACTAGAGTGTAGCAAGACAAAGCTTTGCAATGCAAGATTTTACAAATTGCAATGCATTGGGTACGAGGCAATTGAACCTCTGGCAATGCCATATGTGTCGCAATAGGACAATTTACAACCAACACAATAGTGCCCTTAGATGCTAGTTGCAACGCCTAATTGTGTTGTAATAGAAAAATAATTGCAACAAAAAAGAGACATGCGTCGTCTAAGCCTAATGCCAAGCAACCTTTGGCTGCGTTTTTTTATGAAATTGTTTGGGAGCAATTGCGGCCATTGCAACCAAATAGGGCATATTGCAATGTATTTCATGCATTGTATTAGGGGGAAAATCTAGTAGTGCTCCCTGATTCATGAGTTTTGAATGAAGTTTAACATTGATCAGTCAAATCAAACTCAATGAATCATGCTCCACTTGCTCTACATGTTTCCTATGGTTGGCTTGCAAATGTTTTATTCCATGCTTATCACCTTGATGCTTGTGAACAAATATCTTTAGGAAAAGCATGCTCATCTAAGTAGTTGGTGTTTGTGATGTGGTTTGGTGATATGATCTTCACTCTTAATGTTTGAGTGCTTGGGAAATTTATTTTGAAAAGTTTGAAAACCCTTTGCAAAGCTCCTCTTTGATATGCCAAAGTCCTACCAAAGCCATATGATGAGTTAACTTGAAAACCTTATACACATATCACTATAGCATTTTGGATGGAGCACCATGCCTCAAAACCATCGCAATATGGGTCATTTCGTCGCAATATCGTCGTATAGCAGGAATTTGGGTTCATTGCCGGGCGTTGTGTTTAGGTCGGCCGCAATAAGTTTTTGCAACACTTACAAAATGGTGTCGCAATAAAGAAGATGTGTTGCGATGGCGCGTAGCATAGCAATTGGTAGAAGTAGCGACGACCAATGGTGTTGCAATATTGGTAATTGCAACGAAAGGCGTTGTTGCTATAGTGGCAATTGCAACCACGTTGTTGTGTTGCAAACAAATGCTATTACAACGCAATCATTGTGTCGCAATACGAAGTCATAGCTGTCGCCATATGCTTGAACCAAACCACAACGTTAATTGCCGTCGCTATACACGTAGATGGACATGCAACCAAATATGGGTCATCGCCATATGCCTCAACAAATTCGCAACGCTACTTCCCGTCGCTATACCCTGTAGGGTCACGCAACCAAATATGGGTCATCACCGTATGCATTAACCAAATCGCAACGCTACTTTCGGTCGCTATACGCGTAGATGGTCACACAACCAAATAAGGGTCGTCGCCATATGCGTTAACCTAACCACAACACTACTTCCCATTGCTATATACGTAGATGGTCACGCAACCAAATATTGGTCGTCGCCATATGCGTTAAACAAACCGCAATGCTATTTGCCACGTCGCTATAAACCGCAATGCGTTAACCTAACCAAAGTTTGCTTCCTGCCTCTTCCTGATAGATGGGACTTTGTTGGCCGATCTTGAGTCTTTTTTCAGCGCCGGAGCATCTTCCATGCCATTCTGAATGTAAACAAATTAGAGAATTTCAGAAATTGAACCCAATTTGTCTTGGAATGCATATGCAACAACATATGAATTGGAAGTGGAAATATTAATGGCATTATGAAGTACAATTCTAGTTAGTACCTCTTGTGCTCTCTTCTGGCCTGATTGTGTTTTAGCATTCTTCAGCAGCTATTGTTGACCAATATATTTGGGAGGTGGAGTCGGAGCATCAGCTCTCTAGCTCTCTGACGTTTCTCATTGAACAACCTCTTTGTAATGTTGGCACTAGTATCAGTGATGTTTGGTGCCACATTTTTCTTATCTTTTGTCATAGTGCTTGTTGGATCAATCAAGATTATAAAGTTAGTGGAACAACGTCAGCTTGAATTAAATGCACAGCACCATCATGATTAGAAAGCTTGTTCCATGTTGTTATTACCTGGCTCGCTCTTGCATGATCCTGCACTACTAGTGTTGCGGGAATGTTTTCCTCGGTCCTTGTAGGTACAACTTCATTTGTATTGTTGATGGTTTCAGACGGAGTATGCACATTGTAAAAGAGGGCAGGCAAGAGATTAGTGACATAAATATATATGAATCACAACCAAGTATAGTCGTCGTTACCTTGTTAGCAGTTTCTTGACTCTGCACTACCGTTGTTGCAGCAATGCCATCCTCATTGACCGTAGCTTCAACTCCATTTGTACTATTGTTGGATTGAGGTGTATTCGAGGTAAGTGTTGGCATTTCTTAATGACATCACTAGGATGAGTGTTCCTAGCAACGGCGGTAGAAAAGCCAGTGTGGTAATCCTAACGGTCACAAGAGAATCCGCAAGCACACGGATGTACCATTGTTGCATTTCCCTAGAGGAGTATTCCAAAGGGTATCGAATCCAAGGAAGGCGAGTAAGATGACAAGACCAACACTATTGCAATGAGTATAAATCATGGATAGAGAGAAAGTAAGTTCTCCAGAGCTAGGCTGACACGCCGCTGGCCTCTAGGTCCGGCCACCAGCCTCCTTCCAGCCGCAGTCCCGCGCGCCGAGGATACTACACCCGTTGTCGCGGTCCCACGTACCGAGGTGGCTGTGCCCGCCACCCCTCTCGGCCGCGGTCCCGCACGCTGAGGAAGCTGCGCCCGCCGTCGTGCCCCTGCTGGTCGCGGTCCCGCGCGCCGAGGAGGCTACGCCCGACTGCCATGCTCCTCCCGGCCGTGGTCCTATGCGCCGAGGAGGTCGCACTCGCTGCCCCTCCCGGCCGCGGCCCCACGCGTCAAGGAGGTCCTAACCGCCACCCCTCCGGAGCCCTTCCGCGTCGGCCTCTCCAGATTGACATGGTGAAGAGAAGAAGGAGAGATGTGTGTGGATGAGAGGGAGAAGAAAGAGATAACTGAGGGAGAGGAAGGAGATAAGGCTGTGGATGGGGGAGGGGGCACGTGCGCAGTGAATGGTGGCCGCACCGTAGGGGGGCTGCATTAGTACCGGGACTTTTCTTTACCCGGTGCCTCGTTTAGTACCGGGTGGTGTCTACACCCGGTACTAATGTTGCCCGGCCACATTAGTACCAGGTGTCCAGCACACCCGGTACTAATGTGTCACATTAGTATCGGGTGTCGCCCAGCTCAGTATTAATGTCCCTATTAGTACCGGGTATTTTTGCACCGGTACTAATGGTCAGCCACATTAGTACCGGGTGTAGACACCACCCGGTACTAATGTGTCACATTAGTATCGGGTGTCGCCCAGCTCAGTACTAATGTCCCTATTAGTACCGGGTATTTTTGCACCCGGTACTAATGGTCAGGACCAATGGTCGGTTCCCTAGTAGTGATACCCAGAGAAAGCTCCTGCTGTTTCCTTACCATTGATAATGTATGGTGTCCTTTGATAGATGTCCCGTAGGATTGCACACACGTTCCTTGGATTCGATACCCTTGGAATACTCCTAGAGGAAAGCTGCAATGGCATCCATATGCTTGCGGATTTATTAGGGATTGTAAGTTTACCTATCGGTGATCTTGCTGTAGTGCTGTGAAAGGCGCATCCTAATAGTGATGTTAACAAATTCCAACACAGGGCAAAGGGCCGGCAGTGCGAGGTGGCGGCACGAGGGGGCCGGCAGCGCGAGGGGGCTGGCAGGACGAGTGGGCGGGGAGGCCTGGTGCGGCCAGCATGGAGGAGGGGCTGCGGCAGTTGCGGTTTTTTTATTTTTTATTTACATCTCCCCTTGTTCCAAACTGGTGCTGATGGGCACCCCTATCACCGCCAACTATCTCCCAACAGTTTTCAAAACCGACGGTGATGGCCGTTTTAGAACTGGTGATGATGTGGTGCTGTGGTGTAGTGTGATAAACCTTGGACGGATACTTTAAGAAAAAACTACAACTGATCCGCAGGCTTGTGGTTTAAAAATTGGTACCCTGAGTGCCACCAACAATCTTCTGCATTGCGTCACCGCGTAGGTGGGCTTGCCGATGTGGAAGCTGGGTCTGGCAATGATTTTTCTCTCTCCTCTTCTGTCTCCCAGGTATACCTGCGAGGAATAGCTCTTATAGACCTGTTGTGAGTGGCCTTAATGAAAATATACTCCATCTATCCTGAAATGTAAGGTATTTTGGTTTCATTCGAAGTCAAAATTTCTTAAAGTTTGATCAAGTTAAGTGGAATACGTAGCAACATCTGCGGCAACAAATAGTTTATGTAATCTGCCATTGAGCATACGTTCGTAGTATACGGTCGGTCTTTAAATTATTAATGCTATATTTATCTGTAAATTTAGTCATACTTGTATACGGTCGGTCTTTAAAATATTAATGCTATATTTATCTGTAAATTTAGTAATACTTGTGACAGTTACACATCGGACAAATCGCTTTACATTTTGGAACGGCATGTGTACAACTGTGCATTGGAACAATCTGTTGCCTGAGAGAGGGAATTGCTATTACTGCAGGTCAGGGCCAGTTGAACCCAACGAACTCACTAATAGAGGGCAAATCCCCGAAATCCTCTATTCCGCCTAACTCCCAGCAGGTGCTGCCATCACCATGTCCGCGCAAGGAATCAACGGCACTGCAGGGATGGCCAACCTGCATTGACACCTCTTGGCTTACATCGTATGCACCAGCACCCACACAAGGCGCCACTGGACTGGCGCCAAAGTCGGGCAAGTCCACGAACATGATATCACAGTGCTCCTGCGTGTGCTGCAGAGAGTCGGTCTGCACCGATGACGGCTCGGCCAAGTCCGAGATTAACAATCGGTGATTGACGTGGTTTTGGCCATTTTCACTTGGTTCCGGGCTCCCACAGACGCCAGAATAGGAGGTTTTGACGGGTGGAAGTGGAACATCATCTCCCGTCTGCATGCCAGTTTTGACTTTTTTCCTGAGGTATGAGTTCCAATAGTTCTTGACCTCATTGTCAGTCCGGCCTGGTAGGTGCAGCACTATCCGGGACCACCTGTAGGAAAAGTTCTCTCCATGTGAGACAGGCGGTTATTAGTAAATGATGGACTTTAATGTCCGATGAACTCATCACTGGCACATGCAAGTTTGACTTTCTGGTTATTTCTGCATTCGATTTGTACAGGAGGCGATTTGGTGTATCATATGCGCTTATAAGTATAATATAAACGCGAATAATCTCCCCAACTCAAAGCATGTACGTGTGAATTGCATTACCACATGCCTTGTAGAGAGTTAGAAATAGAAATCAGTCTGGTGCTCAAAAGCGCAAAATGCTTATGTTAATTATACGGAAAAAAATATTTGTCATCCCTCAAGTATCGCAAAAATGGGTTGTTTATCCCTCATGTTTCATTTGGTGCAAATCAATTCCTTAACTAAATAATTTGGTGCAATTATCATCTCACCATATAGTAAAATCTAGTGATGGTTTATAAACGCGAATAATCTCCCCGACTCAAGCATGTACGTGCGAATTGCAATTCGTTGCTTACTTATTGCCCAGTGTGGCGTGAAGGTTCATGACGGTCTCTTCTTCTTCCCGGGAGGACATGCAGTGCTTCAGACCCGGCCTCAGGTAGTTCATCCATCTCAGCCTGCAGCTTTTGCCACTGCGCTGAAGCCCTGCACATGGGGCAATTCATCGAGAATTGAGCCGATCGAGTTCCATTTTGCAAATATTACGCTTAAGAACATTTTGCACATGCAATCAGGCGAAATTGGATAGCTCATTATTTGTTATGAAATTAAGATAAGCACGACTTGTCTAATTTCTCCCCCTAATCCACTTACCACGGGCGAAGATACATTTTGAAACCACGAGAACAGGACGAACAAGCAGGAGAGAAAAGTAAGAACCTTACTTATCGCTAGAAAACTAGAACTAGGTGCAATAATACGGGCGAATTGTGAATGCATGATGTTCTTACTGGCGTTGAGGGCGCAGGTGTTCCAGCAACCATGGCCGTCGCGGAGTTTCTGGTCTTCCTCTGGCGACCACAGGCCCTTCCGGTATTTCATCTGGGGCTTCTGGCACGCCTTGCACCCCATTGGTTGACTGTTGGGGGAAGGACACTGCGGAACGGAAAAGCTCCTGGATGCACAAGAGGCTGTTGGTCTGCCGCTGCACTGTTGTTGTGCTTGAGAGCTGACTGTGCGCAGGACTTTATAGGGCTCCAGGGCCAGCAGCCAATAGAGAATCGCGTTTAGAAAAAGAGTAAAGCTTTGGGACTTCTTACCGTGTTTACTTAATGATATCTCCGCTACAAACAATGAGGAGTCGGATACGATACGACTAAGCTACAATCGCACAGTTGTGCCATATATTCTCCTGTCAGAATGGCTTTTTTTTTTTAAAATATCTCCCATTACACTTGCTCTTCTTTTTGAACAAAAAATTATTGATTTCGAATGAAAGTAGATTACATTCTGGCTCGCCTCATTAGGATCGGATCAAAGTTGGGATTGAGACTACTATAATATAAACAAATTAATTTCGAACAAAGCTAAAAAAATATGATGGCTCGTCAGAGTTGCTTGTGTGTATGTTTGTAATCGCTAATCAAGAATTATTGTCCGATGATAATTTTTGAGACACATCCCTTTCTCTCTGCGAACGAATGGTAACATGTCGCTTTCTATTTGTTAGGGGCGCCGTAGGTTTGCCTATATATATATACTAAAGAAACCGACCTCCGCGTCCGCACGTAATATATACTAATACTACTGAATGTAAACACTAAGTGGTAAAATGTCACTGTCTCTTTGTTAGGAGCGTAGGTTTGCCTATTAAAGATACTGAATGTAAAACAATGTGCAGACGTACGTATTCAAGATTATATATACGATGGCGAAGACATACTAACCAGGTAACCAGTGAGGCTCTTATGCAGGCTAAGAATTCGATAAACAATTTGAAGCATCTACAGACATTTTCAGCTTGCCGCTGTGATCCGGCTAGCAATTTGGCATGAACATTAGTTCGCCAGGATGGAGATAAGAGCTTACCAGCCACTTCATATGTCCAAACCTCATGTAACCATGCAGTTGCTGTTACCACACAATGCGTCTCCGGTACTAAATGCAAGATCATTTAGTAACGGGTCATCCAACTGGTACTAAAGGTGATATTTAGTACCGGTTGTACCACCGACAGGTACTAAATCATTTTGCACCCAAAAATTAAAGAAAAATGTTACGAACCCTAGGGAGGCACAAATGCGCGTGCGTGGTGTGTGGGATTCGAACCCACGGCCTCAAGTCTCGCACATACCTTCCTCACCATCCCATATACATAGCACACATGATTGGGTGTGAGATACTTTATTTTCGACGTAACCCGTGGAGGACCCATTGGTAGAGCCACAGCCTTTAGTCCCGGTTGGGAGAGGCCTTAGGTCTCTCCATTTCAACCGGGACTAAAGAGAAGAGACAAAAGGCCCCCCTTTAGTCCCGGTTGGTATTACCAACCGAGACTAAAGGGGGGGGGGCACGTCTGCACGGGAGCACAGCCCCTTTAGTCTCAGCTGGTATCCCCCCCCCCCCTTTAGTCTCGGTTGGTAATACCAACCGAGACTAAAGGGTCCCCTTCCTTTTTTTTGTTTTCGATTTCAGTTATTCTAAATATTGTTATACGCATGTATTCTATTTGTTGTCTCACGTATATATGTACGTATATGTATTTGAACTACGTATCTATGTATACGTGTCTACTATATATATATATGTACTTAGACTTATATATGTACATACTCTAATTTATATATACATGCATATACACAATTTTGTACATGAAAAATAGAAAGTAAAAATAGAAAGTATTTTCTAAAATTAGGTTATATACATCAAAATATTGTTCCATTCAAATTCCTAGTCTCAACTTCCCGTTGAGGTGCTAATTAAAGTCGGTCAACTGGATGACCGACTTAATGATGTTTTCCGGCTGGATTAACCACCTCGTTGAAAGTCTATCTTGGCCCCTAATTTGTTTTGGTGCTAATGACTAACACAATTTGAGGTATTTAATCGTTCAAATGAGATGTGTGCAGGATCAAAAGCAAAAGAAAGACTCATTGATCAAAAGAAGGCCCCCAATTCATTTAGGAGGTGTTCATGTTCATTGAGAAGCTTTATTTCATATTTTCGGTTTGAATTTGAGTATAGGAACACCATACTATAAAGGGGGATGCGAAAAGAAGTTCTAGAGATGCCATAGTGCTTATTTGAGATGCTAACATCCTATGAGAGACACTCGCATGTTGCATGAACACTTGGAGAACTTTCTATCTCTGTCGGAAGTTCCGGCATGGGGCCGGAAGTTCCGATAAAGGCTCTCTATTTGGGTTTCCGCTAAGCCTCGGAAGTTCTGGTCCCAGGCCAGAAGTTCCGATAACGCCTTTCGGGTGGAGCTCTCACCTTCGTCAGAAGTTTCGGGCTCATGCCGGAAGTTCTGATAAACACTTGTGCAACACAGTAACGGCTAGTTTTTGGAGCTCGGGTATTTATACCCCTCCTCCTCTCCCTTCATTTGCTGCTGACCTACCTAAAGACAAAATTGCCTCCTTGAGCATTCAACACTCCTCCCACTCCCTCTTGAGCTAATTCTTGTGAGTTTTGATTTAGGGGTTGAGTGAGACTTGTTGTGAGGTGTGAGATTGAGAAGCTTTGAGTGTGTGGTTCATCTCAAGTGCACTTGAAGCATCTCCGGGCATCGATTCGCATTTGTTACTCTTGAAGCTTGCTTCTAGATGGTTAGGCGTCGCCCGTTGAGTGCCCTCTTTGTGTGGTGCACCCGGGAACGTTTGTATTACCCACTTCTTTGTGGAGTTCTCTTAGTGAGCACCAATTTCCTTTGTGGGAATTGGGTGGGGCAAGTGGCTCTTCGTGATAGCCATCCCTTTTGGGATCCTCAACGGAGACGTAGCCTTCCTTTTGGGATCCCGTTGAGTTTTGATTTAGGGGTTGAGTGAGACTTGTTGTCTCTTGTGTTTGCTTGAATTCGTTTGTTGCTAACCCTAGTTGCTTGTTTGGGCCCGATCTCCTTTTCTGTGGTGTTCCTTGTTATATCTGTGGTTACAAGAGGTTCCTAGCATCTCTCTTTACCTTTTGATTCAAGTAGAATTGGCAGTTTCACTTCAGCATTTAATTTCGTTCTAAGTCACTCTGTCGGGTCGGAAGTTCCGCCCCTGTACCGGAAGTTCCGGACCCCCGGAAGTTCAGATACAGCGTCAGAAGTTCCGACCAGTTTTAACTGCTGCAAAGAATTTTCAGGAAAAATTGAAGTGAGCCTATTCACCCCCCCTCTAGGCATCACAAGGTCCTTTCAATTGGTATCAGAGCCTAATCCCTTGATTAAGGCTTAACCGCCTAGGGAATCAAGATGTCTCATGTTGGGGATGGTGCTTCCGCACAAGAACATGCCGCTCAAGAGCAAGCCGCCAAGGAAGAACAAGAGCATCAAGCCAAAGCCGCTCAAGAACGAGAGACGACACAACATAGTGCCGACACCTCAAGCGCCTTTGGAAAAGCTCCAAGTCGTCCCGAGGACTCCGACTCCGGCTCGGACTTGGACTCAAGTGATGAAGAGGACAAGGAGGAAGGAGACGGGATAGCGGTTGAAGGAGAAGAAGCGACCAAGCTAGCGGCCAAGAAAAAGAAAGAAGAAAAGAAGAAGAAGAAGGAGATGGAAGCCAAGAAGGAGGCAAAGAAGCTCCTCAAGAAGATGCTTGAGAAGGAGCACAAGAAGCACTCTCCCTCCGACTTCCATGAATATCCGTACCACTACTCACAATTACCGGGAAACTACTCTCATGATAGAATGTCTTCCGTCCATGTGGGAAAGCCTCCACACTTTGATGGAACAGACTATCCCAAATGGGCTTATGATATGCAAATGCACCTCTACGGGCTTTACCCTTCTCTATGGAAAGTTGTGTGTGTAGGTGTGACGATGCTTGAAGAAGGAGAGACTCCAACACCCGAGCATGAGTATGACCTCTACCGCAACGTCCAAGCCGCAAGAGACATCACGGGTTCCTTATGTGCTCAAGAATTCAACAAAGTCCAAAACATCCACATTGCCAAGGTTGTTTGGGACACACTCAAGGAAGCACATGAAAGAACCAATCATGTGAGAAAAGGGAAGATTGACTTGATTCACGGTGAACTAGAGCTATTTGTCATGAAGGACAATGAAACTGTGAGGCAAATGTATGATAGGCTAATGCTCCTTGTCTCGGACATTAGAGCCCTTGGAAGCAAGGATTGGAATGACACCAAGGTCACAAAGAAGCTACTAAGAGCATTCACTCCAAGAAATCCCACTCTTGCAACCATGATTAGAAGAGATCCCACCTACAACACGAAGAATCCTAATCAACTACTTGGTGAAATCTTGCATCAAGAGCTTGTTGAGAAGGATGTTGAGAAGTCACTTAGCTTGAAAGTCAACAAGGGTCTAGCTCTCAATGCAAGCTCAAGTGAAGTTGGTGAAACAAGACTCAAGACTTCCAAGGCCAAGCAAGAAGAATCAAAGGATGAAGGAAGCACCGATAAGGAAACCTCCTTTGCCGTGAGGAAGTACAAGAAATTCTTGAAGTACAAGGCAAACAAGGGCGGTGACGAGAGGAAGAAGAAGTCCTCAAGAAGATGCTATGAGCGTGGAGACTATGGACACTTCATTGCCGAGTGTCCCAAGACAATGGGCAAGAATGATGAAGAGAAGAGATACAAGGAGAGGAGCAAAGAGTTCAAGAACAAGTTTCAAGGACGTGCTTATGTAAGTCAAGAATGGGATTTAAGTGATGAAGATGAAGAGCCCAAGAAGCAAGGCATGACAACAATTGTCATGTCACAAGAATCTTCATCAACACGTCCCTTCAACAACCTCTCCGACAATGAGGACAACACTCACTTTTGCCTCAAGGCAAAAGGGAGCAAGGTACAAGAAACCACATCCTCATCCTCTCTTACATCTTCCTCATCCACACCTAACAATGACATAGAAGATCTAGATGAAAAAGAAATAGAGGCTAACATGATAAAATAATTTGACAAAAAGGGCTACAAAGAAATCAAAAAGCTTATGGAAAAATTGGAGAAAAGAAAGAAGTGTCTTCATGAGCAAGAGGACTTGCTTGTCCTTGAAAAGGAAAGAAACCTTGCTCTAGAGAAACTTATTGCCGAAGAAAAGGCTATGGTGGAAAAATTAACTACGGACTTGTCCTTGGTTGACGATTCCTATAAGAGGATGTCAAAGGAGAACACTTTGGCAAATGAACTTTAGCTTCCCTAAAGGCCACTCATAGTGAGGTTCAAGCGAGCTTCTCATGCTTAACGGTCAAATCCAAAGACCTTGAAGCTAACTATAGTGCTCTTTGGGAAAGCACCAAGGCCGATCCCAAGAAAAAGCTTGACTCCAATGCTTCCACAAGTGAAGGTTGCTCTAGGTGCTATAAAGTTGATATAAATGCTTGTGTGACTAACCTTGCAAAGCTAGAGAAACTTGTCAAGGACAAGGACAAAGAAATTGAGAGATTGAAGATGATCGTCAAGCAAGGTTATGAAGGAAAGATCAAGCCTAAGCCAAAGGTTGAGTACAAGCAAGGAACCATTTCCTTGTTTACAGATGGGTTTGGTCACCACATGGACTCCAAGTCAAATGGCACAAGGAAGGTAAATGGGTATGACATCTCCTTGTGGAACAAGGGTGGTTACCTCAACAACATTATGGACATTGCTCATGGGGTAACCAAATCCACAACACCACAAGTGAAGCCGAAAGTTGAGGGCACCACAAAAGGAAATGGTAGGGTTAATTCTCCACCTAAGGATTCGAAGAATTTGTTGCCTCACAAGCCCTCAACCAACTACACTTGTGACTACATGGTGACCTTGGACCACAATGGTAAAATGGTGGTCAAGTATGTAGGATCCTGCACAAGAAAGGCTATGTTGAAGAGTGTGTGGGTTCCCAAAGTTTATGCTTCTAACCTTCAAGGACCCAAATCTTTTTGGGTACCTAAACCAAAAGCTTAAAATTGTGTTGTAGGCCTACTCCTCTGGTGGAAGCGCATGGTTGATTGATAGTGGTGCCACTAATCATATGACTGGAGATGAAGGCTTGTTTGCATCCCTCGAGAATTATGACAATCCAACGAAGACTGTCATTTATGGAGATAATGGTTGAGGGGATGTCATTGGTATGGGTAAGATTGCTATCTCAACTACCAATTCAATTGATGATGTTTATCATGTGAACGGTTTAGGGTACAATTTGTTGTCGGTTTCACAACTTTGTGAGAAAGGCAACAATTGTCTCTTTACTAATGAGGGCATGACCGTTTCTAGAAGGGAGGATTCCTCTATTGTCTTTATGGGTCAACTAAGGGGGAAGCTTTACTATGTGGACTTCACAAAAGTAAAAGTGGAACCTAAGACTTCTTTAGTGGCAAAAAGCAATGTGGGTTGGTTATGGCATCGCCGACTAGCTCATGTTGGGATGAGGAACTTGGCCAAACTTCAAAAGAACGAGCATGTCCTAGGACTAACAAACGTTGTTTTTGAGAAAGATAGGTTGTGTAGTGCTTGTCAAGCTGGGAAGCAAGTTGGAGCTCCACATCCCGCCAAGAACATCCTATCTACCTCAAGACCTTTGAAGCTACTACACATGGATCTTTTTGGACCAATTGCCTACATAAGCATCGGCGGTAACAAATATGGTCTTGTAATTGTTGATGATTTTTCCCGTTTCACTTGGGTATTCTTGTTGCATGATAAGAGTGAAGCTAAGGGGATCGTCAAGAAATTCATAAGAAGAGTTCAAAATGAGTTCAAGCTAAAGGTCAAGAACATAAGGAGTGACAACGGTTCGGAGTTCAAGAACACTCAAGTTGAAGAATTCCTTGATGAAGAAGGCATCAAGCATGAACTCTCCGCTCCATACACTCCTCAACAAAATGGCATTGATGAGAGGAAGAACCGGACGTTGATTGAAGTGGCAAGAACAATGCTTGATGAGTACAAGATGCCGGATATCTTTTGGGCCGATGCAGTCACACCGCATGCCATGCCGCCAACCGCCTCTACCCCCACAAGTACTTGAACAAGACTCCCTACGAGATCATCACCGGTAAGAAGCATAGTGTGCAATACTTTAGGGTCTTTGGGTGTAAGTGTTTCATACTTAACAAGAAACCCAAAGCCTCAAAGTTTGTATCCAAGGTTGACGAAGGTTTTCTCATTGGTTATGGTACTAACGAACACGCCTATCATGTCTTCAACAAAATCTCCAGATGTATTGAGACCACGGTAGATGTGAAATTTGATGAAACCAATGGCTCTCAAGTAGAGCAAGTTAATGAGAACTTTGTAGATGATGAAGAACCTCCAAGTCAATCCATCTTTAGGATGGGAGCTGGTGAGGTGATGCCTCATGAAGTTGAAGTTCAAGCTCCGGTTGACACAAGCAATCAAGATCCATCATCATCCACAAGAGTTGAACCACCTAGCTCTCAAGTACCTCAAGATGAAGTTCAAGTTCATGATGACGATCATGAACTTGGTAATGATCAAGGGGGAGATCAAGGTGGAGAAGCTCAAGTTGAAGCTCAAGAAGCCTCTCAAGATGAAGAGGATGATGATGGACCCATTCAACATCAATCTCAAGTGCCACATCCAAGAGTTCATCAAATGGTTCAACGAGATCATCTCGTGGACAAAATCCTTGGAAGCATCCGAAGAGGGGTAACTACTCGTTCATGTTTAGCAACCTTTTGTGGATGTTACTCGTTTGTTTCCTCTTTGGAGCCTCCTAGTGTGGAGCAAGCACTTGAAGATCTGTTGGATAATTGCTATGGAGGAAGAGTTGAACAACTTCAAGAGAAATGAAGTTTGAGAGTTGGTGCCAGGACCGAAGCAAAATGTGATCGGCACCAAATGGGTTTTTAGGAACAAGCAAGATGAGTTTGGTGTCATCACAAAGAACAAGGCAAGGCTCATGGGCAAAGGATACACTCAAGTGGAAGACTTGGACTTTGGAGAAACTTATGCTCCGGTAGCACGGCTTGAATCAATTCGTATCCTTTTGCCCTATGCTACTCATCATGACTTCAAGCTTCAACAAATGGACGTAAAGAGTGCTTTCTTGAATGGACCACTATCCAAAGAAGTGTATGTGGATCAACCGCCGGGCTTTGAAGATTCCAAGTTTCCACGTCATGTGTACAAGCTCCATAAGGCACTCTATGGGCTTAAGCAAGCTCTTAGAGCAAGGTATGAATGTCTTAAGGATTTCTTACTCAAGAATGGCTTCGAAATAGGCAAAGTTGATTCTACTCTCTTCATTCGAAGAAATGGAAATGATATCTTTGTTTGCCAAATATATGTTGATGATATCATCTTTGGTTCAACTAATGAAAAGTTTTGTGAAGAGTTTAGTAGGATCATGACCAAGAGATTTGAGATGTTTATGATGGGTGAATTGAAGTACTTCCTTGGGTTTCAAATCAAGCAAATGAAGGAAGGGACTTTCTTGTGTCAAACCAAGTATGTGAAGGATATGCTCAAGAGGTTTGACATGGCTGACGCCAAGCCCATCAAGACTCCCATGGCACTAAATGGACATCTTGATCTCAATGAAGAAGGGAAGTCGGTCGACCAAAAGGTATATCGCTCCATGATTGGCTCCCTCCTTTACCTTTGTGCATCTAGGCCCGATATTATGCTTAACGAGTGCATGTGTGCAAGATTTCAAGCCAATCCTAAGGAGTGTCATCTAATGGCTGTTAAGAGAATCTTTAGATATTTGCTACATACTCCTAACCTTGGCTTGTGGTATCCCAAGGGCTTTACTTTTGATTTACTTGGCTATTCTGATTCGGACTATGCCGGTAGCAAAGCAGATCGAAAGAGTACAATGGGGACTTGCCAATTTCTAAGAAACAAAACTCGGTTGCTCTATCCATGGCTGAAACTGAATATGTAGCGGTCGATGCTTGTTGTGCACAACTTTTGTAGATGAAGCAAATGTTGAGTGACTACAGTTGTTAGTTTAGTAAGATTTCACTCTTGTGTGACAATGAGAGTGCTATCAAGCTAGCAAACAATCTGGTGCAACACTCTAGAATAAAGCACATAGATATATGACATCATTTCTTAAGGGGTCATGAGGCTCAGGGAGATATTGCTTTACGTCATGTAAGCACCAAGAGGCAACTTGCTGATATCTTTACTAAGCCTCTAGATGAGCAAAGGTTTTGTGCTTTGAGAAGTGAACTAAATATCTTGGATTCTCGTAACTTGGCTTGACATGTTGCACATACTTGATTGTTGCCTAGATATGTTCAAAACGATTTATTTCTCTTTACTATTGTGTGAGTGTTTTCAAAAGTTTGGATTTTGAGATCTTGTTGATCTTTTCTTGACTAAAGGTGACTATAATTTTGATTGTTGATTGTGGCTAGTCACCTATGGTCAAGTTTCTCTTATATGTCCATAATCTATCTATCTCAAAAGTCAGATCTTGATCCCTATCTTTTTCTAAGTTTTTGATATGAAAATCACTTCTGTCGGAACTTCCGGCCCTACGGCGGAACTTTCGATAAAAGGCTTCTGTTGAAAATCCGAAATCTATCGGAACTTTCGGCCTCATACCGGAACTTCCGATAAAGCCCCTCTATTACATTTTCCAGTGCTACTGGAAGTTTCGGCCCGACAGCAGAACTTCTGATAATCACTTTTCTGCTATAAAAAGCCCGCGGCCAGCACTCAAAACCCTAACTTTCACTCTTTTCTTCCACCCGAACTGCTGCCGCCGCCCGAATCACCCTCAAGGTGATTTTCGATCCTCTCCATTGAACTTGTTCATGCTCGTGATCTTTGGAATCCCCAAGACCTCAAGACTACTCCTCCCTCGGAACTTCCGAGGAATCTTGCGGGAAACTCAACGGTAATCTCTTTCAAATATTCCCGTCGCCCGATCTCCCTACATAGTTGGTTCTACTAAATTTCCTTTGGAGCATTGCCATAATATCATCTTTAGAACCCAGTGCTCACTCTTGTTTCAACAAATTTCAATCTATATCTTGGGTCAACCCACAGATTCATAGCCCGTTGGAAGTTCCGACCCCAGGTCGGAAGTTCCGGCCGGCGCCTTGAATTCCTGAGTTGGTCACCTCTTGTCATCTTTGCAATACCCTAAACACTTCCTATATCTTTCTAGATGACTCGTGGTGGCAGAGGCAAGGAGGTAGCGCATCAGCAAGGCAATGACTCCGACTCCGACGACCATGTCCCAATTGGAAATCGGAAAAGGCAAGTTGCTGCAATGGTGCCCGAGCGTGCACGTGGTCATGGAAGGCTCAATCCCACTAGTGGATCACGTTCAGTGGCACAGGGGAAAAGAGGCCAAGGCCATCGAGCTCGCACTAAGCAAGCTCGTGCTCCGGATGATCACTATGATGACTATGAGGACATCGATCTTAGCTCTCTCTCCTCTTTCATCCTCAGGCCATAGAAGCCCCCTCGTGGTGGAATTGTAAGGATGGTCAACTATAACAAAGGCACTCACGAGGTCTATAGGTTGAGGTATGATGACCCCTCCCGCTATCAAAAGGAGTATACTCATGATATTCGCTTTTGGCTTCACTTTCATGCGGATTGGTATGAGTCAGTGATCCTCTCCGAGGATAATATTACTGTGGATATGAAATGCATCTCTTGGAATCACTTAAGGTCACTAGACAAACCGGTAGTCACTCAGGCCGTTGATGCTTGTCATGCTAAGGGTCTTGCTTTTATCATGGAAATTCAATACAATTGGAATGAAGAGGTGGTAGCTCAGTTCTATGCAACTCTCCATGTCAACCGCATCACCAAAATGATGTGTTGGCAACTGCAAGGCAAGCCACAATCAGTCTCGTATGAGAGATTCGCTGAGATTCTTGGATTTAGTGAGGTGGACCTTGGCCATCCTAAGCTTCATGAGGGAACTATTATTGAAGATGGTGCTATGGCTTTCATGTATGATAGGGCCTATGGAGAAGTTGAGTTTGGTACTACACATGGCATGAAGCCCTTCTATAGGATGTTGAACTCTCTCTTCCGATACACCATGAGTCCTAAGATGGGTGACGCTTTCAAAATCTCCAACATGGCCAAGGACTTGCTAGTGCGGATGGCTCCCGGACAGCCGGACTCTAGTGTCTTTGACTTTATTTGGGAAGAAATCATAGTTTGCTCCGTGTCAGCCAACAGGAGTTGTCAGTATGCTCCATGGATTTTCTACATGATTTGTACTATTGCTGGAGTTGAGATTATGACTCACAAGCTCCACCATGTTTACAAGCCTTCAAAGGGGGCTGTTGATCGCCTGCTCAAGCTAGGCAAGCATGCTCCAAGGATCCCCTCTTCAGAAGGTACCTCACAGCAGGCCCTATCCTCATCTCACGGCCCCTCTAGTGCTCATGGCCCCTCTAGTGGTCATGCTCAAGGTCTTCCTCCTTCCAGTAGCAAGAAGAACAGTGTGCTCAACTTCATCTCCCAAGGTATCTTTGCTTGTTTCAACATTGGGACGCACAATGCTCAAGAGATTCGCGCTCATAGGAAATATGTGGATGTGCAGCTCCTCAAACTTGGGACCCGCCAGAAGACCTTGCTTGCCAAGAATGACATAGAGCACTCTCCCGTTCGTGAGCCCATGGACTTCCCTCCTCCACCATCCTTCTACACTCTATGGGAGGAGTTTTGACAGACCACCATGATGTATGGAGGTGTTCCCGGACATTTCAATGATGATGACTTGGATGATGAGATCAAAGAAGAAGAAGACTCTCCTCCGCCTGCACACTCTCCTCGTGGTAATGATGATTGAAGGGCCTCCTCTTTTGGGTGCTTGACGCCAAAGGGGGAGTGAGCTCGCTTTGGAAGGAAGATTGTGCTCCTTTGTATCTTTATCTATCGCTTTCTTAGATTCATGGACATGTAATGAACTATGTGTGGTGTGATGCTTGGTGTGTGCCAAGTGAGAACTTTTATTTGTAAGACTTACTTATGCACCGTATGCTAGTGTGATGCTAGAACTTTTATCTATGTGTGATGCTATGTTGGTTGGTGAATTGTTATGTTTCACTTTATTTTGTGATATACTTATCATATGCATCACGGGTTATTCATCACACTCTCTCATTTGTGTATGCAAAGATCTAGGGGGATCTCTTGATTAATATGTGTAAAGGCATTTGAGGCCTATAAATGATTAATACACATATTTAGGGGGAGTTCCTCTCACTTTGTTGGATACAAATATCTCATTTTATTTAATCAAGTTGTGTTGTCATCAATCACCAAAAAGGGGGAGATTGAAAGTGCATCTTGGCCCCTAATTTGTTTTGGTGATAATGACTAAGACAATTTGAGGTATTTAATCATTCAAATGAGATGTGTGCAGGATCAAAAGCAAAAGAAAGACTCATTGATCCAAAGAAGGCCCCAAATTCATTTAGGAGGTGTTCATATTCATCGAGAAGCTTTATTTCATATTTTCGGTTTGAATTTGAGTATAGGAACATTGTACTATAAAGGGGGATGCGAAAAGAAGTTCTGAAGATGCCATAGTGCTTATTTGAGATTCTAACATCCTATGAAAGACAGTCGCACATTGCACGAACACTTGGAGAAATTTCTAGGAAATTTTTGTCTCTGTCGGAAGTTCCAGCATGGGGCCGAAAGTTCCGATAAAGGCTCTCTGTTTGGGTTTCCACTAACCCTCGGAAGTTCCGGTCCCAGGTCGGAAGTTCCGATAAAGCCTTTCGGGTGGAGCTCTCACCTTCGTCGGAAGTTCCGGGCTCAGACCGGAAGATCCAATAAACACTTGTGCAGAATAGTAACGGCTAATTCTTGGAGCTCGGGTATTTATACCCCTCCTCCTCTCCCTTCATTTGCTGCTGAGCATTCAACACTCCTTCCACTCCCTCTTGAGCAAATTGTTGTGAGTTTTGAGCTAGGGGTTGAGTGAAACTTGTTGTGAGGTGTGAGATTGAGAAGCTTTGAGTGTGTGGATCATCTCCTTCATCTCAAGAGCACTTGAAGCACCTCCGGGCATCGATTCATGTTTGTTACTCTTGAAGCTTGCTTCTAGACGGTTAGGCGTCGCCCGTTGAGTGCCCTCTTTGTGTGGTGCACCCGGGAACGTTTGTATTACCCACTCCTTAGTTCAGGTGAACATCGGGAAACAAATCACTTGTCTCTTGTGTTTGCTTGAATTCGTTTGTTGCTAACCCTAGTTGCTTGTTTGGGCCCGATCTCCTTTTCTATGGTGTTCCTTGTTATAACTGTGGTTGTAGGAGGTTCCTAGCATCTGAGAAACCAAGTTGAGATGTGCCTTGGTTTTGGCTAATATGTGATGAGCGATTGACCGGATGTTTGCCTTGGTTGTGTGTGGTATTTTCCCGGATGTTCTGAGGCTTGGGTGGACCGGATGTTTTGATGGTTGGCACGTAATGATGCTTTGGGTTTGGCGTGTTGTGTTGTTTTAAGTAGTCTATCGCTTACCCTTATGTTACTTTATGTGGTGTGTTGTCAACGCACTCGAGAGGAGTGGTTGACAACGTTGTGTGGACTGACTCTTGGCTTAGTATTGCATATGCAGGTTGCGGCTTGGTTTGCGTTGGTGCAAGTGAAGAACAAGCGCGAAGGGTCCGAGTCTGTGTGACCTCCCAGGAGCGGAGAGGACGAGTAGGCTTGGTTCGAGGGACCCGGTGGCCGACGGGATCGAGTGCGGGCCGCATGGTGCAAGAAGAGCAAGACGACGTCGAGGAGGAGCCAGTGAGAGGGGTGTCTCTCATCAGGGTTTGTTGGTTTGCCACAAGACCAACAACGGCCGGTGCGTGGTGGCGGCTAACAACCGAAGTCTGCACGCGGTCGAGCCGGCGCAGGGTGGTGGCTAACAACCGAAGTCTACGCGCGGGGTTTGGTTGGTTTAGCCACAAAACCAACAACGACTGATGTAGGGTGGTGGCTCACGACCGAAGTCTGCATGCAGTCGAGGAGCCGGCGCAGGGTGGCGGCTAACAACCGAAGTCTGCGCGCAGGGTTTCGTTGGTTTAGCCACAAAACCAACAACGGTTGATGCAGGGTGGCGGCTCATGACCGAAGTCTGCATGCAGTCGAGCCAGTGCAGGGTAGCGGCTCACGATCGAAGTCTGCACGTGGGGTTTGCAGTGGTTTGGCCACAAAACCACTGGGTTCCTTGGTTGATCCTCAAAGCCAAGACCGAAGACGTGATGAGACTTGGATGGCCAGCCCAGGGCGGTCTAACCTCCTGGCCAGGGTGGTCTAACCTCCTGGCCAGGGCAGCTTGACCAGCTGGGGTGGTCTGACCGCCCAGGTGGGGAGGTCTGACCGCGTGGGCCGCGGTTCGTCGGGAAACTTCGAAGCGGAGGACACGCGGCGTGATCGCAAGGCTTGCGTGGTGGGAACGTGGGCTTGCGGTTGACGAGCATCCATCCGATGGAGAACTTCATGTGTTGACCAAAATGCCCCTGCGAGGGCTTGAGTTGTAACTCCTAATTGAGGGCACTTCGGTCATTTTCCGGAGGGCCTATATATAGGAGTGGTTGGTTGGCAGCCATCTCTTGGCTTGTAGGTTGGGGTGCCCTTTCATTTTGGGGTGCTCTTGGGAGAGAAGGAGAGAGGAGAGACCGGCTCTTTGTTTGAGCTTTTTGCCATCCAAGATTTGTAATTCTTGGGAGTGGCTTGTAACCGGATATGGCTACATGATTCATAGTGATTTCTCCATATTCATCTTGTGCCGTATTATTTATTCCCTGCGTTTTTCTTTTTCGGAGGGATTTTCGGAGCCTTTTCTTGGGATTTTCGTGGGGATGATTTGGAGGAGTTTCTTTGCGGGATTTGTAGTGGGAATCACACATGAGGACGTGGTGCCTCTTTTCTTGGTGATCTTGCCCCTCCAAACCCGTGGAAAGGCCTTCGATTTTGGTGATTTTCGGAGTTGCCCGAGTTCTTGAGGTAGAGGCACAAGATTTGCGATTCCCCATGATTGAGAGCATTTTGGTGGATATCCTTTGAGGGAGAGGTTGTCCAGGAGGTAACCCATCTATCCCCAAAGTTTTGCTGCAATCCGTTGGGTGAATCGGGAAATCGATCGATGGGAAGTTGAGGGTTGACCCGCGGGTTCATGTTTCTGGGTAGGGCGGTCTAACCTCATAGGCAGGGCGGTCTAACCTCCCCGGGGGTCGCTCGGAGAAAAGTTTGGTTTTTGAGGATTTCTTCTGGGAGCATCTTTGCCTTGACCAGAGGAGTCCCTGGTTCAATTATTGGAGCATTTCGAGTTCGTATGCTTTGGTTTCGGTCGATTTGATGGAGCCAGGAGGATGAGGTCTAACCGCCTCCCTGATGAGGTCTGACCGCCCCTGCTAGCTAAGAGTGTTTTTGGTGTTTCTGCTGTGATTCTGACCCAGTAGCTTTGGTTGGAAGTGTGGCTTTGTTCCTAGGATCAGTAGCACTCCAGTGGCTAAGTGATCTTGGCAAATCCGAGGATTTGGAGTCGGAGGTGTTTTGGGATTGAGGCCGTGTTCATCTTCTTAGAGACTCTATCTCTTTGGAGAAGAATTTTTATCGGCTCCCATTCACTCCCCCCCTCTCTGGTCGCCAATCCGGTCCTTCAATTGGTATCAAAGCCGGTTGCGGGTCTTTGCGACTCTAACTAGTCGGAGATCCATAGGGTGACAGAGAAGTGGGCGTTTTTGCTTGCGGTCTTGGTTTGCGAGTTTTGAGTTTGTTTTGAGCTAATCCTAACCGGTGCTTTGAGTTATGGCACCAAGCTCTTCTTGTGTGTCTTTGTCTCCAGAGGTTGATGAGATGGACAGTGTGTCGAGAGGTGATCACAAGTGGAGGAGGAAGCTCAAGGAGTTGGAGAACGACAAGGAGGCGTCGGCGTTGATCCGGCTTTTGATGGCTCAAGATGATGATCTCCAAGACAAGCTCATGAAGAGAAGCAAGGTCAAGCTTACCCAAAGTATCACTAGCTTGTTCACCCGCCTTTGTGCCTATGGTGAGATGAATGCGGAACTTAAGAACTCACCTTTGCCATGCAATTCTTGTGATACCTTGTGTGCCGAAAATGAGAAGTTAAAGGATGAAACTAAGTGTCGCAAAATGCATGTTGAGGCTCTTAGAAGAGCATGCAACAATCTTGAATTTGAGAATGAAAATTTGAATGCTTCTCTTGCTTGCTTGAAATCTGAATTTGACTTGTTGAAATCCAATGCTTCTATGCCTTGTAACTCTTGTGTTACTTTGAATGATAATCTTGATATGGCTAGAAGTAAGATTGCCTTGTTGGAGTCAAATGCTTCCCTACCATGTATTTCTTATGAGTCTTTGCTTGCTGAATTTAATATATTAAAATTGACTCACACCACATGTGTAGATGATCTTGAGCATGCTAGGGCTGAAATTTGTGAGATAAAGTCTATGCCTTGTTGCAAGTGCTCTTTGCTAGATGTTGATGATGATAGCCATACTTTTTGTGATAATGATGATGCTTTGCGAGATGTAAATGATGTTGCTTGCTCTTGTGATTTCATTTGCACCTCATGCATTGATTTGGAGAGTCAAGTTTTGGCTTTGAAAAAGATGCGCGATGATATGAGCGCTAAGTTGGTTGAGCATGATGAGATGAGTGCCAACCTTGAGAAGGAAAACGAACTCTTGCGTACCACATATGCCAAGTGCATTGAGATGGAAATTGAGAACTTGAGAAATATTCCGTGTGGTACTTGTGAGCGCCTCAAAATTGAAAATGAGGTTTTGCACACAAGATGCAAGAGTCTTTGTGCCAAGGGTGTTGATTCTCGCGGCTCTTGTCACTCCGATGTTGATGCTTCCAAAACTGTTTCTTCTCAACTGGAGTTGACTTCTTATCTTGAGCATGAGTCTTTGGATGGTGGCACTCGTGCTAGTGCTTTGGATAGCTCTTCTATAGCTACTCCTAAGCTTGGTGGTTCTTCCGGTGTTGCCCAAGATGGTATGGATGGCAAGGGTGCTTCTCACTTCTTTGGAACTCATATTTCAAGACCGAGATTCCATTGCACCTTTTGCAAGAAGGATGGGCACACCGTCGAGTTTTGCTTTCGCCGTGTCAAGCACAAGCGACGCTTGCGTGCCAAGATTTTCAAGAAGCCACGTAGCCTTTCTCATGGCACGTGTGATTCTAATGTGGGCACCAAGTCGAGTGTTGAGGTTGATACTTCTTTTTCTAAGTCCCAAGGGACTTCTCACGCAGAAGAGAATGGTGATTCGTCCACATGGACCGTGCCTCCCGATAGGCCTTTGTACCATTGCTCTCATTGTGGGAAGGATGGGCATCAAGATAGTTTTTGCTACCGCCGGGCAAGGAAAATGCGGCGAGCTTGTGCTTCTAGGCCTTCGGTGGTTCATAGCCCTTCTCATGGCATGAACACTTGTGAGCCTAAGAAGGCACATTTTGTGGACAGGTTTTATGACTCCTTTTCTAGTGAGTTAGGCCATGCTCGTGGACATGCTTCTAGTGCTTCTTGTGTTGGTCCACGACATGCTTCCCATGGTGCTAGTGTTGGTTCTTCTCCTAAGACCTCGGGGGATCATTGCCTTTTTGCTAGTGGTAGGACTCATTCTTCTTCTCAAGTTGCTCCTTTGAGGCATGGTTCCAAGAGTGTTCGAAAACCTTCTCATTTGAATCGGCATTTGCATCATGCTAACCCACATGATAAGTTGAGTGCACCATTTACTCGTGTGGCTAAGGTTTGGATTCCCAAGTATGTGCTTGCTAACCCTTTGGGATCCAAGCCTCGGTCTTTCTTGTCTCCTCATGTGTAGGTATGGAGACGCGGTTGGGGAACATGGACTTGATGGCAATAGGTCTTTGGTGATCAAGACATGTTGGTTCTCCACATCGCTCTGGTTGGCTCATGTGAGCTTTGTATACATGTATAGTGAGTTTTCATTTCCCCTTGTACTCACTTGTTGCATGCCATGTTTTTGTGAGATGCTAGTGTATATACCATGGTAGGCTAGTCACCTTGCTTGTGATAGCTTTGTGATCTTGTATGTCTATCATGCCATTTTTTTAATGATATCTTGGTGGTTGTCTCATATGAGCTTGTAACATGCTTTAGCTTAATTCTTGCTTTGTGGATAGCATGTTGTTCTTTGGTATCTTTTTGTTTTAGTATCCTTGTATAGGATTGCACCTTGTTGACATGCTTGCTAGCCCATGCTTTTATCTATATATGTGTGATCATGTTACAATGCTTTAATTATCTAAACTGATATTGTTGTCATTGCATTGTGTAGCATGGTGTGTGATTTATCTTGGCTTTGGGCTTGCTTTGTCTTTGGGTTGCAGATTGCTTCTTTAGCTTTCTTTGCGATTGGTTATAGAGTTTCTCTTTTGCTCTTTCTTTCTCTAGCTTTTCATTTAGCTAGTCGTCTTTGGTTGAGGGGGAGTTCAGCTTCTTTCACTGGGATTTTGGTTTCGAGGGCTTGCTTTGGTTTGCGGGCTTCCGGTTGTGATCTTTCAATTGGTATCTTGTCTATGGTATTTAATTGGGATCTTTTGGCTTCCGGTTGTGATCTTTCAATTGGTATCTTGTCTATGGTACTCAATTGGGATCTTTGGGGGGTTCTTCTTTGCCTTGAAGTTTTTCTCTCGCTTTGTGTGTTCCCTTGTGAGCCTTCTTGTTGAGCCGGGTCTCCTTGTCTCCCCTTGCATCTTGCATTGCATATGTATCATATCATGGTAGGATAGCCATCTTTGTATCATCTGATGTACATATCATCTTTGCATTGATAGGATTGGCTTCTTTTATACACCGTGATCAATATAATATGCTATATATGAGCTTTTGTTTATGGCATGTGGGAAATGGTGATGTATAGCTTTGATCTTGTTAGTATGCTTGTATATTCATGTGGTGATGGCTATTTTTTTGGAAGAAACCCTAAATTTGACCTAATGCTTACTCTCATGAGTAGATGTCCTTTCATGTGATGTTTGTGCCAAAACGGCTTTGCCATCATTAGATTGTGTTTGGATATCTAGCTCTTTTCACTTGGGTCAAAGACCATTTTGTCATTGCAGATGTTTAGCCCATGATGCACCTCTTGAGAGGGCATGGCTCTTTTGTGTCACAAAGACACCTCTTGTACCATGGTAAAATATGCTTTATGTGCTTATGCAAAAATAATTATGAGATGCAATTTTTATCATGTCTATGTGCTAAATGCTTGGGTGCTTATGATTGTGCCATTTTGTCTATCTAGAGAAGTCTCTTTTTAAGAAATAGGCATATGGACACAATGAGCTTTGACTTGAGTAGGGATGCTTTTTGGGTGTTTGCAATGATCTTGTGATATGAATATGTATCCCTACTTGATCTATGATGGTTCTACATGTTTTGGCTTGAATAGCACATGTTAGGATTTTTCTCATGAGGTGGAATTTTTTGAAAAGAGGCTTGAAAATGACTTTGGCTTTGTCTCATGCCTATGCACTTATACTATCTTGTCGGCAGTGTCTTTACAGAACTATGACCTGTCTTGCTTGCTCAATATCTCATATGTAGCATTTTGCATTGCTCATTTTGTATTTGAGAAGCCTATAGCCGGAACTTTTGCAAAATTGCCTAGATTCATGCATTGTCAAAAAGGTGGAGAAGTTTGTGCATGAAAAACCTACCTGCATGTTTTTAGAGGGTTTTTGTGCATTGTCGGGCTGCATTGGAGATCATTTTTGCATATGTGCATTTTTGGTACAGGGGCGGTCTAACCTGGGTAGGGACCCGGTCTAACCGCGTGGCAACAATCTCAGGTTGCATGTGACCAGGGGCGGTCTAACCTCCCTGGGGGGCGGTCTAACCTCTCTGGGCAGGCTGTGCAGCTTTCTCTCTCTTGGTCATACACTAGTAAGTTTGCATGCATTTGTTCAGGGGGAGCTTTGGTGGTCTTCATTTGGTAATTGGTATCGTTTTGTCTCAGTTGTGTCGAGCCGTTGCCCTTGTCTTAGGGGACTGAGACATTTTCACTTGAGTGATCCCTCTTTCACCTTTGGTTCGGTTTTCATCACTTGATTGAGTCTTTGAGAGTTTCTATGTTTGCCTGAGTTGTGCTTTGGTGGTTTGCTCCCTTCTCTCTTGCATGTATTTAGGATAAGCTTTGTACGCTTTTTGATCCTAGTGCATGTGTTTAGGGGGAGCTTGTGAGCTTGGTGCGACCTTTGCTCTCTGGACATAGTACATGTGTTTAGGGTGAGCTTTGTATGCTCTTTGGCCCTAGTGCATGTGTTTAGGGGGAGCTTGTGAGTTTTTGTGTTCTTGTGTTCTTTTGCTGGTGGTGTTGAGCCTCTTTGTCTCTTCTTGAGGAGCCGGCGGTTGATTTGAGCTTTCTATCGTCACATGACTGGGTTGAGTCCTTTGTTCCTCTTCTTGTGGGATCATGTGTTTCTATCTTGATCGCATTGAGATCTTTCCAAGTTGAGATTGGCCTTTGTGGTTTTGCTCATACCAAGTGCTTTTGTTCTTTGAATGTGTGGTTTTGGTCACTTGGATGGGTATTTCAGCCTTTGCTTCTCACACCGGTTATTTGTGCTCATTTGGTGTCAACACACTCATCAAGGGGGAGAAAATTGAGAAAATCAAGTTGACATGAACCTTGATTTTATAGTGATGAGCGTGTTTTGACAAATGTTGGTTTGTTGATGAGCGTTTTGGTTGATTGGTTGATGAGCGTTTTGTTTGACTCGTTGGCGAGTCTTTGCTTGGGATTGCTTAGCTCTTGTGGTTCTTGGTTGGAGCTTGCATTTGTTCCCTCCCATTTCAAGTGGCCTTGTGGTTTTCTCTAAATTGGCTTGGTTTTCTCTAAATTGGCTTAAATTGAATGTTGGGCACTTGAATTGGCTTTCCGGTTGCTTTTGGACCATTTTTTGTCAATGCGCTCATCAAGGGGGAGATTGAGAAACCAAGTTGAGATGTGCCTTGGTTTTGGCTAATATGTGATGAGCGATTGACCGGATGTTTGCCTTGGTTGTGTGTGGTATTTTCCCAGATGTTCTGAGGCTTGGGTGGACCGGATGTTTTGATCGTTGGCATGTAATCATGCTTTGGGTTTAGCGTGTTGTGTTGTTTTAAGTAGTCTATCGCTTACCCTTATGTTACTTTATGTGGTGTGTTGTCAACGCACTCGGGAGGAGTGGTTGACAACGTTGTGTGGACTGACTCTTGGCTTAGTATTGCATATGCAGGTTGCGGCTTGGTTTGCGTTGGTGCAGGTGAAGAACAAGCGCGAAGGGTCCGAGTCTGTGTGACCTCCCAGGAGCGGAGAGGACGAGTAGGCTTGGTTCGAGGGACCCGGTGGCCGACGGGATCGAGTGCGGGATGCATGGTGCAAGAAGAGCAAGATGACGTCGAGGAGGAGCCGGTGAGAGGGGTATCTCTCATCGGGGTTTGTTGGTTTGCCACAAGACCAACAACGGCCGGTGCAGGGTGGCGGCTAACAACCGAAGTCTGCACGCGGTCGAGCCGGCGCAGGGTGGCGGCTAACAACCGAAGTCTACGCGAGGGGTTTGGTTGGTTTAGCCACAAAACCAACAGCGGCTGATGCAGGGTGGTGGCTCACGACCGAAGTCTGCATGCAGTCGAGGAGCCGGCGCAGGGTGGCGGCTAACAACCGAAGTCTGTGCGCGGGGTTTCGTTGGTTTAGCCACAAAACCAACAACGGCTGATGCAGGGTGGCGGCTCACGACAGAAGTCTGCATGCAGTCGAGCCGGTGCAGGGTAGCGCTCACGACCGAAGTCTGCACGCGGGGTTTGCGGTGGTTTGGCCACAAAACCACTAGGTTCCTTGGTTGATCCTCAAAGCCAAGACCGAAGACGCAACGAGACTTGGATGGCCAACCCAGGGCGGTCTAACCTCCTGGCCAGGGCGGTCTAACCTCCTGGCCAGGGCAGCTTGACCAGCTGGGGCGGTCTGACCGCCCAGGTGGGGAGGTCTGACCGCGTGGGCCGCGGTTCGTCGGGAAATTTCGAAGCGGAGGACACGCGGCGTGATCGCAAGGCTTGCGTGGTGGGAACGTGGGCTTGCGGTCCACGAGCATCCGTCCGATGGAGAACTTCATGTGTTGACCAAAATGCCCCTGCGAGGGCTTGAGTTGTAACTCCTAATTGAGGGCACTTCGGTCATTTTCCGGAGGGCCTATATATAGGAGGAGTGGCTGGTTGGCAGCCATCTCTTGGCTTGTAGGTTGGGGTGCCCTTTCATTTTGGGGTGCTCTTGGGAGAGAAGGAGAGAGGAGAGACCGGCTCTTGGTTTGAGCTTTTTGCCATCCAAGATTTGTAATTCTTGGGAGTGGCTTGTAACTGGATATGGCTACATGATTCATAGTGATTTCTCCATATTCATCTTGTGCCGTATTATTTATTCCCTGTGTTTTTCTTTTTCGGAGGGATTTTCAGAGCCTTTTCTTGGGATTTTCGTGGGGAAGATTTGGAGGAGTTTCTTTGCGGGATTTGTAGTGGGAATCACACATGAGGACGTGGTGCCTCTTTTCTTGGTGATCTTGCCCCTCCAAACCCGTGGAAAGGCCTTCGATTTTGGTGATTTTCGGAGTTGCCCGAGTTCTTGAGGTAGAGGCACAAGATTTGCGATTCCCCATGATTGAGAGCATTTTGGTGGATATCCTTTGAGGGAGAGGTTGTCCAGGAGGTAACCCATCTATCCCCAAAGTTTTGCTACAATCCGTTGGGTGAATCGGGAAATCGATCGATGGGAACTTGAGGGTTGACCCGCGGGTTCATGTTTCTGGGTAGGGCGGTCTAACCTCATAGGCAGGGCGGTCTAACCTCCCCGGGGGTCGCTCGGAGAAAAGTTTGGTTTTTGAGGATTTCTTCTGGGAGCATCTTTGCCTTGACCAGAGGAGTCCCTTGTTCAATTATTGGAGCATTTCGAGTTCGTATGCTTCGGTTTCGGTCGATTTGATGGAGCCAGGAGGGTGAGGTCTAACCGCCTCCCTGATGAGGTCTGACCACCCCTGCTGGCTAAGAGTGTTTTTGGTGTTTCTGCTGTGATTCTGACCCAGTAGCTTTGGTTGGAAGTGTGGCTTTGTTCCTAGGATCAGTAGCACTCCAGTGGCTAAGTGATCTTGGCAAATCCGAGGATTTGGAGTCGGAGGTGTTTTGGGATTGAGGCCGTGTTCATCTTCTTAGAGACTCTATCTCTTTGGAGAAGAATTTTTATCGGCTCCCATTCACTCCCCCCCTCTCTGGTCGCCAATCCGGTCCTTCAGCATCTCTCTTTACCTTTTGATTCAAGTAGAATTGGCAGTTTCACTTCAGCATTTAATTTCGTTTTAAGTCACTCTATCGGGTTGGAAGTTCCGCCCCTGTACCGGAAGTTCCGAACCCCCGGAAGTTCCGATACAGCACCGAAAGTTCCGACCAGTTTTAACCACTGCAAAGTATTTTTAGGAAAGGAATCCGCAAGGTCCTTTCACTCGTCCACAAGGCATCACAAGGTCCTTTCACTCGTCCACAAGGAATCCGCAGAGACCTTCTTGAACTGCCAAGAGACGATCCTTCTCAATGGGTGTGTCCCGAATCGTATCCATCTATGATGGGAAAATATGTTAATATATTACACCCAACTAATAAATATATAAGCAGTAAGAAAATGACGTATTATTAATAGGTTTATTTTACTTACAGTATAATCCGCCGGGTTTGTTGAGAAATTGTGTATGAACTCACAGACGTAGTATCCACATAAATTATTTCCGGGTTCCTGTCTCAAACACTAAAGTGGAGAAAAGAAATTATGAAATATTAGTGTTATACAATTGAAATTGTCCATAAGCTGAAGTTGTTATTTGGATTACATACCGGAAAGTTTGTTTTGAATGTAATGCTTTCTTGAAATGGTCCAGGATTTTCACGAATGAATTTTCTCCAAGCTCTGGGGGGGAATAATGAAAGAAAGATTGTTAGCTAGTAAAAACAAACTATTGCATTAAAGAAAATGTCTTAGCTAGAATTATTACACTTGAAACAGATCTTGAAGGTCTTGGTACTTCTCGGGGTCATTTCCCAACGAATCAAACACCACGATGTTGCTCTTGTCAATTTGAATTATCAAAAGAATCCAGTGGAAACTGTATACATGCTCATAAAGATTAGAACTAAATAAAATTAATTAGGATAATTAGTAAAGCAAATCATTTATTAGATGGTAATCGCACTTACTCAAACTTGTAAGGTAGTAGTATGCAATTCTTATAATGCTGCATCTATAAGGTCCTATAGATTGCGTCCAATGCTCTGACTAGTTGCTTCTAGACCTGATCTTGGTTAACACACGCTGGGTCCATGAAACCAACTCTGCTATAACCCTTCTTTCGCATCTTAGTAAGTTTGAAGCTACAGAAATGAAAGACGATGTCAATTAGTAGATCGGGAGATGAAACAAATTAATTAATAAACATAAGAAAATATATGCCACTTACTGACACCAGGTGATGATAAGATCGGTATTCAGGGCATCTAGATGGTAAATTTCATAAATATCTTTGAATTTTAACCATATCGCCTCCTCTTCTTCACCGGAAAAATCATCTGGTCTAACAAGCATACCAAACATCTCCCGATTCTTAGATGACACTTTCATGTACCACTGATGAAATCTGTTCATCTTAGTTGAGAGCTTCTTCACCAACTCTGGCCTGACCAAAGGTTGTCCTAGCTTAAAGGGCCATCTAGGTACGAAGTTTCTATCCGGAGGTGGTGGTTCTACATTGCCAAGAAGAGCATCTAGAGGCAGCCCTGTTTCTTCTTGAAATTTAATGGCATTCAGTAAATCTTCATTAGGCATAACTGCAAGAGCTCATTCATGTGCATTGAGGCCAGAGGCAACATAAGTCAACGATGTCGACGCATCGGTTTGCTTCTTCTTTTTTTAAGGATCTTTCGACGATGTCGGCGCAGCTATTTTCTCGATGTAACTATTTGGTGACCCTCCTCGTCTCTTCTTTTCTAGGGACTTGGTCAGCGAATGGTCATAATCAGTTTTTAACAGTACTTGTTTCTTGGTTTGTTCCTTCATGTTTTTGAAAAACTTGAGTTTTGCCGGATCTACTTTCTCCTTTTCTTTGCGCTGCCTCTGTCTAAATTTGTCATGCATTTTGTCCAACTAGTCGTGAACTTGTCTTTGACACTCCACCTCATTTTCTTCTATTGTCATTTCATATGGTAGCTTCCTTTTAACTGGTTGAGCCTTTTTCACTTTCTTCGCCGATTTATTCAGATTTGGCGGTTGCATAGCCTTGGAAGATTGCGATCGGGACCTCTTTGGCGCCTACTTTGGGGAAGGTTGCTTTGGTGGTGATTGCTAGGAAGGGAAGTCATCATCATCGCTCGCACCTCCAGAATTGCACCGTTGTGGAGACGGTGATCAGCGAGCACTTGATGACGGCCCGGTAGATGGTGCCTGCTAGGGGTCTATCGGAGGGATTAATGCCTCGGGGATTATGATGTAACGTTTGGGCCACAATATGATACCGTGAATCGCATCCTTGAGTGTCTTTTCCCCATCACCTCCTGGGATCTCTTGCTCTAGGTCGTTATAATCTAGGTGAAAAACCTCCTCCAGACCAACTAAGGCATAGCCAGGTGGAATCTCCATGCCGTGGCTTGTGCATCCTGGCAGATGCACAAAAGCACTTGCGTACGCCACCTATATATGTAGAGAAATAATGAAGTTATTAAATTTCAGCGTCATGCATCAATAGTTGAGCTACTTGTATGTATTAATCATATTTATTCCATCACTGTGATGTTGCCGAATAGCTTGTGTAGCTCACATGTGGTGCCCTTATAGAGGTCATCCACAGGGTACTGTGTGCTGTCATCCACTTGAACTCCTTCAATTGCCCTTTGCTCTTCGGGGACCTCTATGGAAGCACAACTGCTTTTGCAAGCGGAAGGGCTAATGATGAGATCCACCGGTCCTTGGGGCAGTGCTCCAGAATGGGCCATCTCATTTATCGTGCCGGCCACTCACCGTTCAATCTCTGCCTACATCCGTTCTTCCTATTGTTTAAGTCTCTGCTCCATCATTTTGCGCCACTGCGCCTCTCGCAATCTCTTGTTCTTTTGCGGCTTCTATAGGTGTCGATGTTTCCCTTGAAAGCAAACTTCCACGGTACCACCCCGTAGCCCCTGCAACGTCCTGGGTGTTCTGGATTCCCGAGCGCCAATGTGAGCTCATCCATCTCTCTATCAACCTTCAATCTGCCCACTTTGACATCTTCAATTTTTTTAATTATCTCAAGTGCCGCCTCACGTAACGTGGGTGGGAATTCAAGGGTACCATCTTCAGGGTTCAATCTGCCTGCATGAGCATAATACCAATTCTTCGATCGTTCGGGCCAGTCAAAGACCGCTAATATGATACCTTTGGCCATCAGGTCTTCTTCCATCTTCTACCACTTGGGAATTGCAACCACGTAACCACCTCGACCAAGGCGATGGTTGTACTCCCCTTTCTACTGGCACTATTCTTCCCTTGTGCACTTTTCTTGACGAATTCTCCAGTTTTCTTGTATTCCACAAAGGTGAGGACCTGTGTGCGTCCGAGGACCAGTGGAGGGTCGCTTCCTGGTGTGATGAGTGATTGACAACATTATGTGGACGGGACATTCGTGCAGCTCCCTCCTCTACTTGACAGCGACGAGGCCGGACATACAGTTCAGTGTG
This sequence comes from Cenchrus fungigraminus, assembly GCA_036936925.1. NCBI lineage: Eukaryota > Viridiplantae > Streptophyta > Magnoliopsida > Poales > Poaceae > Cenchrus > Cenchrus fungigraminus. The sequence goes on along the minus strand of CM072774.1, from coordinate 106,667,178 downwards.
TGTCTGTGCGCTCGTTTTCAGGCTTCCCCGAGGACTTCACATCGGCAAGCCATCAAGCGGATATTCAGGTACTTGAACTACACTCCTGACTTTGGCTTGTGGTACTCGGCGTCATCGACACTCAGTCTTCTTGGGTTTTCTGATGCTGACTTTGCTGGGTGTCGGTTGGATCGTAAGTCCACTTCTGGTACGTGTCAGTTCCTTGGGTCTTCTTTGGTGTCTTGGTCATCCCACAAGCAGTCTAGCGTAGCTCAGTTAACCACAGAAGTCGAGTATGTTGCTGCCGCTAGCTGTTGCTCCCAGCTCCTTTGGATCACATACACTATGTGCGACTTTGGTGAGGAGAGTGCCCAGATTCCACTATACTGTGATAGCACCAGCGCCATAAGTGTTGCCAAGAACCCAGTTCTCCATTCTAGAACCAAGCACATAGAGGTGAGGTACCACTTCTTGAGAGACAATGTGGAGAAGGGAAAAATCAGCTTGATTCATGTTTCCACCCAAAACCAGCTAGCTGACATTTTCACCAAACCTTTGGAGCAAGCTACCTTTTCACGCTTGCGGGGTGAGCTTGGGGTTTGTATGATCACTTGAGTTGGTTTTGAGTTCCATGTGTATTATATGTATGATACTTGTTCTTTTCCTTGTTTTTGTATCATGTGTACAGGCATCTTTGTATCTGAGACTCTTTTTCACCTAGAGCTTCTCTTATATGCATTGATGACCATGATGTGCTAGATGTGAGCTTTTGAGCATGTATGATATATCTTGTGATGGATGGCTAGCTCTTGGTGGTATTGCTATGTGTGCATGTTGACATGGCTAGATTTTTTTAAATGCTAGAATGGATCCTCTCTTGTGGGTAGAATCTTTTGTATGCTCAGAATATGCTATGGTGGTTTATGTCATGCTTAATTTGTGCCTGGATGCATGTTCTTGTCTCATGGGGGAGTAGTCCCATTATCATTGCAAATGTTTAGCCCAGATTTTACCTTGTGGGGGAGCATAAGCTTCTTTTAGCCGCAAAGGCTTTTCATGTACCATCACTATGCAAATCTGAAAATGAAATGCTTGTGGTTGAAAGTCTTGCTCTCATATGATCCATATCATGTATGCTTTAAATTTTATATCATGGGTGCCAAAACCGTTGCATGTTGCCTACCATGAGAAGTCTCATTTTAAGAAGTAGGCACATGGCTCGGTGGCTTTGACATGACATGGGATAGCTTGTGGGTGTTTGTAATGATCTTGTGATACGAATGTGTGTCCTAGCATGAAGTTTGGATGATATATAACATTTGTGGTATGTTTTGTTCATGCATAGGATTTTGCTCATGAGAAGGATGTTTTTGTCAAAATTGCTCATATATGCTTCTACTCTTGTCTCATGTGTATATAGCTTTGTCACCATGTTTGCTATGCTTGTGCTAAGCTATGAAATGTCTTGCTTGCTTTCTATCTCATATATGGCAAGTTGTGGTGATTTTTGTATATCTGAGAAGCTCATAGATGAACTTTGTCTCATGTTGTGCCTTGATGTATGCAGTGCCAACAAGGGGGAGAAATTGTTGTTGCTGCTGTTTTTGGAGAAGTTGTGGGGTGAATTTGGTGTTGGTGGCATTCTCTTTGTTGAATTTTGGTGGCTTTCGCTCAGGGGGAGCTAGCACTTGTGTAGGGGAGCTTTGGTGGATGTTTTGGCATTTTTGGTGTAGAGCTTAGAGTTGATATCATGTTTCTGTTTCTGAAATTTTGAATCGGTATCAAGTTTTGTGATGAGTTTTGTCTCGGTTGTGTTGAGCCGTTGCCCTTGTCTTAGGGGACCGAAATGTTCTCACTTGAGTGACCATTTTGGTCTTTGGTGGGTTTTTGGTCACTTGGGTGATTTCTGGTAGTCTATTTTCTTTTTCTCTTTTTACCATATATTTGTTACCATGTGTGTTGTCAATGCACTCATCAAGGGGGAGATTGAGGACCTGTGTGCGTCCGAGGACCAGTGGAGGGTCGCTTCCTGGTTGATGAGTGATTGACAACATTGTGTGGACCGACGCTTGGCTAAGTATTGCAGGTGCAGGTTGCGGCTTGATTTGTGTGTGGTGCAGGTGAAGAACAAGCGCGAAGAGTCCGAATCTGTGTGACCTCCCAGGAGCGGAGAGGACAAGTAGGCTTGGTTCGAGGTACCCGGTGGCCAACAAGATCAAGTGCGGACCGCATGGTGGCAAGAACAGCAAGACGAAGTCGAGTCGAGGAACGGTGCGGGGTAGCGGCTCACAACCGGAGTCTGCACGCGGGGTTTGGTGGTTTGGCCACAAAACCATCGGAGGAGGGTTTCTCGGTTTGGGCCTCAAAACCGAGCCCGAAGGCGCAACGCGATGGAGACGGGGATCCAGGCGCGTCGGGAAGCTTCGAGGCGGAGGACACGCGGCGCGATCGCAAGGCTTGCGTCGGGGCTACGCGAGGTGCGGTGCGAGGGTGTCCGTCCGATGGGAATACATGCGACTTTACCTTTGTGCCCTTCGTGGCCATGTATCTTAAGTTTAAGCAGTAGGGGTAGTTTGGACCTTCGGCCCTCTGCCGTCCCAAAAATATAAATAGGGGAGGTGGAGGGGATGAGAACTCTCTCTTGCCTCTCTCTCACTCTGGACTTCATTTCCATAGGCTAGCTAGCGCATATTGATCCATCTTGTAGGGGTAGGATGAAGGGAGGTTGCTAGCCATGGTGTGTATGAAGCATTCCTCTGGTTGTATGGATTTGTGATGAATTAATCGATCTCCTTTTTGATTTCCCGAAATCCTTTTTGTGCTATTTTGGTGGATTCCTTGTTCCCGGGATTTGAGAGGGATTTGGGGGGGATTTCTTTAAGGGAATCACGTATGAGTACCTAGTGACTCTTTGCTTGGTGATCTCTCCCTCCGAAACACCCCGAATCGCTCTCAATTTGACGAATTCGTGATGAACCCTAGTTCTTGGTTGGAGAGCACGTGATCTACGATTCCCGTTGATTGGAGTGGTTTGAGTTCTTGAATTTTGGGGCATAGCATCCTATTGGGACGCTTCTTATCTACCCAAAATTTCAGCTCAATCCGTTGGACGGTTTGAAAGTTACGTTGTTTGGAAATTTGGAGTTGACTCGCGGGCTGATTTTCTGGGCTGTCCCGGATCATCCGAACCTAGGGTCCGGATCATCCGGTAGGGTCCGGAAGATCCGGGATTTTGTGCCCGGAAGATCCGAGGCGTCACTGAGTTGGCCCGGATCATCCGGACCCTTGATCCGGATCATCCGGTAGGGGTCTGTAGGTCTTGTTTTGACTTGTCCTTTTGCGTGTTTGCTTCCGTATTGCTTCTAGGCCTTTCAACCATTGTTCCTAAGGTATCAAGGAAGGTTTATTGTTCCCTTTTGCTTGCTCGTGTGTGATTCTCGGAGTTGAGAGTGGGATATAGGCCAAGTTCTCATCGGAGAATTTTTATCGGCTCCCATTCACTCCCCCCCTCTCTGGTCGCCAATTCGATCCTTCAAAAGGACTTCCAGTGATCTTTCACCTTCGGATATTCATCCCAATTTGGAGTTCGGATCTTTTTGATATAATCTCTATCCATCTTCTTCTTGAAATTCTGAAATTGTGTTGCCATCTTCGAGAGAGCCCAGCCCTTCACAAGGTTTGTATTGACACCTTCAGGAAGTGTGAAGTGTTTTAGAATATCATTCCACAACATATATTTTACCGAGTCCGGAACCACATATGGATTACTTGCGTTTCCCTTCCATTCTCTATAGCTAAGGGGCATGTTGTCCCTTACAATGGCCCCGCATTGGGACACGAACTTGTCGGCGATCTATTTTGGAGCATATGGCTGGCCAGACTCTGACACTGCCATGATATGATACATCACATCACCGGTGATTACTTGTGTACGCCCTCTCTTGGTCTTTTTTGATGTCGAGCATGAAGCCTACAAGTTGTAGATTCGTTATTTATGTAAGAATGGGGTTAGAGATTTAATAATGATGAACTTAATGCATGATATATATACCTCGTTGGAACCTTCCGCATTATCATCCTCAAGGTCCTCGGCGTGGGCGTCATTGTCCTCAGCGTGGGCGTCGTCGTCCTTGGCGTGGGTTCGGTTGTGTTGAGGAACCCGTCTGCCTGGCTACGCTCCTCGTCGGTGTATGTTCGAATGTTATTTGAACCGCTAGCATTAATGTTCTCCATAATACTCTCATGGGCGTCATTGTGGTCCATAACACGAAATTTATATGAATTTCTGGAAAAAACATGAATTTTCTATGAATTTTTGAAACATACACGAATTTCTATGAATAAACATGAATTTTTGAGAATGTACACTAATTTTCTATGAATTTCAGGAATAAACACAAATTTTAATAAATAAACATGAATTTCTTAGAATAAACACAAATTTTCTATGAATTTCAGCAATAAACATGAATTTTATATGAATTTCTGAAATATACACGAATTTCTACGAATAAACATGAACTCCTAAGAATGTACACTAATTTCTATGAATAAATAAGAATTTTCTAAATTTACACAGATTTTCTATGAATTTGTGGAACAAACACGAATTTTCTATGAATTTCAGGAATAAACACAAATTTCAAAGAATAAACATGAATTTCTGAGAATGTACACTAATTTCTATGAATAAACATGAATTTTTGAAATATACACTTATTTCTATGAATAAACATGAACTTTCTATAAATTTTGGAGTATAAAAACGAATGTATAAGTGTACATGAATTTCTACCAAAGTATCTATGAACTTTCTTATTTCTATGATAAAAATGAATTTCTGAGAATGTACACAAATTTCAATGAATAAATAAGAATTTTCTAAGTATACATGAACTTCCCTATGAATATCTGGAATAAACAATAATATTCAATGAATTTATGGAATAAACACGAATTTTCCATGAATTTCTGGAGTATAAAAATGAATGTCTATGTATATATGAATTTTCTATGAATATCTATGAATTTCTGCGGCGGCGCCTACCGGAGCCGGTGGGGAGGGGACGGCGTGGTCCCGGAGGCGTCAGGGAGGCAGCAGCGTGGGACGGCAGTTGGCGATGGGTTGGGGAGAGGAGACAACAACGGTGGCGTACGCGTCGGGCCAAAGTCGAGGAGATAAACTAGTACAACGACGGTGGTGTGGAAAAACAAAGAGGGAGAAAATGGTGAGGTGGTGAGAAACAAGGCGAGGTTGGTGGCTCAGGGGTTTAGCCAGAAAGAGGGGATAGATTATGAGGAAACCTTTGCTCCGGTGGCCCGTTTGGAGGCAATTCGGATCCTTCTAGTATTTGCTGTTGCTAAAGGGTTCAAGTTGTACCAAATGGATGTGAAGAGTGCGTTCTTGAATGGGTTTCTAGAGGAAGAAGTGTATGTGAGGCAACCCCCGGGTTTTGAGAGTGAAAAGTTTCCCCACCATGTGTTCAAACTTAGAAAAGCTCTCTATGGCCTGAAGCAAGCACCCAGAGCGTGGTATGGTAGGTTGAGGAGCTTTCTCTTTAGCAAGGGGTTTGTGATGGGTAAAGTTGATCAAACCTTGTTTCTACTCAGGCATGGTTATGATATCCTGATTGTTCAGATTTACATGGATGATATTATCTTTGGTGGTTCTTCTCACTCTTTGGTTGCGAGATTTGCAGAGGATATGAGCAGGGAATTTGAGATGTCGATGATGGGTGAGCTGCAGTTCTTCCTCGGTCTTCAAATCAAGCAGTGCAAGGACGGGACATTCGTGCATCAAGCAAAGTACACCAAGGACATCGTCAAGAAGTTCAAGATGAACGACTCCAAGCCGATGGCGACGCCGATGAGTACGACTACGGCCCTGGATGCTGATGAAGAAGGAGAGCCCGTGGACCAGAAGGAGTACAGGAGCATGATCGGCTCCCTCCTCTACTTGACAGCGACGAGGCCAGACATACAGTTCAGTGTGTGTCTGTGCGCTCGTTTTCAGGCTTCCCCGAGGACTTCACATCGGCAAGCCATCAAGCGGATATTCAGGTACTTGAACTACACTCCTGACTTTGGCTTGTGGTACTCGGCGTCCTCGACACTCAGTCTTCTTGGGTTTTCTGATGCTGACTTTGCTGGGTGTCGGTTGGATCGTAAGTCCACTTCTGGTACGTGTTAGTTCCTTGGGTCTTCTTTGGTGTCTTGGTCATCCCACAAGCAGTCTAGCATAGCTCATCAACCACAGAAGCCGAGTATGTTGCTGCCGCTAGCTGTTGCTCCCAGCTGCTTTGGATCACATACACTATGAGCGACTTAGGTGAGGAGAGTGCCCAGATTCCACTATACTGTGATAGCACCAGCGCCATAAGTGTTGCCAAGAATCCAGTTCTCCATTCTAGAACCAAGCACATAGAGGTGAGGTACCACTTCTTGAGAGACAATGTGGAGAAGGGAAAAATCAGCTTGATTCATGTTTCCACCCAAAACCAACTAGCTGACATTTTCACCAAACCTTTGGAGCAAGCTACCTTTTCACGCTTGCGGGGTGAGCTTGGGGTTTGTATGATCACTTGAGTTGGTTTTGAGTTCCATGTGTATTATATGTATGATACTTGTTCTTTTCCTTGTTTTTGTATCATGTGTACAGGCATCTTTGTATCTGAGACTCTTTTTCACCTAGAGCTTCTCTTATATGCATTGATGACCATGATGTGCTAGATGTGAGCTTTTGAGCATGTATGATATATCTTGTGATGGATGGCTAGCTCTTGGTGGTATTGCTATGTGTGCATGTTGACATGGCTAGATTTTTTTAAATGCTAGAATGGATCCTCTCTTGTGGGTAGAATCTTTTGTATGCTCAGAATATGCTATGGTGGTTTATGTCATGCTTAATTTGTGCCTGGATGCATGTTCTTGTCTCATGGGGGAGTAGTCCCATTATCATTGCAAATGTTTAGCCCAGATTTTACCTTGTGGGGGAGCATAAGCTTCTTTTAGCCGCAAAGGCTTTTCATGTACCATCACTATGCAAATCTGAAAATGAAATGCTTGTGGTTGAAAGTCTTGCTCTCATATGATCCATATCATGTATGCTTTAAATTTTATATCATGGGTGCCAAAACCGTTGCATGTTGCCTACCATGAGAAGTCTCATTTTAAGAAGTAGGCACATGGCTCGGTGGCTTTAACATGACATGGGATAGCTTGTGGGTGTTTGTAATGATCTTGTGATACGAATGTGTGTCCTAGCATGAAGTTTGGATGATATATAACATTTGTGGTATGTTTTGTTCATGCATAGGATTTTGCTCATGAGAAGGATGTTTTTGTCAAAATTGCTCATATATGCTTCTAGTCTTGTCTCATGTGTATATAGCTTTGTCACCATGTTTGCTATGCTTGTGCTAAGCTATGAAATGTCTTGCTTGCTTTCTATCTCATATATGGCAAGTTATGGTGATTTTTGTATATCTGAGAAGCTCATAGATGAACTTTGTCTCATGTTGTGCCTTGATGTATGCATTGCCAACAAGGGGGAGAAATTGTTGTTGCTGCTGTTTTTGGAGAAGTTGTGGGGTGAATTTGGTGTTGGTGGCATTCTCTTTGTTGAATTTTGGTGGCTTTCGCTCAGGGGGAGCTAGCACTTGTGTAGGGGAGCTTTGGTGGATGTTTTGGCAATTTTGGTGTAGAGCTTAGAGTTGATATCATGTTTCTGTTTCTGAAATTTTGAATCGGTATCAAGTTTTGTGATGAGTTTTGTCTCGGTTGTGCTGAGCCGTTGCCCTTGTCTTAGGGGACCGAAATGTTCTCACTTGAGTGACCATTTTGGTCTTTGGTGGGTTTTTGGTTACTTGGGTGATTTCTGGTAGTCTATTTTCTTTTTCTCTTTTTACCATATATTTGTTACCATGTGTGTTGTCAATGCACTCATCAAGGGGGAAATTGAGGACCTGTGTGCGTCCGAGGACCAGTGGAGGCTCGCTTCCTGGTGTGATGAGTGATTGATAACATTGTGTGGACCGACGCTTGGCTAAGTATTGCAGGTGCAGGTTGCGTCTTGATTTGTGTGTGGTGCAGGTGAAGAACAAGCGCGAAGAGTCCGAGTCTGTGTGACCTCCCAAGAGCGGAGAGGACGAGTAGGCTTGGTTCGAGGGACCCGGTGGCCAACAAGATCAAGTGCGGACCGCATGGTGGCAAGAACAGCAAGACGAAGTCGAGTAGAGGAACGGTGCGGGGTAGCGGCTCACAACCGGAGTCTGCACGCGGGGTTTGGTGGTTTGGCCACAAAACCATCGGAGGAGGGTTTCTCGGTTTGGGCCTCAAAACCGAGCCTGAAGGCCCAACGCGATGGAGACGGGGATCCAGGCGCGTCGGGAAGCTTCGAGGCGGAGGACACGCGGCGTGATCGCAAGGCTTGCGTCGGGGCTACGCGAGGTGCGGTGCGAGTGTGTCCGTCCGATGGGGATACATGCGACTTTACCTTTGTGCCCTTCGTGGCCATGTATCTTAAGTTTAAGCAGTAGGGGTAGTTTGGACCTTCGGCCCTCTGCCGTCCCAAAAATATAAATAGGGGAGGTGGAGGGGATGAGAACTCTCTCTTGCTCTCTCTCACTCTGGACTTCATTTCCATAGGCTAGCTAGCGCATATTGATCCATCTTGTAGGGGTAGGATGAAGGGAGGTTGCTAGCCATGGTGTGTATGAAGCATTCCTCTGGTTGTATGGATTTGTGATGAATTAATCGATCTCCTTTTTGATTTCCCGAAATCCTTTTTGTGCTATTTTGGTGGATTCCTTGTTCCCGGGATTTGAGAGGGATTTGGGGTGGATTTCTTTAAGGGAATCACGTATGAGTACCTAGTGACTCTTTGCTTGGTGATCTCTCCCTCCGAAACACCCCGAATCGCTCTCAATTTGACGAATTCGTGATGAACACTAGTTCTTGGTTGGAGAGCACGTGATCTACGATTCCCGTTGATTGGAGTGGTTTGAGTTCTTGAATTTTGGGGCATAGCATCCTATTGGGACGCTTCTTATCTACCCAAAATTTCAGCTCAATCCGTTGGACGGTTTGAAAGTTACGTTGTTTGGAAATTTGGAGTTGACTCGCGGGCTGATTTTCTGGGCTGTCCCGGATCATCCGAACCTAGGGTCCGGATCATCCGGTAGGGTCCGGAAGATTCGGGATTTTGTGTCCGGAGATCCGAGGCGTCACTGAGTTGGCCCGGATCATCCGGACCCTTGATCCGGATCATCCGGTAGGGGTCTGTAGGTCTTGTTTTGACTTGTCCTTTTGCGTGTTTGCTTCCGTATTGCTTCTAGGCCTTTCAACCATTGTTCCTAAGGTGTCAAGGAAGGTTTATTGTTCCCTTTTGCTTGCTCATGTGTGATTCTCGGAATTAAGAGTGGGATATAGGCCAAGTTCTCATCGGAGAATTTTTATCGGCTCCCATTCACTCCCCCTCTCTCTGGTCGCCAATTCGATCCTTCAAAAGGACTTCCAGTGATCTTTCACCTTCGGATATTCATCCCAATTTGGAGTTCGGATCTTTTTGATATAATCTCTATCCATCTTCATCTTGAAATTCTGAAATTGTGTTGCCATCTTCGAGAGAGCCCAACCCTTCACAAGGTTTGTATTGACACCTTCAGGAAGTGTGAAGTGTTTTAGAATATCATTCCACAACATATATTTTACCGAGTCCGGAACCACATATGGATTACTTGCGTTTCCCTTCCATTCTCTATTGCTAAGGGGCATGTTGTCCCTTACAATGGCCCCGCAATGGGACACGAACTTGTCGGCGATCTATTTTGGAGCATATGGCTGGCCAAACTCTGACACTGCCATGATATGATACATCACATCACCGGTGATTACTTGTGTACGCCCTCTCTTGGTCTTTTTTGATGTCGAGCATGAAGCCTACAAGTTGTAGATTCATTATTTATGTAAGAATGGGGTTAGAGATTTAATAATGATGAACTTAATGCATGAAATATATACCTCGTTGGAACCTTCCGCATTATCATCCTCAAGGTCCTCGGCGTGGGCGTCGTCGTCCTCGGCGTGGGCGTCATTGTCCTCAGCGTGGGCGTCGTCGTCCTTGGCGTGGGTGTCGGTTGTGTTGAGGAACCCGTCTGCCTGGCTACACTCCTCGTCGGTGTAGGTTCGAATGTTATTTGAACCGCTAGCAATAATGTTCTCCATAATACTCTCATGGGCGTCATTGTGGTCCATAACACGAAATTTATATGAATTTCTGGAAAAAACATGAATTTTCTATGAATTTTTGAAACATACACGAATTTCTATGAATAAACATGAATTTTTGAGAATGTACACTAATTTTCTATGAATTTCAGGAATAAACACAAATTTTAATAAATAAACATGAATTTCTTAGAATAAACACAAATTTTCTATGAATTTTAGCAATAAACATGAATTTTATATGAATTTCTGAAATATACACGAATTTCTACGAATAAACATGAACTCCTGAGAATGTACACTAATTTCTATGAATAAATAAGAATTTTCTAAATTTACACGGATTTTCTATGAATTTGTGGAACAAACACGAATTTTCTATGAATTTCAGGAATAAACACAAATTTCAAAGAATAAACATGAATTTCTGAGAATGTACACTAATCTCTATGAATAAACATGAATTTCTGAAATATACACTTATTTCTATGAATAAACATGAACTTTCTATAAATTTTGGAGTATAAAAATGAATGTATAAGTGTACATGAATTTCTACCAAAGTATCTATGAACTTTCTTATTTCTATGATAAAAAGGAATTTCTGAGAATGTACACAAATTTCAATGAATAAATAAGAATTTTCTAAGTATACATGAACTTCCCTATGAATATCTGGAATAAACAATAATATTCTATGAATTTATGGAATAAACACGAATTTTCCATGAATTTCTGGAGTATAAAAATGAATGTCTATGTATATATGAATTTTCTATGAATATCTATGAATTTCTGCGGCGGCGCCTACCGGAGCCGGTGGGGAGGGGACGGCGTGGTCCCGGAGGCGTCAGGGAGGCAGCAGCGTGGGACGGCAGTTGGCGATGGGTTGGGGAGAGGAGACAACGATGGTGGCGTACGCGTCGGGCCAAAGTCGAGGAGATAAACTAGTACATAAATATAAAAAAACAATTAGAATTATTATACACATATTTAAAACAATTTTCTACTTAAATTTAAATATAAATTTCTAATTAATAAAAAAAGGTTGCTCACCCAAGCATTTAATTTGCTTGCGTCAGCAAGCCAAAAACCCCCATTTTGGGGAGGCTGTCGCGCGGCAAATGCCGCTGGCCGTGGCAAGGGGCCGTGGAGGGCGCGCGGCGGGCCGCACCTCCCTACCGGTGTTGGGGAGGATGGCGGCGCGCGACGACGATGGACGGCCCGCGCGGTGTTGGGGAGGACGGCGGCGCGCGGCGGCGGGAGGAGAGGGCGCGGCCGCGCCCCGGAGGAGGCTGACGAGGAGGACGGTAGCGCGCGGTGGAGGAGGACGGAGAGGACGCTGGTGCGCGGTGGAGGATGACGGGGACGTCGATGGTGGCGGGGAGGAGGGGCGCGGTGGCGCCGCGGAGGAGGCCGGCGAGGAGGACAGCAGCGCCGCGGAGGTGGAGGACGGAGAGGACACCGGCGCGCGATGGAGGATGAGGGGGGCGTCAGAGGCGATGGAGGGGGAGGCCAGGGACGTCGACAGCGCGGCGGCGGCTCCGAGGCCGTGGCGCGCGCAGCGCGTGGGCGCAGGAGGGGCGCCGATGGCGACGACGACGACGGAGAAGGGGACGGTGGAAACGACGCTGGATACGGGGAGGCCGAGGACTACAGCCGGGGATGCCGGATGCGGTGGCCGGGGGGGACGATGGCGGCGGAGGACGACAATGGCGGCGGATCGGGGGAAGAAGGTGGAAAACGACTAAGTCCTGGAGGAGGGGGGCCACGCTATATACGCCCAACCACTTTTGTCTCGGGTCGTAACACGACCCGAGACTAAAGGGCCATTAGTCCCGGGAGGTGTTACGACCCGAGACTAAGGGGGGGCCCTTAGTCTCGGATGGTAACACCACCCTGGACTAATGGCTGCTTTCGCGTGGCAGACCCCAGGTCTGGAAAAATTGTCATTTAGTCCCGGGTGGTGTAACCACCCGAGACAAAAGGACCCCCTTTTGTCTCGGGTGGTCACCCGGGACTAAATGGCAATTTTTGGCGGGAGGCCTTATTTTTCATTTTCTTTTCTCATTTTCTCTAACAAACTCTTTCTAATATTTACAGAAAAATAGTAATTTGACATATTTTGAACATGCAAAATTATATTAACCTCTATAATAATTACTTCTATGATCTTGTATACAAATATATTTCTGAGCGTAAATAACTACTTCTAATTTTCGATTTCAATAAGTGATCCCCTAAATTTCATTTAGGTAAATACGATATTTTGATTAATAAGATGAAAAAAATTTGGAAATCAATTGAGAGAGTTTTTGTTTCAAGAATAAAATGGTAAAGAGTTTAAACAATAAAATATCTATACATTTATTCGGGGATGGACTCAGTTTAACGTTTAATTATTGGGTGATATCGCACAGAAATTCAATTAAACCGAAAAAAGTACTAAACCAATTCAGAAAAATCTCAAACTTGGTGGTTCCTTCCCACAGGGCATCCGCAAGCCTTAGAAAAAGTTTGAGACCAATACGACACTGCAAAGCGCATAGAATCCCTAAGAACATAAGTGTACACACATAGTTCGATGAAAGGTTCCATATACCATTGTGAAGCACGTGGACTCCGTCTATGTCAAAATGGTCTAAAATTTTTTTGGTTGTCATTTACACACAAAATATGGTCCCACGCAAGATCTTGGGTTTTTCGGATGACTAAATGTATTATTGTATTTTTTTTCATGCTGCATGAGACAAGATATGGTGTATTACTGATCGAAAACACAAGAATTCTGCATTGGCCTCCACATATATTTGTCTTGTAAGGCACAAGAGACCCTGTGCCAAAATTTGGCACCATTCCGGATCTTTTCAGGGGTGGACTCAGTTCAACGTTTAATTACTAGGTGATATCGCGTGAAAATTCAATTAAACTGAAAAAAGTACTAAACCAATTCAGAAAAATCTCAAACTTGGTGGTTCCTTCCCACTGGGCATCTCCAAGCCTTAGAAAAAGTTTAACACCAATACGACACTGCAAAGCACATGAACTTCAGAATCCCTAAGAACATGGTGAAAATTCAATTAAACCGAAAAAGTACTAAACTAATTCAAAAAAATCTCCAACTTGGTGGTTCCTTGAGAATCTCTTAGAACTTAAGTGTACACACATGGTTCAATGAAAGGTTCCATATACGTAAAGGCATACATTCAAATAACATTATATTACATAAAAAATTTGACCATTAGCATTACACAAATGATTTGATCATTAATCATTACAATACGGCATTAAAGTTCCTCTTCTTGACGAAAGTTCCTTGGTCATGGTCGTTACGTAAGTACGGTGTCTCCTCATTTCCAAGCAATATGCTTGGGTCAACTTCGACAGCGATCGGAGGCATGCCATCGAACTGACCAGAATCATCCGACTGGTCTGTTTTGTCCTCGACTCCGACGATTACTCTTTTACTTGGAAGAACTATGTGACGCTTTGGCTCATGTTGTCCTTCTTGGGGATTTTTATTCTTTGGTTTGCTAGTCATATCCTTGACATAGAAAACCTGATGCACATCTTTGGTGAGGATGAATGGTTCATCTTTGAACCCAATCTTGGTCAAGTCAACTATTGTCATTCCATATTGATCTTTCCTTACGCCACCTCCAGTCAGTTTTACCCATTGGCAAAGAAACAGAGGGATGTTCAGCGCCCCGTACTCAAGCTCTCATATCTCTTCTATGATACCATAATAGGAGTTCTTGCACCCGTTGCTGTCGATGGCATCTATAGGGACACCACTATTTTGGTTTGTGCTTTTTCGATCTTGGGCTCTCGTGTAAAAAGTATATCCATTTATATCGTAAGCTTGGAATTTCACAATTGTACTACAAGATCCCCTAGCTAACAAGGTGAGTTGTGGATGAATCTTGGAGTTACCAATAAGGTGTTCACTCAACCATGAGGGAAATGTTTCCAAGTGACGGCGTATAATCCAGGATTTGGATTTGGTTGGACTTTGAGAAGAAATAATGTGCTTGTGTTCCTCAATATACAGAGTCACCAAGGATGATTGTTGCAGAACAGCTAGGTGGGCTTTAAGGAACAAATCAGTATCATTGCTCAAACTTGATTTCCTTCCAATGGTGCCCTTTCCCCGTAGCCTCCCCTCATGTCGTGATAATGGAACCACAATTGAGTCCATTGAGTTGACAAAATCAACACAAAACTCAATGACCTCCTCAGTTCTATATTCCTTGGCAATGCTTCCTTCTGGACGGGCGCGGTTAAGAACACATTTCTTGAGGACTGACATGAACCTCTCAAAAGGCCACATGTTGTGAAGGAATACTGGACCGAGAATAGTTATCTCTTTCACAAGGTGCACCAGGAGGTGAGTCATAACATTGAAGAAGGAAGGTGGAAATGCCAACTCAAAGCTGACAAAACATTGCACCACATCATTCTATAGCTTCGCTAGGTTGCTTGGATAGACTGCCTTCTATGAAATTGCATTGAGAAATGGATAAAGCTTTACGAGCGCTAATCGTACATTCTCTGGTAGAACACCCCTCAGCGCAACTGGAAGCAATTGTGTCATCAACCTGTGGCAGTCGTGGGCCTTTAGATTTGTGAACTTCTTATCTTTCATATTTATGATCCCCTTTACATTCAACGAGTAGTCAGATGGAACCTTGATACTGTTTAGGAAATCAAACATGATGTCCTTCTCTTCCTTGCTAAGAGTGTAACTAGCAGGACCTAAGTAATTATGTTCTTCGTCAACCTCTTCAGGATCTCGTTCTTCATCAACCTCTTTTGCAGGATGTGCTTCATTCCTATGGGTATCTTTTAGGTCCCATCGTGCTTCCAATGTATCCTTCGAGTTACTGTAACAAACAATGAAGCCTAGTACGTTCACGCAAAGATTCTTCGTCAGGTGCATCACGTCAATTGCGTTCCAGACCTCAAGGATTTTCCAATAAGGTGGCTCCCAAAATATAGATTTCTTCTTCCACATTGGTGCACGCCCATTAGCGTCATTTGGAACAGGTTCACGACCGTCACCCTTTCGAAACACTACCCTTAGATCCTTTACCATCTCAAATATCTCCTTTCCTGTAAAATGGGATGGCTTCATACTGTTGGTATTTCTTAACTCACGACAAATCCGTAAGCGTACAGAAGATACCATTGTAGCACTTCACCCGGTGAGTAGGGTATCGTTATTTATATTTTCCCAAAGGAACGGAGGTGGAGCGGTTCTACTAGCTAGTCTAGGTCCTGGGAGAAGAAAGATAGAGAAAAGGGTAGTCTGGATAGCGTGGAAATCCACGAGATAGGTACAAAGGAAGAAGATATACTGGCTACTACTCGCTTATGAGTGGCACCGGTTTACCCCTGGTCTGCCAAGAGCCTCCGGCTATTAGCTCTATGCCCTAGACTCTCGTGGGGGACTACAAGGGATGTACGGGGCTGTCACCACCCGTACACCTACCCCTCAGACCGTTGACTAGGTGTGCAAACAAAGGAGACAGGTAGCCTAGACACCACGTCTACGGTAGCTACCTCGACCTTCACCCCCCGGAGACTCCACCGACAGCTAGAGTCCTAAGGCAAAGGCCCCCGCCCCGACAGACGAGCGATGATCCCGCAAACGAATAATAACAAGAATATAACTTTACTAAGTACTCACCAGCGAAGAAGTCTCGGGTGCTCGCCCAAGCGCTTGCACCCGCTCAGGTACAAGCGGAGGGAGGCCGACAACTCCGGCTCTTGCTCCGCACACTCCTCTACTCTAATATAAGGTGGAACCTCTACTCTACTCTACTCTTCTCTTCTTTAGAATGGTGTGGAACGATCTAAATGAGGGGGGTGGAGGCCACTATTTATAAGGTGGAGAGGCAGTTCCGGGTGAGTTATACATGGGAACTATCTCCACCGCCTTAGCGATTGCGTAGGGGGCCCACTGGACAAATCTTGGCACGAACGGTGGTGGCACTGGTTCGGCCGAACCAGTGTTGCCGCCTCTCGTACTGCCCTTCGACTGGGAGTCTGAGTAGTGGGCCCTTGTGATAATTCTTGGGGATTTGCACAGGATTGGCTCTGATATGTGGGCCCTTCAATCCATGTGCCTTATTCTGGTTGGCCAGGGTTTGATTCTGAGAATATTCTATGGGATCTTCCCGTATCACATTTGTGATTATGCAGTGTTTGTGGGCCCTCTTTGTTGGGTAGGATGGGCCAGTGCACAGATGCGGTGTTTGTCTTTATTTTATGGCCCATTCCACATCTGCTCTGTGAAATATCATAATCACCCAAACTTGTGGAACTCGTTAGTTGAAGGCTCCTAATCTAATGGTATTAGATATTAAGTATCGGGTACATATTTGTTGTAAGAGCCATCAACACGTACAATGATCAGCCTTCCGTTTCCAATGCATCCCTTTCTTCCTTAAGGGGTGCTTCTCAGGAAGAAAGTGACAGTGACCCGTATACATGACCTTCTTACAATTTTTCAAATGAATACCTTCTGTTTTAACTAAACAGTGGGTGCAGGCCCGATATCCCTTGTTTGAGTGCCCTGATAGGTTACTTAGAGCAGACCAATCGTTGATGGTTACAAACAACAATGCTCGTAGGTCGAAGCTCTCTTACTTATCCTCATCCCACACACGTACACCTTTATCCTACCATAGCAGTAATAGTTCCTCGACCAATGGTGGTCTTAGATACACATCAATGTTGTTGCCAGTTTGTTTTAGACCTTCGATGAGCACATACATCATAATGAACTTTCGCTTCATGCACATCCAACCAGGAAGGTTGACCATGCATAGGGTCACAGGCCAAGTGCTATGACCACTACTAAACTCGCCGAATGGATTGAAACCATCGGTACTTAAACCAAACCTTATGTTCCTTGCATCCTCAGCAAAGTCCGGGAATTCTCTGACATTCTTTCTCCACTGAGACCCATCAGCCGGATGTCTCAGCATGTGGTCTTCCTTACGTTCCTCTTTGAGCCATCTCATCAACTTAGCATTTGCTTTGTTCCTGAACAAACGCTTCAAACGTGGTATTATAGGAAAATACCACATAACCTTCGCCGAAACTCTCTTCGTCTTGGGAGGTTGTCCCTCGAGATCACCAGGAAATTCATCTCGTCAGATCTTATAACGTAGCGCTTCGCACACAGGACAAGCATCCAAATCTGCATATTTACTGTGATAAAGGATACAATCATTAGGGCAGGTATGTATCTTCTAAACCTCCAACCCCATAGGGCACACCATCTGTTTCGCTTCATATGTTGTGGACGGTAATTCATTATTCTCGGGAAGCTTGTCCTTCACAATTTTTGGCATCCACTCAAATGCCTTGTTAGACACACCATGTTTTGCCTTCCATTGCAGCATTTCCAGTGTAGTACCAAGCTTTTTGTGACCTTGCTTGCAATCTGGGTACAACAATTTTCTGTGATCTTCTATCATGCGTTGAAACTTTGCCTTTTCTTTATCGTTTCCGTAGTCCCTATGTGCATCCTGTAGAACCTGACCAAAATCATCAACAGGGCCGTCTTATGGTAACTCTTCTTCGTCAGCATCTTCCATTAAAGTATCTGCAAAAGCTTGGCCCGTGGCCCAGTCCGGAATGTTATTATCATCCTCCTCTTCTTCGTCGTCTTCCATCACAACCTCTCTTTCACCGTTCTTGGTCCAAACCACATAGTTCGGCATGAATCCATTTTTAATCAAGTGGAGGTGAAGAGTCCCCCAGTTAGAGTAGTCTTTGTCATTTCTGCACTGTGAGCATGGACAACACATGAATCCCTTCGCATTCCTGTTTGTTTTCGCCACTTCAAGAAAAGCATGCATGCCAGCAATGTACTCCGGGGATCGTCTGTCTACGTTGTACATCCATTGCCGGTTCATCTGCATCATATTAAGTGAAAAAAAGAACTTTATTTTTTTCTTTAAATCATAATAAACAAGACTCGAGCATTCCGTTATGAGCAAGATGATGAGAACTAGAGGCCTACTTATGCTTCCTGAACATGTTGATGATTTGAAGACAATATGTGAATTCAGAAACATATTTGATGCAGTGGTTCAAAATCTAGAAGCCGACCAGTTCCAGCTATGTGGAAGGTCTGGACTAATAAAATTAAACTTTGGCATGACACTAATAAAATTACGCTATGCTTAATATAAAAAATGAATGAAACAAGAAACAATGCTACTAGCTAAATAACTATTTGTTTCTAAATCTAAAGTATATAAAAAAATTAATCTCTTAGCTCCTTCTAGCTACTTAGAAATGAAATTTCTATTTTTTCTATCTCTAAACCATAAAACAATGGAAGTAGGTAGTACATTTTGTTTATTTTTTCTATCTCTAGATGTTGATGATTTGAAGACAATACGTGAATTCAGAAATGTGTTTGAAGCAGTGGTTCAAAATCTAGAAGCTGACCAGTTCCGTCTTGGGACTGAGATCACCACAACTGATGATGATTGATAAGAAGTTGAGCATGGCTTATATTGCAAAGAAAATAAACCGTGAATTTGATGATGACCTATCGTGAACGCGCTAGTGTCATGCCAAAGTCCAGACCTTCCACATAGCTTCAGAGTTGAAGTTCAATGCCTGCTGCAACATCTGGTCATTCAGACATAGTGCACAGCGTCCAGTACCAATCGGAGCAAGCTGTCGAGCATAATGTTCTAAGTGACACCTCTCTCAGGTAATATTACTTCACTCAGGTATATGGTTACTTGGAATTGAGGCTGTCCGCTCCTCTCTCTTGGATGGAAATTATACATGGACAGCTTGCTCCTATTGGTACTGATGATGTATGTTGCAGCAGACAATTGAACTTCAACTCCCAAACTTTTTACGTGGAAGCTATGGACTAATAAAATTAAACTTTGGCATGACACTAATAAAATTAAGCTATACTTAATAAAAATGAATGAAAGAAGAAACAATGCTACTAGATAAATAACTACTTGTTTCCAAATCCAAAGTATATAAAGAAATTAATCTCATAGCTCCTTCTACCTACCTAGAAATAAAATTACTATTTTTTCTATCTCTAAACCATAAAACAATGGAAGTAGGTAGTACACATTTTGTTTATGTCTACTATTTTCTTTATCTCGTTTCTTAATGACCATATTTTTTTAAGCTAACTTCTAATAAAATTAGCTAAATGACAAATTAATTCTATCTCTCATTATATCTAAAAGTAAAAATTCAATTTTCTCTATACCAAAAACAAGAAAATAAGAGAATGCTTAAAAAATATATATGAAAGAAAGAACAATGCTAGTATCTAGCTAACTACTTGTTTCTAAATCTAAAGTATATATAAAAAAACCTCATCTTTTAGCTCCTCCTACCTAGAAATCTACCTATCAAAAACCTCATTTTTATTTTCTCCATCTCTAAACTATAAAACAAAATTTAATCACAACAAATGAAGGGAGGATGAATAATCAAACCTTAGCAACACTTTAGAGGAGAGAAATCGTCACAAATTGATGAAGAAAAAATTCGGTAGTACCTCCCTAGGCTTGAGGCGCCATGGACAAGAGGAGCTTGAGCTCTCGGTGGAGAATGGCTCGGGTTGGGGGAGGAGGAAGAAGGAGGTCGATTTATAGGGCGCCGGCCTTGACACCACCCTGGACTAAACGGACCAATGATTGCCTCGGACTAGCCATTGGACGCCCCCCCTTTAGTCCTGGTTGGTAATACCAACCGGGACTAAAGGGTAGGGGGCATCCACGGCCATTCCAGGCCACGTCGCTCCAAACCCTTTAGTCCCGGCTCCAAATTTCAACCGGGACTAAAGGGGCGAACCAAAGGTTGTTTCTCCACTAGTGACCATCTAGTACCGGGCCATAACACCACCCGGTAGTAAATTCATCCTTTAGTCCGGGTGGTGAATTTAGTACCGGGTGGTGTTATGGTCGAGGAGCATTAGTACCAGTTGTGTTTTAACCCGGTACAAAATGGCCTCCGGGGGGCTTCCAAATTCGGATCCGGTACTAATGCTAACGTTAGTACCGGGCCAATTCCAGGCTGGTACTAATGCATGCGACGAATGATAATTTTCTAGTAGTGGCACATCCGTCCCAAAATGGGCTAGGGATGTTTGCGGAGTCAACTGGTTTAATGGCATCTAATGCCTTTGATGGGTTTGCAGCATCATTGGTGAAAACACCCTCAAATTTGATTTTTTTTAAAAAAAAATCGCTTGAAACTCCATGAAGATATCTTGAAAGTATTCTGCACCAATAGATATGTAAAATTTCAATTGCAAGTTCGATCAACTTGCCGCTGTAATGCCGCTAGAAAATTGGCATGAACATGAGTTCGCCAGGATGGAGGTACGAGCTTACCAGCCACACAATGCCATCTTTGCGATCCGTACTGTACATAGTGAGACATAAGCAAACTCGGCTCCATGTTTGCATGTACATCGGTTCCAAAAAAAGGATCGGGATGTTTGGGGAGTCAACAAGTTTAATTGCATGTAACTCCTATGATGGGTTTGCATCTTTGGTGAAAACACCCTCAAACTTGTAATTTTATAAATTCCCTAGAAAGCCCATGAAGATGTCTTGAAAAAATTCTACAGCAATAAACATGTAAAATTTCATGTGGAAAATATATCACATTTGAAATTTGGAAAAAATGATAAATTTGATGTGCAATAAAACTAATGAACAAATTGAACTTCTCATAATGCGATTACCAACTTATTAAAAATTGTCCATTTTTGTACTGCACAATGTATAATTTGATTGGACATGCAAGGTAACCTAATATTTAGAAGATAGAATTGTTGTTTCTCAAAATTTTAACATGTGCTTTTTTATGAAAAATTGAAATGTGAATTGGTGTGTTCAGTTCAGGTGCACCTAATGTGACGAGTGTATATTTCTTTTAACCTGTGTTTTCAATTGTGAATAAGGACAATGAATTTTTCGCTTTAACAAAGGGCCTTCCAATTTTTCTTCGCAATTTTTCACAAAATCTAACCTCCTTGAAATCCTACTGCACCTAACACTGTTAGCAACACAAGAAAACAAAACAATCTGTGCCCAATCCTTGCAAGAGCAATTTTTATAGACATTCCTATTCAGATGCTTGATAATTAGTGGACCACGTAATGACAGCTTATATGTTGTTGCGTTCATTCACTGGTAGGGAACCCACCTTTAGTCCCGGCTGGTAAGGCCCTTAGAGACCTAAAGACCAGCCGGGACTACGATGGAGAGACAAAATGTCCCCTCTTTAGTCCCGGGTAAACGAAC
Organism: Cenchrus fungigraminus; assembly: GCA_036936925.1. Lineage (NCBI taxonomy): Eukaryota > Viridiplantae > Streptophyta > Magnoliopsida > Poales > Poaceae > Cenchrus > Cenchrus fungigraminus. The sequence continues at coordinate 106,645,654 of CM072774.1, read as the reverse complement.
CCGGACTAAAGGGTTTTTTAAAAAACAAAAAAAAAGAGCTCCTGGTGGCCAGCGCCACCCCGTCCGCCGGCGTGCCCTCCGCCACAGGCAGTGAGCTCTCTAGCTCTGCCCTTTGACCTCCAACTCCTTAAGCTCTGACTCCACCACATACACAATCAAATTAAAAGACAAAAACAATTTACTTCACAAATTCCTACAAGAATCACACAACACATGAATTTGATTTCACAATTACAACACATGAGTTGGATTTCGCACAAAAATCACACATCTCATCACATGAATTCGATTTCAGAATCACAGAAAAAAAATCGCACATCTCACCTGCTACCCTCAAGCTCCTCGCACCCCCGCGCCCGCACGCCGGCTGCTGGGGGCCGCGCCCGCGCCAGCCGCGTCGTGGCCACGTGCCCGCGCCGGGGACATGCGCCCTCACTGGCAGCCACGCTGCGCCCGCAGCCAGCAGCTGCGCTGCGCCCGCGTAGGGGCCGCGCGCCCTCGGCGGGCCAGCGCCACGCCACTGGGGCAGCCGTGCCGTGCCTGCAGCCAGCAGCCACGCCGCGCCTGCGTAGGGGCCGTGCGCCCTCACCGGGCTAGCGCCGCGCCGCTGGGGCAGCGCGCCTCGCCGAGCCACTGCTGCCGCGCCCCGTGCTTGCCTGCGCCGGGAAATCCGGCCACCTGCACCCAAGGAGAGAAGAGATAAGGATTGGGAAAGAAAGAGAAAGAAAGGTGGAGGAGGGAGAAGTGGCTGCCGTGGGAGAAGGAAAGAGGAGAGAAAAGAGATAAGGGAGAGGAGGGGGGCCGGCGGTGGGGGTGAGGGAAACGCTTTTGTCTCGGGTGGTGTTTCCACCCACCTTTAGTCTCGGGTGGCCCGGGTGGTGTTTCCACCCGGGATTAAAGGGGGACCATTTAGTTCCGGGTGGAAACACCACCCGAGACTAAAGGCTTGCGCCAATGATTGCTACCGCTCTAGCCTTTGGACGCGGAGCCTTTAGTCCGGGGTGGTATTACCAACCGGGACTAAAGGGTCAGAGCAACGCGGCGTCTTGTGGCCACGTCGACGCAAATTCTTTAGTCCCGGCACCAAATTTCAACCAGGACTAAAGATCTTAACCAAAGGTCGGTTCTCTACTAGTGGTTCACAGGCAATTCCAGCTGATATATACTCGACGGTGTCTGCTTTCGCTAATGCTTGGCCGGATGGAATGGATAGGGTGGCATCCATGTCCCACTGGATCCAGGAAATTCAAACACATATAAAATATTTGGAGTCAGAGTGGAAGTTCGGGCTGCAACTGCATTGGTTTAGTCTCACGGTTGGCTATGCAATTTTATTGGGCAGCTGGCCAGAATCATGAAGGTAGTTTACACTTTACTAACGTTATCAAGAGAGTAAAGAAAGGTCGGCGGCCAGTCGTGAAGGTATAGTTTACTGGCGTTATCAAGAGAGTAAAGAAATAGAGCTAGTATCCATAGATATAAGAAATCTGGAAATGGTTAACAGTCACTGTGTAATCAGGTAACCAATGAGGCTCTCATGCAGCCTAAGAAGTCGATAAATAATTTGAAGCACGTATGGACATTTTCAGCTTGCCGCTGTAATGCCGGACGAAATTTGGCATGAACATGAGTTCGCCAAGGGTCATTGAGCAACCACAAAGGGTGGCAGCCCTGATCAAGGAGGAGATGGCTTTGAGAGCACGAGCGTTTGGCAGGGCAGACTTTTTTGGAACTCATGATTAGTGCTCCTTGTATCTGGTTAGGTGTTAAAAAGGGCGGCCTAGTGCAAGTGGTAGTGCTTGCCGCCTATGAACCGAGAGGTCACAGGTTCGAGCGGTGGCCTCTACACATTGCACGATGTGTGGGAAAGACCTCCCGCTAATAACCTCCCCCAGACCCCGCACAGTGCGGGAGCCTACGGCACTGGGTATCTGGTTAGGTGTTCTCGAGCTATTTTAGTTATTGTGTAATCACAACTTTGTAACCCATGACTTTGCTTCTCCTTCTTAAATGATATGGGAGTGCTCCGGCTGATTATTAAAAAAAAAATTGGCATGAACATGAGTTCGCCCGGATGGAGATAAGAGCTTACCAGCGACTTCATGTGTCCAAACGTCATGTAACAATGCAGTTGCTGTTACCACACATTGCCATCTTTGCGAACCCTAATGTAAATAGTGAGACATATGCGAAACTCGGCTCCATGTTTCCATGCACCGCCGCTGGAGTAGGTACCGGTTTCCTGACCGGTACTGCTTCTCTGGTACTAAAGGTGTTTCTTGACCGGTACTGCTTCTCTGGTACTAAAGGTGATATTTAGTACTGGTTCATAACACTGACCCGTACTAAATGATTTTGCACCCAAAAAATTAAAGAAAAATGTTACGAACCCCAGGGAGGCCTAAATGCACGTGCGTGGTGTGTGGGATTCGAACCCACAACCTCAAGTCTCACGCGTACCTTCCTCACCATCCCACATACATAGCACACATGATTGGGAGAGGGATACTTTATTTTTGAAGTAACCCGTGGAGGACCATTTAGCATTGGGCCATAACACCACCCGGTACTAAATTCATCCATTAGTACCGGGTGGTGTTATGGGCAGGTACTAAATGGTCAAGGAACATTAGTACCGGGTCAGAACAACGCTCGGTACTAAATGTTGACTTTTAGTGGTGTGTGTGTTTTGACCTGGTACTAAATGGCCTCTGGGGGATTCCAAATTTGGATCCGGTACTAATACTAGCATTAGTACCGGGCCAATTCGAATCCGGTACTAATGCATGCGACGAATGTTAGTTTTTCTAGTAGTGGCACATCCATCCCAAAATGAGCTAGTGATGTTTGCGGAGTCAACTGGTTTAATGGCATGTAATGCCTTTGATGGGTTTGCAGCATCATTGATGAAAACACCCTCAAAGTTGGAAGGTTTATAAATTCTCTTGGTACTCCATGAAGATATCTTGAAAGAATTCTACACCAATAGATATGTAAAATTTGAAGTGCAAATTCGACCAACTTGCAGCTATAATGCCTCAAAAAATTTGGCAGGAAAATGAGTTCGCTAGGATGGAGATAAGAGCTTACCAGCCACTTCATATGTCCAAATGTCATGTAACCGTGCAGTTGCTATTGCCACACAATGCCATCTTTGCGATCCCTACTGTACATAGTGAGACCTAAGCAAACTCGGCTCCATGTTTGCATGTATATCCGTTCCAAAAAAAGGATCGGGATGTTTGCAGAGTCAACAAGTTTAATGGCATGTAACTCCTTTGATGGGTTTGCATCTTTGGTGAAAACACCCTCAAACTTGGAATTTTATAAATTCCCTTGAAAGTCCATGAAGATGTCTTGAAAGAATTCTACAGCAACAAACATGTAAAATTTCAAGTGCAGATTCGATCACATTTGAAATTTGGAAAAAATGATAAATTTTGTGTGCAATAAATCTAATGAACAAATTGAACTTCTCATAATGCGATTACCAACTTATTAAAAATTGTCCATTTTTGTACTGCACAATGTATAATTTGATTGGACATGCAAGGTAACATCATATTTAGAAGATACTCCTCCGTTTCATAATACTTGTCACTGTTGACTTTTGATCATGACATTTGACCATTCGTCTTATTAAAAAAAATTATGTATAAATTATTTTTTTTATTTGTGACTTACATAATCATCAAACATATTTTAAGTATAACTTGATGTTTTGCATATTTGTGTAAATTTTTTGAATAAAACGAATGATCAAATATTGTGATCAAAAGTCAACAGTGACAAGTATTATGAAACGGAGGGAGTAGAATTGTTGTTTTTCAAAATTTTAACTTGTGGTTTTTTATGAAAAAATGAAATGTGAATTGGTGTGTTCAGTTGAGGTGCACCTAATGTGACGAGTGTATATTTCTTTTAACCTGTGTTTTCAATTGTGAATAAGCACAATGAATTTTTTTGCTTTACCAAAGGGCCTTCCAATTTTACTTCACAATTTTTCATGAAATCTAACCTCCTTGAAATCCTACTGGACCTAACACTGTTAGCAACACAAGAAAACAAAACAATCTGTGCCCAATCCTTGCAAGAGCAATTTTTATAGACATTCCTATTCAGATGCTTGATAATTAGTGGACCATGTAATGACAGCTTGTATGTTCTTGCGTTCGTTCACACGCAATTCCAGCTGATATATACTCGACGGTGCCTGCTTTCGCTAATGCTGGGCCAGATGGAATGGATCGGGTGGCATCCATGTCCTACTGGATCCAGGAAATTCAAACACATATAAAAAATTTGGAGTCAGAGTGGAAGTTCGGGCTGCAACAGCATTGGTTTAGTCTCACGGTTCGCTATGCAATTTTATTGGGCAGCTGGCCAGTAGTAGTTAATCAAGAAGGTAGTTTACACTTTACTCATGTTATCAAGAGAATAAAGAAAGGTCGGCGGCCAATCGTGAAGGTATAGTTTACTAGCGTTATCAAGAGAGTAAAGAAATAGAGCTAGTATCCATAGATATAAGAAATCTGGAAATGGTGAACAGTCATCAGAGTAAAATGGTAAAGGATAAAAGGAACCCGATCAAAGCCTGGATTACGTGCAGGCCAAGGGCAGACATGTCAGGTTTGGTGGTCCCCTAGATAGGCACTACGTGAGGACCTCAGTTTGGTAACGGGCATAGATGGCCATTCGTCACGGGCAAAGCGCCCGTTACCTATGTTGGGTTACAAATGAACAAACAAAGGTAACGGGCAAAAGCCCGTTACTGATAACTCGTGTTTGTTACGGGCATTGTATAAAGACCGTTACCAACTGCAGTTACCGGTCACCCGAAAATGGCTTTTTGTGGGCCCACACAGATTTTTTGTAACGGCTGATTGGGACCCGTTACAATATCCTACCTACTGTAACGGGCATATGCTTCTCGCCCGTTACGGACATGTTTTTCCACGTGTCTCTAGGGCCCACTGGCCATTATTGGTAACGGACACCAAAATAATACCTGTTACAAGGACCGAGTAAGCGTAACGGTCTTGTACTTTTTGCCAGTTACATTTTCCACGTGTCACTGGGGCCCACTGGTCATCATTGGTAACGCACAACTAAGAATCGCCCGTTACAAGAAGTCTCTAAATGTAACGGGCTTTCCTTTGTACCCGTCACACTATCCTTTTTCCACATGTCATTGGGGCCCTCTATTCTGTATGGGTAACAGACATGAAAATATAGCCCGTTACAAGGACAAGCGTAACGGGCTCTAACTTTCTGCCCATTACCTGTGAACCGTATCTATAACGGATCGTTTGCTACATCCTTTACATGATTGGTAGTCTTGTAATGGACTTTTCTTGTGATGTCCATAACTGACTTTTCTGTTTTGTAACGTTTATTCTTAATGCCCGTTACTTATGCTTCGGCCACCCGTAGTTTAATTAGCCTGTTTTCTGGCTGCATCCCGGAACCAGCCAGGTTTCGGCAGCCACCAGATCATGCAAATCACACACACATTGTCACATCTATGCACAAGCAAGCAGACATAACAAATATACACAAGCAAGCAGACATAACATATATATACACAAGATCACATCAGACATGCAACAAGTTTCAAGTTGAAGCAATCCCTGGATGCAACAAGTTTAAGTTACTGGCTACGAACGAAGCACAAACCCATTATGGAAGTTGCCCTTTTGGTCGATGACTTCCTTAAGAATGAACTCGCACAGCATCTCCCGTATCATCCTCATCTCGCCTATGCCTATATTTTGGGCAGGTTTGAAATCCTGCAAAATACAATCATTATGAGAATACAAGTATAAATCAGTTTCTAAAATCAAATGAAAGATCTGAGGAGAGACAAGGCTGAGGAGTAAATACTTACACCAGCCTTCTGGATGGTAGGTATGTTACCGATTAGTTGTAACATATTGTGTGCACAATAGAATCCACACATGAGGCTCCCTGGTGGCTGCTGAGCGCACTACATGAAGGTACCAAAATGACAAGTTAATGCAGTACCACGTTAATGACAAGTTAATGTAGTACCAAATAGGTCTTACCTTGACATTTGTCTTATGCGTTGGGGCTTTAGACTTGGTTTTTGACTTTGTTTGATTCTTTTCTTTCATGTATGCCGTATAGGCCCTGCATGATCAGCAAAATCAATTAGATACTTTTTAAACCGAATTTTTGCGAACAAAGCCTACAACATACTCACCAACTCACAACTTGGCGGATGTGCAGGGACTTTCGCTGCATAGACTCTCTAAGAGAATCTACATACCAAACAGTATTTAACTTCATAGAGATGATCACTAGTACCCAGTGTCTAATGACGTTGAAGCAACCCACCACATAGTCGTTCGTCATAGCCTTCTTAAGTGCAGCTTCTACTTCTTGACACTGGCACTGAATATATGTGGCCGAGAAAACCTGTGGGTCCATAAACCCAACACTGCACTGCATCTACGATGCCTGCTGCATCATTTTCCTACATAATAATCCAATTGTTAGCATTCATGAACTTTGTGCTCAAAATTAAAGAAATATCTATTTTGGTTTCAAGGGACTTACAATGTCCACAACCTCAAAAAGCTAACGTCCAGATTGTCCATTGTAAAAAGGTCATACAAGTCAGAGAATGCAATTGTCATGTCAGTACCAGATGCTTTTTGAAAGTAGTCTGCATGGAGCAATGCAGGAATCCCAATGTCACCATTCTTACTGTGTTCCATATAGTAAGCATGCAACTTGGCACAACTTGGCCCAACAACCTTTAAATCCCCTTCTGACAAAATAGGCTCACCAGGCTTGTACTTTGGATTAGCTTCTGCTCAAACAGCGGCCTCAATCAAATGATGGGGTAGAGGTTTGTTGTGTAGTTTCTGTTGTGACTGGTGCTGAGATGGAGATAGTTGCTGCTGCTGCTGCTCTTGCTTCTCAGACGGAGATTGGTGGACCTTCTCAGGCTGAGGTTGGATGACCTTCTCAGGCTGAGGATGGTTGACCTTCTTAGGCTGAGATTTGCTGACCTCCTCCTGCTGCTGTGGCTGCTGCTGAGGCTGAGGTTCCTTCTCAGGCTGAGATTTGCTGACCTCCTTCTCCTGCTGCTGCGGCTGCTGCTGAGGCTGAGGAGGTTGCTTCTCAGGCTGAGATTTGCTGACCTCCTTCTCCTGCTACCTTGGCTGCTCCTGTTGGCTGGCCTGCTTCTGCTGCTGTTGAGCTCTAGTACCTGCATCTGAAGCTGAACCCTTGCTACCTGATAGGGCTCAAGAGAAGGCCCGCTGTCTCGTCCTGGGTGGTATAAGGATCCTGTTCCTTGGCCATTGGACTCTTTGCTTGAGTGCATGACCTATGGTTGTGAGCTCATCCTCTACTGGGACGGGCAGACAGAAGTGCGCCGTATTGGGCCACACGTAAGTAGGTTGCACCACTGCATACCCATACTATACTGGTACTGTATGGCAAGTTTGTTGACTTGGATAGACAGTGGCTAATGCGAGCTCCAAGTTATGCCCACTGCCAACCAAAAGATTGCACATGGTTGGCTCTGTTAGCTGATCAATTGGGTCCTGCAGAGGTGATGACCTCTGCTCTACATCCGCATCTTCCTCTCTGTCACGCTGAGCGTTTTCTTCCTCTCTATCATGTAGTGCCCTTTCTTCCTCACTGACACACGCATCTTCTTCATCTATGCTACTCTGCTCTGGTGCTTCGGTGAGACCAAGACCATCCGGTATAGTCACGCCTGCTTCTCTTAGAATGCCCACAACTCTGCGGACTGTTTAACCAACTAACTTTTCCTCATCCACAGCAGACCTTTTCTTCCTCTTCTTCCTGTACATTCCAGCAAACTCTTCACCAAACCCTTTACCCGAGCCAACTGAACTAGACACGCCTCGGACCCGACCTCGGTGCTCTGGATTCTCAAGTGCCACGGTGAGGATATCATTCTCCCTAACCCCAGGGAAAGAACAATCGTTAGACTGAGCTGCAAGTCTTATCACCTTATCTGCTACCTCAACCGCCTCAGGGTTACTGAAGGTTATATCCACGCTTCCTTCTTCACTAGTGGTCTTCCTCTTTCCAACCCTTGCCCGCAGATATGGCCTTGAACGGCCAAGAAATTTGTCCCAAGGGTTCTCTTTTCCTTCTGCAGCTAGCTTTTCATCCTCCTCCTCCCACTCTTTTTTTTTACCATGATAACCTTTTCTGCCCATCTTGTGTGGCTTATTGTGTCTTGCTCTCTTGACTTTCATCTCCTCGCTCAATTTCTCAAAATAAGAAGAATTGTTGTCCCTCACAAACTTATCCCAGTCTTCTGGATTCAAAAAGGGATGCTTCTAAAAGGGAACAACTATTTCTTCTATCCTCACATAAGTATTTCTCAAATGGGCCTTGAACCGCTGGTGTAAGGTAGCAATCTCTGACATAGCTGACTTGAATGCCTTAGTTTCGACAGCTTTGGACAGATTGGCTGGGTACTCTAGCTTTTCCTTTAAAACAATGAACAACTTTATCTTCTCATGATCTTTGAGTTCCTCAAACCTCTTGTTGATTGACACCCTCTCCCGAGCAATGAGGCAACAGACCAATGCAAGTCTGTCCCTCGCAAAATCTGGGGTAGGCCAAAATTGTTGATCAAGTCCAGTTGCAGTCAACTTATCTTCTGGCCATTTGGTTTGTGTCCTTGACCTGCGGGCTCGATTACTACTCGTAGTAGTCTGTGCTGAGTGCGCCTGTGAAACTTGCTCAGCATTGGGTTGTGTTGGTACATTATCACTAGAGGAGTTTGCTGTTGTGGGAGACTGCATGGATGATATGACAAGTGGTCAGTAGAGCAACAAAAGCAAGACTGAAAATCTAAACAAAATTCTTACTACATAATTCTTATTCTCTGACAGGCAAAATAGCTAATAATGTTAGACTAGAAATCAGTACAACTCCTATATAAAATCAGCATAGACATACAGTTCATATTTTACATAGCATACTGGTTGGGGATAGGTGCTAACCATTTTGACAGGGTGTCAAAGCAGAAACTAAGTTCCTTTGACTACTTCCTTGTTCAACTTCAGCAGCAATGAATTGCGTGTTCCATGTGTACATGCAACAAGAGGATAAAGCAATCAATTAGTATGATTATCACAGTAAAAAATATACAATCTAAATAAGCTACAAACAGAATTCAAGTATTCAAACATAACTGGTACAACTGCAGTAAGTTGTTCAACTGCATTTCCACTGACAATTCTAGTTATCAGAATTAAAGTATACTGACAGGTGCAAAGCATAACTGGTACACATGAAAATGAATTTCCATCTAAGTTCATCTATTAGCAACAATTTCTTCAAACAGACTTGGAGCACCAAAATGCATCCCTCAAAGCTAGAGTCAATCAACTAAAAATGAACTAGTAGGCGTAACAGGCAGATGACTAACGCAGACAAGAAAAGACACGATGAATAGGTGTACAAACCCTAGACGCTATTGGAGAGGAGAGAAAGGGAGAACTCACATGTTCAGAGGAAGAAAAGCTGCAGGCGCCGTGGTGGATCCGTAAGCTTCTCCCTCGCCTGCGCCCTTGAGGTCCTTGAAGCGTAGTCGAGGTCGAGAGGTCCTTTAAGCGGGGAGGTTGCCATCGGAGCTCCTAGCCCACAGTGCTGGTAGATGTGGCGAAGCCGCATTGTCAAGCTGTTGGCGTTGCCGTTGTCGGGCTAGGGTTGGGGGAAGATGCTGCGCGTTGGGGTTGAGCAGATGTGAGCTGGGCTGGAGAAGAGGTCGCGCGTTGTGGGTTGGAGAAGAGCAGGGCTACGGCGGCGATGGCAAGCAGGGAAGGAGAGCGGCGGTGACGGCGGCGGCGGGCTAGGGTTGGAGAAGGAAGAGGAACAGAATGCGAGTGCTGGCGTTGTGGTCGATCTGTGGGGATTAGCCGAATATGTCCCCTGATGACTATTCTGTAACGGGCACTGTCTAGAAGACATGGGAAATTATCTATGTTCCCTTGCACGTATAACTAGTGGAAGTGGAAATCCATGGGCATTATAGTCAATATAGGTGAAATGTTTGAACCGCGCCTGCACGAATCGTTAGGTTGTGCACGCACAGTTTGGCTTCTGATGCTGACATGTGGGGCTGACACCTTTTTTTTTGAAATTAAACTGGCATCTCTCAAATATTAGAGCAAAGGCAACAGTTGCTCCTATATCTACTCGCGAAACCGCTGCCCTGCCCCTTCATCTTCATCCTCCCTCGGCGCGTTCATCGTCTTCATCGTCGTCGCGAGATGGCTTCTCCCTCAGCGCGTTCGCTCTCTGCGCAAAAGCAGGAGAGGGACGAGTTTGGCCGCTTTGCAAAGAAGGTGGCGACGACCTCTGCAATCGCGGCCTCGGCGGTGCCGCCTCAAGCAAGTCGTCGGGGACGCCAGCAAGGCGGGGCGGGCAACATCAGCGTTGCGTCATCCAGCCGGCTTGCGGCGCAAGTACATTCCGGCTGTCCCATGACGCGGGCAATGTCGCGCCTCCTGTTGGACTCAGTGGCGCTGCTGGGATTCGTACCCTACGGCGAGGTGAAGGCGGAGCCTACACCGGAGCCTGTGGCGAAATCCCCTCCAGCCGACAGGGCGGATGAAGCGGTGGTGGACTCCCCTGCAGTCAAAGAGAAGGGGAACGCTGTGGAACCCCCTGTGGCAGCGGCGGTGGCAGGTGTAGCCGGATCAGCGGCGGCGGCGGATCAGGTGCAGCCGGATCAGCCGGTTCTTCTTCCTAGCGAGTGACAATCCTGCAAGGGCAAGGTGAATCACCTTATCTCCTTTGTTGTTGCTATAATTTGAAGAAGAATGGGATTTAATTTTTTGCTCTAGAGCATCACGTATCATTGGTAATTGTCGAAATCAAAATATTTAACATATGATCTCTTGGTAACTTGCATGAAGTGGTTTAGAAATCAAAAGAATGTAGCCTTCCCAAAGATGCTGATTAACATGGACATTGATCAAGATGTCGACTTTGGAGGAGCATGCTTGTCAACTGAGGAGGAGTTGTTCTTTTCCTTGCTTTTCTTTGTGTGTGTATTTATCTGCTATTTTGGGCAATTCATTCCTGTAAACTAATTTGAAACTATGTAATATTGTCAGATCAGTGCTAAGGCAAACGAGCTTCGGGTACACATGAAGCGAAAGATTATCCAAGGACACACACAAGGGTTCGTCGGGGAATTCAAGCCCAAGCACTTCTGAGAGCCCAAGAAGTTAGCTTTTGTGTTAGAAATTCAGTGCTGCTTATATTTTCAGTGCAGTAGTTTAATTGTAATGGCAAACAGAGTATCTTGTGATTGCAGTGTTTAAGATGTTACTAACTGTAAAATATATAATGTCGACAGTTGCAACCAATGTTATATACCAACAGAGTATCGATCTATATGTTGATTGGTGTTGTCAGTTGGAACCAATGTTAGTGTTCTCACAAGTGTTAGTATATCAACACGTCTCACATGAAGAGTAATTGGCGACGCGGGTTATAGAACCCGCGTCTTCTTTATCGGCAGGTGGATATTTATTCGGCCAATGGAGAGTCATTGGCGACATGGGTTAGAGAACCCGCGTCTTCTTTATCAGTGGTCGATATTCATATTTGTGATATAATAATTCTAATAACGTCTTAGTGAGGTCTAAAAATTCTACAAATTGACTTGGCAACATAATTTGGGTCCCTAAACTTGTCATAAAATTTTCAAATGGTTTCAATAAAGGAAGAATGTACTTGTGTACAAATGTCAACATCTCTCACATAGTTTCCTAGAATGTTACTTGAACATCGAACTTTTGCACACATCACAATAGGTTTGAACTCGTATAGATTTGAAATTTGAACATAACCTTGTGATCACCTTAAAACAACGAAATACAGAGTTTCACTACTAATGGTTATGGAAAAGAAATATTATTTCTATATGTTGTACTTATAAGAACAAGTTAAGGCCTAGAAACAGTATCCAGAAAATGGAACTATATACTAAAAATGACAGTAATGAAGATAAGGTGATTTTATAAAAATTTTAGGAAAAAGAATCATCAAATTTGGATTAAGTATGACGGATAAATACATGTTACAAAGTTTGATTGCGGATTAAAAAGAGAAATGCAAACTGTTCCAATAGAACTGGGGCAATCACGTGTAGCCATGTGGTGCACCGGCTCTCGTGGATCCATGGGGCCCTAATGTCAGAGACCCCTTCGCTCGTGGACCGGTTGTGGGCCTGTGGACCGCACCCTCCTCATGGACCAGTTGAGAATCATTCGCGACGTGGGTTAGAGAACACGTGTCTTCTTTATTGGCAGGTGGATATTTATTTGGCCAATGGAGAGTCATTAGCGACACGGGTTAGAGAACCCGCGTCTTCTTTATCGGTGGTGGATATTCATTTTTTTGATATAATAATTCTAATACATCTTAGTGAGGTCTAAAAATTCTACAAATTGTCTTGGCAACATAATTTGGGTCCCTAAACTTGTCATAAAAATTTCAAATGGTTTCGATAAAGGAAGAATGTACTTGTGTACAAATGTCAACATCTCTCACATAGTTTCCTAGAATGTTACTTGAACATCAAACTTTTGCACACTTCACAAAATGTTTGAACTCGTATGGATTTGAAATTTGAACATAACCATGTGGTCACCTTAAAACAACGAAATACAGGGTTTCACTACTAATGGTTGTGGAAAAGAAATATTATTTCTATGTGTTGTACTTATAAGAACAAGATAAGGCCTAGAAACAGTATCCAGGAAATGGAAATATATACTAAAAATGACAGTAATGAAGATAAGGTGATTTTATAAAAATTTTAGGAAAAAGAATCATCAAATTTGGATTAAGTATGACGGATAAATACATGTTACAAAGTTTGATTGCGGATTAAAAGGAGAAATGCAAACTGTTCCAATAGAACTGGGGCTATCACGTGCAGCCATGTGGTGCACCGGCTCTCGTGGATCCATGGGGCCCTTATGTCAGAGACCCCTTCGCTCGTGGACCGGTTGTGGGCCTGTGGACCGCACCCTCCTTGTGAGCATCGATATCTATAACAAACATAAGTAAAAGCCCATTACAAATATATGCCCCTTCATCTTACGGTCAAATGCCCGTTACAGATCTCTGCCACCACGTCTTTTCAAAATTAAAACGGTTGCCCACTTGCCGCACCTCTTCCCCTTCATCTTCCCACGAAACGGAGCCCGAGGCGTAGTGGGAAACCTGATGGTTCCGTACGCGCCATTATAAATCCCCGGTCACCATAGCTAGCTTCTTCCTTAAGCTTTCTCACATCCTCCTTTCTTTCGCATCTCCGGCCACCAAGATCACCAAGGCGCGCGCATGGCATCATCGTGTCACACCTGGTTTTATAAAAGCAAACCAAGTGCATACCTATATGTATGCCAGGATCTAGTTTCATACATATAGTAGACATAAGTGAATAACAGTAATAGTATCACGTATAAAAACATAAACAACTTACAAATCTATCAGAGTTATACAGCTCAATCCTGGAAACGGAGGCGCCAACTCCACAAGCAATCGACTGGGGGCTGCGTACGCCTAGCATCATCACCATCTTCAACAGCTTCACACCTTTTGCTTCTGAGCAGCAGTAAGCAAGGATGAGTACACTTATGGTTGGTACTCAGCAAGGCCACAAGAACTAACCAGAAACGATTTAAAGTCCATCTTTAAGTTTATTAATCATGTGAGGGTCCAGGCCGCTCTTGACCGTGAGCACGGCTAATCGATTAGTTTTACACTCTGCAGAGGTTGTACACTTTCACCACAAGTCGCGTAAAAGTCCCGAAGAACTTTGGACCCAACCATGCGATGCGGATCAGGCATCATACCACACTACCTAGGTGTGATTGCATAGGGACGCTACGAGGCCTTTACAAAGATTCCCTAATGCAGGCTGCTCGCTAGGTTACATGACAGCGCAATGCATAAACCTCTCTCGAGACTGCGAAGCTACCATAGAGCAGATCAGTCTGAGGGCCGGGCTATACACCAACTACCGGCACCCCCTAACCCCTTTCAGGTAAAGCAAACCAAACACTAAGGTTTCTAATTAATTGGCCAAGACAGAGCCATATGTCTTGTGGTTGCACTGTTTTCCTGGGTGGTCGCTCCATGTTCCGATTAATGCAATGTATTCTTGTAAATAGAGCATAGATAGAAGGTGGTTAGGGACACTTGCCTTTCTCCAACGAAAAGCTACTCTTACTGCTCTTTATTCATCTCTGGCTTTCTTGGAACTCTTCATCTTCAAAGCAACGAACAACGATCCTTCTTCTACTCGAAGCAATCATCGGGCACAACATACAAGCAAACAAACAAGTACAACTAAGAACAATGCACCAATCCAAAGAAAAAGCTTTAAAAGAGCGCACTAAAGGATTGGCTCGATTCTATGGTTACGCAACGACGAAAGAACGTTGAAAACAAAACTAAGGTCGATGCTATCGAAAGATTATTATCAGACAACAAGAGACTACGTGCTTCATATGTTTTAATTAGAAAATCATGTGACAAGAATATTTCAAAGCAAGTTATATTTAATTAAGAAAACACGATAAGCCTAATCATATTTTATTTGCATATATTTAAGTACAAGTTATATCAGATTAACAATTAACATTAAAAGACAAAACATGTGAAAGAATCTAATCGAATAACTTTATATTGCGTGTTCAACTAAACATATTGATATTGAAAAGACATTTATAATATCATTAAGCAAGTTAACTTTATTATGAAAACCGATGTTTAACACTAAGCATCTTTTATTTGAGAAAAGCTAGTTATAAATAAGAATTAAATAATTACATCATGATTAAAGAAAACCGAAATAGAACCTAATCACTTTTATTTAGAAAAACAATAGAACAAGAATTAATCAAGATTAACATGCAACTTTAGTATTAAAATAAGTAACAGGTGATACACATGCTAACACACAAGTTATGGTGAAACGAACTAGAACGACACAAACGTACTATAACGGTACAAAACTAATCTACGCGTTAGGAAGAACATGTCAGTGAAAGAATTACTGACATCGAAATTGAATAGAATAAGATATGAATTTTAATAACAAGAAAAAGATAACTGATTGAATATGACATAAAGATGATGTCACCATGAGAAATAATCAAGGAATTAAATGGATAGATAAACAGGTTCCTACATGATGAGCAAGAATTTGTTTTAGATAAATAAAATATTATTCTACAGATAATAGATATTCAAAGCCTAAAGATTACTGGATCTACGAAGTTTTGATATATGGGAGAGAAATACAGGATAGCCATTCTAATTATTTTGCTAAAGGAATACTAATGGTTACTGCATAGCCATGGTTACTGCATAGCCACGATGTGAACAAGTAGCATGTACAAATACAATGAGCCTTGCTTGCATGGTACTGTTTTACTTGCACATGATTAGCTAGTGAGAGAGAGACAGAGGGGGTGCACGCGGGGGTTCTCACCAACGACGATGGACTCGGCCGGCCGGAATCGAAGGCAAACGGCGAAGACAGCGGCCAGCTCGATGCCTCGGGTCGAGTGCCGGCTGGTGGTGCTACGGTGCCAGGATGGTGGTGACGCTGCGCAGAGAAGTCTCAGCTTGCATCGCGGAGCTCCTAGGGCAGGTGGTGGCTTGCAGCGGCGAGCAGGACTACATGGGTTGTGGCAAAGCTTTAGATCATGAGAGACGATGAGGGTAAGATGCAAAACAAAACAAGGAGATTGGGAACGTGCTGGTGTTCTCACCAAGCTTCAGATCAATCTCGACAAGGACACGGTTTTTGTTCGATGACCTTCAGCTCGGACGTGCTCCTCCGAAGCACAACAGATCTCATAGGGACGGCGATCTTGACGAGCTTCGGTAGCCGGCATACGTGGAGTCATGCTGGACGGATCGGAGGGAGATCGACGCGGTTCAGAACTTCAGATGCAAAATAGAAAGAGTGTTGAACTAGGAAATACAGGATGGCAAGCTCACGTACGTGTTGGCCTCGTCGGCCAAAGTTGACGAAAGGACGAGCGATGGCGAAGATCGAAGTAGACGAGGTGGGCTGCGGTTCGACCGTCGCGTGGACGTGCAGCAGATCGAGACGGTGGCCGATCACGAACGACCATCGTGAGTCCCGACGAAACCCTTGGACACGGCGATCCTTGCCTGCGGCGGCGGCATGCGGCGGCGGCGCTGCGTAGGCGAGGGCGTGAGGTGGCGGTGTAGGCAGCAGGGGGCGCGGGGCCTTGGGCTCGCTTTTTATAGGGGTGCGCACGGTTCCCTGGCGTGGTGCGCAAGCCGAGAGGGCGGCGGCGGCGGCTTCATTCTTGGCAGCGCGCGTCTCGGACGCTAGGGCTGCGGCTGCGAACGAAGTTGTATGCAGAAGAGAATTGAAAGAGTTTAGGTCAGCAACGATACTTGTACGACGCAGCAGGAAACCAGAAGAGCTGGATGTGCTTGCGTGTCACGGTTCAATGACTGGCTGTACAAGATATATATGAGTCTGGATCGGGGCTCGAGTTTTTGACCTCCGTCCGTCTAAAGCGAGGAGGAAAAACAAGCCTGGCCTAACACCGACAGGGGGGAAACATCATGAACATCAAAGCAAGCTGGGTTGTGAAGGAAAGAAAAGGAAATAATAGAATAGGCTGGTAGAGGAAAAACAGATGCGGTGGCTTGCTTGCTCGCTCGTACAGGCATGCATGGTGTTGTTTACGTTGGACTGACCCCTGTGGCTTATGAGTGCAACAATTACAGTAAACAACAGGGCACGGCCACAGTGAACACCGACACAAGGTTTTCAAGTTACATGGATATATAGAAGACAAAGGAGTCCTTGCATATGGTGACCAAGAACTCATCTCAAAGAGGAAGCTCAGATTATTTCGGCCATGTAGGAATGGGGGGGCTCTGAGAGTACAATGGCTCAAAGATATTTTTGATCACGAGGAATCCAAATAAAATATTTGGAGCTCATGAGAAGGATTTTAGAGCCTTCCAATAAATAGAAACAGCTCGGGAAAAGTGAGAATAAATTCCAGAAAAAGCCGGAAAATTCTCAGAAGATTTGATCAGCACCTAAACGTATTTTAAAAGCCTTTTGCACTCATGAAAAACCAAGATGCATCGACATGAATGCAACACTCACATCGAACCAATTAATTTAATTCAGAAAATCAAACA
This sequence comes from Cenchrus fungigraminus, assembly GCA_036936925.1. Taxonomy (NCBI): domain Eukaryota; kingdom Viridiplantae; phylum Streptophyta; class Magnoliopsida; order Poales; family Poaceae; genus Cenchrus; species Cenchrus fungigraminus. Next base: position 106,628,404 of record CM072774.1, on the reverse strand, counting down.
AGGACTTTTTCCTATACTAGATTTCCTGTAAACAAAATAAATGTTGAGAAAAATTTTAAAATTATGAGAAAATCATTGTTTAATTATTCTTTCTATTCACATCCTGAAATTTGGAAATTTCAGGGTGTGACAAATCTACCCCCCTTAAACAGAATCTCGTCCCGAGATTCGAAGAAAGAAGAAACAAGGAGAAGGGAGATAAACAAGAATATAGCTATTGAGGCAGGTAGACAGTCATCCTCTTTTGTTGATCAGTGTGAAGTCTTTCACCTTTCTTGGTTGTTGGGGTCTTCATCAGAGTGAGCTAGATGGAATAGTAGCAAGCACAAGGTGGGAAGGAAAGTAGAGAGAAGCCTTCTTTTTCTTCAACTTGCTCACTTTGAAACAATGATGGTGGCATTAGCATTTGATTGTTGGCATTAGTGCAGGCTTCAATTTCTTCTTCTGAAGTCCTTCATTTGAGCAGAGAGAAAGAGAGATAACAAGGTTGGGAGAGGTACAAAAGAAGAACCCAACTAAGCAACTGATGTTATTGCAGATATAAGACCCACAATACACCAACACTCACTATAAAGAAACGACTCAATCAAGGTCATAAAACCAAACATCATCATGCAAACACACAATTTCACCATTCAACACACAAAAACGGTGCTAAACGCTGTTAGTAGGGTCAAAGGGGATCCTCCTAAGCATAGGCATAGCTTCATCGGTCATCGGGGCTTGACTTCATGGGATGGACTAGCAGCTTCATTACTTGGACATGCATTCTTCAGGGTACGTGGCACAGATCGTTTAGGAATTTTGAATCGGAATAGACACTTTGGAATCAAAAGGTCAAGGGAAGAATCCAAAGCGGCCTTGTTTGAAAAGCAAGGGGAGGTAAGATGGGCAAGAAAAAAGAAATATCAAGTGGATGAAGGAATAAGGAAAGAGAAGGTAACAATAACACAAATAAATCAAGGGGGTGTATTGTAGCAAATAGGCAAGATTCGTTCAACAAAAACTGATTGCAAGATCAAGATCAAGGGAAGAGAAAGTAGACAAGGATCAAGAGTCTAACATTTGCAAAGCAATGAAGTGCAAATGAAAGTGAATCAAGTAAAAAAGGTGAGTTATCAAGGAGGATTGAAGAAAAATGATGGTCAAGGAGTGAGAATATTCATTACAGAGCTCAAGGAAAGGTAGTGATAAATTTTAGATCAAAAGAAACCTTAAGAAACGACCATTGCTATCTGGGCTTACGTCCTACAGTCGATACAGCTCTGATACCACTCTGTCACACCTGGTTTTATAAAAGCAAACCAAGTGCATACCTATATGTATGCCAGGATCTAGTTTCATACATATAGTAGACATAAGTAAATAACAGTAATAGTATCACGTATAAAAACATAAACAACTTACAAATCTATCAGAGTTATACAGCTCAATCCTGGAAACGGAGGCGCCAACTCCACAAGCAATCGACTGGGGGCTGCGTACGCCTAGCATCATCACCATCTTCAACAGCTTCACACCTTTTGCTTCTGAGCAGCAGTAAGCAAGGATGAGTACACTTATGGTTGGTACTCAGCAAGGCCACAAGAACTAACCAGAAACGATTTAAAGTCCATCTTTAAGTTTATTAATCATGTGAGGGTCCAGGCCGCTCTTGACCGTGAGCACGGCTAATCGATTAGTTTTACACTCTGCAGAGGTTGTACACTTTCACCACAAGTCGCGTAAAAGTCCCGAAGAACTTTGGACCCAACCATGCGATGCGGATCAGGCATCATACCACACTACCTAGGTGTGATTGCATAGGGACGCTACGAGGCCTTTACAAAGATTCCCTAATGCAGGCTGCTCGCTAGGTTACATGACAGCGCAATGCATAAACCTCTCTCGAGACTGTGAAGCTACCATAGAGCAGATCAGTCTGAGGGCCGGGCTATACACCAACTACCGGCACCCCCTAACCCCTTTCAGGTAAAGCAAACCAAACACTAAGGTTTCTAATTAATTGGCCAAGACAGAGCCATATGTCTTGTGGTTGCACTGTTTTCCTGGGTGGTCGCTCCATGTTCCGATTAATGCAATGTATTCTTGTAAATAGAGCATAGATAGAAGGTGGTTAGGGACACTTGCCTTTCTCCAACGAAAAGCTACTCTTACTGCTCTTTATTCATCTCTGGCTTTCTTGGAACTCTTCATCTTCAAAGCAACGAACAACGATCCTTCTTCTACTCGAAGCAATCATCGGGCACAACATACAAGCAAACAAACAAGTACAACTAAGAACAATGCACCAATCCAAAGAAAAAGCTTTAAAAGAGCGCACTAAAGGATTGGCTCGATTCTATGGTTACGCAACGACGAAAGAACGTTGAAAACAAAACTAAGGTCGATGCTATCGAAAGATTATTATCAGACAACAAGAGACTACGTGCTTCATATGTTTTAATTAGAAAATCATGTGACAAGAATATTTCAAAGCAAGTTATATTTAATTAAGAAAACACGATAAGCCTAATCATATTTTATTTGCATATATTTAAGTACAAGTTATATCAGATTAACAATTAACATTAAAAGACAAAACATGTGAAAGAATCTAATCGAATAACTTTATATTGCGTGTTCAACTAAACATATTGATATTGAAAAGACATTTATAATATCATTAAGCAAGTTAACTTTATTATGAAAACCGATGTTTAACACTAAGCATCTTTTATTTGAGAAAAGCTAGTTATAAATAAGAATTAAATAATTACATCATGATTAAAGAAAACCGAAATAGAACCTAATCACTTTTATTTAGAAAAACAATAGAACAAGAATTAATCAAGATTAACATGCAACTTTAGTATTAAAATAAGTAACAGGTGATACACATGCTAACACACAAGTTATGGTGAAACGAACTAGAACGACACAAACGTACTATAACGGTACAAAACTAATCTACGCGTTAGGAAGAACATGTCAGTGAAAGAATTACTGACATCGAAATTGAATAGAATAAGATATGAATTTTAATAACAAGAAAAAGATAACTGATTGAATATGACATAAAGATGATGTCACCATGAGAAATAATCAAGGAATTAAATGGATAGATAAACAGGTTCCTACATGATGAGCAAGAATTTGTTTTAGATAAATAAAATATTATTCTACAGATAATAGATATTCAAAGCCTAAAGATTACTGGATCTACGAAGTTTTGATATATGGGAGAGAAATACAGGATAGCCATTCTAATTATTTTGCTAAAGGAATACTAATGGTTACTGCATAGCCATGGTTACTGCATAGCCACGATGTGAACAAGTAGCATGTACAAATACAATGAGCCTTGCTTGCATGGTACTGTTTTACTTGCACATGATTAGCTAGTGAGAGAGAGACAGAGGGGGTGCACGCGGGGGTTCTCACCAACGACGATGGACTCGGCCGGCCGGAATCGAAGGCAAACGGCGAAGACAGCGGCCAGCTCGATGCCTCGGGTCGAGTGCCGGCTGGTGGTGCTACGGTGCCAGGATGGTGGTGACGCTGCGCAGAGAAGTCTCAGCTTGCATCGCGGAGCTCCTAGGGCAGGTGGTGGCTTGCAGCGGCGAGCAGGACTACATGGGTTGTGGCAAAGCTTTAGATCATGAGAGACGATGAGGGTAAGATGCAAAACAAAACAAGGAGATTGGGAACGTGCTGGTGTTCTCACCAAGCTTCAGATCAATCTCGACAAGGACACGGTTTTTGTTCGATGACCTTCAGCTCGGACGTGCTCCTCCGAAGCACAACAGATCTCATAGGGACGGCGATCTTGATGAGCTTCGGTAGCCGGCATACGTGGAGTCATGCTGGACGGATCGGAGGGAGATCGACGCGGTTCAGAACTTCAGATGCAAAATAGAAAGAGTGTTGAACTAGGAAATACAGGATGGCAAGCTCACGTACGTGTTGGCCTCGTCGGCCAAAGTTGACGAAAGGACGAGCGATGGCGAAGATCGAAGTAGACGAGGTGGGCTGCGGTTCGACCGTCGCGTGGACGTGCAGCAGATCGAGACGGTGGCCGATCACGAACGACCATCGTGAGTCCCGACGAAACCCTTGGACACGGCGATCCTTGCCTGCGGCGGCGGCATGCGGCGGCGGCGCTGCGTAGGCGAGGGCGTGAGGTGGCGGTGTAGGCAGCAGGGGGCGCGGGGCCTTGGGCTCGCTTTTTATAGGGGTGCGCACGGTTCCCTGGCGTGGTGCGCAAGCCGAGAGGGCGGCGGCGGCGGCTTCATTCTTGGCAGCGCGCGTCTCGGACGCTAGGGCTGCGGCTGCGAACGAAGTTGTATGCAGAAGAGAATTGAAAGAGTTTAGGTCAGCAACGATACTTGTACGACGCAGCAGGAAACCAGAAGAGCTGGATGTGCTTGCGTGTCACGGTTCAATGACTGGCTGTACAAGATATATATGAGTCTGGATCGGGGCTCGAGTTTTTGACCTCCGTCCGTCTAAAGCGAGGAGGAAAAACAAGCCTGGCCTAACCCCGACAGGGGGGAAACATCATGAACATCAAAGCAAGCTGGGTTGTGAAGGAAAGAAAAGGAAATAATAGAATAGGCTGGTAGAGGAAAAACAGATGCGGTGGCTTGCTTGCTCGCTCGTACAGGCATGCATGGTGTTGTTTACGTTGGACTGACCCCTGTGGCTTATGAGTGCAACAATTACAGTAAACAACAGGGCACGGCCACAGTGAACACCGACACAAGGTTTTCAAGTTACATGGATATATAGAAGACAAAGGAGTCCATGCATATGGTGACCAAGAACTCATCTCAAAGAGGAAGCTCAGATTATTTCGGCCATGTAGGAATGGGGGGGCTCTGAGAGTACAATGGCTCAAAGATATTTTTGATCACGAGGAATCCAAATAAAATATTTGGAGCTCATGAGAAGGATTTTAGAGCCTTCCAATAAATAGAAACAGCTCGGGAAAAGTGAGAATAAATTCCAGAAAAAGCCGGAAAATTCTCAGAAGATTTGATCAGCACCTAAACGTATTTTAAAAGCCTTTTGCACTCATGAAAAACCAAGATGCATCGACATGAATGCAACAATCACATCGAACCAATTAATTTAATTCAGAAAATCAAACAAGGACTTTTTCCTATACTAGATTTCCTGTAAACAAAATAAATGTTGAGAAAAATTTTAAAATTATGAGAAAATCATTGTTTAATTATTCTTTCTATTCACATCCTGAAATTTGGAAATTTCAGGGTGTGACAAATCTACCCCCCTTAAACAGAATCTCGTCCCGAGATTCGAAGAAAGAAGAAACAAGGAGAAGGGAGATAAACAAGAATATAGCTATTGAGGCAGGTAGACAGTCATCCTCTTTTGTTGATCAGTGTGAAGTCTTTCACCTTTCTTGGTTGTTGGGGTCTTCATCAGAGTGAGCTAGATGGAATAGTAGCAAGCACAAGGTGGGAAGGAAAGTAGAGAGAAGCCTTCTTTTTCTTCAACTTGCTCACTTTGAAACAATGATGGTGGCATTAGCATTTGATTGTTGGCATTAGTGCAGGCTTCAATTTCTTCTTCTGAAGTCCTTCATTTGAGCAGAGAGAAAGAGAGATAACAAGGTTGGGAGAGGTACAAAAGAAGAACCCAACTAAGCAACTGATGTTATTGCAGATATAAGACCCACAATACACCAACACTCACTATAAAGAAACGACTCAATCAAGGTCATAAAACCAAACATCATCATGCAAACACACAATTTCACCATTCAACACACAAAAACGGTGCTAAACGCTGTTAGTAGGGTCAAAGGGGATCCTCCTAAGCATAGGCATAGCTTCATCGGTCATCGGGGCTTGACTTCATGGGATGGACTAGCAGCTTCATTACTTGGACATGCATTCTTCAGGGTACGTGGCACAGATCGTTTAGGAATTTTGAATCGGAATAGACACTTTGGAATCAAAAGGTCAAGGGAAGAATCCAAAGCGGCCTTGTTTGAAAAGCAAGGGGAGGTAAGATGGGCAAGAAAAAAGAAATATCAAGTGGATGAAGGAATAAGGAAAGAGAAGGTAACAATAACACAAATAAATCAAGGGGGTGTATTGTAGCAAATAGGCAAGATTCGTTCAACAAAAACTGATTGCAAGATCAAGATCAAGGGAAGAGAAAGTAGACAAGGATCAAGAGTCTAACATTTGCAAAGCAATGAAGTGCAAATGAAAGTGAATCAAGTCAAAAAGGTGAGTTATCAAGGAGGATTGAAGAAAAATGATGGTCAAGGAGTGAGAATATTCATTACAGAGCTCAAGGAAAGGTAGTGATAAATTTTAGATCAAAAGAAACCTTAAGAAACGACCATTGCTATCTAGGCTTACGTCCTACAGTCGATACAGCTCTGATACCACTCTGTCACACCTGGTTTTAGAAAAACAAACCAAGTGCATACCTATATGTATGCCAGGATCTAGTTTCATACATATAGTAGACATAAGTGAATAACAGTAATAGTATCACGTATAAAAACATAAACAACTTACAAATCTATCAGAGTTATACAGCTCAATCCTGGAAACGGAGGCGCCAACTCCACAAGCAATCGACTGGGGGCTGCGTACGCCTAGCATCATCACCATCTTCAACAGCTTCACACCTTTTGCTTCTGAGCAGCAGTAAGCAAGGATGAGTACACTTATGGTTGGTACTCAGCAAGGCCACAAGAACTAACCAGAAACGATTTAAAGTCCATCTTTAAGTTTATTAATCATGTGAGGGTCCAGGCCGCTCTTGACCGTGAGCACGGCTAATCGATTAGTTTTACACTCTGCAGAGGTTGTACACTTTCACCACAAGTCGCGTAAAAGTCCCGAAGAACTTTGGACCCAACCATGCGATGCGGATCAGGCATCATACCACACTACCTAGGTGTGATTGCATAGGGACGCTACGAGGCCTTTACAAAGATTCCCTAATGCAGGCTGCTCGCTAGGTTACATGACAGCGCAATGCATAAACCTCTCTCGAGACTGCGAAGCTACCATAGAGCAGATCAGTCTGAGGGCCGGGCTATACACCAACTACCGGCACCCCCTAACCCCTTTCAGGTAAAGCAAACCAAACACTAAGGTTTCTAATTAATTGGCCAAGACAGAGCCATATGTCTTGTGGTTGCACTGTTTTCCTGGGTGGTCGCTCCATGTTCCGATTAATGCAATGTATTCTTGTAAATAGAGCATAGATAGAAGGTGGTTAGGGACACTTGCCTTTCTCCAACGAAAAGCTACTCTTACTGCTCTTTATTCATCTCTGGCTTTCTTGGAACTCTTCATCTTCAAAGCAACGAACAACGATCCTTCTTCTACTCGAAGCAATCATCGGGCACAACATACAAGCAAACAAACAAGTACAACTAAGAACAATGCACCAATCCAAAGAAAAAGCTTTAAAAGAGCGCACTAAAGGATTGGCTCGATTCTATGGTTACGCAACGACGAAAGAACGTTGAAAACAAAACTAAGGTCGATGCTATCGAAAGATTATTATCAGACAACAAGAGACTACGTGCTTCATATGTTTTAATTAGAAAATCATGTGACAAGAATATTTCAAAGCAAGTTATATTTAATTAAGAAAACACGATAAGCCTAATCATATTTTATTTGCATATATTTAAGTACAAGTTATATCAGATTAACAATTAACATTAAAAGACAAAACATGTGAAAGAATCTAATCGAATAACTTTATATTGCGTGTTCAACTAAACATATTGATATTGAAAAGACATTTATAATATCATTAAGCAAGTTAACTTTATTATGAAAACCGATGTTTAACACTAAGCATCTTTTATTTGAGAAAAGCTAGTTATAAATAAGAATTAAATAATTACATCATGATTAAAGAAAACCGAAATAGAACCTAATCACTTTTATTTAGAAAAACAATAGAACAAGAATTAATCAAGATTAACATGCAACTTTAGTATTAAAATAAGTAACAGGTGATACACATGCTATCGCACAAGTTATGGTGAAACGAACTAGAACGACACAAATGTACTATAACGGTACAAAACTAATCTACGCGTTAGGAAGAACATGTCAGTGAAAGAATTACTGACATCGAAATTGAATAGAATAAGATATGAATTTTAATAACAAGAAAAAGATAACTGATTGAATATGACATAAAGATGATGTCACCATGAGAAATAATCAAGGAATTAAATGGATAGATAAACAGGTTCCTACATGATGAGCAAGAATTTGTTTTAGATAAATAAAATATTATTCTACAGATAATAGATATTCAAAGCCTAAAGATTACTGGATCTACGAAGTTTTGATATATGGGAGAGAAATACAGGATAGCCATTCTAATTATTTTGCTAAAGGAATACTAATGGTTACTGCATAGCCATGGTTACTGCATAGCCACGATGTGAACAAGTAGCATGTACAAATACAATGAGCCTTGCTTGCATGGTACTGTTTTACTTGCACATGATTAGCTAGTGAGAGAGAGACAGAGGGGGTGCACGCGGGGGTTCTCACCAACGACGATGGACTCGGCCGGCCGGAATCGAAGGCAAACGGCGAAGACAGCGGCCAGCTCGATGCCTCGGGTCGAGTGCCGGCTGGTGGTGCTACGGTGCCAGGATGGTGGTGACGCTGCGCAGAGAAGTCTCAGCTTGCATCGCGGAGCTCCTAGGGCAGGTGGTGGCTTGCAGCGGCGAGCAGGACTACATGGGTTGTGGCAAAGCTTTAGATCATGAGAGACGATGAGGGTAAGATGCAAAACAAAACAAGGAGATTGGGAACGTGCTGGTGTTCTCACCAAGCTTCAGATCAATCTCGACAAGGACACGGTTTTTGTTCGATGACCTTCAGCTCGGACGTGCTCCTCCGAAGCACAACAGATCTCATAGGGACGGCGATCTTGATGAGCTTCGGTAGCCGGCATACGTGGAGTCATGCTGGACGGATCGGAGGGAGATCGACGCGGTTCAGAACTTCAGATGCAAAATAGAAAGAGTGTTGAACTAGGAAATACAGGATGGCAAGCTCACGTACGTGTTGGCCTCGTCGGCCAAAGTTGACGAAAGGACGAGCGATGGCGAAGATCGAAGTAGACGAGGTGGGCTGCGGTTCGACCGTCGCGTGGACGTGCAGCAGATCGAGACGGTGGCCGATCACGAACGACCATCATGAGTCCCGACGAAACCCTTGGACACGGCGATCCTTGCCTGCGGCGGCGGCATGCGGCGGCGGCGCTGCGTAGGCGAGGGCGTGAGGTGGCGGTGTAGGCAGCAGGGGGCGCGGGGCCTTGGGCTCGCTTTTTATAGGGGTGCGCACGGTTCCCTGGCGTGGTGCGCAAGCCGAGAGGGCGGCGGCGGCGGCTTCATTCTTGGCAGCGCGCGTCTCGGACGCTAGGGCTGCGGCTGCGAACGAAGTTGTATGCAGAAGAGAATTGAAAGAGTTTAGGTCAGCAACGATACTTGTACGACGCAGCAGGAAACCAGAAGAGCTGGATGTGCTTGCGTGTCACGGTTCAATGCACTGGCTGTACAAGATATATATGAGTCTGGATCGGGGCTCGAGTTTTTGACCTCCGTCCGTCTAAAGCGAGGAGGAAAAACAAGCCTGGCCTAACACCGACAGGGGGGAAACATCATGAACATCAAAGCAAGCTGGGTTGTGAAGGAAAGAAAAGGAAATAATAGAATAGGCTGGTAGAGGAAAAACAGATGCGGTGGCTTGCTTGCTCGCTCGTACAGGCATGCATGGTGTTGTTTACGTTGGACTGACCCCTGTGGCTTATGAGTGCAACAATTACAGTAAACAACAGGGCACGGCCACAGTGAACACCGACACAAGGTTTTCAAGTTACATGGATATATAGAAGACAAAGGAGTCCATGCATATGGTGACCAAGAACTCATCTCAAAGAGGAAGCTCAGATTATTTCGGCCATGTAGGAATGGGGGGGCTCTGAGAGTACAATGGCTCAAAGATATTTTTGATCACGAGGAATCCAAATAAAATATTTGGAGCTCATGAGAAGGATTTTAGAGCCTTCCAATAAATAGAAACAGCTCGGGAAAAGTGAGAATAAATTCCAGAAAAAGCCGGAAAATTCTCAGAAGATTTGATCAGCACCTAAACGTATTTTAAAAGCCTTTTGCACTCATGAAAAACCAAGATGCATCGACATGAATGCAACACTCACATCGAACCAATTTATTTAATTCAGAAAATCAAACAAGGACTTTTTCCTATACTAGATTTCCTGTAAACAAAATAAATGTTGAGAAAAATTTTAAAATTATGAGAAAATCATTGTTTAATTATTCTTTCTATTCACATCCTGAAATTTGGAAATTTCAGGGTGTGACACATCGTCAGGTGTCCCGCCGAAGCGGGGAAGGGAGGAGGACGACGACGAGCAGTGGAAGAAGAAGATGAAGGAGGAGGCCTTGAAGGAGGCCAAGCTCAAGGCGCACGACGCGCTTTTGGAGGACGTGCGCTTCTGCGACACCTTGCTAAGCGCAGCGTTCCAGAAGCTTCGCGGCGTGGCGGACGCGTTCAAGATCAAGTCACCTCATCATGATGATTTCAAGGACCCGAGCATCAATGGTCTCGCCTTCAGGATTCATGGGGTGGCTGAACAGCTTGAGAACCTCCCCAATGTCCGGAGGCCACCTGCAGTCGATGACGACGACGATGATGACGGCAGCCACGATGACGGCAGCCACGACGACGATGACCCCGACGGCAGCGATCGACTAATCAATCGACTCGTCTACCTTAGTAATAATATGTGTACGGTGTGTGTGTTCATCAGTTTGTGCCTCGCCTCTATTGAACTGCTTAGTTACACAATGTGGTTGATAAATAGATGTTCTTGTGTTCTTGTGAAAGATGTTCTTGTGATTGGCTGATGGTGTTGTAAATTGTGTTTGCAGTACGTCTCTGTTTTAATTTTGCAGGTGTATGGTGCTATGTAATGGGCGTTAACAAAAATCCCATTACACAACCCATTCACCAACATAAATCTTAGCCACTCATCACCCTTCTAGATCACTCCCTCTGTTTTAATTCTTCTATGTTGTACACTTATAAGGACCAAGCTAAGGCGTACAAACAGTATCCAGGAAATGGAAATATTTATAAAAATGTCATCTATGATTAGATGGTGATTTTAGAAAAATTCAGAAAAAAAATCATCAAACTTGGATTACGATTGACGGAGAAATACGTGATACAAAATTTGATCGCAGATTAAAAAGGGAAATGCAAATTGTTCTTCATTCGAATAGAACTAGCTCTGCCCCCCTAATTGGAGACGCGTCTTGGTTAATCCGCATCTCCTTTGCTACAGCAAAAGCAAATGATCATCAAGCAAAGTGCCGTTGCCTCCGCACGGTTGATCCCCGCGCACTGCCGGCGGCGGCGGCAGCGGTTCTCTCCAAGTGCGTCACATTGATCTGTGGATCACACCCGCGGCCTTCTCGCGCAAAGGAAGACACCCCTTGTTGCTCAGCCACCTTGTCGTCGTCCAGCCACCGCCCGCGACCCTCCTCATGTACCGCTTCGTGGTGTCATCGGCGGTGGCGCCGCCATTGTCCCTGTAGAGCAAGAGGGCATACAGATAGGCCGCCACATCGTGCCCACCCTCGGCGGCACGCCAGAGATCATCACTTTCCCTGTTTTCCCTGAACATGGCAATAATCCCAGAGAGGAAGTAAGCCCCCGGATTGCCGAGATCGATCAGCAAAGCAAGGACGGCTCTGTAGGCGTTGGGGCGCCACACCCAAGAAATCTCATCTCTTATCCCCTCTATTGAAAGACGCCGGCCGACGTCGCGATGTGCGCACACGTGGCGCATGGTCGAGCAGGTGGCTCGTAGGCTATGGAGGTCAGCCATGGGCCGCTCAGAGGTCACACCGACGCACGCTGCAATCTCAATGTGGAGCTCTCGAGGGAGGTCGTCCACTAGGGACGGCCGGTGCGGCCTGCTGCTTCTTGCCGGCATGCTAGCGGCGGGCCGGAGCGCGAGGTCCGATGAAGACGGGGCGATTGAAGAAGGGGACAGTGGTGATGGAGAAGGGGGCGGCGGCGATGGAAGAAGGGGGCAGGGTTTTGTGGTGGTTTCGCGGGTAGATGAAGGGGCCCGGGCAACGGTTCACATTTTTTTATTTCCTGAGAAGATAAATGAGACGCGATTTTTGTCGCACGCGTCGCTGATGGACTCTGACGCTCCACCTTGGAAACCTGCCCCTTCATCTACCCGCGAAACGGTTCCCAAGGATCCGAAAAGACCTGACGACGGTTCTCCTTTTTTTTTGAGAGCCTGACGACGGTTCTCCTTTGCTTCAGCCATAAGCTTTCCACACCATTTCTCCGTTGCAGCCTCTGTTTTAATTTTGCAGGTGTATGGTGCTATGTAACGGGCATTAACAAAAAGCCCGTTATGCAAACCATTCACCAACATAAATCTGAGCCACTCATCTCCCCTGCGTACTGCTGCAGTTGGAGCATCACAGAGATGGCCGGCGCTAAGCAGTCGTACTGCCGCGACTCAAGAGGGAGGTTCTGCAGTGAGGAGAAGAATGCCCCCACCAAGAGAGTGAGGTTCCGCGGCGAAGAGGAACCGCCCCCGCGCACCGCCCCCTTGCGGCTTCCTCAGCACTCCAAGGGAGAGGACGGATGTTCATCGGCCGGGGGGAGGAGGCCGTACACGCGCACAAGCGCGAAGTGGGTCCACTCCAGTGACGCCCGGCAGGGAGAGGCTGAACCTTCCTCGGGTCGGAGGAAGAGGCCCTGCATGTGCGGCAAGGTGGTGGACTCTGGTGATGCCCGCCAAGGCCAGAGGAAGAAGCCGTCTAGATCTTTGACACGAGTCGTGGTTCAGTTGGACTCCAGCGACGACTCCAGCGACATTGAGGTGATGGATCAGGCCGAAGAAGTCGGGGTCATACTCCTCGAGTCCAGCGAGGACGATTCTGAAAACCACGAGGCAAGTTTTTGATTGCAATGTTTAGAGTTTGGTAGTTTCTATGAATACAATGCTTCTAAAGTGTGGTAGTTTATGAATACAATGTTTGTTAACTACAGACGCTATAAGTTTGTGCTCGAAGTCTGAATTGATAGCATTGTGTGATGGATACAAGGCCAACATACATCAATTGGTCCCTGTACCTTCATTGATCAATTGTTCTAATGCATAAATTTGTCTATGTTTTAGGAAGTTGCTGTAACTCCAGAGGACATTGATAGGATCTAGACGGCAATCGACGAGCTCAAGAAATCTTCTAAAGAGATCCAGGCAAGTTTTGAAACCAGTTACAGCTAAACAACTAGCTTGTTAGACTTGCAGGAAGTTTCAGCTTTCATGATATTAAAGTTGGCAATCTAATTATGAAACTTGCATCAATTTGTCTTTGTTTTAGAAATGTGCTATTACTTGGGACGACATTGACTACATCTGGAAAGCAATCGATAAGCAGGACAGAAGGATGGACGGCATTGCACCAATGGCTCTGGATGACATACGTCTCCTAGGAAATAGTATGACAAGACTGGAATCAGAGGTGGAGCAGCTTAAAGGCACACAGAAGATGAAGGACACTGAACTTGCCGAAGCTACAAAGAAGAATGATGAACTTGAGGCAAAGGTAGCTGAACTTGAGGCAGCAGCACAAAAGAAGAAATCTAACTAGTGCCCTCTCAGCTAGAATCTAGTTTGGTGATGTGCCTAGCTGATGCAGTCTTATTTTGGTGATGTGAATATGTCTGTTCTGAACATTATGCATGTCCTATGTGAACATGTGATGCTATATATGCATCTTAAATATGTAGAAATATAGAATATGCTCTGTGTGTGTGTGATTTTGCAGCTTAAGATACATGAATTGAAGTAGAATATATATGGTATGTCAGGCAGAATATATAGACATTATATATTACAGAATATATATAGTACCTCAAGCAGTATATATAGACATCATATATTACAAAAAGGAATCATATTCCACCAATACACATCCTATATTACAAAAGGGATTCAGCAGAAGTCATTCTTGCTTCTTCTTTGATTTCTTTATATGGATTTTTTCATCATGGTCAGTTCGCAAGTATGGTGTTTTGTTAGATGCTAGGAGTTTGGGCTTGTATGAAGTGTCAAAGGATGGAATTTCGTCAAACTGGTTGTATTCCTCCTCCTCAACAACATTTTCAACCCCAACAATCCTTTTTTTCCAGGCATAACCACACACCAGTTCTTCTTTGCAAGGTCAGGTACATAGAACACTTGCTCAACATCCTTGGCGAAGACAAACGGTTTTTCTTTGTAACCAAAGACTCATAGATCAACACTAACAAACCCATATTTGTCCTTGCTCACACCTTTCTTCCCATTGACCCATCTGGACCGAAACAAGGCTACCTTGACTCCTACATAATCTAGTTCCCATACCTGCTCTATTTGACCATAATATGTGTCTGTCTGCATGTCATTGTCAATGGCCCTTGCACGCACACCACTATTTTGATAGACGCTCTTGGCATCCTATGCCATGGTGTAGAACGTATATCCATTGATATCCATTGCTTGATATGTTGTAACAGTGAATAATGGCCTCGCTGCTAGTGTTCTTATCAGATTGTGCCTTATATCAGCCATGTGTCTCTGGACATAATCTCGGAGCCAGCAAGTGAAGCCTTTCATGTGCGCATTTGCAACCCATGCCTCACTACAGGCAGGGTTTTCTTCACGTAGTTGTTGCTTATTATCATTGACAAATGGTGTAATCAAGTCGATCTGTTGTATCACGGTGAATGAGCCTTGCTGAAGGAATGTTGACCTGGAGTGATTGACTTTTTCCCCATGGTCCCAACACCTTGAAGCCTACCTTCATGCCGTGAATGAGGCACACCAATAGGGTTCTTGGGGTCCATATAACCCATGGCCCACTCTACTGCTTCGATCGTCCCATAGCCACGAACCATGGCTCCCTGAGGAAATGACCGGTTGTGTACTAATGATTTGAGGAACCCAAAGTACCTCTCATATGGAAACATCTGATGAAGGTAAGAAGGGCGAAGGTAGAAGATCTCCTTCGCGAGATGTGCTGTTAGATGGACCATGAGATCAAAGAATGTTGGTGGGAAGGTAGCTTCAAGCATGCAAAGGGTCTCGAAATGTCTCTTCTCTAACTCCAAAATTTCTTGCTCATCAATCACCTTCTGTTCTATTGCATTGAAGAAAATACACAAGCTCATGACCACCTCGCGAACCTGTACTGACTGTATTCCTCTAAGTGCCACAGGAAGTAGAGCTGTCATCAACACATGGCAATCATGAGATTTCATCAAGTTGAAATTCATTTTCATGTCCTTCACCGACACTAGCCTCTTGAAGTTCGGTGAGTTGCCAGAAGGTACTTTCAAACCATGCAGAAACACACAGATTTGTTTTCTCTCTTTCTTTGACAAGGTAGTTACAGCGACGGGAAGGTCCGTCCCCATGTCTGTTTCCTCTGCATAGAGCTCCGACCTAATGCCCATATCTTTAAGATCCTCCCTTGAATTTTTATGATCTTTTCCTTTGTTCTTCTGTTGTAACAATGTGCCAAGCACGCTTTCACACACATTCTTCTTGACGTGCATGTTGTCAATCGAATGACGCACATCCAATAGCGGCCAATACTCTAGCTCCCATAAATTTGATTTCTTGTTCCATATTCCCTGCCCATCTTCTTCTTCACCATCTCGTTTCTTTCTTTTGCCAAGGATTTTTTCAGTCACTTTCGGTAACTCCTCGATAGTTTTGATGTCTTTTACTTGCAAGTGGATCAGGTCTCCAGACACATTCATAGGCGCCGTTCCATGCTCCTTTTCCCCATTAAACTGATAATCCATGTCCCGGTATGGATGTTTCTTGGGAAGGAAATGATGGTGCCCCATTAAAACGAACTTCTTAGAGTTTCTCAGCCATAATGAATATGTTTCTTCCAAGTAGTGTGGGCAAGCTGCACCTTTCCTTTTGCTCTGGCCGGAGAGGTTGCATCGAGCCGAGTTGTCGTTGATGGTGGTGAACAACATCGCGTGCATCGTGAACTCCTCACGACCGAACTCATCCCATACCTCCTTCACACCAGGCTTCCAAAGTGTCTTCAGGTCATCCATCAACGGCCTCAAGTAGACATCAATACGGTCGCCAGGTTGCTTTGGCCCAGAGACCAATATTGTCAGCAACATGTATTTTCGTTTCTTGCATAGCCAGGGTGGAAGGTTCAACACTGACAACAGAACAGGCCAGGTGCTATGTGTTGAACTCTGGTTACCGAATGGGTTCACGCCATCTGTGCTCATAGCGAACCGAAGGTTCCTGCAATCATCGGCAAACCAATCAAAGTGGGAATTAAAGTTACTCCATTGTGCTGCATGTGCAGGGTGCCTAATCTTCCCATCACCATACTTTTTCGGCCTTCCTTATGCCAACACAAGAGTTGGGCCTCCTTTCTTGTGGCAAAAATGCATTTCAAGTGGGGAATGATGCAAAAATACCATACAACCCTCACAGGACTGTTGGCATTCCTTAGCGCAATCATCTAGGAATGGATTTAGAATCCATCCATAGTGACGATGCTAGGAACGCCGGTTGGTATTTTTTATATGAAAGAAAATATGTTGAGTGGGCGCTCTCGATAGTACTACCGAATACAAGACTCGATAATATTATCAAGGAGCGAGCCTTATTGATGGGGTGAGATGTATCCGCAAGCGTACAGATACATACTTTATTACCAAATTGTAGCATTTCACCCATGAGTATTCCCAAGGGTATCGTTATTTATATTTTACCGGAATATGGACTTATGAAAGATGTGTATAAATATATATGTGTATGTATAGTTATGTCGTATGGATATATCGGATACAATACCAAAGGACAGTATGAATAAGTAAAGCATACCAAAGCTTAGTACAGGGGAAGCATGGAATTGAGTATAAGATATATATGATATGATCGGGTGACACACACACGGCCTTCATCTCAGATAAAGAATAAAGAATTAAAGAATAAAGAATACGGTAAAGGTTAGTAGGAGCAAGGCACTAGAGTCGTCCTTATATCGTATATACGAGCAAAGCATACATCATATGGTTAGTCTAGATCTATTCTATTGCACCGAGGAGAACACCCCCCCTGGTTTGCCAGGTGGGCGCGTCTTTATGTACCTCCAACGCTCGCAAACTCACGTGGGGGAATACAAGGGATGTACGGGGCTGTCACCACCCGTACACCTACCCCGACATACCGTGGAATACGGCCACCCGAAGTGGATCCTACAGCTCCGAGCACCATGCTCGCAACCGTAATCACTACTCTAGCCCCTCCGGTACCCGAGCCATGATGACCCACAGGCTTAAGGCTAGAGCAAGCCCGAGAGCACACCCCACCGTTACAATAGAGCAAACCTATACTAAACATACTAGTATAGCACATGATAGCATAGGATATGGTATAACATACTATAAGAGTAGAAATACCAAACTCTGTATAAATATGAATTGTACGAGAAGAGTACATAGCCATACCGTAGGCCGGAGGTAGAGCCAACCGACCCGAGGCGATCACTAAGCACTACTAGCCAGAAAGCACTAGGCCTAAGCTCCACTACTAAGCTAAAGATTACAAAGGGAGAGAGAGAGAGGCTCTTGTGTGGTGTGTGTGAGAGAGGAGGGTGGAGGCCTCCTTATATAGGGGTGGAAGAGGCGGTTCCCGGGGCTTCTTGGCGCCAACTCCACCTCCACCGCCTTAGGCTTGCGCAGGAGATTCTTGGCGGGAAGGATGGGTGCCAACCGCCTTGCTCTTGGTTCGGCCGAACCAGGGCTGGCCCAGTTGGCCACCGCCTTTGGCTGGTGGGCTCCTAGGTGCTTGGGCCTTCTGGATCTTGTGGACCCCACTTGTCTTGTGATGTTTTCCTTTGTGTTTTGGCCCATTCTTGACCATGCAGAATCACCGTATTCCGTTCTTCATGTAAGTCTTGTAGTTCTGCACGGTTTTCCCCTGGTTCCGGTCTTCTCATCCCTGAAACACTTATTTATGGAATACTAGATAATATGTTAGTTAGAGATGCTAATCCCCTCTTATTGGAATGATGTTGACGGTCAAATGTTTGTCGTAAGGACTGTCAACAAGGACCCCCTCTGTTAACCTTCTTCTTCTTGATCTTACCTCCGATCTCCACGGGCTCATTCCCGTCATCAGCATTATCATCTCCACCATCTTTTTCCCTCTTGTACCGATCGAACCCACACTTGGGGCACTTGTCAAGGTCCGCATAATCTCCTTGGAACAATACACAACTGTTCCTGCACGCATGAATTTTTTCAACCTCTATTCCCAAAGGACAGATTATCTTCTTTCCCTCATAGACAGACTCTACCACTTGGTTTCCCTCAGGTAGCATGTCCTTAAGGAGATCCAATAGTTGTTTGAAACTTTTGTCAGTCCAACCATGATCTGCCTTAAGCTGCAGAAGTTTTAGATCACCAGAAAGGCGAGAGTACTTCTGGCAACCTAGATAGAGGGGTTCCTTTGAATCTTCAATGAATTTCTTGAGCCTGGCTAATTCAGAAGGTGAGTACACACCTTGAAATTCAACATCCCGCACCATTTCATCAACATTGTGCACATGTTGCAACACCTCATCATCATTGAAGCCCCTAACTTCTTGATCAGTAACATCCTCAAGCCTCATCACATTGGGTGGGAATGGTTCAGTTTCCTCAAAAACTCCACCTTCATCAAGGGCTTCATCATGGCATCGCGCTTCACATTCATTTAGGCATCCTACTTCGACTTCATTAAGGCCTTCCTCACCATGTTTGTTCCAACACGTATAATTATTTTTGAAACCACGTGTGATCAAGTGATGAAAAATGTTTCACATTGTCCAAACTTCTTCTGGTTCAAACAATCTATGCAGGGGCAATACATTGCCTGAACACCACAGTTTCTCATATCCGCCTCTGCTTGAGCTAGAAAACCATCGACCCCGGTTACAAAATTGTCCCAATCTCGGGGCTGTCTGTACATCCAAGCCCGACCAGCAGCCGCCATCTACATCAAATGAGCATAATTCATCACCAAAACAGAAGAGTAACAGGATTAGGACAAAGTCCAATAAAAAGGGGAAAAATTTCCACCTGGTGGGCGGCGCTGCACTGGCAGATGATGAGGCCGGCAGGGCAGAAGGTTGCGGGTAGAGGCATCCAGGCGCACGTGCTCGTGCGTGATCAGAGGTGAGCGTGGCCGAGAAGGTGGCGGCGTCACCTCCGCGGCGATGGCGTGGAAGAAGTGCTGCTGCTGTGGAGGGCGGCGATGACGACGTCCTTGGTCGCCTCTACAGCACGGCACAGAGGACGCCGCGATCGGTCGACGCCGGCAAAGAACACGTGCGCGCTAGCTCCATGCTTGACGGTGCGGCGACGGCGCGGAGGACGCCCACCGGTTGCTGCAGCCAGTTTCCTACCAAATGGTGCTGCAGCGCGCGCTCCTGCTTGACGGTAGTGAAGAGTGCTCACTCACTTCAATTATTGAGCTCCGAGTCTAGTAATGACTGTCAAATGGTCATCGGTAACAGACACTAAGAAACCGTTACGGATTGGTGTAAGTTTGGTAAAGGCCATAATATTAAGTCCGATACAACAAAATCATGTAACGGTTATTAAAGACACCCGTTACCGATAGGGCAATTATAGGTAACGGACGCACTTTAAAGTACATTCGATGAAATCAAGTGACGGGCATTAACTAAGTCCGTTACTAGAAGTCCTCATCGGTAACGGGCGTTGTGGTGGCGAGGTTAGGGTCGAGCCGGCTACGCATATTGGTAACGGGCTCCAAACAAAGTTCGTTACTGATGTGAGCACGTGTAACGGTTGTTAAGGGTCCGTTACAAATGTTGCGTGACTGATTTGAGGTTTTCACGTAGTGAGGAGGCTGTAGCGAGATGGGCGGTAGAAGGGCCACCGCGTTCACATGTAAGGCAGTGGAGAGGATTGTTGGTCAAGGCCCCCTCCCTCTGCGATTCATGGCCCTCGCCTATAAAAGGCCCATACTTGTAATGGGAAAGATCAAGCAACTCTAAGCCAGTACATACAGGATGTAGCATGTTACACTTCCGAGCAGCCTGAACCTGTCTCAAACCATCACATGCCATTAACCTAGAAACCACTCATAGCATTTTTTTAGACATCACGCACGAACTAACCCACAGTCCAGATCTCTAAAAGGGGTCCTGTCAGATCACCACTCTCGGTGCTTGACCACTGTCAGGGAGCTAGCGCATCGCTAGGGTCTGATTAGTTGGACGGCTCCTGCTCCAACGAGTTTTGGCACAATTCAGTTCGTTGCAACAGGATTGTCCACTGGATGGGCACCCAAACAAAAACAGTGCACTGGCCATGCATCTGAGGTCCTCAGCCTGTGTGGTGTAGTACACAAAATTTGGCCTTCGCTCGCGAGCCGATATGTCTGGGTGTGGGGCTAAGGTTATCCCCTCTGCATGCCTCATCATCACTCTCACCCCTTTTCATTGTCCCCTCTCTCTAGATCTCTCAACTTTGAGTTGCAGATCCGCTGTCACTGTCATAGGAGAGGTACACCCCTTCACTTGTCCTTTCTCACTTGTAGATACTTCTTTGGCTCTGCATTGATTCATCCGAATCGGGCCTGTGTTTGAATATTTCTAATTTGCTCAAAGAGTGAATCCGATTGAATCCATGGCTAATTAGGGTCTTGGTCTACTTGATCTTGTGTGTCATCTGATGGGGTTGGTGATCTTGTAGGTCAATGCCAGGGCTCACTGATGGAGGGACTGTTCGTTGACAGATCCACCTTGGATGTTTGAACTATAACACCAGTTCGATCACGGGGAGGACTAGATGCACCAGCAGGCAGCACACAGCTTTGATAACTCTAACCCTCTATGTGTTTCAAAAAAGCCCCAAGATCAGTTGTGATGATATACAGAAAGGAATCGGTGCTCGTAGCCTAAGAGGGGGAGGGGTGAATTAGACAAACTTAAAATCTAAAACCTAAGGCTTCCACTATTTGCTTAAAATATAAACTAGTTCATGCTATCTAGATGTGCATCTAATGGTCGATTTAGTGAGAAACCCTCTCCCCAAATTGTTTTACAACCTATAGTCAATCCTATTAAGATACTACTCTATGAAAGTAGAGGCACACAAGTTGCAAATATAAAATGGGGAAACATAAGAAGGGATGAGAGGAAGCAAACTCTTGACACAAAATTTATCCCGTGGTATTGGTAGGCATTAAGCCACCCCTAGTTCATGTTGAAGCACTCATACAAGAGTATTGCTTCCCGGTCACCAAATCTCTCCCAAGGTACTCCTTGATTTGCCACAAAGACTAGGCCACAAAGGCTCACGCCAAGTCCCTCGGTCACCTTGATGTCATCTCTACTAAGAAGCTTCTCCACTAAGGAAAGGGGTCTCCATGTTCCCCGTACACGGTCATCGATGCCACTCCACATCAAGCTGGAGGGTCAAAGACTTGCCGGAGAGCCATTCAGGCTCCAAGGCTCCGGCCTTGTACAACTTGAGGTTCACTGTACAACCAATCACAAGGCAGGCACACCTGGCTCTCAACCTTCCTCTAGGCATAACCTAGCACTAAATATTCTTCTAAGCTTGTGCTAAGCCTTTGAATCAATCACTTATGCACTTTGGTGGCTTGGATGTGTTCTCAATGTGTCTTACACTCCATTGGTCTTCAGCACACTCCAGCAAGCTCAAATGGGCGAGTGGAGAGGGTATAAATAGCCCATGGGTTGAATAGAGCCATTGTTCTAATGGCTAGCAAACTTTAACCATTGGATGTTCCTATGGTATGTATTTTGGTAGCATCGGAACATACAGTGCTACTAGCCATTGCCTCTCCTCACCCATAATCCAAGCTTTCTTGTCACTGACCTAATGCACCAATTCATTTGGTGCATTGTCCGGTGCACCACGGTATCATCTGGTGCACCTTCTTCCATGCCAAAACCTCTCTGCATGGTCTCTGATTAAAAAATGCTTTCACTGTTGCTTTATCTAATGCCACCGATGTAATGCATCGGATCATCCGGTGCCTTAGTTCTTCTCTTCCTTGATTTCTCAATTCATCTGATGCTTCTAGTTTACGGGCCATCGGATCATCGGGTGGTCAATGTTGACTTGACCTTGAACACATCATACCAAATCATCCGACACTTGAACCGACGCTTTTCATAACCATCAGATCATCCGATGATTCATCCGATGGTCCTAAAACTTCACTGTGCGCCAGGGCACCGACTGATTTGGTGACACCCTGAATTGTGTCGGTGCAATATGTCGGTGCACCTTCACTGTTTCTCTTCATTCTTTTCTTGGCTTTTGTTTGTGCTGCATCCTTAGGACCTATAATACCTTCAAGATCATCTTAGACACTTTGTTAGTCCCAATGATCACGTTGTCATTGAATCACCAAAATCTTATTAACAAATAGCTTGATAGGACGATGTTCGCTACACATACATAGTAATTAGTATAGAGTTGTCACTACTATAAAGGCCGGTGATGATATCATTTTCCATCATTCTTTACCAAAATATATTGTGCAACGATTATGATAGTCATTATAGAATTGTCACAACACACTACTAGAGAAATGACCTTTCATCCCATGTGTTAGTATCAGTCACATTTTGACCTGGTACTAATGTTGCATAGTACTGGGTCTAAATTTGGGGGTCCCTGTAGACCTTTTGGTACCGGGTCATAACACCATCCTAAAAGGTACCTTCTAGTACTGTGTGTGGGTTCCACATGGGTTTCTTTAAAAGAAAAGCAACCCTTACTCCATCACATGTGATTTGTAGATGAGATAGCAAGGGAGGCTCCCGCGAGGGTTCAAATCCCACGCACTGCACACGCGCATATTACGCGTGAAAATCATGTGTGTGGGTGTTCAATTTTTTAATTTTTTGAGCGCAAAATAAGTTTGTACCGGTTGGTGTTATCAACCGGTAGTAATAGGTACCATTTAGTACCAGTTATTTAAACCAATACTAAATTCACAACTTTAGTACCGACCTAACAGTACCGGTTGCCAAACCGGTACTAAAGGTCAAATCTCCAGTTGTGATAGTTTTTACAAAATAAATCATCAGAACAATGGCTTAGTGTGATGACATGATTTTTCTCACCTTAGTGACAAATTTGCTAAGTTATCACCACCATATATTCATGGAAAAAGTCCATTTAACTCTCCCACCAATTCACTTTGTCCGTCCTACCCCTAACCAAAATATAGGCTCAATTTAATCCCTCATGTATTGATTCCGGCTTAAATCGACCCTAAGCAGGATTTCTACTGGGACTTGCCTACATGGCATGGTTTTGACAAGTCAAGGTGTCTTTGGGCCTACATAAGCCATATGACGTGGACTGCTAAAGCCAAGCCACAAAAATTCAGCCAAGTCAGCTATCTCCCACAACACCAGAATAGGCGAGCCGCCAAGACCTCCACACGGCATTGCCCAACTCGCCTTCGCTCATTTTCCTCGCGCAGTTCGCTCTGCCACACCTCTTTGCCGCCACAGGAATTGAATGATTGAAACAGCGCTGATGGATACTGGAGTACGAGCAGATTGATCGAGGTGAGTAATCGTTTAGTACCAGTTATTTGACCCGGTACTGAATTCCCCCTT
Source organism: Cenchrus fungigraminus (assembly GCA_036936925.1). Classification (NCBI taxonomy): domain Eukaryota; kingdom Viridiplantae; phylum Streptophyta; class Magnoliopsida; order Poales; family Poaceae; genus Cenchrus; species Cenchrus fungigraminus. Next base: position 106,604,625 of record CM072774.1, on the reverse strand, counting down.
TAGTACTGACTGAATGGTATCGGTTGCCTAACTGGTACTAAAGGGGGTTACGGACCGGTACTAAAGGTGAAGTCTCCGATTGTGAAATTTGTTTACAGAATAAATCAACATAACAATTGCTTAGCGTGACGACATGATTTTTCTCACTTTAGTGACAAATTTGCTAAATTGTCACCATCATATATTCACTATTATAATGTGCTGTGATATATAGTATAACATTCCTAACTGCTGTATTAGTAAAATATCAATAACTTTTTTGACATAGATTACATATGAAATTGTGACTTATTCTCGAAATTACCATGAAAACATTACTTGTCAGTTATCACTACAGATACATGTATTAGTGAGTAAGAATGAATTCGTCACAATAGTCCATCACAAATGGGCTAATACCTTACACTAACTTACAGGCTTATCGTTCATAAGCCTAGCTATTCGATGTTAATTTGTATTTTAAAAGCATATCCTGAGCCTGGAGGATCATGTTCATATCTCCAATCAGCAACCATTCATCTGAAAATAAGAGCCTGGAGGTCTCTTATGCTTTTCTGAAAATACGAGAAAGGGTCGCAGGGCTGCATGCAGAGGCAGGGTAATCAATCTCCTCGTTCTTAATTTCTACCTTTTGTTTTTGAGTGGCAGTTAACTTTGGCTTTGAGATTTCTTTATTCCTTACAACAGCTCGGCATAGCTTTATTTTTATTTTTTTATGGTGGGGATAGGTTGCTTTACCTTGCACGTAATGGAGATGGCAGGATCTGGACAAGGCAGTTTGCAGGCAAATTTCGAATCATCCAAGATAAACTAATGTTGCAACAGCACATATATTTTGTTAACATAAATAAATTTGTTTATATACGTTCAAAAAATAAATTCTTTTGTAGATGACATCATCTCAATCGAGACAGCACAAAGACCCAGGCAATAATAATGTGCACGCGCATGGCTCTTTGAAATTTGAATCATGCTGACGGCTGGCTATCACGCTGCGCAGACCCAACGCTCTTTGCTGGAAGACTTGGCATGAGCAGGGGCGTGGTCGGCGTGCACATCACACTACCCAAAGTTGATGCAAGTAATTTACAAAAACAAAGTTGATACAATTAAAGTTGGAACACTTATTAGGCTTCGTTTGGCAAAACGTGGTTTGGTCTGGAAAGTGGCCCAAACCCTGTTGTTGACGCTTTTTCTGGCCAACACACGAGAGCCCTAGAGCGTGCGGGTCGCGAACGGACCGAAAAGCGAGGATGCTACCAGGACCGGTCAGACCGGTCTGGCGCACCGGTCAGACCGGTGTCCTAGGGTTTGCCTGAATCGATCGTTCTAGGGATAACTACCACACTTACGTGATGGAGGACAGCTAGGTTTATGAGCAAACTAGCAAAGAGATAACCGACGCACTTACGTGGCGAAGAACGACTAGTTTACGAGCAAACTAGCAAAGGCCGTCGAAGCTGTCGCCCGGGAGGGACCCCGTCAGGGCGTGGATATCACCGGCGTGCCCTAGGTCGACCAGCAGGCCTTAGGATGTCATCTATGACAGTGGAGATCAGTTGAGGAACAGCATGAGGTTGGAAAAGGTGTCGAGGAGATAAAAAGTAAAGGGTACTGTTTGATTCGATTGGGATGCTCTCAATCGGCCATGACCCTTTATATTTATAGGGTGGGGAGGTCTTGCCCCAGTAGGAGTCGAAGCCTATACTAATTCCATGTCAAAATACAACTCCTAATTAGGCTGGGAAGGCTGGTTAGACCGCCTATACCAACCGGTCTGACCGGTCTGGTTCAGAGCTGATTCTTGCCAGAGTCATAAATCTCGGACTCCGAATTGGACGTTCCACATATGCATTTTGATTGTCTCGACGAGATCTACGCAATGGTGAAGTCCAATTGGTATTTTGAGCATTTTGGTCAGACCAGGCTGACCGGGTTGGGGGACAGGTCTGACCGGTCTGTACTGCTCGATCGGCTACAGGACCAACAACTGATCAGATCGGTTGGCCTCGTCATATCAGCCATATCAGCCACTTTTGACTATGATTATATGATCTACATGTCCATCTTGATCATCTTGGGAAAGGCTTCATCTTGATAAACTTGAACTCATGACTTGACCTCATATTGGTGTTGCTCCAAGTGTTTCTTTGTCCTTTCAATGAAATCACATCCAGAATATCCAAGATGAACCACTTCTCCTGTAAAATGCATATCCAAGACATACTTCGAAAACATCAAGGGTTAGTACTAAACTGGCAATTCTAGCATATCTTGTACCGTGCCATTTTTGCGTGTCAACATATGACCCCCAAGAATACAGTCAAAGACCAGAACCAACTATTATAGCTAGGCAGGAGCCGGTGCCCGAAGCGAGTAGTCTAACACGCGACTGACCCATCCTTTATAGTCCATACAAATAGGAAGCTCCTCATCATCTCCCTACCTTAGCTGGGGTTAGAAGATAGTACACATCATTCCTTGGATTCGATACCCTTTGGAATACTCCTTTGGACTAGTTTGTACTCATAGGTGTACCCAGGTGGATCTTACGTTCATGCTAACAAGCCGCTATTAGTGGTGACGTTAAGAAATACCAACAAGCATTTCTAGCGTCGTTGCCGGGGAACGGTTGCTGTATCTATCTTTAAACCTAGTGGTCCTTGTATCTACCTTTTTTGTTTTCTTTACTTCTAACTTTACCCCCGCTACCCTTTGAGATGCCTTCCTGTCAAAGCCTCTCTACCCCTAGGGGTGAGTTCATCTTAGAGCAACCATCAACTTCTTCATCTAGCTGCGAACTTCGTCCTGGCTTTATAGCCATGGTTTGAAATCGACCATTCTCTGGAGCGATTAGTGATTATCCCCATGATCATTTAAACGAGTTCGAAGAACTGTGTTCGTGCTTGGTAATTGTAGGCATGACACAAGAAACTTTGAGGTGGAAGTTGTTCCCTTTCTCTCTTGTAGATAGAGCAGAGCAGTGGTACACCTGCATGACAGAGAGTGTAAACAATTGGGAAGAATTACGAGATGAATTTTGCTACTCGTTCTCCCCTTGTGAATGCTCAGATTCACTACCATGTGACTTCCTTGACTTTGAGCAATTAGAGGGTGAGTCCATAGGTGCAGCGTGGGCTAGGTTCTCCCACCTATTGGCATCAAGTTCAGACTTGTCTATACCCGATGATGTATCATTGTGCACCTTTTACTAGAGTTTAGACATGGAATCTGCACACGAGCTCGACATCTTGGCTGGAGGTTCATTTGAGCACCGAACTCTTGTGGAAAGAAGAGAGATCTTAGAATTCTTCTTAGAAGCCTCTTCTTCCCATACCAATCACAACAAACCCCACCAAGAGTCTAGGTCAATCCATGAGAGTCTCTTAATAGATGAATTTGAGCTTTTACCTTGCACATCCCATGATTCATCTAGAGAGCCCTCTCCCAGACCATGAACATCGAAGGAAAAAGAAATTCAACCTTTGGAGTTCTTTGACCGATTCGAGGATAATTCTTCTGGATACATTATAAATGCCTCGAATCACTTTTGGCATGAGAAGCCTACGACATTGATGCGCCCTTATGATGTCCTCGATGAAGTTTGGAATCATGGGACCATAGTGGATTGGTCGCCTTAGGAATTAAAGCATACATCTGAAGCAATTCTGGTTAGCTCGATTTCCATGACCATCCATTGTTCCATGAGGGGAAACACCATAGATGTTGTTCATGACCCTACTGCTGGGGCTTGCATCATATTGGAGTACCTTTTGGACACTCTGGTGGGTGACATGCCCCTGACCCCGACTGATAGACATTTCCAAAGTCCCTCATGGGGCTACTTTTTCCCATGTCGAGGGATCGTTAGGGACGTGCCAATCATCATAGACAAGATCGCGGTGTGCTTAGATTTTCATATCTATGACATCATCGATTTTGATCTTCTCCTAGGCTTCCTATTAGAAAAACTCCTTGATACATCCTTAGGGAGCCCAGATGAAAACCTTAGGGATGCTGCTTCTGCCATCACTACCTCATTTGGGACATCCTTTGGCGAAGTCTTTCCCTAAGCGAAACCCGCTCGAGAAGATGATGCATGTATCTCCGTTCGTATCATCCGAGCCTTTCTCATTGAGGTTGAAGGATTTCCTACTCCTCATGAGTGTGGCTCAGAAGACAATCTTCACCTTTTGAAGAAGAATGATCATCATCAATCCCGACCGAGTTTTGAACCTCTTCCCGCCGGCCCGTGCTATGTTGCTCTCGACCATGATCGGGAATCGACATTGAGCTTACATGATGTATCTCTTGAGACGGAGAATCCATTGGGCAATGGAACCTTGTAAGGCATTGACTTTGGAGTTTGGGGATTCCATTAACGAGCATGGTGGTTTCACTCTTGATTTACCACATGAACCATGCTTGCATCATGCCTCTCCAGAGTCAGCCATGCTTAGTGCATTGAGCACGCACAAGGGCTACAACCACTTTCTGGTCCTCTTTTGCAAGAAGTTTAGAAGGATGGTTGTAAATGCATTTGTTTACCATAAGCATTGCAGATTTCATGTATGCACTGTGGCACTAACCTTGCAGCTAAGCTTCAATGATACATCAGTGATTGGTGGTGAGACGGGAATGACACCACCAATGACAGTTGCAAGATGAAGTTCCCCTGGTTGAGCTTGTGACCATAAACAAAGCACTGCCAGGAGATAGCCCGGATGAGCATAGGTTTTATTTTCCCTTTCGAAAAAAAGCAAGAACATGTTTTTAGGATAAGTTATCCTTCAGGTATTTTTGGTCACTAACCTTTCAGGTGGAGATTGAAACAAACAATGGATAGTGATGCCTAAGAACATGTGAGCCACATCAGCTACAACACCTTAGTAAGCTTTGGTGAGGGAACATTTACAAAAGGAAGCTTGATCTCCACACACTTGAGTTTTGTTGCCTAGCAATGCAAACTCCAAGTGTGTGGGAGGTATGTGAGCATCCCGAGTAAAAGTTCCTCTCGTGCCAAATCTTATCCTGGTTTGGAGATGATGTTAGCTCTTGCATCTTGCCCAACTAGCTAGGTATGTCCTGCTTTTGACTTTAAACAAAGCCCTTCCAGGAGGTTGCCCGAGGTTCACCACCATATGCTCAAGCTTATGTCCCTTTGAAAATAGCTTGATCATGCCTACATATTTCCCTTATCTTTGCTCACGATGCTATGGTTTGAATGTATGTTTGATCGACGCACATTCATAGGCTATTTTAAATTAAGCATGGTGCTTAGGTTAAAACTGTCTTCTTCAGTCAAAACAAGATATGGTGTCGAGTTTTGATTGATGAACCTTAGAGTTATACTTTCATAGATCTTGGTTGCATATATGTGGACTAATCCCAGCCGAAAAGCATCAAATTCCAAATGGGTAAGTTGTTGAGCTAGATTCAAATGGGAAGGTAAGTCAAGGCGTCAGATTCATGATTGCATAACATACAAGGAAGGTACATATGACCTCTCAAAGGTCCAAGGTAAGTATATCCTCCTTTGTTCATGGAGTGCAATCTTGATCCAACCCTGTTTGAGCAGATGACATGGTGACAATAAAAAAAAACCAAAAAACATTTGAATTCGAATAAAGACTCTAAGGTTCTCGAACTAGCAGAGTCGACCTTTTGTTTCCACTTTTTCATTTGAAGACAGCACCATATACAAGCACTAGTGTGGGGGAGTTCTCTCAAGCTCATCATTGACATATCCACTTGAGAACTCCCACACAGGTGTTGCACAATATCGACTGCACTTTCATGATAAAGGGCATGGTAAACTAGAGTGGGTTTGCTGCCCCCATGGGTCAGTCGAACCACCACTGGTCCTCCTAGACCCCATACTCTTCAGGAGCAATGGTATGTGCAACACTTATCTCACTCTCCCTTATCCATGAGTTTGAATGCGTTTCAATTCTTACCCTTTAAAATCAAACTCAGAGAATTGTGCTCCACGTGCTCTGCATGTTTCCTATGGTTGGCTTGCATATGTTTTATTCCTTACTTATCATCTTGATGCTTATGAACAAATATCTTTAGGGAACTCATGCTCATCTAAGTAGTTGGCGTTTGAGATATGGTTTGATGATATGATCTTCTCTCTAAATGTTTGAGTGCTTGGGAATTTTATTTTGAAAATCTGAAAACCCTTTGCAAAGCTCCTCTTTGATATGCCAAAAGTCCTACCAAAGCCATATGATGAATATATTGAGAACCTTATAGTCATATGCTACTTGTTTTTGCATTTAGCTTTGCCAAATTGTTGTGACCTTTGTGAGAATTCTTTTCATGCTTTCATGATCAAGATTCACGTGCACACCATATCCCCCTTGCTATACTTCTACACTGGAAGTTAGCATTGTACCATCCGTTCATTCCACAAAATAAATGCTCCATCATATGTGTTGATCTCTCCCTCTCCACGTTATTGTTACAAGAGACATGGGCTATAAAAAAAATGGACACACGACGGTCCAAGTATTGAAAAAAAAGGTGGACATATGAAGGTCCAAGAAAAAAAAGGAAAGATAGCCATGTTCTCAAAAGATTTTTTATGAGAGGGAGGATCTTGCAAAATAGAGTTTCAACAAATCATAAATGGAGTAACCATTCCGGGCCTAGTATTCACCTTACCATACCCATCATACACATACATGTGCACATCTTGATCTGATTGTATGATTTGATTTTCTCCTTGGATCCAGTTTTTGACTTCGCAATATATGTGATACAAGTAAGCCTTATTATTCATTCCCTACCTTGAGCTCCATATATAGCCATCATTAGAAGTAGGATGAAGAAAGGCAATTCTAATACCTTGGTGAGGACATATACACATTGAGTGATCCGAGAGAATCAAATGAGGAAGCTAAGCAAAGGTTTGTTCTGAAAACTTACTGCAAAACCTCAAGTTACTTGACATGATGAGCAGAAGTGATTGGAGTCATGACCATTCCATTCCTCAACTACCCAAGATGGCATGATAGACACTCCACAGAGTTCACAAGTACAAGGTATGATTTGGAATATCTCTCATGCTCATTCATACATGTGGATATCATGTCTCACCTTGATCCTTTCTCCTTCACTCGAGGACGAGCAAAGGTCAAGTGTGGGGGTGTTGTTGACAGCTGCTAAGCACCTCTTTTAGGGTCGTCGACTCCTGCATTTTATCATAAGAAATACACATCCACACTAGAATAGGAGTTTAAACTGACAATTTCCACAAGTGGCGATGTATATTTGAATGCAGGTATTTAGCACAAGAAATAAGAAGAAAAGCACACCACATTGATCTAAGCACTTCAGGCTCAGCCAATGACAGGCTGCCACATAGGATCCCCCTGGATCCATGACTTCACCAATCCAAGACGAATCAGGAGCCGCCACGCGTGCACCACATGGATTGAAGGGCCCACTCGACGTCCAAACCGACTCAAAAATCAATGTACACCTAGAATGTACCCAATGACCCACCTGTAAGCCACCTTGCCAAAGGAGAGGGACAGTGGGGCCCACAAGGGGTCAGCCGAACCGTGGGTTCGGCAGAACCGCCTTTGAGGCGCCCCATCCCGGCCCTCCACGTGTTGGCTGGTGATTGGTCCCTAGGGGCATTTTCGGGGTGCACGAGTTGTTTTGACGCACGGAGGCAGGGTACCCTTGGCCTATAAATAGAAGGGGAGGGGGTAAGAAAGGAGAGCACAATTGGAATCCCATTCCTCTCCAACTCTCTTCTTTCTCTCATTTCTCCTTTGGGGAGGTGAGCTCTCACCTCCCCGTGGGTTGTGTGTGTGTAGAGTAGTGGTAGGTAGAGAGGGGTGAAGGTGTGAGGATGTTGTTGTTCTTCATTTAGAATAAAGTGAGTATTTCTGCATTTCCTATTTAGACTAAAGTGGTATTCATATATGATTGATATGTTCTTGTGTTCTTCACTTGTTCTTGATTTAGAGGCTTGTGTTCTTCGTGACACAAGCTTTTGATCTTGTGGTTTAGGTGCATAAGTTCACATATCTGTTTGTGTGAATAACCCCGTTTGATCTAGTTGGAGTGCATAAATATGTTAGCATCCCTTCTTCCTATCACCTAAGCGGTTCGATGATAAGTGAGATCAGTCCGTACTCACGGGTTCGTCGCTTCATACTTGTACAGAGTGCTATAGTGTTATTACGGGCCGGTAGACGTAACCATGCTGTAGTAATAATCGGTGGTGTAGACGTGGTGTCTAGACTGCAGGTTATCCTTTGTTTGCCCTGTATCCCATGGATAGACTGAGGTAGGCTGCGGTAGTGATAGCCGTTGGACCCTTTGCATTCCTCCATGTTCGGATACCGCGTAGAGCCAAAGGCCGGAACCAACTGTTAGAGACAGGCGAGAGCCGGTGCCCGAAGCGAGTAGTCTAACACGCGACTGACCCCTCCTTTGGAGTCCATACAAATTGGAAGCTCCTCATCATCTCCCTACCTTAGCTAGGGTTAGAAGATAGTACACATCATTCCTTGGATTCGATACCCTTTGGAATACTCCTTAGGTGCAGTGCTACAGCGGTATATCCGTACGCTTGCGGACTCCTTCGTACTCATAGGCATACCCAGGTGGATCTTACGCTCATGCTAACAAGGCGCCATTAGTGGTGACGTTAAGAAATGCCAACAACATCAAGGGTTAGTACTAAATTGGCAATTCTAGCATATCTTGGACCGTGCTATTTTTGCGGGTCAACACCCGTCTCTCGTGGAACAAAGCCCACATCAGGGACAACTTCCCCTATCGAGCCAATGTTGCATTTGGCAAGTCCTGTGTTGAGGTGAGTTATGCCAAACCGCGTCAACCCACGGGTTCGAGCCAGGCGTGGAATCGCGTCCCTCACGTCGCTGTCTTCCTCGCCCTGCTCGGCATCTGTTGACACATTTTATCTTATACATTTATAAGTCAATCAAACATGAGAAAAGGGCATAATTGATAATACCAATTTAGAATAGGGTGTCACTAACAGTTTTCCTAGAGTTTTGGAGAATTCTATGTCTTGCAGGGACTAATCAGAAAAATAGGAAAAGAAACAAGTCTAGAAGGCTCCAGAGGACTCCCGAACTCAATGTGACTTGGCTTACAAGAAAGAAGCATCTAGAAGGGGCGAGAAGACTCCACGCCAAGGCAGGCCCCAAGGAGAGCCCACCACAGGCCGATCGGCCCAGTGGTGAGTCCGATCGGCCTCCCACCGATGCCAACTCAGCCCTGCTTCTACAACCTTCCACCACCGCCTATGAGAAGCAATCTAAACCGTATATTGAAGGTCGGTTTGATCGTACGGCGGTGTGGCACCTCCTTCGGACTATATAAGCAGCCCCCAGACCCCCTGGTTGAAGCGAATCCACATCAATCCATATTCAACATCAGATCAAGTCATCAAGTCAGAGATCCTACACCCTAGAAACACCATATAGCGCGAGTAGCTAACTAGTCTAGATCTAGGAGGAGGCAAGGCGTCTACTTGGCTCCTGATCGTCTAGAAGCTGGTCGAGATACAGATCTAGCTTCGCTCTTGTAAGTTCTTCATTGTAAGTTATTCTACAATTGTTATAGAGACATATGTTCTTATTCATGATTATATTCGAGATTATATGCTTTGGTGTTTATTACGATTACATGTTTAGCATAGTTGAATTACCTTTATATTTGTGTATGGAGTCGTATAGCACTCACCTAGATCTTCTGTTAACATGGGTGAGTGGTAGAGATAGTGTAAGCATGGTGCTTATACTGTATTTACCTGCGATTGCACCCTACATGCCGGGTCGTGTGGTAGATCGTGGTGGTGACAGCACTATTGAGTCCTTTGCAGTCCACCCCCCGTATGTAGGCCTAGTGGAACCTTATCTGCTTGGGTTGTATTAAGTTTCGGCCTTAGTCTTCCTGGGTAGTTTCCCCATGCATAAGTATGATAGTTCTTCTTCAATGATTGTTAGATGTATTGCACTAATCATAGTATACATTGACTTATAGTTTAGAGTTACTAAGGAGTATCCTTACTAACTAGACTGTGAATACGCCTCTCTGCCTATATTGAGACATTCTATTGGTTCACCATGATTATGACTTGATCAATGCTATCATTATTATTATCTTTATGTGACTTGCACCTGTTTACAGTAATTTGATATTTTTGGCCAATCTACATTACACCACTGAGAGATATGCATATGCTTGTTATTAAAGATAGAAGACTTCTTTCCCTGTGGTAGAATATAAATACGAAACCTGGTTTTACTCCTAGTTAAAATGCTACAATGGTATATTCATATATGTGCGCTTGCGGAGACCCATATATATATATATATATATATATATATATATATATATATATATATATATATATATTTCTTATCAAGAGATCCAAGGCATAAGTACAAGTACCAATCAATGCATTTTAGTGGCACCACTATCAGGGATGACAACCTAGATCGAGTAGTGCTACGAACTGTAGCGGATTTATCTTTAAGTTTATCTGAAAGCAACATCTGATATACACTTAGCATCATGTTAAGATATACCTCTGCATTTCTGGCACCGTCGACAGAGATAGGTTTTATATCTGTTTCTAGTCGATGACGTTAGCAATGTCAACAGCGTCGCGCACTGCTACTTCCGCAAAGGTGACGCCACCGTCACCTCTCCCGCACGGCGAGCCCGAGCACAGTGAGTAGGTGCGCCTCCTCCTGCTGCTGCTCCCCTCCCTCCATCTCCTCCTCCACCTCATCCCCTCCATACTCCTTTCTTTATTGATAGGGTTCGTCAGGCAGTGGCGATGGCAACGGCGGTGGCGGTGACGCTGGCGACTGCTGCTCCAACTCCGGCCTCGATTCGGCTCCTCCAGGTGCATATCCCCCTCCTTCCCTCCCTCCCTCCTCGACGCGGTCCTCTCCCTCCCGTCGCTCCTTCTCTCTCGGCCTACGGATGACGGATGGCAAGAGCACCAGGTGCCCAGGCCGGTGGAGTGCAGTTGATCGATGTCGGAACGGAATGATTTTTTTCAATCTATGGCTGCAGTAAGGAATAGATTGTCTGTCTATCTTCTCTTGGAACAGTGGATGCGAATTTTGAGCTTCCCAACTTGTATCATTATTCGTTTTTTCTCAATTGAATCCCAACATTAGTCAAAACTAGAAACTAAGATTTTAAGGATGCTTGATAGCGCAAGGTCAATCCTGTGATATTGTCTGCTATAACCATAATTTAGAAGGAGCTGCCCACTATGGTTGTTTGATAGTGTGCTCTGAAAATACCCGTTCTATGTTTAAGGTTTGCAAACCTACATGGATCTAAACATCATCTGAGCAGTTGAGCCGTGTCAAAATAAAATATATTTGAGTTTATCAAAATTTATCCTAGATGTTCGATTGGATACATAAAAGCTCATAGTGCAGCTGTGAATGTGGGGTCAGCAATGATTAATTTTAACTACTACACTAGTACTAGTGTAAAGTTTTTGAGTGCTTGCCTCATCAGAAATACAGTAGTACTACAAAGGTTTTAACTGATTTCATATTGAGTAGTGCAGTAGAAAATACAAAATTCACATATTATACATTTTTTGTGTTAGCTTTTAATATCATGGGATTCTATTTTAGAGTAGGTCTAGTGAGTAGTGACATGGATTAAGAAATTATAGAATGGCTACTAGTTTTTGTTGCCTGTTCATAAGTGGTTTACTACACATTACCTGCATGCTAATGCTAATGCTACAGATTTGTGTGCATTTATCCAATTTTCTGTTATACTTAGTGAAGTCACTTGCTTTGCTTGCTTGTCTTTGTGCAATTGTCTTTGTTTGCTTGTTTGTTCAGATACAATTTGTCTGTTTGTTTTCAGCTTGAAAAGGTAACTAATTTGATATTTCCATAAACAGTTTGTATGTAGGCTGGAGACGTTGTTAGTTCACATGTTTTGATGGATCATGATTGAAAAATGTTTTCATTAATTGATGCTTAGAAGTGGACTGTGTTCACAATTGTTCATGTACTAATTATCATCGTTGCTACGGACTGGATTTCCAAAAAGGTGAATCCAACCCTCTGCACCTCTGTGATAGTCCCAGGAAGCGGCTATCACGTGCAATCCCTGTCTCAGGTGATACAAAACCATACAACAAGAATAAAATGGTACAGTTACATAATAATATTATAACATCAGAGTACATCTCTTCGGCACATGCCGGGTACAAGTCCAACAGGACTAAATCAAGAAAGGTAAACATCTAGGCAGCAGAACACATGTAGCGAAGTAGACGCCATCTCCAAAGGCAACTCGAGCTAAGGACCAGCTCTAGTCTTCCCCGTCGTCATTCTCAAAGTTGTAGTCGGGCTCCGACTCTGAAATGCCACCGTCTACCTGATAAGCGGGTAGGTCATGTCGGGTTCCCAACAAAGAGCAAAAGCGGTGGTTGAATTATAGTATGCATGGATAAACCTATACGTGGCTGTAGAAAGCTTATGTAGCAGCAGCAGCAACAACAACAACAACAATAAGGAATGCAGAAATAGCAACGAGGTCAACACCTCTGAGGTCCACAACCCACAAGGGAGTTATCACCAAACACTGAATCTCAACCAAGATCCAGCACCCATCTCTCATCTGCGATGTGGGAGCACATGCTCCTTCCCCCACATCTCAACGGCCATAGCCGGGCTCACTCACTCGGGGGAGAGAAGAAGCACAAGAAAAGTCTAGTCAGAGTAACAGATCAGATGACTGTCCATACCAGTGGACACAGACTATAGCCATAGGTTTAAAACACTCTACAGAGGTTGTACATCTGTACCCGCACGAATGGGGCCAGAACAGAGACCAGCCGTTCCGACACACCCATCTAATGGCCGGAGGACCTAGTAGTGGATAGCACTCTCTTGTTTCCTCGAGTCTGGAACCGTCCTCCGTCTGCAAGGCACACCGTCCAGCGAAGGTCCTCGAAGCTGTGAAACCTGCCCACGCCGGGGTACAGTCTGGTCAGAGTGGGTCGCACCCTCCACCTCCTTACACGGTCACACTGATCCGCCTACAGGCTGAACGCTATCCACCAACTAGTTCTCGGACCGAAACCCCACCCATAACAAGGCGATACGTTTTGTACGTAAATAGTCCAATGAAACATGGTTAAGCTGACGACGGTCCTTAAGGGCAAGGAGCGAGCACCCCAAACTCCACTGAGACGACACGCCGCTAGGGAGAGGGTCCAGAACACACCTCTCCTACACAGGAGTTCACAAGCAGTAACCAGGCTCGCTCCCGCCATAACACATCAAGGAACACACACTCACCCAAAACTCACGCCAGAGCATACCGAGATAACCCAATCTCAGTCCAGTCCAGAAATCCATCCATACCTCAAAAGTAAATAAATATATGGATAGTAGTATAGGGGACTAGCTGGGGGTCTGTAGCTAGTCCCGAGGATAGGTAGTTCAAGGATTCAGGATATATAAAAAATAACAAGACATGGCTATCAAATGGGCTATGCAATTCAATAAGTAAAGCATAAATCATAGCACTAGCAAATAATCATGCAATAGGATCTACATGGTCAGGAGTGACATGACACCTGAGCCGTGGAAGTTGTAGTCCGGGTCGTCGAGGTCGGCGGTCTCGGGGTCCTCCTGGTCGTAGCTCGAGTCTAACAAGAACGAGATACGGCGTAATAAGTAAATCGTCAAGCAACTATACCAAAAACTCCAAGGAACACCATATAAATAAGATCAAAATAAATCCATTCTACCTACAATCAGCACGTGTTTGAAATTAAGAAAATATTGCAATTGATTTCATAATTTTCGGAGCTCCCGATAATTAGTTATGAATTTTCAAAGATAAATAGGGTTTATAAAACATTTATTTAAATTATGAAAAGATTTATTAAAAAGGGATGACACATGGCAACACCAGGGTGGTCCACGTGGCATGCTGACGTCAGCATGATGTCAGCGTTGATTGGTCAACAGTCAAAGGTTTTTGGGCCCTTGATGGACCCAAAGTGTTGTGGGCCCAGTAGGCCCAATTTGCCGTCGTGGGCCCGGTTAGAGTTTGTTGCCCGGTTAGGTTTCTGGGCTGGCCCGGCTGGCTGGCTAACAGGCCAAGGCGACCATGGCCACGAGATCCACACCCAACTCCACGTCCGGGGCAAAGGGCGCGCACGACGCGGCCTCGGCGCGGTTCGGCATGGCGACGGCAACGGCGAGGCCAAAGGCCAGGGCTTTGGTCATGGTTAGCGATGGGCTGCGCGTGTGCGGGCACAAGGTAGCCCCTGGCCGCGACACGGCCGGCGCACGCGCGGCCATCCGGTGTCCCGGAGCCATGACAGTCCGACTGTCTAACGTGCCACCTAAGATGAAAACCTTTCGATAGTCATATCAAAATGATGTCATATTTGTTGTGGAAACTATTTCCGAAAGATAAATGATTTACAATTTAATGCAAGCTTGTTCATTTTAACGCTGATTTTATTGTGAAGAATGGCACATGCTCAGAATATCATACAGTATTCTTTTTTTGTTGCACTATTATAACTAGAAAATTTTAGTAAGAGCTTTGGGATATAGCCAAACTATGTCTATTCCTGTATCTGAAGTTCCCTTGTTATGTTTTCCCAGATGTCACTCCTTGCAACTGATTCTGCTCGTTTCTGCAGGTTTCACTTTTGAGGAATAGGAAGTGTGGACAATTAAACATGTACATGACAGAGATCAATGGTGAGAACATCAAATGGAATCATCCATAGTACCTTTGGTCGATGTCTTCCGGTGTGGTTCCTTTCTGTTCCACCCTAGGAACAACATCAGAGTCAAGCAGCAATTAGTTGTTTCAATTATTTAGCTGAACCTGTTTTAACTTGCTGGTTTGGACTGTGCCCTGTTTCCACTCCATTAGTTGCAGTTTGATTGCTATTTTCGTTGGTTTGGGAATTGTAATGCTTAGCAAGTGTTTCCTATCGATTTGACAATAAACATGGGTGTATATGTCAAGGACTCACAATTACCATGTTCAAAACCCAAGCATGAATCGATTTACACTGAAGCTTAGACAGACACATTATTTAGAACCACACCTGAATTGATTAGAAATATTGCTGATAAAGGGAGTTCCCAACCTTCTCTTGGTGGAAGAATGCTTGGATCAGGAGGGCGATTTATAGAATACCATGAAGAAATCTCATTATCCATAGGCATATCCCCTTCGAAGGGAGATTTCGATGTTATCCGTCATGTTACAATTTCCAAAGATGACAAGGAAGTTATTTATCATGTTACAATTTCACATATTTATTAGTTTTATTTGATACGAAATCTTTGGATGAGGACCATCAAGAGTAAATGGTATAGATTTTTCTCTTTATTACTTTATTACATTTTGTTGAAAAAAAAAATGGATTAATCTATACGGTTGGATGTGATCATGACAATCAATGTTATGTATATTTCTTTCTATTTTTATTAGTTATATTTGATAACATCTTTAGATCGACTAATCTTCTGTGTGATGATCATACAATGAAATGCTATAGGTCTTTCTTTTTCTAGCATGGTGTTTTTTATTCTTTAATTTCTGATTGAATGAACAGGCTTTTTCTAACACTCAAGAATTAGGATAACATAAACTATAGATGTGGTGGATCTCCAAAAAAGCCCCTACTAAGCAGGTTCCTCATTCCCACCTTCATCTACAAAATGGGGATAGAAATGACACTGTAGTAGCACCAACAATACACCTAAACGCGGGAGATGGCTGGAGGGCTCGGTGGCGGGGCTCGGCGGCCTCCATGGCGCAGTGGCGGCTACCGTCGGCGCGGAGGCCTCCATGGCGCGGCGGGAGCTGCCATCGCTGCCGCCTCCCTCCGTCTAGTGCGCCTCCTTCCCCGTCCTCCCATTTCCCGACGCCGGCACAGAGCAACAGCGCGGAGGCGACGGCAACCTACGTCGCCCCTCCCGAGATCCGTGTGCGTTGACCTGCGGGATGTCCTCTCCGGCCGTCGGCGCCTTGACAGGAGCGTGCGGCGGCAGGATGCACGATAGGAGCCTACAGCGGTGGCCCATCTGCTGATTCCCACTCGGTCGCGCTCCTTGACGAGATCCCACGGTGGTGGCCCCTCTGCGACGCAGGCCCGCGACGGCAGCGAGAGCCTGGCAATGGTGCACCGTCGAGTCCAGGGCGCGCCCGCAGCCTGCGCAGCAGCGAGAGCCTAGCAACGGTGCACCGTCGAGTCCAGGGCGCGCCCGCAGCCTGCGCACCAGCGTCGCCGTGCAGAAGGGAACACGGGAGCCAACTGCCGTTGGGAGATGCACGATGGGTTGCGGCATGCTGCTGCGAGGCTTCCTCTTTTGCATGATGGAGTTCTTCCCTCTCCTATGCGCAACGGGGATGCGGTACCTTGTTGTGGATAGTCTAAAGCATTTCAGCTCAAGTATTCATTTGTGAATTACAATGTGTTTCACACATAATAGTACAACAACAACAGAGAGTCATCACCATCCTCGGTGCATAGGGAAAACACAATAAAATCACACCAGTTTCACGAATGTCCAAAGAATGGGAGGTCGCTTTCAAGTGCAAATCAAGGCATGTCTCATGTATACACACCTTAGAGATCAATGGAGCTAGCAACAATTGTGCATTCCAGATAAATTAAATTTAACCCTTTTTTTAACTTATATTGGAAATTTATGCCAGTCACATGTGGACCTAATTAACAAAGAGTGCCGCAAACCAAAATAAATAAATAACGCAACAGAACTTTGAACACGTATCGACCACCTGGAAAGGCCCGCACCTGGAAATCTTTTCTAGGTGCGGGTGATGGTGTCACCCACGGCGTCACCACGCCGTGGGTGACACCATCACCCGCACTTGGAAATGGCGTTTCCAGGTGCGGTGACGCACGCCGTGGGTGACACCATCACCCGCACTTGGAAATGGCGTTTCCAGGTGCGGTGACGCACGCCGTGGGTGACACCATCACCCGCACTTGGAAATGGCGTTTCCAGGTGCGGTGACGTCATCACCCGCACCTGGTAATGCTTTCGAAGCACGGGTGATGGCCTGTTAGCCATCCCTGGAAAAGGTTTCTGCCAACATTTTCACGCCAAATTTGTACAATATGGTTGTTCAAATAATAACCCATTCAAATTCAACACGAATATACCAGTGACTAGGAAATAGTACGAGTACATCCTCGCCCGCAACATTTGTGCAAGTTCGTACATTAGATCAGTAAGTGTTATGACCGGCATCACGTTTGGCCGCCGTCGCGCACGACGTGGCTAGGGGTGCGCCGGCGAGTCGGGCCAAGGGCCCAAGTGGGGATTTATTTCCAAGAGTCTTAGGGGTTTGATTAGAATTGTGTGAGAGTCATAAATACTTTTGTAAACTCTTCATTGCAGATTAAGCAGAAACATAATATTGTTTTCGGCTTCCCTTGGGAGCCGGGAGTTCCAAACCCTAGCCACCACCTCCTCTTATCCCCAATGCAAACAGTACATGCAGGTACTGTAGCGCTGGTACTGTGGTGCTAGGTTCTTCCTCGCGATCTCCCACGGCGCCCCGGCGCCATCCTCGCTCCCGTCCTCCTCCCTCCAATCATCTCTACTCGTTCAGGGAAATCCCCGGTAGGATCCGTAATCCTATCAACCTGGTATCAGTGATATCAGGCCCTCCCCCATCAACCACCGTTCCCCCGCCGACCACCACGCCACCGTTTCCGGTCTCCACCACGCCGCCGCCGGCCACTACAGCGCCACCGTCAGCTACGCAGCCGCTCTGGGCAGCGACCTCCGGCGCCCTATCCGCGCCGTCCAGCGTGTCGACGGAGATCCCCCCTCGACGAACGTCCAACTGACGCAGGCGCTCAGCAACATCTCCTACGGCCAGTCGCAGCTCCGCGACGAGTTCAGGGTTTTCCGCGACCTCCTGATGGGGTTCCTGCCCCCGTTAGCACAGCGCGCCACGGCCTCCTTGGCGCCCCCGTCAGAGATCTCGGCGCCGCCCGTCAGCGCCCCAGCCCTGCCGCTAGCGACGACGGCCGTGCCCCTACATCGCCTGTCATTCCCGCCGTCGCTGTCTCCTATGCCGCCATGGTTGCTGGCCTCCACGCCGGTGCCCATCTTCTCGTCGCCACCCCAGCGGACATCAGGACCGTCACTGTCCTCGCCGCGGTTCAACGCCTCTGGCAGTACCCCGGGCGCCCGGTAGCCTCTACGGGGGGGTCGATGGGACCCTGTTCCCATCCGCCTATGGCACCCCATTTAGCGCTGACCTAGCGCCGTCGGCGCCGCTTCCGCCACCGGACGGCGCGGGCCAGGCCGCCCCGCGCTTCTACAAGCTGGAGTTCCCGACGTTCGACGGCCTCGCCGACCCGCTAAACTGGCTCAACCACTGCGAGCAGTTTTTCCGCGGGCAGCGCACCCCGGCTGTCAACTACACGTGGCTGGTGTCGTACCACCTCCGCGGCGCGGCCCAGACCTGGTACTTCACCATCGAGCTGGACGAGGGACGCCCGACGTGGGAGCGCTTCAAGGAGCGGTGTCACCTCCATTTCGGGCCGCCCGTGCGCGGTTCCCGCTT
This sequence comes from Cenchrus fungigraminus, assembly GCA_036936925.1. Taxonomy (NCBI): domain Eukaryota; kingdom Viridiplantae; phylum Streptophyta; class Magnoliopsida; order Poales; family Poaceae; genus Cenchrus; species Cenchrus fungigraminus. The sequence continues at coordinate 106,585,989 of CM072774.1, read as the reverse complement.
GGCTGAGCTGGGGCGCATCCAGTTCACTACCACCGTCCAGGACTACACCGATCGCTTCAATGCGGTCCTCTGCAACGCCCGGAACCTCGACAGCTCCCAGAAGGCCGGCCTGTTTGTGGGGGGCCTTCCGGACCACATCCGGGTTGACGTCGAGATGCGCGCCTCCCGCGACCTACCCACGACAGTGTACTTGGCGCGGTCCTTCGAGCTCCGCGCTACTGCCATGTGGACGCAGCGGCCGCCGGAGTACCAACGTCCCAGCAGACCGCAGCAGCGCGCCCTGCCCTCGCTAGCCGTGCGAACATCGCTACCACTGCCACCGCTGCCCGCGGCAGGTGCTCCAGCGGCGCCAGCTCCCCCAACCATCCAGCAGTTTCGTCGTCTCACCCTGGCGGAACAGATGGAGCGTCGCCGCCAAGGACTTTGCTACAACTGCGACGAGCCGTTTGTCCGTGGCCACCAGTGCAAGCGGCTCTTCTACTTGGAGACGACTGACTACCTCGACGACGACGGCACGGCCGGTGACGAGACCACAGACACGGCCGATACGGCTGTGGACACCATGGCTACCGCGCTAGTGGTTTCGTTGCATGCGTTGGCAGGTATTCAGGTGGAGAACAGCATGGTCGTCCACGTGATGATCAAGGGCGAACGTCTCCTGGCCCTCCTCGACACCGGCTCCACGCACAACTTCCTCCAGGGGCCGCCATACGTCGCCTCGGCCTCACGGCGGCGGGAGGCGACCTCCTACGGGTCACTGTCGCTAATGGTGACCGTCTTCGGTGTGTGGGGGTAGCTCGTGACGTGGTGGTGTCGATCGCGGGTGAGCCCTACACCATCACGTGCGTCGGCATCGACTTGGGCCGCTTCGACTTCATCCTCGGTGTTGACTTCCTGCGCACGCTCAGCCCTGCTACCTGGGACTTTGACGCCCGGACTCTCGCCTTCCAGCGCAACGGGCGCCGGGTGCTGTGGCGGGCGGCGCCCAGCCTCCTGCAGCTGGCCGCGCCACAGCCGACCGCGGCAGCCATGACCGTTGACTCCGGGCGGCCGATGCTCGACCGCCTTCTCCAACAGCATGACGCCATCTTCGACGAGCCTCAGGGGCTCCCTCCAGCCCGGCCGTATGACCACCGCATCCACCTCCTGCCGGGTACCGCTCCCGTCGCAGTGCGACCGTACCGCTACCCCCAGCTGCAGAAGGACGAGCTGGAGCGACAGTGTGCCGCCATGCTGGCACAGGGCATCATCAGGCCGACCACCTCGCCCTTCTCGGTGTCGGTCCTCGTCGTCTGCAAGCCGGACGGGTCGTGGCATTTCTGCATCGACTACCGCGCCCTCAACGCCAAGACCTCGAAGGACAAGTTCCCGATCCCGGTGGTGGACGAGCTGCATGGCGCCGGTTCTTCACCAAGCTGGACTTGTGCTCTGGGTACCACCAGGTGGGCATGTTCCCGGGCGACATCGACAAGACGGCGTTCCGCACACACCACGGCCACTACAAGTTCCTGGTCATGCCGTTCGGGCTCTTCAATACCCCGACAACATTCCAGGCCTTGATGAACGACGTCTTGCACCCGTACTTGTGGAGGTTTGTGCTTGTCTTCGTTAATGACATTCTCATCTAGAGCTCATCGTGGGCCGAACACCTCCAGCACGTCGCCATCGTCCTCAACGAGCTTCGAGCACATCATCTTAACCTTAAGCGCTCAAAGTGCTCGTTCGGGGCGCCCTCCGTGGCCTACCTGGGCCACATCATCTCCGCCGATGGCGTCGCCATGGACGCGGACAAGGTGGCCGCCATGTCGGCATGGCCATAGCCACGCTCCGTCCGTGGCCTTCGCGGATTCCTGGGGCTGGCCGGGTACTACCGAAAATTGATCTGGGACTTCGGCCTCATCACGGCGCCCCTGACGCGACTCCTCCGCCGCGACACTTTCGCTTAGGACTTGGAGGCCGAGAGCGCTTTCCAGGCGCTCAAGCGTGCCCTCACGACGGGTCCCGTCCTCCAGATTCCGGATTTCGACAAACTCTTCATCGTCGATTGTGACGCGTCAAGTGTCGGGTTCGGCGCCGTCCTCCACCAGGGTGCCAGCCCCATCACCTTCTTCAGTCGGCCGTTTGCTGCCCGCCATGTCAAGCTGGCAGCATGCGAGCGGGAGCTCATCGGCCTGGTGCAGGTAGTGCGCCACTGGCGCCCATACTTGTGGGGCTCCAGTTCCTCATCCGGACAGACCACTACAGTCTGAAGTACCTGCTGGACCAGCGTCTGTCGATCGTGCCTCAGCATCAGTGGATTAGCAAGCTGTTCGGGTTTGACTTCACAGTCGAGTACAGACCCGGGTGGCTAAACACGGTGGCCGACGCTCTCTCCCGCCGCGACGCCAAGCACGCTCCGGAGGATGTGGCTGGACTGGCCGCCATGTGCGTTCCGGTCCGTCTTTCACCTACATCGACGACGTTCGCCGTGCGACCGCGCAGGCCGCGGACGCGCAGGACATGCTACGACGTCTGGGCGCAGGCGAGCTGCCGGCGTCATGGCGCTTTGACGGCGGGCTACTCGTGCACGGCAGCCGCGTCTTCGTGCCAGACCAGGGGGATCTGCGCCACCAGGCCCTCCTCCTGGCGCACTCGGCTGGACATGAGGGGGTCCAGAAAACCTTCCATCGCCTGCGCTCTGACTTCTTCATCCCTGGCGATCGTGTGTTGGTGCAGGATTGGGTCCGGACATGCAGCACCTACCAGCGCAACAAGACGGAGACGCGCCAGCCGGCGGGTTTGCTACAGCCGCTGGAGGTGCCCTCCCAGGTGTGGGTGGACAACTCTATGGACTTCATCGAGGGCCTGCCCAAGGTGGCGGGCAAGTCGGTGATCCTGACGGTAGTCGAATGCTTCTCGAAGTACGCGCATTTCATCCCGCTCGGCCACCCCTACACAGCGGCATCGGTCGCCCGAGCCTTCTTCGACGGCATCGTGCACCTCCACGGCTTTCCGTCGTCCATCGTCAGCGATGGCGACCCAGTGTTCACAGGCCATGTGTGGCGCGACCTCTTCGGCATGGCGGGCATTAAGCTCCACATGAGCACGGCCTTCCACCCGCAGACTGACGGCCAATCCGAGGTGGTGAACAAGGTCATCACCATGTACTTACGCTGTGTCACAGGTGATCGTCCCCGGGCGTGGGTGGACTAGCTGTCCTTGGCGGAGTACAGCTGCAACACCTCCTTCCACACCGCCCTGCGCGCCATGCCGTTCGAGGTGGTCTACGGCCGAACCCCGCCGCCGATCCTACCCTACACGGTGGGGTCAGCCAAGACAGAGGCGGCCGATGCTCTGCTGCGCAGCCGGGACGAGATGCTAGCTGAAGTGCACCAGCGTCTTCTCCAGGCGCAGCAGCTCTCCAAGAAGTACTACGACGCCAACCACCGCGACTTGGAGTTCTCCGTCAGCGACTGGGTCTGGCTGCCCCTCCTCCACAGGACGACGCAGTCCCTGGACCCCCAGGCTCGGCGCAAGCTAGGCTCCCGCTACGCTGGACCGTTTTGAGTGCTGGAACGCGTCGGCACCGTCGCGTACCGTATCCAGCTGCCAGATGGTGCCCGCATTCATGACGTCTTCCATGTGGGGCTGCTCAAGCCTCACCGCGGGGAGACACCAGCGGCGCCGGGAGCCATGCCCCCGCTGCTGGACGGCCGCATCCTGCCCGAGCCCGAGGCGGCTTTGCGGGCTGAGCAACGACAACGGAGCAGACAGAAGAGATGGGCTAGTGGCGGGTTGGCCAAAAACTAGCCGAAGGAGAACAAGAGCGATGGTGATGTTGCGCTCGAAAGGATGCGCGGCTTGGTACTGGCGGTATTGATGGAAGGCTTCCTTTTTATTGTCACAGCGGGGCTGCAACTGTCATCCAAACCACCCGAGGTATCCGGTGTTGGCAACACGAGGCTCGACAATGGTCAGCCCGTGAGGTTTCGGCGACGTGATCGTGGCCGCGAAAAAGAGATGGCAGAGCGACGTCACGGCGTCGTACGGTCGTGGCACGGACTAGGATGGAGTCCAACGGTTCGAAGAATCGACCGTGATGGTGAGAAGAACGAGGTGAGCTCAGGGTATCCATCTTCTAAGCTCGAGATTGAAACTAGGCGGATTGAGCAAAGCTCCTATCGATCTTGGGTTTACTCCTTTCTCAATTCCGACGATTTGGAGGGTATGATCACGGATCATGGACGGGTAAGTGATGGAGGACTCTCCACATTGACTTTTCGAGAACCTTGATTGCTCAAGAAACTCTACTTCTACTTCTCCAACTTAGCTGATCGGATTGGTTCGAAGCTAAGGGAACATTGAGATTGGCGGAAGGAGACCAAGTTGAAAAGTGATCATCAACAGATTTCTATGAAGAAAAGGAAGGCTAGTAAAAGATTTTCATAATTTCTTGGTACGGAAGACAATTTAGTATGGGAACTTCAGAACAATCTTGCTCACACGCTATTTGACTTGTGAATTTGGGGTTATTGACTCATTACATTACGGTGCAATGATTTTAAAAGTTGGTGTGATGCACATGCTTATGAAGACACGATGCACATGTTCATGCGGTATGGTGCTCATGATGCATGTTGGCATGACTCGGTACCCACCAAAATGAGTTAGTGATTGCGAGGGCAATCAAAGAGTTGAAAAGGAGTGTATGCATGGTGAGTCGCGTTCTCACAACCAAGATACCTAGCGCGCTCCTAGTGGTAATCATGTGGCTGCAGCACACACGATGCCCTAGGTTCCGTCGCGGCACCTTTGGTTATGGGACAACCTCATCACCAAACATAAGAGAGATAGAGTATGAGTATTGATATCTTTCCTGCGAATGCACGTTAGTTCACCCAAGATTCCCAAATGCACATGCTAAGCAAATGCATGCTCAAAAAAATGACATTTTTTTTTAAATTCGAAACGTTGTGAGCAAGGCCATGAGGAATAAGCTCATGATTGAGAGATCGAAGTGATCATGACCAGGATATCAATTCAAGAATCGTTCAGTGCTCCATCATGTATAAATTCAAGGGGTTTGGGAGGGATACATATCGATGGAGATAAACGGTTAACAGGCGGAGGTGATACCTGAAGATTGACTCTAAGATCAAGACATCACCCAATTGACATGGCAGGACAGAAAAAAAATTCCCTCATGCTGGGCAAAAACTGGGGTAGTCACGTGTACAATGTACAATCGTATGTTAGAACTCGAAACGAGCAGACATACACGATGACTTAAAGTTCTGGCAGTTGTGAACAAACATTCATAACTTAAAAACCAGAGCCCCAAAAATTTCCAAATTTGTGTAGCAACTCAGCAAGGTTATGAGGCACATAATTGGTATGCAAGGATCGATCTAGAAATGTTAGGAAGGTGCTTCGACTAAGCAAGGTTTTGATTGGTCTCCGGAAAAACAGCGAGACAGGGGTTCACTAATCCGAGCATAACTCGAGATAGATAAAAGCTATGACCATGAACTTTCGCGAGCAGGAACTAGATTAGATATGGAGCAACTTTGGTAGAGATCACCTAGGCAAAATGAATCTTGAACAGGGTGCAAAGATCTACGCAAACAACCACAACAGATTTTTGGACAGCAACACACCTGCACACGAGAGGCTAGGCAAGACAATTCAAACTAGCAAAATTTCCCTTAAGAGAGCACACAAACACACAAGGGTTCAGTTTTAAGTTTTCACGATTTTTAGCATGATGCAAGACGTCCTATTCGTCCTCACAAGGCAATCAAGCCAAAACTCGAAGTTAGCGCCGGTGGCAAGGCATATACACGTTTCTCCCTATAATAACTAGTCGAGAACTAGTCGATGCACACATCGCAACTTACGAAACGTGGTTAGTGTACCTGCAGAAGATCACAGAACACAACGAACCTTTCGTGCCAGCACTCACGAAAGCGTCCACATACAATACCGTTCACTATAGAAACGGTACCCATGCGTTTACCGCTGCATGGACAGCGTCCAACCTCAGATACGCTCCTTTTTGAATAAAGCGGATCCTTGCCTCGCATTTTCACAATGCGGAACGTCCACGTATGGCAAAATGTGGCGAGACACAGACGCGACGGTGGGTTCCCTTTGGATTAGGTCCCATCCATCCCTCACAGGACTTTCCTGTGGTACCACCACGTATAGCAAAACATGATGAACTAGTATGGTTGTACAGAAAGTAAGTTCTGACAGGAAGTAAATGTGCTGGGAGTTAGCAAAATAAACCATAGATTAATAAGCCACCTGAAAGAACCCAAAAATTCCCTCTAGGGCCTCTCGGTCTACTTTATCCTTAACAGACCAACGTATTTTGCAAATCCAAACAATCTTGGCAAGTTTTATTCCAAAAACCAGTGATTAAGGTTGTTAATTAAACTCTGCTGCATATAATCGCTCTGATACAAACTGTGACAACCCGCCCAGGAAAATACCGTACTATCGCCTAAACCAATCCACTTTGGTCATTAAGTGATAATAAAGTATCATCCTGTCGTTAGTTGCCGGGTTAACGCCCGGTAAATCACTTGGATATCAACAAAGGATCGAACATATGCATTAAAACTCACGCGAAGGCGAGTCCAGAGTACAAACACAAATTAAATTCAAATCTGCCCCGCAGGGTTTAATTATTACAAACCATTGTTCATGATAAAAGTAAAGGTTCAGAGTTCGAAAACAGCGGAAATAAGATAATCTAGCGCAACGGTAAACATCACAGGAGGCCGTCCGTGATGCACTCACCCGTCGTCATCCACCCATCCCTGCTCCCAGCCGGGTGGAATCTCACCAGGTCAAACAACACATGCAACAACATTTTTAAAGCAAGGCTGAATATACTAATACTCAGCAAGACTTAACCGTCGGGTGATAACTACGTCACCAAACTCTAAACATGAGAGGCTTTTTGGCCGGTGGAGTTCTTTTGCTGAAAAGCAACAAAGAGTATGTCCTTACTTTCAATATTTTAGCACAAATTCTAGTTAATTACCATTTCTAGGTGTGCCAACTAATTCAATCAAGAGTTGTACAGTACAATTAAATCAAGCAGTAATATTCACAAAGTTCCATCATTAAGGGATATCATGGCCAGTTGATTAAGCAGTCTCAGATAACGGTGAGAGGCCGACAATCGATTGATTTAAACCTTGCAAGGTAAACCTAAACACACGGTAGGGTGCCCCCGCGAGGACAACCATCCAGGCGGTTCCCAAAAATCCTCGGCTTGGGATCGAAGATTACTGTCCCGGGTACAAGGCTATCTGGCATACCCCGCAAGGCACCCAGCTTCGCACATGTACCTCCCTCTCCCGGTAGCTAGCCGGGTGGTGATTACTCGAGATTAGTAACGGTAAGTTCCCGCACCATCTCATTAAGGTACTAGGCTTACCGGTCCCATTCCCGACAAGTGCTTAGTACGTTCAAAAGCTTAGCCCACGAAAGCCACTGGACCGGAGCCCAAATCCCATGCTCTTACCACATGAGCAATCCATTTATGAAGATCTTATGATTCCAACATAAGAACCTATTCTCGCGAGTGACGAACATCACTCGACTTGTACCGGTCCTATAGTATAGCAGCTATCGACCTATCATACTAGTGATAGAGCGTAGGTACCTAAGGATTCATGCATCTAGGGTTTCAATTCAATTCCTGAAACGTAAATGCGCAATCATATCAAACATAATTGCGTAATTTAAAAAGGCAGGGTTAATGATCCAGGGCTTGCCTTCGCTGGCAAGGTTGGCCTTGGGCCCTTCTGGACTTTGGTCCAGGTCTTGAGCTACGTCCACGTACTGCAGCTCTTCGCTAGCACCTTCGTCTCCTCCTTCCGGCACGAGCGTATATCTACCGTCGGGAAGATCTACACGACGATGCAATGCAAGATTTAATTGACGATTTTTAATTTAATTTACTACAAACAACAAATGACAACCATGGGGTGCATGGTTGACCACAATCACCTAGATAAGAAATACATTCAGCATACTCTTTTCAAAAAGGAACAATATGCAGCTCTTTATTAATTATTCTTTTTGATAGTGATTGTGTACATATTTATATAAATAAATTAATTTAAATTCCACAAACAGCAATGGGTTGGTCTTTATCTTTTTAAAACGATTTACAACACCAACCTAAAGCCACTAGGTGTGTAGGTGGTGATTTTCCAATTTACTTTAATATAAGCTTAAATGACTTCCATTACTTTTATTCATAGAATAAATTAATAAAATTCAGTGGAAGGGTTTATTAAGCACTAAACACCTATGCCAAGCCACTGAACACACATGCACACTTGGGATAGCTAGGAAATTAATTATATTGAAAATAACAAAAGCTAGCTACTAAAGCAAGGTAAATGCATACAAAAATAAATACACATCAAAATGATTCAAACTTTCTCACACATGGTCTCTGGTCCAAAACTAAGCTAGGAATGCAACATATACACCTAGAACCATTATAGATCTTGAGTTATGCATTTACAAAGATAAACAAGCATATTTCAAGAATAAATATTTCTGACAATTATAAAATTGTGCTTAATTCACCAGAGGTGAATTTTGGCATCAAAAGACAACATGCATAAGTTGGGCACAAAAATCTATTTATTTTTGGCTACAAAAATCATTTGGACAGATTCTGCATAAATGCAAAACAATTCATATAAAAATATTTACAACATAACTTTATGCAACTTTTGGTACAGGATCTAGGAATAACATAGCACACAACATATCCAAAATTCAGCTACAGGTCACTTGTAGATTTAGAGATACAGTAGATCGAGGTTTTTCAGTTTTGTATTTTTCATGCAAAAATTATCAGGAGAAACTATCGACATGCTTTACTAAAGTTGTAGTGTTTTTCACCAGGAATCCAACAAAATTGAGTTTGCATTTTTCTAATTTTTCTATGATTTTCTACGGATTTTACAAGAATCAGCAAATCTGCTATACTATTGAAGATTCAACTTGCAACAAGGTCCCTGGAAGTTTCAAAGATTCACAAGTATACCCTTAGTTTGCAGGTTGGCCCCTAGAAAGAATGAATGCTCTGCAATTGGGTCCCTGAGCCATGGAGGGCGGCGGCTCGCCGGAAATTCGACGGCTCCGGCGGCGGGGTCGGCCGGGGAATAGGTGGGGAAGGCCGAGGGGCTCACCTTCGGTCGATTCGCGGCCGGAGTTGGGGCTGTGGCGGCGCCGGCGAGGCTGCGCGGCGGAGCCAGGCGGCGTCGGCCGCGGCGGCCTGATGTCCGGCGAAGCTCGGCGGACTGTGGGGCAACACGCGAGGGTCTTAGCTCCTGTGGGGTCTAGCCGAGGTGTTGGAAAGACCAAACGACCGGAGGAGGGAGCGGAGAGGCAACTTGGCTCAGCGACGGCAATGGCGAGCGCGGCGGAGCGGGAGACGGCGGGGTGGGGGCTCGCACGCGCGAGGGAACCGGCCGTACCTTTTATAGGCGACGTGCCCGGTGTTTGAATGGGTCACGAGGGACAAGGAGGGGACCCAGACGCGCGCGCGGGCTCGAAGGACGGCGACCGGCACGGGCGGGGTCCGGCGCGGCGCGGCGGGAACGCGGCACGCGGCGGCGCAAGCTTCAAGGCGCCTCGGTGCGAGCACTGCCTCGGCATGCGTGGCCTCGGGGCGCGTGGCTCGGCCGGGGCCCGGGCGCCGAGAAAGGCAGGGGCGACACGCGGCGCGGACGACACGGGCGCCGGTCGGGCGGCGTCACGCGCGTCGCCACGCTCTAGAGCGCCAGGAGATGTTTGGGACGCCAGTCAACGCGTGTTTGACTGCCCTGTTCTCCAAAAATTTGAATAGAAGTGCACTGCAGTGTGAATAGCAAAGTTGTAGATCAAGTGTCCCCCTACAACTTTTACAAAGGCCGACAGGTGTTTTGATCAACGGTTTTTGCATGAACTGCTGGCAAAGTCGCTGGTTTTCCATAGCGCTGATGAATAGTAACAGCTGAGTTTGACTGCGAATTTCACCAATTTCCACTCCAAATCTCAAATGCCGCCAATTATGAAAAGTGTGTCCCTCGAAAAGACGAACAACTTTTATATTAGCCGATTTTGAAGTGTTTAGGTGAAATTTGAAGAACGCGGCAAAAGTTCCGGAGGGCACTCAAGGGCAAGGGGTTTTGACCGGGGTTTTGACCAACTCTTTGACCAAGCCTTGACCATGGGTGGGTGTTGATTGGATTAAGAGGGTCATTAGGGCTTGTTGACTCGGTTTTTGGGGTGATGACCCAGGTTGACCACGGTTTGACCAACGTCAGCGGGTTTGACCCAGTTGATTCGGTCATTAGCACTAATGATGCTAATTAAAAACCTGGGGCGTCACACCCCCCCCCCAAGGAAACCCCAAATCCTAACCCCGAAACCGGAATCCTAACCTCGCCAGAGATGAAGGATGGATGAAGATGGAGGTGAAGAAAAAGTCATGTCAGAGCAACTCCAAGAGATTGCTAAAAATTTCACCCCTAAAATTGTGTATTGGGAACTCTCTAAAAATATTCTTTCCCCTAAATACTATGATTCTCCAGCAGATTGCTAAAAAAATCTTCCCAATATTTTAAAACAAGCCACGTCATTATCTGACTACAAACCAGCGCCGCACACATACAGCTTCTGATTTTCAATTCACTGGTTCTCTCTCACTCTCGCTTCTTCTTCTTCACCTCCATTCCCCCACAGGCCACAGCTCTACCTTAGATCCAGTGGAGGGGGCAACTCCCGACGATGGTGGCGAGCAGGACGATGGCACGCGGGGTGGGGAGAATTGTTGCCCTCGTCGGAAATGGCAGCGCTCGGGGTGGGGCCAACTACTGCTCGTTGCCCCTGTCGGGAACGACGACGCGTAGGCTAGCTTTGTTGCCCAGCCGGGAGCGGCGACGCGGATCCGACGAGCTGCAGTACCCCGACGGGAGCGCCAACGCGGGCTCGGGGAGTTGCTGCCCAACCGGAATGGCGGCGCAAGCCGGCGAGCTGCAGCCCTGACGGGAAACGGTGGTGCGAGCCCGACGAATTGCTGCCCTGTCGGAAGCGGCGGCGCGGACTCGACAAGCTACCGCCCCGACGGGAATGGCAGCGCAGGCCAGGCGAGCTGCTGCCCCAAAGCCGCCGACGAGAATGGCGGCGCAGGCCAGCGAGCTACAGCCCTGATGGGAACGGTGGCGCGGGCCCGACGAGCTGCTGCCCCGACCGAAGCGGCGGCGCGGACCCGACGAGCTACCGCCCCGACGGGAATGGCAGCGCAGGCCAGGCAAGCTGCTGCCCCGACACCGCCAATGGGAGCGGTGGCGCGGTCTTGGCGAGCTGCAGCGCCCCACGGGAACGGTGGCAGGGGCCCGACGAACCTGGCAGTGGGCCTTTGCCTCTGCAGTAGACGATTGGGGGAGGAATCTGAACGTGAATATATGCGCGGCGGTGGAGTTGTTTTTCACGTCACCAATCTATACGGGACCTGTTGGAGCATCATTTTTGTTGTTTTTCTCAAAATCTGGTTTTAGGAGAAGTATTAGCAATCTTTTAGAGTTGCTCTCAGGAGGAGCTCTAAATCACATGGGTGAGATGTAGCTTTCCCAAAAAGATATGGTATCAATATTAGGATCATATCCCCGACAAAGATAATGCTAAATATACATCCGAGCTGCCAATAATAAATCCACCTAAAGTCTAAAGATATGGTTCAACATGAAGAACATATATATTTGCACTGATACATTTATGCATTATTCATTACTTAGTACTACATCTACTCATACTATTTAACAAAAATACGAGCAAATAAAAATATGAACTATTTTATTCACAACAACCTAGCACCACTCAGTATAGCATTAATTGAGATCATATCCCCGCCATTAGAAGCAAGGATTCAGACCAGAAGCTTTACGGGAGAAGCTTCAGCAGTTAGAGCAACTCCAGCAAGGGCTTTCGAATGGACCTCTACTCTAAAATTTAAAGGTTTGGTGAAAAACTCAACTCCAGCAGGACCTCCAAACGGGCCTCCATTTTTGAAGGCCCTCCAAATTTCTCATCCAAACCTCCATTCCTAGAGGGCCTCTAGTTCCCCATCCAAAATGTGGGTTCCACTATTTTTGTTTTATTTTCCTTTTCCTCTTCCTCTCCTCCTCCCTCTCTCTCTCGCTCCTCTCTGGCAGTCTCCCGAGTCCCGACCGACCGCCCGCCGCCGTGCCAGCAGTCGCGCGTCCCGCAACCGCAGCCGCGCCTCCTCGCCGTCCTCGCCCGTCGTCCGTCGTCCGTCCGCCCGCCCGCCGACCTCCGCGGCCTCTGATCCCGTCTCTGGATCTCCCGCGGCAGAGGTCCCGGCGGCCGCGTGCATCTCAGCGGCGCGAACGGTTCTTGCTCCCGCCGACGTCGTAGAAGATGGTGAACTCCCCGTTACACCAAGACTGCTCCGCCTGCTCGTCCTCCGACCACTCCACGCTGACCGTGGTGTCCGTTTCCATGGCGGCGGCCGTCATCCCCGTCTCCGGTGGTGCACGCGCCCCGGCAGATGCGCTGCAGCCGCCGCCTGGATCAGACGACCTAGCTTCTCGCGCTGCTTCTTCAGATCGTGCATGGTGTAGTTAAGCCTGGGCAAAATACCCGATACCCATTACCCGTACCCGAATTACCCGAACCAGAGGTACCCGATCCCAAATTCGGATAGCGATTTTGATTACCCGAAATTAGTTTGGGTAATTTGGGTAATATACTTCGGTACCCGAACTACCCAATCTACACGAAGTTCGCCATCCTCTTTGTATTTTATCACGTGTTGTTAGTTGAACACTTGAAATTATCACTTTATTACAATATAATTCTCTCGGTTTGAACAAGTGACTATAATATATTATTCTCCACAAATTGTTGTTGAAATTCTACACAAATTGTTTGTGAAATTATGTACAAATTGCTACTAAAATTTGTGTATTTTTTTGTTTTTTATGCAAATTTGGGTAGATCGGGAATACCCGAACCCGAATTATTGGGTACCCGAAATTTCGGGTAATGTTTTTTCAGGACTAATATCGGATGGCTATTTTCATTACCGAATTTGGAATTACCCGACCCGAAACAATCGGGTAACCCGAACGCCCAGACCTAGGTGTAGTACTCCTTGAAGAAATCGTTGTTATGCACGCGGAGCTCCTTATTGAACACTAGATTGAAAAATCAAGCAGGCAGGTCAGAGATGGATCGATGCGTACCAATTGGCTCGAAGCTGGTACGATGGCACTATGAGCGAATCAAGATAGTATAAAAGACTGAAGGGAACCAAGATGCAGGGGATCCCAAGAAACAGGGGCTCTTCAGTTAGATCATCAAGAACAGAGCAATCGCACTCACGGACCCAGCACAAAAGAAAAGGGGATCTTTCGAGCTCTCAAATCCCAATCGGCTCAAGGCTGCGATGCAAGAACAGGGGCATGGCGTACCTGGAGCGCGGCGGACGTTGGAGGGGAAGCCGTAGATGCAGAGCACATCTCCCACGGCCGGCCGCGGCGGGTCTGCCACGTGCCGCTGGCGATCTCGTCGTTGTGCTGCCGGCCGCGGCGGCCGGCGCGCGTGGAGGGGCCTGCTCCGGCGGCTGGTGTGCGAGAGCAAGAGCATGTGCAGCAACGCCTGCAGGGCGTCCGCCGCCGCCACCACCACCACCTTCAAGTACGACGCCGGCAGCTACGCCAAGAACTTCGACTCCGACCGCTGGCACCCCTGCGCCGTTGGCCACGCGCTGTCACCGCTCCCGAGGCCAGCTCGCCAGGGTCACCGTGCTCGGCCATGGCGATCGTGGCGTCCGACGGCATCGACGATGCGAACAAGAAGCGGGTGGCCGCCGGCCTCGCCGCAGACGCGGCCGCCACGAGTGCATCGCTGGCCCGTGTGATGCCCAGCGGGATCTGGCGGGCGCACATGCACCTGAACTCGAGGCCGATCCCCCGGGATGCGCCCTGCACCATGGGCACGCCGGCGTCCGCGGCGGCGTCGGAGCCCGCGGAGGGCAAGCCGCCGCCGGCGGGCGCGGCCATGGCATGCGACGGCGCGGGCGTGGGAGGAAGCGCGAGGAGGGGATCTGGGCAGCGGGGTGGCGCATGGGCGCGCGGTGGCCGGTGGGCCCGACCGGATATGCTCTTTTTCTATATGATGGATGGAGCCCACAGGTAAATAGAGGTATAGGTTGATTTTCCCACTTGAGTTGAGTACTAATTTTGAATCTTTATTTTTTACATTCCAGTCTGCAAATAGATTTTAGAAGCCTCAATTTGCAGGCTCCACTGGAATTGCTCTTATTGCATTTACTGCATGCTCCTCTCACCACCACCAGTCTAGCAGTAATTCCTCACCTCTTCTAGCTTGCTCTTGGCTGGGAGAGTGAGACCAGAAAGATCGTCGCTCGCAGCCGGTGGGGGAACAGGAGCCTAGCTACGCCGTGAAGGTGAGGTGCTGTCTGTATTTCGGTACTAACGGGATTCTCAGCATCTCTCTCTTTCACTCTCGCCATTGCTCATGTTCTTGCGCTCTGCCGCTCGCCATGTCCCAGTCTTCGCACGCCCGGGACCTGTTCGACGGAATGGCTCACAAGAGCAGAGCCAATCGAGCATCGCGTGCTGGCGGAGAGGACCAGCTCAGCGCGCTGCCGGACGGCATCCTGCAGCACATCCTCGGCTTCCTGCCGGTGGACGAGGGTGTCCGGACGAGCGTGCTCGCAGGGGCGTAGCCAGGATTTGAACATGGGAACATAGGAGGGACCAATCAACTATAGAGGGGCCAAACAACGAATTTGAAGCAAAAATATGCTATTTTTACTGTTTTTTGACTTTTTTTTTTGATTTTATGACCTAATTTCACTAGCGTTCAGCAGCGTTGGGGGGCCATGCCCCTGCGCGCCCCCCGTGGCTACGCCCCTGCGTGCTCGCCTCGCACTGGCGCCACCTCTGGAGGTCCACAAGCCGCCTGCGCATCGTCTTCTCCCCACGGAGGTGGAGGAGCGATGACGACTTCAACGAGTTCGTCGACCGTTTCCTCCTGCGCCGAGAACCAAGCCTGGTCTTGGACGAGGTAGAGTTTTCAGGTGATGTGTTCTTGCGCGTCAACGATATACACATCAGTATTTGGATCCTGCGTGCTCTGCTGTGCCAAGCTTCTGCAATCTCTGCTCGTCTCCCTGGTGTCTCCACCGCCCCTGTAGCTGGATTTAATATTCTCCTACCTGATCGCTACTTCATTCTTTATGGCCTATCGACTATTCACTCCAAGCGTTTGACAAAGCTGGAGCTGTTGAATGTGCGTCTGGAGGGCAACTTCCTTGATTTTTCAAGCTACCCTGCATTGGAGGATATAACCATAACAAATTCTGAGCTCAGCACTAATAAGATCCTGTCTATGTGTGTAAAGCGCCTGACCATCACACAATGCTTTATCACTATTAGTACCAGGATGCATATTTCTGTCCCTAACGCCGTTTGGCTGCACCTCCATTGTTTCGGTTATGCTGCTCCTTTGCTAGAACGAATGGCTTCATTAGAAACTGCCTTTGTCAAGTATTCCTTCTTCTCTGGTGACCTCTGTTCTAAAGGTTATTTGGGAGAATGCTATGGTGTTTGCCCAAGATGCTGCGACGACTACAGTGGTCGATGTCTCCTTCTGGAAGGTTTGTCCAGCGCTACGAACTTGGAGTTGATAGCCCAACGTGGAATGGTATTACAAATTCTTTCATCTTCGCTCTAGTCTATCCATGTAGTTTGTTACTCCCTTCATTGAGCATCCACACTCATATTTTTGTGTTGATAGATGGACATTTGTAGATACAGTGCAATCAGATTAGATTTTTGCGAAAATTTGAGTGACAGCTACATATTTGAAGAATTACATGTTACAATTTTTTTCTTTCGTTGTTCTAAGCTGTGTCCGCTACTTTGGTTCTAGTTCCAACGTAACGTACTGTAATAAAGATTGTGATGTGACATTAATATTTTACTTTCCTACTGAGTGCACGAAGTATGTAATTCCAATAAGGATTTAGTCTTGCATTGTCAGCATATCAACACTTTTATGTGGACTGGTTTCTTCTAAACCAATGGCTTTTAAAGTATCTGCTTGATTGTCTTACTACTTTGCTCTTTGCTCGGGTTATTTTCCACAGAGACTTGAGATGGTGCCCAACGTTTAGCAAGTTAAAGTCATTACTACTGAATGAGTGGTGTGTCACTATTAACCTGCACGTACTTGTTTGCATTCTTAAGAACTCACCTGTTCTTGAGAAACTGATCTTTCAACTAATAAAGGTATACCTTTCTAAAATGGTATATACATAGTATTATTATTAGTATTACTAAAGCTATATTGTTCATGATGAATTGATCGCCGTGAATGACTTTGTTATTATTGATTGACTGATGTTTGGTGAACATATTTCTTTCTTCAGAGACCTAAAGCTTTAATAGAAGTAGATGGAATCTACTATGACCCAACAGAGTTTGAAGGAACAAATGTTCCAACAGAGAAACTACCTGCAATATCTGAACACCTTAATGCAATTGAAATCAGGTGTGGAGAGGTTAATTGGAGGATTTACAAATTTGTAAGGTACATGAGTCATTTTGGCCGACAGATTAAGATCACTTCGGACAGCAGACTATCAACATGTGAGTTGGCACTTGTTTTCCTTTTTGGTAATTCAGAATCCAAGTATAATCTTGATATGAGAAGGTGGATATAACCATGTTATGTCATAGCTTGAATATTAATTACCTAATGTTGCAATCAGACTTTTTGCTCCATGTTATGTTTATAGCACATATATACATATCTGAGAGGACTCAATTAAACCATGTGTTATCTACTGCTCTTTTTCGTTATCTAGATGACTTCCATCTCCAGGTTTATTTATTTTGTTTAATTTTGTGCAGCTTTAAGTTTCGAGTAGGGGTAAGATACTCTAGGATCTTTCGGGTAACCTACTGTCCACTGCTGTTGATGGAACCAATAGGGCTGAGATTTGTTATTGTCTTTTGTCAACAAACCGTAACTATGGCGGTCGTAGCATTATTAGCACGTAAAATCGAGACAATAATTTTTGCTTAAGCCTTTTATTTGCTCTGTAATTATGGTTGTGTTCCAAGCTGGCTGGACCTATAAGTCTATTTTGATGTAAAAGCGTGGGGTGACTGTCCTTGTTCTTGTAATATATATTCTGACAACCCTATTAGGTGCTACTCCTATGTTTGTGCTACTGTCCTTGAAGCAAACATTTGATTGGCACGTAGCAAAAAACTTTAACGGAAAGAAGAAAAAAAATTCACCAGATCATTCCTACTGGTCACCAGATCATTCCTAGCTACCGATGGTGAATGACGCTGCCGATGGCCGTCAGCAGGGCTGCAGAGCATGACGTGATATTATGTCTTGTGACTTTCAGTTTATTATTTAACTTTTGCACATAACATTGGTTGATCGTGCTGGAAATATATTGCGAGATATGAACTATGATCGAATTGGCACATTGATCTTGTGTGTCGACTGCCTGTATGGGGTCAAATACCACTTGATCCCAGCTTGAGGCATCCAAAGATAACACAGTAGTTTCTTGGTGAAAAAGCTAACGGCATCTTGGTTTCCCTCATAGACCCCAGAGGAAGCTGGGGGAACCAAAACGCACCCCCTCTGTTTTGTAATACTTGTCATAGCAAAAGTAGTGTATCTAGAAAAACCATAATGACAAGTATTATGAAACGGAGGGAGTACTTATCAGCCGAAACTCGCATCACGACATTTAACAAACGATTTTTCGGTACAAAATTTGTTTATTGCATTTATGATGTTATTGTGCAAGGTGTTTGTTGAGTGAAAAAAGAGTTTAAATTTTTAAAACTTGAATAAGTTCTTTTGAGGTTCACTTCCCGTTTCAAAAATTCCTTGACCTCCTCAAACGTCTTTAGACTAACCGCAACAATAATACTCTGTTCACTTGGCTCGTAGCTGGTGGTTGGTGCTGATCTTTTCTTAGAGTAAAGCACTGTTGACTGGTGCTGATTTGTTGAGAAAAATACTGCTCGCTGGTGGCTGATAACCAGACGAACAGGACGTATATTTCACCCCAAAAAGAAGATTTTTGCTACGTGCCAATCAAATGTTTGCTAATGCCTTCATCTTCCCATCCAAAAATTTCTCTCTAAATGTGATTGTGTTGTAGCAATACCCTCAATTTCCCTCCTCTATTCATGGGTCCCACCTATCTTTTTTATTGTTTCCTGCCAATCTTATTCTCACACACCTGGTACCCCTACACACCCACCCCCACCACCTATCCACACCATCTGCGCCGGCTCGACCCTCGGCCGCTCCTCTTCCCTACGCGCTGGCCACCGGGCCTATCGGGTGCAGGGCCTCCCTGGTCGTCATGCGGGCCACCCGCGTAGGGTGCCAGCCTCCCCCTCACGGCCTTCTCCACCTCGCCCTCTGTCGGCTCCTGCGGCGGCGCCGGCATGGTCAATGGTTGCAAGGGACGACCGATGTGCTCGCGGATGGAGGCACATCGCTGACACCGCTCCGTGCCCCAGTTCTCTACTACTGGCTTTGAGCAAAACATATTTTGGGCTTTCAGCAGTAACTATTTTTTACCCCTTGCTCCAATCATTTTTTCCTAGTAACTCTTCAAATGTTTTTCATTGTGGCAACTTTTTACCGAGTGCCACGGTCAATAGAATGACAAATGCAGTACCTAATAAATATTCAAGGAACAACGGGTAGATAAAATTCGAAGTGTCGGTGTTCGGATTAGTCCCGACACTAACTAGTAAAATACGCTGTGATCACCACTCGATGGTCGGTGCTAAGACTAAACAAGACACGAGATTTATCCTGGTTCCGGCCAAGGGGGCCGTACGTCCAGCAGGGAGAGAGCTCGGGCTCTTGTATTAGCTCACACCGGCGGTGCCTGTAGAGGGGGCTACAAGCGAGTCGGGAGAGGAGGTGAGGCCTCCAAGTCCCTGAAGTGCTGTCGATTGAGGGGCGAGTGCCAATATCCGTGCGATGCGTGTAGGAGTGTGCGCATGCCTTCTTCAGGCGCCCGCCTCCCCCTTTTATAGTTCAAGGGGGGATGGCTTACAGTGAGGTGATACAGTGGCGTGCGTGGCCGTTATGGCCTTGGTCGGAGTCAAGTACGTGCATGCCCGGCGAATCCTTGCGTCCGGCGCGGGACCGTGTCGGGCTCCGGTTCTTCTGGGTGACGAGGGAGCTTCTGTCTTCCTCTCCATGCCTTGCAGTAGCCTGGGCCCGGCTCTTGGCTGCGGTTGTACCGCCCTCGAGGGTCGGGCAGTTATTGCCTTCGAGGGTCTCCGCGGGGGAGCGCGTGTGCGCGGTGGCCAATCGCGCGGCCACGCAGCGTTCACACAGCGCCGCGTGGCGGGGGGGGGGTGTAGTGATCGGGGTAGTTGGCACAGGGACCGGGATGGCCCTGTGCCGCCCGTGTCGCGCGCCGTAGGCTGGTAGAGTGCGGCAATGTAGGCGCCAGAGCAGGCGGATGGGACTTGTCCCATGCCATGCGTGCGGCAAGTTGCCCGCCGGTCTCAGGGGATCGCCGGCCGTACGCCCGTCGAGGGGTTTCTTTATATTTGTTCGAGGGTCGCGCGGGGATACCGAGGCTGCAGGGTCGAACAAGGCTGTGAGCTGTTCGAGGGGGGCACAGGCCCTCGAACGAGACAGAGTTCTCGCTCGAGGGGCCGACCCCCTCGAGCGAAGCGGGATGGGGGGAACGCGCGCAGGAGGCACTTCGCGGGAGGGCGTAGACGGCCTGTTGGGCCGTGGTGAGCGCCACATGGGTCGTATGTGGGGCGGGCCGGTCACGCGGGCCCGCCGTGAGCGTTTCGATGAGGGCGATTACTCCCTTGATCAGGGGGCCCGTTAAGGTTGCCCCCGACAGTAGCCCCCGAGCCTTCGTTGAGACGGGAACCGACCAGCGGAGGCTGGTAGCCTCGGAGAGCACTTGCCGGGTTCATTCTCCCTTTGGACGTGTCGTGGATTTCCGCACGGGGGCGCGCTAGCGCACCCACAGGTGTAGCCCCCGAGCTCTTGGAGGAGTGTGTGCACTCATGCAAGGGATGCATGGTCGTCGCGGGTAGCACCCTCGTCTCGCGTTTGTTTCAGCCAGCTTCGGCGTTATTTGAGCCGGCATCGGCAATCTACACGAGTGTGATGGTGTCCGCCCTACACCCAGCTTGGTCAGTGGGACGGACGCTACACGTGTCCAGGGGAGATGCGAAGAGCTCCCAAGCCCTGGCCCAGTTAGGGACGATCAGGGTGGCTCCTCGGCTTTTGCGTTACGTCCCTCGTCGCCCTTCGACAGGGAGGAGGGGAGAGACGACCCATGCTTCCCTCGAGCGGGTTGCGAGTCACGGGTGTCTCGGTGAGCTGTTAACGGGTGGTTCGAGTGGACGTCCGTGCCCCGTTCGATAAGGGTCGGCTCGTGGTCCGGAGACACGTCCATGAGAGCTCTGGTGGAGGTTTGCTAGGTAGGGCTCGGTCCCGTTCGCTAGGGGCCGAGGGCGCGGAAGCACTCTCTCGATGGGATCCCTCTACTAGCTGCCTCCGTCTGGCCTCGAACACGACATGTGGGACACCCCCAAAACTTTCGTTTCGGGGACCGGCTCGATCACGCGTGTCCTGGTTGTCCCTAACTCTGATCGCTCTGAGGCGCCTGTTCGAACCCTTCGCAGGTCAGGCTTCGAACCCCTGAGCAGTAGGGCCGTGCGGGGGCGCGGTGCGCCCTCGTCTTTTATTGCGTGCGCGGCGTCCGTGGAACCCTCGACGGGTCGGACTTCGAACCGCACCGAGGTTTCCCTTGAAAAGGGAGCGGAGGTGCCCCTCAAACGGATCGAGGGGACCAGGCTTACCTAGGAAGGAGCCCGATTTCCTTTGATCTTTATTTGGTCGCGGCATGGCGCGCGCGGTCATGGCTGACGTGGGGCGGAGTTGGCGGAGTCGCGGTGTCTTTTCAGGCGTCGTGGTGACAGGCTGAGGCGACGTGGCGTGGTGCAGCGGTTTAACCCTGCAGCGGTAATTACGGCCGCGCGTGTGCGCGGTGATTTCGGGTGGTGGGGCCCATTGGTCAACAACACAACGGCACCAACCGCGTTTAATGCGCTCGCGCCCGCCTCGGCCATGACGGTTCGGGTTCTTGTTCTATAAAGCGTGGCGTTCGGGAGCAGGGAGATTTACCTTAGCTATTCGCGTTTGCCCTCCCCGAAAACCAGCCATACTCGTAGCAACTCGCTCCCCGGCCGTCACCGCTCTCTCTACCAAGTCCGTCGTCCTCGCTACCTGCAGGAATGGCCCAGGTTGCTGAGGCCGCACCGTGGTTCCCCTCCAACGTGGACGAGCACACCCGCCGGCGGCAAGGCAACTGTCCGCCATCACCAATGCGGCAAGGCCAGAATGGCAGGTGCCGCCGATGTCGCACAGGGAGCCGGACCCGCCAGAGGGGTACGTCGTCAGCTTCGTCCGTCTGCATGAGCGGGGCTTCAACGCCCCGGCGAGCAAGTTCCTGCGGGGAATGTGCTACCACTACGGGGTGGAACTGCAGCACTTCGCCCCCAACGTGATCTCGGAAGCGGCGACGTTCGTCGCCCTTTGCGAGGGATTCCTGGGGATCGAGGCGCACTGGGACCTGTGGGTCCACTTCTTCCGCGGCGAGCTTTACATGGCCAGCGCTGGAGGGGGCGTCCGCAGACCCGTCCGCGCCGACTGCCTCACCTTCTCTCTGCGCGACCGCGGCCTGAAGATGTACCCGCCCTGTTCCATGACGTCGAACAACGTCGATTCGGACAAGGGCTGGTTCTACCTCCGCAACGACGGCAACGTCTTGCCCACCTACACCGGGAGGGTGTTGACGGAGAGGCCGGAGGTGTGGAAGCTCGGGGTTTCCGGCCCCCAATGGCGGGAGAAGCTCGAGCCCGTCGTTGAGGCCTTGCGGGAGCTGACCGAGAAGGGTCTGACGGCCGCGGCCGTCATCGCGAACTTCCACGTGCGGCGGGTGGTTCCTCTCATGGAGAGGCCGCTCCCCATCTTCAAGATGAGGGAGAGCGCGGACCCCGCTGCACTAGCACGCTCGCGGATGCTGGCCGAGCCGTTTCCGCGGGCTTACGCGGCCGCGCAGGCGCGGCGCACGGTGGACACGCGCAAGATGGAGTGCGACGAGGACGCGCTTTGGAGGTTCAAGATGCGCCCTGAGAAGGGATATTACCAATTGGTAAGTAATCGTCCCTTGCGCGATTCATTTCGATTACGCTTGCGGGTGTTTTGATCGTGCTTTCGATGCAGGGGATCTCTCGCCAAACTTACTCGGTGAACCCGCCCTCGCCGTCTACCCGGGACGCCAACCGCGCTCGGCAGGCGCTGGAGAAGGCGCGGAAGGACGAGAGGAAGGCGCGGGCGGTGCGGCGTCACAAGAGGCGGCTCGTGCACCAGCAGGAGTACTCCCGGTGCGAGGCCGAGGGCCTTCCCCCCCCTCGCCGGAGATCGTGGACACGACCGAATCCGAACACGCGCTGACACCGATTGGACGCTCGTGTGGGATTCGGAGGAAGAAGCGGTGGAGGCCCCGGTCTCGTCGGGGAAGGGAAAAGGGGTGGCCCGCGAGCCTGCGTCTTCTCCGGTGCGTGCCAGCCCCCCGCTGGCTTCCACGGAGATCGTGGAGCCTCGAGGGGATGACGTCTCCTCGAGGGTTCGGCCCGACTCCGCATCTGGGCAGCCCTCGAGGCGCTCGCGCAAGCGCAAGTGGGCGGCGACGAAGGAGCAGTAAGACTCGACACATTCGAGGCTCGCGGTTTCCTTTGTACTTTGGTTGACCTATGGCTTTTGTCCTTTCAGGGCCACGGGCGAGCCTGCAGTCCCCGCGCTGGCCCCCACCAAGACGCTCAGGGCCGATGTCCTTCGCGTGGTAGGGTGCCGCTCCATGAGGGCGCCCTCGTCGTCGGCACCCGAGCAACCGCGACAGGCGTCGCGGGCCGCTGGCGCCGGGACAAGGCGCCCCGCTGGCGACCCGGTCCCCTAGGGGGGCGCGATGGTGGTGGGCGTAGTGGCTGCGGGCCTGGGAGGCGCGGCGGGCTCGAACGTGGCGTTGAGCGGCCAGGGAGCGCGCGGGCGGGAGGTGATGCTGCGGTGGAGCTCTGGGCTTGCGGCCCCTCGAGCCAGTTCCGCGCCGGCTCTAGTCTCGCGAAACGACCTCGGGAGGGAGGCGCCCGACCTGTCCGATATGGGCCTCGATCGCCCTGGGGTCCCGGCGGTGCTGGCGCGTCGTGCGGAGGAGTACGGACTCTGGGCAGAGTTCTCCCAGATCGGCTCTGCCATCCAGGACGCTCTGCAACGTGCCCAGGACCTGCACTCGAACGCGGCATCACAATTGTTCCGCGTAAGTGTTTTCTTTATTAACGCTCAATTTTTCACCCTCTTTCTGCCCTGTCTTTGCTAACGTTCCCCGTCCGCGCTTCCCTTGCTTTGGCAGCAACTGCGGTACGAGGCGGATGATAAGTTCGCCTGCTTGGCGGACCGTTATGCCGAGCTCGAGGAGGTGAAGCAGATCGCCGCCGAGGAGGGCACGGAGACGATCCAACTCCGCTCGCGACTGGCGGAGGTGCAGGAGGCGGACCTTCTTCGTGAGGAGGCTCGAACCAACGCCGTGCGGGACTGCGAAGTCCATCGCGCCTCGGTGGAGTAGAAGGCCAGGGAGGTGAGTGAGCTGGGCACCGCTCTTGAGCGGAAGGAGGAGGAGCTGTCCGCGACGAGGGCGGACCTCCAGCAGGAGCGCGCGGTGCTTGGCGAGGCCTGGTCCCAGCTCACGCTGCGGGACACGTCTCTCGCTGAGGCGGCGGAGCAACTCCGTCTGGAGCGCGCTGCCCTCGAGGCGGCGCGGGCGCAGGTGGCCCAGGCGGAGCAGAGAGCCTTGGAGGCTGAGCGGCGGAGTGCTGCGCTTCAGGAGAAGGCCGACGCGCTGGCGGCAGCAGAGGGCCAACTCCAGCAAGAGCGTGCGCCCCGCGAGGTGGCGCAGGGTCAGGTTGCTTCGCTGAGGTCCGAGCTCCAGGTTCATCAGGTAGCGGTCGAGACGCTCACCGCGACCCTGGTGCAGGAGGGCTGCACGGCCGAGGCCCTCCGCCAGGGCGTCGCGGCAGGTGGGGGTGTTGACGCTCTAGCGGCTCTGCCTGCCGAGGCTCCGGGTGCTCAGCCGGGGGACAACGCTGCCCGAGCGGAACTCGCGGAGGAGCGGCGACGGGTTGAAGGTTGGTTTGTTGTTTTTGGCACTTGCGCGCGATGTTTTCCTTGTAGGGGTCAGTCCCAATGTTCCTTGTATTGCAGGGTTGCGGAAAGCCCTGGAAGGCGCGTCGGCGCAACAAGAGGCTCTCCACGTCGCCTATACGAAGGCTCAGGAGGACCTTCAGGACCTGGAGGGTGCTACGCTTGCTGCGTGTCGGGACGTTGTCGGTCCGGGATGTTCGTCGACGGCTTCGTCGAGGAGCTCGCTGTCGAGACTGCTGAGGTCGCTGGGTGGCCTCGTCACCGAGCGCCTGAAGGGCGCCCTTCGGCTCAGTGTCCAGAAGACCCTCGGGATGGTGTCCACGCATTACCTCGTCGACTTTGACGCATTGACGGGCGGCTATGCTGTTGCTGCGGGACTTGATGACGACGCCGTCAACGCCGCTGTCGATGCTGCCGACGCCGCCGCTGAGGGTCCTTCAGCAGCGCTTGCCGCCCTCTTCGCAGATGAGCTCTTCCCTGACGGTGGCAGGGACGCGGCCGTCTGAAGCTTCCGCCGCTCCTGGACAAGTGGGCATGCTGGCCCGTAGTATGTAGCGACGTTAGATTTCCGGCCAAGGGCCTTTCGAACAAACAACTTGTTTAATTTTAAGTGTGTGAGTGAAATTTTTGTTGCTTTCGTTTTATCATGTCAGCGTGTTCTGCTTGATGCTTAGTCGAGGTCTCGGCTAGGGAATTCACATACGTGAGTAACGTTTCGGCACAAGGTGGAGTGGGGGGATGCCGTATCCTCACGGAGGCGTAGGCGGTCCGCGACCCGATCCGGCCCTGTCCTTAGTTAGCTCACGCCCTGCCTTGACACTCTTAAGCGCTCAGAGCGAAGCACGTCGACACTTTTGAAAGAGAAGAGGAAGTTTTTTGCGAAAAAGACGGGCGTTTTTCGAGGGCTTCCCCTCGTTGTAGCCCCTGGGCGGGCTCGGCTTGTTCGAGGCCCTATCCGAGGGTCAAGCCGAGTCCCCCTGTTTTTACCCGATCGTTTTTTACAGACGTGAGCGTGGTGCTCACGAAGGGTGAATGAAACAACTCGGGTTTTCAGGGATAAAAGCGACGTAGCTGCTG
The DNA here is from genome assembly GCA_036936925.1 of Cenchrus fungigraminus. Classification (NCBI taxonomy): domain Eukaryota; kingdom Viridiplantae; phylum Streptophyta; class Magnoliopsida; order Poales; family Poaceae; genus Cenchrus; species Cenchrus fungigraminus. The sequence goes on along the minus strand of CM072774.1, from coordinate 106,560,570 downwards.
GATGTTCCAAGCGTTGGTGAAGACTTCGCCATCCTCGTTCGCGAGCTTGTAGGTACCGGGCTTGAGCACCTCGGCGATCATGTACGACCCTTCCCACGGTGGCGAGAGCTTGTGGCACCCTTTGTTGTCTTGTCGGAGCCTTAGCACCAAGTCTCCCTTGTTAAGGTCTCGACGCCTAACTCTCTGCGCTTGATACCGTCGTAGGGACTGCTGGTACTTCGCCGAATGTAGGGTTGCCACGTCCTTGGCCTCGTCCACGCGATCCAGCGAGTCCTCGCGGGCTCGTTGGTTCTGTTCTTCTTGGTACGCCCTGAGCCTCGGGGACCCGTACTCCAGGTCCGTGGGGAGGACGGCCTCCGCACCATAGACGAGGAAGAAACGGCTGAACCCCGTGGCTCTGCTCGAGGTGGTCCTGAGACTCCACACAACCGAGGGTAACTCCTGGACCCATTTTCGGCCAAACTTGTTCAGTTTGTTGAAGATTCTCGGCTTCAGCCCTTGTAGAATCATGCCGTTGGCACGTTCCACTTGGCCGTTTGTCTGCGGGTGTGCCACAGCTGACCAATCCACGCGGATGTGGTAGCTATCACAGAACTCCAAGAACTTCCTGCCGGTGAACTGGGTGCCGTTGTCGTTGATGATGGAGTTAGGTACCCCGAACCTGTGGATGATGTCCGTGAAGAACAGCACTGCTTGCTTGGATCTGAGGCTCATGATTGGCCGGACCTCGATCCATTTGGAGAACTTGTCTATGGCCACGAGGAGGTGGGTGAAGCCCCCGGGCGCCTTTCGCAGAGGCCCGACGAGGTCTAAACCCCACACGACGAACGGCCATGTGACAGGGATGGTCTGGAGGGCGTGAGCCGGGAGGTGCGCCATGCGGGCGTAGAACTGGCACCCTTCGCAGGTGCGCACGACCTCGTTGGCGTCGGCGACGGCGGTGGGCCAATAGAAGCCCTGCCTGAACGTGTTGCCCACGAGGGTGCGTGGCGCCGCGTGGTGCCCGCATACGCCGGCGTGGATGTCTCGGATCAGCTCGCGGCCCACAGGTATGGGGATGCACCGCTGCAAAATCCCTGAGGGACTGCGCTTGTACAATTCACCGTCGATGGTAACGAACGACTTCGCCTTTCTGGCGATGCGGCGAGCCTCGGTCCGATTCGAAGGCATGTTGCCGCGGTCGATCCAGGTGAGGTATTGGGTCCGCCAGTCCTCGCGAGGTGGGGGCCCGTCGATTTCCATGGCTTCGGCCTCGTCTGCCCCGAGGACCTTGTCGTTCGAGGCCCCGAGGCTCCGGTTCGAGGTGCCTTCATCCATGGGCTCGTCCGAGGCCGTCGGGGGGCAAGCCCCCGAGCGTCCTTCAGAACTTTTGGTTGTCGCACCGCAATCGATGGTGGGCTGGTTGAGGTCACGAGCGAAGACGTTCGGGGGTACGGTGATCTGCCCCGACGCTATCTTGGCCAGCTCGTCCGCATCCTCATTGTACCTTCGCGCTATGTGGCGAAGCTCGAGACCATGGAATTTGTCCTCGAGCTTGCGTACCGCATTGCAGTATGCCTCCATCTTTTCGTCGTGGCAGCTCGCCTCTTTCATCACTTGGTCTACAACCAGCTGGGAGTCCCCTCAGATGTCGAGACGTTTGATTCCCAGCTCGTTGGCGATGCGGAGGACGCTGAGGAGGGCCTCGTACTCCGCCATGTTGTTGGAATCTGGGAAATGCTGGCGCATCACGTAGCGCATGTGTTCTCCGAGGGGTGAAATGAACAGCAGGCCCGCGCCCGCGCCTGTTTTCATCACCGACCCGTCGAAGAACATGGTCCAGCACTCAACCTGGATTTGCGGCGGGGGTAGTTGCGTGTCTGTCCACTCGGCAACGAAATCTGCCAGGACTTGTGATTTGATCGCCTTCCGCGGAGCGTAGGTGAGGGTTTCTCCTACGAGCTCCATCGACCACTTAGCTATTCTGCCCGACACGTCCGGGTTCTGGATGATTTCCCCGAGGGGAAAAGACGACACCACGGTGACGGGATGGGCCTCGAAGTAATGCCGCAGCTTGCGCCGCGCTAATACTATCGCATAAAGTAGCTTTTGGATTTGCGGATATCGCGTCTTGGTCTCTGACAGCACCTCGCTGATATAGTACACCGGCCGCTGCACAGGCAAGGAATGACCCTCCTCCGTTCTCTCCACGACGATGACCGCGCTGACCACCTGGGTCGTCGCAGCGACGTAGAGGTACAGGGGTTCGCCCTCCCGTGGGGGTGTGAGAATCGGTTGGCGAGCAAGCGATGCTTTCAGCTTGTCGAGAGCATTCTGGGCCTCAGGGGTCCAGGCGAAGCGCTCATCCTTCCTCAGGAGCCGGTACAAAGGCAGGCCTTTCTCCCCGAGGCGCGAGATAAAATGACTCAGGGAAGCCAGACAGCCTAGGACCTTCTATACTCCTTTTACGTTCCGGATGGGCTCGATCTGCTCAAGCGCCACTATTTTCTCGGGGTTGGGCTCGATGCCCCGCTGGGACACAATGAAACCCAACAGCATGCCATGAGGCACGCCAAAGACGCACTTTTCGGGATTCAACTTCACTCCGTTCGCGCGGAGGTAGTCGAATGTTGTGCGCAAGTCGTCCACCAGGCCGCTTGCTCTCCAAGTTTTGACGACGATGTTGTTGACATAAGCCTCGACGGTCCGCCCGACGTGGTCTCCGAAGACGTGGAGCATACACCTCTGGTAGGTGGCTCCTGCATTTCGGAGACCAAACGGCATCGTCACGTAGCAGAACATCCCGAAGGGCATGATGAACGAGGTTGCGAGCTGGTCGGACTCCCTCATCTTGACCTGGTGGTAGCCGGAGTATGCATCAAGGAAACACAAAAGTTCACACCCTGCAGTGGAATCCACTATCTGATCGATACGCGGCAAAGGAAAAGGAACCTTTGGACATGGTTTATTTAAACCGGTATAATCGATACACATCTGCCACTTCCCATTCTTTTTCTTAACTAATACAGGATTAGCCAGCCACTCGGTGTGGAACACTTCCTTGATGAACCCAGCCTCTAAGAGCTTCCGCAGCTCCTCTCCGATCGCCTGTCGCTTCTCGTCATCAAAGTGCCGCAGGCGTTGCAGCACTGGCTTGGAGTGAGGCAGGATGTCAAGGGAGTGCTCGGCGACCTCCCTCGGAATGCCCGGCATGCCCGAGGGGCTCCACGCGAAGATGTCAGCATTGGCGCGGAGGAAGTCGACGAGCACCACTTCCTATTTCGGGTCGAGGTTGACCCCAATCCTCAACACTATGCCGTTCGAGGTGTTGGGATCGAGGGGCACGGCCTTGGTGTGCTCGGCCGCCTCGAAGCTGCCCGCGTGCTTGCTGCTGGAGTCGAGGAGGGGCTTGTCGTTGACCACCCTTTCGAGGCTCGCCACGATAGCCTCGTCGTGGGCGGGCGCTTCCGCGCACTTGACGCACTCGGCATCGCACTCGTAGGCGTGCTCGAATGATGGCCCCACCGTGATGACGCCGTTGGGCCCCGACATCTTCAGCTTGAGGTAGGTGTAATTCAGGACCGCCATGAACTTAGCGTAGCACGGACGGCCGAGGATGGCGTGGTACACGCCTCGGAATCCCACCACCTCGAAGGTGAGGACTTCCTTTCGGAAGTTGTCGAGGGTACCGAAAAAGACGGGCAGGTCGATTTGCCCGAGGGGCTGGACTCGCTTGCCCGGCGCAACGCCGTGGAACGGCGACTTGCTGGGCCGCAGCTTGTCCAAGCCGATCCCTAGGAGCTCCAAAGTGGAGGAATACATGATGTTGAGGCTGCTGCCTCCGTCCATCAGCACCTTGGAGAACCGCGTGGTGCCGATAACAGGATCGACCACCAGCGGGTACTGCCCCGGGTTCGGGATGTGGTGTGGATGGTCGTCGCGACCGAAGGAGATGGTCTCCTCCGACCAGTCGAGGTAGGACGGCGTGGCTCGCTAAACGGAGAAGACTTCTCGACGCTCGCGTCTGCGCTGCCTGGACGTCATGTCCACCGTCGGCCCCCCGAAGATGAAGAACACGTTCTCCACGAACGGGAAGCATTCGCCCTCGTCCCCGTCTCCCGCGTCCTTTTTCGCGCCGGCCTCCTTAGCGGTGACGCGGTTGTAGTACTTCTTGAGCATGTCGCACTGCTCAAGAGTGTGGGCCACAAGGGTCTTGTGATACGGGCAGGGCTTCTTCAGCATGTCGTCAAACACGCCTGGCCCCCGTGGTGGGGCTGGAGCCCCTTTACGGGCAGGTCGACCGCGTTGACCTCGTCGGAGTCCTCGTCGTGCTCCGAGGTGGCTATGGTGCGCTTCCCCTTCTTGCCGCGCTTGCCCCGCTTTTGTTTCTTGGCGGGGTTCTTGGACTTGCTGCCCTCCGCAGGCGCGTCGTTCTGCTGCTTGCCTTTCTTTCCGTCGAAGATCGCCCCAACAGCTTCCTCTCCGGAAGCATAACTGGTGGCGATGTCGAAGAGCTCGCTCACGGTGGTAGGCGCATTCCGCCCCAACTCGCGCACCAGGTCCCAGCACGTCGTCCCCTCGAGGAAGGCATGGATCACCTCCGTCTCGGGGACGCTCGGGAGCTCGGTGCAGGGTTTGGAGAAGCAGCGGATGTAGTCCCTCAGGGACTCCTTGGCCTTCTGGTGGCATCGTCTCAGGTCCCAGGTGTTCCCAGGGCGCACGTAAGTGCCCTGGAAATTCCCCACGAACGTCCTAACCAGGTCGTCCCAGTCGTGGATCTGACACGGGGGAAGGTGCTCGAGCCACGTTCGCGCGGAATCGGTGAGGTGAAGTGGCAACTTGCGGATGATCATGTCGTCGTCGGTGGCGCCACCCAGCTGGCATGCCAGGCGGTAGTCGTTGAGCCATACCCGGGGGTCCGTCTCCCCCGAGTACTTGGCGATGGTGGAGGGTTGCCGGAAACGCGCGGGGACGGCGGCCGCACGGATCCCTCGGCTGAACACTCGGGTTCCCGGGGACTCCGGCTACGCGCTCTTGTCCTCCTGGCTGTCGTACCGGGCGCCCCGCCGGGCGTGGTAGCCACGAGATCTCGCAGGTTCCTTCTTCTTCTTGTTCAGGGCGTTCCGAGCGTCGCCGTCGCCGGCATCGCCACGGGTGTCCTCGATCCTATCCTTCACCGGCCTCTTCTCGAGGCGGTCGTAGACGGAGAGCGCTTTGCCCTTGTTGGCAGGTTGCTCCCGCGGGGTGTGCACTGATTTTTCCTGATCCCGCCCTTGCTCGCCAGTTTTCGAACTGGACTGCTGGCGCATACGGGACGCGGAGCTCTCGGCCTGCTGAACCGCGGCCTGCTCGATGAGGGTCTGCACCTCGCGGCGCAGGTTTCGTCCCTCGGGAGTCGACGGTTCGGGCATGGCTTTGAGTAACGTTGCTACGACAACCAGCTTTTGGCTGGCCCTGGCCAACCCGAGCGGGTTGTCCACGTCGTCGTCCTCCTCGATCCGGGCGCGAGCGATTCGCCCTGCCTGTCGGGCGCGTTCACCGCGCGTCGAGGATCCGGCCTCCATTGTGGCCTTTAGTAGGCGCACCTGGCGGCGTTCTTCCGCGAGCTTAGATTCCAGCTCGTGGATTTGGGATAGCTGTGCCATGCGCGCGTCGTTGTTAGGCGGGACCCCGGGTTGCTGGCTCGCAGTGGGGCCGTCGCGGGCCCTCGCGTCGCCTACCCCGTTCGCTCCCTCGTTGTCCTCTCCGAGTACAACGACAAAGCACTCGCGTGTGGGGTTGTAGTCTCCCGCGCTGGAGTCGTCGGAGTAGCCGAAGCAGTAGTCGGCCGCGACCTAGAAACGTCGGAAACCCTCCGGGTCCTCGAGGCCGGAGTAGTCCCACCCGGCGGCAGTCTCGACACGCGAGTATAGCTCGCTGTCGGACTCCGGGTAACGCTCGTCCACCGAGGTCGCAATGGGGTTCCGAGCCGCCAGCAGGTGGTGGCCCGGGAGCTCGTCGTACGCATCCAGGTTGGTGCTAACCGACGAATACGCGGCGGCGGAGTTGCGCATCCCGCGAGGAAACGGCGACGATATCGAGCCGTCCTGGACGTGATGCCCGGCTGCGTCGGCCGGCAGAGGCGGTGCCCCCGACATTGCGGGGGCGCGTCGCGGTTAGTCGGCTTCGACCCGCTGGGGGGAGCCGGCGCGTGGTGCTCCGCGCGAGCCTGCCGGGAACGCTGACCCGAGCGCCTACGGCGCGGGGCCGTCGGCGGGAGCGGTGGTGGGGCCTCCTGCGGGGTTTCGTTCCACAGGCGGCGCATGAGGTAGCCGTTGCCGGTCGCCTCGAATCCCAAGCTCCCGAAGCGGATGTAGAATCCGGCCGGGAATGGGTCAAATTCCCCCCAATCGCAGTTGGGGGGTGTCCTGCGGATCACCATCAAGTGGGCTGGTGAGTGCCGGACGATCACAGCGCTATCCCCTACCTGGCGCGCCAACTGTCGGTGTTCGGATTAGTCCCGACACTAACTAGTAAAATGCGCTGTGATCACCACTCGATGGTCGGTGCTAAGACTAAAGAAGACACGAGATTTATCCTGGTTCCGGCCAAGGGGGCCGTACATCCAGCAGGGAGAGAGCTCGGGCTCTTGTATTAGGTCGCACCGGCGGTGCCTGTAGAGGGGGGCTACAAGCGAGTCGGGAGAGGAGGTGAGGCCTCCAAGTCCCTGAAGTGCTGTCGATTGAGGGGCGAGTGCCAATATCCGTGCGATGCGTGTAGGAGTGTGCGCATGCCTTCTTCAGGCACCCGCCTCCCCCTTTTATAGTTCAAGGGGGGACGGCTTACAGTGAGGTGATACAGTGGCGTGCGTGGCCGTTATGGCCTTGGTCGGAGTCAAGTACGCACATGCTCGGCGAATCCTTGCGTCCGGCGCGGGACCGTGTCAGGCTCCGGTTCTTCTGGGCGGCGAGGGAGCTTCTGTCTTCCTCTGCATGCCTTGCAGTAGCCGGGGCCCGGCTCTTGGCTGCGGTCGTACCGCCCTCGAGGGTCGGGCAGTTATTGCTTTCGAGGGTCTCCGCGGGGGAGCGCGTGTGCGCGGTGGCCCATCGCGCGGCCGCGTAGCGTTCGCATAGCGCCGCGTGGCGGGGGGGGCTGCAGTGATCGGGGCAGTTGGCACAGGGACCGGGATGGCCCTGTGCCGCCCGTGTCGCGCGCCGTAGGCTGGTAGAGTGCGGCAATGTAGGCGCCAGAGCAGGCGGATGGGACTTGTCCCATGCCGTGCGTGCGGCAAGTTGCCCGCCGGTCTCAGGGGATCGCCGGCCGTACGCCTGTCGTGGGGTTTCTTTATATTTGTTCGAGGGTCGCGCGGGGATACCGAGGCTGCAGGGTCACCACAATGGCGTCGCACGTCACTGGCCTGTCCTCACAGGGCGGCGCAGCGCCGGTACTGTGGCCGGATTTTGACCGGGCAGTCGCGGGATCTCCGGGTCTGCTGCGGCCGCGCGGCGCGGTGGATCCGGCGTTTGATCCCATGTTCAATGGCGGATCCCGCCATTTAAAGCGATGTTGGCGCGAGTCGCGGTGCGCGGGAAGGACCGGCACCCTCGAACGAGGCGGAGAGCCCGTTCGAGGGAACGACCCCTCGAACGAGGCTGAGAGCTGTTCGAGGGGGGCACAGGCCCTCGAACGAGACGGAGTTCTCGCTCGGGGGGCCGACCCCCTTGAGCGAAGCGCGATTGGGGGAACGCGCGCAGGAGGCCCTTCGCGGGAGGGCGTAGACGGCCCGTTGTGCCGTGGTGAGCGCCACATGGGTCGTATGTGGGGCGGGCCGGTCATGCGGGCCCGCCGTGAGCGTTTCGATGAGGGCGATTACTCCCTTGATCAGGGGGCCCGTTAAGGTTGCCCCCGACACGAAGGCACAACAATCATTATTTGGATGGGAAGATATATGAAGGCATTATCATCCCATGCTTCTCCAGTTTAAGATCTAATGCAATTCACAGTTTATAATAATACTTTCAGAGAATATGTGCCAAGCATAGTGATTTCACTACATATAATCAATCATAGCAATAAGGCAGAGACATAATTTTTTTTTGGATAATATGAACTGACGTACACGAAACACCAGAACTTCAGGTCCCACATGGCAAGATTTCCGAAATGCATTGGTCTTTGGCGACCATTTCACGCATAACAAGTTGCAGATAATTGACCAAAAATAACAAAGCGGCATTTTCGTTTCAAAATCCAGTACTATAGCATATGAATTTTGGGAACAGCAATAAGGGTTTCTGAAAACACAATAAGTTCACTGTAGTAAGAGGACTTATGCTACTAGGTTTTTTTCATGAAAACACAATAAGTTCACTGTAGCAAGCTAAACTGTCTAGGTTGCAAAATAGCAGAAGTAGTACAGCAAAACTAGCATTATTTTTAATTAGAATATAAGAGCTTCCTTGATGGCACTTAGACAGCATTTCCTAATTTCCTAAATAATTGGTCGAAGATCCATCTCCGGCAGCACAAACCATCTTTTCCTTGAAACTGAAACCTGTGCACATATGAAAATCATAGTAAGCACCAAGAATTTCATCTCTGAAATGAGAGAAATAATGGCAAAAAAATGCTAGATAGAGATACAGTAATAGACCTCAACGTATAAATTTTTTGATTGGACAAATTGCAGAATAATCTAAAATTACAAAATTGGAGAGCTGTGGTATAATAATAACTGTTCTAACATAGAGTAACAACTTTCATAAATAGAATTGGAATGAGATGACATCATCCCTTATTTACATTCTCACATAGAGGATAACTACTTTCACAAATGTTTAGCGATTAGAAAGAAGAAAACTCAAGTTCAGTTATCGCACATTTCAGTACTAGAAATCTCTGAGATGATGCGAACATGTTCAGCATAATGTCCAGGGCTGAAGATCAATGAATACACTCACCCACTAGTTATAAACTTCACCAAGTTGTTTAGAACAATCTCTATATAATTAGTTAAAAGTGAACTAATAAGCTTGTACTAAAATAATATATTTTGAAAACAGGGGAGCCAATAATTCAATTACTATACTAAGTAACAAAGATATGGCTTTCAAGTATGAATGGAATAGATATGGGCCATTTAAGTGCTCATCTTGTTAGCTCCTAAAACAAAGTTTAGGTTGGAGCTATTCAACTAGCCAACTCTACAAATAACAAGTTGTACATAACTGCATGGTGGGTGATACTGGACAACGAAATAAACTGCAACCAAATGTAGCATGGATGTTTCATTTCTCAACTAACTACATATGTAGTGCATTATCTGCTATTGGCAACCAAATGGAAAAAAAGAATGCATAAGGGGAAAGCAAGCTAACTTACATAAGTTAAATTTGCTAAAAAATCTCAACACTTTAAGAACCCTCTCATCAACCATTTCACAATTAATACAAACTTTATTAAGGTGTGCAGATATCGTGGATGATATCTCCATTCGATTGAGGCTTCCTTCCATTTGCACATTATGTTTATGTCCCTGCAGTGAACATGAAATAATTCAGCTGAATAAATGCTTATGTAATACTCACTGAAAAAAATAGCGTGCTATAGCGCGGTGCTATAGCGGTCAGAAGCAACTGCCACGATGCCGAATAGTGCGCTAATAGCGCCGCTATAGCGTTTTGGCCAACCTCTCGCTAAATTCTATTGCCCACAATTTTTTTCATGGGTAATACTAGATCAACATAATATTTAGTTTTGCAATGCAATAGTTGTCCATTCAGAAAATTGTATACCTGAGAAAAAAGTTGAAGACAAAGCTTCTCTAAAACTGGTGATTGTTCAAGAATACATATTAGAGGGTGTATGTCCGGCACACACCAGTATTCGTTCAGTACCAAATGCTTCAACTGGACAAATGTAGGGCACCTTTTAATATCCCTTCGGATGACATACCGAATATATTGCAACAATTAAGACAGTAAGCATTCTGTTTTAAAGTGGAGTGAACATAAACTTGGCAAATCGGAGTGGAAGCATATATACCATTCTGGTTGGTGCTGTTAAAAGCAAAGTCTGTGTTTCTGATAAACCTTGCAAAAGCACAGAGGAACTGTCATCTTGGATGCAACCATGGCAGCTCTCGTCTCCACAATCCCCATAGTTAGCGTGGCTGCAAGTATCGAAACATGAAGATTCGACAGCAACAATAGCCAAAACCAACGATGGCATTCTCTCAAGCACGGGGATCCTGCCCCAGTAGACATGCATAACTAGGGAATCAAGATTTGGCGCATCAATTCGAATTCGGGAACTGAAAAAACCCTGAAGGATGAATAGGTTCTTCAGGGACTTGGATGAGATCCTTCTGGTGTTTTCAAAGCCACACATCACAAGACTCAGATCTTGAAATGAGGGACATCTTGAGAAGTCGAGGAAGTCGTCGTCATTGAACACTATTCCACAAAGGTCTACTCTTGTGAGATGCTCAGAAACAAGGGCCAGTTCACTTTGCTGAAATCTGCAAGTAGGAAATCTAGACCTAGAGACTATGTTGAGCTGCAGCACCCGGACTTTGCACAGCACGGCGTGCCGGATCCAGAGCCTCACGCGGGCAATGTCAATGGATCTTCCAGAGAACTTGAGCTCCAGGGTCTCGAGCAGCGAGCACCCAATGAGGAGCAGCAGATTATCCACGAACACCCGGACATCGTCCAAGCGCACCGGCGCCTTCCCGTCGGCGCCAACGATGCGTAGGCCTGTGGCCGACTTCCAGAGGTGAAGCCAGCGCTGGGCGAGCACGCAAGTCCGCACGACCTGCTGCGCGGGGACGAAGGAGAGGACGTGATGCAGGAGCGCGTCCGGGAGGGCGCCAATGAGGTCGTCGCCGCCGCTCGCCGGAGTTTCCGCCGGCGATCCCCTGCGGGCTTTCTTCGTCCCTGGAGACATTCTGGCGGCGTGTGGGAGGGCGCCGATCTGCTGCGAGAGCAAGAAAGGACGGCTGGGCGAACTAGGGTTCAAAGCGCCCTGACGAACCGGGATATCACACGCTGGGCTGTTGGGGTGCTATATCGTGGCTGCCGCCGAAAGAGGAACCTGGGGATTAGCCTGGTAACTTTAAAGCCCACTAAACCCATTTAGAAATTGAAGTCAACATTCCAACAAAATAGACTCAACATTTTATAAAGAGTAAATTGTGCCCTGCATACAACAACATGTACGGTTGTATTACTTTGGTCCATCAAGTTGTGAAACATGCAAATATGTGCGTAACATACCGGAAACCGCGTCTTTGCCGAGAGCCACGGGTTTTGATGAAAAAGCTCTCGGCAAAGAGCTATTTGCCAAGAGCGAGATATGGCTCTCGACAAAGATCTATTTTGCTGACGGTCACAAGAAAGCCGTCGGAAAAAAGCTCTTTGCCGAGTGGTGGCTCTCGGCAAAGAGCTATTTTGCTGACGGCAAAAGATAGCTCTCGGCAAAAAGCGCTTTGCCGAGAACTTTGCCTTTGGCTCTCGGCAAAGATCTATTCAAATCAAATTTTGAAGTAGTAAATTAATTCAAATAAAAAAGTATCCTATTACAAAGTTTCATAACTTCTCAAGATTCATAACTTTTATTTGGGTTATCTTCTCAAGATGATCTCAAAAACTATATGAGAGGTATATATGATTTGTAAAGAATGTTACTACCACTATACCGGATGAGCAAATGACCAACCTAAAAGTTGTTGATCTTCAGAAGTTATAGAACTTTGTAGTTGAATCTTTTTTAATTTCAATTACTTTGGTCAACGAAAAGTACGTCTGAAATTTCTCGAATTTGAAAATTTGAAATTTTCAAACAACCTCGAATGGACAAACATTCTAAATAAAAGTTGTAGCCCTTGAAAAGTTATGAAACTTTGTTGTTTTCAACTTTCTTATTTGAGATCATATTGTCAACGAAAACCTTGTTTGAATATCTCAAATTTGAAATTCAAATTTTGTAAACGACCTCGAATGGAGAAACTTCCAATACGAAAGTTGTATCTCTCAAAAGGTTATGAAACTTTGTATTTGACAACGTTTTAATTTGAAGCCGTTGAGAGCTTCAAATAATTAATTTACACTCGGTGTTGTATAACATGAGGAGATTAAAAACTAGATATGGATGTATAGGAGTGTGGTGTAGCGGAAAGGAAGGCATGCGTGAGGTGGGAGGTCGCGGGTTTGAACTCCGCCGACCGCGTAGCAGCGCGGATTGCGCGAAAAATGCCCCAAAAAAAATTTTCTATTTATTTTGCACCTTTTGTGAACACAAATTTGCCGAGTGCCAAAATCTTTCTCGGCAAGCTCTTTGCCGAGAGCTTCCTCTCAGCAAAGACTTCGCCGAGAGGAATCCAGCCTTTGCCGACAACAGGCAAAGCCGCGAGTTCCCGTAGTGTAAACTTGTTGAATGTGTAGACAGTCACATGTAAGCCACGTATCGTATACTTTGCCATAGCGGTTTAGTGATGGAGGTCCTACCTTCTTTTGCGTTGCTTTGTGATTATTTCTGTAGAGTTTTGTCAATGCTATTTTGGAGAGCACCTTTTCAGTAATACTGCCTCCATGAGATCGGAATAACATGTGTTGTATGCTGCGCTGTCAGTAAAAAAGCTCTCGCATTCAGCACCTGTTGACTCACACGAACCGACGAATCAGTTGCCCGGCCACGAAAGACGTGTGCTAGATCAATCAGGGCTCCGTGGACAATATTCTAATAATCAATTGTTGTACGTTAATCCAAACTGACCACAGATGCAATCAGAATCATAATTGAATATACTCGCCAAAAAGGGATTGCAGTTGCAGCAGCTCCGGCGAGCAGCAGTAGACGGCAGGGATAGTTTGGATGTGCGCAAAACTGGGCATGCTGCCCGCTTCGGCAACAGGACAATGGAGCATGACTACCATCACAAAACACAAGGTCTAGCCTAAGTCTTAGCTGAGTTAAATCTGATTGCCACTAGCTCCAAGCAGTGGCGAACCTGAGATTTTGGAGCGAACCTGAGATTTTGGAGGCCCGAGGCAAAATTTAAAACGGAGTCTTTATATACCAATCTAATTACTCAAAAATCTCGATGACAATCATTGAGTTTGGTAAAATCAACTAAATAACACTTAACTCTGAAAAATAATCATTTAAATCTACATCAAATAAATCATTGGGAGAGAAAGTGTTTGTAAATTTAGTGAACGTAGACGTGGAGTGGGGCCCTTGCCAACCGGGGGCCCGGGCCGGCCGCACCTCTTGCCCACACAGGACCGGCACTGGCTCCAAGCCACTAGTTCCAAGCCTCTGACATCGTTAAGTCCTGTCCAACCTATCATCCTGACACATCTTCTGCAACCTTAAGCTCGCTCATAGCAAACGTCGGCGTTCCGCGCACCTTAGCCTTCAAACATAGTTCAAGGCTGCCACCATCAAGACCGATTTCTTCACACAAATCCAATTTGTCAGCTTTAAATCTTTGAACAAAACTCAAACCCATGAGAGGATCACTGATGATACATGAAAACATCAACTGGTGTAGAACTAAATCATAGATGAAAAAGATAAGCATGGTGTCTTGCAGATCGAACGTCGCCCCGTATCCAAAATGCTAGGTTCTATGTAACCAGACGTGTTTCACCCAGAACTTTGACCAAGGATGGACCAGTGGACTCGTCTTCCGTCTTCCTCGCCACAATACTTGCATTCGTCACAGATTGACTCCACAACAACAACCACAGACGAACCACCACCACCCAACCCAAGGCCGCGTTCTCTCACCAATGACAACACACCGACATTGCAAGCCAAGTCCGAGAGACGACACCTCCAAGGAGGACGCGACGCCAAAGATGCCGCCAACGCTCATCCACGAGTGGGCAAGGTTTTCACCCAGAGACCACTCATGCAACAGGTGGAGTGGCTCCACAGTGGTGCCCCCAACGGGGAAAACGACGCCAGAGGATGTCGTCACCAAGGCATTTGACAGGAACAACCCAGCGTGCGGAACAAAAAAATGGTGTGCAGCCAGGCAGGTCATCGCACGGCCAGCACGCGTGGAACGCGGTTTGGGGGCACCAGACCAGCCCACCTGGGTGGCTGATCTAGGGCCCCAAGCCCCCGCCGATGACCCCTTGCGGCGCCACCAGCCGCTCCCAAATGAGCCGCTCCAAAGGGAGGAGAGCACCTCAGTGTCGCAGCGCAACAGATCAGCCAACCCCCACCACCTCCACCTCAACCACCCTCGGCCGTGATGCTACCATGCGCCCAGCCACAACATGGCCAGTGCGCACATATCAGAGCTCAAAAGCGCCAGATCATCCCACCTAGCGCTCCAAGCCTCCCCTGCCGACGAAGCCCGGCGGCGCTGCCTTGCTTCTGATGCCGTTGTCGCCGCTGCTGGAGGAAAGTCACCGCCGTACACGTGCCCCCTCCACCTCCCCAGCTCCTCGTCTGCAGCCCCGTCATGCCTCGCCATGCCTCACCGTGACGACTCCGCTATGGCCGACCGAGATCCCTCCCCACGCGAGCACGGGCGCCCGCAACCCTCCTGGCGAAAGGCCTCGCCGCCTCCTTCCTTGGGGGTGCCCACGAGTTTTCGTGTAGCCCGTCTCTAGCGGTGGTGAGGTAGTGCAGGGAGGGGCGGGCTGTGGCAACGGTGCTAGGGTTGTGCCCGCCTGTGTCGCCCACGTGGGGGACGACGCGGGGGTCTTCCGACGGGTTCTGATTGCTTTCCTTTACTCTTTTGACAAAGAACTAGTGGAGAAATCCAATATTATGGTGTCACATCTGGTGCTAATACATCGAAACAATTATTTTATTACGAAGCCTGAGAAATCCAATATTGCTATCATAGATCTGATATTTTGGAAAGTTCCAATCAAATAACCAGCGTACATGGATATGTTGCAATCGGCAATGGGTTACAAACTTGCATGATAGTCACATCGCATACACCATAAAGTTCATGCTTGAATATAAAATAAAAGAAATGACACAGTTTTGCATAAAATTAGCATAATTAAAATGACAAATATAAATGCCCTTCTCATGAAACCCCTGCAATAGGAACTTCTGCATCTTCAAGTCATTTAATCGCTGATTAAAAAACAACACATACAGAGGCTAGAATTCATGTCTAATGCACCACAACATATTGGAGGAACCATATATACAATTTAGATATGTAATACTAGCATTAGCCATCGCAATCCCCAATTTAACTATGAAAACCACCCAGCACCTGCATCACATATAGCTTATAGCCGTTGGAGTTTGCATAGAAAAAATCAGGGAAAAAAGAAATATTGCAAAGTGCACGGATATTGATTATTCAATGGGAGAAGTAACCAACTTACAAAAGCCATTATCAATAATTTGGTGCCCGATGCCAGATCTCGCACGTACAGCTGATCACCAGACGCACGTTGCTATGTGTGGTTGTGCCGATTGGAGACCACACCAGAACTCGACGATGGAGTCTTCGGCGAGAGGCTAATGCGCTTGTAGGGCCACACCTAGAACTCGGAAGCGTTACTCACAAAAAAAACTCGACAGCGTTCGTGCATGCGACTGCTTTGGAAGCGGTGGTGTTGAGCTTGCGCTTGAGAGAGGAGCACCCAATGAGTCAGCATGCGATGCCAGCCCAATGGTTGCCGAGCCACGCGTGGTTTTATATACAACATGGATGTCGCACAAAAGGAAAGGTGAAGTGTTAGCAATAGGAGGCGGATTGATTGACTAATCTATGTTTGATCGATTCACAAATCCCTGATTGACGGATGGTGCATGCAGTAGTGCATCAAAATGGAAGGTGCATAAAAGGAAACACATGTTAAAAGGAAACACAAACATGATATGGTATTTTAGCGATGCAGCTGTCGTCGAAAAAAGGAAACACACACGGTGAAACACGTGGTCAAAGGAGGGTAACGAAGGTGTGGTTGTTATTGACATCGCGTAATTGGAAAGGATTTCAAGGAAAATTCCACCATGATTGACAGTGTAGGCAAAGGAAAGAAGGCAAACGAAAATTACGGGATTGAAAGGATACGCAAATGGAGTTGGACTAGCGATGGTTAAAAAATTTTGGGGTGGGAGGCAATTTTATACAGGGAAAATGACAAAATTACTCTCCCCCTCTTCTGGTCCTCAGTTTTTGGTCTCGTAGGTGCGGTTGCACATGACATGCGGGCCACTCTGTGTGGGGGACGGTGGGTCTAATCTTGGTAACAAATGATATCAATTATGTCGCTCTTTATATATAGTATAGATTTGTGGACCTTATCATGTCCGACTTTATGAACCTGATCAATGCGTTTGAAAAGGTTGAACTCACTACTATGCTATATCTAGGAAAAGCTCGTGCACCCACGGCTTCATGTGCCGCTTCTTATGTTTGGCAAGATCAACAGCTCCACTCGACCACGGCTACCCTACACACAGCTTCCTCGAACATGGCTATTCACCCTCGTCTCAGCTTCATCAACATCGGCACAAAGGGTTACAATCCGCATGAGTTACCTCACCGATTTTTGCTCGAGTCGCAGCATTTGCACCGCACTGACGTGCCAACTACGGAGAGATGTCAGACCATCGGCTTTTGCTTTCGGCTTCTTCTCCAGTCTCAATGTCTGCGGTGCTCCCGCTGTGGCTGCAGGGAGATGTTATAGTATATTTTGTAGTCATAGATATACGTATTGTAGACTGCCGTATGTATCCAGGGTTGTCTTGCTTCCCAAGACTTGTACTGTCATATATATCGGCTAAGGCATCAATGCAATACAATCCATCCATTATACATAATCTATTCCTTCTACAATTTGTTTCTAGCATTGGCATGAGATCATTTATACTACTAATATACACTTTATAAGGCTAATACAGAAAATATATCAATGAAATGGACCCTAATACATTATCAAAGCAGATATAAATGTGGTCAAAGCCAACAAGTGAACAAAGAAGAACTTGGAAAAATTGTGAAAACATTATGTAATATATGGGGTATAAAACCATATCTAAAAACAGTGGCGGGGGCGGATTTAGAAGTTGGGTATTCCCATGTTTAAAAAATGTCCAACACAAAAATGCGATAAAGTCACAATGCTACAAAACGTTCAAACTAACGATGTTCCCTGCAATAGAGTGAAATTACAATGTTTCTAATCCTGATATGCGCACCAATGCTGCTAGCTCCTCAAATATTTCAAATCTTGTTTCGCATTGCTTTCCATTAAATCTGAGTAGAATATAGAGTTCAGTGTCCTACAGCAAATGGATACAATTGAGCGGCGTCCTGTGGCAAAGACACAAACTTTTGATGGTTTGTGTCAAAAGCCACGTTTGAGGGATGTCCTCCAGCAAATTTTGCCTACCAAAAAACTTGGACATACTGAAAGAATATCTAGGTTGGTCCCTATTGCTTTCCTTTACTCTTTTATCAAAGATTTGGGGACCTTATTATGTCTGACTTTATGAACATGGTAAGTGCCTTTGAAAATGCTGAACTCAAAATAGGAAGGCTGAATTATGTCAAGTTGACCCTAATCCCTTAAGAACATAATGCTACGTGAGATGATGAAAATTCCAGACCTATTGCTTTGATGACATGATCATATACTCCTACTTTATTTGCACTCAGCTACTGTGCAGCTGATGTGATGTGATGCATGGCAGGTTGGTGCGTGAACCACATACCATCCATGGAGGTCCATACGGCAGGCTGCTCCTCAATGAACTCACACTTGCCCTCCTGGAAGTCGTACTTGAACAAGCGGCACCCGTCCAACCTCCTATCGAAGAAGAAATCCCACCCGCCGTTCATGCCGAGGCGTGAAGCATCCACGGCGAAGCTACTTGGCCGGCCCAGGAACAGAATGCGGTCGGCCTAGCTCCAGCCATCCCTCCTCACCCACTGCGGCGGCGTGACGCCTTGCACCTCGTCCTGCAACACGTATACTGACATGGACAGAGCTTTTGTAACGCCCCGGGTTTTCCGAAGAATCCCTGGTTCAACTGTGTCCATGTGACAGTCCCTGGATCAGACGCTATCACACACAGAACAACATCACAGGCAGTTTCATATCCATACTTCGAGATAAACATCACAAATATTTATTTATTACACGTCCGAAATGGAGTACATCAGAGTTAGCCACTTGGTTGAATAAACATGAAAGTAAAGTCTACTCGATGGAAGCTAAAGGTGGGAAGTCCTCCATGACTTCATCTTGACCACAGGCATCCTTGAGCGCAGCATCGGGCACCTCAGTCGTACCATCCGTCTGCGTTGTTGTCGTAGTCGGACTCGTAACCTGCACACTCGTAGGCTATCCCTAAGGAATGGGATAGGTTCAACGTCACCGACTGTACGCAAGCTTTAAGTGGCCTAAAATCTAAAGGGATTAAAAGTATACAAGGAAAAGCTCGGGTTTTCCTAAGCAGCAGCAGCAACATAAGTAAAGTAAATCTCCATAACACCGCCAACCCATACTCTCAACACAATCGGAAACACCTGCCTCGACAGGGCCCTGTCTCCAAGACCTATCTCCAGCTAGGGTCGATGCGAGGACTCCCTCTCCTCGCACCTCAATGATTACCGACAGATCCTCAGGAGGAAGGGAGCAGTCTTCCCCTCTTCCCGTTTGTAATCACGGCTCACCACACTCAAAATCTAAGGGGGAAGGTAGAAATACCAAAACATGAGAGTCGTCGCGACATCAGGCCATCCATGACCGTGGACACGGCTATACGTATAGATCTACACTCTGCAGAGCTTGCACACGTGTACCCAACTCGGGATGGCACCCAGCCGGTGTACGGCCGACCGATCCCATCCTACCGGACGAACGCCTAGTAGTTACGATTCCACCCTGCATCTGGGTCTCGATTGCGATCCTTGGAAGGGAACCGCCCCAGAACTGTGAAGAAGCCCCTGTGTGTACACACGGCGGAACGACCGCTGAGGAAGAGGGATCCATGCCCCACCTCCCCTCACTGATACGACACTATCCTACTCGCAGGTATGGTCTCGCACTTTCTAGACTCGACCCGGCCCTAACCCCACGCTCAGCGAGGTGATGTGTACGAAAAGTCCTGTGAAGCATGGCGACCCACTCGCTTTCAGACCGGGGCGAGCTCATATCCTCCATATGCAACATAACCACCAAACACCTGTGCTCCCAAAACAGCGAAAGTTGGGCACACATCAAGAAGCGTGCCCTGTCCCCCGATCACCGACCGGGTTGTCTCGAGCTCACCCCCGCCAAATCACCCAAAACACCTTCTCTTGCCATTTTTCCCCACACACGCCAAGAATATCCTAACCACATATCCCACACATGCATCTCGAAGCTCAGCGTACATATACGCACATATAACATAGTAGTAGTGGTAGGCAATCAAGGACAGGATAAATAAAAGAGGCTATGCAGGGTATATCAATATCATCATGCGAGAAAAGTAAAGCACTAGCAACTACTAGCAATGCCTAATAGGTATCAAAGGTGTCAGTCGGGCGTGAACCTGAGTAGCTGTCGTCGAACTCGTACTCGGGGTAGGCGTACTCCTGCTCCTGGGGTAGCTCTCCGGCTCCGGCGACTCCTATTTACGTATAAAGAAAGAATATCAGCATCTATGCAAATAACTCCAAATAGAAAATGCGATTAAGAGCCAAAAAGATAGCAAAAACCTAGCTAACGGGTGCTTCAAGTTTTTAGAAAGCTTTAGAAATTTATTTCATATTTTTCGGAGCCTAGAATAATTATTTATGAATTTTCGGAGATAAAAACTGTTTCTGAAAATATATTGCGCATATACAATATTGCAAACTATATGTTAGCTATAGGCTAGCTCTTCCTATTTCTAAACTGGCTCAAAACCGGCTGCTGGCTAGCTACAGCGGGCTGAGGTGGCGCCACCTAGGCGGCTACAAGCTGGCTGCAGGGGAGGTGGCGGCCACGTGGTGCCTGCGTGGCTGCTGGTGTGGATGCGGCCGCACGGGATCCTTGCGATCCTGTGTGGTGCGGCGCTGGTGTGGGTCGGGGTGTGGCTTGGCTGCCAGTGGACCGGTCGCACGGGATCCTATGGATCGGCCTGCGGTGCCTCGGCGTGCGGCCTCCCGTGTGGCAAAACCCCAGCCGGGTTCTAAGGACGGCCACCTGGTGTTTGAGCATATGCCCCAAAGGGCTTCGCGGCGGCTATAGCTCGCCGGCGGTGAGAGCTCTTTCGGCGAGCAGCACAAGAGGCACATGTAAAGCACATGAGGCGCTAGGGCTGCGGTTTTGAGGTTCAATGGCATGGGCTTGGGTGAGATATGCGCACGGCGTGCTCCGCGGCGCATCGGCATGGCCGGCGGCGCGGTGCCTGCGTTCGCGCGAGAGCTGGGCGCATGGGTGCGCCTGGGTTCAAACAGAGAAACGCGAACGTGCCGTGTGCTCCGAGGAAAAAACAAAAGGAACAAGGCCTAGGCTTGGGCACACGCCCTCGGGGTTCGGCCTCGGCCGTGGTACGACGGCACGGCCGGTGAGGTTGTGGCCCGGTTCTCCGGTGGGGTTTGCAGCGCGCAGCGACGGCAGCGGCACCTGCAAGGAAAGGCACGGCACGATGGCCAGCGACACAAGGGCGACGGCGCATGCGCGGCGGCGCGGTGCGGGCGGTTGGTTCCCGGCGATCCCTCGCGGCTCGAAGGTCGGGCTACACAGGGGAAATGTGCGGATGTGCCTACCTTGGCGTGCAACGGGGATCGGCGGTGAGGACGGGCGAGGACCGGCGGGTGTCGGAGCAGGGGAAGGTGGTTCCGCGGCATCTCCTCTTGTTCCGGCGACTCCTCCCCTTCGGGCGCTTCAGCTCACGGACGACGAACGGCGGCTCCGGCTTCTTGGCGCCGTCGGTGCGCTCCGGGATGGCCTCCTTCTCCTTCGGCTCCTCCGTGGTGGCGCTCCCTCTTCATTCTCCTCCTCGTCTTCCCCCTTCCCCCTCGGCATGCGGATGGGATAGGGGAAAACCCCAATTGCTAGGGTTTGAGCAGGGCGGCGGCGGCGGCTACTTAAGCGCGTAGGCACGCGGGCGCGGACGGCTGGATGCGGCCCTGGCCGACGTGGCGCGCATCCACGGGCCGCGGCCATGGGAGAGTGCGCGCGGCTTCGCGCGGTGCGGGGAAAAGGCAGGGGAAGGGGAAAAAGGTGAGGGATGAGAGAGGGTAGGGGATGACAGGGCTGGTCCACTTGTCATAGAGAGGGCGCGGGGTAGGCTTAGGTGGGCCAAGGGGTCAGATGGGCCGGCGGGTTTTGCGGGCCGGCGGCGAGAGCTAGCTCATGCAGACTTAGCGGCGAGGTTGTTAGGGTGATTTCGGCCCAACAGAGGATTAGACCTTTTCCATTTCTTCACTATTTTTCTATACAGTATATATATATTGATTTCAAATCTGAAATCAATTCCAGATTTGAAATCCACTCCAATAAATCCGAATAAAACTCAAATAAATCCCAAAATTAATCACACTAGCATATAATCATCCTAAAATTATTAAAAAGCTCAAAATAAATCTAGGAATTAGATGAGGTGCAAAATAAGGCATTCTTATATTTATGCATGTACCCAAATATTCACCAAAATTCTTTTAAATTTACATTTTTAGCATTTTGAACATCACGAAAATTTACGGGATGTTACAGCTTCGGTGAGGCCAATGAGATCGTCGTTGCAGTACCAAAATTCCGGGTAGGACTCGTCAATCTATCCGAACACACGCCAAGAGCAGCTCGCCGCGAGACTCCACGAGGTAGCTGGACTGATACAGTTCCCCACCTGGCTCATTGTCCGGAGGCAACAAACAATGCCACTGGTGTCTTAGGGCGGCGTGTCGTGATTCAGGCTGCGGCCCCGTCGGCACAATGCACAGAAAGGTCCCGTCGAAGCAGATTATGACCCTCCCATGGTGATACGCGACGCAGGATCTGTCCGTGCCGCCGACAGAGATGTACAAGTACTTTTGCACGAACGTCCAGGCCGCGGTTCCGCGGGGAGGCAAGAGATCCATGTTGATGGTCTTGAGATGAGGGGCAGCCAAGTTCTTCCACTTGAGGGGCGAGCAGAAGGCGTACAGGACGATGGTGCCGTCGCCGGAGATGGCGCCAGCTGCGCCACTGACCCACGCCGCGATCTTGTCTGAGAAGGGAGGCAGGGTCCTGCCGCATCTTGCTCCGGTGAGAGGGTCAACGAGGCCGCCGCCAGGCTCGTCATGGCCGCCGCCAGCCACAAGCCAATAGGCCACGCCGTCTTCCGCCCGGATCACCCATGTCATGTCTCCGTCTTGTACCATGGTAGAAGTGGCGTGGCGGCTCGGCTTGGAGGAGAAGACGCATCGAACCGTCCGGTGGCCGGTACCGGTGTCGCGGTCGGGCGCGACGAGCCATGGCAGAAACACCGGACTGCCTGAAGGCGCCAGCGGCAGCGAGTCGCGCCAGGGCTTGCACACGGCGTGGAAGCGGACGTAATTGGCGGCGTCGTGGAGGCGGCCGGAGATGTCTCCGAGCAGATCCAGGGGGAGGTCGTGCCACCCCTGGGCCATGGCGGCGACGATGCCGGCGTAGATTCCGGCATGACGCAATCAGTTATATTATTTCTTGAGGAAAACGTGACTATTTATACAATTGTTGAGGAAGCTCAATTGCTCAAATGTTGAGGAAACTTCGATTGCTTGCGGAATCTGGTAGCAAATCAAGACCCAGTTGGAGTCCACCTTGTACGTGCTCTTTTTATATAGTATATATAATGGCCTTGCTTGGTTCCGGGTGTTACTTTTTTAACACCTCCTTTGACTGTTAATTAAGGGTATTAAATAAAGTCAATTTACAAAACTAACTCCACAACCCCCGGTTAAATCGCGAGACGAATCTAATGAGGCTTTTGACCGCATGATTAGAGAATAATTACTGTAGCATTACTGTAGTAAATCATGGATTAATTAGGCTCATTAGATTCGTCGCGTAAAGTTGTACTCATCTGTGAAAAGGTTCTGTAAATAGACTTTATTTGGTACTCCATACATGCAAGATTCTCAGGTGTTAGAAAAGTAATCCCCGGAACCAAGCAAGGCCAATAGGACTCACTACCGGAAAATCAAACTTCACTTTGTGTCTGATAGTTCACCGCGTGCTTTTCCTGGGGCACACGATGAAGTCAAACTTTGCCGTAAATTTTTTGCACACGACAAAAAGATAATTTTGAAAAGGATGCGACTACACAGAGACTGCTCTCAAGTTAGCGTTACAAAAAGAACTCTCTAACCAGATAAATACTACCGTGTGGGCCTCACATACCCTTATATTCTTTCAGTGGCCATGTCGCATCCCTCGTGCATCTCGGCCACGAGCGGGCGAACGCCTCCCTGTGAGCCCCGCCACCCCCACCTCCTGACCGGCTCCGACGGGGGCGCCACCCTCGTCGCCCCCGCGCATGGCTATACGCACCCACCCCTCCCTTCCCCTTCCTCTTAATCATCATCCTCCTTCCCATTTCCCTCGATTAGACCACGCCGGCCGTCCTGCCCACACCCCGCTCGCAAGCCATCTTCATCTTTGATTTCCGACGAGCCAGCTATGTAGATTAATTAATTTTTGCTGTTTGGTTTACTTTAATCGGGAAATAACCCAGGGGCTCTCGATTTATCCCTAAGTCGAGAGGCCTCTTCGTGTTGTTTTTGTGTTTTGAAAAACTGCCGCTACACCTCAAATATTCGCCACCAATAATGCAATGGTTATAATTAAAAGTCAAGCTTTGCCGTGTGTCTTTCTCGACACACAGCAAACTTATAGTTTGTCGTGTGCTTTTTTCTTGCACACAGCAAATTAATAAAATTTTTGGCTCTTCTCACCTCCAAATTTTTTTCTACTCTCCACATACAATGTTTTGGTACACCATGTTAAAATTTTCTTTTTTTGTATTTGTTTGTTACATTTAACCAATTAATTGTATTTCAAGCAAATTTTTGAATCAAGTTAACTATGAACTTCAAGTGATTCAAATAATGGAACAAATAGAGTGGAAGAATGATATTCATATTATTTAGCATAATTTGAGGTCTTAATAATGAAATGAAAACACGACCACGAACGTGTGTTCGAATGATTTTAAAATTCTAGAAAGTGCAAATGAGTCCGAAAATCATGAGATTTGTCAATATCTCAGGATATGATACGCGAATGCTGTTGTAAAAAATTCAGTGAGTTTCGAACATTTTGTCAGGTAAGATGCTTACAAATCGAAACATCTCCCAAGAAATTTCAAAGACTTCTTAGGTATATTGTTAGATTTGTAGGCAAAGTGACATTGGAATTGAGTTTGAGTTCAAAACTTTTTCAATACACAATAGACAACATAAATTATTTTATTTTCGTTTTTAGTAATTTTAGAATTCATTTGATAATTTATTAATTAACTATTATTATAAGATTTTTTACTTTGTCATGTGTTAGAATGAGACAAACGACAAACAGAACTTTTTGTCGTATGTCGTCAGAACAACACACGACAACTTCACCATAGGCCCACCCCACCCCGCCGCCCACATCTTTATCTTCTCCCTCGCCTAATCCCTACAACCCCGGCGCCCCTCACTCTTTCTCAATCAGTACTCTCCCACCGCCCCCTTCCTGCTCTGGCTCCATGGCGGGATGACTCCCGGTGCGTCGGATTCGTGCGGCCCTGAGCTCGGGGAAGGAGGAAGGGAGGGGGCCGCGCGTGACCTCATCTTTAAGTTAGCAGCGGCGGCAACCCAAGCTCGGGGCTCCCGTTGGCGGCAGAGGGGGATCCGGATCCGACGATGCGGCCTAGCTTTTCTCTCTCGACGGCGGCCGATCCGGATCCCTCTCCTTCTTTCTCACCTGAGGCCTAGGTTCTCTCTCCCTCTGATCTCCCCTTTTTTTTCCAGATGTGGGGTGGCAACGTCCTCCTCTCCCCCCTCTCTCTCTATGCATACATCGATGGGGTACGACTTGCTTGGTCATGGCAGCGGCCAAAGGTGCGGTGGCGTGGGGAAGCGGCTAGGGCCCGACATGGTGCTGGTGGTGGCGGGCTAGAGGCGGGGCATGGCGGCCTCTGGTGGGGTAGCTGTGACCGCCGGGTTTTTGGTTTTTTTAATTTGTCAAAAAACATTCGCCGAGTGTCGAAAACACACACGGCAAAGGCCTTTGTTGTGTGCATGACAAAAGGCACACGACAAAGTGGTCTTTGTCGTGCTGCTGGCTGTCGTGCGACGTTTGCCGTCTGAATTTGGGGCTTCATGTGCCCCTAGAACACGGCAAACCTGCAGATTCTAGTAGTGACTATACAAACTCTGCCTCTGTTGTCTGGAATATTTTGTTGAGTCGTCTCAACATAGCCCATACCAAGCCCGGGTAAAGAAGTAGGGTGTGTGTTAGGTCTGGTGAACCAACATCAAAATCAGCCCTTCTAATAGGAAAGCCGTAAGAAATTCATTGAGGGCATAACCCTCTTAGCGACACGCTACATTGGAACCCGAGTGTGGTGTTAAATGAGCAAGGGCCGGGTCATCAACACCTTATAGTAGCGTGTCGTCTCGTGATCTGGGTATGATGAAAAGTGAGCAAGGGTCGGGTTGTCGCAATTGTATTTATGTTGCAATTGTGCATGGTGTTTATTGAGTGAAAAATGAGTTTGAGTTTCTAAAACGAATAGGTTGGCTTGAGGTTCAAATCCTGTTTTGAAAAATCCACTAACCTCCTCAAACATCTTTAGACCCAAGACCAATTTTCAAACTTGGCCTTCGCAATCCTTCTCTCTTTCCTTTATTCTCAGCTGCTAGAGTTTGGCTGCCTTGGCAGAATGGCAGTGGAGCATATGGGTTGCGTGAACCCCGGACTGGCGGAGCCTCCATAGTCCATCCTCCGCCTGCAGTGGCTCTCGGAGGCCATGGATGGCCTCGACTCCGCCTCCGAGGGCGTTGCTCCGCTCCGCGCCCCGGCCATGCACCTTGCTGTCGCCGGCTGCTTCACTTCGTGCCGCCCACTTCGCCAGCGACGCTGCTCCACATGTGGTCCACCGCCTAGCTCTGGGACCACTCCACGGCCGGCTCTCTGCTGTGAGATTCGAGGAAACGTGTTTTGGGCTTTGAACAGTAAATGACTTTTACCCTTTGCCCACCCATTTACCCCAATCATTTTTTTTCCTAGTTACTCTTCAAAAGTGTTTATTTGTGGCCACTTTCTACGGTGTGCGATGGTCAACACAATGACGTGCACATTACCTAAATATTCGATGAACAACAGTTAGATAAAATTCAAAGACACAACAATCATTATTTGGAGGAGAAGATGAAGGCATTATCATCCCTTGCTTCTCCAGTTTAAGATCTAATGCAATTCAAATAATACTTAAATAGAATAGTAAAGCATAGTGATTTCCCTACATATAATCAAGCATAGCATTACGGCAGTCATAATTCTATTTGGATAATATGCATGAAATACAAAAATGTATTGGTCATTGGCCACCATTTCACGCATCACAAGTTGCAGACAATTAACCAAAAACAACAAAGCTGCATTTTCGTTCCAAAATTCAGTATTACAGTATATAAATTTTAGGAACAGCAATAAGGGTTTCTGAAAACACATAAGTTCATTGTAGTAAGAGGACATATGCTACTAGGTTTTTTCATGCTAAAAAGAAATGGACGGGCATCTTGAGCAACCTAAACTGGCTAGGTTGCGAAATAGCAGTAGTACAACAAAAATAATGTCCTGCTCGATATTCCAAAGAAGGTGCCGGTAAATTGGTCGTACTGAGAAAACAGCATTTTTTAATAATATAAGAGCTTCCCAGCGATGGCACTTAGCCAGCATTTCCTAATTTACTAGTCCCTCAGTTCAAAAATGTAGGTCGTTTTGACTTTTCTACAGGTATTGTTTTTTGCTATGCATTTTTAGATATAATGTATGTCTAGATGCATAATAATATCTATGAACCTAGAAAAACCAAAACAACCTACAATTTGGAAGGGATGAAGTAATCTCTGGCTGCTCAACCCATCTTTTCCTTGAAACTGAAATCTGTGCACATATGAAAAGCATAGTAAGCACTAAGGATTTCATCTCTGAAACGAGGAAAATAATGGCATGGAAATGCGAAATAGAGATACAGTACTACACCTCAATGTATAATTATTTTAATTGAACAAATTGCATAATAATCTAATTTTTTTAAAAAAACTAGAGAGCTGTTGTATAATAAATGTTCTCACATAGAAGTTGAATACTTTCATAAATAGAATTGGAATTAGATGACATAATCCTTTATTTACACTCTCACATAGAAGTTAGCTACTTTCATAAATGTTCAGCGAGTAGAAACTGGAAAGAAGAAAACTCAAATTCAATTATCACACATTTCAGGACTAGAACTCTCTGAGATGATAAGAACATGTTCAGGGAAACAAATACCATGACGATAAAAGATACCATAGGAAGTGAAATTTAGGAGGGGAACAGGGATGAAAACCATGGAAAACACTCATACACTAGTTATATACATCATATATTATTGATTAGAATAATCTGTAATTAGTGAAAAATGAACTAATGAGCTTGTCCTAAACATAATGTACTTTAAAAACAGGGGGCCTGATAACAATTACAAAGTAATAATGATATGGCTTCCAAGCATCAATAGAACAAATATGGGCCATTTAAATGCTCATCTTGTGAGACTCTAACACAAAGTTTAGCTTGGAGCTATTTACCTAGCCAACAAACTAATATACAAAAAACCTGTTGTACATAACTTGACAACAAAATAAACTGCAACCAAATGAGCATGAATGTTTTAATTTCTCAACTAACTACCTATGTATTCACTAAAAAAGGACGTACCCAGTGCCGTAGGCTCCCGCACTGTGCGGGGTCTGGGGGAGGTTATTAGCGGGAGGTCTTTCCCACACATCGTGCAATGTGTAGAGGCCACCGCTCGAACCTGTGACCTCTGGGTTCACAGGCGGCAAGCACTACCACTTGCACTAGGCCGCCCTTTTTACATATGTATTCACTGCTATTGGAAATATTATGGAGTTTCTTTGCTGCTTGTTTCTTATCCCCCCCCCTACCTGTTAAACCAAACGTCATTATTATTACAGTAAAAATGTAAAAAAGAATGCATGCAAATACAATAGAAATGTAAAAAAGAATGCATGCAGAGGATAGCACACTAACTTACGTATGTTAGATTTGCTAAGGAACCTCAATACTTTAAGAACTCTCTCATCAACCATTTCACATTTAACATGAACTGTATTAAGGTGTGCGGATATCGCGGACGATATCTCCTTTCGATTGAGGCTTCCTTCCATTTTGTAGCGAACATGGCCTCAATGCCAATAGTTCGTGTATGATTTTGGTGATTCAATGACAACGTGATCAATGGGACTAACTATATTGTCTAGCATGCCTTTGTAGGCATTTTAGATCCCATGGATGTTACCACAAGTTAACATGCCAGGTGTAAAGTGCAGCAAAAATCCAGAGTTAGTATATTTTTTCAAGGGTATAAACCGTGGCATGTTAAGACAAGGCGAAGAATAAAGAAAAAGACACCGTCGGATGAACCGACGGTACCATCGGTGCAAGCGCCGGATGATGTGGTACGCTGCGAGAAGGCTCAGTTCAACAGGCACCATCGGATCATCCGACGGCCCAATTTCTAGCAGGGCCGGATGAACTCAGAGGCAGAAGAAGCAGAAACAGCAGCGCCGGATGAACCGACGGTCCAAGCACCGGTTCATCCGATGGCCATGAAGAACAAGACAGTAAGGTTTTGGCGCCGGAGTCTGTAGCACCGGATGAACCAACGGTCCCACACCGGTTCATCCGACGGCTATGGTTTCACAAGACAGAGACGCCGAGCAGAATTTCCTTTAGCACCGGATGAACCGACGCACCGTCGGATGAAGCGTCGGATGATTTTCTGTCAACGGTCATGTGCAGTGGAAGGCAACGGCTAGTAGCACCGGATGAACCGACGCTGAGAAAAAGGTGAGCGGCGGATCATCCGACAGTACCCAGAAAGTACTAGCCGTTGGAGCAACGGCTCTATGGATGGCATGGGCTATTTATACCCCTTCCACTCGCCCATTTGAGGTTGCTGGACTGTGTGGAAGTGCAGAGGAACCCAAGACACACTCAAGATCATATCCAAGCCATACAAGTGCTAAAGTGTTGATCCAAAGTCTTGCACATGCTTTGTGTATGTGTTTAGTGCTAGGCTTAGCTTAAAGCTGAGTGAGTGCAAGGTGTGCCAACCTTGTGATGTGATTCTAGAGTGAATCAAGTGTACAAGAGGTGCGCCGGAGCCTTGGAGCCTTTGATGGCTCTCCGGCGATCAAGTCATCGACCCTCCGACTTGGTGTGGAGCGGCGTTGACGCTTTGTGCAGGGGACGTGGAGACCCCCTTCCTTTGGTGGAGAAGCTCCTTAGTGGAGGCGGCATCAAGGTGACCAAGGGGCTTGGCGAGTGCCTTCATGGCGAGCCTTTGTGGCAAGTCAAGTTGTCCTTGGAAGAGATTTGGTGACCGGGAAGCAATACTCTTGTGTAGAGTGCTTCAACAACATGGACTAGGGGTGGCTTAGTGCCTACCGATACCACGGGATAAATCGCGTGTCAAGAGTTTGCTTCCTCTCATCCCTCTTTACGTTTCCGCATTTCATTCTTGCAACCTTTGTGTGCATTTACTTTCATAGAGTAGTATCTTGATAGGATTGACTATAGGTTGCATAACTCTTTGGGATGGGTGTTTCACACTAGAACAACCCTAGTTGCACATCTAGATAGCATGTTCTAGTTTATGTTTTGAGCAAATAGTGATAACCCTAGGCTTAAGGTTTTAAGTTAGCCTAATTCACCCCCTCCCCCTCTTAGGCTACGAGCATCCGATTCCTCACACATTTGCACGTTATGTTTAGGTCCCTGCAGCCAACATGAAAAATTTCAGCTAAATAAATGCTTCTCTAAAACTAGATGAACATAACAGTTTTGCAATGCAGTAGTTGAGTATCCAGAAAATTGTATACCTGAGAAAAAAGTAGAAGACAAAGCTCCTCTAAAACTGGTGAATGTTCAAGAATACATTTTAGAGGGTGTATGTCTGGCACACACCAGTAATCATTGAGTACCAACATCTTCAACTGGCCAAACGTAGGGCACCTTTTTAAGTCCCTTCTGATGACATACTGAATATGTTGCAAAAAGATAGACAGTAAACATTCTGTTTTAAAATGGAGTGAACAAAAACATGGCAAATTGGAGTGGAAGCATACTACCATTCTGTCTGTTGCGGCTGTTAAACACACAGACCGTGCTTCTGATAAACCTTGCAAAAGCACAGAGGAACCGCCATCTTGGACGCAACCTTGGCAGCTCTCATCACCACAATCCCCATAGTTAGCGAGGCTGCAAGTATCCAAACATGAAGATTGGACAGTAACAATAGCCAAACCCAACGATGGCATTCTCTCGAGCACGGGGATCCTGCCCCCGTTGACATGCACATGTAGGGACAGTAGATTTGGGGCATCGATGCGAGTGCGGGAACTGAAAGAGGCATACAAGATGGATAGGCTCTTCAGGGACTTGGATGAGATCCTTCTGGTGTTTTCAAAGGCGCACATCACAAGATGCAGATGTTGCAATGAGGGACATCCTGACAAGTTGAGGAAGTCGTCGTCATTGAACACTATACCACGAAGGTCTACCTTGGTGAGATGCTCAGAGACAAGGGCCGGTTCGCCTTGCAGAAACCTGCAGGTAGGGGGCCTAGCGACTATTCGGAGCAGCAGCACCCGGACTTTGCACAGCACGGCGTGACGGATCCAGAGCCTCACACGGGGCATGTCGATGGATCCTCCAGAGAACTTGAGCTCCAGAGTCTCGAGTGTCGAGGACCCGCGGAGGAGCAGTAGATTGTCGACGAACACCCGCACATCCTCGAAGCGCACCGCCTGCTTCCCGTCGGCGCCGACGGCGCGCAGGCCTGTGGCCGACTTCCAGAGGTGGATCCATCGCCGGGCGAGCACGCAAGTCTGCACGACCTGCTGCGCGGGGAGGAAGGAGAGGACGTTATGCAGAAGGGCGTCCGGGAGGGCGCCAATGCGGTCGTCTCCGCCGCTCGCCGGAGTTGGCGGTGGCGATCCCCCGCGGGCTTTCTTCGTCCCTGGAGACATTCCGGCGAAGTGGGAGGGCGCCGATCTGCTGCGAGAGCAAGAAAGGACGGCTGGGCGAACTAGGGTTTAAAGCGCAGCGGTGCTGAGCCCCTGACGAACAAAGCACAGGCTGGGCTGTGGGCTGTTGGGGTGCTAAATCCGTGGCTGCCGAAGGTGGGTGGAAGGAAAGAAAGAAATGGGGGGCTCGTGGAAATTATTTAGCCTGGTAACGACTTTAAAGCCCACTAAACCCATTTAGAAATTAAAGTTAAAATTTAAACAAAATAGACTCAAAATTTTATAAGGAGTAAATTGTACCCAGCATACAACTTGTAAGGTTGTATCACTTTGGTCCATCAAGTTGTGAAACATGCAAATATGTGTAGTGTATAGACAATTAGACAGCAGTCACATGTATGCCACATATCGTATACTTTGTCATAGCGGTTTAGTGAAGGAGGTCTAAGCTTCTTTTACGTCGCTTTGTGATTATTTCTGTAGAGTTTTATCACTGCTATTTTGGAGAGCACCTGTTTCAGTAATACATTTTGATTAGTTGATCGAGATCACAATAACATAGCTCAGCTGGTAAGGTTTTGTTGGTCGTATCTACCAACCTGGATTCGACTTCTTGACTCAACACTGATAGTTGGTGACCTGCCCGTCGATAGCTAGAGAGGTGTCAGTGGTGACTTCTTTAATCTCAAAACGGCTATTAGCCTGGTGGTTACAAGAGTCTCAATAGCACCTTAGATCTCCTGAGTTTGACTCCATGTGGAAGCGAATTTCTCATAATTAAACGACCACTACGGGAAACCGAGGCTTCGCCGAGAGCAATATTCTTCGGCGAGAGCTTAATCTCGTGCTCTCGGCGAAGATCTCTTTGGCGAGAGTAAAAAATAATATTCTCGGCGAAGAATAAAACTCTCGGCGAAGAAATTCTTCGCCGAGAGCAAAAAAAATACTCTCGGTGAAGAATTCTTCGCCGAGAGCAAGCCGACTGGCTCTCGGCGAAGAAATTCTTCGCCGAGAGTTTTTTTTTTTGCTCTCGGCGAAGGAATTTTTAAAAAATCAAATTTTCACCTTCAAACTTTTTCTATCATCAACATGCACTTATACAAAGGATATGTTCAAATTTGACGCAATTTTATCTCTGTTTGCTATATTTAAAAATTCTACTTCATTTTAGGTAATTTTTTCGAAGACGTCCGATATGAACTGCAACAACATGAAATCATAGAGTAAAGTTGTTGGAAAAATGAGATTCATGTTCATGAGACATCTCTAAGACCATGTACACGAAATGAAACTAAATTTCAAACACTTTGTTCTCTAATCATGATGAAGATCGTGTCGCAGAAAGGTTTTAAAATTGTATAAAATTCAAATTAAGTTTGAAAATCACGAATTTTGTCGAGCGCTCATTATATCATATGTCAAGGTTGTGGTAAAAAGTTGAGAACATTTTGAGCACTTTGACACGTACGCTGTTTAGAAACTGGAACATCTCACGAGAAGTTTCAGAGAATTTGAACTAATGTCACTAGGTTTGGTACATTAGAGAAATTTAAATTTGAGTTTGACCACAACACCATTTTTATACGCAATACACAACATATCTAGTGTCATGTTAAGTTTATGAGAATTTTTACATTTATTTGCTATTTTTAACTAATTGAATGCATTTGCACAAAATTATTAGAAGATTATCTTCGCCGAGAGTCATTTATTGGGCTCTCGGCGAAGCTGTTTTGGGCCGGAAGCCCAAGATCCGCCGGCCCACAATGGCCCACCCCCTCTTCCTTTAAAAGCCGGCCCCCTCCCCAACCCCTCGAAACCCTACCCCGCTTGGCCGCTCCCTTACTCCCACCGCCGCCGGCCCCTTCCCACAGATCCGCCGCCGGCCCCTGCCCACAGATCCGTCGCCGGAGCCAATCCCGCTTCCTCCTCCGGCCTCCGCCGCCTCCCTCCCACTTCCTCAACCTTTTCCCTCTCCGGTTAGGCCCGCCGGACCTCCTGCCTCCCCTCCCCCCTCCGTTTGCCCCTCACCGGCGGTGAGGAGCAGCGGCGGGGTGAGGTGCGGCGGCGGCGCATAAGGAGGCGCGGCTAGGCCTGCACCTCCTTCCCCGGCGCGGCGGCCTGGACCCCTTCCCGGCGCGGCGGCCCGGACCTCTTCCCCAGCTCGGCTTGGCTCGGCTCGGCGACCTGGACCCCTTCCCGGCGCGGCGGCCTGGACCTCTTCCCCAGCTCGGCTCGGCTCGGCGGCCTGCACCTCCCTCCCCGGCGCGACGGCCTGCACCTCCTTCCCCGGTGCGACGGCCTGCACCTTCTTCCCCGACGCGGCGGCCTGCACCCCTTCCCCGGCGGCGGCGGATCTAGGCGGTGGCCGGCTCCGGGTTCTCCCTCTTTTTTCCCTCTCTCTCTCTCTCTGTGTGTGTGCGCGCACTTGTTTGTGTGCGTGGCACTGATGGCGTGCGGCTGCCAGGCGCCGGCGTGCGGCCAGGCGGTGGGGGCGGAGGTGGCTTGCGGCGGCGACGGCCAGGCGGGGGCGTGCGGCGGCGACGGCCAGGCGGTGGCAGGCGGTGGCGTGCGGCGGCGACGGCCAGGTGGTGGGGGCCGCGGTGGCCAGGTGGTGGGGGCCGCGGTGGCCCCTGCGCCTTTTTTTTGTTTTCAAAAACAAGCTTCGCCGAGAGCAATTATGGCCTCTCGGCGCACATGCACCGAGAGGGTGACCCACGGCTCTCGGCGAAGGGGCCTTCGCCGGCTGGGCTCCACCGAGAGGCCTTCGCCGAGAGCTTCCTCTCGGTGAAGGCTCCGCCGTGAGGAAACAGCCCTTAGCCGAGAGGATGCCGGCTCTCGGCGAAGGCCCCGAATCCTGTAGTGGACATTGTGCTTTCAATAGGTGCTGGCCCACTCTTCAAAGATGCTCCTAGCAAGGGTAGGTTTTGCGTGCGTCCGTGTGCGTCGTGAGTGTCTCCGTTGTACTGTGTAATTCGAAAAAAAAAGACTAAGATGGAGAATTTTGGCTGATATGGAAAGAGAAACGCTGGGAATAATTAAATATTCCCCTATTGTAATAATTGTGCCACTCATCGAGATGATTCCTGCTGGACTTAGGCCTTGGCCGATCTCAGGCCTGAACCTGTACAAACTATCTTGTGTTATCTGATTATGTCTTCTATCGTGATTGCTCTTTGCTGGATGCAGGGGCGTTTCGCACCCGGTGTCGATCAAGGGTGACGATCACCTGTTTGGATGCGGTTCGCTGGTGGGGACGTGGGGCTGAAGATAAGGGCGCCAATGCGGTCGTCGCCGCCGCTCGCCGGAGTTGGCGGCGGCGATCCCCCGCGGGTTTTCTTCGTCCCTGGAGACATTCTGGCGGCATGGGAGGGCGCTGATCTGCTGCGAGAGCAAGAAAGGACGGCTGGGCGAACTAGGGTTTAAAGCGCAGCGGTGCTGAGCCCCTCCACACGCTGGGCTGTGGGCTGATGGGGTGCCATATCCGTGGCTGCCAAAGAAGGGAGGAAGGAATGGGAGGCTCGTGGAAATTATTTAGCCTGGTAACGACTTTAAAGCCCACTGAACCCATTTAGAAATTAAAGTTAACATGCAAACAAAATAGACTCAACATTTTATAAGGAGTACCCAGCATACAAATATGTGCGTAAACTTGTTGAATGTGTGTATAGACAATTAGACAGCAGTCATATGCACTACGTGAACTCGCGCTATATTCCTCTTGGCAAAGGCTTTGCCGAGAGGAAGCACTCGGCAAAGAACTCTCGGCAAAGATGGGCGGGCAAAGAGCTCTTTGCCGAGAGCCATGTCAATTCCTCTTAGCAAAAATTTTGACACTCAACAAATTTGTGTTCGTAAAAGGTACAACATAAATTGGAAAAATTTGTTTTAGTGTAGGGGGGAACCACCGGCCGACCACCCACCCATGCCCGTCATCAAGCTGCGCTGCTTCGCGGTCGACGGGGTTCGAACACGCGACCTCCCACCTCACGCGAGCCTTCCTTACCACTACACCGCACACTGCTATACGTCCATATTAAGTTTTTAATCTCCTCATATTATACAACACCGAGTGTAAATTGCTTATTTCAAGCTCCAAATGGCTTCAAATTAAATCGTCGTCAAATACAAAGTTTCATAACTTTTTTAGACATACAACTTTCATATTGGGAGTTTCTTCATCCGAGGTCATTTATAAAATTTGAATTTCAAATTTGATAGATTCAAACTTCGTTTTTCGTTGACAATATGATCTTTAATAAGAAAGTTGAAAATCAAGGCCAACTACTTTTATTTAGAATGTTTGTCCATTCAAGATTGTTTAAAAATTTCAAATTTCCAAATTTGAGAAATTTCAGATGTACTTTTCGTTGACCAAAGTAATTCAAATTAAAAAAGGTTCAACTACAAAGTTCTATAACTTCTGAAGATCGACAACTTTTGGTTTGGTCATTTGCTCATCCGGCGTAATGGTAGTAACAGTCTTCACAAATCTTATATACCTCTCATATAGTTTCATAAAACTATATAAGAGATATAGGTTTTCTAAACAAAATTATTACCACTTTATCAAATGAAACAAAATAACTCAAATAAAAGTTGTGCATCTTGAGAAGTTATGAAACTTTGTAATTAGAAACTTTTTGATTTAAATTAATTTACTACTTCAAAATTTGATTTGAATTTATGTTTGCCGATAGCCAAAGGCAAAGCTCTCGGCAAAGAGCTCTTTGTCGAGAGCCATCTTTAGCCGTCGGCAAAATAGCTCTTTGCCAAGAGCTAGGACTCAGCAAAAAGCTTTTTCCTAACGGCCTTCTTTTGGCCGCCGGCAAAATAGATCTTTGCCGAGAGCCATTCCTGCCTCTCGACAAAGAGCGCTTTGCCGAGAGCTTTTCCTTTGGCTCTCAGCAAAGCCCGTGGCTCTCGGCAAAGGCGAGGTTTGCGGTACTGATGTATACCACATATGGTATACTTTGCCATAGCGGTTTAGTGAAGCATGTCTTAGCTTCTTTTGCGTTGTTTTGTGATTATTTCTGTAGACTTTTATCACTGCTATTTTGGAGACCACCTGTTTCAGTAATGCATTTTGATTAGTTGATCGAGATCTCAATAACTAGCTCAGTTGGTAAGGTTTTTTTTATCGAACCTACCAATCTGGATTCGAGTTCTCGACTCTACACTGATAGTAGGCGACCTGCCCGTTGCTTGGTTAGAGAGGTGTCAGTGGTGACTTTAGCCTGGTGGTTACAAGAGTCTCAATAGCACCTAGATCTTCTGGGTTTGAGTCCTGTGGAAGCGAATTTCTCATAATTAAACGGCATTGTGCTTTCAGTATGTGCTGGCCCACTCTTCGAAGATGCTCATAGGGTAGGTTTTGTGTGCGTGCGTGTGTGTCGTGAGTGTCTCTATTGTACTGTGTAATTTGAAAAAAAAGACAAATAGCGAATTTTGGCTGATATGGAAAGAGAAACGTGGGCATAATTAAATATTCCCCTATTGTAATAATTGTGCTACTGATCCAGATGATCCCAGCTGGACCTAGGCCTTGCCCGATCTCAGGGCCTGAACCTGTACAAACTCTCTTGTGTTATCTGATTATGTCTTTTATCGTGATTGCTCTTTGCTGGATGCAGGGGCGTTTCACATCCGGTGTCGGCAAGCAAGATCTGGCTCGTTGGTTCACAAATTAACGGTTCTAAAAGGTGACAGATAGATACTGTATTTCTCAGTCGACTGACACGAAGATATACCCATGTTTTTTAATTGAAAACTGACACAAAATCTTTAAAAACAATGATTTCTTCATGTAAATGTATATCTTATTTATTATATAAAAACATGGCACATGTGTGTCGCACGTGCAAGATTACTAGTCCATTTTTAAAAGACTAATGTATTGTGCTCTGTGATTCTGTCTTCTATCGTGATTGCTCTTTGCTCGATGCAGGGTTCCCCATGAACCAAATATATCTTCCGACCTAATTCTTTGACAAAAAATCGATCATCCAGTATCTGGGGTGTCTTGATCTTACAGTGATTTTTAGGTGTTTTGTACTATATTAACACAATGAGATCCTAGAAACTTATCTAGGAGCTGAACAAACGCATGATGCAATCTTACAGAGCAAGCAAAAGCAGGTGATCCACGAATACACGACAAAGAAAGGAAATGAGTTGTTCCTTTCGGTACAGAGACTAGCTAGCTAGTTACTCAAAAATAAGAAATTCCAATCCGTGCTAGGCAGGCTTGCATCAATTCCTGGCTGCAAAGTTAACTAATCCTGATTCCTGCCTCCAGTGCGACTCAAAGTACCAGAAATAGGATGTAAAGATATATAACTCACCATTCCATGCATTCATAAATATGCATTCCCAACCCCCTTCCAGAAGTTATACCTGTATAATCAATCTCATCAAGCTATAGCTCGCCTACTGACAGAGAGACAGAGAGAAAATAGCAAATAAATTCAGAAATTATTAAAGAATTCATATATGTGGTCTATTACAATTAAAATATAGAGTTCTTTTACGGTACACAACACTACTGATATATAGTATATGTAAGATCTAATTAGTAAGTATTACATTGTAAGAGTGATATTTCAAATGGATTAGTCTTTTAAATTTAATGCTAGTGTCAAAATTATAGTGATGTCATTTGTGTTCTTTTAGAGCAACTCTAGTGGGGACCTGCAAATTGAAGCCTCTAAAATCCATTTGCAGGTCGGAATGTAAAAAATATAGGTCCAAAATTAGCACTCAACCCAGTGGAAAATGTGTCTATGCCTCTATTTTACTGTGGGTCCCGTCTGTCAGAGGGAGAGAGGCAGAGAAAGAAAGAGGGGTCCACCCAGCTCTTCGGGTGCACGCTCTGCAAGACAGCAGGGAAAAACCAGCCGGCTCTAGCATTGCATGCCACAGCTCCATGGAGAAGATACGGAGTGAGGTGTTCTCCCCGTTCCGGTCGGTGCGGCTGTTCTTCTACCTCGCGTTCATGGCCAGCGGCGCGCTGGACGGCCTCATCGCGCTCACACGGCTCCTCCTGGCACTGTTCGATCCCACGAGGGCCGCCGGTGGACGGCGTACATGTCGCCGCAGCGGATGCCGAGGCCACAGCCACGGTCGTACATGCTCGCGGAGCTGCTTAGGGCGGAGGAGCCCTCCTTGTGCGACGGTGGTGACGAGGTGGCGGGCGCAGCAGCCAGGAAGGTGGAGGCGCTCGAGGAGCTGAAGGGCGTCGTGGTGGCACTCCAGGCAATCGGAGGCGAGGCGTGCATGTCGTGCCGTGTCGAGGCGGCGGCGGTCGTGCGGAGGAAGGCCAAGGACGACGCCGTCGCGAGGGAGATGCTCGTGATGAAATTGTATAAAACAACAAATAATATACTTCCTCCGTCTCAAAAAAACATATCATGTTCCTAATTATAACTTTTTTTAAGCTTGACCAAGCATGTATTTATGGTATGAAATAAGCACCATTAGATTTTTTTCATGAGATCTAGTTTTATAATATATCTGTTTGATGTCATAAACATGGATACTTTATTCTATAAATTTCGTCAAAGTTGAGAAAATTTGACTTAGGACAAACCAAAATGACATGTTTTTTTGATGGAGAGAGTATAACGCTATTTTTTTTTAAAGAAAACTATAGAGGAGTACCCCACAACGCAAATTTCAAAGTATCAGTGTCGCACCTAGGATTTGAACCTTGGATGGGAGCCTCCCGCCAATGGCATTTACCACTCCAACTGTGAGCCTCTTGACGAGTATAACGTTATTGTATAGTCTATTAATCCAAAGTTTCCAAATCTAGTCGTCATGGTAAGAACCCCACACGCGTGCTTGCAAAAATTATTTTTGGAGTCCCCATCCTCTTTCGCTCCAACTGCATGAAACAAGCAAGCACGTGATCAACGAATATTACAGACAACGAATTAGAAAGCAAAGGAGTTGTTCCTTTCCGGAAAGAGATACTCGTTACTCAAAAGCGGAATTCCTCTACAAGCTAAGCAGGCAGGCATGAGGCAGCAAAGTTAACCAATCCCCCGATTCCTTCCTTCACACCGACTCAATATAATGTGCCAGAAATCAGATGTAAAGCTTGCCATGCCCACCCCCTTTCAGCAATTGCAATCCCATTAACCCAGCAAGCGAGAGAGAGAGAGAGAGAGAGAGAGAGACGATCCAATCAAGAAGTCAAGATGGCAGAGGCCATTGTGGGTTCGATGCTCGGGAAGCTGCAGCAATTGGCCATCAGGGAGGGGAAGACGCTGCTGGCAGTGAACGAGGACATCCAAAGCCTCCGGGACAAGCTCATGTGGATGCAGGCCTTTCTGCGGGACGTGCAGCCTTCGCGCCGTGTTCAGCCCAACGAGCTCATCAAGGTGTGGTTGCAGCAGACCCGCGACGCCGTCTTCAACGCCGAAGATGCCGTCGACCAGTACTTCATCCAAATTGATCTCTCCAGGTACGTACCACAATCTTGCAGCCAGTTATTATGCTCCATTTCCAAGTCCAGGTATAGAAAAAAGTAAATACACGTACGATTTAACATCATCAGGAAACTGTATTTTTTTAAGAGTGTGTCCAACTCCAGGTGTAGTCCGCTACTGTATACCACTCATTTTGGATGAGCAGTCTGTTGTTTTCTCTTGTGTCATTGTTTTTGTTGTACCACTCATTTATTCTTATCCTTTCCAAAACTATTAGCAATTGGCACATATCAGTTTGTGAGTGGACCAATGCATAGAATAGTATAGAGCACCTCATCCGTGTCAGCGTGAAAACATGATTCGCTCCCGTGATTGGATTGGCACCACAAAGCCGATGTGAAGGGGGGTGGTTATTCATGCCATCTTCAATGCCAGCATGAATAACTTATTATGTTTAACATCAGGATATCACACTGACCTTTATGTTGGTCATCCTTCATCTAAACTAGCAATATTGTAGAAAAATTAAGATGTCTTGGCATTAATATATTTCCGTTAATTAAGATGTCTTGGCATTTATATATTTGTAATGCATCTACATCAACCTCATGATTAACAGTAGAAAAATTATATATGACAACAGGGACATTGTGCCACTGCCATTGGTGGGACGAGAGAAACTGATGGGTGAACTAAAGGATTTGGTTCATGGAAGGGGTGATCATCAGTATGATGTGATCACCGTGACTGGGGAGAGTGGAGTCCGAAAGACCAAACTAGTGAGAGACTTGTATGACAGGAGGCATACCCTAAATAATTTTGACATCCATGAATGGGTCAGCTTTGGGCTCCATCTTAGTGCCTCCGATGTCCTCCAGCTGATCATCGGACGCATTACGGATGGTGAAGAATGCCCAAAAGAGAAAATCAAAGATAAACTGAAAAACATATTGAATGGAAAGAAATTCCTTCTGGTGATAGATGCTGAGCTCAGTAACTCAGAGTGGAACCGCATTTTCTCTATGATACCCAAGGAAGTCAGTGCTGGCAGCAGATTAGTGCGAATTTCTCAGAGTGAGCCAGATAAGCCACCTCCACGGATTAAGGAAGCTCGAAGAAAGGTTGGAACATTTGAGGACCAAGTAGTCATGAATCTGTTCGAGAAAACACTCTTAAGGGATGACAGAAATGGACCTCCTCTTGAGAAAGCAATAGAACAATACAGAGAAAAGATCCTGGACAATGCACAAGGATTGCCGCTGGCCGTAGTTCTTCTGTCAGGCCTTTTGCGGACCAAGGAGTACCCTAATGAATGGAAGACGGTGTTTGAGCACCTTGACAAGATGCAGTCAAAGCGGATCGACAAGATTTTATCCCTCTGCTTCGATGACCTTCACTACGACATGAAATCTTGCTTACTCTACTTTGCTGCACTGCCAGTGAATACTTTTGTTGGTGCAGGGAACATTGTATGCATGTGGATGGCGGAGGGTTTCCTGACACCAAAGGCCAAGACAATGGAGAATCTTGGACAGCAATACTTGAAGGAGCTGATAGATAAGTGCCTTGTCAACATTGCACCCAAGGGTTATGCTGTTCCTGGTTATGAGCGGGTAGCTGTTCAGAGCAAAGTACACGCTTTCCTGCAGCTTGAAGCACAAGAGCAGAGCTTCGTCGAGATTCACATTGGTGATGACACCCCAGCTCTGACAACAGTTCGGCGCCTCTCACTCCAGAACCACAGAGACAAGTATGCAGCTCTGGCACGCCCACTACCAAAGCTGCGAGCCATTCTGTCCAACTTCGAGGCGGAACAAGAGGCCGCGCAAGATGAAGGCAAACAAGATGGAAATGGTACTGAAGATCGGCGAAACCCAGCCAGGTGGTACTGCCCTAATTTGTCAGTTGGAGGTGCCAGAAGAAAGAAGAAGCAAGCCAAGTCTTGTGTCAAGGAGCTGCTGCAGAATTCCAAGTTCCTCCGTGTCATCCATTTTGAAGGACTTGACATTGGTAAGGAACTACCTGCTAAGGTCGGCAGTGTAGTAAACCTCCGGTACCTCCGGGTCACAACCTGCTCCTTGGAAAAGATACCACCATCCATTGGCAGGCTACACAACCTCCAGACACTTGATGTCAGGCGCACCAATGTAAGAAGCCTTCCAGCTCAGTTCTGGAGGATTCAGATGCTCCGTCATGTGCTAGGCGATGATCTCGTCTTGCCTAAGCGAGTTGGTCATTTGAGCATGCTGCAGACACTAAGGAGTGTAAAGCCCGATGACGATGCCCTTGGCTGGGATGAAAACACCTTCACCAACATGCAACGTCTTTGGTACTTACACATCCGGTACAGCAAGGACCTCGTCGCCAAGAACAAGGCTGCCTTGGCAAAAGCAGTATGCTCACTCGACTACCTTGTCGTCCTCATTATAAAAGCTCCCACAATTCCATCAGAAGTGTTCTTCGGATCCAAACTCCCACGTCTCAAGGCAATGGATCTGGTAGGTAAGCTTGAGGTTACTGAAGATGATATCCACAAGATGAGAATCCGCACTCGCCTCCCAAACCTCGAGAAGCTGCGGCTTAAGCAGACGATGGTGTCACAGAAATTCATCAACCAACTCAAAGGCCTGCAGTCTCTTTCCATCCTCGCACTACGCAGCACTTCTTACATGGAGGAGGAGCTTATCTTCTTGGATGGATTTCGGAGCCTGAAGGAATTGATGGTGCATGCAAAAGATCTCAACAGGATCGAGATACATGAGTCAGCACTTCCCATGCTTAAGGGTCTAGATATTGTCAAGGGTAGGAATGATTTACGTGTTGAGATGCATGGTCATTCCAACCTTGTGGAGCACATCAAAGTTGAGGATAAAGCACTTTTTGGGATTATGGACATAATAAGTCGACAAGTCCAAGTGGACAACGGGGGATATTCCAATGCCTGAAGAGTGAATTTGAATTGATACGCTCTAATGCATACTTGTGATTGTGATTGCAGTGTATACATGTGCCCATGTTTCTTATATCTGTATTTCTGAACCTGTAGTGCTTGATGACTGTACTACAACGTACCGTCACCGGCCCTTTCATTCTCATCGTGTGAATTATCTATGTAACTTTATAAAAGACATTTACTCTACTATCAAAAAAAAAAGAAAATAACCAGTAAAAACTTGTTTCGCATAATCAGTTTCACCATTGAAACTGTTTTTTTTAGAAACTGAATGGCTGCCAAACGGAGCTTATTTAGCTAGTCAACTTAGTTCACACTCAATACATCTGTGCTCCATCGACTACAACCAACGGAAACCGGTTTGCCAAGTGCCTGGTGGTTTGCCGAGTGCATTCCAATGGGCAATTTGCAAACAATAGA
The DNA here is from genome assembly GCA_036936925.1 of Cenchrus fungigraminus. Lineage (NCBI taxonomy): Eukaryota > Viridiplantae > Streptophyta > Magnoliopsida > Poales > Poaceae > Cenchrus > Cenchrus fungigraminus. The sequence continues at coordinate 106,517,567 of CM072774.1, read as the reverse complement.
TTTACCGAGCTCATCCAAGAAAACACACGGCAAAGAAGAAACACTAAGCAAAAAATATTGTTTGCCGAGTGCCATGAATGAAGCACTCGGCACAGAACTAACACATGGTAAATCACGGGCACGTGATCAGTCATGTGTGAAAAAAATTCTTCCCATGCCCTCCAAACTTTTTCTCCTCATACAGTATGTGGTATTCCATATTAAATTGGTATATTTCTCAGTTTTCTTCCTATATTTAATTTTTTTTATTTCATCTAAAGGTATTTCTTCGTATAAGTCGCATTTCAACTAGAAGTGATTCGTTTGTCTTGCCAGGAGACGATGTCTACATTGTGGCTGAACTGGGACAGCATTCCTCCTTCGGAGCACTGTCACGATGAGACTTATGATCCATCTAATCTCGATCGTGATGATCATTTCTAATACATGTATGATTTGAACTTGATTTATTATTTGTAATACCATGGTATTTTTGAATTATATTTTGTTTATTTTGCATCTATTTCTAATTACGTCTTGTTTATCTGTCCTAACTGGTTTATTTTTTTTAATTGCAGATGATTGAACAAAGATTGTGGTGGTTTGAGAAAGGTAACATCACTTTACCAAAGACGGTCTGATGCAGTTGAAGGGGTTTTGGTGTTTTCTCGGCCTGCGCAAGAGCTCTTCTCTTATTCAATGCTTGGGGGGTCTCTTCCTCCGCAGGTTTAGTTTTTTTTAATATTGTTGTTTCATCTATGTTACCTTTGAAATTCATACACATGCTAATCAATTGGGTTCTTATATATAACTCTGCCATCGAATCTCTTTTTGAAGAGCATTAGTCGGGGATAAACTGACTACCCGGTATAACCTTGTAGCTAAAACAGTTTGCTACCATCTTTCTGACCAGCAGGATATTTTGACATAGCGCTGGTGAAGACATGGCTTTTTCCTGTTAGATCTGTGTATTAGTATCTCACAAATCAGGATACTCCTTTTATTAATAAATTTATGGAAGCTAAAGATCCCTCTCAGAACAGTGGTATATTGTATCTTGAATGCAAGCATATGGATATCATTGACTAATTAATGTATGATTACAAGGAGTCTGTATCGGGTATAGGTTGATTAGTATTCAATCCAAATTAGAATTTGAGACACATGGAAAAAGAAACTAATTGAATAAAACTGGGTAGCCATAAATAGAATCAACTAATACATTACGTCACAAAAAACTCTAGTGTCCTGGAATGAACCGAAGTTTCTACTTCCTTCTTCTATAATAAAACTTGAGTTTTTTTTATTTTGATACTTATTTTTTTATGATTTTTCAAAAATATATGGCCGAATAATTTTTTTGCAAAACTATACCTCTGCACCGGATCAAACGGCGATACCCTGAAACCTCCGTTTGAAACGGCAGTAGGGGCACATACCACCGTATGAAACGGCGGTAGGGTACTGTTTCCCCGATGGGGTACTGTAGCATCCATTCCGCCGGTTCAAACTGCGGTAGGAGGTAGTCTACCTTAAAATACATAACTATGAAATGAAAAAAGTTTAAACTATAAATTGTATCTCTATCTGGCGCGATGAGTATCCACACCCCCCCCCCGTTGCGCCAACACAAAGCTAACAACCACTACACAAATGTTATGTTGCAAGTAATCAATAAAAAACACAAAGGATCCACAGTGTAACAAACATAAAAGGAATGACAACTTCTGCATTACCGCAATCCAAATTTGAGGGGATTGCCCTCCTTTCCCGTTCAAATTGCAACTATGCAAGTCGCGGATAGGGTTGTAGTCCAATGGTAGGACGGTCCAGGGGGATGCTACCCACCAGTGTTCGAATCCTGGTGCTCGCACCTTTCCTAGGATTTTCCCAAGGGCGTTATGTGTTAAGTGGTAAGCGGTGTTCCCGTTGACAACGAGACGCCAATGGTGACTTCGGGAATCTCCAGATCTACCGGATGCTCAATCCTTCGAAGGTGCTCATAGGGGTATGGTTTGCGTACAAGTGTGCATGAGAGCATCTGCTTTATACTATGTAATCTTACCTATTATTAAAGTGAGGACCGTTTCTGTCCACTTTTTTGTTCGGTCGAACTTAGTCTCATTGGACAGGTGGGCCTAACACTTTTTTTGTTGACCAATGGGTCGATCTGTATCCTCCGCTTCCTCTTGTGCGTTGTGCCTCCAATTTCTAATAGGGTTGCTTTTGTCAAAAAGTTCCGTACGACGTCGACGGGTATTAATCCGATTTCACAAGTCACAAGCCAAATTCAAAAACTTCTGTTTTTGTGCATCTTTGATACATCAGCCACAAATCCAGATTCCACATCGACATACATGGATGATCCGTGCAGCTCGTTGCAATGCATGAGAGAATGAACCGAAATAAAATTAAAAAAGGGAGAAACAAACTGGCCTCAAAGATAGAAGAGCGTCGCAATCTCAATTAGAATAGAAAACGAAGACAACGTCGATTGGAAAAACATCAAAGTCAGACATGATCCTGTTTCTCCACAGCAACCTCTCTCTCAAGTAGCTAATCTACTGGGAGCACATACGGAGTACCTTCTACCCACCATCATGTGTCCCCTCTACATCATAAAATCTTAATACATAGCACTGTACAAGACATCTATGGATTTGATCAATGTATTTGCACATACTAGACAGAGCGATTTCAACTAGTGATTACAGATCTGTCAGGTATAATAATGCTACTTGCCCTCCCTCCATCATCAAATCTTGGCTACGCCCCTGCATATGTCACTGATAAGTAGAGTTATCTCGGTCTGTTTATGCTAGGAAGGCAATGGGAAATGGGGATCATGACACATCTGACAAAGGCAAGGTCAGGGTGGACGACGATGGGTGAGGTCAGGATGGTACAGGTGTGGCGGAGGCGGGGATGACAATGTGTCAGAGGCTAGGAATACAGATGACGGTTGCGCGTGCGTGATGTCAATGGTGCGCTCGAGAAAAGTGAGGTCAGGTAGACAACGATGAGTTTCGAGAGACACTAACAATGCTGGGCGAGGTTAGAGTAACGCGGGTGCGACGGGGATGACAATGAGGTCGGGAGGTGCAGGGCGGCGGGGTGATGGCAGTTGATAGTGGGCAAGGTCAGGGTGGCACGACTCAACATTGACGCAGGGATGACAACGCAGACGGCATCAGAGGTAGGGTTGGCTCGTGCGCGATGGAATGGCGACGCAACCAGAAAAGACGACATTTGGGCGAACAACAACGAGACCGTCGACGATGGTGAGGTTCGGAAGGCACAGATAATGGCAGGTGAGATTAGTGTGGCGCGAGTGCGATCATACGACGGTGAGGTCGGGAAGATTTGGGGTGATGACATGGTCGGGATGGATGACATGGTCGTGAGTAATATCCGGTTGCAACGCACGAGCATTATTGCTAGTTCTAAAAAAATTATGCAAGTCGAGATGATCATGTTGGCCTCCTTATCTCTAGCCAGAGGATGAAAGATGGCGACGAGAAAGTTCATTCACTACCGGAAACGGGCCATTCACCGTGAGCCAGGACCTTCGCCGAGAGCCAAAAGCCCCGCTCTCGGCACAGGAGCTCTTCGCCGAGAGCACTAAGAACTGCTCTCGGCGAAGGTCTGGCCCACGGCGCAGAGCTTCTTCGCCAAGAGCCTCTGGGCTCCAGCTCTCGGCGAAGGGCCGGCCTACGGTGCAGATGTCCTTCACCGAGAGCGCAGGGGCCAAGGCTCTCGGCGAAGCACACAGGTGACGGCGCCGCATTCACGTTGTCACTGCTGCCCCAAGTCCGTCAAATTCACCGAGAGGGAGGCCTCCTTGGCTCTCGGCGAAGAGGCACCCACGGTGCAGGAGTAACCTTCGCCGAGAGCCTTCCCTATTCGGTGAGTGTATTCTACATACTCACGGCGAAATTTCAAAAAAACTTAAAATTTTCGAGTTCAAACTTTTTACTTGCTCAACATACACTCATAAAATGTACATGTTCAAAATTGGCGCCATTTTGTATTTGTTTGCTATATTTAACAATTTCACTTCTTTCTTTGTATTTTTTTCTGATACTTCCGATATGAACTGCAAGTGCATAAAATCATAGAGTACATTTGTTTGAAAAATGATATTCATGTTCATGAGACATCTCTAAGACTATGTACATGAAATGAAGCTAAATTTTCTTGCATTTGGTTCTCGTATCATGATGAAGATCGTGTGGTAGAAAGGTAAAAAAATTATATAAAATTCAAATGAAGTTTAAAAATCACAAATTTTGTCGAGTGGTCATGATATCATACATAGAGAGTGTGATAAATAGTAGAGAGCGTCTTGAACAATTTGACACGTACGCTCTTTAGAATCCGGAACATCTCACGAGAAGTTTCAAAGAATTTGAACTAACATCACTAGGTTTGGTCTCTTGGTGAAATTTCATTTTGAATTTGAGTACAACAACTTTTTCATAAGCAATACACAACATATCTAGTGACATGTTAAGTTTTGGCGAAATTTTGAATTTGTTTGCTATTTTTAAATAAAATCTGATGAAAATAATCTTCGGCGAGTGCAAGGCTCTCGGTGAAGAGGGGTTCTTCGCCGAGAGCTGAGCCACGTGGCTCTCGGTGAAGGTGGGGTGCGGCCCACTACTCCAAATTTTTTTAAAAAAAAATTTACGCCTGCACCCTCCCGTGAGGCAGCGGCCCACGCGTGGGGCCCGCTCGGGTTCGTCACCGAGAGCCGCGCGACTTGGCTCTCGGCGAAGGTGATTTTTTTTTAATTTATGCCTGCACCCTCCCGTGAGGCAGCGGCCCACGCGTTGGGCCTGCTCGTGGGCTTCGCCGAGAGCGTCGCATCTTGGCTCTCGGCGAAGGTGTGGGGCGCGCGCGGGCCCACTACCTCTGCGGCGGCTCATGGGCCCGCTCCTAGGCTTCGCCGAGAGCCTTGGATCTTGGCTCTCGGCGAAGGGTGGACCCTGGCCCGCTTGTCAGCCACACACACAACACACACCACACCACCCACCACGCACACACGCCAACACACAGACACACACCACGCACACACGCGCCGCCGCACCGCCGCCGGGCCTCGCCACCGCGCCTGCCCCCGCCGTGCCACAGCGCCCCTGCCCCGCCTCGACGCCGACCCAGCTCCATCGCGCCGCGCCCGCGCCACCGACCCGGCCCCGCCGCACCGCCCCCGCCCCGCCGCGCTGCCCCCGCCGCGCCGCGCCGCCCTCCCAGCCCCGCCGCACCACCACGCTGTGCTCGCGCCCCGCCCCCGCCGCGCCACCCGTCCCACCGCCCGCTCCCCTGCCACCACCCCCCCCCCGCGGGCATCCCCTCCCCTGCCGAGAGCGACCCCGAGGAGGAAGAAGGCCACCTTCAAGAGGGGGAAGAAGGCCGGAGGAGGAAGTTCAGGAGGGGGAGAGGGGACCCGCCACCGCGAGCCCCGGTCGGGCCTCGCCGGCTGCAACAGATGCATGAGGTCCACCAGAAGCAGATGGAGGCGTTACAGTCGGCCCACAATCAGCAGTTTGCCTCCGAGCTTCAGTACTTGGAAAACCTTGGTCACGCGGTGGCGCCACAGGTGCAACTCCCTCCACTACCACAGGTGTTCTTTCCTCCACTCGCTCGACCGGCCGCTATTTCTCCGGTGAGTTACTTTCGAACCCTGCTATTTTTTTTCTAGTAGTGACCTAGAATGACTTCATACAAATGCTGAAAACCTTGTACATTCATTTCTGTCAATTTGACCACGTGTCGTGCGGCACCACATGGCATGTGTCCGGCCATTGAGCCGTGAGAAGAAATTTTTTGTGTGGCCCGACCTTCGTGTTGTGGCTTTTCTTGCAGGTTCTGAAAACCTCACAGTGCAGGGGAGGTGCTGTCGAAATTTTTAATTGACACTTTAAATTCTACGCAGGATCTATCAGCGGCATCAAATGAAGGGCCTGTAGCATACGACGGGTCCCCGCCAGCTCAGCAGACTCCTTGGGGTGGGATGTAGTGGGTGCCACCTGGCCCGTGGCCGAGACCTGGCCCTCAGCAGTCGCCTGGCCCTCAGCAGCCGCCTCACAGTTGGCCGGGGATGCGACAGGCGTCTGGGTGGGTGCCGTGGCCACAGTAGCCGCCGACGGGGTCCCAATCGCCGCATGATCAGCAGCCGGACGAGTGAGTTCGTGGACTTAGCTACTTTTATTTGCATTTGGACATTTGTGAATTGCACTGGACCATTGTGACTTGCAGTTCGTGACTTTGCACTTGCACTTGGACTTCTCATCTGACTTTGTCGATTATGTGATCTTTGGTGGACTATGTGATGATTACGAACTGCCTGTGATGAATATATATGCCTGTGATGAATATTATATATGCCTGCGATGATTTATGTGATTTGTGTGAATATTTGAGGCTGCTGGAAAAAAGAAAAAAAAAGAAAAACTCTTCGCCGAGAGCAGAATCCCTTGCTCTCGGCGAAGGGGACGTGTACACTGTGCGGTGGTCACTGATTCGCCGAGAGCAAAATCCATGGCTCTCGCCGAAGGGACCATCTTCAACGAGTGCAGGATATTTAGCTCTCGGCGAAGAACCATCTTCAGCGAGTGCAAAAGAATCTAGCTCTCGGCGAAGGACCAGGTTCAACGAGAGCAAAAATATAGCTCTCGGCGAAGGAGTGGGGGCCACTCCTAACGGCGGGTCGGTGCCGTGACCGTAACAGGGCCTACGCCGAGAGCAAAGTGGCCTCTCGGCGCACATCCGCCGAGAGGGTCCACCGGGGCTCTCGGCGAAGGGCCCTTCGCCAGTACAGGTTCAACGTGAGGCGTTCGCCGAGAGCAAACTCTCAGTGAAGCCGTCGCCGAGAGGGAAAGGGCCTTCGCCGAGAGGATCCCAGCTCTCGGCGAAGACCCGGAATCCTGTTGTGATTGGAGTTGAGGAAGATTATGAAGTCGATATCAGATTTGCACTATCCACCAAACCATGACATAGATAATGAAGTTCAATGAGGACAGAACTTTGACTCCATATGTGCGGAGTTAGGAGAGGCAAGTTGGGAAAAGGGTTTTCAGATATGAAATCATTGTGTCAAGATGAACGCATTGACATGGACATAGGGCGGGTTGGAATCTAGTTTTTGTTTCCCTACCTTTTCTAATTGTGGGATAACTTTTGCATTAGAAAACACTCCCAGAAACTCCTTGAATCACAGTTAAATCACATTAATATTTTAAATAATTTTCAAAAAACAGAACACAATTAACATTGCATCTAATGCATAGTTCAAGTTGATATGAATATAATGCAACAAGAACGAATTAAAACAGAACCAAAACATGAGATATGTAGGCTAAACAAGATTGGAAAGACCTATTCGTGATAATCAGAAGACTTTGGACTAGTTTGGCAGTGAGAGTATTAAGAATGAGGAAACAATTTCCACACGGTGGATTTTGATGACAAATCAATTTCAGGGGAGCTCGCCGCTAGGGAGTACATCCCTGCCCCTGGTTGGGAACCACCAGCCAAAATTCCCCTCTGGAGAAATAATACTTCAAAAAATTCAGAAAAAATATAGAAAAATAGAAACGCATTGAAACGTCTATAAAAACAAAAAACTCCACCAGCCTTACACAACCATCCATAAATTCAAATTATGGATCACTTTAATCCATATAAATTTTAGCTAACGAATGGATGTTATATCTAGCAGATAAATATCTCCTCCATGGCTCAACAGCAGACGACCACGTCACCACCAGCAGTCACCATCATATATCATATGTTTAGATACTAAAAACTCTAGCTACAAAATTACTGAAACATAGGACATATGGTTTAACCAGTTCCAGCAACATATTGATAAAGTTATATGAAAGCTAAAGATCCCTCTTACTACCCAGTCATATATTGTTTCTTGAATGCGAGCATATGGTTATCAATGACTAATTAAAGTAGGATTACAAGGAGTCTAACGTGTATAGGTTGATTAGTATTCAATCCGAATTTGAATTTGAAGACATGGACGAAGAAACTAATTGAAAAAAAAAACTCGGTAGGGATCCCAACCCAGATGTGATTCGGTGACGGTGATAGGTATATCTGTAGTGGTGGGAGAAATAATAGATTGTATAAGATATTGCTTTTCGAACTAACACATTACGTCACAGGAAAAAAAATTTGTCTGTGAACACGTGGCAGGAGTATTTTTATTCTTGTAGATGAACGGGAAAACGAAAAAATTTACAACAAATTTTAGCAAACAGAATTAGAGCGTAGCTGGAAGATCAAAGTTTTAATTCTCAGTTACTGAGTTTCCTTGAAGAGGAAGAGGCAACCTGAAACAAATGTCGTAGCCATCACGTTGGCTTCGCAAAGCTCGATCGCAGACTGGAGGTCATCTTGATCCTTGCTAGAATCCTGATTGCAGGAGTAGGACATTGGGCAGGGTTGGGTAGGCAACCCAGCTAATTACCCTGCTTCTAATCTGCAAACTTCACTCTCAGGGGACGTCCATCCAAAATCTGAAAAATTAACCAAATATTATTAGTTGTCACTCATGCATTCGGTTGGATAAGTAAGTTTTCAGACACGAAGCAGAGCTAAATCTACCTGTCCATCCAACTTAGCAATAGCATGTGCTGGTTCATCATCAATTGTGGTGGCCATGGTAACAAACCCGAACCCTCGTGAACCCCTAGTTTTTATCTAGCACATGATCCTTGCATCCGCAACCTTGCCATGCTTACTGAAGAACTGTTGCAGTTGACGACTATCCACCTTCCGTGGCAGATTACCCACATAAATCCTGAAAAAGGGCCCGAATTGTGGGTGGGCTTCCTTTCTGTGCGAAGGCTCAAGCTTTTCTCTGATTTCCTGCATGCGAAAGCAAATGAGTGTAATTAAATACAGTAGCTAAAACATTACGGGGAGAACATTTTTTTCTAATTCTATCTCCCAGCTAGACATTTGTGATCACACTGAAACACTCATCGACCAACAGATCGATTTAGGAGTACTACCAATGCAAAATCTGAAGTTTCCTCACTTTGGGCAACCAAACCACCGAAATAAACGTTACTCTAGTGCTCTACTGGAAGATCCACAGACATGAACAATTAAAGATGACATAGTGTATGTTTCGATTTGCACCTAGCTACAATTACCTCAGTTGAAGCGATGGAAGGTTCTGGCGTGAGCCACATACACGCCCTCTCACTCCATTCAGATGACGGCAGTTGCTGGACGAGTTCTGACTTGCCATTGTGGAAGTTGTACCTGAACACGTGGCACCTAACGAGCGCTGACTTGCTCCATATCCCCCCATAGAGCAGGCTCTTGACCACGAAGTTCAGATTGTATTGAAGTTCCTGTCTACATTAAACATTTGTAAGTGCACAGCGATACTCTAGATTCTTTTTTTTATGAATTTTGCTGCCATATGTTATTACGTGCAAATATTTACCGTGTTTAAACTTATTTTTTCTTCATCAAGAGTGACTTATTTATTTGTTTAAATAGAATGGGATAATTCCTCATTGTTTAGTTCGAACTAAAGAAGAAAATTCCAATGGGTTTTTATGAGCATTTTATAAAATATATACGGTGCCTCTAGTATTTTGAAGCCTTGACTGGATAGAAATTTCTTAGTGACGAGATATAAAGTGCCCTCCCATTGCTACCCTCGCAGCAAATCTATAGACTTACAAGGCTAGGGTTGTTTTATGTGGAAGATAAAAGCCAGAGACAGAGATGGTGGTAAATTATCTTGCACGTATTTCATTCTAAGGAACTATATAAGAAACTACCTTTTAGATACAATTTCGAAATGACAAATAGATTGGTTGTCTGTATATATGTCCTAATTATTAATGTTACAGGTTGAGCCTTTGTGGATTAACTTTTGGTTCTCGTTATGATTTCTCTCTCAAGACTCATTACGAGTTGTCACATGACTGTTGACCGAACATCCATGATCACAATAACTTTGTTTATGATGCTCTCTTTGTTGCTGGGCAGTCTGCGCATAACTTGTCTATTGGTTCCTGACATGATTTTTCATACAATTCCTTTGCTATGCATCCGTTTTGTTATGTTGTTACATGTCACTGCCTGAGATTGTTTTCACAGGTTTCTACGCATGTCAAATCATTTTATTGGCTGTTCCTCTTTCCAATTTTCCATGAACTTTGCAATTCTGCTGCAGTGTACCATCCTCACACTGTTTCGTGCACAACTAGTTGTTAGTGATAGGAACTGTGATGTATGTTTTCATGTTGGTTGGTTATGTCGTTTGGTACTGACTTATCGGTCGACTAGCAGCTTGTTGTTCAGTTCAGCGTCATGTCATGTCAGTAGAGTAGAGCCAATTATAATTCTAAAATGATCATTAATTATGTTAAGCTCCAAACCATTAAAATATTGTAATGGCCAGAGGAAATCCAGCAAGTAGAGGCAGCCGAGGGAGAAGGTCGTTGCCTTCTCTGCTCTGCCCTTAATTGAACAGGGGAGGTTGGGAAAGATTGATCTATTACTTGATTGAATCAAATTACAAGGCCTTTATATTTATAGGCCAATCCTTGCACCTTTTCCAAGAGATTATTGCTAACCTTAATCTAAACAATCTCTAATCGAATACTATTATCACGCCACACCGGTGCACCTGGCGATTGTGGTGTCAAAAAGACATGGTGTGGGGTCCAAAATCCCAGAGTATCGGCCCCAAAGTGGCCAGCCAGTCGGTGCCCAGCACCATGTCGTAGCCGCCGAGTGGAAGGACGAAGAAATCCGCACAGAAGGCCTCGCCGTCGCGGGAGAAGGCGATGTCGCGGAACACGCATGTCTTCGGCACCTTATCGCCGTTTGCCACGGTGACGGTGATGTTGTCGCATGGGATGAAGCGGAGCCTGCAGGGTGCCGCCGCCGGGGCGGACACAAAGTTGTGCGTGGAGCCGGAGTCGAGGAGGGCGGTCACAGCGCCAAAGCGGACCACCACTTGCATAGTGTCGCGAGTGCGAACGCCGGTGATGGCAATCAAGGAGATGCGCGGTTGCTCTGCTAGGTCTTTAGGTAGGTTATCCTCATCGGCTTCATGGATTTCGAGGTGGAACAACTTGGTGCAGATGCGATTATGTCCGCGGACATACTTCTTGTCGTAGTTGAAGCACTCGCTATTGCGGTGGTGCTCGTTGATTTCGGTCAGCGACACGCGGCGGACGGTGCAGCCTGCCACTGTGATGGTGTCAGGCGTTGGAGAAGAGGGGCACTGGGGCGTGGCGTGTGGTGTCGATGTCGAGCCCGAGCCCAGCCCGGGAGAGCTAGGACCGGGGCTGGCGTCGTCAAGAGTCCGCGGGACGGCGGCAGCCCAGCATCACGTCGCTGGGGGGCCGCTACTTGTTCGCGGCGTTCAAAGGAACGTGCGAGGCTCATGGGAATCTCCAGGGACTATGGCCCCTGCAGCTAGACGTCGATGGACAGGGGCTCCTGAAGGCCGGCAGTGAAGAGTTGGATCTGCTGAGCCTCGGTGATGGGGCCGGCGCACATCAAGAGTGCTAGGAACTTCTGTGGTAATCCACCACCATGTTGGTGCGGCGGCAGGCAACACGCTCGCCCAGGGGATTGGATCGGAGCGGCGGCCTGAAGCGCATGTCCAGCAGTTCGCTGAAGTGGTGCCAACTTGGCATGCCCTCGTCGGGCTCCAAAAGCTTATACCACTATTGCGCGGCGCCCTGCAGGTGTAGGGCGGCGAGCCACACATGCTCCTACATGGTGCACTAGCCGCGGAAGTAGTGCTCAGAATGGTTGAGGAACGACAAGTGGTCGCCGCTGCCGCCGAAAGTGGGGAAGTCGAGCTTGTGGAAGCAGGTATTACCCATGGGGCCTTCCTTGTGGAGGTTAAGCACCTCCGGCACGTGGTCGTGCAGGATCTCCTACTGGCCGTCCGCGAGACGGGTCAGCTGCTCGCAGACGGCGTCGAGGACCTCCATCTTCTTCAAGAGGGCCACCATCAGCTGGCAGTATTCCTCTTCATCTTCCTTGGAGCCGCTGGTCCCTTGCTCCTTGGACTTCTTGTCGCTGATCGTCTTGGCATCGTCACCCATGGCCGAGGATCGTTGGTCTCTGGATACCAATGTAATGGCCGGAGGAAATCCGGCGAGTAGAGGCAGCCAAGGGAGAAGGTTGTTGCCTTCTCTGCTCTGCGCTTAATTGAACAGGGGAGGTTGGGAAAGATTGATCTATTACTTGATTGGATCAGATTACAAAGCCTTTATATTTATAGGCCAATTCTTGCGCCTTTTCCAAGAGATTACTGCTAATCTTAATCTAAACAAACTCTAACCGAATACTATTATCTCTTAACAACTAATTTAACTAAGAATCCTAACTAGCCACTACTGCTATCAGGCGTCGGCTGGGACCTCTGCCTCTTGGCGAATCTAGCATTTCAACTTAGGGTATGCCACACAAAAAAATCATATACAATTCGGTAAATCTATTTTACCAATTCAACAATAATAAAAAAATTACAATATAATTCAGTATATATGCACTAACTACTAAGTAACACAGCTTAGCTTCAGGTGCAGTCGTGCAGCGGCAGCACATTCGTATGTTTTATTTAAAAAATACGTATATATACTTGCATTGGCCGGTATTGCAGGGTATGCCGGTGCATACCTGGCATACCCCCTAGCTCGCCTGCCATACTTCTTGCCCCACATAACAAATATATTTCTTATTCACTAGAGTGTCTTCTAGCATAGTAGCTTTCTTTGTAGATTGACTGTGTATTCTTATTGCAGCAAGATTAGTTAAACTCTAAACCTTTTGTGCAATAACTTTTTTGTGCAGCTTTCATTTTCAAGTAAGCGGGTGAGTTTGGGCATAGTCGGATCTACCGTCTTTGGGGTCGAAGGATTGTAACAGATAAAAAGTTGCAGTTTTTTTTCAAAGGGTGTCGTGTGTCACCATCAGTCATGAGCTACTTCTAGCTGAAATGCATGGACGTCTGGACTGGTCCACAACATTGTTTACACAGATTTCTTGTTGAAGGTGATGGATTAATATGCAATTCAGCTTTTATCCTACCACCATCCCTCCCTCATCCCCACCCCCAACCCAACAACTTAGAGCTACATTTTTATGTCACTGATGGAAAATATTTATGACACTGTCAGTAAATCTGAACCTTTATTAATTTTTAACAGGCTTGAGTTGTATCATTTGAAAGAAAAAAAAATGGAGTTATTGCACACAACAGGAATACAAAAAAATACCAGGTGGTGTGCCCTGAAAAGTCCTAATTCAAACTAACAAATCACTAAAGCAACATGTTACTAATAGTCATATATTGTTGTATGCATGCATATGTTTCGTGCATAGGTGCATCCAACACAATCATACACACGAAATGAGTTGTTCCTTTCAGTACAGAGACTAGCTAGCTAGTTACTCAAAAATAAGAAATTCCAATCCGTGCTAGGCAGGCTTGCATCAATTCCTGGCTGCAAAGTTAACTAATCCTGATTCCTGCCTCCAGTGCGACTCAAAGTACCAGAAATAGGATGTAAAGATATATAACTCACCATTCCATGCATTCATAAATATGCATTCCCAACCCCCTTCCAGAAGTTATACCTGTATAATCAATCTCATCAAGCTATAGCTCGCCTACTGACAGAGAGACAGAGAGAAAATAGCAAATAAATTCAGAAATTATTAAAGAATTCGTATATGTGGTCTATTGCAATTAAAATATAGAGTTCTTTTACGGTACACAACACTACTGATATATAGTATATGTAAGATCTAATTAGTAAGTATTACATTGTAAGAGTGATATTTCAAATGGATTAGTCTTTTAAATTTAATGCTAGTGTCAAAATTATAGTGATGTCATTTGTGTTCTTTTAGAGCAACTCTAGTGGGGACCTGCAAATTGAAGCCTCTAAAATCCATTTGCAGGTCGGAATGTAAAAAATAGAGGTCCAAAATTAGCACTCAACCCAGTGGAAAATGTGTCTATGCCTCTATTTTACTGTGGGTCCCGTCTGTCAGAGGGAGAGAGGCAGAGAAAGAAAGAGGGGTCCACCCAGCTCTTCGGGTGCACGCTCTGCAAGACAGAGCCGGGAAAAACCAGCCGGCTCTAGCATTGCATGCCGCAGCTCCATGGAGAAGATACGGAGTGAGGTGTTCTCCCCGTTCCGGTCGGTGCGGCTGTTCTTCTACCTCGCGTTCACGGCCAGCAGCGCGCTGGACGGCCTCATCGCGCTCACACGGCTCCTCCTGGCACTGTCCGTTCCCACGAGGGCCGCCGGTGGATGGCGTACATGTCGCCACAGCGGATGCCGAGGCCACAGCCACGGTCGTACATGCTCGCGGAGCTGCTCAGGGCGGAGGAGCCCTCCTTGTGCGACGGTGGTGACGAGGTGGCGGGCGCAGCAGCCAGGAAGGTGGAGGCGCTCGAGGAGCTGAAGGGCGTCGTGGTGGCACTCCAGGCAATCGGAGGCGAGGCGTGCATGTCGTGCCGTGTCGAGGCGGCGGCGGTCGTGCAGAGGAAGGCCAAGGACGACACCGTCGCGAGGGAGATGCTCGTGATGAAATTGTATAAAACAACAAATAATATACTTCCTCCGTCACAAAAAAACATATCATGTTCCTAATTATAACTTTTTTTAAGCTTGACCAAGCATGTATTTATGGTATGAAATAAGCACCATTAGATTTTTTTCATGAGATCTAGTTTTATAATATATCTGTTTGATGTCATAAACATGGATACTTTATTCTATAAATTTCGTCAAAGTTGAGAAAATTTGACTTAGGACAAACCAAAATGACATGTTTTTTTGATGGAGAGAGTATAACGCTATTTTTTTAAAAGAAAACTGTAGAGGAGTACCCCACAACGCAAATTTCAAAGTATCAGTGTCGCACCTAGGATTTGAACCTTGGATGGGAGCCTCCCGCCAATGGCATTTACCACTCCAACTGTGAGCCTCTTGACGAGTATAACGTTATTGTATAGTCTATTAATCCAAAGTTTCCAAATCTAGTCGTCATGGTAAGAACCCCACACGCGTGCTTGCAAAAATTATTTTTGGAGTCCCCATCCTCTTTCGCTCCAACTGCATGAAACAAGCAAGCACGTGATCAACGAATATTACAGACAACGAATTAGAAAGCAAAGGAGTTGTTCCTTTCCGGAAAGAGATACTCGTTACTCAAAAGCGGAATTCCTCTACAAGCTAAGCAGGCAGGCATGAGGCAGCAAAGTTAACCAATCCCCCGATTCCTTCCTTCACACCGACTCAATATAATGTGCCAGAAATCAGATGTAAAGCTTGCCATGCCCACCCCCTTTCAGCAATTGCAATCCCATTAACCCAGCAAGCGAGAGAGAGAGAGAGAGAGAGAGAGAGAGAGAGAGAGAGAGAGAGAGAGAGAGAGAGAGAGACGATCCAATCAAGAAGTCAAGATGGCAGAGGCCATTGTGGGTTCGATGCTCGGGAAGCTGCAGCAATTGGCCATCAGGGAGGGGAAGACGCTGCTGGCAGTGAACGAGGACATCCAAAGCCTCCGGGACAAGCTCATGTGGATGCAGGCCTTTCTGCGGGACGTGCAGCCTTCGCGCCGTGTTCAGCCCAACGAGCTCATCAAGGTGTGGTTGCAGCAGACCCGCGACGCCGTCTTCGACGCCGAAGATGCCGTCGACCAGTACTTCATCCAAATTGATCTCTCCAGGTACGTACCACAATCTTGCAGCCTGTTATTATGCCCCATTTCCAAGTCTAGGTATAGAAAAAAGTAAATACACGTACGATTTAACATCATCAGGAAACTGTATTTTTTAAGAGTGTGTCCAACTCCAGGTGTAGTCCGCTACTGTATACTACGAGTGTGTCATTCGTTCCTGCATAACTCCCAACTATCTTCTCCTTCACAATATACCCACTCTACAAGCTTAACAGCCCTCAACTTAACCCATAGAGGTGAAATTCTGGAAATTACAGCATTGCTTAATTGTGAGGAAAGTGAAATGCTTTAAATTTATAAATTAGTAAGAAAAAACTAATATAAAGTTCTTGATGTGATCCCTAAGTTACCTTGTTGATCCCAAACATGTATGCGACATGTTCAGGAAAGCCACGATATTTAAGGACACAGAAAGATCCTAATGTGACTCCTGAATGTGGCAATACTTAAGGAGTGGAAGATCTATCATTATCGTTTATTCGTGGTTCAAATGTGTAGATTTGCCGACTACATACATACACAAACCACCGACTATATAAGTTTTTATGTGCTTACAAAAAGCAGGGGTCAATGTGTGGGCTCAAAATTCAATCAATTAAAGTAAGGAAGGGCCTTTTTTTGGCTTATACTTTCGGATTTTAAATGGTACAGTTTTCCATCATTATGCACATTCAGCCCAAGCCTCCCACCAGCGCGATGGCCATGCTCCCCCAGCTCGCGATGACCGGATCCGCTCGAGCGGCGGAAACCCCGAGGTCTTAGCAGGAGAGAAGGGGAAGCCTGAGCTCCGGGCAGCGGCCAACGATGGAGCAGCACATGTGCCTTGTCTGTGTGCTCGATTGGATGGCAATGGTGGGGTGCGGGAGGGCGGATTCGAGGTGGAGATTGGCTGGACCAGATGGCGGCACTGCAAAATCGGGAGTGGAGCACTACTAGGGAAACAACTTTAAGTATCGGGTCCATACCCCCTTTTGTACCATTTGTTTAGCTGGTATTGGCCAGTCGGTACTAAAGGGGGGAATCCTTTAATACCGAGTAAATAACCCCTTTTAGTACCGATTATGGTGCCCCCGGTATTGGGCAGTCACTGATAGAGGGTATGTGTTACGCATGACATACCTTTTTCTTTCCTTTTCCTTTTTTTCCTTTTCCTTTTCCTTTTCAACCAGCATCATCTATACATCTCATAAAAACAACATCATCACAATCACACAATCTCATAAGAATGCATCATACAATCACAATCTTACAAGAATCACAAGAATACATCTCACTCCTCATCTCATTTTCTCAATCAACATCTCACAAAAATCACATCATCACAATCACACAATCTCATAAGAATGCATCTCACAATCTCAATCTTACAATAATCACAAAAATGAATTTCACAATCACAATAAAAGAACTTCTCACATGACCCAAGACTTCTAGCATAGGCCAGATCCGTGCCTCGCCTACGTGCACTGCTGCAGGGAGCCGCCGGGGAGGCCCGACCCCCGCATGTCGCTAAGGAGGTCCCTGCTCCGGCTGCCGCCGCATGCCACCCGCGTCGGCCCAGCTCCAGTCACCAAGGTTGGCTGTACCGCCTCCCTGCTCAGCGGCCTCCATGCACCCTTGCACGAGCTGGCTATTCCTACCGTCGGGGCCAGCCGCGCCTACTCCGAGGCCGTCCGCCCCGCTGCCAATTTTGGTGCCCCAGTATTGATTAACCAAATCCGGTGCTAATGCGTAACCATTAGTACCGGGGAATCTCTTCAACTGGTACTAATGAGGTATCAAGGGCGCGCCCAGAGAACTAGTCGTTGGACCCGGTACTAACGCTGCCATTAGTACCGGGGCACCATAATCGGTACTGATGCTTTTCGAGCCCATGGAAGAAAGGTCGTTTCTCCAGTAGTGGAGGAGGGTGGCGAGCTGCGAGGATGTCAACTCTGGGATCCACGCGCTTGCAAGAGGGAAAGCTGCAATACCGGCCGAGTAGGGATTTGTCTTTCCACCCTTGGGAGAAGGGACTAAAGGGGAGAAAGTAGGGACCTCCCTAGTGTAGAGACCCCAAGTAGTCATCCTTCTAGAGTGCTTTCTATTTTGCACTCGGTCCGTACCTTTTGAGTAAGGACCTTGCTAGAGTTTTTCTGAGAAGTATCATTACCAGGTGGATCCAGTGCACATTGCACACTTAAGCAAGATTAACGGAAAGGGAAGGGAGCAAGCTACTGCTGTTTGCTTTGCCGAACCTTATGATTTTGAGCAAAACCCATGAAGCATGATTTTTTTTTTGAAACAATCCACATTTACAAACATTCACAATCTGTAAAAATAATGGATGTTACATTCTTGTAGTTTCAAACATGCACACTTCTTTTATGCAATTAAGCATGTTTTTTGGATGCCATTACTGTTATCATTTATCTAGTAATTTTCCGTATCAACATTGGTATGCCAAAAGTCAAACTTGTGTAACTTTGATCAAGTTTATAGAAAAAGATCATAGCATTATAGTTCATTGCATATGCAACAAAACAGAAGTTTGACTTGGAAAAAAAAGTTAAAATGAACTAAAATTTGGAACATAGGGAGTAGCCATCTTTCAACATCTCAAAACAACCGGTCTTTAGTCTGATTTAATTGCATGTTTCAAATAAAAATTTTGATTTTTCATATCAGCCATAAACAAAGGATATGTAACTTTTTTTCTTCTGTAGATTCCCTACCTGGAGTCGTGCCATGTTAAGTTTCTTTGCCACATTTACAACACAAGTCCAGGTGCAGCACAACCTTTCCAGGAAGATCAAGTCGATCAATGCAAGGCTTGAGGGAATCATTTCAAACAAGGACAGGTATAGGATGGGAGAGTCCAGTACGTTAGGATCGACATGGACACCATCCAGCTTCACATCTCCTCTGTCAGAAAAGATGTAAGTGGTTCTTTCCAAGCCTATTTGTGGACCGTACGTATAAAGACCTTGGAGAATTATGTACTATTGATTGTTTTTTGAGTATTGTATTAAGTGCTAGTGGAATCAATTAGAAGTCATGTGGGAATCCATATAAAAAATAAAAGAGTAAAATGCACCGGATGTCTATTAACTCGTAAGGAGGTGCTACTTAGGTCCATGAACTATAAAAAAGCATTCTTTTGGTGCATAAACTTTCTATGTCATTCACCGCAGGTCCATATCTCTCGACATAGACATCTAGCACTGCCATGGCACCGGGACTGGGCAAATTCCGTCTCATCCTTCCCATCTTCCACTCTCTCCCTCTGGAATTTCATCGAACAACATCCATCGCTGGCATCGTTGAACATATGCGGTGGAGGGGCAAGTGGTGAAGCTGATGAAGAGCTCCGTGCCGCTGGTGCCGACATGTTCGATGAAATACCAGATGGAGCGAGAGAGGAAGATGAGATGGATGAGAGAGAGGATGCCCAGTCAGCAGCCTGACATGTTAGCGCTAGATGTCTATGTGGAATGATATGGACCTGGGTCGGACGAATTTTGTGGACCTAAAACTGCACTTTTCAGAGTTCCTGGACCTGGTGCATTTTACTCTAAAATTGTAAAATATTGAAATATGTCTCTAATTTCCATGTACTCTAACTTCCTGCATTAAGTGCCATGTTCCTATTACTAAGAATCTAGATTTGGTTTCTAAGACAAAATATATGGTTACGTAAGGCACCCACGATTTGCCCTTGTTCAACCTTCTAGTTTTCAGTGTTCTGATCTTCCCACAATGCTAGGCATTGCTTTACACAGTTGTTACTAACCAGATAGCTTCTTGCTGTGATCCTCTATATTAGCACTGTAGCAGAACTAAACACCACATTTGTATTTATCATACTGAGACGACAAGATCAGTCATCATAGCATCACATGCTAAAATAGAAAGATCATTACAATAGGATGGAAGAACAAAAATAGATTGCCCCATTATAGCCGGAAGTTATATGTCTAGGCTTTCATCATAACAACTGTGCCTAACATAGTCCTGGCCAGACTTTCCTTGGCCTTGGATGGCCCATATA
Organism: Cenchrus fungigraminus; assembly: GCA_036936925.1. Classification (NCBI taxonomy): domain Eukaryota; kingdom Viridiplantae; phylum Streptophyta; class Magnoliopsida; order Poales; family Poaceae; genus Cenchrus; species Cenchrus fungigraminus. The sequence goes on along the minus strand of CM072774.1, from coordinate 106,497,793 downwards.
TAGATGTGTTGAATCCTAGTAGTACCCTTGTCTAGCAAATTGACTTTGATTCACAGGTAGAATTTGCATCTATATGTGAAAAGTAACATACTATGAGAAGGTTTGAAATGCTAACCTCGTCATGAACCCCCTGCAATGAAAAATTGAGACCCAACCGAAGTGGGGTTCTTATATAGACTCCTCAAGATGGTTAATGTTTGTAACTTTAAAGTCCACTATAGGCTCATATATATCTATATAACTTATGTAGATGCTCCCCACTAAGATACATTAATTATTAATTCTCTTGCATGTGATGTAGCCATATTGCCTTAATTGTTTGCACTGTTTGATCTGAAGAATTTCACATCCTGACCGTCTACAATTCACTAAGTGTTTTTAATTAGTTATTTATTTTTCATTTCTGCCACATACATAACCTTTTCTAATAGAAAATAGAAAATAGTACAAATACTATCACTACTTTTCATTCATAAATTAACCAAAAAGTACCTAAAAAATCTATGATTTCTAGCACGAAGTTGCTCACATAGTTTTTAACGTAATAATCTCTACAAGTGCATCATTTATACGAGCAATTAGACAATCACATTAGTTTATAGTTTATTAACAAACTATCTCAAATCCCTCAACAACGCACGGAGAATCACCTAGTTTAGATTAACAGTTGTAGCCCACCAACCTCACACTGTGGACATCATTCAATATTTTCTTACACAGATTTAAGATTCTACAAACTCTGTGTCAACATTTAAATAGACAAATTTAACATTTCATGAGATTGGATCTGTATAGATGTTTGTCCCCACCACTCTTTGGTGCTCCACAAATAGATGCTTCAGTATTTTCTTACAATTGATTAAAAAACCAGTGAACCTGACTCAACATTTGGGATAGCCTAATTTAAAACACCACCTGTTAAATGTCATCCAATAATTTGTGTATCATTTCATCAACACAATGCATCCAAGTTGTAAAGGCTTTCGTTGTTTCTTTGTTGTACACAAATCTTGGACATGGAAGTTTTGTTCATTAAAATTAAGGAGCCCTCACACACCTGTGCATAAAATGGAATGCCAGAAAATCACAAATTGTTCCAACCAGACATACATTCGGCACCCCCAACTAGTCTAACTCCAAAGGAAAGACTGTGAGCCATCATGAATGGTGGATGAAAAGCTGATGGTCACACCATTTTATTTAAACCTGAAAAATACCAACGGGAACCTCAAAGTTTAAAAAACAAAAAAATGTACACAATTACATAAAATTAAAAAATCACGTGTTTTTGTGAAAACAAAATTACATAAATATAAAAAAACAAAATATTATAAGCAATATTCTGGGCATGACAACAAAAATATAGATAACAACAAAAATGTTACATAGGTTTTAGAGCATAGAAGAAACACATAGATAAAAAACACAAGTAAAAAGTTGCATGATTTTTTTTTACTTTTTGAAACTTATTGCAAGTAATGATACACTATAATTTGCTAGCTTTGTCGCGGCTGTGGTTGGATAGTACCAGGTAGTACCTTGTTCTGATATTTTTCCACCAACTAATTTAATTGGGTAGTACCGGGTAGTACCAGGTAGTATCATGTACTGATATTTTTCCACCAACTAATTTAATTGTGTAGTACAAGATAGTACATAGTACCAGATCCACCAAATTTGTACTACTTGGTACTACCCAATTGGTACTACCTGGTACTACCACCATTATATTTCACTGGATGGATGGCTCACATTAATTACAAGCACCCAAAAATTTCCCATCTAATGAACCTATGTGTAGATCAATCATTGATAAGGTTACGAACAAGGAGCACTGAAAACAACTCATGATTTTCACATGCTCACAAAAACCAAGGTTTCTGTGTAACCATACCTCAGACTTAGAATCAGTTTCAGAAAGCATGTGCTTTATGTCTCAGGCAATAGAGAAAGACAAAATCATCCACATGCTTAATCTGGAAGATATAGCACCAAGTAAAATCAAGATAGTAACGGTAGGGTCCTCCACTTGATGGATGCCATGCCCCCGCTGTGCTACATGGGGCCACACGCCTTTGTTCTTGCCTGCTGGCCTCTGCCAGCTTTGCGTCAGGAATGCCTCCTCAATCTGGATCTCACAGGTCATGAGGCGAGAGAGAAATGTGAAAGTGCAAGACGGAACGGAACATGTGAACCAGGTGACGAAAGCACAATGTGCCTGATAACCACAACTTGGGCACCTAGTAGGACTGTTTTACCTCGTTTACACATGAATCGACACTGTCCATTAGTCCCTGATCTGACATCCCTGGATGTCAATTGATGAAAAAACAATTATTAAGTGATTGACGACTAGTGTGTGTGTGTGTGTGTGTGTGTGTCTATATAGCTCTCAGGGTAATTAGGAAAAATGATAGATTTAAACTTTTCATACAATTGAAAGGCAAACATATATAAAAAAGACAACATTGCATTAGTTACAATCTCTCAATAGATTGTTGTCTTGGCCATTTATTGTAGGTCTGCAATTTCTACTGCATGTAGTGGTTTTTTGTTATGTCTTATATCATTCTCTTCTTGTACTCTGCTTATACTAAATTGGTACTGTGAGTAGCGATGATAAGCGGCGCTTATCAGAATGTAACATTTTGGATGAGCAGTCTGTTGTTTTCTCTTGTGTCATTGTTTTTGTTGTACCACTCATTTATTCTTATCCTTTCCAAAACTATTAGCAATTGGCACATATCAGTTTGTGAGTGGACCAATGCATAGAATAGTATAGAGCACCTCATCCGTGTCAGCGTGAAAACATGATTCGCTCCCGTGATTGGATTGGCACCACAAAGCCGATGTGAAGGGGGGTGGTTATTCATGCCATCTTCAATGCCAGCATGAATAACTTATTATGTTTAACATCAGGATATCACACTGACCTTTATGTTGGTCATCCTTCATCTAAACTAGCAATATTGTAGAAAAATTAAGATGTCTTGGCATTTATATATTGCCGTTAATTAAGATGTCTTGGCATTTATATATTTGTAATGCATCTACATCAACCTCATGATTAACAGTAGAAAAATTATATATGACAACAGGGACATTGTGCCACTGCCATTGGTGGGACGAGAGAAACTGATGGGTGAACTAAAGGATTTGGTTCATGGAAGGGGTGATCATCAGTATGATGTGATCACCGTGACTGGGGAGAGTGGAGTCGGAAAGACCAAACTAGTGAGAGACTTGTATGACAGGAGGCATACCCTATATAATTTTGACATCCATGAATGGGTCAGCTTTGGGCTCCATCTTAGTGCCTCCGATGTCCTCCAGCTGATCATCGGACGCATTACGGATGGTGAAAAAATGCCCAAAAGAGAAAATCAAAGATAAACTGAAAAACATATTGAATGGAAAGAAATTCCTGCTGGTGATAGATGCTGAGCTCAGTAACTCAGAGTGGAACCGCATTTTCTCTATGATACCCAAGGAAGTCAGTGCTGGCAGCAGATTAGTGATAATTTCTCAGAGTGAGCCAGATAAGCCACCTCCACGGATTAAGGAAGCTCGAATAAAGGTTGGAACATTTGAGGACCAAGTAGTCATGAATCTGTTCAAGAAAACACTCTTAAGGGATGACAGAAATGGACCTCCTCTTGAGAAAGCAATAGAACAATACAGAGAAAAGATCCTGGACAATGCACAAGGATTGCCGCTGGCCGTAGTTCTTCTGTCAGGCCTTTTGCGGACCAAGGAGTACCCAAATGAATGGAAGACGGTGTTTGAGCACCTTGACAAGATGCAGTCAAAGCGGATCGACAAGATTTTATCCCTCTGCTTCGATGACCTTCACTACGACATGAAATCTTGCTTACTCTACTTTGCTGCACTGCCAGTGAATACTTTTGTTGGTGCAGGGAACATTGTATGCATGTGGATGACGGAGGGTTTCCTGACACCAAAGGCCAAGACAATGGAGAATCTTGGACAGCAATACTTGAAGGAGCTGATAGATAGGTGCCTTGTCAACATTGCACCCAAGGGTTATGCTGTTCCTGGTTATGAGCGGGTGGCTGTCCAGAGCAAAGTACACGCTTTCCTGCAGCTTGAAGCACAAGAGCAGAGCTTCGTCGAGATTCACATTGGTGATGACACCCCAGCTCTGACAACAGTTCGGCGCCTCTCACTCCAGAACCACAGAGACAAGTATGCAGCTCTGGCACGCCCACTACCAATGCTGCGAGCCATTCTGTCCAACTTCGAGGCGGAACAAGAGGCCGCGCAAGATGAAGGCAAACAAGATGGAAATGGTACTGAAGATCGGCGAAACCCAGCCAGGTGGTACTGCCCTAATTTGTCAGTTGGAGGTGCCAGAAGAAAGAAGAAGCAAGCCAAGTCTTGTGTCAAGGAGCTGCTGCAGAATTCCAAGTTCCTCCGTGTCATCCATTTTGAAGGACTTGACATTGGTAAGGAACTACCTGCTAAGGTCGGCAGTGTAGTAAACCTCCGGTACCTCCGGGTCACAACCTGCTCCTTGGAAAAGATACCATCATCCATTGGCAGGCTGCACAACCTCCAGACACTTGATGTCAGGCGCACCAATGTAAGAAGCCTTCCAGCTCAGTTCTGGAGGATTCAGATGCTCCGTCATGTGCTAGGCGATGATCTCGTCTTGCCTAAGCGAGTTGGTCATTTGAGCAAGCTGCAGACACTAAGGAGTGTAAAGCCCGATGACATTGCCCTTGGCTGGGATGAAAACACCTTCACCGACATGCAACGTCTTTGGTACTTACACATCCGGTACAGCAGGACCTCGTCGCCAAGAACAAGGCTGCCTTGGCAAAAGCAGTATGCTCACTCGACTACCTTGTCGTCCTCATTATAAAAGCTCCCACAATTCCATCAGAAGTGTTCTTCGGATCCAAACTCCCACGTCTCAAGGCAATGGATCTGGTAGGTAAGCTTGAGGTTACTGAAGATGATATCCACAAGATGAGAATCCGCACTCGCCTCCCAAACCTCCAGAAGCTGCGGCTTAAGCAGACGATGGTGTCACAGAAATTCATCAACCAACTCAAAGGCCTGCAGTCTCTTTCCATCCTCGCACGACGCAGCACTTCTTACATGGAGGAGGAGCTTATCTTCTTGGATGGATTTCGGAGCCTGAAGGAATTGATGGTGCATGCAAAAGATCTCAACAGATCGAGATACATGAGTCAGCACTTCCCATGCTTAAGGGTCTAGATATTGTCAAGGGTAGGAACGATTTACGTGTTGAGATGCATGGTCATTCCAACCTTGTGGAGCACATCAAAGTTGAGGATAAAGCACTTTTTGAGATTATGGACATAATAATTCGACAAGTCCAAGTGGACAACGGGGGATATTCCAATGCCTGAAGAGTGAATTTGAATTGATATGCTCTAATGCATACTTATGATTGTGATTGCAGTGTATACATGTGCCCATGTTTCTTATATCTGTATTTCTGAACCTGTAGTGCTTGATGACTGTACTACAACGTACCGTCACCGGCCCTTTCATTCTCATCGTGTGAATTATCTATGTAACTTTTATCAATAAAAGACATTTACTCTACTATCAAAAAAAAGAAAATAACCAGTAAAAACTTGTTTCGCATAATCAGTTTCACCCTTGAAACTGTTTTTTTAGAAACTGAATGGCTGCCAAACGGAGCTTATTTAGCTAGTTAACTTAGTTCACACTCAATACATCTGTGCTCCATCGACTACAACCAACGGAAACCGGTTTGCCAAGTGCCTGGTGGTTTGCCGAGTGCATTCCAATGGGCAATTTGCAAACAATAGATTTACCGAGCTCATCCAAGAAAACACACGGCAAAGAAGAAACACTAAGCAAAAAATATTGTTTGCCGAGTGCCATGAATGAAGCACTCGGCACAGAACTAACACATGGTAAATCACGGGCACGTGATCAGTCATGTGTGAAAAAAATTCTTCCCATGCCCTCCAAACTTTTTCTCCTCATACAGTATGTGGTATTCCATATTAAATTGGTATATTTCTCAGTTTTCTTCCTATATTTAATTTTTTTTATTTCATCTAAAGGTATTTCTTCGTATAAGTCGCATTTCAACCAGAAGTGATTCGTTTGTCTTGCCAGGAAACCATGTCTACATTGTGGCTGAACTGGGACAGCATTCCTCCTTCGGAGCACTGTCACGATGAGACTTATGATCCATCTAATCTCGATCGTGATGATCATTTCTAATACATGTATGATTTGAACTTGATTTATTATTTGTAATACCATGGTATTTTTGAATTATATTTTGTTTATTTTGCATCTATTTCTAATTACGTCTTGTTTATCTGTCCTAACTGGTTTATTTTTTTAATTGCAGATGATTGAACAAAGATTGTGGTGGTTTGAGAAAGGTAACATCACTTTACCAAAGACGGTCTGATGCAGTTGAAGGGGTTTTGGTGTTTTCTCGGCCTGCGCAAGAGCTCTTCTCTTATTCAATGCTCGGGGGGTCTCTTCCTCCACAGGTTGAGTTTTTTTTAATATTGTTGTTTCATCTATGTTACCTTTGAAATTCATACACATGCTAATCAATTGGGTTCTTATATATAACTCTGCCATCGAATCTCTTTTTGAAGAGCATTAGTCGGGGATAAACTGACTACCCGGCATAACCTTGTAGCTAAAACAGTTTGCTACCATCTTTCTGACCAGCAGGATATTTTGACATAGCGCTGGTGAAGACATGGCTTTTTCCTGTTAGATCTATGTATTAGTATCTCACAAATCAGGATACTCCTTTTATTAATAAATTTATGGAAGCTAAAGATCCCTCTCAGAACAGTGGTATATTGTATCTTGAATGCAAGCATATGGATATCATTGACTAATTAATGTATGATTACAAGGAGTCTGTATCGGGTATAGGTCGATTAGTATTCAATCCAAATTAGAATTTGAGACACATGGAAAAAGAAACTAATTGAATAAAACTGGGTAGCCATAAATAGAATCAACAAATACATTACGTCACAAAAAACTCTAGTGTCCTGGAATGAACTGAAGTTTCTACTTCCATCTTCTATAATAAAACTTGAGTTTTTTTTATTTTTATACTTATTTTTTTATGATTTTTCAAAAATATATGGCCGAATAATTTTTTTGCAAAACTATACCTCTGCACCGGATGAAACGGCGATACCCTGAAACCTCCGTTTGAAACGGCAGTAGGGGCACATACCACCGTATGAAACGGCGGTAGGGTACTGTTTCCCCGATGGGGTACTGTAGCATCCATTCTGCCGGTTCAAACTGCGGTAGGAGGTAGTCTACCTTAAAATACATAACTATGAAATGAAAAAAGTTTAAACTATAAATTTTATCTCTATCTGGCGCGATGAGTATCCACCCCCCCCCCCCGGTTGCGCCAACCCAAAACTAACAACCACTACACAAATGTCATGTTGCAAGTAATCAATAAAAAACACAAAGGATCCACAGTGTAACAAACATAAAAGGAATGACAACTTCTGCATTACCGCAATCCAAATTTGAGGGGATTGCCCTCCTTTCCCGTGCAAATTGCAACTATGCAAGTCGCGGACAGGCTTGTAGTCCAATGGTAGGACGGTCCAGGGGGATGCTACCCACCAGTGTTTGAATCCTGGTGCTCGCACCTTTCCTGGGATTTTCCCAAGGGCATTATGTGTTAAAGTGGTAAGCAGTGTTCCCGTTGACAACGAGACGCCAATGGTGACTTCGGGAATCTCCAGATCTACCGGATGCTCAATCCTTCGAAGGTGCTCATAGGGGTATGGTTTGCGTACATGTGTGCATGTTGTGAGCGTCTGCTTTATACTATGTAATCTTACCTATTATTAAAGTGAGGACCGTTTCTGTCCACTTTTTTGTTCGGTCCAACTTAGTCTCATTGGACAGGTGGGCCTAACACTTTTTTTGTTGACCAATGGGTCGATCTGTATCCTCCGCTTCCTCTTGTGCGTTGTGCCTCCAATTTCTAATAGGGTTGCTTTTGTCAAAAAGTTCCGTACGACGTCGACGGGTATTAATCCGATTTCACAAGTCACAAGCCAAATTCAAAAACTTCTGTTTTTGTGCATCTTTGATACATCAGCCACAAATCCAGATTCCACATCGACATACATGGATGATCCGTGCAGCTCGTTGCAATGCATGAGAGAATGAACCGAAATAAAATTAAAAAAGGGAGAAACAAACTGGCATCAAAGATAGAAGAGCGTCGCAATCTCAATTAGAATAGAAAACGAAGACAACGTCGATTGGAAAAACATCAAAGTCAGACATGATCCTGTTTCTCCACAGCAACCTCTCTCTCAAGTAGCTAATCTACTGGGAGCACATACGGAGTACCTTCTACCCACCATCATGTTTCCCCTCTACATCATAAAATCTTAATACATGGCACTGTACAAGACATCTATGGATATGATCAATGTATTTGCACATACTAGACAGAGCGATTTCAACTAGTGATTACAGATTTGTCAGGTATAATAATGCTACTTGCCCTCCCTCCATCATCAAATCTTGGCTACGCCCCTGCATATGTCACTGATAAGTAGAGTTATCTCGGTCTGTTTATGCTAGGAAGGCAATGGGAAATGGGGATCATGACACATCTGACAAAGGCAAGGTCAGGGTGGACGACGATGGGCGAGGTCAGGATGGTACGGGTGTGGCGGAGGCGGGGATGACAATGTGTCAGAGGCTAGGAATACGGATGACGGTTGCGCGTGCGTGATGTCAATGGTGCGCTCGAGAAAAGTGAGGTCAGGTAGACAACGATGAGTTTCGAGAGACACTAACAATGCTGGGTGAGGTTAGAGTAACGCGGGTGCAACGGGGATGACAATGAGGTCGGGAGGTGCAGGGCGGCAGGGTGATGGCAGTTGATAGTGGGCAAGGTCAGGGTGGCACGACTCAACATTGACGCAGGGATGACAACGCAGACGGCATCAGAGGTAGGGTTGGCTCGTGCGCGATGGAATGGCGACGCAACCAGAAAAGACGAGATTTGGGCGAACAACAACGAGACCGTCGACGATGGTGAGGTTCGGAAGGCACAGATAATGGCAGGTGAGATTAGTGTGGCGCGAGTGCGATCATACGACGGTGAGGTCGGGAAGATTTGGGGTGATGACATGGTCGGGATGGATGACATGGTCGTGAGTAATATCCCGTTGCAACGCACGAGCATTATTGCTAGTTCTAAAAAAATTATGCAAGTCGAGATGATCATGTTGGCCTCCTTATCTCTAGCCAGAGGATGAAAGATGGCGACGAGAAAGTTCATTGGAGTTGAGGAAGATTATGAAGTCGATATCAGATTCGCACTATCCACCAAACCATGACATATAGATAATGAAGTTCAATGAGGACAGAACTTTGACTCCATATGTGCGGAGTTAGGAGAGGCAAGTTGGGAAAAGGATTTTCAGATATGAAATCATTGTGTCAAGATGAACGCATTGACATGGACATAGGGCGGGTTGGAATCTAGTTTTTGTTTCCCTACCTTTTCTAATTGTGGGATAACTTTTGCATTAGAAAACACTTCCAGAAACTCCTTGAATCACAGTTAAATCACATTAATATTTTAAATAATTTTCAAAAAACAGAACACAATTAACATTGCATCTAATGCATAGTTCAAGTTGATATGAATATAACGCAACAAGAACGAATTAAAACAGAACCAAAACATGAGGTATGTAGGCTAAACAAGATTGGAAAGACCTATTTGTGATAATCAGAAGACTTTGGGCTAGTTTGGCAGTGAGAGTATTAAGAATGAGGAAACAATTTCCACACGGTGGATTTTGATGACAAATCAATTTCAGGGGAGCTCGCCGCTAGGGAGTACATCCCTGCCCCTGGTTGGGAACCACCAGCCAAAATTCCCCTCTGGAGAAATAATACTTCAAAAAATTCAGAAAAAATATAGAAAAATAGAAACGCATTGAAACGTCTATAAAAACAAAAAACTCCACCAGCCTTACACAACCATCCATAAATTCAAATTATGGATCACTTTAATCCATATAAATTTTAGCTAACGAATGGATGTTATATCTAGCAGATAAATATCTCCGCCATGGCTCAACAGCAGACGACCACGTCACCACCAGCAGTCACCATCATATATCATATGTTTAGATACTAAAAACTCTAGCTACAAAATTACTGAAACATAGGACATATGGTTTAACCAGTTCCAGCAACATATTGATAAAGTTATATGAAAGCTAAAGATCCCTCTTACTACCCAGTCATATTGTTTCTTGAATGCGAGCATATGGTTATCAATGACTAATTAAAGTAGGATTACAAGGAGTCTAACGTGTATAGGTTGATTAGTATGCAATCCGAATTTGAATTTGAAGACATGGACGAAGAAACTAATTGAAAAAAAAACTCGGCAGGGATCCCAACCCAGATGTGATTCGGTGACGGTGATAGGTATATCTGTAGTGGTGGGAGAAATAATAGATTGTATAAGATATTGCTTTTCGAACTAACACATTACGTCACAGGAAAAAAAATTTGTCTGTGAACACGTGGCAGGAGTATTTTTATTCTTGTAGATGAACGGGAAAACGAAAAAATTTACAACAAATTTTAGCAAACAGAATTAGAGCGTAGCTGGAAGATCAAAGTTTTAATTCTCAGTTACTGAGTTTCCTTGAAGAGGAAGAGGCAACCTGAAACAAATGTCGTAGCCATCACGTTGGCTTCGCAAAGCTCGATCGCAGACTGGAGGTCATCTTGATCCTTGCTAGAATCCTGATTGCAGGAGTAGGACATTGGGCAGGGTTGGGTAGGCAACCCAGCTAATTACCCTGCATCTAATCTGCAAACTTCACTCTCAGGGGACGTCCATCCAAAATCTGAAAAATTAACCAAATATTATTAGTTGTCACTCATGCATTCGGTTGGATAAGTAAGTTTTCAGACACGAAGCAGAGCTAAATCTACCTGTCCATCCAACTTAGCAATAGCATGTGCTGGTTCATCATCAATTGTGGTGGCCATGGTAACAAACCCGAACCCTCGTGAACCCCTAGTTTTTATCTGGCACATGATCCTTGCATCCGCAACCTTGCCATGCTTACTGAAGAACTGTCGCAGTTGACGACTATCCACCTTCCGTGGCAAATTACCCACATAAATCCTGAAAAAGGGCCCGAATTGTGGGTGGGCTTCCTTTCTGTGCGAAGGCTCAAGCTTTTCTCTGATTTCCTGCATGCGAAAGCAAATGAGTGTAATTAAATACAGTAGCTAAAACATTACGGGGAGAACATTTTTTTCTAATTCTATCTCCCAGCTAGACATTTGTGATCACACTGCAACACTCATCGACCAACAGATCGATTTAGGAGTACTACCAATGCAAAATCTGAAGTTTCCTCACTTTGGGCAACCAAACCACCGAAATAAACGTTACTCTAGTGCTCTACTGGAAGATCCACAGACATGAACAATTAAAGATGACATAGTGTATGTTTCGATTTGCACCTAGCTACAATTACCTCAGTTGAAGCGATGGAAGGTTCTGGCGTGAGCCACATACACGCCCTCTCACTCCATTCAGATGACGGCAGTTGCTGGACGAGTTCTGACTTGCCATTGTGGAAGTTGTACCTGAACACGTGGCACCTAACGAGCGCTGACATGCTCCATATCCCCCCATAGAGCAGGCTCTTGACCACGAAGTAGGTGCACCCACTGCCTCTAGCGCCAAACCGTGTAGCATCCACTGCGAAGCTGGTCGGCTTCCCAAGGAACATGATGCGATCAAGCAAACTCCGGTCATCCTTCTTCACCCACTGTGGTTTGCTGCCTTCCACGTCCTGCAGAGCATATACTGACACTAACAGACCTTTCACAAAGATGTCAAGTCTGTGTTTTACAGGGTCCAAGTCGGTGCGGTTACTATGCATGTGGTGGTGTACGTTGTTCACTAGAACGAGTGCCCGAAGAAGCTCGCCTCCGGATTCCAAGAGGTAGCTGGATTCCACCGACTTGCCCGATCTCGGTGGCTCTGGGATATCGATCGCCCGTGAACGGTGATTGCCGGCTGTCGAGATGCACCAGGAATCCAAGTGGTCGATTACAATTACGATCTTACTGTCGTGGTAGGCGACGCAGTAGCGGCCAGCTGTACTGGGAGAGATGTAGGGCATGGCCTTATGCACCACCGTCCATGCCGCATCGCCGGGACGCAGAACGGCTGCGTTCAGATTGGGCAGATAATACGATCTGTTGACAGGACCAAACAGGTACATAGAGACGGTGCCGTCGCCGGAAACCATGCCGACGGCGTGGTCCTCCCACCATTTGGTCTCGTCGTTGGATGCCATGCGAGGTAGGGGTGCGGCAACGGCAGATCCGGTGAGAAGATGCTCGCCGATGGCGAGGCCGCTAGAGCCGGGTCGACAGGCGGCGGTGGTGAGGGTCGAGGCGGCGGTGCCGTCCTCCGGGCTGACAACCCATCTCCTGTCCGGTACACATATCTCGGTGGCGGCGGCGGCGCGGCCGCTGGACTTGGAGGAGAAGACGCAGCGCGCCCTCCGTCGGTTGCTGGAGTCCGGCGGCGAGAGGAGCCACGGCAGAAACGTAGGACGGCACCGTGGCGGCGGGAGTGTCTCGTGCCAGGACGTGCACGCGGCGTGGAAGCGGATGTACTCGGTGGCAGTGGGGAGGCAGCTCGAGATTTCGCGGAGGAGATCCAGAGGGAGGTCCGCCCATGGGCGCCAGGCCGCGTCGTCCTGCTGCGCTGCCGCAGGCATCACGGATCGAAACGATTCTTGTGTTGCCGTGTGACCCGTATATATATACATGTATGCAGGAAACCGGAGAAAGACAAAGGGATTCGTTTTTAGATTGAAAGCTAGTCCCTCCATCAAAAAAAAATTATGTACTGTACGAAGTCAAAAATTTTGCAACTTTGATAAAATTATAAAGAAAAATATAGAAACCTAATGATACTTATTCAGACAAAATCTACTTTTCTTTATTAAAAAAACTCAGACCGGACCGGACCGGCGGTTCAACCAATAAAAGACCAAACCAATGACTCCAATAGTACCGATCCAACTTCAGATCTGCACCATCTGGACCCGCGATTCCAGCTACGGTAATAACAGAGGAATATGTCATCATCATTCTCCCATTCTGAACAAGGGCCCAGATCTGATACCAAATGATGAGTCTAGCCTATGTGGGGTTGGATGAAAAGCCTGGCACACCGATCCAGCTTCAGATACGCACGATCTGGCCCCTGCAAATCCGGCTTCAGGCACGCACAACCTTGTCCACGATTCTGGCTTCAGGTACGCCGGATTTGGTCCCTGCGATTCCAGCTATAGATATGTACGATCTGGCCCCCATAATCCGGTGCATCCCTTAGGAAAAGAACCAATCGCCCCAAAAAACTAGTCCGATAGAGGAAGGGTGGCTCTCCCTTTTAAGGTGGCTTCTTTCTGCCAAGCTAAGCAAGGTGGGATTATGAGGTTCACACGATCGTGAGGACCTGTGTGGTTCGAGGACCGGTGCATGGTCAGTTCCTGGTGTGATGAGTGATTGACAACGTTGTGTGGACTGACTCTTGGCTAAGTATTGCAGGTGCAGACTGCGGCTTGATTGGTGCTGGTGCAGGTGAAGAACAAGTGCGAAAGGTCGATGCCGGTGAGGCCTCCAGGTGTGGAGCAGACAAGTAGGCTTGATTCGAGGGACCCGGTGGCCAGCGGGGTCAAGTGCGGGTCGCATGCTGGCAAGAACAGCAAGACGATGTCGTGGACGGTTTCTTGGTAGAGCCTCAAAACCAAGGTCGAGCCGGGATGATGTAGGAGCCAAGGCATGAGTGGAGATTGGCGCGAGGCTACACCGAGTCCGCGGGATTTCCAGTGGTTCACCACAAAACCACTGGGTTACTTGGTTGAGCCACAAAGCCAAGACCGAAGACCGAAGCGTGCACGGCTACAACACTAGGCCGGTCTGCCCGGTGGGGACCGGTCTGACCGGTGAGTAGCACCAGTCTGACCGGTGTGCCCCGTGGACGGCTTCCTGAGACTTCGAAGCAGAGGACACGCATCGGGATCGCAAGGCTTGCGTCGAGGCTAAGCGAGGTGCGGTCGCCGGGCATCCGTCCGATGGTGCTACGACGAAGATTCCTAAAGTGCCCTTCGAGGGTGTGTATCTTTGTATTATGTATTAGGGGTAATTTCGTCTTTCGGTTGCCTCCATATAACCCAAGTGGTGAGAGGATGGCAGCCATCTCTTGGAACCCTAGCTCATTTGCTTTGCTATTTTCCCTTCCTATTTCCCTTAGGATTTTCTAGGACTAGCTTGAGAGCTTCATGGTGAGATCTTTAGAGAGGGATGGATGATCAGGAGGCAAGCTCGACCTTGTATGAATCTTTCATGGTATGTATAGAAGATTCGGCGTGATTCCTCAAGGCCTTTCGTTGTCTCTCCCGTTTTCCCTTTTTGGTGATTTTCGGAGCCTTTTCTTGGCAATTTTCTTTTGGTGGATTTGAGGCCTTCCCTTTGCGGTTTTGGTTGGGGATGTATGCTAGAGCCCTTCGTGGTTCTTTTCCTTGTGATCTCCCTCTCAAATCCGTGGGAAAAGGTGCTCGATTTGGGGGTTTTGTTAGGTTTCGGGAAAGTGGTGTTCTTGGTGGAATTTCGTCGATTCCTCTTGATTTAGCAAGTTTTGGTAGACCAAATCATAGCTATGGGATGCCCATGAGGTACTCCTAGTATCCCCAAAGTCTTGTGAGAATCCGTGGAATGAATCGGGAGATCGGGAACGTTGTTTGGAAGGGTTGACCCGCGGCTCGCTGTTCATCCTGAGCTGCCCAGGCCCGACCGGTGTGACCGGTGTGTGTGATCGGTCTGACCGGTGCAAGGTCCCTGTGGGATTTGCCTCGGGTGAATCGCTGGACGTGTGTAGTTTTGGGCTGTGGTGCTGCTGGTCAGTTCTTGGCAGGTTTCAAGTTGGTTGGTTAGGTTTTGAGAAGGCTTTTTGTTTCCTTCAGTTTGTGTTTCGGAGGTGGTTTCTGTTCCAGGGCCTAGAGAAGTCACTGAGGCTTCCTGGAACATTTCTGTACGTCTGCTATAGCCACCGGCCTGACCGGCACTATTCATCGGTCTGACTGGTGCCACCGGTCTGACCGGCGCAGGCCATCGGTCTGACAGGTGTAGCACAGACAGCAGGCTGTGCAGATTTCCGCTGCGTGGTGGGAGTGTTTGGTTTCGGTTGGTTGAGTGGTTTGCTGCTAGGTCAGTAGCACTTCAGTGACTACGTGATCTTGGCAAACTTGGGTAGTTCAAATCGGAGAAGTTTTGGATCGGCCGTGTTCATCTTGTTGGAGAAGCCATCTCCTTCGAGAAGAATTTTTATCGGCTCCCATTCACTCCCCCCTCTCTAGTCGCCAGTTCGGTCCTTCAAGTGGTATCAGAGCCGGTTACGGGTCTTGATTGACTCTAACCAGTCTAAGATCCAAAGATGGCGTACCAGGAAAGGGGTTCGGTCCTCCGCACTTCGATGGAAAGAACTACCAGATGTGGTAGAAACGGATGGCTGCTTTTCTTCGCGGCAAGGGTCAGATGCTTTGGGACGTTACGGTGGACACAGCTTATGTCCATCCGGTTAACTTCCTAGCTCCGGGGTCGAGAGACATACACGACTCCAACAACAAGTCGGTCGACTACTTGTTCCGAGCTCTCTGTCAATCCGAATTTGATCAGGTTTGTGCAGAGGACTTAGCTTGCCAGATTTGGAATAGGTTGAAGGTAGCTCATGCTGGAAATAGTGAGGTTCAGGCTCGGTTGTTTGCGACTTACTGGAGAGAGTATGAGAACTTCACTCATCTCCCCGGAAAGTCCATAGACACGATGCTCCAGCGGTTCACGGTGATTGTGAACAACATGAGGGCCAATGTGACCGTGCTCCCGTACGATGATCATGACAGAGCTATAAAGCTCTTGCACTCGTTGGATCATACCATTTGGGGCGGAAAGGTCGAGGCCACTCTAGAGGCGGGCTCGTATATGACCCTGATGGTGGATGAGCTATTCTCTAAGCTCATGTCAGCTGAGGTGGACCGTGGGGTGACCGCCAAGATTGAGAGCCCGACTGATTCGCATAGTCTCGCTCTCGTCGGAGGCTCGGGTGCCAAGTCTAACGCTAACCCATCTACCAGGATGTACTCTCTGTCTTCCTTGATGTCTTTGCCAGATGAGGAGTTCGACGTGCTTGGAGTGGACGAGCTGGCGCTGCTGACCAGGAGGTTTGAGAGGATGCACGAGAACCGGGTGAACTCAAGGAGGAACTCACAAACATGCTTCTTGTGCGGCAAGCCAGGACACTTCGTCGCCGACTGTCCGGAGAAGATGGAGAACAAGGACATCTACAAGCACTGGCCGAGGACGGAGAACAAGCACCGGTCAAGGTGCGATCACAAGCACAAGCACAAGAACAAGGACAAGCGAAGATCGAGGAGGAAGGACGGCCATGGCAAGAAGGCCCGAGCGATGGTCGGAGCAAGCGACGTCGACTCCAGCTCCGCCTACTCACCTCGAGCTCTAGTAGTAGTGAAGATGAAGGTGATCGGCGCAAGAGCAAGAAGGGGTCCAAGAACCTGAGCGGGTTGAGCTACTTCACGCAAGATGGCTTCTGCGGCATGGCTCACAGTTCTGGTAGCAAGAAGAGCCAGAAGGACGACTCGGACTCTGACTCCGAGGATGAGGTACGTGATGAACTCTACTTCTTGCGCCAGGAGAATGAGGAGGTAGGCAAGTTGCTTGATAACCATGATGACATGCTTAGAGAGGCTAAGAAAATGAGGAAAGAGCTTAGGGCCTCGCTTGAAGAAGCTAGGAATAGGGTGGCTGAGCTAGAAACACAGAACCTTGATGCTAAGCTTGAGATAGATTAGCTTAAGGCTTCTCCTGTTGTTTCTGATGAGGTTGATTGTGCTGATTGCTCTGTTTTCCTAGCTGATCTTACTGCTCTTAAAGAAAAGCATGCCTCTAAGTGTGAGAAACTAGATGTGCTTAGGGTTGAGTTGGCTGAGCTGCAGTCTAGACCTTCTTTGCTAGGTGCGTGCACTTCTTGTCCTGTTTTGCATGGAAAGCTTGCTGAGTCTCGTTCTCGCATTGTTTTGCTTGAGGCTGAATTGAAAGCTCCTATTCCTACTTCATGCTCTACTTGTGAATTACATACTGTTAAGAATTTGGAGCTTGCACACTATGTTGACCGCTTGCAGGATGAGAATGATGACTTGAGAAAAATGATGGGTTGGTTGTCAGGTCATGAGCCTCAGCTTAGGATGATGATTGAGGCATACAAGCGCTATGATGGGCAACCGCTTGGGTCAGATAAGATTGGAGAGTGTAGTGGTGAGGGAGGAGAGAAAATTGGTGATATCCAAGCTCCACCAAAAACCTTCCACAAAAATGCCTATGCTCCTAAGCCAAACCAATTCAGAAACCGACTAGACACAACCCCAGATCCACCAGTGTTTCCTCCCCAAACAAATGATTTCCAAAAACCCATCAAGTTCAAGAGTGACATGGGGAACGAGTTCTTTGGGAAAAAGGGAGAGAAACCATGTGAGGAAAAACCAAAAGAGAAGCCTAGTGAGGAACCACAACCAAAGGCCAAGCCAAAACCGATCCAGTGCCATTGTGAGTAGTGTGAGAGAGATGGTCACAAGGATGAGTTTTGCTTCAAGAGGAAGCATGAGTAGAGAATGGCTAAGGAGTGGGCTAACAAGGACAGGTACCACCCTTCTCATGGTGTACCTGAGCCTCGTATGCCACTGCCCAGGGCAAAGGCCATTGTGCGTACGGTTCCGGCTTGGGGAGATAGACAGGCTGCAGGTGGTGCTGCTGGCAGAGCACCACCGGTCAGACCGGTCAGGGTGACCGGTCAGACTGGTGCAAGTCTGGGTGCTGAGCAGTTTGGTTTTCGTGCTCGTGATGATGCTAGGTTCAGTTCTTTTGGTCGTGGTACTAGTGGTTGGCGTGGTGAGTCTAGTGGTGTTGAGTTTGCTGGACGTTCTCCTCCTCGTGGTCGATACGAGTTTGGGAGAGGTCGCAGTTTTGAGTCTCAGAGGAGCTGCGGTCCACATTCTTCCTATCGTGGCTTTCGTGCTCCTCCAGCGAGACGGGAGTGGTTTCCCCATGGTGGTTCCAGTTTTGGTAGAGTTGGTAGGATGGATTCGAGGTTTGGTGCTCGTGATAGGATGGATTCCCGTTTTGGTAGGAATGGTAGGATGGATCGTGCTAACCCCACTTTGGAGCAGATGGCTCAGCACTGGTTTTACTCTTTTGGTACTAACCCCAGTGTTGAGTCGTTTGCTCATTCACGTGCTCATTTTTGAATTTCAGGTGGGAGGCTTGGGGAACGTTTGGTTGATCGACTCCGGTTGCTCGAGGCATATGACCGGAGATCGGGGGTGGTTCTCCAGCCTCACCCCGGTGGTGACAAAGACGTACATCACCTTTGGGGACAATGGGCGAGGGCGTGTACTTTTAGAAGGTGAAGTAAGGGTAAGTGACAAAGTGGTGCTGAAGCGTGTTGTCTTGGTCAAGTCGTTTGGTTTTAATTTGCTCTCGGTTTCTCAGCTGCTTGACGAAGGCTTTGAGGTTTTGTTTAAGTCTGGTGCTTCTCAGATACTTGATTCTCGAGGTGACCTTGTCTGTATGGTCATTCTCGAGGGTTAGATATTTCGAGCAGATTGTTCTCAGTGCTCGGGTGTTGCTAGGTGTTTCGTGGCTGGTTCTTCAGGTGAGTTGTGGAAGTGGCATAGGAGGTTGGGTCACTTAAGCTTTGACCTTTTGTCTCGCTTGAGAGGACTTAACTTGGTCCGACGATTGCCCCGTTTGAGGTTCGAGAAAGATTTGGTGTGTGCGCTGTGCAGGCATGCTAAGATGGTAGCTGCTTCCCATCCGCCCCTTACCGATGTGATGACGGAGCGTCCATGCGAGCCGCTCCATATGGACCTTGTTGGCCCAGCTTGTGTGCGATCTGCAGGTGGGAAGTGGTATGTCCTGGTTGTGGTGGACGAGTACTCTCGGTATGCTTAGGTTTTCTTTTTGGAGGAAAAGGGGGAGACGTTTGGTTTTGTTCGGGATCTTGTCTTGAGGTTGAAGAATGAGAGGCACGGAGATGCCATACGAGCGATTCGCAGTGACAATGGCTCGGAATTTAAAAACTCTTGGTTCGAAACCTTTTGCCATGACTTGGGTGTTGAACACCAGTTTTCAAGTCCGTATACGCCTCCCCAGAACGGCGTGGTGGAAAGGAAGAACAAGACCCTGTGTGAGATGGCTCAGACGATGCTCGATGAGCATAGGACTCCGAGGAGGTTCTGGGCTAAGGCAGTAAATACCGCGTGCTATGTCTCGAACAGGATTTTTCTTCGAGCTACAAGAAGAGGACATGCTATGAGCTTATGCATGGTCGAACACCCAAGGTGAGTCATCTCCATGTTTTCGGGAGCAAGTGTTTCATTCTCAAGAAGGGCAAGAATTTGGATAAGTTTGAGGCTAGGTCAGTTGATGGTATTTTCTTTGGTTATGCTACTCACTCTAGAGCATTTCGTGTGCTCAACTTGGAAACTAACCAAATCGTGGAGACTTGCGAGGTGACCTTCAACGAGACACAACCACGTAGCTCTTTGGTCTTTGATTGTGCAGGTGATGATGAGCTTGGTGAGGAGATCTTTGAGGATGAAGTGCAGGAGCAAGGAGATGATGAAGATGGTGGTGTGGCGCCCGCGGCTGAGCTTGTACCTACTACGTCGACTACGATCGAGGATGGACCCTCTCCTACACCCACGACGACGTGCCGAGATCGAGAGGAAGCTGTTGCTGAGGGGGAGGTGGCTTCAAGGCGAGAAGCTCCCCGGCGAGTACAAGTGGATCACCCAGCTTCGAGGATCATCGGGGACATCAACAAATGAACTACACGGTCGAGGTTTAGAAATAACTCTCACTTTGCTCATGCTGCTTTTGTTGCTACTTTTGAGCCCAAAGACATTGGACACGCACTATCTGATCACAATTAGGTGAATTCGATGCATGAGGAGTTGGAGAACTTTGAGAGAAACCAAGTTTGGGAGTTAGTGGAGCCTCCACCAGGTTGTAAGCCGATTGGGACAAAATGGGTGTGGAAAAATAAAGAGGGAGAAGAGGGTGAAGTAGTGAGAAACAAATCGAGGTTGGTTGCTCAGGGGTACACACAAAAAGAGGGGATAGACTACGAGGAGACCTTTGCTCCCGTAGCTCGTTTGGAGGCGTTTAGGATCCTTCTAGCCTTTTCCGTGGCTAAAGGGTTCAAATTGCTCCAAATGGATGTGAAGAGTGCATTTTTGAACGGTGTGTTGGAGGAAGAAGTGTATGTGAGGCAACCACCGGGGTTTGAGAGTGAGAAGTACCCCCACAGGGTGTACAAGTTGAGGAAGGCGCTCTATGGGTTGAAGCAGGCGCCTAGAGCTTGGTATGGTAGATTGAGGGGGTTCCTGTTTGAGAGAGGCTTTGAGATGGGGAAGGTAGATCAGACCTTGTTTCTCCTCAGGCAGGGCAGGGACATCTTGATTGTTCAGGTGTACGTGGATGATATTGTCTTTGGTTGCTCGTCTAACTCTTTGGTTGCAAGCTTTGCAGAAGATATGAGCAGGGAATTTGAGATGAGCATGATGGGCGAGTTGCAGTTCTTCCTCGGCCTCCAGATCAAGCAGTCAAAGGAAGGGACATTTGTGCACAAAGCTAAGTACACCAAGGACATTGTGAGGAAGTTCAAGATGGAGGATTCCAAGGCCATGACGACGCCGATGAGTGCGACTACAGCATTGGATGCGGATGAGGAAGGTGAACACGTGGACCAGAAGGAGTACCGGAGCATGATCGGCTCCCTCCTGTACTTGACGACTACGAGGCCGGACATACAATTCTCGGTGTGTTTGTGCGTTCATTTTCAAGCTTCTGCAAGGACTTCGCATCGGCAAGCAGTGATGCGGATCTTCAGGTATTTGCGATACACTCCCGACTTCGACCTTTGGTACTCCGCGTCTTCTTCTTTGGCGCTTCATGGTTTTTCAGACGCGGATTTTGCCGGGTGTCGGTTGGATAGGAAGTCCACTTCTGGGACTTGTCAGTTTTTGGGTTCCTCTTTGGTGTCTTGGTCTTCCCGCAAACAATCGAGTGTTGCTCAGTCCACTACCGAAGCCGAGTATGTAGCTGCTGCTAGTTGTTGCTCTCAGCTCCTATGGATCACATACACCATGAGTGACTTTGGTGAGGAGTATACCCATGTTCCACTTCTATGTGACAGCACCAGTGCCATAAGCGTTGCAAAGAACCCAGTGCTCCATTTCAAAACTAAACACATAGAAGTGAGATATCATTTTCTGAGAGACAATGTTGAGAAAGGGAAAATCACTTTGATCCATGTTCCCACCCAAAACCAACTAGCTGATATTTTCACCAAGCCCCTTGATCAAGCAACTTTCACTCATTTGTGGGGAGAACTTGGTGTGTGTTTGGTCTCTTGAGTTGGTTGTGGGAGCTCCTTGTGTAGCATATGTATAGCTTTCCTTTTGTGCATTCTTGCATTTTGCATTGCATATGTACCATGATGTATAGGCATCTTTGTATCTTAGGTTTGCATGCATTTGTATCATATGCATTTTGTAGGAAAATCTTCTCTTATATACATTGTTCACCATGATGTGCTATATATGATCTTGTGAGCTAGTTTGGTATGATATGGTTTAGTTTGGCTTAGCTCTTGATGATCTTGCTTTATATCCATGGTTGAATGCTATGTTTTGAAAAATGCTTGTTGTAGCCACTTGTGAGTAAATGCCTTTATATGATCATGACATGTTTTGGTGGCTATGTTATGCTTAATTTGTGCTTGGATAGTTTATTTTGATCATATGGGGCCAAAGGTCCATTTATCATCATGAATGTTTAGCCCGCTTGTTTATCTTGTGGAGGGGCATAAGTTCCTTTTTGTCGCAAAGGCATTTCATGTACCATGTATAAATCTGAAAATGGAATGCTTATTGCTTGAAAAATATGCTCACATGTCATTTATGCTTAATTGAATGCTTTTTGGTTGCTAAACCGTTGCATGATGCCTACCATTGAGAAGTCTCATATATAGAAGTAGGCACATGGCTCGGTGGCTTTGACACGACATGAGGTGCTTGAGGGTGTTTATGATGATCTTATGATTAGAATGGTTGTCCTAGCATGAAGTTTGTGTGATATATTCACCTTGGCTTGTTTTGCTCATGTTAAGGACTTTGCTCATGAGAGGGAAATTTTTCGAGAAAATGCTACTTTTGATCTTAGCTTTGTCCAATGGTTGTGAAACTTGGTGATCTTGTAGCTGATGTTCATACGAAGCTATAGAGTATATAACTTGCTCATTTGGACATGTGTAGCATCTTGTAGTGAATTTGTCTATTTGAGAAGCTCTATGTTGAAATTTTCCTAATTTTGCCTTGATTCATGCATTGGCAACAAGGGGGAGATGGTTGTAAAGGAAAAGTGCTTCTGGATGCTTTTAGAGGGTTTTCAGGTGGTTTCGAGCCAATTCTGGGCTCTGTTGGTCACCGGTCTGACCGGTCGAGGTCACCGGTCAGACCGGTCAGGGTGTTTTGCCCTGTTCAGTTGTTGGGCACCGGTCTGACCGGTGCAGGGGACCGATCTGACTGGTCAGAGCCGAGCTGATGCAGCTGCTCTGTTTTGTGAGGTGCTTTGCATGCATTTGTCCAGGGGGAGTTGCATTGGTTCAGGGGGAGCTTGCATGTGTGCAGGGGGAGCTCTTGTGTGTTTTCGAGCTTTGCTTTGGTGGTTTGTGCTCTTTGCTTGAGCTTGTTTTTGTCTCGATTGTGTCGAGCCATTGCCCTTGCCTAAGGGGACCGAGACTTTCCTCTTTCTAGTGATCTTGCTCTTTGCCTTTGTTCGGCTTTCGATCACTTGTTTGAGTTCTTTTAGTCGTTTCTTTTCTTTTTCCTTTTCTCTTTGGTTACCAAATGTGTGTGTTGTCAATGCACTCATCAAGGGGGAGATTGAGGACCTGCGTGGTTCGAGGACCGGTGGATGGTCGCTTCCTGGTGTGATGAGTGATTGACAACATTGTGTGGACAGACTCTTGGCTAAGTATTGCAGGTGCAGGCTGCGGCTTGATTGGTGCTGGTGCAGGTGAAGAACAAGCGCGAAAGGTCGATGCCGGTGAGGCCTCCAGGTGTGGAGCAGACAAGTAGGCTTGATTCGAAGGACCCGGTGGCCAGCGGGGTCAAGTGCGGGCCGCATGGTGGCAAGAACAGCAAGACGATGTCGTGGACGGTTTCTTGGTAGAGCCTCAAAACCAAGGTCGAGCCGGGACAACATGGGATCCAAGTCATGAGTGGAGATTGGCGGGAGGCTACACCGAGTCCGCGGGGTTTCCAGTGGTTCACCACAAAACCACTGGGTTACTTGGCTGAGCCACAAAGCCAAGACCGAAGACCGAAGCGTGCACGTCTACAGCACTAGGCCGGTCAGACCGGTGGGTCAGACCGGTCTGACTGGTGGGGACCGGTCTGACCGGTGAGGAGCACTGTTCTGACCGGTGTGCCCCGTGGACGGCTTCCGGAGACTTCGAAGCGGAGGACACACGTCGGGATCGCAAGGCTTGCGTCGAGGCTAAGCAAGGTGCGATCGACAGGCATCCGTCCGATGGTGCTATGACGAAGATTCCCAAAGTGCCCCTCGGGGGTGTGTATCTTAGTATTATGTATTAGGGGTAATTTCGTCTTTCAGTTGCCTCCATATAACCCAAGTGGTGAGATGATGGCAGCCATCTCTTGGAACCCTAGCTCATTTGCTTTGCTATTTTCCCTTCCTATTTTCCTTAGGATTTTCTAGGACTAGCTTGAGAGCTTCATGGTGAGATCTTTAGAGAGGGATGGATGATCGGGAGGCAAGCTAGACCTTGTATGAATCTTTCATGGTATGTATAGAAAATTCGGCGTGATTCCTCAAGGCCTTTTGTTGTCTCTCCCGTTTTCCCTTTTTGGTGATTTTCGAAGCCTTTTCTTGGCGATTTTCTTTTGGTGGATTTGAGGCCTTCCCTTTGCGGTTTTGGTTGGGGATGTATGCTTGAGCCCTTCGTGGTTCTTTTCCTTGTGACCCCCCTCTCAAATCTGTGGGAAAAGGTGCTCGATTTGGGGGTTTTGTTAGGTTTCGGGAAAGTGGTGTTCTTGGTGGAATTCCTTCGATTCCTCTTGATTTAGCCAGTTTTGGTGGACCAAATCATAGCAATGAGATGCCCATGAGGTACTCCTATGTAACAGACCAGAATTTTGAATGTTTCCCATGTGTGAAATTTTCACAAAAATTTAAAACTTTTTGTTTGAATATGTGTGCTACCAAATTTTGAACCTATTTGCTAGCCTCTTATCTTAAATTCCGTAAAGTAAAACCATATATAATTATTTTCAAAGTATGGTTTAAATGTGAGTTGGATTTCTTGGATTTTATTTGGAGTTCAATTGTGTGAAGTTTGAATTTGAAAGTAATTCAAATTCAAACAACAATTCAAACCGTTTTCAAAAGCTGACTGTTAACTTGGGCCAGAGCTGTGTAACTGAAGTTTGCTGGAGACCCCTCGACTCTTCAATCCTCGATGAGAAACACCCTAACCTATCCCTACCTCGCAGCCCGGAAACCGGCCCAGCTTGCATCGCAGCCCAGGTAAGCCCGCCAGCCTTTCCCATCCCTTTTCTCTCACCGACGAACCGGGCCCGCCTGTCATCCTCCCTGTTCCCCTTTCTCCTACCTCCCGTCCGTACGCACGCACGCGCGCCGCGCATGAGCCCGCGATGGGACACGCTCGCTGGCCGTCCGTGCTGGCGCGCACACGCGACCCCTCCCGTGTGCGCCCGTGACCCTCTCCCACTCCTCCGCTTTTGCGCTGGAGGTTGTGGATGGGCGCCACGCCAGCCGCACCGCGCCGTCCTCTGCATCCTGGCCGCCCACCCGCCGGTGCCGACCTACCTCGGCGCCCTGTGAACCCTAGCCCTCAAGCTATAAGATCCCAAGGCTGCCACCGCCCCTCGTATAGCCGGCCCCTTGGGGTTTCCTTCCCCTTTTTGCGCCACCACAAATCCAGAAGTGCACAGAGGGGAAAAGCAGAGGAAGAAGCAGAGAAGGGGGAAAGGAGGAGGGGAGAAGAGCACCACCGCCCCAGAGGAGACACCGGTCGCCGTCATACCGAAGATGAGGCCGAGAAGGCCGCCCGACGGTTGGGCCGCGACGTGCTGGAGGGGCGCCGCTGCGCGTGCCGAGGAGCGTCAGGACCGCCACCACCATCACCGCGTTTGCATCTTCGTCGAGCCCGAGCCGGTGCCACCCGCGGCGCTGAGTACCACGATGCTGCACCGAGTGCTGCCTTGGATGATGACACCGAGCTGGAACCATCACCGGGAGCACCAAGTACGCCGACGATTGCGAGCTCGAGGTAGCTAAGCCGGAGCCGCGGAACGCCATGGACCGCGACACGCCGGGAGGAACCTGCACCACATCAAGCACATCGTCGCCATGGAGTTGAAGACCGTGGAGCTCTGGGAGCTGAGCCCACGCCATTGCTGAACCGGGCAGGAGAAGAGGAGCAGGGACTGGAGAACGTCAAGGACGCCGCCACCAGGACCGCGAGGCCACACCGCACCGGCCACGACTACACCGCCGCCCCTACGTGAGCACGCCGCCGCCCTTTCTTTCCTTCCCCTCGTTCTCCCTGCCTGAGTTGCGTGCCTTCGAGCCGCCGAACCGGAGCTCGCCGCCGTTCCCGTCTCTGTCCCGCCGTCGAGCCGCGTCCATTTGCAGGAGCCTCGTCGTTGTGATCCCCAAAGGAAGCCCTAGGCAGTGTGCCTCTGCACGTAAAAGCCACACCTTTGACCAAAACCCCTCCTTCCGATCGCCGTCCACCACCGTGGAACGCCGCAGCTCCGGGGGCACCGGGCAGACGCGCGTGCGCCGGCCGAACCCGGCATATCCCTGCCACACCTGAGCCTCCTCGTGAGCCAAGGGCGAACCTTGAACCCAACCAAGGCCGGCCGCCGTCCTAAGCCATGCCCAGACCATCACCCCGCCTTGCCGTCGCCGCCGGACATGCATCGTCTTGGCTGGAGGCCGCGCTCTGGAACGCCGCGCGGCGACGCCCGCCTCAGCCGGACCCTAGCGGAGTTCGGGGGCAGATCTGAACTTCAGGAAAGACTGAGGAGTAGTTCTGAACCTTCATCGTGAAAGGCCTAGACAGACCCTAGCTTGGGCCTTGGCCCATCAAAAGCCCACCGGTACCCAGCCAAGCCAGAGACGAGTTCGCGGAGTGTTTCTGGACTTGGTCCACTGGACCCTGTTGGGCCAAGTCCATTGGGTCTACTTTGGCCCACTACCACTTTGGGCCCATTAACGGCCCACTAACTGACAACTGGGTCCACTGACTGTTGACCGGTCAACGATGACGTCAGTGATGACATCATCACAGTTTTATAAAATCTTTTATGAATTAAAATAAACGTTTTATAAATGTTTTACATTTGAAAAATCATAACTAATTATCGGGAGCTTCGAAAATTATGAAACCAGTTGCGTTGGTTTCATAATTTCGATCTGCTTGCCGCTATCCTGTCTTTCTCTGCTCTTGCCCTTGAACCGAGCCCCCCTTTTTGCCCTGCGTTCTTGGTGTAGAATTCGTGGCCGCTGCCCGCCACTGCGCTATTGTGGGTCTGGGACACCGGAGCCCCACAACTAGCCATTGGCGTGCTGCGGACAGGAATCCTTCCCCAAGTTCACATCGCTTACCTTTCCTACATCGCTGCCTCCGCTTTGTGCTGCTTCGCGCATAACCCGCTCCCGCTCTACGTTTCTACGTGCTGTGAAGCGTGTACCGTGCCATGTGCTTGAAACCAGGATGCCGCACGTGATGGACGGCCGTGTCGTGAGTAGAGGCCTCTGCTTCACGCTCGGCAACCCCGAGCCGCAACCTAGCTGCCTCGCCATGGTCGTTGCTGCATCGCTAGTACATGCCTTGTAGCGCTCTTAAGCATACCTTACCTCATCGCCACTCGATATCGGTTACAAGTTGATCCTTTCATCATCTCTACGCTACCGCCGACTACCTTGGCATGGTAATGCCTTTCCTAGTTTATGTTTGTCTCGTTTTGCTATCATCATCCTTTGAGCTACTGCTTTGACCCTCCGTGAGCTAAAACCTTGCAAGTGCTAGATCTCAGCCTCTCCGCTTCCTGCTTGCAGACATGATCACTTAAGATCTTAATCTTGAGACCTATAACCCGACCATGAACTAACTCCTGTTCCTACCATGTTTTCTAGTATATAAAACTAGTTGCTTAAACCACTTTTGATATGAAACCAATTGCTCTATTTTCACTATTTAAATCAGTGCCGCTTGTATTTAGTATGGAGTTTATTTGAATCTTCTAAATTGGCTCTTATTGGTGTTTTTGCATTAGATGAATGCTCGTTATTTATTTCCGCGTCGCATCTCGTGTAGGCTTGTGTTCTTGTTTGAAGACCGGAGCTGCGACGACTAAGAAGGTCCTTCTACCTCGACTTTGCCCGAGAGGACGCTCAACCTCTACTACTCTACGACGATTACCACGCAGGTGTCATGTCACTCCCAACCATGTAGAACCCATGCATGCTATTAGTTGCTAGTGCTATATTTATGTTACTTGGATGGATGGATTGCATAGCCATTTAATTAGCCGTACCTTGATATTTGATTTATCCTGTTTCCTTGCTTCACCCACCTCGGGACTAGCTACAGACCCCTAGCTAGTCCCACTACTTACTACCCATACTTTTTATGCTTTGGATTGTGGATGGTATTCTGGGTTTGGACTGAGATTGGGAGATCTTGGTGTGTTCTAGCGTGAGTTCTGGGTGTGTATCCCTTGATGTGTTACTGGCGGAGCGAGCCATTTGGTTACTTGTGAACGCCTGCCTCGGGGAGATGCGATCTGGCCTCCCGCCCGAGCGGCGTGTCGGATTCGATGGAGATGGGAGTGCTCGCTCTCGGCCCCTTAAGGACCGATCGACAGTCTAACCATGTTTCTCTGGACTCTTCTCGTACAAACCGCCTGCCCTGTTATGGGCGGGGGTGCGGGGTGAGACTCGTAGTGGATAGCACTCTGCCTGTAGGCGGATCGGTGTGATCGTGATAGGAGATGTCGTTCCTCCTTAGAAGACTTCACCCCGGTTGGGCCGGGGAAGGGTTCCACAGCTTCGGGGACCCCTCGCTGGCAGTATGAGCTCTACAGCAGGGGCTGAGCCAGACTCGGAGAGACAGGAGAGTGCTATCCACTTACTTGGACTTCAGCCGTATGGTAGGGTTTGGAACCGGTGACGGCCGGTTTCAGCTCTATTCGGGTGGGTACAGTTGTACAACCTCTGCAGAGTGTTTAAACCTATACCTATAGTCCGTGTCCACTGGTTATGGACAATCCTGAGATCTGTTATTCTGGCTAGACTCTTTTCTTGTGCTTCTTCTCTCCCCCGAGTGAGTGAGCACGGCCTGTGGCCGCTGAGATGTGGGGATAGGAGCAGGTGGGCCCCACATCGCAGATGAGTGTTGGGAGCTGGATCGTGGGTGTGATTCAGTGCTTTGGTGTGGACTTCCTTGTTGAGGGGTGTGGACCCCGGAGGTGTAGACCTTGCTGCTTATTCTGCATTCCTTTGATTGTTGCTTCCGCGCTGCTGCTTGCATAGCTTTCGACAGCCCAATATAGGTTTTATCCATGCATAGTAGTTTCAACCACCGCTTTTGCTCTTTGTTGGGAAGCTGACATGACCTACCCTCTTCTCAGGTAGATGGTGGCTTTTCAGACTTGGAGATCGACTACGACGTCGACGATGAAGAGTATGAAGACTAGTGCTGGTCCTATGCTCGAGTTGCCTGTCAAGCTGGAGTCACTTCACTTCTATAGATCCGCTGCGTAGATGTTTTACCTTTCTTGATTCAGTCCCGTTGGACTTGTACCCGGCTTGTGCCGAAGAGTTGTACTCTGATTAATGTAATAAATAAATGTTGTACTCTATTTATCTCATGTTTTGTATGGATTTTGGTATTGCTGAGACAGGGATTGCACGTGGTAGCCTTCCTGGGACTACCACGGAGGTGCAGAGAGTCGGGTTTCCGTTCGCGGAAATTTGGTTCGTTTCAGTTGGTACCAGAGCCGTACATGACCGTAGGACGAGCCCTAGCAATGGTCGATAGTTTAGGACAGCCTAAACATCCTTGATTGAGTATATACTCCTTGACCTTTATATAAACCCCTTGAATTCTACTATTACATCCTTGATTTCTCACTAACTGACTCACTAACAACCCATCTACACGATTGGTGACCTAAGGAGAACAACGGATGTCATATGCTTCAAGACCAAGCGATGCCACGGAAGGGTGTCCGATACAAGATAAAGACAGTTACCACAATGACAGTTATGAAGATTGAGTACGGGGAAAAGGAGAAGGATCTACGAGACTCACTTGGATTATCCCCGATGACTTTTTAGTGTAATTTTGACCCAACTCGGTTGTCCCTACTTTGGAACTCCATCTACCGAAGAATGATTAGACTGCCCTGTTATACATGAAGTCTGCATATAGATGAAGCTACAACAACAGGATGCACCCTTCCACCTCTTGCTCGGGACGGATCTTGGATAACACGAGGTGCCCACTCCGAGGATAATGAGGAGTTAAGGTTTTAATTTCAAGTGTGCCAACATAAGGAACTGGTAGTCTACTATATGAAATTGGCACACATAAGTTTGGATGTAGGGGGTCGGAGACTCCTAAGATGCCTGTAGCTTAGCAATTGGATGAAGACCCCAAGACTCGAAGCTATACGGATAGCTGAGTTGCAGAGGATTAAGATATTATAATGAGTTGTAGCTACATGAGGCAACTAATGGATTGAACAATCGAGTTAACACCAGCCTACAAGCAAGCATCACATACTTGGAATAACAGCTTGATAATTGACCCTATGGAATTTCTCCCTCGACAAGAAGTGTGAGACGTGAATGCTTGCTATGGAACCTCTTTTGCCTACAAGGGTTTGGGTTTGGCCCAAAGGTGAACAAATGAGAAACATGGGGCACAGATTGAATTGGACAGAAAGCACCCCCTTCTGCAAGGATAACTCCATGAGAGCCAGCATGAAGGAGAGTTCGACCATCTTGCTTCAGAAAGATCAGTACCAAAACATCAGATGACATGTGTCCTTTCAAGTGTTGTATCACTAACATTATGAAAAGTCCCTCAAGTGCCCACGATATACTAGTATGCATACGCCAGTGTAACCTCGAAGGTCTTAGGAGTCAGCCTCAAGGTACACATTTGTTTGGTGCATTACTTGAGTGATTGGATCTGTATGGTTTTATGGTTGTTATGCCTCTTCGTGATTGTGTGAATTTGTATTGAGTGCTTATGCTTGCTAGATCTTCAGATGACTCCTTTAGAGGCCTTAGTTTCCCATCCTACAAGATCAAGCTAGCGGAACGAAGATCGATGTGCTTAAGCCAACTTAACAAGGTCAAGCTTCAGAAGATGCGAAGGATTTCTTGCAACCTCGGCAAATCAGACCAGGACTTTGGATGAGATACCCTATGAACATTGGACTGGAGTTCGTAAACCAGAAAATGAGTACCTCAAGGATTTGCAACTTTTGAAGCTCGGAAGTGCATGTACCTCTATGGAAGCATATATTGGTTAAGATTAATTGAGTACCCTAAGATGTCTGTGATGCATTTTGGATAATTTCAGTCGGAACTCAATTATCGAATAAAGATGAAGTACTCCATATGGAACAACAATCAATACAGGGAATTTTATTCGAGTACTTTAGCTTTCGTAAGGTACCTTATGAATGTCTACCTTTGGAATTTGCTAATGGAATACAGAGTTTGCCAATAAGGTTCTTCGCACTAAACGCGAATTGGCTCATGAGGAGACTCGAAGGAACATGGTAACCTCATATCTTGGTAATGGATTCATTGATGAGAGCAACTAACATATCAGAAGACAACCCAAGATAACGAGAGGGTGGATATAAGACATCGAACTCTCCATAGATGGACAATCACGCATGCTTTATGGAATTGCGCCCCTGCCCATGTATTTGGAGGTAACGAATCCATGCATAAGGGATTACAACTAGGTCGACAATACCTCGACCTGAAAGGTATTGTTGAAGTTTTGGATTTGATTCGAATGACTAAACTCAAAGGATACAAGGTTTGCACTACACGAGCAGTCATCCTCGAGTCGTTTTATGGGATTAATCACTCTTACACCCCTAAGTAGATCTTTTGGAGCTATTGTGTAAGCAGTATAATAGCTACACACCACAAGGTGTGCTTTTGGAATAGGATACCTGTGATGCCCCAGGTTTTAAATTAGCATCATTAAAGCTAATGACCGAGTCAAACCTGTTGACTCTAGTCAAACCTTGGTCAACCTGGGTCATCACCTCGAAAACCTAGTCAACAATCACTAATGACCCTCTTGATCAAGTCAACCCACACTTGTGGTCAAACCTTGGTAAAAGGCATAGTCAAACCTAGTCAAAACCCCGGTTGTCTTTGATCCTCCTCCGGAACTTTTGCCCCGTTCTCCGAATTTCACTTAAACACTTCAAAATCGGCCAATATAAAAGTTGTTCGTCTTTTCGAGGAACACACTTTTCTTATTTGTCGACGTTTGAGATTTTGAGTGGAAGTTGGTGAAAAACTCGGTCAAAGGCCAATTGAATAGTGTTTTCAGCCAGGAAAATCCTGAACTTTGGCACGCGTTCCCAGTTGATTTGTTCATCGAAACCCCTATGGCCCTTTGCAAAAGTTGAAGACCAATGTCTCATCTGCAACTTTGGTAGCTAGAGTTTTTGGAGTTGTGTTCGCAGTTTTGGAGTTTGCAGCAGTCAAACGTGGTTAAGCGAGTGAAAAATGGCAACGTCGCGCCGGCACTCGCTCCAGAGCGCCGGCACTCGCTCCAGAGCGCCGCCCGCGCGCGCTGACCCGCGCCCGCGCGTCGCGCGGTGCCGCCCCCGGGACCCGGACGCCAAGGCCACAGGGCAGCCACGTGGCGAGCAAGAGTCCCTGGGCCACGCCCATCCCGGCCCTCCTCTCCCCGACGCACGCGTGCGACGTGCAGAGCCGCGCAGCGCTGGACCCCCCCTGGCACCTTGCGCCGGCCCGCATTCTGACGCACCGCGGGCTTCGGTCCCCCACCGCGTCGCGTTCCCTTCGCGGTGAAGGCAGAGGCTCCCTCTCCCACTCCCCCTGGCTATAAAGGTAGCCGTCGTGCCTCCTCGCGCGCGTGCACGCTCCGCCACAGCTCCGCCGCCTGCGCCATGGCCGCCGCCACGGTGAGCTCGCCCCTCCGCAAGCTCCCGTCGCCGGCCAACGCCTCCAGCCTCTCCTCTAGCACCTACCCGAGCTTGTGCCACCGCGTGTTGCCCCGGACGAGCTTGCCCTTCGCCGGAGTGCGCGTCGCAGCGGCCGCCGCCACCCTGCACTGCCGTTCGAGCTCGCCGGAGCCGCCCCCGCCCCTTCTCCGGCCGCAAATAGGTCGTAGGTGAGCCCCTGGACCTCTCCCTGCCGTTCCCCGGCCGAACCCCGGCGAGCACTCGCCGGAATTTAAGCCGGACTGCCAGCGGCCAGCCCCAAGGACCCAATTGCAGGGCTCCTTTTCTTTTCTGGGGCCTGGATGCAAACTAGGGACTTATCTGTAAGACTTTAAAAGCTTCCAGGGACATGTATGAAATGTGAATCTTCAATAGTGTTTGACTTTTGCTGATTCTTGTAAAATTCATAGAAAATCGTAGATAATTCAGCAAAATGTCAAACAATTTTGTTGGATTCCTTGTGAAGAACCCTACAACTTTTGTAAAGCTTGACCATACTTTTGCATGTTTGTTTTTGCATGAAAAATAGAAAACTGTTAAACCTAGATTTGTAGTAGTTCAAAATCTACAAGTGTTCTGTATCTTAATTTTGGATATGTTGTGTGTTATGTCATGCCTAGCTTCTGTACCGAAAATTGCACAAATTTATGCTGTAGATCTTTTATTATGAATTGTTTTGTATTTATGCTGAATCTGTCTAAATGATTTTTTGTAGCTAAAAATAATTAGATGTTCATGCTCAACTTCTGCATGTGACCTGGCTATGCCTAGATGCATCTCTGGTGAATTAATAACAATTTTATATCTATCAGAAATATTTAATCTTGTTTTATGCCTAATTTTCTTTGTAAATGCATAGCTCAAGATCTAGAGTAGGTCTAGGTGTATATGTTGTATGCCTAGCTTAGTTTTGGACCAGAGGCCATGTGTGAGAAAGTTGGGATCCATTTGATGCCTATTTATTTTTATATGCTTTTATCTTGTTTGGATAGCTAGACTTTGTTATTTTTGAGATAATTAATTTGATAGCTCATGTGAATGTGAACCTTTGTGCAGTGGCTTTGTATAGGTTTATAGTGCTTCATAAAACACCCCACTGGATTTTATGAATTTATTTTGTGAATGAAAGCAATGGAAGCCATTTTAAGCTCAATATTAAATTAAATTGGAAAATCACCAACCCCACACTTAATGACCTCATGTTTGTGATGTTAACCTTGCTAAGAAGCTAAGTGTCACCACCCCTTTCTGTTTGTGAAATTAAATTAATTTATTTACATAAATGTGTACACAGTCCCAATTAAAAAGAATAAATAATAAAGAACCCCATATTGTTCCTTTTTGGAAGAGTATGCTGAATATGTTTATCTAGGTGAATGGGGTCAACCATGCACCCCATGGTTGTCGTATGTTGTTTGTAGTTAATTAAATCAAAAACTGTCAATTAAATCTTGCAATTGCATCCTCGTGTAGATCTTCCCGACGGTAGCTATACGCTCGTGCCGGAAGGAGGAGGAGGAGCTGGCGGTGAGCTGCCGTACGTGGATGTAGCTCAGGACCTGGACCAAAGTCCAGAAAGGCCCAAGGCCAACCTTGCCAGCGAAGGCAAGCCCCGGATCATTAACTCTTCTTTTAAAATTATGCAATTATGTTTGATATGATTGTGGATTTACGTTTCAGGAGTTGAATTGAAACCCTAGATGCATGATCCCTAGGTACCTATGTCTTTTACTAGTATGCTAGGTCGATAGCTGCTATGCTATAGGACCGGTACAAGTCGAGTGATGTTCGTCACTCGCGAGAATAGGTCCTTATGTTGGAATCATAAGATCTTTTTAAATGGATTGCTCATGTGGTAAGAGCATGGGATTGGGCTCCGGTCCAGTGGCTTTCGTGGGCTAAGCTTTTGAACATACTAAGCACTTGTCGGGAATGGGACCGGTAAGCCTAGTACCTTAATGAGACGGTGCGGAAACTTACTATTACTAATCTTGAGTAATCACCTGCCTGGCTAGCTACCGGGGGAGGTGGGTACATGTGTGAAGCTGGGTGCCTTGCGAGGTACGCCAGATAGCTGTGTACCCGGGATAGTAAGATTCGATCCCAAGCCGAGGACTTTTGGGAACCGCCTGGTGGTTGTCCATGTGAGGGCACCCTACCGTGTGTTTAGGTTTACCTTGCAAGGTTATAAATCAATCGATTGTCGGCCTCTCACCGTTATCTGAGACTGCTTAATCAACTAGCCATGATATCCCTTATTGATGGAACTTTGTGAATACTACTGCTTGAATTAATTGTATTGTACAATTCTTGTTTGAATTAGTTGGCACACTTAGAAATAGTAATCAACTAGAATTTTGTGCTAAAATATTGAAAGTAAGAACATACTCTTTGTTGCTTTTCAGCAAAAGAACTCCACCGGCCAAAAAGCCTCTCATGTCTAGAGTTTGGTGATGTTTTATCACCCGACGGTTAAGTCTTGCTGAGTATTAGTATACTCAGCCTTGCTTTAAAAATGTTGTTGCAGGTGTTGTTTGGCCTGGAGAGTGTCCACCTGGCTGGGAGCTGGAATGGGTGGATGACGACGAGTGACAGCATCACGGACAGCCTCCTGTGATGTCTATCGTTTCGTAGTTGAATTTTCCACTGTTTTCGAACTCTGAACCTTTACTTATCATGTCATGAACAATGGTTTGTCATAATTAAACCCTTCGGGGCAAATTGGATTTAGTTTGTGTTGTACTCTGGACTCGCCTTCGCGTGAGTTTTAATGCATATATGTTCGATCCTCTGTGTGAATTCCAAGTGATTTACCGGGCGTTAACCCGGCAAACAACGACAGGATGGTACTTTACTGTCGCTTAATGGCCAAAGTGGATTGGTTTAGGCGATAGTACGGTATTTTCCTGGGCGGGTTGTCACAATACCTGAAGGACATTTAAAGGAATCACGAGGTCGACATTTGGAATGAGATATGAAGCCCAGTCGATCCCACTTTTGGAATGAGCAAATAGTAAAGAAGCTCTACTGGACACCGTATATTGAACTAGTGGGAAGAAGAACTACTTCAACAACTATTGGACTCAAGTGATCTGTTCGATCTCGCAGTTGGAACCTACCACCCTATCGGAGAATAGATAGCCAGAGTTTGTGAGCACAAGTGTGGAATATTGCTCACTTAAACAAGTCATATTATTTGGAATTGTTGAATAGCACAGCAAGGCCATAAAGCGAAGAATATTTCCAGGATACCGGAAGGTAAGAACACCATCAAGAGGATTAAGTCAAAGGAATGGTAAAGTATCGTGGTCTGTACTAAGGTTGCACAAGTGAACTGATCCTTCCTCAAGGTTATGATAATCAAGGACTCTATAAGGAATTAATTAAGCTTTGATGGTAGTCCTAAGAGTTAACATCAACCATGTATCCTGAGTTTGCTAAGCATGCACGAGTAAAATGGATGACTTCCTCGAGAGAATCCATCTGAAGAAG
This sequence comes from Cenchrus fungigraminus, assembly GCA_036936925.1. Lineage (NCBI taxonomy): Eukaryota > Viridiplantae > Streptophyta > Magnoliopsida > Poales > Poaceae > Cenchrus > Cenchrus fungigraminus. The sequence continues at coordinate 106,461,755 of CM072774.1, read as the reverse complement.
TTGGAACCAAAAAGGACTAGTGTGAGATTTCGGATGGACAGAGTCACTCACACGGTCGAGGGTGTTGCAGTTGACCCCTCTCAACATGGACCATCTTGGATGGAAAGTAACCATTCAGGATATTTATAACCAGAAGGTAATCAGTCATGACAGGTCTTGCTAGCCCTGATGGGAATTGTTGCAGACGTGCTGAACCAACAAATGGATTACAACATGAGGGACATACGACGTTGGTAAGGATTATTGGACCCTCAGAGGGGGGAAGTTGGAAGGAAGTTATGTTCACCCAGGTTCAGCTAGTTGCTGAGAGTGCACGCCATAAGTGGTGCGACTGCACTAATACTTTGGAAAACCAGGATATCTACGTACGGATCAAGAGATAATATTTCATATCTTCAACATATCCCAGATGGATATGGCTTCAAGCAGATTTCTTGGATGAACTAGGGAGACCCAGAGGATATACGAAGACTTGGATGTAGATTTGATGACCAGTGATAAGAGGTTGGATTACCAACTTCACGATCTGCGGTGGTGAGTATCATGAACTGAGCCACAATGGGTAGCAATGCTGCTGTACCAGTGAAACCTTTGGAACAAGATTCAATTTATGCTTAGCGTGCCGAATGTGGACAAGCAGACAGTTTGGACAAAGATAATCTTATGGGTACGCTAAGAATGCAAGCTTTGGTATATGGCAACAATTTGGGTAAGATCTTGCCATATGAAATCCCACTACATACATGCCACAAGATAGGCCGATACATACCAGGTTTGCAGAACTCTGCTAGGCATAATGTATATGACTCCCTCACATGGAAGGAAGTGGGAGAATCGTGCCTGTTTGGATTAAAAGTACTTAATGGATGTCATGAGAGTATGACCAAGTTCGTATGCTATGATTTTGGAATAAGCTAATTGATAAGAAGTACGTAACCTCGAACGCGAGGATTGGAATAATATGAGAATATCATATTCTACCACAGGAGACTTGATCCTAAGCTTACTAAGCTTATGTGACACGGCTAGAGCAGATGGACTAAGATAAGGAAAACCTAGCCTGTAGTTGGAATTTCTCACGTGCTTGAACCAGAGTATAGTCGTGAGATATATGGATTATTTTGGAGAGTGCTTGTGGATGCTACCGACAGAGGACACATAATATCACTTGGCTTCGGAAACCCTCACATGGAAGCAAGATACGTTGAGATTAAACAGAAGTGGCAACACTTGGAAGAGAGACATTGTCGATAGAGACTTACGTCGTCAAGATCATCAATATCTTGAAGCTAAAGCTAAGGAAAAGAAGTGAAGACATACTAAAGAGAAGACCCTCACCACACCTGGTATGAGCTTAATCTCGAGGACGAGATTCTCGTGAGGGGGGTAGACTGTAACAGACCAGAATTTTGAATATGTGTGAAATTTTCGCAAAAATTTAAAAATTTTTGTTTGAATATGTGTGCTACCAAATTTTGAACCAATTTGCTAGCCTCTTATCTTAAATTCCGTAAAGTAAAATCATATATAATTATTTTCAAAGTATGGTTTAAATGTGAGTTGGATTTCTTGGATTTTATTTAGAGTTCAATTGTGTGAAGTTTGAATTTAAAAGTAATTCAAATTCGAACTACAATTCAAACCGTTTTCAAAAGCTGACTGTTAACTTCGGCCAGAGCTGTGTAACCGAAGTCTGCTAGAGACCCCTCGACTCTTTAATCCTGGATGAGAAACACCCTAACCTATCCCAACCTCACAGCCCGGAAACCGGCCCAGCTTGCATCGCAGCCCAGGTAAGCCCGCCAGCCTTTCCCCTCCCTTTTCTCTCACCGACGAACCGGGCCCGCCTATCATCCTCCCTGTTCCCCTTTCTCCTACCTCCCGTCTGTACGCACGCCGCGCGTGAGCCCGCGATGGGACGTGCTCGCCGGCCGTCTGTGCTGGCGCGCACACGCGACCCCTCCCGCGCGCGGCCGTGACCCTCTCCCACTCCTCCACTTTTGCGCTGGAGGTTGTGGATGTGCGCCACGCCAGCCGCACCACGCCGTCCTCCGCATCCTGGCCGCCCTCCCGCCGGTGCCGCACCTACCCCGGTGCCCTGCGAACCCAAGCCCTCGGGCTATAAGATCCCAAGGCCGCCACCGCCCCTCGCGTAGCCGCCCCCTTGGGGTTTCCTTCCCCCTTTTTGCGCCACCACAAATCCAGAAGTGCACAGAGGGGAAAAGCAGAGGAAGAAGCAAAGAAGGGGGAAAGGAGAAGGGGACAAGAGCACCACCGCCCCAGAGGAGACGCCGGTTGCCGTCATGCCCAAGATGAGGCCGAGAAGGCCGCCCGACGGTTGTGCCGCGACGTGCTGGAGGGGCGCCGCCACGCGCGCCGAGGAGCGTCTGGACCACCACCACCATCACCGCGTCTGCATCTTCGTCGAGCTCGAGCCGGTGCCACCCGCGGCGCTGAGTACCACGATACTGAGCCGAGCACTGCCTTGGACAATGACACCGAGCTGGAACGTCACCGGGAGCACCAAGTACGCCAACGACTGTGAGCTCGAGGGAGCCAAGTCGGAGCCGCGGAACGCCGTGGACCGCGACACGCAAGGAGGAAACTGCGCCACGTCAAGCACATCATCGCCATGGAGTTGAAGACCATGGAGCTCTGGGAGCTGAGCCCGCGCCGTTGCTGAACCGGGCAGGAGAATAGGAGCAGGGACTGGAGAACGTCAAGGACGCCACTGCCCGGACCGCGAGGCCACACCGCGCCAGCCACGACTACACCACCGCCCCTACGTGAGCACGCCGCTACCCTTTCTTGCCTTCTCCTCGTTCTCCCTACCTGAGTTGCGTGCCTTCGAGCCGCCGAACCGGAGCTCTCCGCCATTCCCATCTCTGTCCGGCTGTCAAGCCACGTCCGTTTGCAGGAGCCTCGTCGTTGTGACCCCAAAGGAAGCCCTTGGCAGTGCGCCTTTACACGTAAAAGCCACGCCATTGACCAAAATCCCTCCTTCCGATCGCCGTCCTCCGCCGTGTAACGCCGCAGCTCCGGGGGCACCGGGCAGCCACGCGTGCGCCGGCCGAACCCCGGCGTATCCCCTCCACACCTGAGCCTCCTCGTGAGCCAAGGGCGAACCTTGAACCCAACCAAGGCCGGTCGCCGTCCTAAGCCATGCCCTGACCATCAACCCGCCTTGCTGTCGCCGCCGGACATGCGTCGTCTTGGCCGGAGGCCGCGCTCTAGAACGCCGCGCGGCGACGCCCGCCTCTGCCGAACACCAGCGGAGTTCGGTGGCAGATCTGAACTTCAGGAAAGACTGAGGAGCAGTTCTGAACCTTCATCGAGAAAGGCCTTGACAGACCCTAGCTTGGGCCTTGGCCCATCAAAAGCCCACTGGTACCCAGCCAAGCCAGAGACGAGTTCGGGGAGTGTTTCTGGACTTGGTCCACTAGACCCTGTTGGGCCAAGTCCATTGGGTCTACTTTGGCCCACTACCACTTTGGGCCCATTAATGGCCCACTAACTGACAACTGGGTCCACTGACCATTGACCGTTAACCGGTCAATGTTGACGTCAGCGATGACATCATCACAATTTTATAAAATCTTTTATGAATTAAAATAAACGTTTCATAAATGCTTTTACCTTTGAAAAATCATAACTAATTATCGGGAGCTCCAGAAATTATGAAACCAGTTGTGTTGGTTTTATAATTCCGAGCCGCTCGCCGCTATCTTGTCCTTCTCTGCTCTTGCCCTTGAACCGAGCCCCCCTTTTTGCCCTACGTTCTTGGTGTAGAATTCGTGGCTGCTGCCCGCCACTGCGCTATTGTGGGTCTAGGACGCCGGAGCCCCACAACTAGCCATTGGCATGCCACAGACAGGAATCCTTCCCCAAGTTCGCATCGCTTACCTTTCCTACACCACTGCCTCCGCTTTGTGCTGCTTCGTGCATAACCCGCTCCCGCTCTACGTTGCTACGTGCTGTGAAGCGTGTACCGTGCCATGTGCTTGAAAGCAGGATGCCACACGTGATGGACGGCCGTGTCGTGAGCAGAGGCCTCTGCTTCACGCACGGCAACCCCGAGCCGCAACCGAGCTGCCTCGCCATGGTCGTTGCCGCATCGCTAGTACATGCCTCGTAGCGCTCTTAAGCATACCTTACCTCATTGCCACTCGATATCGGTTACAAGTTGATCCTTTCATCCTCTCTACGCTACCACTGCCTACCTTGGCATGGTAATGCCTTTCCTAGTTTATTTTTGTCTCGTTTTGCTATCATCATCCTTTGAGCAACCACTTTGACCTTCCGTGAGCTAAAACCTTGCAAGTGCTTGATCTCAGCCTCTCCGCTTCTCGCTTGCAGACATGATCACTTAAGATCTTAATCTTGAGACCTATAACCCGACCATGAACTAACTCCTGTTCCTACCATGTTTTCTAGTATATAAAACTAGTTGCTTAAACCACTTTTGATATGAAACCAATTGCTCTATTTTCACTATTTAAATCAGTGCTGCTTGTATTTAGTATGGAGTTTATTTGAATCTTCTAAATTGGCTCTTATTGGTGTTTTTGCATTAGATGAATGCTCGTTATTTATTTCCGCGTCGCATCTCGTGTAGGCTTGTGTTCTTGTTTGAAGACCGGAGCTGCGACAACTAAGAAGGCCCTTCTACCTCGACTTTGCCCGAGAGGACGCTCAACCTCTACTACTGTACGACGATTACCGCGTAGGTGTCATGCCACTCCCAACCATGTAGAACCCATGCATGCTATTAGTTGCTAGTGCTATATTTATGTTACTTGGATTGATGGATTGCATAGCCATTTAATTAGCCGTACCTTGATATTTGATTTATCTTGTTTCCTTGCTTCACCCACCTCGGGACTAGCTACAGACCCCTAGCTAGTCCTACTACTTACTACCCATACTTTTTATGCTTTGGATTATGGATGGTATTCTGGGTTTGGACTGAGATTGGGAGATCTTGGTGTGTTCTAGCGTGAGTTCTGGGTGTGTATCCCTTGATGTGTTACTAGCGGAGTGAGCCATTTGGTTACTTGTGAACGCCTGCCTCGGGGAGATGCGATCTGGCCTTCCGTCCGAGCCGCGTCTCGGATTCGATGGAGATGGGAGTGCTCGCTCTTGGCCCCTTAAGGACCGATCGACAGTCTAACCATGTTTCTCTTGACTCTTCTCGTACAAACCGCCCACCCTTTTATGGGCGGGGGTGCAGGGTGAGACTCGTAGTGGATAGCACTCTGCCTGTAGGCGGATCGGTGTGATCGTGATAGGAGATGTCGTTCCTCCTCAGAAGACTTCGCCCCGGTTGGGCCCGGGAAGGGTTCCACAGCTTCGGGGACCCCTCGCTGGCAGTACGAGCTCTACAGCAGGGGCTGAGCCAGACTCGGAGAGACAGGAGAGTGCTATGCACTTACTTGGACTTCAGCCGTATGGTAGGGTTTGGAACCGGTGACGGCCGGTTTCTGCTCTATTTGGGCGGGTACAGTTGTACAACCTCTGCAGAGTGTTTAAACCTATAGCTATAGTCTGTGTCCACTGGTTATGGGCAATCCTGAGATCTGTTATTCTGGCTAGACTCTTTTCTTGTGCTTCTTCTCTCCCCCGAGTGAGTGAGCCCGGCCTGTGGCCGTTGAGATGTGGGGATAGGAGCAGGTGGGCACCACATCACAGATGAGTGTTGGGAGCTGGATCGTGGGTGTGATTCAGTGCTTTGGTGTGGACTTCCTTGTTGAGGGGTGTGGACCTCAGAGGTGTGGACCTCCCGGAGGTGTGGACCTCACTGCTTATTCTGCATTCCTTTGATTGTTGCTTCCGCGCTGCTGCTTGCATAGCTTTCTACAGCCCAATATAGGTTTTATCCATGCATATTAGTTTCAACCACCACTTTTGCTCTTTGTTGGGAAGCTGACATGACCTACCCGCTTATCGGGTAGATGGTGGCATTTCAGACTTGGAGATCGACTACAACGTCGACGATGAAGAGTATGAAGACTAGAGCTGGTCCTATGCTCGAGTTGCCTGTGAAGCTGGAGTCGCTTCGCTTATATAGATCTGCTGCGTAGATGTTTTAACTTTCTTGATTCAGTCCCGTTGGACATGTACCCGGCTTGTGCCGAAGAGTTGTACTCTGATTAATGTAATAAATAAATGTTGTACTCTATTTATCTCCTGTGTTGTATAGATTTTGGTATTGCTGAGATAGGGATTGCACGTGGTAGGCTTCCTGGGACTACCATGGAGGTGTAGAGAGTTGGGTTTCCGTTCGCGGAAATTCGGTTCGTTTCATCCTAGTATCCCCAAAGTCTTGTGAGAATCTGTGGAACGAATCGGGAGATCGGGAAGGTTGTTTGGAAGGATTGACCCGCGGCTCACTATTCATCCCGAGCTGCCCAGGCCTGACCGGTCTGACCAGTGTGTGTGATCGGTCTGACCGGTGCAAGGTCCCTGTGGGGTTTGCCTCAGGTGAATCGCTGGACATGTGTAGCTTTGGGCTGTGGTGCTGCTGGTCGGTTCTTGGCAGGTTTCAAGTTGGTTGGTTAGGTTTTGAGAAGGCTTTTCGTTTCCTTCAGTTTGTGTTTCGGAGGTGGTTTTTGTTCCAGGGCCTAGAGAAGTCATTGAGGCTTCCTGGAACATTTCTGTGCGTCTGCTGTAGCCACCGGCCTGACTGGCACTGTTCATCGGTCTGACTGGTGCCACCGGTCTGACCGACGCAGGCCATCGGTCTGACCGGTGTAGCACAGACAGCAGGCTGTGCCGATTTCTGCTGCGTGGTAGGAGTGTTTTGTTTGGGTTGGTTGAGTGGTTTGCTCCTCGGGTCAGTAGCACTTCAGTGACTACGTGATCTTGGCAAACTTGGGTAGTTCAAATCGGAGAAGTGTTGGATCGGCCGTGTTCATCTTGTTGGAGAAGCCATCTCCTTCGAGAAGAATTTTTATCAGCTCCCATTCACTCCCCCCTCTTTGGTCACCAGTTCGGTCCTTCAGGTCGTGGTGTCAGAGCTGGGCCCTTTTTAAGAAGGGGAGAATGATGAGTACATCTTCCTCCACTGTTACCCATTGGCTCTGATACCATTCTTCGACCGTGTGAGCAATGAACTGCTCTTTCACGGTAATGATTGACGCCAGCCTTTAGTCCCTGGTGGTATTTCCACTTGAGACTAAAGGGTCCTTCTCTCTCTCCTGGACTAAAGCAAATCCCACCGCCGGCCTCCCTCTGATTGACGCCAGCCTTTAGTCCCTGGTGGTATTTCCACTTGAGACTAAAGGGTCCTTCTCTCTCTCCTGGACTAAAGCAAATCCCACCGCCGGCCTCCCTCTCTCTCCCTTATCTTTCTCATGCAATGACAAGTTCCTCCTCTCCTCTATCTCTTCTTTCTTATCTTTTCTATCTCTTCTCTCACTCGTTCCTCTTCACCTCGATTCGCAGGCGGGAGCGGCGAGCAGCGGGCCCCCGGCGCAAGCGCGGGAGGCAGTCGGCGTGGGCCCCGACGCGTCCGTGGGAGGCCGCTGGCGCGGGTGCGACGAGCCGCTGGCGCGAGACTTAAGCGTACGCGAGAGGCCGCCTGCGCGGCCGAGGGATGCAGGCGGCGAGCGCGGCGAGCCGCCGGCACGGCCGCAGGAGGCCGGGGTGGGCCGCCGGTGCGGGCCTCCGGCATAGGAAACTGACAGCGGGGCCTGTGAGTTTTTTTATTTTTCTTGTGTGAATGAATAGTGAATTGAAAGATTATGTTGTTGATTTCATGTTGTAATAATGAGTTGTGAATCAAATCGAATGTGTGTTATTTTGGAAATTGTTGTTCATGATTTGTGAAAGTTCGTTCATCGAACTTGTGCTTGTGGTGTTGAATTTTTTGGAGTTGGATATGTCGGTGGTGAAGCTGAAGCCAGCAGAGCCGGAGCTGGTGCCAAGAACGCCAGCTCTGGGGGCTTTTTTTGGAACCCCTTTAGTTCCAATTGTTTTACCCGGTACTAAGGGGGGCTTTTGTCTGTCACTATTAGTCTCGGTTGGCCTTTAGAGACTTATGCCTCTTACCAACCGGGACTAAAGGTCGTCTCTCTACCAGTGGCCGTAGCCGTCAGAAAGGCCGCACTGGTGGTTCGGAAAGCCTCGCGCGGCGACCGCTGAAGCCAAGCCACCCACAGGCCATGGCTCTCCTCCTCCATTGTCCTATCAATATGTGTGCCGGGAGGAAGAAGAAGATACTGAAAGTGTCTTTAGCCCAATGGTCAGAGCACTTAAGTAGTACCCAACAATGACATGTTCGTTTACCCATGTGAGCCAATTAAACCGACCTGGAATAAAAAATTGTACAAAATAGGTGTGGGTAGTTTTCCATGCTGACTTGGTTCAAAAAGATATAAGCGGGATCTGGTCGTTAGTGTTTTAAACAAGCAACTATGTCACCAAACGGCTTTTAATTTTCTTACATCCCACAACCATTAGTTTTTCACAGATCACCACTTGTTTTGCAAAAGCAAACTCAATCAAACGGACCTTTATAATTTTCTTCTCGTTTCATTTCATGTAAAAGAAATAACCTATAGCTGCTATACTTAATACACAACATTTATAAATTGACGTGATCCTAATTATGGTGCGACCTAAGAGCATATCCAACAGTTTGCCAAATCGAGTTGGCATCTTTGATTTTTGGTAAATACATTAAAAATACTCCTCCAACAGTTTGGCAAAAGACTTGTCAATTTTTGGCAACTTGGGAAAAACTGCCTCCAGCGCGGAAATATACGCACGCGACGAGCGGTTGGCATCGTGGTTTCTAGACTGGTGGGAAGGCGAATAAATAAATAAATAATGCAGAAGGATTCCTAACGTAAGTTTTTCTCTCAGGGTTTCCTGATGTAAGTCAGATCTAGTTTTGGCAAGTGAATTATTGTAAACTGTTGGAGATGAGCTCTTTTTTTACTTGGTATATCTTTTTAGAAGTTGGCAAAACACAAAATTTGCCAAGTAAATTTTGACAAACTCTTGAGGATGCTCCAACCAAACAGATACATGGGCCACAACATATATAGCTGAATGCCAAGGAATTGGAAATTACAATTCCACCCTTGTCGTTTGACTCTTTACATTCGCAATCGCAATGATCTAGTTTACCATAAGATTGTCTTTTGACTCTATAATTAGGAAATGTAAATATATTTTTCTGCTAAATGAGAAACCAAAAAAAACTAGATCTATTATTGTTTTGTGTTGGTAACGTATTTGCATTTCATATAGGGGCAAGAATGTAATACAACAGCAATAATGGCAGAAAATTACCGTATTGCTGGGTAAATCATGAACTTCTATATTCCTTCACCAACGCTGCCACCGCTCCTCCGCGATCTTCTCCTGGACGCCCCATTGCTGAAGCCGCCGGCGGACAGGTGAGGCAGTCACCCTGCACGGAGAAACCTCCATTTTCTCCTCCACATGTTGGTGTACTCTCCTCCATTGCGTTCTCTGATCGCTTCCTGTCCTGTAGCGTCAACGCCCGCCTCCTGTTCGACGCAATGCCTCCAGCGAAAATTGGCATGTACGCTCCTGTGGTGAGTGGACCTGACGGCATTGACACTCTTCCTGATTCCATTCTCGAGCACATCCTCGGCTTCCTGCCTCCGACGGAGGCCGTGTGGACGTGCGTTGTGGCGCGCCGCTGGCGTTACCTCTGGAAGTCTGCGACAGGGCTGCGGATCAACTGCGCCCCAGACCAGGCTGAGCAGCCGCTGTCAATTAAAAAGGCCTGGCAGTTCGTGGACCGTCTGCTGGAGCATCGCGAACGTGCCCCACTAGAAACATGTGAGCTCAGATTTGGTATTTTCAGCGGCGAGGATGCAGCACTCCACCTGAATCTCTGGATCCAGCATGTTCTAATGTAACATTTACTCCCTCCGTCCCAATATATCTGCACTTCTAAGGTTTGAGTGCAAAAATAGTATGGAGAGCAAATGATGAAAATACCCCTATTAAAGGATAACAGACAACGTGCAAGTGAGAAGGTTCCAGTGTTTGCCCGAGGCCGCCGTGCCTGCACAGGCCGGCCAGTCTGCCAGGGGCCGGGCTCTCCGACCCACAAATCACCTTCACAACCCACTGCCAAGTAGGGATGGATGAGGACTCGATCAGCCTGTCAGTGGCATAATTGTAGCCCAGGTACGTAGTCCGACGGCACCTCTGGCAGCTGCAGAACAGTGGGCGGATGCGCACTCTGCTATTGAGCGTTTAGCCTGGGATTTTTTTTGAATGCTCCAATGGCACTTAAATTGGGACAGAGGGAGTACAATGGAAACTTTGACTTGGACCCCCTCATCTCCCAATAGTGGATTTTTTTTTAATTTTAACCTTTTTTTAAATTATTTTTAAAAATAACCCCTGGAAAACATTTTTTTGCACCGGATGACCCCTTTGGCCGCGCCTGCCGGCGTGGCGCGGCAGGTAGCCTTTGCCGCGCCACATGCAGCGGCGCGGCAGCTGTGCCACGCTGGCGAGGCGCGGCGCGCGAGGGGAACGTGGGCCCGGGCCTGCCGCGCCACGCCGCCTGGCGCGGCAGCGGTGGGCCTAGAGCCGCGCCGCGGCTCCCTTTCTTCTTTCTCCTCCCTTCCTCTCCCAGCCCCGACCACCCCGCCGCCCGCACCGCCGCCGCCGGCCGCCGCCGCCCCCGTTCCGGCCCCAAATCCGTGGATTTGGGGTGGGAAAAGTGGGGGAAATCGTTCCTCGCGTCCTTGTGAAGGTATTCCCCTACTTCTGTCCCTCTTTTACCGTTGCATTATGTAGATCGGAGAAGATTTTGGTGACCTAGGGTTAGCTCAAGTATTTTGAAATTTAGACGAAATGCAATTTTGTTTAATGTAAATGATGATTAGTTCATACGCAGTAGTATCTCTGCCCGTGTTATTGACGTGTAGAACATGTTGCATGAATCGATTTAATGATGTTGTTGGTGTTAATGTTTAGTGTACTTGATAATGGGTGAAGGTATTACATGGATGCATGTTTATTAGTGGGAATACCTAACAATTTTTTAGAATAAGACAATATGCATAATGTGTACATAGATATATATATATATATATAACTTATTGAGATAAATTTATTATTTGTTGAACACTATTCTAATTTTGCATTTATATTTATAATAAAATGTCTATTTTAGTAATATATAGTTATGAAACAAGGTAGTTCATGAAGTTCTTTAAATTTTGTAGATGGATTATTTAGTTCGCATGTTTCATGGGGGCCTAGTTAAAGAAAATGGAGAGTTTGAGAATATGACAGAGTTAGTGGAAACATTTGATGGTCCGCCAACCTTTAAGGATGTAGTTGATTGTGCAATGGTCAACTATGGAGTTGGAATGCATGAGGTGACATTTAGAGGTCGTTTTGATTGTGGGAAGGCTAGAACTCATTATGTCTTGATGAGCTTGTCAAGTGAAGAAAATTGGAATCAGTATAAGAAGGTAGTTGGTCAAGCTAATGTGTCATGTCTGGAGGTTGTGGTAGATATTACTCGTGGGCCTAGTGGTAATGTTAACATGAATGAGGAAGTCCCGTTGGAGGTTCAAAATGGTACACAAGAGTCTACAATTTTAGAGGAGGACTTAGGTTCTAGGGAACCTCGTCGGGAGCTTGGGATGTTGGACGATGATTTTCCCAATGATTGTTTTGAGCGGGAAGAAGAAACCATGGACGAGGATGATATATCTGACAGCTCTGAAGAAGGTGAGTCTCAAGATGAGTCTGATGAGGAGGATGTGGAAGAGCAAAATGATGCCAATGCACATGCGGCTGAAGCGCTCCTTGGTTTACGTGAGGTTCACTTGGATGGTGTTCAACATGATGATGTTGGAGGACCCTCGGTGAACCATACAACCGTTGAAAGGGAAGTGCACATAAGTAGGCCGCCGGTCAACACTAGAAATGGTGATAGTGAACAACACCTACCTAGGCTCCCGGTCAACACTAGAATTGGTGAGAGTGATGAACACACCCCAGCTCAGTACGAATTTGGACTCCCTTCTGTTCGCAATGACAGAAACTTAAGTAGGATCGATAGAGCCATTTGTGATTCTACTATGTTGTTCACAGAAGGAATAATGTTTAGTACTAAGCATGTGATACATGAGAAAATGTTGTTTGACTCCCTTGAGGAACTTAAGTTTTTCTTGGCTGACTATGCAGTGAAGCATTATAGGCCTTTCACTGTTGTTCATTCGGACAGGAATCTTAGGTATGAAGTAATGTGCAAACAAGGGTGCATGTGGCGTGTATGGGCACGACTATAGAGAGGGACAGGGAAATGGAAGATTACAAAGGTTGTGGAACCTCACACATGTTGTTCGAGTCAAGTGAAGGGAGTTCACGCACAATTGACTGCAACTTACATTGGAAGGTGTATCTTAGGCGTTGTTCGTGAAAATAGTGATGTGACGGCCAGCAGTTTGATCGAGTCCATATTGTTGTTTGCTGGATATCGTGTGAAGTATTCTAAGGCATGGCGGGCTAAGCAACATGCAATTGCCTTGCTTTGGGGTGATTGGAAAGAGTCATATGCAAAAATTCCAAGGGTCTTGAGAGCCATGAACCACTTCAATCCTGGGGTTAAATGGTTCCCTTACATGACCGGGTTGCGTGTTCGTGACGGTTGTGTTTTGAAGCCCGTCCTTCTACGTGTTTTTTGGTGCTTTCCACAATGTGAAGTGGCTTTCCAACACTGTCGTCCGGTGATACTTGTAGACGGAACCTTCTTGACCGGCAAGTACAGAGGTACACTCATGATGGTAGTTGCTGTAGATCCTGAACAACAACTTGTGCCTTTAGCTTTTGCCTTGGCCGAGAGTGAGAATGACGATAGTTGGTCATGGTTCATGAGGCTCGTTCGCATTAACATACTTGGTCGAACGCGACAGGTATGTATGATCTCAGATCACCACCATGGCCTCATAAAATGTGCGAGCGACCACATGGATGGGTATCCACCACTTGTTCATAGGTGGTGCATGAGGCACTTTGCCGCCAACATGTGGCGTCGTCAAAGGAACAAGGAGGTAATAGGAAAGTTGAAGTTACTATGCTCAGTACATACGGAGGACAAATTTAAGGAACTGCACAAAGACTTACTTAAGGACTTGAACGAGAAAGCTAAAGATTGGTTGGAGTATGAAATGGAGGATAAGCACAAATGGGCCCAAGCGTATGATGAGGGGGGTATGCGTTGGGGTATCATGACAACAAACTATTCTGAAAGTGTGAACAACGTATTTAAAGGAATAAGAAGTAGACCCGTCTCGGGGATTATTGAATACTCATTTGAAAAATGCAACGCTTATTTTGTGGATAGATGGCGGAAGGCACGTGATTTGTTAGATAACGGGGGTAAAATAGGATCCTTTGCAGATGAGAAAATGTATGAAGCTGCTTTAAGATCCATGAACCAATTTCCACAACCATACGGTCCAGATAGAATGATTTATTCTATTCGAGGTTCCTCTACTACTAATGTTGGAGGGGAGAGTCATGGCGGTCGACACTATAGAGTGGACCTCCGGGCCGGTACTTGCACCTGTAACGGTCCTCAATTGTTGCATCTTCCTTGTTCTCACTTGATGACAGCTTGCAATGCTAGTGGTCTAGACTATGAAAATGCCATGTACATGTCTCCTTTGTTCTTTAGAGAACACACCATTAAGATTTGGGAATCCAGCTTTGAGCTGTACCTTGATCCGTCACAATGGCCTGAATACGATGGCCCAGAGTACGTGCCACTGCCATCTTTGAAGAAAATGAAAAAGGGTAGGAGGCAAAAGAAGTGTTTGAAAGGGGACATGGACGCATGTCAAGGAAGGCAAGCCGCTGATTATGATTTCAGTGATTTTGAAGCTGATGCGGACAAGATGGAGTATCTTTACTCAAAATGTCACAAGGAAATTAAAAACTGCAAGTGTCAGAAAAAAAATCAAAGGGCAAGAAATCGAAGTCCACAAAATCAACGGGGACAAATACAAGGAAGGGTGCTTCCAACTCGAGGGTAGGTGTCGAGGTAGTATGTTAGTAGGAAAACAATTATGAAATTTTGTATGCAAGTAATATTTTTTTACATTGTCCATTGTTTCTACTTTTATATACTTAGCTTCAATTTATTTATCATTGTTACTAACTACATTTAATTTTTTTTCGGGATGGCGCACCCAGTGTACCCGCTCCTTGAGGCTGCATATGATGGCAGCCATCGTGCACACCTTCTCGCCAACCTCCATGAGGTATTTACATAATCTTCGTCATTTCCTTTACAATGTTCAGGTTCTTTATTTTCGGACTACACATTGCTAATGTTGGAACTATTGAATTTTATTGTTTTTTTCAGGACTTGAAGCCGTTGAGGGTGCGAGAGCACTTTCCACTTCCTTGGGACGAGAGATACGCCCCGTACTTGGCTAGAGCGGGTTTCTTGGACATTGCTCTCGTGGTGGTTCGTGGGCTGCCTATGATGGACGGCCCGTTGTTGTCGGCCTTGGTGGATCGATGGCGTCCGGAGACCCACTCTTTCCACCTACCTTGCGGGGAGATGACAGTCGGCATGCAGGATACAGCCATGATCCTTGGTCTTCCACTTGAGGGGCTGCCGGTGAGTGGGATCATTCAGAGTGCTGGTTGGCGTGACATGGTGGAGTTACACATTGGGGTGAGACCACCAGATGCTGATGAGGGGGATGTGTCGAAGAAGACCTCCGGTGTCAACACAGTTTGGTTGAGGCAGCACTTCACCGTATGCCCCCAGGGAGCTGCTGAGGCTGTTGTAGAGACGCACGCACATGTTTGGCTGTGGCACTTTGTTGCCACGTTCTTGCTACCAGATGCTGTGGGAAACACTGTGTCTTGGATAGTTCTGCCACTTTTGGGTCAGGATTGGGACAATATCCGTGGCTACAGTTGGGGTTCGGCGGTTCTGGCATGGCTGTATAGACAGCTATGTGATGCCTGTAGGCGGAGTGGACAGGACGCGAACCTTGGTGGATGCGCTTACCTCCTGCAGATTTGGATTTGGGAGCGTATTCCAGTAGGCCGACCACACCGTGGGCCTGTAGAGGTACATACAAATCTTTTGTTCCTTATTCATGCAGACTTCAATTACATTATATTCATCATTTATTCATGTTTCAAATTTTGCTACTTTTTTGCAGGCATGGAATCAGCAGGATTCTCGACCCACATTTGGATTTGTGTGGAAGACAGCGACAGCGGTACGTGGTCCTCCGGGGAGGAGGTACAAGTTCTACACAAACGAGTTGGATTGTCTTACTCAGGCACAGGTAAAAACCCATGTCCACCAGTTCGTGTTCAATTTCAAAATTATGATTCATCAAATATTCTCTAAGCATGCAGTATTTTTGTAGGTCGAGTGGCTACCGTACTGCCGCGACTTTCCTCAACACGTCCAGTTCTCACCCATGTGTTTCAGAGACAGACTTCTGTGGAGGTCTACGGTGCCGCTCATCATCTACTATGTTGTTGAGTGGCATTTGCCAAACAGGGTGCTACGCCAGTTTGGGAGGGTACAGCCGTCGCCTCCAGAGCTTGTATCCACCGTTCCAGCCTTGCACAAGTAAGAAATCAACTCGATGCATTTTTCATTATTCTCAGTTGGCATAAGTTGGTTTGTAAAAATTGTGACAACCAATTTTGGTATTTCAGGGTTAATAGGCAAAAAAGATACAAGGAGAATGATTGGACGGTGAAGCATGCTAGGTACTTGGACCTTTGGAACAATCGTTAGAGGATGGATCCTCAAGATGGCCCTGCTTGGCGTGCTGGACCACACAGGGAGTACCTGAGGTGGTACCATACCTCTACAAGGACAAGGATCAAGCCAGCTTTGACGGACGAGCACATTGAAGATGCCCCCTCTGACTCCGACGACGACATAGCGGATGAGTACGACACCCTGACACGTGTGGGAACACAGCCAGAGCGAGCACCTTTGCACGACTACTTGGTACTTTTATCCCACGACAATGTTCTTTGATCACTCCGATTTCTAAAAATCTGTAGGTGTAACAAGATTTTTTTTGTAGGGACAACAACTTGCAAGGCTTGCCAATGAGGCCGGAGTGGCCATGGAACATACAAGTGCATCCGAAGGTGGAGCCCTACGCAACTTTGCAGAGGTAGTCTTAGTTTTCAAAAATTTAATGCTTTAGTATACCCATAGTGAACATATATTGAATATGTACTTAATTTGTACCAAATGCATGGTGCAGAGGGTACGGAGAAGCTGCAGGCGTATGGCAATGAAGTTGAACTGCATCACGGCCCCAGATGTTGCCCACGGCGGCAATGGTCAGGGCACTTCTTCAGGATCCCGCCATACTCCAGTCCACCACGGGGCTAGAAGCTCCACACGGACCCCATCTCGCAGCAGTGCTCGCACCGCGTCGGCATCTGCAGGTCGTGTTGTTGCTAGTGGCAGCCGTGGTCATGGCAAGGCAATCGCCACCCCTCAGCCAAGTGATGAGGACAATGGAGACTCCTCCTCAGATGCAGGTGCTAGTGAGCATGGAGACCCCACGTACCAGTCAGAGATTCCGATGGATGCCCTGTTTGATGCCCCACGTGCTACTCAGACACAAGGAGAGTCGAGTCAGGTAATGAATCTAATCACATTTCCTTCTAAGTCGTCAATTATTACTACCTTGCATTTTATAGTGTTATGTCCAAAATTTGCAGCCCCGTCCACCTCCTGCGAAGAAAGCCCGCGGCCGTCGCCCACGTGGGCCCGCGGACGTTGGCAGCCCCAACGTCTTGGACACCGAACTGGGGAGGGATCGTCAACCTAAACAAATTTTCAGCCCCGAGGACCAAATCCGCCGCCGTCGTTGAACTTATGGACTTTCTATGAACTTTGTGTGTGTTGGACTATGTCGGAATTGCCTGTGCATGTGTTGGGTTTAGGATGTTGAAGTTATGGACTCTTATGTGATGTTTGTGTGTCGGACAATGTATGGAATTATGTGTGATGTTTGTGTGTTGGAATTGCCTATGTTTTGATTCATGGCAATTGTGGCCATATTGGCTTTTGGATGAGTGCAGCTTGTCTGCCGTTTTCTGCAGGTGCGTCGAGACAAGAGGGCAACAGAAACCTGAAGAAAATGTTTGCTGTCTCAGGCATCAGACTTGCCACGCCATGCGCGACGGCGCGGCAACTTGCTCCTGCCGCGCCAGCAGCTGTGGCGCAGCAGACCTGGGAAACAAGGGTGCGTGCTGGGATATTTACCCAGGTTTGCCGCGCCATACGGTCTGGCGCGACAGTACCAGGCTTGCTGCGCCAGCTGAGGTGGCGCGGCAGGAATGCGCAGCCGCGCCGGGCAAGTCACAAAAAAATTTTTGCCGTGGTAGCGTCCTGATGGCTTTGCACACTTGGCGCGGTAGCTCGTCCTTGCCGCGCCAGGAGGCGTGGTGTGGCAACGTTGACCTCCCGCGCCAGGCGGTTTGGCGCGGCAAGCGGGTCCCACCGCGTCAGCGTTCGACGTGACGTAAGCAGGCCAGCGCTACCGCGCCATGCGCGAGGGCGCGGCAGCCTCAAGTTGCCGCGCCACGCATTCGAGATGAAGTTTTGCCGGGGGGTCGTACTGAAAGGCCTACACGTTAGGTGCGGCAGGGCACTCTTGCCGCGCCAAGGAGCCTGGCGCGGCAGTGTTGTGTTGTCGCGCCATGACCGGTGGCGCGGCAAAGGGCCACCTTACTTCCCCTACATATAGGAGGAGGTTGCTAGCCTCCACTCCTACCTCACCTCCATTCCTCACAGGCAACCTCCACTCCTACCTCACCTCCATTCCTCCAATCGTTTGAGAGTGTTGGTAGCCAAAACAACCCCCAAATCCGAGATGGCAAGAGGGTTCATGGACGTGAGGAGGGCCATGAAAGCCATGGAGGGGGCGTACCCAAATGAACCCAATAGATCCATACTCAGTTTGAATATCCGCGCAAAGGACGAGATCCCCCAGAGTGCCATTGTGGCATGAATGCGGGATGCAAGGTCTCCCGTGAAGATGAAACGTATGGTAGGCGTTTCTGGTGCTGTCAAAACATCGATCAAGCTAAAAAGGAGCTTGCGGCATTGGCAGTAAGTGATATCGTTACATAGCATTCTAGTGACTTCGTGGTGTTGAGTTCTGACTTTGTATTTACGTGGCCTATATTGTAGGGAAGCAGTAGATCTGTTGCTCCAAAGGTGACGAGGGCGTGCCACTTCGAGCAGTGGATCGTCGACTTCATCAGTGGTCCAGATGCCGCGCTTTTGGCAAGGGGGAAGAAAATCGATGGAGACCCCAGCACTGAAGCTCGTTTGAAGAAGGAATTTGACGACTTCGAGAAGTGGAGCGATGACTTCATCAGTGGTGCATGATTGTTCTTATGTATAGCATGTGCTATTGCTTGTGTGATTTAAATTTCCTAAGGCGTGCTAGGATTAGTATTGGCACATGTGCCATGCATGCCACTGCAAACTCATGTGATTTAAACTCCCTAAGGCATGCTAGGATTAGTATTGGCACATGTGCCGTGCATGCCACTGCAAACTTGTGTGATTTAAATTCCCTAAGGCATGGTAGGATTAGTTATGGCACATGTGCCATGCATGCCACTGCAAACTTGTTATGTAAGGGAAATGTCTAATGAAATAGCAATGGCAATAGTGTTGACAAAACAATTCGTACTTCCATAGACTTTTCAGTTTTTGCAGTTGAAATGATGCCTCACTGAAAAGGCTAGGGATTCCAAGGACCCTAGGGTTTCATGAGTGCATAGGCTTTTTTCAGGGTGTTGTCAAATCAAATGCTGTACATGACATGCTGGCTCACTGAAAAGGCTAGGGATTCCAAGTAGGCTAGTGTTTCATGACTGCAGAGGCTTTTTTCAGGGTGTTGTCAATTCAAATGTTAAAGCACAGGTACATGACATATCATGTCTCTCACTCAATAGGTTAGGGATTCCAAGCAGGCTAGGGTTTCACGTGGGGGTTGTCAATTCAAATGTTGTAGCATAGGTACATAAGAAACACAAAGTTGCAAATGGCGTCGCTAATAACCTACGTAAACATGTGCCATTTGCGAGTACTAGCATGCCATAGGGAAGTTTACAAAAGAATTACAACACTAATAATCTACTGGTACGAGAACTGTCCGGATAACATAGAACCAAAACCACTGGATTCCTGCGAAGGCATGTAGTAGTTCCCAAATGGGGGTGGAGATGGGGGTGAAGGTGGTGGGGATGGACTTGACGGTGGAGTGTTCTTCCTGTGACATCTGCAGGTGCATAGCGCGTCGTCGCTAGATGGTGGATCGGGAGGAGTCAGTGCCTCTGCGAGCTCATGCTTCAGCTTCTCGATGCGTCCTTCTAGGTACGTGATGTACTCTTCATATGGATGAATAGCTGGCGGATCGACCCATGCCGCGAAACCGCAGTTGTTAGGGTCATACGAGTACTGCAAATACCAATAGTATGTTACTTATCAAAATAAACTGATGGAAAAACTCGTGATAGTGTTGCTTACCCACGCACGTGGACAGTGCCAAAAGCGACGACCGGAGTAGTAAAGTCCAACTCCCTCATAAACTTGCATTACACACAACTCATTGTGCATGCATCTTGGCCACTTCACTGGTTTCTTCGAATCGTACGGTCTAACATCACGCAAAGATCGGAAATAACTCTTCTCTCTTGGTGGGAAGTACTCCTTACACTCGGGGTCCTGTTCTATCCACAAGTCTGGACCGAGAGAACTATCCTCACCTGACAAGGGATCCATTGCTGGTTATTGTGAACAACAATGGTTAATTGAAGGGGGACATATATAGGGAAAGAGAAGAGGTGGTGGGCCATTCGATCCGTGGGAGAAAACACACCCTACCCCCTACCCTACTACATGTGATGTCAGTTCGAGAAAACACACCCTACACCCTGCGCGCTTATATCAAGGGCGACGGCGGCCACAGTACCGCCACACCCTGCCGCCTCCTCCCTCTCCCCACGGGCTCATCTCCCGTCTTAGGTAAGTTTCCTCTCTTTATTAATTTAATGTAATTAGTATAACTAGTTCACAATAGTGTCATTAGTTTGGGATTTAAATTTCTTTCTAAAATACTTTTTTAAATGGAGTTTACTTAGTTTATTTAATTTAGAATCATTATGTTGTGTAACAATGTATGCATGATATCGTTTTGGTTTGTCATGTTGATTTTTTGTAACAATAACTAGAGATGTCTACTGCTGCTGCCGGAGGGGGGGAGGATGGTAATGGTGGCGGTGATCCGAAGGGGAAAAACACAAATACAACACCTGATCGGAAGAAAATGAGCACGTTAGAAAGAGGCATGCTTCGATATATGCAAGGAAAAACTGCAAATGCCATTGCAAGAGGAGAGGAACCTCCTTGGAATGGTCTTTATGCTCCCCTAGACATGCATCATTATTTGCAACGAAAAACTGCAGATGCCATTGCAAGAGCAGAGGAACCTCCTTATGGTGGTCTTTATGCTCCGGGTGGTCTTTACGGTCCTTCAGCAAACCCGTGTGTTGCTAATCCACCAACTAAAAAAGTTACCAAGAAAGATAAACCATCGTCGTCACATCGCAAGGATGGCTAAATACTGGCACTTTGTATGATGTTGTAGTCTTTGATCATGCGGTGTTGTAATATTTGAACTACTATTTCGTTTGCATCATGGTACTGTAATATTGTTCTATAAGAACTAGATCCTATTGTGATTGTGTTGTAATAATGGAACTAATATTCCTTAATTTCCTATTTTTCTAATCTCCTACTCCATTATTAAAATTTCTTTACATTATAATTTCCTACTCGTCCTCCTTTGTACTTTCCAACTATAATTGAGTTTTTTGTGCTTCTCCAATTTCGTGAATAAAAACTCATTCAGAACTACATCACATAACAAAGTGTTCACTTAATACAACACAACCAAACACACTTGTTCATTGAAAAATAGTCCACTACAACACATGCAATTGACACTTGAGGACCATTCATCATCCTCCCACAATCCTCTTACCTTTTCTGTCGGCCTGTGCCTTTCTTGCCGCTTCATCCCTCGACCTATCCCTGGACCTCTCCGTCAATGTCTTCCACTCCTCTTCCTTTTTCCTCCTCTTCTCACTCTTCTCGTCTGCAGTCAACAGACGTATCCCCCGTTCTAAGAACTTCTCCCTGTTACACCGCCAATATGCCACAACCTTCTCGTAGTTGGCGTAACCAACTACAAATTCCAGCTCCACTCCAGCTTCACGAACCATCTCATCACAAATTGGACCACTTAGATCCTCCTCTTCTGGTAAGGGCACACCATATTTTGCTCTTATCTTGTTTCTAATAGTTTCAGTTTTAAACCTCCTCCTAGGTTCTGAAGTGCGTCCCAACTCTAACATTAACTCACGACGACCAAGAAATTGCTCCCAATCACAAGTCCTTCCCTCCTGAAAAAAGAAGGCCGTATCATACAAAATGAAATCACAATGAAGACAACAACGATCGTGCTAACAAAAGCAAAGAAGGAGGTCACATCATGCTCACCCAATAGTCTCCATATGCATTGCCACAAAACATTCCAAAACCTAGCTCAGATGGCACAACACCTTCCGTGGCTACTATGCCGCACTTGCACCGTGAAGGTGGATAGCTCAGGCAAGGCCAGGGCTTCGTCCCGGGCTCGAACTCTTTCACTTCAGCTTCGGTTGGCCACTCCGATCTTGGTCCATGTATGTATTCATTGAAGTCACACCTAGGCCACCCACTCTGAATTGCACAACAACCATTACTAACAATGAGCCATGCACATTTATAAAACTCAAATGATAAGAACGATATGATATATACTTACAAGAGTCTTTAGGGAGCAACGAAAGAATAGTGTAAACTTATTTGGGGCCTCAATGTTTGGCCGTTGAAGATACGCACGCACTCCACAATCACACAATGGAGGGTTGTTAACTCGCTCAATGGCGGCCAACTGCTTCTCCTCATAGGTCATCGGTGGAGGATTCGGTGGAGGAGGAACCCATCGTTGAAACTCATCATATGGCTTCAAGACATGACTCGCATACGGGAAGAGACGTATCCTAGGATCAAACTTGTCCGGCCCGTCTATCCACTGCAAGAAATAATAAGGAGCTGCCGGGGGTGGTGCTTCCCTAATCCAACAACAGTAGAAGGCTCTACCAGCAGTACTAGCACACCTAGACTGTTTCACATAAGCTGGCACACCACATAAACAATTGGGTACAGGGAGAGCTCGAGGCACAGGAGCGTCTTCATCCCACTCTTCGGGAAACCTTCCTTTACCCCTAGAAATGGCACAATAATGTGGGTTTTGGTGCGTCATGTCTACTAATCCTGCAACAAATATTATTGAAATGAACAATTTCAAATATGGTACAACATTATTAAATCGATTCATGCAACATGTTCTACACGTCAATAACACGGGCAGAGATACTACTGCGTATAAACTAATCATCATTTACATTAAACAAAATTGCATTTCGTCTAAATTTCAAAATACTTGAGCTAACCCTAGGTCACCAAAATCTTCTCCGATCTACATAATGCAACGGTAAAAGAGGGAGAGAAGTAGGAGAATACCTTCACAAGGACGCGGGGAACGATTTCCCCCACTTTTCCCACCCCAAATCCACGGATTTGGGGCCGGAACGGGGGGCGGCGGCCGGCGGCGGCGGTGCGGGCGGCGGGGTGGTCGGGGCTGGGAGAGGAAGAAAGGGAGGAGAAGGAAGAAAGGGAGCCGCGGCGCGGCTCTAGGCCCACCGCTGCCGCGCCAGGCGGCGTGGCGCGGCAACGCTGCCGCGCCGCTGCATGTGGCGCGGCAGGCCCGGGCCCACGTTCCCGTCGCGCGCCGCGCCTCGCCAGCGTGGCACAGCTGCCGCGCCGCTGCATGTGGCGCGGCAAAGGCTACCTGCCGCGCCACGCCGGCAGGCGCGGCCAAAGGGGTCATCCGGTGCAAAAAATGTTTTCCAGGGGTTATTTTTAAAAATAATTTAAAAAAAAGGTTAAAATTTTAAAAAAAATCCCCCAACAGTTGACGAGGCTAGAGCTCATCGGCGTAATATTAAACAACAGTTTCTATGATTTCTCGGGGTGTCCATCACTGGAGCATCTGGTTTTTAACAACTGCGGTTTTTGGTATACAAAGAAGATTTCATCCAAGTCCCTGAAATACCTGAGCATCCGGAATTCTTGGACCAGCATAGGTTCCTACATTGTTATTTATGCCCCTAGTCTTGTTTCACTCAAGCTAGATGACCATTGTTGCAGAACTCCTGTTTTTGAAACCCTACCATCATTACAAGAAGCATTTGTCAGAGTTACTGGCGCGTGTCCAGACTGTTGTTGTGAAGATTGCTATGATGAGGATAGCAATGTTGAGGATTGTTTCTCATGTTACAATATCGAACAACACAACAAGTGCTTGCTTCTGGAAGGTTTGTCAGAAGTTGTGAAAATGTCAATGTTAGCGGAGTCCAAAAAGGTGTGCCCAGGGCTTTCTCTTCAACTTGTTTACTTATCCTGTCATTTCTGTTGCAGACTCTGGTATCCACGTTGGAAATTCGTATAGCTGCTCAATTCAATTGGGACTATTATATTGATAATATTGATGTTTTAATTGCCTGCATCTTGTCCAGATTATTTTGGAATGGGATCGGATCTGAAGACTTGGCCTCAATTTAATAAATTAAAGGCTTTGTTCCTCAATGGTTACTGGTGCGTGGCACCTGACTTTCATGCATTAACTTGCATTCTCAATCACTCACCAGTACTAGAGAAGCTCACCCTTGAACTTTTTTCCAAGGTATATTTCTAACTTGACAAATGTTGCCTTGCTAAAAAAATTGTACATTGTTTATCTCGGTTAAATATTTTACTTCAGGAGCCTGAACATATAATGGAACTAATTGGAAGATGCAGTCCAATGGACAGATCCCCAACTATACCAGAACACCTAAAGGAAATACATGTCAAATGTGCAGTGGTTGACAAGGAAGTTCAGATTGTATTGAAGTTCCTGTCTACATTAAACATTTGTAAGTGAACAGCGATACTCTAGATTCTTTTTTTAATGAATTTTGCTGCCATACGTTATTACGTGCAAATATTTACCGTGTTTAAACTTATTTTTTCTTCATCAACAGTGACTTATTTATTTGTTTAAATAGAATGGGATAATTCCACGTTGTTTAGTTCGAATTAAAGAAGAAAATTCCAGTGGGTTTTTATGAGCATTTTATAAAATATATACAGTGCCTCTAGTATTTTCAAGCGTTGACCGGATAGAAATTTCTTAGAGACGAGATATAAAGTGCACTCCCATTGCTACCCTCGTAGCAATTCTATATACTTACAACGCTAGGTTTGTTTCATGTGGAAGATAAAAGCCAGAGACTGAGACGGTGGTAAATTATCTTGCACGTAGATCATTCTAAAGAACTATGTAGGAAACTACCTTTTAGATACAATTTCGAAATGACAAATAGATTGGTTGTTTGTATATATGTCCTAATTATTAATGTTACAGGTTGAGCCTTTGTCGATTAACTTTTGGTTCTCGTTATGATTTCTTTCTTAAGACTCATTATGAGTTGTCACATGTGTTAGAATAGCGCCTATGGGCTGGGCTGGCCTTAAGGCCTGGCGCCAAGCCTAATCGGCTGGCTGCCTTGGGGATTAAGATAGATAGATGGTAGATTAGACAAGGATCACCGTTGATTAGGCTGTTTCTATAAACCCTAATAATCCTTTGACATCAATCAATCAATTCATTCCCGAAATCCTATTGGTTTTCATGCTATCAATCGCCTAGGTTTTCCTTCCGCTACCACCTCCAGCGCGCCGGCGACCATCGCTGTGCTGCGCCCTCCTGCGTACCGGCACCCCTGCCCGCGCCGCGCTCTCCAGGCCGCACCGCCACTGATCCCAGCCGCGCGTGCCCCTGCCCGTGCCGAGCCGCACCCTCCAGGTCGCGCTGCCCTCGATTCAGGCCGCGCCGCCACCTCCAGGTTGCAACCGCCCTTGATTCAGGCTGTGTCACCGCCTCCAGGTCGCGCCGTACCCCACCACCGCCATGACAGGCACTCCGCCGTGCATCCCCGACGATGCGGACGCCTCCTCTTCCACCGCGGCCGCCGCCGCCGCAGAGCAGGCCAAGAAGGAGGCCGCCGAGCGCCAGGCCGCCCACGATGACGCCCTCAATCGCGACCTTCAGGCGGAAGAGGAAGTCACCGCCGCAGCCAGAGGGCGGGACGCGACCGCCCATCGTGCCCGCGACGCCCTGAACCGCGCCGCCAAGGAGCGCGCGACCGCCGCGGCTGCTCTTGCGCCCGCACCTGTCGACGGGGCCCCTGAAGACACAACGCCCCCTCCCGACCTCCGCACCGCCATGCTTCATCACGAAGGTGTCGCCCTCCTCCAGCTCCACTCCGAGGCGATCGCCGTCAGCAACATCCGCAATCACTTCACCACCATCCTCGACGTCGATGCCGGCAACTTCAACCACTGGCGTGACCAGTTCCTGCTGATCCTCAGCAAGTTTTCTCTCCAGGGCCATGTTCTGGAGGACGCCCCCACCCCTGGTTCCCCTGATTGGGACCGGATGGACTGTGTCGTCAAGTCGTGGATCATTGCCACGCTCACCGACGACCTCACCGAGATCATCTCTGCTCGGGGCTCCACCGCGCGCCATCTCTGGCTCGCCATCGAGTCACAGTTCCTCGGGAATCGCGAGGCCCGCTCCATCCACCTCGAGACGTGCTTCCGCAACTTCGTCCAGGGAGACCTCTCCGTCACAGACTACTGCCGCAAGCTGAAGAAGATGGCCGATGATCTCTCGGCCCTTGGGGAGGCTGTCACCAACCGCACGCTGGTCCTCAACGTCATCCGGGGCCTCAACGAGCGGTTCACCCACGTCGGCACACTCCTTCGCTGCGCTCGTCCCTTCCCCACCTTCCTAGAAGCCCGTGACAACCTCATTCTTGAGGAACTCTCACTGGAGAACAAGAAGGAGGCCCCTGCCACTGCCCTTCTATCTGCTGTGTCTTCCGCCAACGCCCCTCCACCATCGTCTTCAGGCTCCGACAACACTGGCACCTCCAAGAATGCCAACAGTCACCGAAGCAAGCGCGGCAGCGGCGGCAAAGGCGGCTCCAACACCAGCACCACCTCCGGCGGCCAGTGTCCAGCCGCTGGTGGCCAACAACAGCAACCGGCCAACTCTCAGCAGGCCGCCCGCTCCTGGCCGAGCTTCTACAACCCGTGGATGGGCTCAATCCACATGTGGCCAGGGGCCCCCGACCTCCGCTGGCTCCCATCCCATTGCCCCCTCACCTGCAGGCATAGCAGCAGGCCTTAGTGGCACAGCAGCAGCACTTCGTCCAGCTGCCACCCGTCGCTACTCCAGACACCGCTGGTCAGTGGGCTGCCCCGGGGTTTTACAACCCTGTGGTCGGCCTACCTTCCCGGGATCCCAGCGCCCTCGCCTCGGCCTTCAGCACGACGATGCTGACCCCGCCCCCCTCGAACGAGTGATACTTCGACTCAGGTGCTACCTCACACATGACATCTCATTCCTCTGCTCTTTCACACTTTTCTTTCCCGCAGTACCCTACTCCCTCGTCCATTGTTGTCGGTAATGGCTCCACACTTCCTGTCACGGCCATTGGCTCTACAGAGTTATTTCCTGATTTTTGTCTTAATAATGTTCTTGTGTCGGCACAAATTATTAAGAATCTTATCTCTATTCGCCAATTTACTATCGATAACAACTGTTCTATTGAGTTTGATCCCGCTGTTGTTCTGTGAAGGTTCTTCCATCACGGAGAAAGATCGTCAGGTGCAATAGCTCCGGGCCGCTGTACCCACTCCACCTCCCACCAGCGCACTCCTTGGTCGCCCAGGCATCGTCCCCGCTGTGGCATCGCCGTCTTGGCCACCCCGGTCATGAAGCTTTGTCCAAGCTCGCATCCAGCGTCTCCTGTCCCATTCAGGATTGCTCCGAGTTGTGTCATGCGTGTCAGTTACGCCGTCATGTTCGCTTGCACTTTCATGAGTCCACTTCTCGTGCCATTAATAAGTTTGACCTTAAACATTGTGACCTATGGACCTCCCCGGTTGTCAGCATCTCTGGTTATAAATATTATTTGGTCATACTTGATGATTTCACTCATTATTTGTGGACTTTTCCTTTACGTCTCAAATCTGACACATTCAGCACCCTCACTGCCTTCGTCTCCTATGCCTCCACCCAGTTCAGCGCACGTGTGAAGGCTGTTCAGTGCGACAATGGACGCGAGTTTGACAACTCCAGCTCCCGACAGTTCTTTCTCGCACAGGGAATCCACCTACGCATGTCCTGTCCCTACACTTCGCCTCAAAACAGTAAAGCTGAATGCATTATCCGCTCCATAAATAATGTAGTTCGCTCCCAGCTCTTTCAGGCATCTATGCCTCCCTCCTACTGGGTTGAGGCACTCTCCACCGCCACTACTCTCCTTAACATTTTGCCTACTAAGACTCTAGACTTCTCCACACCTCACCTTGCCCTTCTCGGCAAGCCACCCACTTACAGTCACCTTCGAGTCTTTAGTTGCAAATGTTATCCCAACAAATCAGCTATTGCGCCCCACAAACTCGCCCCTCGGTCTGTCCTCTGTGTCTTCCTAGGATACTCTGCTCACCACAAAGGGTACCGCTGCCTTGACCTCTCGTCCAACCGAGTCATCATCTCTCGGCATGTCATCTTCGATGAAGCCGCCTTTCTCTTTGCCGAGCGCCACGGTCCTAGCGCTCCAGCGGACTTCTAGTTCCTTGAGGACGACTCTACTGACTGTGCACTCCCTCCTATTGGGCCGGTGCACAAGTTTTTGTCAGCAGGCACTTCCTCCGGTGTCACTGATGTCACCATCGCCCCTGCCAGTCCCTCTGTGACTGTGCCTAGGGCGCCCCCACCGCCGACTGACAACACTGCCACCTCCCCAGTGCCCGTGCTCTATGTTCCTCCTGCGCTACGGACACCGGGGACACCTTCCATGCCGGCCACCGAGCCAGTCTCTCCCGCGCCACGCGCAGCCATGGCGTCGCCCAGCGCGCCCGGAGCATCCTCCCCGGCCTACATCCCGCCTGCTCTGCGTGCGGGCTCGACCACGACGTTGTCCAGCGCGCCCGGAGCATCATCCCCGGCCTACGTTCCGCCTGCCCTTCGCGTGGGCGCCGGACCTCCACCTGGGTTCCCGCCCCTGTGCCCGGAACGTCGCTTCACACAGCATTACTCCCGACGACCTGCTCCTCCTGCGACTCCTCTGACTGCCCTGCCAAAGGGTGCTGTTGCTGTCCCCTCGGTGACAAATCAACACACTATGGCCACCCGGGCCAAGAGCGGCTTCCGGATGCCTGCTGCCTACCACGTCGCCTCTCTCCCTCCGGTGCCGAAGACCTTTCGTTGCACGCTTGCCGACCGCAACTGGCGCGCCGCAATGGAGGAAGAACATAGTGCCCTTCTCCAAAATCACACCTGGGATCTGGTACCGTGACCACCTGGTGCCAACATCGTGACAGGCAAGTGGATCTTCAAGTACAAGTTCCGGGTTGATGGCACTCTTGAGCGGTACAAGGCTTGTTGGGTACTCCGGGGTTTCACACAGCGGCCTGGTGTCGTCTTTGATGAGACGTTCAGCCCCGTCATCAAGCCTGCCACTGTACGCACCGTGTTGTCCCTAGCTCTGTCCCGCCAGTGGCCCATTCATCAGCTTGATGTGAAGAACGCCTTCCTCCACGGTAACCTATCTGAGACTATCTACTGCCAGCAGCCATCCGGATTCGAGGATCCAGCTCATCCGGATTATGTATGCCTCCTGAAGAAGTCTCTCTATCGGTTGAAGCAGGCGCCCCGTGCATGGTACAGTCGGATGGCCTCCTTTCTACTGTCCATTGGGTTCTCTGAGGCCAAGTCAGACACCTCCCTCTTCGTGTTTCGCCGTGGAACAGACACCGCCTACCTGCTGCTCTATGTGGATGATATTGTGCTCACAGCCTCCTCACCTGACCTCCTTCGGCGGATCATCTTAGCGCTTCAGCAAGAATTTGCCATGAAGGATCTTTGTGCCCTGCATCACTTCCTCCGCATGCAGGTTGAGCGTCGTGGCGACGGTCTCCTCCTCTCTCAGCGACAGTACATGGTGGACATTTTGAGCCGTGCTGGGATGTCTGAGTGCAAGCCCTGCTCCACACCAGTTGACACCAACCCGAAGGTAGCTGCCACTGAGGGGGCACCTATGTCTTTATCTGTTGCCACAGACTTCCACAGCCTCACTGGTGCTCTTCAGTATTTGTCGTTCACACGGCCAGATATTGCGTACGCAGTTCAGCAGGTCTGCCTCCACATGCGCGATCCCTGTGAGCCTCACCTTGCAGCCTTGAAGCGGATTCTACGCTACATTCGAGGCACCCTTCACCTTGGACTCCTGCTGCGACCGTCTTCTTTGACCGACCTTGTTGTCTACACGGATGCCGACTGGGCTGGCTGCCCGGACACTCACAAGTCCACCTGGGGACAGTCTCATCTCCTGGTCTTCCAAGCGCCAGAACACCATGTCAAGGTCAAGTCCAGAAGCTGAGTATCGCGCGGTGGCCAATGGAGTGGCAGAGGCCACTTGGCTGCGCCAGCTTCTTCTAGAGCTGCACGCCCCCCTCAGGCGCGCCACACTGGTATATTGCGACAATATCAGTGCAGTCTACATGAGCTCCAATCCGGTACAGCATCAGCGTACTAAGCATATCGAGATTGATCTTCACTTCGTCCGAGAGAGAGTCGCCGTCGGTGATGTTCGAGTACTGCATGTTCCCACTGGGTCACAATATGCAGACATCTTCACCAAAGGGCTGCCTTATACTGTGTTCACAGAGTTTAGGTCCAGTGTCAACGTTGTGCAAAGTGGCTTAACGCCTGGCGCCAAGCCTAATGGGCTGGCTGCCTTGGGGATTACGATAGATAGATGGTAGATTAGGCAAGGATCACCGTTGATTAGGGTGTTTCTATAAACCTTAATAATCCTTGCCTATATATGTACACTGTACCTTTGACCATCAATCAATCAATTCATTCCCGAAATCCTATTGGCTTTCAACATGACTGTTGACCGAACATCCATGATCACAATAACTTTGTTTATGATGCTCGCTTTGTTCCTGGGCAGTCTGCGCACAACTTGTCAATTGGTTCCTGACATGATTTTTCATACAATTCCTTTGCTATGCATCTGCTTTATTATGTTGTTACATGTCACTGCCTGAGATTGTTTTCACAGGTTTCTACGCATGTCAAATCATTTTATTGGTTGTTCCTCCTTTCCAATTTGCCATGAACTTTTCAATTCTGCTGCAGTGTAGCATCATCACACTGTTTCGTGCACAACTACTTGTTAGTGATAGGAACTATCATGTATGTTTTCATGTTGGTTGGTTATGTCGTTTGGTACTGACTTATCGGTCGACTAGCAGTTTGTTGTTCAGTTCGGCGTCATGTCATATCGGTAGAGTAGAGCCCATTATAATTCTAAAGTGATCATTAATTATGTTAAGCTCCAAACCATTAAAATATTGTAATGGCAGGAGGAAATCCAGCGGGTAGAGGTAGTCGAGGGAGAAGGTTGTTGCCTTCTCTGCTCTGCCCTTAATTGAACAGGGGAGGTTGAGAAAGATTGATCTATTACTTGATTGAATCATATTACAAGGCCTTTATATTTATAGGCCAATCCTTGCCCCCTTTCAGAGAGATTACTGCTAACCTTAATCTAAACAAACTCTAACCGAATACTATTATCACGCCACGCCAGCGCACCCGGCGATTGTGGCGCCAGAAAGACATGGTGTAGCGTCCAAAATCCCAGAGTATCGGCCCCAAAGTGGCCAGCCAGTCGGTGCCCAGCACCATGTCGTAGCCGCCGAGCGGAAGGACAAAGAAATCTGCACATAAGGCCTCGCCGTCGACGGAGAAGGCGGCGTCGCGGAACACGCCTATTGTCGGCACCTTGTCGCGTTTGCCACGGTGACGGTGATGTTGTCGCGCGGGATGAAGCAGAGCCTGCAGGGTGCCACCGCCGGGGCGGACACAAAGTTGTGCGTGGAGCCAGAGTCGAGGAGGGCGGTCATGGCAACGGCGCCAAAGCGGACCACCACCTGCATAGTGTCGCGGGTGCGAACGCCGGTGATGGCTATCTTGGAGATGCGCAGCTGCTCCTCTGGGTCTTCAAGTAGGTCATCCTCGTCGGCTTCATGGATTTTGAGGTGGAATAACTTGGGGCAGATGCGATTATGTCTGCGGACATACTTCTCGTCGTAGTTGAAGCACTGGCCATTGCGGCGGCGCTCGTCGATTTCGGTCAGCGACATGCGGCGGACGGTGCGGCCTGCCACCGTCATGGTGCCAGGCGTTGGAGCAGAGGGGCGCTGGGGCGTGGCGAGTGGTGTTGATGTCGAGCCTGAGCCCGGCGTTGGGAGAACTAGCACTGGGGCTGACGCCGGCAAGAGTCCACGGGACGGCGGCAGCCGAGCACCGCGCGGCTGGGGGGCCGCTACTTGTTCGCGGCGTTCAAAGGAACGTGCGAGGCTCATGGCAATCTCCAAGGACTATGGCCCCTACAGTTGGACGTCGATGGAGAGGGCTCCTGAAGGCCGACAATGAAGAGTCGGATCTGCTGAGCCTCATTGAGGGGGCCGGCGGGCGTCAAGAGCGCCAGGAACTTCTGTGGTAATCCGCCACCATGTTAGTGCGGTGGCAGGCAACAAGTTCGTCGAGGGGATTGGATCGGAGCGGCGGCCCGAAGCGCATGTCTAGCAGTTCGCTGAAGCGGTGCCAACTTGGCGTGACCTCGTCGGCTCCAAGCGCTTATACCACTGCCGTGCGGCGCCCTGCAGGTGTAGGGCGGCGAGCCACACGCGCTCCTCCATGATGCACTAGCCACGAAAGTAGTGCTCACAGTGGTTGAGGAACGGCAAGGGGTCGCCACCGCCGTCGAAAGTGGGGAAGTCGAGCTTGTGGAAGCGGGTGTTGCCCATGGGGCCTTCCTTGCAGAGGTTAAGCACCTCCGGCACACGGGCGTGCAGGATCTCCTGCTGGCCGGCCTTGGGACGGATCAGCTTCTCGACGACGGCGTCGAGGACCTCCATCTTCTTCAAGAGGGCCAACATCAGCGGGCGGTATACCTCTTCATCTTCCTTGGAGCCACTGGTCCCTTCCTCCTTGGACTTCTTGTCGTTGATCGTCTTGGCGTCGTCACCCATGGCCGAGGATCGTTGGTCTCTGGATACTAATGTAATGGCCGGAGGAAATCCGGCGAGTAGAGGCAGCCGAGGGAGAAGGTTGTTGCCTTCTCTACTCTGCACTTAATTGAACAGGAGAGGTTGGGAAAGATTGATCTATTACTTGATTGAATAAGATTACAAGGCCTTTATATTTATAGGCTAATCCTTGCCCCTTTTCCAAGAGATTACTGCTAACCTTAATCTAAACAAACTCTAATCGAATACTATTATCTCTTAACAACTAATTTAACTAAGAATCCTAACTAGCCACTATTGCTATCAGGCGCCGGATGGGACCTCTGCCTCTTGGCGAATCTAGCATTTCAACTTAGGGTATGCCACCCAAAAGAATCATATACAATTCGGTAAATCTATTTTACCAATTCGATAATAATAAAAAGATTTACAATATAATCCGGTATATATACACTAACTACTAAGTAACATTGCTTAGCTTCAGGTGCAGTCGTGCAGCGGCAGCACATTCGTATGTTTTATTAAAAAAATACGTATATATACTTGCATTGGCCCGAATTGCAGGGTATGCCGGTGCATACCTGGCATACCCCCTAGCTCGCCTGCCATACTTCTTGCCCCACATATCAAATATATTTCTTATTCACTAGAGTGTCTTCTAGCATCGTAGCTTTCTTGTTGATTTTTTTTAAGCGAAAGCTTTCTTTGTTGATTGACTGTGTATTCTTTTTGCAGCAACATTAGTTAAACTCTAAACCTTTTGTGCAATAACTTTGTTGTGCAGCTTTCATTTTCAAGTAAGCGGGAGAGTTTGGGCATAATCGGATCTACCGTCTTTGGGGTCGAAGGATTGTAACAGATAAAAAGTTGCTGTTTTTTTTCAAAGGGTGTCGTGTGTCACCATCAGTCATGAGCTACTTCTAGCTGAAATGCATGGACGTCTGGACTGGTTCACAACATTGTTTACACAGATTTCTTGTTGAAGGTGACGGATTAATATGTAATTCAGCTTTTATCCTCCCACCATCCCTCCCTCCTCACCCCTCCCCCTACCCCACAACTCAGAGCTAAATTTTTATGTCACTGATGGAAAATATTTATGACACTGTCCGTAAATCTGAACCTTTATTAATTTTTAACAGGCTTGAGTTGTATCATTTGAAAGAAATAAAAAAGCAGAGTTATTTCACACAACAGGAATACAAAAAAAAAACCAGGTAGTGTGCCCTCACAAGTCCTAATTCAAACTAACATATTACTAAAGCAACATGTTACCAATAGTCATATATTGTGGTATGCATGCATATGTTTCCTGCATAGGTGCATCCAACACAATCGTACACACGATAAGATAGTGCAGACGCTTCAGTGAAAAGTGGTGTACTTGATAAATATTACTCCGTCCATACTCATAAAACAAGTCGTTTAGGACAGCGACACGGTCTCCAAAACATAACTTTGACTACTTATTTTTATAAAATATATTTATTAAAAATTGACATATGTATATTTTTATGAAAATATTTTGCAAGACAAATCTATTCATGTAGTTTTCACATTTTCAAACTCAACAACTTAAATGTTATTCATGATTTATATTTTCAATATTTGACTGAAATCTTGTCTGAAACGACTTGTTTTATGGGTATGTAGGGAGTACCATAAAACCAAGGTTCACACTTCACAGCCCAGAGTCCAAAGCGCTCAGTGGATCAGCACAACCAGACTTGCGTAACATGACATCAGCATTTAACAAAAATAACAGAAAAGATTTAGGATAAAAAGCCCAACAAACATATTCGACAGGAAGCCCAGATCCTCGACGCCGGTGATGCGCAGGCGAGGCATGGACTTCCACGTCTGGCGCCAGCGGTGGGCAATTACGCTCGTCCGCACGGCCTCACGCGCCGGCAGGAAGCCCAGGACGTGCTGGAGGACGGCATCCGGCAGCGCGCTGAGCCGGTCGCCGGCGGCGCAACTCGCCGCAGATGGTGAGGACGACGTTTTCTTGGCGGCCTTGCTCCCCTGCGACGGCATTCCGTCAAGCAGATGTCCTGGTCAGCATCGGAGAGCGCAAGGTGAATAATAATGCGAGATGTGATATAAAATCGGAGGGCCAGAAGACGAAGCTCTCGCACGTGATAAATGATAACGAAGAGATATTTGTCTGCCGTTTCAATTGCTTTTTGATTTTTCTGAAATAATAATTTTCTGTGGTTTGGTCACTTTACTAATGGTCATATATCATTGTCTAAAAAAACTAATAGTCATATATTGTTTCTTGTATGCATGCATATGTTATATATCAAGTCCGACGACTCCGACAAGGGCGAGACGAAGAGGAAGGAGGCGGTGAAGAGGTAGAGGAGGAGGACGCTCTCACAGGCCGTCGCATGCTTACTGACAGCGTCAAGTACAGGCCCCCGTTCCATCCCCTCCTCCGCGGCATGCATGCCCGTCGCCGTGCGGTCGCTTGAGGCGCTCGTCGCGTTCCTCACCTACTACTTCCGCTACCTGCCGGTTTTCGAGTCGCTCGAGTAACTCCGCCTCGCCGGGGCCAACCCCCTCACTGCCGTGTGGCTCATCCTGGAGGACCTCAACTCCTCCGGCGGCTTCAGCTTCATCTTCGCCTGATCGCCTCCTGGACAACAAAGACGACTCTCAGTCTCAGATGCGTCGTGGTGGCCGCGTGCATTTCCTAGCAATTATAGATGTAGTGAAATACAAAAGATGTGCTGAGACAAAAGGAACCTCTGTTTTCATTCTGAATTTTGTGTTGGGCAGGAAAAAATCTGAGGATTATGATGTGATTTAATTGGAAGCAACTACGACATGATGGTGCTCACTGGGATATCTGTACAACATCGTGTTCAACACTCTCTGGTACGAAGCCACATTCCAGCCGGAAAGAGAGCTCTCTGCGGGCATGATCTGCTTCAGGAGCCTTGTTCTCGTAGCGTGCCGCTCCCTCCATGGCCTCGTCGCCTACCTCCGTCCCTGCTTTGACACCATCTCCGTGAACCAATCCATGCGGTATCTGCTCTTCACTGAGGTCGATCTCTGGGGAGCAATCCAGATGGCTCTTCAGAGAAGCACTGTATGTAGACACAGCCGATTGCGTTGGATGTGCAGCTCCTCTCGCACCACTCCCCATGGTGCAGCTCAGACAACTCCTCAACTTTCCAAGGGGGATCCTGTGTTGTCATGGATGTAGAACGATTTCAAGGAGGAAGAACACTTTGCCATTGCAAAGGTTAATGCTGCGTGAAGAAATACACACAATAAACCGGGGTGAGTTTGTTAATTCCTAACTTTTCAGTATTATCAAAATGTGACTGTAATGTTAACAATAGCCGATTTATTGTTCACCCTGTTCTGCGTAGGGACTTGCATTCGAGCATCATGTCCTATGTGGATAAAATAGGAACGTAGGCAACTCCTTTGTTTGGGGTCTCCATTACGGACTCGGGCATATGATGCGTCCAAGAAAGACTCAGTATTCACACATCAACTTCCTGGTGAGCCCAACGAGATTTCCATTCTTCTAACGTAGTTCCTATCCTGTTCTTTGCTGAGTGCTCGAACAATGAAGATGTGAAATGATGAATCATCCTGTTGGCTAGTCATGGGGACACCCTGGTATAGGTCTCTCTCCTTCCACTTTAATGCATTTATTGATGCTTTTTCCGGTCAAACACACGAGTACGCTAGATCACGCGGTAGTCGCAATCAACTCGTCAAGATCCCGGCACGGGCCGGTCTAACAGCCTACGGAGGGCGGTCTGACTGCCTTGATTAGAGACGTCGCCGAAAACCTAAGATCGCTGCCCCGGGAGGGACCCCATCAGGGACAACGCGCCTAGGGTTGCTCTGAGATCGGCAGGCCACTCAGAACGCCCTAAATCGACGTAAACACAAATAAGGAAGAAAGGGGTTTGGAAAAGTAGGGTTTGGAGATAAAAAGTAAGATAATTGTTTGTTCGATTGGTGATAGGTCCTCAACCGGCCACGGCCCTTTATATTTATAGGGTGAGGAGGTCTTGCCCCGCAAGGAATCCTTCTACAACTTGGAATTTATCAGGACTCTCTAATTCTACTCGGACTCGGGGGGGACGCGGTCTAACCGGCCCTGGGAGGCGGTCAGACTGCCTGGTGCATCTTCTGCCGGACCGGTTACAGGCCACGCGGTCAGACCGCCTGGTGAACCCGGTCTGACCGCCTTTCCCGGCCTGATCTGGCTGACTGCCATTTTTGAGTGTCAACATATGCCCCCTTATTTTTTAGTAAAGTTTGCGTACTAAAAAACAATTCTAAGGTCGATGTAACACTTTCCGCCGGCCATTTTGTCCTAAGGGCGATTCTCATTGAAATCGGTCATATCTTCACAATTGTCTTCAAAACTCATATGCCCTGGAGAAGAGCTGTAATCAATAAGTTGTTCATCATCTTCTGGTTCAGGTGCTGATGGTAGCTCATTGTCACAAGCCATGGGAGTTAAAGGAGCTCAAATAGGCATTGTTTCATGTCCAGGCGGTTTAACTGCCTCAGCCGGTCTGACAACCTCCTCCACCGGTTTGACTGGCTCTGCTTGGTCGCTGGTCTTGATTTTCCACTCTTTCCCTAGTGGCACCATAGGCCTGTAAAGGTTGAACATCTCGTCTCTCTGCTTCTCCAGCTCCTTTTCCTTGTTCTCCCGAAATCGTAACCTTTGAAGTTTTCTCCTTCGAGTTCGTGTTAAACTAGGAGGACACCATCTCGGCAGAAAGTACTTGGAGTTGGAACCACTTCCACTGGCCTCATGGTCATTAGTAGCAATAGATCCCTTTTGAGTAGATATCCCAACCTGATCGTTTAAAACAACTGATCTTTTGTCATCTTTCTCAACGGGAACGTCCATCGTCCCAATCTGAATGACATCTTAACTATTAGTCCTTTTTGGGTCAACATCCATCTTTTCAACCTCCTCCTCTCTGATCTTGGGCTTGTAAACTTGTTTCGGAGAAGATTGAGCAAACTGCCTGGGCAGGGCGGTCTGACCCATGCAACAGGTGGTCTGACCGGGTTGGTCTGCTGATCCTGACCAGATTGTCGTGACGTCCATCGGTCTTGAATATGTCGTGTTATCCTGTCCAGAGTTGGTTTCCTTGAGCCTTCCCATCTAGGATAGAAGGATTGTTGGTACGGCACCCACATTATTCCATTGTCATCATAAATCGGGCGAGGAGGATTTGAATTTGAAGGAGCCCATGATGGAGTATAGTGACTTCCTTGTTGAGATGATTTACCCCTGAACCTTATAGCTGCTCTAGGAGGCGAGGATGACCTCTCTTGGTGTGTGGATGACTTCATCCCTTTTTTTAACGGCCGATCACTTGTAACAGCCTTTTGCTTGGAGTATTTGTCAAATAGCAAATCAAAAGTGACATTTGGCCTTGGGCCACTCCCATGATTTTTTGCCACATTAAGCTTCCAGCTCCCAATTTCTGGTCACTTTGGTTTGAGCATCCTTAGGTGACCATGGGCAGGGGCGGTCTGACAGCCTACCCCAGCCGGTCTAACCACTTTAGCCTTTTCAGGCTCAAGTGGTTGCAGACTAACAGGCATGGACGACCCTTGCCCCCCATGTCCAGAAACTTTGACAGTAATCTCGAATGTTTTTCTGCCATCAGGGGTCTTCTCATAAGCAACTTCCCTCGTTAACTCTTTTCCTCTCAAATCAGGCTTTGCTTCCCCAACCACCACATTCTTGCCCTTGGTTGGTTCGACTTGATGTGGCCGAACCAGAATCTTAGACTGCTGCAATTCCATGGTGTTGATAGGAAAATGATGCTTGTTCACTTGCTTTTCAAGATGTACCAAACGACCCTCATTTATGGCCGATTGAATCTTGCGACGAAACACATTGCAATCATTAGTAGCATGAGAATAAGAATGATGATATTTACAATATGCACGTCGCTTTATCTCATCCAGTGGAGGCATAGTATGAGAAATTTTAATATTTCCAAGTTTAAGCAATTCATCAAAAATACGATCACACTTAGAAACATCAAAAGTAAATTTTAATTCCTCCTGCCGACCTTTGCTAGCCGGCTTAAGTGATGCACAAGAATAAGATTTATCTTCAGAAGGCCATACAAATTCAGCACTATAAACTTCACTCTCATCGTTCAAATTATTAAAAACATAATCAATCACATGAACATCAGACCGATGAGACTCAAGTTTTTCATTTTTTATTCAAATTCAATTCTTGTGCCATACCTCTCACAAGAACAAAATCAAGCGAATAAAAATCGACACCTTCTAAGCTTTCTCTAAGAGCAGATTTTAAACCTTTAGCAGCAAGATTAGCTAGGTCGGAATCAGAAAGCGACAAATTGAAACAACGATTTTTAACCTCTTTAAAACGCTTAAGGTAATTAGAGACCGTTTCATCTCTACCTTGCTTAACCGATGTCAAATCTGTCAATCTTAGTTGATAGTCCCCAATAAAGAAGTGATCATGAAATTTTTGTTCTAATTGATTCCAATAATCAATAGAGTTAGGGGCTAAAGACGAAAACCAAGCAAAGGCGGTACCCGTTAAAGATAAAAAGAACAAACGCACTTTCAAAGAATCATGGGCACTTGCCTCACCTAGTTGAGCAATGTATTGACTTATGTGTTCCCAAGTTGTACGATTATCCTCACCACTAAATTTAACAAAATCATGTACATGCCAACCAGGGGGATAAGTCATAAGATCAAAATCGGCTTTATAAGGTTTTTGGTATAATCTAGAATTACCCATATCAATGCCGAGTTTGTTTTTCACCATGCTAGCTACTTCTTCCTTAAATTTATTAAATTCATTCATAGCATCTAGTTGTGATTGCATTGTAGCTGATAAATCAACTCCATTCACAGGGGGTGGGTTTCCTGAAACACCCATCATTTGGCCAGACAGGGCCGTTAGACCGGCCATGGGGGGTGGTCTGACCGGGGTCGGCTTTGGCAATAATGATTGTCCCGGATAAAAACTAGTCGGCATGCCATACACAGGTGACTCAATTGAGTTTCTTGGCGCTGCCAACAAGTTTGATTGCAACACCCCTTGTGAATCGAATTGATGGACAGAATCATTAGGAATATTAAAACTACTACTTTTACCATCAACTTTTTCTAGGCGAGTAATCATACTAGCAACCTGACTATGCTGATTACTAAAAGCACACTCGAATTTATCAGATAATGCAGCAAGCTTTGTAGATAGATCAGTTTGAGGTTTGCTTGCAGCGGTGATTACCTCAATCTTATCGTTGTTAACCTTGATCGCTGGCAACTCAGATTCTTGAGCCATCGTTACCTTGCCTGAGCGATCTTTCCTGGCGCCAAAGAGGAACTACTAATTGATATACTCCTGAAGCTCTATTTACTTCCTCTGGTCCTCTTCGCTGAGTTCTTCGATGTTCACCATGATGACCTTTAACAAAACTATTGTAAAACCAGATCTGTCCCCATCAGAGTCACCAAAAGTGTGTTGACGCTTTTTCCGGTCAAACACACGAGTGCGCTAGATCGCACGATAGTCTAAAACAACTCGTCGAGATCCCCGGCACGGGCCAGTCTAACCGCCTATGGAGGGCGGTCTGACCACCTTGGTCAAAGACGTCACCGAAAACCTAAGATCGCTTCCCCGGGAGGGACCCCGTCAGGGACAATGTGCCTAGGGTTGCTCTGAGATTGGCAGGCCACTCAGAACAACCTAAATCGCCATAGAGACGAAGAAGGAAGCAAAGGGGTTTGGAAAAGTAGGGTTTGGAGATAAAAAGTAAGATAATTATTTGTTCAATTAGGTGATAGGTCCTCAACCGGCCACGGCCCTCTATATTTATAGGTAGGGGAGGTCTTGCCCCGCAAGGAATCATTCTACAACTCGGAATTTATCAAGACTCTCTAATTCTACTCGGACTTGGGGGGATGCGGTCTAACGGGCCCTGGGAGGTGGTCAGACCGCCTTGTGCATCTTGTGCCAGACCGACTACAGGGCACTCGGTAAGACCGCCTGGTGAACCCGGTTTGACCGCCTGTCCCGGCCTGATGTAGCTTACTGCCATTTTTGAGTGTCAACACATTTCTACTTGCAGAGTGCTGTTTGTTGTTTTGTGTAATACACTCATCTAAACTGTTGATGTATGTTGTTGATATTAGCGAGTTACCTTTGTACACTTGCCTTGAGGGCTATAGAATTCATTTATGGTTGAGGAAAAAGAATGCTTTGTTCTGATAGTTATGGTTTCCCCACACACTTGCCTTGAGGGCTATAGAATTCATTATTATCTTTGACTTAAAGTGATAGTATCATATCATAACTGCGTTCAGACGAACTTGTAGATACCTGCATTGGAGAGGCGGTAGAGTGATAGTGCATGCATTGGAGGGGGAACCGGAACAAAGTCGAGAGGAGGCAGCCGGTGTGGAGTCAACAGGAGTTGAGCATGGCCCAACCTCAACGATCCAAGGACCTTAGCTCGGTGGACATGGATTCCATCAACTTTGGCCACCTACGCTGACCTTTGTAACATATTCTGGTCTTGACCTGATTCCACAACCCCATGGGGGTGTGGAAGTTATTGTGAGCGGAGGTGGGTGGGGAGCGCATAGAAATAATGACGCAGGTAAAGGCGGAGGGTAGGCTTTGTGATCAAGGGCAAGTTTAATGTAAAGACGGAAAGCTATGGGATCGTAATCAAGGCTCGACGATGTTGTGGGAATGCTAAAGATATGCTCTACGATCAGGCTCAACTCCTAATAGTCTTTCTTTTCTTGCATGTGCGTGTCGCACGCGCACCATTACTAGTGTTATATATGATTGACAAATTAATTGAAATATGGTTACAAGAGTGTCCGTATTCAATTAGTTTTCAATCCGAATTTGAATGTGACATGGAAAAGAAAATTATTTGGAAAAAAATAGTTTGCCATGCGTAAAAAAGGCGCACGCAAACTCATGTGTTTGCCGTGCATCACAAAAAAGCACGACAAATTAATTGTTTGCCGTGTGTAAAAAAAACACATGGCAAATAATTGATTTATCGTGCACATTTTCTTTGTCATGCGCACTGTAAAAAGCGCACGACAGTGCCCGAAATAAAGCACACGGCAAACGGCGTGGCGCATGACAAATTTCGGTAGTGCGCCTAAGGTGCGCAGGTGTTCTGGTGGATGGTCGACACTCAAGACTTCATGTCTTTGGCGTGCGAACTTGCCTCGCCGAGATATCAAGATCGCTTGCATGCATACAGCTCCCGCTCGGCAGTCACCATGTGTGCAGCACTCGGTCATGCCAAGTCGCTTGGCGTGGCTCAGTTGCTTGTGGCGTGACCAAGTTTAATCCACGTGAGCACCCGTG
Organism: Cenchrus fungigraminus; assembly: GCA_036936925.1. Taxonomy (NCBI): domain Eukaryota; kingdom Viridiplantae; phylum Streptophyta; class Magnoliopsida; order Poales; family Poaceae; genus Cenchrus; species Cenchrus fungigraminus. The sequence continues at coordinate 106,419,999 of CM072774.1, read as the reverse complement.
CTGGTGTGAAGTTTGATCACACGAAATCGTGTGCCGTGATTCAAGCATTTGTCATGTCAAAGTGTATGGCGCAATCAAAACGGCTACTTTATCAAATTCTAGTTGGTTATTATTGAAATTATAGTTTTAAAAAGGTTTAAAAAATGGGAGATCGGTGATCTTGCCCCAGATTTGAAGTCCAATGATGATTTTACCCTCAGTTTTTGAACTTTGTGATTTTGCCCCTCCGTGTACCCCCAGAAGTAACTTTGTTAGTTGATGACCCCTTTAAAAAAAATAAAAGAAATAGAAAAAATCACAAAGACCATGGGAAAAGACATACCTACCCTTAGCTTATCCATCTCATTCTCCACTTTCCGCTCGAGGCCCCTCGTTCGACACCCGACTCCTCTGTCCTCTCCCATGAAACTAGGCGGCGACGGGCGGTGGCAGTGGGCTTTGGTAGATCGGGTGGGAAGCAGCCTCATGCACCTATAGGAGGCGCACCTGCGTGGCCCAGCCCGGCCACGACAGTAGTGGGAGGAGGTCCTCCTCCCCGGTGCGAGCCAAGCAGGCCGACGTGAGGCCAAGCCGGCGGGAGCTCTGCCTCCAGGCGCGATCCCTGCCGCGGGTGCAGGAGCTCCGCCGACAGCCGGCGAGTCCATTTTTTCCTAGATCCAGCACCGCCCGCCTGTCCCTACATCTCCAACCTCGATCTCCGGTGAGCCCATCCTGGTCCATGTCCACCTCGCCAGCTCGTTCGTGTCGTTGACTTCGGCGGTGAGTCTCCGCCCTCACCTTCACCGTTGGCGAGAGCTTCTTCCCGTGCACGCACCAGAAAAAGAGGAGGGAAGAGGCTGACGAGAAGGGTCCACAGGCCAGTGAGGAGGGGGAAGAGTGAGAGATGTGAACTTGGATGATGTTGGGGAATTGGGCAAAAACCTTTCACCCTCGAAACGTCGAAGTTGCCGAATTCGTAAATATTTTCGTGAATATGCCGCTGAATTCGTGAATATTTTCGTGAGTATTTTCGTGAATATGCCTCAGGGCGGAAAACCTGTTTCGTGGCAAGGAAACATTCGTAGAGGTGTTCTGTTAATTTTACATAATTCGCTGATCTTCTAACATCGTGCGAAATAATGGCCAAATTAACCTTGGATCGCAAGTCTGTTGTCTGTTTCAGGACGTCAGGGATCTGGCGAATTCAGGAAATCATGAACCTGTGAACTTCGGGAAGCCCAAGGAATCTCAGTTCGTAAGTCTTGATAAGTGATGGTCTTCACGAATGAGGTTTCGGGAGTCAATAGGAAGCCAAGTGAAAGACGTCATCTCAAAAAGTCCGGGTTTGAAGTATGAACTAGTGGCAGGTTTGTAAATGTATGGAATTAGCCCTGCAAATCACGGGATGTAAAAGACATTCATGTACATGTTCACACCAGGAATATTCTCTAGATTCGAGGGTAATCTCGGAATGTAAAAGTCCCTTCGTCTCCCTATAAAAAGAGGTCCGAGGGCACGTGTAAAGGGGTTCACAACTTTTGAGGCGAGTACAGACTTTCGGGGATTCCTTGTCCCCTCTTCCATTCTTACCTTCGCGAGTTTATTTCGGAATCTTGTGTTCGGGGAACCATCCGGTTTTAGGACCCCCCCCCCACACAGGGTGACGTTTTTTTACCAGAATTCGGGATATTTTTCGTGGAAACGGATCGTCGGAGTTAACCCGCTTCCCCGAGGGACTAGTGTTGGGGAATTGGGCAAAAACCTTTCACCCTCGAAACGTCGAAGTTGCCGAATTCGTGAATATTTTCGTGAATATGTTGCCGAATTCGTGAATATTTTTGTGAGTATTTTCGTGAATATGCCTCAGGGCAGAAAACCTGTTTCGTGGCAAGGAAACGTTCGTAGAGGTGTTCTGTTAATTTTACATAATTCGCTGATCTTCTAACATCGTGCGAAATAATGGCCGAATTAACCTTGGATCGCAAGTCTGTTGTCTGTTTCAGGACGTCAGGGATCTGGCGAATTCAGGAAATCATGAACCTGTGAACTTCGGGAAGCCCAAGGAATCTCAGTTCGTAAGTCTTGATAAGTGATGGTCTTCACGAATGAGGTTTCGGGAGTCAATAGGAAGCCAAGTCAAAGACGTCATCTCAAAAAGTCCGGGTTTGAAGTATGAACTAGTGGCAGGTTTGTAAATGTATGGAATTAGCCCCGCAAATCACGGGATGTAAAAGACATTCATGTACATGTTCACATCAGGAATATTCTCTAGATTCGAGGGTAATCTCGGAATGTAAAAGTCCCTTCGTCTCCCTATAAAAAGAGGTCCGAGGGCACGTGTAAAGGGGTTCACAACTTTTGAGGCGAGTACAGACTTTCGGGGATTCCTTGTCCCCTCTTCCATTCTTACCTTCGCGAGTTTATTTCGGAATCTTGTTTTCGGGGAACCATCCGGTTTTAGGACACCCCCCCCCAACAGATGACATGTGGGTTCCATTCAACATTTGTTTCAAAAGCCACAGATTGGTGACAATGTCTTTTTTTTTTGTCAAAACAAGGGTAAAGTCACAAAAAACTCATAATAGTAAGGACAAATTTGCAAGAATAAACTTGTCATTTTGTATCAATTTTAACACCGTCAAGAGCACTTCACACAATCGGGGAAAAGTCTCTCTTCGATTTCAAAAAGCAGGGGCAAAATCACAAAGTTTAGAAAACCAAGGTAAAATGACCATCCATGTTCAAAACAGAGGCAAAAACACAAATCTCCCATAAAAAATTGTCTACTAACAGTTACTGTAGTTTCCGAGTATACGTTTCCTGTGAATTGGCATGTCCAATCCTTGGCTGGCCAAATAGATTTCATATATAAAAGCCTACAAAGCTTTTTCCATAGTCGTACTACATTTTTTGTAAAACAATAAAATGCGTCCGCGGTATACGAACTTGGCCATCAGTGTCATCCAGGTCATTGAACTTTTAAAATGCATTTGAATCTCTTAACTTGCTAATCCATTAACCATAGTTCGATACGGGTTATTTTTAAAGTTTTATTTTAAAAGAGTTGTAAACAATTTATCTACTAGCAGTCACTATACTTTCTGAGTATGCTGTCACGTGAATTGGCTTGTCCAATCCTTGGCTGGCCAAAAAGATTTCATATATAAAAGCCTACAAAGCTTTTGTCATATTCATATTACATTCATACCAAAGTGTAAAATGCATCCGCGGTACACAAATTTGGTAACCAATGTCAACTACATCGTCAAATTCTAAAAATGCATTTGAATCCCTGAACTTGTTAATCCATTGACCTAAGTCAAAGCCTTGATAATCTATTCCATAAAGAGCGAAAGAATTGTCTTACATCTTATTCTTAAATCTAATATTGTGAAAGTAGGATTTATGTCCAAATGTGGAATCTTGACATGAGGAAAGTAAAAGTTTCAAGAGACAAGAATAGAGCTTGTGAGCGAGGGTGAGATTTATGTGCAGAGGTGGAATCTTTGCAGGGATTATCGACAAAAATTTCAAGAGGCAAAAAGAAAGTCTGCAGTTTGAAAATTCCTCGAGGATCTAAACGCAAAATTACCTTATCAAAATTGTGAGTCTATGATGATGACAGGCGGACAATTGGCTCATCTTCACTTGCTTCCTGGCGTCAATGTCCTCATCTGGCAATGCTCAAACATGACAAAACAACGATGGCCGGCGGCGTTCTGCTCGACCGACGGGAGGCGCAAGTTGTTACATACGTGCCTCTAGTTTACATCAAACTATATTAAATTCCACGTGCGGCACGCTGATTGGGATGTTGATGTGGACCTAGATTTTGCGACCGACATGCCAGCCCAATGGCTGCACCTGAAGTTCTCCAGCGGATGGCCTGGGTCCTAGCTGCCCGCATCCGCCGGCTCCATTATGTCCACGTCAACCTACAATCTGCTTGCCACATATGCAGGTCGATAAGCAAATTAAGGGATTTCAGTGTAATTTTAGAAGTTTGGGAACTTAGGTGACACTAGTTAAATTTGTATACCGCTAGTACATTTTACTTCTTATTAACTATATTTTCATGTACAGATGCCATCACCTGATTTTGAACCGACAACTTCTTTCTCATCAATCACTGATTGTGTAGACTAAAGGACTCCACCTTAGAAAAATACCAAAGACGAGGCATGGGGATCGGATACCACTTGTGCACGTCGTTCTCACGTGCCCCTTCGCATGTCACTTTCACATATCACCTTCACACGGCACTTTCGTGAGTGACCTCCGCACGCGCGCGGCACCCTCGTGTATCATTTGCACAACCTTCGTGGGTAGTCGTTTGAGTCTTTGAGACCTTTTACTCTAGTAGAACATTGGGGGCAATCTTAACAAATCAATTCGATTGTTGATTTATACATTTGCAGGTTTCCTCAATGAAGAATTTGAGGATGAGGTGACCTTCCCAGGATGAAGCGAAGTGAAGGTCCACGGTGCTTTTCGTCCGAGGCACGCAAGATTGAAGGTCCCTGACGAATCCCTCCAAGAAAGATGGGAGCGAGGAAGATTTTTATGGCGAAGTATATGAAGCGAAGATGGCAAAAGCTTAGGTCACGTTGCGAATGTGACTATGATGTCGTGATCCACGTTGGTTCGTTTGTATTGTATACAATTTTGATTACGACTCTTTATTTACCCAAATGTATAGCATATTCCCCAGAATATGCTAGTTGAGTAAGGGCAGAAAAAGAATTTACTATAAAAGGGGATCTACACTTCATAGTAAAAGGGTTCACATTTTTTGAGATTAATATAATACAGGAGGATGGCTATTGATCTTTGAGAGTGTTTTCCTAAATTAATGTCTGGTTAATTAAGAGTTCACTCTGACCCAACAAACATTACAATTATAGGAGACAAAAGACTTATCAAAGCTGGTCCGAGTAAAATATGTGGGATATAGTACTCTCTCCCCTATTCATATTTTGAATCATTGAACAACGAAGGCTCCACTATCTCTTATATATTGGATTTTCCCTATATATATAGGACGAGTTTTTTTACTCCAAGGACTAGCTACTCCCATATTTGTATCTCACAAATTAGAGGATATCTTTACAACTTGGGGTTTCAAAAAAAAGTATGTACACATACTTGATTTTTAAAAGTGGTATGTAGATATACTCGTTTTTTATATGTGAGAAAACATATAGTTTATGGATATACTCCTATTTCTACGTCATATATCTCAAAGGTGCAAAAAAGTGTATGTTCCACTGAAATTTTTTCATGACTATCACTTTGATAAATCTTGTTTTAGGTATATGTACATACTCTAAGTGATAAATGGTATGCACACATGCGCAAAGTAGTTTTTTGAAATGTAGGTGTAACTATAGTGATTTTTTGCATGGTTATCACTTTGATAAATCTTATATATATATATATATATATATACATACATACACACTACACCTGAGGTGTAAAATAAGATTTACACCCGAACCATCCAGTAGGCACCGGACATCCAGACCGACCCAGCCAGCCAACCCCCCGCGCCCGTTACCTCTAACCGGCGCCCGACCCCCCACCCATCCTCAATCTCCCGATTCTATTCCACCTTTTCCCAAGCGCTTTTGGGTGCCGGCGGCGGCGATTCGCGAGCGGAGGCGAATCCTCCTACGGGCGGTCTCCGGTGAGCGGCGGAGCTCCGCGGCCTACGGCCCCGCGGGTTCCCTCGGCGGGGCGGCGTCCACGGGAGCTCCATCTGGCGAGCGGCGGCCCCGCAGGCACCCTCGGCGGGCGGCGGCCACAGGGGCTCCCCTCCAGCGAGCGGCGGCCCCGTGGACTCCCTCGGCGGCGGCGGCAGCCATGGGAGCTCCCTCCGGGCAGCCTGCAATCCCGTGGGTTCCCTCGACGGGACGGCTTCCACTGGAGCTCCATCCGACGAACGGCGGCCCTGCGGGCACCCTCGACGGGCGGCGGCCACAGGGGCTCCCTCTGGGGAGTGGCGGCCCTGTTGGCTTCCTTGGTGGCGACGGCGGGCACGAGAGCTCCCTCCGGCGGCCTGCAGTCCCGTGGGCTCCCTCTGGTGAGCATGGTCGGTCAAAGCATTTGCTTTTAGTAATCATTAATCATGGGGGATAGCTCGAACTTCCGACATGGGTCACTGAATGGAATAACCCGTGTGTTCTGTTCATGCTCCTCGGATCAGTCAGACCAGGGAATTGATATTCGCTCATCTCATCCCAGATGGCCGCAAGGTGTCTGTGGAAATGCTTCTCAAGTCGATTGGTTGCTCCCAGCTTGTCAAGCAAATTGGACGAGGATAGCTGCGTGCGACACATTTTCCAGGCGCCGTGCTCAAATTGGAGGATGCAGTCGAGGACCGACAAGACAAAGACCATGCAATGTCATGCCCAAATGCTCAACATCTGGGATAGGCTTTGCATTTTGCAACCTGATGCAGCATCTGCAAGGCTTCCCAAGGGCGGGTTACAAGTGTTGAGCTTTTCCCTTTCAATAATCATCAATCATGTGTTGATATTTGTAATTTTAGCAACTCGATGATTCAGTAATCATGTAACCATTCCTTATTTTATATTTCAGTAATCACTCCAAGCGTAACCTCTTTGAGATATTCCGTATTTTAATAATCAACCGATTTTGGTAATTTTAGTAATCTTTTTATTGGTAATTTAGTGATTCACTTGATTCAGTAATGTTGTAACCATTCATTATTTGACTACAAGCATATCCTATTGTCGACATATTCAGAATTTCAGTAATCAACCAATATCAGTAATTTAGTATCATGTATCAATATTGGTAATTTAATAATTCATTGATTCAATAATTCTATAACCATTTTTATTGTTTGATGTTTCGGTAATCCACAGTAACCAACATCACGGTATACTCAGTAATATATACTCAGTAATACATCAACATGTGTTTAGTAATATATCACCGACAGTAATTCAAATACTTCACCACCCCATTAACTCAGTAATCATAAGCATATCTACAATAGGATGTGTGCTCGACAATCATCACTTCTAGAGTCCTCAACAAAGCCCCATTGGCTTCAGTAATTAAACATCCTTCATGCAATACTGAATCTCATTTTGAGGTTTTGGTAATTCCTTTCTGCATTAAATGAAAAAGAAAAGGAGCCACTAGTCAAATAACATCACTGGAATATTGTGCATACATCTTCAGTAATTCAAATACTTCACCGCCCCATTAACTCAGTAATCACAAGCATATCTACAGTGGGATGTCTGCTGGGCAATCATCACTTCTGGAGTCCTCAACAAAGCCCCATTGGCAATGCCACTGCAGTAATTTCACAGTTCATCTTCTTTAGTAATTCAACATCCTTCATGCAATACTATCAACTTTGAGCAAACTGCAACCCTCATACTTTTGAGACGTTTCCTGAGTATTCATGCTGCCTAGCATGCATGATAGCGCAGATGTTATTATCAGTAGGTTTTTATTTTACTGAAATCATGCAACGAGTTCCACATGGAGCATACTGATAGATTACTGACAGTTATTGGGATTACAGGGGTTACTGACAAATCTTATTGATAGATTACTGACAAATACTGAGATTACATTGGATTACTAACAAGATTACAGAACTGACAGACTGGATTACTGACAGAGATTGGGTTTTCACACTCACACTCAGTAATCACAAAGATTAGTACTCACACTCAGGAGTTAGCAACCAGTACAAGGCAAAAAGAGCAACGACAATCCCTTTGCAGGGAGACACAATTATGGCAACACTGAAAATGCCCACACACAAAACACCCGCGCATCATGATCGGTGGTGATTACCAATTTTTTGCAAATACTGAATGTATCTTCAGCAGCACCCTGCTCTCTACGCCTTCCCGTTTGACGCACGCCTGCCGCCGCACCAGAAAGTAGCGCTCCAGCTGCGCCTGCATTTTACTAAACACTCTGCAGGGTAATTTATCTTCAGTAATTTTTGCAAGGCAAAATAAACCCCTGCATATGCCCATACACACACAACATCAGAAATCACGACACGGTGAAATAGCAATGGCAATTTCTGAATCCTTCAGAAAAAAGTCAAAATATGATGTCTTTAGTTGCTTTTTTATTAGCAGAATCAGTAGTAATTTGCTAATAAAGTAGTTTACTTCAGTAACTCTGACATTTGCAATCCACATTTTCTTTAGCTCATTAAGCCATCATACCCAAATCGATATTATTTCAGTGATTCGGTAACTGATATGCCAAGCATATATATCCTAGTAGCAATTATGCGCACACTAAAGGAGAGAAATTTTTGAATGCAGTGACCATAATCATGTGATGAAGGCAATTACACACTACAGGATTCGGAGCCTTCGCCGAGAGCCGGCATCCTCTCGGCGAAGGGCTGTTTCCTCACGGCGGAGCCTTCACCGAGAGGAAGCTCTCGGCGAAGGCCTCTCGGTGGCGCCCAGCCGGCGAAGGCCCCTTCGCCGAGAGCCGCGGGTCACCCTCTCGGTGGATGTGCGCCGAGAGGTGACAATTGCTCTCGGCGAAGGTAGTTTTTGAAAACAAAAAAAGGCGCAGGGGCCACCACGGCCCCCACCACCTGGCCACCGCGGCCCCCACCGCCTGGCCGCCGCCGCACGCCACCGCCTGGCCGCCGCCGCACGCCACCGCCTGGCCTCCGCCGCCGCCGCACGCCACCTCCGCCGCGCGCACACACGCACACACACATACACACACAAAAGACACACACACACACACGCACACACACCTAGATCCAGGCCGGGGAAGGAGATGCAGGCCGCTGGTGCACGCCACCACTGCCTAGATCCGCTGCTGCCGGAGCCGGGTCGAGGTCGTCGCGCACGCCACACCACCGCCGGGTCGTCGAGGCGCGCACGCCACCACCGCCGGGTCGTCGTGGCACGCGGCGGCCGGATCCGCCGCCACCGCGCCTCGCCCCGCCGCTGCTCCTCGCCACGATGTGAGGGGCGAGCGGAGGGGGGAGGAGGGGGCGGCGAGGCTACGCCGGCGGGCGAGTGGAGGGGGAGGAGGGGGACGGCGCCGGGGGAGACGGCACATCGGCGACGGAGGAGGAGGGGGTCGGCGAGGCTGCGCCGGCGGGCGAGCGGAGGGGGGAGGAGGGGGACGGCGCCGGGGGAGACGGCACGTCGGCGACGGAGGAGAATGGAGGTTGCGGCGGCGGGAACTGAGGGAGGCTGCGGCGGCTGGATCTGAGGGGGGGAGGCAGGAGGCGGCGGCGGTGCTGAAGGGGGGAGGGAGGTAGGGTTTTGGGTGGGGGGTGGATGCGGCGCTGGTAATATATAATGAGTGCTCGACAAAATTCGTGATTTTCAAACTTCATTTGAATTTTATATAATTTTAAAACCTTTTTACGACATGATCTTCATCATGATCAGAGGACAAAATGTTTGAAATTTAGTTTCATTTCGTGTACATGGTCTTAGAGATGTCTCATGAACATGAATCTCATTTTTCCAACAACTTTACTCTATGATTTCATGCACTTGCAGTTCATATCGGACGTCTTCGAAAAAATTACCTAGAATGAAGTAAAATTTTTAAATATAGCAAATAGAGATAAAATTGCGTCAAATTTGAACATATCCTTTGTATAAGTGCACGTTGATGATAGAAAAATTTGAAGGTGAAAAAGTGATTTTTTAAAAATTTCTTCGCCGAGAGCAAAAAAAAACTCTCGGCGAAGAAATTCTTCGCCGAGAGTTTTGATCTTCGCCGAGAATTTTTTTTTTACTCTCGGTGAAGAATTCTTCGCCGAGAGCCCATGGGGATGCTCTCGCCAAAGTAGTTTACTCACGGTGAAGGGCCGGTTTCCGGTAGTGACAGATGGATCACTAAAAGGAAGAGAGGAATTTTCAGAGGCAATTTACCAGTTGGGGGCGTAAAAATTCCAATCGATTGAGATCCTCTGCGTCAGCATGCACATGCCAGCCACGCGCCACTGCTCCTTGCCTGTGCGCCTGATCCCTAGCACTCAGCTTGCCATCGTGCCTCCGCTGGCCTGCCGCATGCTCTGACTGCGCCCTCCTCCCGTGCTTGCCCAGCCCCGCGCGACGCTTTTGCTCCTCGGCCTGCGCTCTCCGACCTCCGCACCGGCATCCCAGACGGCTCGCGCTTGTCACGCGCTGCCGCACTCCTCGCTCCGCGCGGGGGGATGGAAAGCGTCGATCTGGATGGAATCAGGGGATGGATGGGGGCAGTGGTAATGGAAGGTCGGGGGAGGAGGCCGCTGGTGGAGGACGGACACCGGAGGAGGGAGGGAGCGCCGCCACAAATCTCGCGCTCCGCGCGCCTCGCCGCTCGCGCTCGCGGGAGATACGGGTGGGCGGATGCGGTCGGTTCGGATGGGGAGGAAGACTGGGATGGTTGCGGGCAGCGGGCGGGCGGGAGCTGGTTAGTTGGGTTGGACCGGTTGGTTGGATGTTGAGTCTGGTGGGTGTAGAGTTCATTCTACACCTGGGGTGTAGAATAGCATTGCTGTGTATATATATATATAGATATATATATAGACATACACATATAAAAAGAGGGTATGGCCGCATACCACTTTTAAAAATCAAGTATGTGTACATACTTATTTTAGAAATCTCAAGTATGCAAAAATACTCTATAGTTTGTGAGATATAAATATGGGAGTAGAAAAAACTCGTCCTGTAGGATAAATCCATTCTACTCCCGGGTGTAGTTACTCCCACGTTCAAAAACCCACGTAGCGTATGTGTACATACCTATTTATCAATTAGAGTATGTAAACATACCTAAAATAAGATTTATCAAAGTGATAATCATGAAAAATTTGAGTGGAACTCGTAATTTTTTTGCACCTAGTGATATATGTTATTTCCTATATAGAAACATGAGTATGTTCACAAACCATATATTTCCTCATATAAAAAGAGGGTATGTCCACATACTACTTTTAAAAATCAAGTATGTGTACATACTCATTTTAGAAACCTCAAGTATGCAAAAATACCCTATAGTTTGTGAGATATAAATATGGGAGTAGCTACTCCACTCCCAAGAGTAGAAAAAACTCGTCATATATATATATATATATATATATATATATATATATATATATATATATAATGGACCAATATTATCCCACAGAATTGAAAACTAGTTAAATGTTTTAAATGATAGTAGTATTTTTTTAGTTGATTTCTTGTTGCGACTAAATATTGGTGTGACTATGTTATATAACATTATATTCATCGTGATGGACAACCTACAATATTGAAGGAATAGTGTTTATTGTGTTGCTCCCTCCATTCTGAATTGTCGGTCATTTTATGTGTTTTAGGTTCGTAGATATTATTATGAAACTGGGAGTGTATCAGGTGGAAACCAGACCACCTGTGCAAACTATGCAAACTCCCATCAGGAGCGCACGATCTAGATCTGATGGTCATGGAGAGAGGTGGGGTTATTTTGTGAAAAAACGCCCGCGAGCCCCTACTGATCCACGCAATTTTGCAGTTACACCCCTCCCCCTATTCCCACCCGGCCACTCGACCCCGTTCGCCCCCTCCTAGCGCCGCCGCCCCCTCCGCCCACCGCCGCCACCCCTTCCGAGTGTCGCCCCTCCCCCTCATCCCGAGGCCGCCCCGACCGGCACCCTAATCCGCAGGTTGTAGCGACGGTCAGCATCGCGTCTAGGGGATCTCCGCCGCCTCCAGGTGCATCTCTGCCGCCGCAGGGGACCCAGTCGCTGCCTCCAGTTACTCCGCCCCCTCCAGGCATTCCGCCACCTCCAGGCATGCTACTAGCAGCCTCCACAGCCGCCTCCTGCAGGGCCGCCGCAGCCTCCATGGCCGCCGCCTTCAGGAGATCCCCGCCACCACCTCCAGTTACTCCGCCCCCTCTAGGCAAGCCGCTGCCTCTAGGTACGACGCCAGTGGGAGGAGGGGTGGCGGCGCTGGGACGGGCGGGCGCGCTGGGACGGGCAGCGGCGATGCTGGGAGGGGGGCAAACGGGGTCGGGTGGCCGGGTGGGAATAAGGGGCGGGGGTAACTGCAAAATTGCGTGGATCAGTAGGGGTCTAGCGGGCGTTTTTTCGCAGAATGACCCCACCTCACTCTGTGTCTATCAGATGTAGATCGTGCGCTCCTGATGGGAGTTTGCATAGTTTGCATAGGTGGTTTGGTTTCCACCTGATACACTCCCTATGAAACTAGACATATATACACTATATCTTGATGCATTATAATATCTATGAACCTAAAAAAGTAAAAAAAAATGAACTTTACAACGGAGGAAGTAAGATCTAATTCTAATGATAGTTAAGTCATAACAATGTAGTTTTTTTTAGAAGGAAAATTTATTGATCTTAGTGCATTACACCGGCCCTATTACAAACAGGATAAAAAAAAGGAAATTACAAAGAAGTCGTCTAAAACTCCTGTTCATATTCCTCGAAAACTTCAGAGATCTGTTCGTCACTGCTGCCGAGGCCGCTTCCCAATCGTCGTCGGGCACCAGAGCCAATCTCCACAAGGAGGGCTTACTGCAAGGCGAATAAGCCGAGTACACTGCCTCCCAGGCGCATCGGCCACCTCCAGCACCCACGACGCATCCTTCGTTTCCACCGCCGGCAACCCGAGCAAAGCTCAGATTTCCACCAAGGATCATCTTCCTCGAGATTAACAAAGTCAATAGCATCGTCACCTGAAGAAGAAGACGATGCGCCAGCCCTCGACTCCTGGACAGGTCTCCCCAGCCTCTCCATTGACGTCAGAGTAGATCGCCATCGGAGAACAGAAGAAGCTGGGAGAAATTATTCCTCTGCAACCCCGTCGCTTCCGCATCGCCGGTGCCGCCAGGAAAACCAAGCCGCAGAGGAGCCACGCTCCACTGGCAAAATCTAAGTCCACCGCCGAGCATCGGTGGCGAGCAAACCCTAGACCTAAGAGGACTCGACTAAGACCCTAAAAAGATAGTAGATCTGCTGAAGGGATGGACCCCTGCTCTTCGTCACCACCGGCAGTGAGGCCGGAGGCGAGGGAACAGGGGCCGCAACGGTGGCGGCGGCAGAGTCGCCGAGTCGCCAAGGCGCCTTTCTTTCGTGAGGGGCTGCTGCGTTTGCAAGTCATAACAATGTAGTTGGCTATAGTGAAAATGGCTGTTTTAGTAGTTCATGAACGAAATTGAACCATTATTAATAGTTCAGGGATGAAATTGGTTATATCACCTAATTAGTTATAGGCACAATCTCAACTTTCTCCGTGGGAGACAGAATTTGTATTTTCAGATGGTAGAGATAATTGATACATTAATATTCTTTGTAAATTTGTTGTTAAAGTTAAGTAAATTTGATTTAGGATACAATTAAAAATGACTTAAAATTTGAAATAAACCAATACATAAATTCCATTCATACAACAATATATTGACCCACTGTGTACAGTGTGGACCCAATGTTGCCAACTGTTGCTTCATTTAGAGCGTCTCCAACTGTATGAGCTATCACTAGCTGTAAGATGATGAATTTAGATGAGGAACAGAGGAAGACATTGCAATAGCTAGTCTTAGACCCGTGCTCCAAGGTGGAGGAAACGGCCGCCACTTCGTTGTACGGCCTAGTCCGCCACAGGCGATGGCGCGTCCAGATCCTGGACGCCAATTTTCTCCCTCCGCCGCACCAAGCCAATGGAAAGCTTGTTCTCAGCGCCCGAACGAGGAGGACGAGCACCCGCTCGTGGTGCTCACACTGCCCGCATACACCATCGCAGGTAGGACCCCCCACCCCTGCTCTGAGCTCTGTGGTCGTCGCTCGAGCTCCCAGCCCTATGCCTGAAGCTCCCACGACGCGGCTACGACTCCTAGGAGCTTGGGTTTGACTAGATCTGTCGTCACCGCACACAAGAGAGGAGGGGCCTCCGCCGTGCTGGCCTACACACCGGCCTGGGAAGCGTCGCTGTGTCGAGCTGGTTGCCATCGCCGCGTCAGCTGCTTGGGGGTGGGGGGGGGGTCGGCCTTGTCGCGCTGGCTGGTTGCCCTCCTGGCCGCGTCGGATGTCCGGCGCTGGGCTAGCTTCCTAGCTGCAGCGACAGGTTCTACCTGGGCGCTTTCCCAGCTGCTGTGTTGGCTTGGCCGCCTGGTCTGCTAAGTGGCACTGGTCTGAGCAATCGGAAGATTTTTAATTCTGGGATCAAAAAATTTTCGGACCCCCACCAAAAAGGCGAAGTTCTTGAAATTTTGTGAAATTCAAATTATTTCGGTCAAATATCATTTAAATTTGAAAATATTGAATATGTAAAAGGTCTACGTGAATTTCAAACCTTTCATTGTAGCTCGGTGGTTTAGCTTAATCATCATATACAACTATATAATGGAACCCACTACAAGTCATGGATAGATTTCTCTCAACAAACATGCATTCCACGGCACCATCCACTATACGTCATGTCACCATCCACTAGATCATATATTTATATCTCAACTGATTTTCTGTAGTTAATATCATGTCTATGAGAAGCATGCCACAAAATTCCCGTAGTATAGAAAAATGTAGGATTTGTAATTTAGAATGGTTCTCTCTCAGCAAAATTATCATCCTTCCATGTATAATGTTTAAAAAAATATTGTAATGGAATTCCTACTTTCACATTGCACCTTAAAATTTTGTTTAAAAAATTTCCACAGCAATGCGCGAGGTATCACCTAGTTCCCCAGAACTTGGTGCCCTGGGTTCAAAGCAAAGAAGCACTCTATTTTTTAAAAAAAATTGTCAATGATATAGGAAAATGAGGAAAAAAGAGATGACCCGAGCATCAAACACACGACCCCTATTGTGTCAAAGGGAAGATCTCTACCACCGCAACATAGTTATATATGGTTCTTTGCCCCTTGTCTATCCTATATTAAAGAATGTAATTCAAAATTTCTGAATGTTTTCAGCCGAAATTATTTTTTCAGCCATCATTCGAAAACACGAAATTACGGATTTCCAGGCAAAATTTCTCTGAAAATGTTAACCTGACTCGGAACTCGGAAAAGAGGGCCGGGAGTCCAGGACCTCTTGCTTTTGCTTGAGCAAGGGAGGAACAGAGGGAGCTAGCCTGAGATAGTTTGGCTTCCAGGGATTCTGCTCGTTGCATTCTGCACGGAAGGATTAGAGTGAAGGCGAAACTGCTTCCTTGGGTTTGCTCGGTGAAGTATAAGAGCAGAGAGGAAAAGATGAGCTAGTTGTAGTTGTGGTGCTCTGATTTGTTTGTTCTGCCGACGGAGAGGGAAGGAGGAGGCGCGTGGTTCGCGTGTGCGGTGTTCCTGCTACTGCCTGCTGCTGCTGCTAGTGTGCTGTTTGGGCGCGTGAGTGTGCAGACTAGAGGAATAAGCTAGATAGAGATTAAGCTGTCGCCATACTTCCAAGATTGGGCTTGTGTAGATGGCAGTAATTGTAGGGCTTTACGTAATTGTGGGTCTTTACTCCATATCTTGATGCTACCGTGTACCTAACTCCTGGAGTATTATATTTTTATTAAATTATATTATTCTTGAACAAATGCACATAAATTGCATTGTTTTAGATCCCTGTTGGAACTTTGCCGTGTAAAATATGTGGCATATAGTGCTATCTTCCATGTTCTTATTTTGAATCAGGGAAAAACCAAGTCAAAACGGATAGTAATTTGCGACGGAGGGAATGTATATGTATCTTTGTAAAAGAGGTGTATCTAGAAAAGTTGTGTATTTAGAAAAATAAATAAATAAACATTAATTTAAGATGGAGCTTTGTTTTGGTGCTTGGATAGTACCGGGTAGTACCTTGTACTAATATTTTTTCACCAACAAATTTAATTAGGTAATATTGGGTAGTACCAGGTAGTACCAATATGGTAGTACTAGGTAATACGGGCAGTACCAGGTAGTACCTAGTATCGGGTCCACCAAAATGGTACCACCTAGTACTACCCATTGGTACTACTTGGTACTACCACCGTTAGATTTCACCGGATGGATGACTCACATTAATTACAAGCACTCTAAAATTTCCCTTAAGGCCAGTCTCAGTGGGAGTTTCATGGACATTAAATAGACTGCTATGTGAGCACTTTTGATGATGTGGCCGTGTATTAATGAAGAGAGAGGTAAAATGAGTTTCATGAGGATGACACTCTCTATACACAGTTACCTAGACAACTTGTGACTTGCATGCAACCTAGAAAACAACAATAGATGAAATTATGCATTGAGAGGGAGGTGTTTCATTATAGTTTCAAATATTTTTAGATGATGTGTCACTCTAGGTAA
Organism: Cenchrus fungigraminus; assembly: GCA_036936925.1. Taxonomy (NCBI): domain Eukaryota; kingdom Viridiplantae; phylum Streptophyta; class Magnoliopsida; order Poales; family Poaceae; genus Cenchrus; species Cenchrus fungigraminus. The sequence continues at coordinate 106,403,712 of CM072774.1, read as the reverse complement.
TCGTGTCCATGATATCTCCACTGAGAATGACCTAAGATGAAGGAGTAATTATGTTTGTTTTCTTTCCCTAACTTAACTCGGGACACAGAGAAAGCCCAACTGCCCAAGGCTTGCCAATAAATAGGGCTGCATGCAATCTTCCCAAATGACATCCACCTCAAAGCTGGCGGCACAAGAAGACCTACAGCTAGCACCGATGGAATCACGCACAGCCGCTGCTGTAACAACACAGGTGAGCACCCTCTGCAAAATTTTGTTTACCTCCGTTCCATAACCAAGATCTGGTACTTGTCTCGTATATGGAAGTTTTATTCGTTTTTTCAGAGCTATTTTAATGTACAGACGAATGTTCCACTTAACAAAGTATTTTACTCAACAATGGAAAATTTGTGTTCAAGTTAATACCCCTAGCTAGTTTTCTTAACTAATACAGCATATTATTTTACCAAGAACAGTTGAAAAGTTCTCTACAGATACTATTTGCACAGAATGAATCCCACTCCAAAGCCACGGAATGGTACCGGTTGTGAAACCGGTATTATAGGTCAATTCTTTAGCAGTATATATAGTTATGAAATATTGGAGTCATAGAATGAGCAAAATGTGCAAACTCCATACATACCAGGAAATTTGTACCGAATTCATTATTTTTTTTAAATTAACCACGGTGATGCTTATGAAATCGTTTCCATGTGCTACTAATTAAAACAATGAGTGATATAGTCTTAGGTGAAAATTAAAGAAACAAACATTGCATAGCGATAAAGGTCTAGTATTATGAAAATATATATTGAGTGCTATAGTTTTAGGTGAAAATTAAGGAAACAAACTCTTGAATTTCTTAGTACTCTTCCTGTAGTTTCCTGGGTGAATCAAACACTGTAACATTGCTTTTATCAACCATAATTATAAGGAGAATCAAGTGGCAACTGCATACGGAAATGTTCATATTAGAACTAACTAACATTAACCAGGTTAGCAAAGGAAAACAAAAACAGAATAAGAGATGGTACCCACACTTACTTAAAGCTGTAAGGCAGTAATATGTAATGCTTGTAATTATTTTGCCCCAGGCATTTAAATTGTAAGAACTAACAATTCACATGTTTGGTTAGAAAAATTTATTGCTAACTAATATAAATATATAAAAAATATTAAAATGGTTCATAAATGTCTAAATGCACTTTATAATGCTCACTAATATTTCATCTTCCAACATCAGAATTTATATGTCTTGGCTTGTGTTGTTAGAAATAAGAATATATAGTTTCTCAACTGTACCGTTCTGAATTTCAGAACCTGAAAGACTGCAGGGAACGTCTTTTGAATATGTACGGAAAATGGTTTGATCCACCTTTATAGCCTCACACACATGTCAATATGTCATGCAGTATATACATGAGGTTCAAATAGAAAGTTCAAAACTGACTTTAGAGATTGCACGATTATGTACATGAGGTGGCCATTTAGTACTAGGTAAGTCCCCCTAACTGGTGCTAATTCTTCTTGTACAGATGCGGTCACCAGATTTTGAACCGACAATATGGAGCAACTTCTTTATCGATTACCAACAACAGTCACTGCAGGCAAGTTGTTTAGATCCCTCATGTTGGACCCTTCACTGACTGTTTAAAATTGTCTTAGATTGCCTTATCTCTAATGACTCTACCTTAAAAACCATATCAATGATGAGGCAGGCATTTTGAAACTATGGGAGATAAGGACTTATCAAAACATTTCTGAGTAAAATATGTGGGATATAGTAATATCTCCCCTGTTCTTATTTAGAATCATGGGAGAACGAAGCCCCCACTTCGCATGCAGATCTAAGTATATACTCCCTCCGGTTTGGTAAATGAAGTCGTTTAGGACAATGACATGGTCTCCAAAGTACAACTTTGACTTCTTATTTTTATAAAAATATTTATTAAAAACTAACATATGTATACTTTTATGAAAGTATTTTGCAAGACAAATCTATTCATGTAGTTTTTACATTTCCGAACTCAACGACTTAAAAGTTATTTATGATTGATATTCCCAATGTTTAACTCAAATCTTGTCCAAAACAACTTCATTTACCAAACCGGAGGGAGTATATGATATAACCAATGTAAATCACCAGGAGTCAAAACTAAAGATTTTAGACCATGTAAATACGAGTACTATGGAGATAACATTTTTCAGTTGATTTCTTGTTATAAATAAATATATATAGGTTTTACTATGCTATATAGCATTCATCGTGATGGACAATCTACAATAGTGATGGAATTGTGTTTAATATATTGTTAAATATTATCAACTCTAAAGGCACTGAGAAGTTAGTGAGATTATGATACAGATCAATCTTAGGTAAAATATCAACTCCAAAGGTAGGACGTAATTTTCTGGCGTGATTATAGTATAATAAACTGGATATAAATCAACTCATAATGATACTAATTCAGACGAAAAGGAGCATTTGATGTGCAAATTGTAACACTGAAAATTAGTTCTTTAAGTCAACAAGGATCAATAATGGGACTTTACATTGTTATTAGTGATGAAATACAAATGATTAAATGGGATTTTATTCAGGAACAGAAATCGTGTCACGAAAATAACAAGAATACTTTTTTAGATATGTTTTCAAGGACCAGAAACCGATTTTTTTTTGGAAATTTTATCCCTTGGTTCCAGCAATTGCAGGTACACTCTGTGTCATGATAAATAATATCCAGTGCAGAAAAATCCTAATGTTAGTTAAACCAAGAATGAGAGTTATGAACTCAGCAAAACCGGTGATCATGTATGCAATTACACCACTGCAAACCGGTTGAAACAGCTAGTTTAGCATCGAACCGATAACTAGTAAACCAATTTGTAAAGTCCAATAGTAATTTGTTTATTTCAACACATGGAAAATAAAATACTGCAATATGCTACGTTATCTAAACAATTATGTCATATTTGATATGTTTGACTAGAAAATCTAGCATATGTTTCGACAAGTCATGAGAAAAAAATATTTATATTGGTAAATGTAAACTGAACACCACGCCAGTGAACAACTAAACCGGTAGGCAGATGACATTTTATACACAGTACAGATGTGCTATTGCTTGTGTCTGAGGCAAGTAAAAGAAGCAATGTGACTAATAAAAAAAAACTTACCCTGCAATTTTCAAATGACTCTGTGTTGGAAAATTCTTTTTCCAGTTTAATTACCTTCGAAAATTCAAGATTTTTTAAATTCAATGCCTTATGATCTTAAACAGAAATAGGATACAAGGATACAAAAGATTGTTTCCTTAAATCATACTGTATTGTATTTTTTTCTCAATCATTTATTACTTAAATTGTAGTCAGTAGTGTATATTGTGTATAGCATACTTTGCTGTAGAGGCCAGAAATGTGGCAGGACGAACGAATCGATGCATTGAAGAAGCAGGTAATTCAGTTGTTTGATGCTTCCAAGGACCTGGTTGAACAAATGAAACTAGTTGACACCATCCAACACTTGGGTATCGAGCATCATTTCAAGAATCAAATAGCTGATGCACTGTGCAACATCCAATATTTGGAGTTAAATACCTCCACCCTATATGAGGTGTCTCTTCGATTTCGCCTGCTTAGGGAGCATGGTATTTGGATATCTCCAGGTTTATTCATATGAAAACAATAAATTTTATTATATACGAAGAGTTAATTATTGAATAAAAATAAGCATATTCAATATTGCAGCAATAAACTATTGTATTGAATAGGAGTCACTTCATATATACACATGTATCTCTCTTTTGCAGATGAATTCAACAGATTTAAATATTCTAATGGAAAGTTCAAAATGGATGTACTGAATGAACCCAAGGGACTTCTTAGTTTATACAATGCCGCTCATCTCTTAGAACACGATGAACTGGTACTTGACGAAGCCATCTGTTTTGCAAGGCTGCATCTTGAATCAGTAAGACACAATCTCGAGTATCCCTTATCTAAGCAAGTTAAGCGTGCTCTTTTCTTGCCATTGCCAAGGACTGTTAGACGGATAGAGGCGCTGCAGTATATGTCCGAATATGAACATGAAGCGGCATACAACCCGATCATTTTGGAGCTCGCAAAGATGGAGTTCAACTTTTTGCAAAATATTCACTTGAATGAGCTCAACGCCGTATCTGTGTATGATATTTCTTTCTACAATTCTAATAATAGAAAATAGAACACTAACAGTAATGTCTATATATTATCATAGTGAAACATCATGGCTTTGCTGCACAAAAAACAATGTGGTTGCTATTGCATGACTTGGTGCCCAAGTATAAATTATGTACTTGATTCAACATGAAACAAACTGTCATAATATGTTATTTTTCCATCTGAGTTAATCTTTCTTTACATATTATTGACTAGAAGAAAAAGTGTATTTTTCATCCCTCAAGTATCACTAAAGTATGACATTCATCCTCCACGTTTCCTTTGGTGCAAATCAATCCCTTAACTAAGTACATTGATGCATTTATCATCCCTAAATTTGGTTAATTATGATATAATGTCCTATAATATAAGTTTAGGTCATGTAAATATGTAATCGGATTACTAATCAACACTTGTGTCATGTCTAATATTGAATTAAAAGTCTTATATGAATTGGTTCTGTTAAATTTTTCTGATAACTTTTTTTTTAATTTGTAGCCAATTAAAGGACTTATTGAATTTTTCTTTTTTTTTAGTTATTGAATTTTTCTTGCGAGATTTATATCTGGAACTCAGCATATTACTTTAAGTAGCGATTAGTCAGATTACTACCTAAGCATAAACCACAATTAGATAGCACTAAATCATTGTTAAACTAAAATGGGATGATAAATGCACCAATTTAGTTAGTTAAAGGATTGATTTGCACCAAATGAAACATAAGGGATGAATATCACACTCTGTCATATTTGAGGGATGAAAAATACACTTTTTCCTTGACTGGAGTAGCATATTGGAGGTTGTCTTAATGTCTTATATTGCTCGCATTCATGGACGAAGGGAGTAAAGGAACCAGTTTCTAGTGCCTTCGTTACTGTATATATAGCATTTTGACCTAAGAAAAGAATAATTGCAGATGGTGGCGCGATCTTTATGCTGAAGTGGATTTGAGCTATGCTAGAGATCGCACTGTTCAGTTATACTTGTGGGCACACACAATTTGCTATGAGAAGGAATACAGCTGCGCAAGGATAACCCTTACCAAGTTGTCTGCGCTAGTAACAATGATGGATGACACTTATGATGTTCATGCTACTTTGGAGGAGAGTAGAAGCTTCAACAAAGCAATACAAAGGTGGGATTAGTCTGGTCATTTTGATTCCATATCATTAAAAATATCAGTTTCTTGGAGCCGGTATTAGATGTGTAGTCACATTTTTTTAATCATTTTGACATTAATTAACTACTCCTTTCAATATTAGTACTTCCATTTTTATTTAATGACGCCGAGACAAATTTGAGCTTGCTGCCAAGTATAGATTTCAACTATTCCCAAATGGAGCGAGTATTTAGTTAACAACATTGTTGTTTTATACCACCGCAACATTAATATCTGTTGTGTGACAGATAGGGTCAATCTCAACCACAGCAAATGTGTCAGTCTTATTTTAAAATTACATAGGTAATACTTTTAGTATAACCAATATTATTTCAACACTGCTGAGAACACATGTGATCCGGGATGATGCTGATATGGTAACCCTTTGGATTTTACAAAGAAACTCGGAGTAGCATATTCTGGTGACTAAAACACTATAAGTGGAAATGTTCTACTGTTGAAATAATTAAACATCCTGAGCTACTGTTGAATGACATCTAAGGCCTTTTTTGAAATTATTATTTAAATTCTAATATCAGGAGGCCAGAGCATATAAACATTTTTTATGTGTGAGTAATTAACTAGTGTGTATGCAGATGGGATAAGAACGATGTTTCTCTACTGCCGGAGTATCTTAAGAAGTTCTATCTCAGGATAATAACCAGCTTTGAAGAGATTGAGCATGCGCTGGAACCACATGAAAAATACAAAGTTTCATATGCCAAGGAATCGGTATAAGAACATTTACTACATATGAAGATGGTTTATTTCCGTTTCATAATTTTATATTTCCTTGCTATATGGTGTCAAACAAACACGCAATATTAATACATATTAATAATGTTGTAGATACACCAGAAATATGTAAGACCAGTATTTGAATTTTATTAGTCCTATTAAAAAAGTTAAGTATATTTTAAGGAACAGTATTCGTGGATCATAAAAGGTTAATTTAATTTTTTTCTCCACATTTAAATATTTCGTTACGATAGGTTCTCTTATTTTTATTGAATAACCAAACTGGTATGATATGCATCAATGTCGTCACCAAATGTGATAATCATTGGATTTCATTTGTTAAAAGAAACAGAGGTCATCAATATCTGCCTAGTACGCGTGTTCCTTTGTATAGATGACTTATGTTTTCTTATGTCAAATTAAAATACTATATTTCAGAGAAAAAATGGGATATGGTTTATTTATGATTTGTGCACAAATCATCTTTTTGAAGGTTTTTCTAACTCTAAGAAAAATTTTCACTCTTGGACTGTTCCAAATTGTTCTCAAGCATACGCTCTTACTTATTTATATCCATGCACTTTCTTTCAGTTCCTAACAAAATGTTGCAGTCAGCACCTTCAAAAAAAAATATTGGTTTAACATACATATATATATATATACATATATATATATATATATATATATATATATATATATATATATATATATATATCTTCCACGTGTTATAATATTACAATATCTGATTATTAGATATGTTACACCATTTTTAAGCTAGAAATTTTAATTTAAATTGCTTTATCTGGTCCCTTTTTCACCATGTTCTGTCTTTAATAAATGACATCAACCTTTTGTTACTATTTTTTCATATTTTAAATATGAAGTTTAATTTTTTTATCTTGTTGATATTAAACATGCAGATGTTCAACTTTTCTACATGATGCTTTAATTCGGATATGAAACCTGAAATCCTGTAGCAAATCAATTCTCTGTTTCCAGCATTCTATTTTCGTTGAAACTACATTTTGTCTTTCCAATTTGCAGTTTCAGACACTATCAAAATACTATGTTCAAGGAGCAGAATGGTTCCATCACAATTATATGCCGACATTCAGTGAAAAAATAGAAGTTGGTCTCATGGATTCAGGTAGTCCATTCTCGGTTGTTGCCTTACTAGTTGGCATGGGTGATATAGCAACAAAGGAGGCACTAGAGTGGGCAATTGGTTGCACTGACGCTGTGAAAGCATGTGGGGAGTTAACACGTTACATGAATGACATCTCTGCATTGAAGGTATAAGCTGAAATTCAAAATTATATACAGCTTTAGATCCTTTATATCTTATTTAACATGATGAATCTCATAGGAACTTGCTGTCCGCAGCACGGTAACAGGAAGCAGGATGCTCCAAACTGTGTGGAGTGTTACGTTGCTGAGTATAATGTTACAACTGAGGAAGCCATTGCCAACATAAGCAAGATGATGGAAGATGCATGGAAAACTACAAACAAGGCACTGTTAGAACTTCACTCCTTATATGGGGTGGTAAGGCGAGTTGTCAACATGACAGTATGCTTGACGCTGGTATACGGCAAAAAGAAGGACGTGTTTACATTTGGAAATGATCTTGATGAGATTATTAATCTTGTGTTTGCTCGTCCCATCCCTATTTAAAAAAGGTACCTGCTGCAAGTGGTACTCAACTTACTGTTACATCCTTCCCATGGAATGAACTAGTTCCTCAGCCTGTAACACTGAAGATGCAATGTTGTCAGAGCCATAAAAGCTTCTAAACTACTGCACTACTGTCATGATGTAAAAGTGCATGTGCACAGTTTCATAAATAAGCACACACTTTTGTTTGACATATAATAGGAAGGAATGGTGTTGTATGTTCTTATTTCGCAATGTTATTGATGAATTAGTCAATTGATGCCGTCATTTCGTCATTTGTAGCAATCGTGGTTGTGTAATAATCCTGACACATAAACTTCATGTTTGTACATGAAATTAAATTATGTTGGAATTACCAGTGGTACGAACAACCATGGCACACTTAGACTAGCCACAGAAATGTCCCCTAAAACTCACCCTTCAAAAGTATATTTACAGCACTAGGCCATAAACGATTTGTGCTAGCAGCTAAAAGGAGTTTGTGCTTGCGGGTGGAGCAACCGCCAGCAATCTTGTTCCAGCAGAAATGGCGATAGGAACCCCACCGGCTAGCCACCCGCCAGCACTATGGATTTTCGAAATCGACTCGAAATATATTGTTCTTTAAAGGTGATTACAATTAGCGGATCTTCATTTATATTAGGACAAGAAATTACAAAGGAGGTATGATAATTTTGGGAGAAGCTTTATTATTGTTGCACACATAAGGTAGTCCTAATGGTGTATTGATGACATGTCACATACTAGGTAAAATGATGATATGACTACGTAATTTATGAACAAAGACAGCAGAAATCCTAGAATTGGTTTCATCATGAAGAAATCATGTCATCTCTCGACGTGGCCCAATGCACTAAGAAACCATGAAATCGCCAACGAAGGGAAACCAATAGTTTCTAGAGGGCTCGTGCCACGATCGCCATTGGAGGAAGAAGATAGAGTTGAGAGAGAGAGAAATGAAGAAATTATTACTCGTAGACACCTATAGTTTCTGTAGATGATTTTTGTGTTATATGAAAACCGCGTCATTTTTTCCATTGGGACTGTCCTAAATGATAGTAAAAAACTTTTCCTATTCCTCAGTTTGGCAAGGAAGCAACATACTTATATTATAGACATTATATTACCGGCGTGACACACAGAGCTAAGCTAATAGATGAATCCACTCGATCGGTTTATGAGGCTTGACGCTAGCCTGAACGAATCTTCTAGTAGGCAATTTGACCGACGACTATCTTAGCTTAGCTATGTTCACTGCACGCGTCTCACTTTGTTGTCCATCGTGACAACGAAATCCCTGCTATACGTTGCTGCACAATGCAAAGTTCTTGCCAATTGCCGTAGTGCGCACTAGCAGCAGCGGAGCGTGTGTGTGGATTAAATAAACAAAGAAAAGAGGAGGAAATAAAGAAAGGGTGTTGCTAGTGCTCGGATTTCCGGACGGAGCGCTGTGTCGGGACGGTGGGGCCCGCAGATTCGCAACCTTCTAAAAACATCGTCTGCAACATCAAAACTCAACTCCACATCATCAAAAATCAATGTTTGCAACATCAAAAATATGTTAAAAAATGTTGAAGATCATCCATCGAAAAATTAGGTGAAAACCCACCGTAGCATATGTTTCATGTTGATTGAAACATTAAAATCTCTCGATGAAATATGCAACATTCAGATAACATACTTGCAACACATGTGAGGCACATATGCAATATCGCAACATCAAGATCTACTTTTGCAACATCAGCTTAAAATATTTGCAACATTTTTTCGAAACAACTGCAACACGAGAGACATTCGCTTGCAATATAAGCGCCAAACCTAGCACCCTCACTGTGGAGCAAGTCCTCGACGGCGGCGCGGCGCGGTGCGGTGCGGCTCACCCCCGGCCGCTAGGGAGCGGTAGCCTGCACAGCTCACCCCGGCCGCGCCCCAGCACCCCTCCTCTACGCTCGGCGACGTGCGGCCCGCGCGCCCTCCTCTGCGCTCGGCGGCGCCCCGGCAGCCGGCGTAGCTCGTCCCAGACCGTGGGGGAGCAGCTCGCGACCTCGTGTGCTACCAGCCCGAAGCTCTCACAACTTCCCTCGCGTGTCGCTGCCTGCCTGCACAGGGCTTGAAGCTCCTCCATGGTCGCCTCTAGTGGGTGTAGCGGCGATCGGGCGGGGGAAGCTGTAGGGAGCAGCCTGCACCGCCGTGCAGCCACAGCCCTCACTGCGTCTGCGCGCGTGCCCCTCCTGTTCCTGCTGGGGCCTGCTGCCTGCCGCTCATGTGCATGCGTTGCCTCACCGGAGATCGAGACAGTTGCAGTTGTGCGGATGGAGTTTCTCTGGTGAATGGATAACGATGTCTCTCTCTGGTGGTGAAAGGATAGAATTGATTTATCTAGTGAAAGGATAGGAGGAGGGGAGAAGGTTCGTGCGCACCCATGGTGGATTAGGCGTCCGGCCGTTCGGACGACTGTAACATAGCATTACTGATAAAGAAATGGTGAAAAGGAGGCGAGCTAGGATCGTAGTGAGCCTTAGCTTATAGAATGTCTGAAAGGCCACTTCCGATCATGACGGACGACGTGGCTTTTGACTCTCTTCTCGTGCACCGGCTTTGTGTTGCTTCAACGACGTCTCTTGACGTCATGCCAGTGGAAACCTGTAGTTATTCTTTTATAGAATTTAAAGGTTTGGATTAAATACTTATATATAGCCTTTTGAGAAACCCCCCTTCAATGCATCTTATTTCATTTAACATATTCTGTTGGAAATTAACCTTTTTTCTTATTAGAGAATGAATGAACTTAACTTAAGGTAGTTTTCATGTTGGAGCTAGCTAGGGAATAATTGAGAGGAATGGGTCAGCTGCAAAAGGGTAATGACCACCGAAGAAAACGAAGGAGCAACATAAAAAGTTCAATGAATTTGCTATGTTATTACCTACATAATTATTACAAAGTGTTACTTAGGACATCAAGATCCCCAATATGGACGAAATATATGTGGTCCTAGAAAGAAGTTATTTTTTAGCTCTCGTGCCCGTTTCGTTCAAAAAAATGTTAATTTTTAGCGAATGTGCCTTAGCATATTTTTTCATTAAGAGAAGATCCTGAAGTGAAGTTAGAAAAGAATTCATTCTGAGTCACTAGGGCCATTCCCTAGTGGGTGTAATAGTCATACTTAATAGAGAAATTTTAGAGTGTTTGAAATTAACGGTAGCCATCCATCTAACGAAATCTAATGGTAGAAGCACCAGGAAGTCCAAAAACCAATTTTATTTATTTATTTATTTATTTATTTCATAACTTTTCAATAAATCATCAGGTGGAAAAATCATAATACAAAAGTACTTTCCAAGTACTGTAACAAAGTTCTAATTAATAATTAGCAATAGCTATAATTGTCTAAAATTAACAATAGCTATATAACACACACACACACACACACGGAATTGTTGCAACATGTGTAACATGAGATTTATACATAGATGCCGGGATTTGCAGGGAATTATAAAGTTACAAGCAATCTGGTGCAGTTCATGTTTTCATGCGGTGGGCTGTGTTGTTGTTGCTGGTTAACGGGGTAAGGTCGTCTTCAGCATGTCCCGCCCACACACATACCCCTGCACTTCAGCAGCAGATGCATTGTTTGTTGAATTTCATTCGTTTCCTTTTCAGCTGCAGAATCGACAACATGAAAATGATTCTTACCTCCACCACTTTCCAAAAAGCTAGCAAGCACACAAACATGGATGAGGCCTGCCCCAAACGGTGGGCCCCACATGCATTGCAATGTTTTGTGACGTCATACTTACATTAGCATGTTGCTGACTTGTCCTCCTATGCAGGATCTTTTTGAAAATTTCAGCCCCTAAATATCATTTATGCCCAGCCTAAGTGCAGCAGCATTTACAGGATTTGAAGATTATGATATGTGTTCTAGTTCGCTATGACATGTTTGTTGTCATGTCGTTTTTTCTCTTCTTTTACTTTTACAGGCTGTGTGCATCTTAGCTATGCAGAGGCCGGAAAAAATCTTAGATCGATTGCATCATCTTGATGTAATTGTCTAAGAGTAATAAAGTTTCCCTTGTCGAAAAAAACACAATGATTTTTACACATCATTTTTTATGTTGAAAATATGATGTTTTTTGGCTCTTGAAATATATCATCATATTCCCTCAGAAGGGTTGTTACTGCAGCAGGTTGTTCTTGACAAAGAGTTTGTGTCCTGTCCTGACTTTGCTCAGTATTCAGTTTTAGCACAGCCCCAATTGCTCTCTTCTTCAGTAATTTTTGCAGAGCTTCCTTCGGCTAATGAGGAAATTCTTATGTAACATCTCATCAGAAAAGGTGACAACAATTTCCTGACCATCTCTTATCACTATAATTTCCTTGTTTTCAGATTCAACCCAACTGAACTATGTGTGTATATCCAATTAGCTGCTACGAGGGGTACATGTACCAAGCAGAAACAAATGCATTGTAACGGATATATAATGAGATCCGTTACAAATGAGAGATCTGAATGCAGCAGACCTTGATGTGTAGAACTCCATAGAGGAAGGGTAATCCGACTGGAATGGCAATCCACAATGCTTAGACACTTTACGGACTGTGATGAGATCCTCTTGGCAACTACTTTGCATCTTCTAATGTGTAGATCTTGCAACGCAGGGCAGCTTGAGAAGTTGAGAAAGCAGTCCCCGAACTGGACATAGGAAAAATGTAGCCGAGTCAAATGCTGGGAGGCAAAGAGTAGATGAATATCCTTCAGTTTCAGCCAAGTGACACTGCCTAAGATCTCAAACTGGAGTGCACGGGCTTTGCACGCCAACACATGCTGGATCCAAAGGCTCACACGTGCATTGTCCACATCGGACATGCCGTTGAGGATCCTGAGCTGGAATGTGTCCATAGGCGAGCCCGCGCGTATGAGCAGCAAGTGGTCCACAAACTCTTTAATGTCCTGAATGGAACCCGGTGTGACAATGCACAGACCTTTGGTGGACTTCCAGATGTGGCGCCAGCGCCGGGCAAGCATGCACGTTCGGACAGCATCCTGCACCGGGATGAGGGACAGGATGTGCTCGAGAGCGTCGTCGGGTAGGGCGCTGATGTGGTCGCGGCCATCCTCCTCCGGCGCCGCAGCGGCCTCATTGTCCGTCCTCCCCCTTTTCCTCGGAGGCATTTCGTCGAACAGGCAGCGGGCGGCCGTCGGCACTGTGAGACAGGAAATGCTCGGACTGAGATGGCGTGATGGGAGGGGTTGGAAACGAACCAGAATGTAGCGAAGAGACAGATTGGGAGGTACGTCCTCACCTCAAACAAGCTAGCTGCTTCACCGGTGGCCGTACCAAGGGTGCCGACGGCAAACCGTCGCAAGCCGCAGCACGAGCTACCAGCTCCGGAGATGGGAGCCTGCAAGGGGCGTCGGCGCAGACGAAGAAACGGAGATTAGGTGTGATGGGGAAGAATCAGCAGAGAAGTTGAGGTTTGCGCGAGGACCGGAGGCATTTGGATTTGAGGGCTTCTGCTGGGGAGGAGGGGAGGGGAAGAAGAGACGGGGCCACCGGGAATTGGGAATTTTGACCACAGGAAACTGGCCAAGTGGACCCTACAGTGTCCCAAATCACTTTTTTTTAAGGGTACGTAGACGCATATCCCACTCACTATGCAGGCACATACGTATACATGTTCATACATACGTAGACGCATATCCCACTCCCTATGCGGGGAAAACCCTCCCAATGGAGGCCGTCAGTACGAACCGTACCGTCCACGTCGATCTCAAAGTGCGGTGGGTGCTCCATATATACAAAAATGGGTTTTACATGTTAAACCTCAATACAAGTATAACATGCATAAGGGTATAAAATTCTAGTAGGTATGAACAAAAATTCATAACATGAAAACTAGAGCCCCAAAACTTTCCAAATTTTTACAGAAAATCAGTGATATATTTATGCATATTTTTGGTATTCAAAGGTAGATCTAGATCAGATAGGAACATGCCCGAAAAATCTATTTTCAGAGGAAGGTTACTCAGGAAAAACAGCAAGACAGAGCTTTACTAATTTGATCATAACTCTAGATTGCGAATTCCTAAAATCCTGAAAAATTAACATTAGATGCTTGACTTGATGAGGAACAACTTTTGTAAATGTTACCTAGTCAGAATCATTCTAGATTTGGCTCTAAAAATTCATGAACCGACAACAATATTTTTGGCAGAAAACTACTTATGATCAAAGTGAGAGGATACCCTTTCTAAGAACAAGCAATGCCTCTAAAAGCATGACACAAACATAAAAGCAACAAGTTTTAGGTTCAATAAGATTTTATCATGATGCACACGCCTTAAACGACCTCACGAAACATGGATCTTAAAAGACGTAGTTAGTGCCGGTGGCAAGCTTATAATCGACTCTCCCTATAATAACTAGTCGGAGCTACACTTCGTTCATAGCGATCGCACTAACGTGGTTAGTGTACCTGCAGAAAAGAACCTTCCGTGCCAGCATGTCACGGAAGCATCCACATACATTACCGTTCACTATAGAAACGCTACCCCATACATCAAGCCGCTGCATGGACAACGTCCAATCTCGGACACCCTCCGTTTGAATGGAGTGTATCTTTGCCTCGTATATTCGTAATGCGGAACGCACACGTATGGCAAAACGTGGCGACATCACAACCCATGACATGTTCATCTTGAATAGAACACGTCATCCTTCGCATGACTTGCATACGGAAAGCACACGTATAAAACATGTGAGCATCCAACCGAGAAGATGGGATCTGATGAATGGATTGCCCTATCAACCCTCGCATACTCGTGATGCGGCACAGCACACGTATGAAACACGTGGCTTCAACTAGTTTGGTTGTACAAGAAAATAAGTCTGACATAAAGTAAAGTGTTGGGAGTTAGCAAAATAAACCATAGATTATTAAGCCACCTTAAAGAACCCAAAATTCCCTCTAGGCCTCTCGGTCTAGATCATTCCTTAACGATCTAACATATTTTCAAAATCCAATCAATCTTGGCAAGTTTTATTCTAAATCATGTGATTAGTGTTAATCTAATTACTCTGGTGTATACGGATGCTCTGATATGCCAACTGTGACAACCCCACCCGAGATAATTCTGTACTATCGCCTAAACCACTCCATTTGGTCATTAAGCGATAATAAAGAACCATCACGTTGAGTGTTGCCGGGTCAAGCCCGGTAAATCACTTGAATAACACACAGAGGATCGAAATGTATACATTAAAACTCCCACGAAGGAGAGTCCAGAGTACCTTACAAATTAAAACCAATCTTCCCTTAGGGTCAATTATTACAAACCACTGTTCTTGACAAGGAAATAAATAGTTCAGAGTTCATAAAACAGCGGAATTAACTAAACGATACGACAAGCATCATAGGAGGCCATCCATGATGTGATCACTCATCATCATCCACCCATTCCAGCTCCCAGCCAGGTGGAATTTCTCCAGGCCACACATCATTACATGCATTACCTGAAAGCAACGTAAATAGCAAGGCTGAGTATACTAATACTCAGCAAGGCTTACCCATCTAAAATAGAAGACTTAACCTCTGATTCATGCAAGGCTTTTGGCTAGTAGGTTTGTTTTGCCAAAAAGCTACTAAGTAGTAAATCCTTACTTTCACATTTTAGCTCAAGTTCTAGTAAATTAAATCATTGCTAGATAAACAATCTATTGCAAGCATAAGTTGTGCAATACAATAAATCAAGCATCAATATTCACATAGTTCCGTCATAGGGGATGTCATGGCTAGTTGGTTAAGTAGTCTCAGATAACGGTGAGAGGCCGACGATCGATCGATTAGTAACCCTGCAAGGTAGACCTAAATACACGGAAGGTGCCCTCACGAAGAGTTCACCAACCAAGCGGTTCCTGTCATTCTTCGGTTTGGGAATAATAGCTCACAGTCTCAAGTACAAGGTTTATCTGGGCTACGCCACACAAGGTCACCCAGCCTCACGCATGTACCACAGGTGGCGAGCCCGGGGCCGCAACACGAGATTAGTGATAGTAAAATCCCGTACCGCCTCAATCGGGTACTAGGCTTACCGGTCCCATTCCCGACAAGTGCTTAGTACGTTCAAGCACTTAACCCACGAAAGCCACTAGACCGGAACCCAAATCCCATGCTCTTACCACATGAGCAATCCATTAACCAATCTGGTGATTCCAAAAAAAAAGAACCTATCCTCGCGAGTGACGAACATCACTCGACTTGTACCTGATCCATAGGGCATAGCAACTAGCGACCTAGCATTCTAGTAAAAGATCATAGGTACTTAGGGATCATGCAACTAGGGTTTCAATTCAACTCCTGAATGTAAATCACATAGATAAAACAATGATAAATTCAGAAGGTTAAAAAGAAACACATAGGTTAATGATAAACCGGGGCGTACCTTCGTCAGCACAAGCAGTCAAACCAACTTCCGGACTTTGGTCCGGGTCTTGCTCTACGGTCACGTAATGCACGTCTCCTCCAGCTCCCTCGACCTCGTCTGCCGGTACGAGCGTGTAGCTACCGTCAGGAACTTCACACAGAGGATGCATATGCATGAATTAGTTGGTGAATTTAATTTAATTCAAAACAACAACACATGTCAACATAGAGTACATGGTTGACCACATTCACCTAGATAATAATATATTCAGCATAATCTTCCTATCCAGGAATAGTAGGTGGTGCTTTTATATTTTGTTCTTCTTTTTATAGTGATTGTGTACACATTTATATAAATAAAATAATTTAATTTCACAAAAACAGCAAGGGGTGGTCTTAAGCTCCTAATCATGCTCCACAACACATCCATAGAGTTACCTAAGGGTGGTAGTGGTGGTTTTCCAATTTAAATCTATTATTAAGCTTAAATTGCTTCCTATATTTTTATCTAATAAATTATTTCATAAAATACAGTGGGTGGTGTTTACTAAGCTCTCTAATTCTAATCAAATCCACTGAGCAACATTCACACTTAATTTGAACTATAAAATAATTATACCAAAAATGACAATTTCTAACTACCACAAATATGACAAATGCATATAAAAATAAATAAACAACTTCTGGATCCAAACTTTCTCCCATATCATCTCTGACTTAAAACTAGGCTATGCACTCAACAAATATAGCAAGGGCTACTCTAGATCTTGAACTAGGAATTTATATTTAGATACAAGCATAAGGCAGGAATAAATATTTTTAACAGTCCTAAACTCATGATAAATTCAGAAAAGGTGAATCTAGGCAGATTAAGACTATACTCAGAAATTGGGCACAAAAATATATGTATATTTAGCTGCAGAAATCTTTTAGGCAGATCTAGCATAAATACAAGATAAATCATATTAAAAGATCTACTCAGCCACTTTGTGCAAATTTTAGTGCAGGCATCTATAACAACATATCCAAAATTTAGCTCAGGATCACATCTAGATTTTGAACTACAACAAAAGTAGGTCAAACTGAGTTTGAATTTTCGTTCAAAAACTATCAGTCAACAGTATGGTTATGCTTTGCAAAAGTTGTAGGTCTAGTCACAAGGAAACCAACAAAATTAGTTTTACATTTTTCTGATTTTTCTATGATTTTCTACGAGTTTTCCAAGCTACTGGACCTATGGGTGAAAAATTGAAGAATCTATTTCTAGTGAAGCCACTGGAAAGATTTTGTTCTTCACATAAATGCCCTCAGAGTTTCTACAGGGAACCCTACAAGGTTTTGGCCTTCACAACCATACCCTCCGGCGGCGGGGCGACTTTACCGCCGGTGAGGTAGGGCCGGGGGTGGCAAACAAATGGCACGGGTGTATGATTGGGCTCACCGCGAGTCGATTGGTGGTGATGGCTCGGCCGGAGATGGCTCCGGCGAGCGGCGGCAGAGCCGCTTCAGCTCGGATTCCGGCGAGATGTGGGGGCGAGCTAGACCATGTGCGAGGGTGGAGGCTCGAGTGGGTCCTAGAGACGAGGCGTAGGGGGCTAGACGGCGCGGGGAGCGAGCGGAGGAGGGAGCTCGTGGGCGGCGGCGGCAATGGCGGACGGCGGCGGTGTTGCTTCCGCGCAGGGAGAAAGAGGGAGGGTTTTATAGGCACGGGCGAGTGGAGAGGCGGTTTCTCCAGCTACTGTGGCACGACGGGGTCATGGTATGGCCAGTGAGGCGGTTGGTGACGTGCGGCGGCGGGAAGACAATGGCAGGCTCGGCATGCGACGTCGAGCGCGTGCGCGCGTGCCGCGTGGCACCGGCCTACGGCTTGTGCGAGCGTCACCGCCTAGGCGCACAGTGCCCACGGCGCTCGCCTTCAGACCGGCAGTCGCTACGGCGCCTCGGCGTGTGCATTCGTGGCATATGGGGGCGAGGCCGACGTGGCGCTCTGCGACGTCGCGCGCGCGTGCGCGTTCCCGGCGCAGCTGCAATTCCAGTTAACCCTGTTTGACCGCTTTTTTCTCCAATTTTGCAACTAAAGTGCTCCAAGAAGTAAATAGCAAAGTTGGAGATCTCCTGATCCTCTACAACTTTTACAAAGGCTCCTAGGTGTTTTGCTCAAAGGATTTTGCATAAACTGCATGCCAATATGGGGGTTTTCTCAGCGCCGGCAAACAGTGTTTTCTGCAGTTGACCAAGTTTTTCACCAACTTCCACTTTGAATTTGAAATGCCACTCAATAGCAAAGTTGTGTCCCATGAAAAACTGCACAACTTTGGTATTTGGAGATTTTGAAGTGTTTAAGTGAAATTTGGAGAACGTGGCAAAAGTTCCAGAAAGGCTATGGATGTCAATGGGTTTGACTAGGGGTTTGACTAGAACTTTGACTAAGGTTTGACCACTAATGCTTGTTGACTTGATTAAGATGATAATTAGCACTAATTGATACTAATTAAAAACACGGGGTGTTACAATGTACAACCTCTGCAGAGTGTAAAACTAATCGATTAGCCGGGCTCACGGTCAAGAGCGGCCTGGACCCTCACATGATTAACTAAACTTAAAGATGGACTTAAATCGTTTTCGGGTTATTTCTTGTGGCCTTGCTGAGTACCAACCATAAGTGTACTCATCCTTGCTTACTGCTACTCAGAAGAAAAAAGGTGTGAAGCTTTTGAAGATGGTGATGCTAGGCGTACGCAACCCCCTCGATTGCTTGTGGAGTTTGGCGCCTCCGTTTCCAGGATTGAGTTGTATAACTCTGATAGATTTGTAAGTTTGTTTATATTTTTATATGTGATACTGTTACTATTATTCACTTATGTCTACTATATGTATGAAACTAGATCCTGGCATACATATAGGTATACACTTGGTTTGCTTTTATAAAACCAGGTGTGACAGAGTGGTATCAGAGCTGTATCGACTGTAAGACGTAAGCCTAGATAGCAATGGTCATTTTTTAAGGTTTATTTTGATTTAAAATTCATCACTACCTTTTCCTTAAGCTCTGTGATGAATATTCTCACTCCTTTACTATTGTTTTTCCTTAATCCTCCTTGATAACTCACTTTTCTGACTTGATTCGCTTTCATTTGCACTTCATTGCTTTGCAAATGTTAGACTCTTCATCCTTACCTATTTTCTCTTTCCTTGATCTTGATCTTTGTTGATGGTAAAAACTCGTATCCACCTACGATCCGCAAGCGTACGGACCTACACCTTTTTCCCCACGGGGATTCCCTAGGTTCTTGTCAATCCGCGGAGCAAGGGGATTACAAGCGTTTGATCTAGCCCTAATCAAGTTAACTAAACAAACCTTAAACTAAAGACTAATCTAAAGGCTAACTACTCTACACTAGAGAGGGTTATGAGACTCACAAGATATAACGACACTTGCCCATAGGGTCTACGATACTTGATCATGCAACCGCTAAGAGATACAAAACTGATCTAATCTACCGGGGGTTGTGACCACGGTTTCGCCCTTTCCCTCCCCTCGTACTGTCACTACGCGGAGGTATTCATGACTCGACCTATGATGATCACGACATATTAAAGGGTTCTAAGGGAGTAGTGAGATCTATACTCCCGATAAGCATGGTAGCTAACCTTAAACATCAAAGCAACTTCAACACTAGATTGATAGATTGGAACCATAAAGAGTAGCGATTACATCTCAAGAACGTTTACAGCCCCATGGACAAATGAGAAGATTACCCCATCAAGGCGCTAAGCATGGCGCCGTTGATCATGGTGACGCTTCCGACGGTGTCTTCCTTCTCCTCCAGGGGTGTCGTGGCAGGGCCTTGACGTCCTCCTCCTCTTGTGGTTGCCTCCTTGGACTCGAGCGATCCTTCTCGCGAATAATCTCTCTCCTCTCCAACCTCTCTACAATGTGGACGACCTCTCGGGCGAATGGCTCTCCCTCTGTGAATGACGGTTGCATCTTCTTCACGCTCAAGAAATGGGGGCCGAACCGACGCTGGAATGGGCCAGGCTGGCCGGCCTGGGCCGACCGGCCCAAGCCCACTTTGGCTCGGTTCGGTCACCCCTTCCTCCACGTGGGTCTTCTTGCCATTTTGCACTTGGACCCCTTTATTTGCATCATTTTGGTGACGTCATCCTCGTGTCCAAGATAGAGGGTCTTCTCGCATGAAGTTCGGTCTTTACGCTTTAATCCTCGGGGATGTTCCTTTGTAGCACTTTGGTCCTTGCCACCTTTGGGAGTGATTTCACCTTGCTCTTGAACACGAACGGGACTCCTTGTTCACTCCTTTGAAGTCATCATGACTCCGTCCCTAAAGTCCATGTTTTCCTGCAAAAAACATAACACTTCCAAATGCACATACAAAGTTGAACTTGTCATATCATTAGTGTGCCTATTGGTGGGTTAGTTCCATAATCAAGCTCAAACCAAAGTGTAACGAACATGTTTGGTGTACCAAAATTCACCGTCAACATCTCCCCCACGCTTAGATCTTGCTCGTCCTCGAGCAAGTTCCTTGCAAAAGAACTTTTGTCCATGGTGTTGAAAACATGCTCCGCTAAATCCTTCTTTACAAGTTAGTCAATCCTTTATCTTTAATATAATAAACATGGAAGCAATGATCTTGATACATAAACATGGGCGTTTAGAATTTTACCAAATCAAGATTTAATCCACAACTCATACCTTTCACTAGAGGTCCTCAACTCCAGCCATGCTTACTTCTTTACTTCCATCGGAGGGTTTTCACGATTTTTCAAAATAAAATTCCTGCAACAAGTTTTAGACAAAAACCTTCCTCCAAGCCCTCTCATGTCACTCATTTAAAGTGGCTATCCTAAACAATTCATAAACTCTTACCTCCCACAAGTCTCTCATTTAACATGTAAGGTGGAGCTATAGGTATGGCTAGTGAGATCAACACAAATATTGTCAAGCTAAGAAATTCCTCTTATGGTCGTTTACCTTTCAAGCCAATGATCATGAGAATTAAACCATGATGTGAGGGTGTCAAGGATAAGAAGATATAGAATGGTGGACATGTGCAAGGGCAAAAGAAAATAAGACTCCGAGGCACCGATGATGTCCTCGTTGTCGGATTTGCACATGGTTGGAAGAATAGAAGATTCGTCTCTCAACAACGTGGCATCCTTCCTTACACTTCATTTGATCTTCACTTGATTCATCCCTCCTCATACCTTTCTTGCTTTTCCTCTTTCCTTTTCTTTTTCTCTTTTTTTCTTTTCCCCCTTTTTTTTCTTTCCATACACACATATGTATATTTTTTCTTTCTCTCTTTATTCGACATCTTTACCTCTTTTCCATAGCTCTTTGCTCGTATTCCTTGCATAAACATAATCTGAATTTTAAATAAAAACCATGCTAGGAACGTGATGAATATTCGAACATAGGTTGTGTTCAAGGAATAAGATGTATAAAAGAGATATTATGGTTTGGGTATGAAATTCGGCGATGTACAGGACTTTTAATGAGAGAGTCTCGTTACCGAATACATGACGAGGCTAGCAATAAAAGATATAAGACAAGGACATGACCATTGCTCGAAATTAAAACTTCCAAGAGAGAAAGATCCTAGCCCAACTCATCATGCTAACCGCACTTATGGTGAAGCGGATATTGAGTCGGCCTTGTATAGGATTTTTTTTCTTTGACTCTCGACTTGGAAAAAGAGATTTTTCTAACCTTTATTACAAGGGTTTTCTCTAATTTCCAGAAACATAAACATCCAACTTTAGCATCAAACTTAACATAACCGAAACGAGGTTCTAGATCAAAGTATAGCACGGGTACTTTTAGAGGTGAAACTCCACTAAGCACCACAGTAAACTTTTCAAACCAAATGCTCATGCTCACATAATAAAGATTAAAGAAAGACATACAAGTAATGAAAGAAAAAGCATCACATGAGACAAAAAGTAAAAGACTCTTTTTATTTGATTTTCTGACTCAAACACTAATCCAACACACTTTCAAGCTAAAAATTTAAAAACACACCAAAAATTAAACTAGCAAGCTCTAAACCAAACCAATCAAAACTACTAAGGCAAAAATTTAAAAACTAGCTAGCTAGCTCTCCCCCACGCTTAGATCATACGACATCCTCATCGTATTTTACAAAAACCATAGAGGGGAAGAACCCTAACTACTTAGTGGAATTTTCCACACTCCTTGCACCACTTCTTGATATTGCCGACCATCCCAAAGAGCTTCCGTACGTTCCGATTAAGGAACTTGTAGTCATCATCGACTACGCGCTCCAAGTCTTCCATCCTTTGCCGCATTGCTTCCATGGCTTGAAAGCACTCGTCGACGGACGCAAAGAGATCCGATATGGCGTGGCGGCATGCCACACAACACATCGGGTGCTCTCCAAAAGGGTCGTCATCACCGGGGTCACCGCCGTTGTCGCTGCCATCGTCGCCGTCGTCGGGATTGCCGCCGCCATTGGGACCTTCGGGAGTTGGTTCCTTGGGGACCTCATCCCAATAGTAAAGGTCATTGTCTTCCTTCCCGGCGGCTACCCACGAACTAGGGCTGCGGTCGTCGGAATAGTCGCTATCTCCATAGTCCTTCGGCTCAGGTGTCTTCTCTTTGTAGTTCTTTCTTTTCATCCCCCGAAGACGCTCCGATCGCCGGACGGGAGTTGCGATCTTCTCCTCCTTGATGTGGTGATGGCTTGCGATTTGCCCGGTCGGAACACGGCCTCCGCAATGGATGCGGGTGGTCCTCTTGATCTCTAACTTGGGCTTGAGCTCGCACCGCCGCACCTCCTCCGACTCCAAGGGCTTCTCGACTCCTAGCTTCACTTCCTCGCTCCTTGGGGACGTCATGGCTGCTGCTCTAGCTATGGTGGAGGCAAAAGAATGCGACTTGGGATGGATTCCCGAGCTCCCATCTCGTTCCTTTAAGTAGCCCGAGGAAGAATGCCCTAGAACCCAACCTTTCTATTCTTGACTTTCCAAAAATCAACAGACCAAACTTGGAAGTCGAAAACACGCGTCCCAAAGAAAAATGGGCGCGATCCGCCGCCCTGGCCCTTTCGGCCGATCGGACTGGGCCGGCCGGCCTGCCCCATTTTGCGGGCCGGTTTGGTCCAATTTTTCGTGTATCCCACTGTTTTCTGATTGTTAGCCCGTGTAGAAAGAATGGCCTGGTAAAACCTTACGAAAAACTCCAGAAAGATAAAAATAAGAGCTATTTACAGGTTGCTCACCTTGTTTTACATCCTAGGCTTGACGTTCGGGCTCATCCTCCATGATAAAGATATCAACATAGTGAAGGGGCACGACATCAGGTTCGAGATACACCTTGAGCTGCTGACCATTCACCATGAATTGATCTCCTTTTGCATCCATAATTGTGACTGCTCCATTGGATAGCACCGAATGAACAACATAAGGTCCGTCCCATTTGCTTTGCAACTTCCCTTTTCCGAAAGTTTTAAACCTTGAATTGTAAAGGAGGACCTTATCTCCTTCCTTGAATTCCTTCTTTTTAAGTCTCTTGTCGTACCATCTCTTGATTTTCTCTTTGTAAATGCTTGCATTTTCATATGCTTTCAACCTCATCTCCTCTAGCTCGCTAATTTGGATCCTTCATTTTATTCTTGCGGCGTCTAAATCGAGGTTCATCTCTTTTATTGCCCAATATGCCTTGTGTTCTAGCTCAACCGGAAGATGACAAGCCTTGCCATAAACAAATTGATATGGAGTCATACCTATCGGTGTCTTGAACGCCGTCTGATATGCCCATAATGCTCCATCCAATTTCTTTGACCAATCCTTGCCTCCCTTCTCTATAGTCTTATTAAGGATGCTTTTTAGTTGCCTATTCGATGTTTCCGCTTGTCCATTGGTTTGTGGGTGATATGCCGTAGCCACTCTATGTTCAATCCCTAACTTGGACAAGCACCTCTTAAAGTTGTTCCTGGTGAAATGAGTTCCTCCATCACTTATCAAGATTCTTGGAGTACTGTAGCGAGGGAAAATCACACTCTTGATCATTGTGATGGATTCTTCCGTGGAAGCTTTGCAACATGGGATTGCCTCTACCCACTTGGATACATAATCTACCATGACTAGGATGTGCTCATATCCATGTGAGTTTTTGAAAGGCCCCATAAAGTCGATCCCCAAAACATCGAATAAATCGATTTGTAGATTGTAATTTAAGGGCATAGCATTCCTTTGTGATATGTTTTCGGTTCTTTGGCATTCGGGGCATGAGGCAACATACCTTTTAGCATCTTCATGCATCTCCGGCCAATAGAATCCGCTGGACCATACTTTTGCTTGTGTCCGAAAATGACTATAGTGTCCACCGTATTCCGCCGAATGACATTTTCTCAAAATCTCTTGCCTCTCCTCTCTTGGTACACATCTTCTCATTACTCCATCGTTCCCAAGCTTAAAGAGGTAAGGTGAATCCCAAAAATATTTTCGGCTTTCGGATATTACCCTCCTTTGAGCGTTCTTATCTAAGTGATCAAGAGGCATTCTCCGAATTGCCCGAATGATGTCAATCATCCAAGTATCCTTATCAATTATCCGATAGAGGTGGTCATCTCTCATTTTATCTTCGATGGGCTCCTTGTCATCTTGTTCGCGGTTCATCCTTGACAAATGATCGGCCACAACATTTTCCACCCCCTTCTTGTCTCGGATCTCAACATCAAACTATTGGAGAAGAAGGATCCAACGAATCAATCTTGGTTTAGCATCCTTCTTAGCCAAAAGATACTTAATCGCCGCGTGATCGGTGTAGACGATGACTTTCGAGTTCACAATGTAGGATCTGAATTTTTTGAAGGCAAAAACAACTGCTAACAACTCTTTCTCCGTAGTGGCATAATTTAATTGAGCCTCATTAAGAGTTTTACTAGCGTAATATATAGCATGTACCCAGCCTTCCTTTCTTTGCCCTAAAACTGCTCCTACGGCATAGTCGCTTGCATCACACATGATCTCGAAAGGTTGACTCCAATCCGGAGGTTGAATGATAGGGGCACTTACTAAAGCGTTCTTCAAGGTCCGGAATGCCGCTAAGCACTTTTCATCAAAGTCAAAAGCCACATCTTTTTGAAGAAGTTGAGTCAAAGGCTTAGTAATCTTTGAGAAGTCCTTGATAAATCTTCTATAGAATCTGGCATGGCCCAAGAAACTTCTCAAAGACTTTACATCCGTAGGTGGTGGGAGTTGCTCAACCGTCTCCACTTTAGCTTTATCCACTTCAATTCCTCTTTCGGATATAACATGCCCCAACACTATACCTTGCTTTACCATGAAGTGGCACTTTTCCCAATTTAGCACTAAAATGACCTCCGCACACCTTGTGAGAACCTTGTCCAAGTTTGCCAAGCAATCCACAAAAGTTTTCCCATAAACGGAAAAATCATCCATGAACACCTCGACAATTTCCTCGATGAATTCCGAGAACACCGCCATCATGCAACGTTGAAAAGAGGCTGAAGCGTTGCATAAAGCGAAGGGCATCCTTCGATAAGCAAACGTTCCATAAGGGCAAGTAAAAGTTGTCTTGTGTTGATCATCCGGGTGAATAGGAATTTGCATGAACCCCGAGTACCCATCGAGAAAGCAAAAATATGCATGATTTGCTAACCTCTCGAGCATCTCGTCAATGACCGGTAAGGGGAAGTGATCTTTCTTCGTTGCTTTGTTCAACTTTCGATAGTCGATACACATCCACCATCCGGTCACGGTTCTTTGTGGTATTCATTCATCCTTCTCATTCTTCACCTTTCTTCGGCACACAATGTACGGGGCTCACCCACTCACTATGCGGCACCGGGTAGATGATTCCAGCATTCAAAAGCTTGATAACCTCCTTCTTCACTACCTCTCACATGGCATGGGTTAGCCTCCTTTGATGGTCCACTACAGGTTTGCATTGGTCTTCCATTGGTATACGATGAGTGCAAAAGGCCGAGCTAAGTCCTTTGAGATCATTGATTGAATATCAGATCACCTTCTTATGCTTTTTCAATAAATTCAGCAACTTCTCGTTTTCTTCGGGACTCAACTCGTCGCTCACAATGACAGGATAAGTCTTGTCTGGCCCCAAAAATTTGTACTTCAATCCCTTGGGTAAAGGTTTGAGATCTACCTCAGGCACTTGTGGTTCTTCGGGTCTAGTTTCTCCTATGTCTTCGAATTTTTCTTCCTCCATGCTTCCATCTTGTGGTTCGAGTCCTTTCGTTGCTTCCTCTAATTCCTCGTCTTGTTGATCATCGGTTTGGTTCTCTATCGCTCTTTGCAGCGGGTCTCTAAGAGTTTCAACAAAACAAAGGCTACCTACCTTCTCTTCTTCTTCATCCTCGGGAGGAAAGGGTGAAGCAAAACTAGAAGCGCAAAGAAAATCGTATGTGTACTTATCTCCATTAAGATTTATAGTTACTTTGCCTTCTCCGACATCTAAAACGGCATCAACCAACTTAAGAAAAGGCCTACCTAAGATTATGTGATCATGATTATCATAATAGGCATCTATAACAAAGAAGTCGGTTGGTATGCACATTTCAGAGATGATTACATTAATGTTGCAAGCAATACCAAGAGGTTTTATAGTTCTACCATCTCCCATAATAAATTTTGTTGAAGTTTGGACTAAGTCTAGGTTATGGTCTTGAACTTTATCATAAATCTTAGAAGATAGGACACTTACTTGAGCTCTGATGTCGCATAAAGCCTTGCATTGAATTCCATTAATCTCGCAACTCAAGTGTGGGGTTGTCTTCTCTTCTTGATCGGATCCTATCGCATAAACTTTGGCGAGGCAAGCGTATGGTTATTCTTCGGGTTTGATTCCCATGATTCTCTTCACCTCGGCTATGTGTTCCGGATCCACTTCATCTTCACTAAAGAGCTTTCGAAAGATCTCACCGGTGGTTTCAAGATCATATAAATTCTCCGCTTGCATTTCCGGTGGGAAGTCCACTTCCAATGCTCTTGCCATCCCCTTTTGGTTAGGGTATGGTCTTCTCTTGTCAAATACTTCTCCATAATCAATTGGAACCCAATCCATTTGCTCGAACTCCCTTAATGGCTTTGCGCTTGACATACTCCTTTCATTTGTTTCATTTGACTTGGCGAAGTCAACGTTTGGGGTAGTTCTTGTCTCCACTTGTACTCCTTCAAGCTTTATCAGGATTCGCTCCTCTTTCTTGTCTTCCGGGGCTGCTTTTTTGGAAATTTCAGCATGTGTCTTCATGCTTGAATCGTGTTCGGGCCCTCCCGAAAGTCGTGTTTCCCAATCTCTTCACATGGCTGCTGCTTTGCTAATCTTTTGTAAAAGTTGAGCGGCTTCCGTGAGTGTTTTCTCCATGAGATCCCCACCTGCACACATTTGAACATGTTCCATGTAACTAGGGGTTAGGGAAAAGAAAAATGTATGCAGAAGTACGTCACTGGAGAAGCCGAGTCTTGGTCCTTGTTCAATCAACTCATTAAATCTATTCCAAGCTTGGTCTATCCCTTCCTCTTCTCCTTGCGTGAAGTTGATCACTTGCCTCCTTAAATGTTGGACCTTGCTTATGAGGAAAAATCTCTTGCAAAATTTCCTCATCAACTTGTTCCAATTTCCTCCAACTTCGAAGGACGCAAACGAATACCATGTTCTTGCTTCGCCAGCAAGTGAGTAGGGGAAGAGGTTCCACTTGAACCATTTGTCGGGAACTCCTTCTTGACGCACTGTGTTGCATAGTGTCATGAAAGACCTTATGTGTCTATACGTTTTCTCCGTCTCCATCCCTCTAAATGGGGTTGCCGCCGCCATCTCGATGATCCTAGCTTTGATTTCATACTTTGTCACTTGGAGCTTCGAATCCGACTCTTGTACTTCGATGTCTTCACATCGAGGGCTAGCGTAGTCCCGTAGTGATTTCTCCGGTTCTTCCAAAGGGTGGTTGGTGAATGCCATCTAGACAACAAAATAGAAAAACAAAAACAAAACAAAACGAAGTGGTTTTCTAGGCAATAAGGGTTAGATGCTAGTAATTAACAAAAATAGTGCTAAATCAAATGATGTAAACTGGCTTGCTCCCCGGCAACGGCGCCAGAAAAAGGGGCTTGTTGATGGTAAAAACTCGTATCCACCTATGATCCGCAAGCGTACGGACCTACACCATTTTCACCACGGGGATTCCCTAGGTTCTTGTCAATCCGTGGAGCAAGGAGATTACAAGCGTTTGATCTAGCCCTAATCTAGTTAACTAAGAAAACCTTAAACTAAAGACTAATCTAAAGGCTAACTACTCTACGCTAGAGAGGGTTATGAGACTCACAAGATGTAAAGACACTTGCCCATAGGGTCTACGATACTTGATCATGCAACCGCTAAGAGATACAAAACCGATCTAATCTACCGGGGGTTGTGACCACGGTTTCACCCTTTCCCTCCCCTCGTACTGTCACTACACGGAGGTATTCATGACTAGACCTATGATGATCACGGCGTATTGAAGGGTTCTAAGGGAGTAGTGAGATCTATACTCCCGATAAGCACGGTAGCTAACCTTAAACATCAAATCAACTTCAACACTAAATTGATAGATTGAAACCATAAAGAGTAGCGATTACATCTCAAGAACGTTTACAACCCCATGGACAAATGAGAAGATTACCCCATCAAGGCGCTAAGCATGGCGCCGTTGATCATGGTGATGCTTTCGACGGTGTCTTCCTTCTCCTTCGGGGGTGTCGTGGCAGGGCCTTGACGTCCTCCTCCTCTTGTGGTTGCCTCCTTGGACTCGAGCGATCCTTCTCGCGAATGATTTCTCTCCTCTCCAACCTCTCTACAATGTGGATGACCTCTCGAGCGAATGGCTCTCCCTCTGCGAATGGCGGCGCCCACACGTGCTTAGGGTTGCATCTTCTTCACGCTCAAGAAATGGGGGTCCGAACCGACGCTGGAATGGGCCAGGCCGGCCGGCCTGGGCCGACTGGCCCAAGCCCACTTCGGCTCGGTTCGGTCGCCCCTTCCTCCACGTGGGTCTTCTTGCCATTTTGCACTTGGACCCCTTTATTTGTAGCATTTTGGCGACGTCATCCTCACGTCCAAGATAGAGGGTCTTCTCGCATGAAGTTCGGTCTTTACGCTTTAATCCTCGGGGATGTTCCTTTGTAGCACTTTGGTCCTTGCCACCTTTGGGAGTGATTTCACCTTGCTCTTGAACACGAACGGGACTCCTTGTTTACTCCTTTGAACTCATCATGACTCCATCCCTAAAGTCCATGTTTTCCTTAGTGTGCCTAGTGGCGGGTTAGTTCCATAATCAAGCTCAAACCAAAGTGTAACGAACATGTTTGGTGTACCAAAATTCACCGTCAGCAATCTTGCAATCAGTTTTCATTGAACGAATCTTGCCTATTTCATACAATACACCCCCTAGATTTATTTGTGTTATTGTCACCTTCTCGTTCCTTAGTTCTTCATCCACTTGATATTTCTTCCTTCTTGCCCATCGTACCTCTCCTTGCTTTTCAAACAACACTATACTTTGGATTCTCTCCATTGACTTTTGATTCCAAAGTGTTATTTCTGATTCAATATCCCTAGACAATCTGTGCCACGTGCTCTGAATGATGCCTGTCCAAGTAATGGAGCTGCTAGTCCATCACATGAAGTCAAGCCTCGGTGACCGTTGAAGCCATATCCATGCTTAGGAGGATCCCTCTGACTCTATTAACAACGTTTAGCACCATTTCTGTGTGTTGAATGGTGGAGTTTTGTGTTTTGCTTGATGATGCTTGGTTTTATGACCTTGCTTGTGTTGGTTCTTTGTGTTGATTGTTGGTGTATTGTGGGTCTTCTACCTACAATGACATCAGTTGCCTAGTTGGGTTCTTCTGTTGTACCTCCCATCTCCTTGTCATCTTCCTTTTCTCTATATGATCAACTGAAGGACATCATAAGAAGAAAATGAAGCCCGCACCAAATGCCAACAAGCAAAAGCTACTTCTACCGTCGCCATTTAGAAGTGAACAAGTAGAAGAAAAGAAGACCTCACTCTACTTTCCTTCCCATCTTTTGCTTGCTATTATCTCATCTAGCTCACTCTGATGAAGACCCTAGCAACCAAGAAGGATGAAGATTAAAGATTTCACAGCGATCGACAAAAGAGGATGACCGCCTACCTACCTCGATAGTAATATTCTTGGTTGTCTCCCTCCTCCTTGTTTCTCCTTTCTTCGAATCTCGGGACGAGATTCCGTTTAAGGGGGTAGATTTGTCACACCCTGAAATTTCCCAATTTCAGGATATGAATAGAAAGAATAATTAAACAAGAATTTTCTCATAATTTTAAAATTTTTCTGGGAAATTTCAGAGTGTGAATAGAAAGAATAATTAAACAAGAATTTTCTCATAATTTTAAAAAATTTCTCAACATTTATTTGTTTACAGGAAATCTAGTATAGGAAAAGTCATTATTTGATTTTTTGAATTAAATAAATTGGTTCGATGTGAGTGTTGCATTCATGCTGATGCATTTGTTGTTTCCTGAGTGCAAAAAGGTTCTACAATGCGTCTAGGTGCTGACCAAATCCTTCTGAGAATTTTCGGGCTCTTTTTTGTAATTTATTCTCTTTTTCCTTAAGCTATTTCTATTTATTAGAAGGCTCTGAAAATCCTTTTCATGAACTTCAAATACTTTATTTGGATTGTTCGTGTCCCATTCTGTCTCTGGGAATTTTCCTGGAATTTTGAGAATTTTCTGGATATTTTTCATGCCTCAAAACATTTTCTAGACTTTTCTAGATTTGTTTTCACATTAAAAATAAAATCCGGGAAATAACTAAACCTATCCTTTCTGGGCCGAGCCCGTAGGCCCGACCCACTCCGGACCATTGGCCAACCTGCTGAAGCCCATCTGGGCCCAGCTTCCGGCCACCCATGGCCGTGGCCTGCACGGCCGCCGCCGCCAAGCTGCCCTCGGCGTGCGCGTCATGCAAGGTGCGCCTCCCACGCCATATAAGAGCTGCAGCCTCGTCCCATGTGCCCTAGCTGCTCGTCCGTGCCGCCTCGCCACCCCTGTGCAGTGCCGCTGCAGTCAAGCCGCTGGAGCCGTGCGCCATGGCTGCCTCCACAGGTCGATTCGTCGCAATGCCGCACCGTCGGGCGAAGCCGCTGACACCAGAAGCTCCGCGACGTCGAGCCGCGTCCTTTGGCCTATTTCTCGTCGTCAGTGGGCCACCGGAGCACCGCTACGGCTGCAGGCCGAGCACGCTGTTGCTGGTCACCTGCCGGCGGTCGTCGTCGATTCGTCGCGTTCGCCATCCGCCGGAGGAAGGTGACGCCACCACAAGCTACACGAGGTGGATCCGCACGTCTGCCGCCTTTTCCCGACGCAAGCTGACCACCGGAACGACGCCGCTGAGCGGAACCAGAGCCGGCCGCCTCCAAGCTCCACGCCGGCCATCCACCCTGATTCCAGCCATCTCCACTCGTCCCTGCTGATGGTGAGCACATCCTTGAGTTCCCCTCGATCTCCTGTCTCCGTTTTGCATCTCACCCAAGTACCTGGCTGCCCGGAACCTTGCCGATTCGATGCTCCAGGAGCACTTCCTGTGCACCAGGAGTTTCTGTCCGTCCCAGACAGGAGGTTGAAGAAGATAAGGTCATTTTGCGAATAGGCCCCTGGACTTTCTTGTAATCTTTAGGTTTGTTTATGAGTCTTGGCCAATCTGCAGATAACCCCCTAGAAAGTTTTCACCTTTTAACATAAATCCCACTAATGCTCTTTTCCCTGGTAGCCCCTGTCTTTTGACCTTTTCGCGAGCACTATTTCATGTGTATAGGGAATCTTCTCTGGCAGCCCTCCAAATCTATAGTTAATCACGAATGGACCCTTGAATCTTGTTTATCTCATAGAATACCTGTTTTAGCTCCGTTTTAATCGGTTCAAGTTGCGTTAGGTTCATAATAAAATAAAGTACATGTTCGTAGTGAGTTTTCATCATGTTTGTTTTCTGAAAATTAATTTAATATTAAATTTTGTTTAATGCTTATCAAAACATGCCTATCCTAAATAAAAGCTATATAGTGTTATATACCGGTCTGCAATAAATTTTAATTTGATTAATGATTATTTTATATGCTTTGTAAATAAAAGCTAGTTAGTGCCACATCTCGGTTTTCATAAACCAAATGTTAATCTTGCTTAATGTTTAACATTTATTTAACTTTTCTAATTAAAAGTGATTAGGCCTTTACACCGGCTTTTCTAAATAAATGTTAACTTGATTAATACCAACATAATGATGTTTTCCAATAATAAGTTGACCCACCAGAATCATAAAGTTGCATTTAGATGTTTTCACATAGTTTAGCCTTTTCAAAGCTAAATGCTTAAATGGTGTAATTTATACTTCAATGTTTCTAATTAAAATATGGTTAAGCTATAACTCGGTTTTCATAATTATTGCTAAAATAATTAATGTTAATATGCATGTTCTTTCTAAATAAAATTTGTTTAGCTCAACACGACATATGCTTTTATTCGATTAGTTGATCTAACCTTTCTAAAGTAATGTTTAATTGGCATAATTGATACATGAACAATTATAAATAAAATTTGACTAGGTTCTTTACACCAGTTTCTTCAAATAAAGTTTAATCTGAATTAATGCCAACATAGGGTATTCTATTTCAAAAATATCCTTTACATTTGTTTTGTTATTAATTAAAATGAACCTAAGCTTGTAGTCTTTCATGTTCATAAATGCAAATCGTTCGTTAGGCGTTGTCTGTAAGCTCTATCTCAATTATCTTTGTTTCCTAGCTAGTAAATCCTTTTCCTAGTTGCCTCTCGATGAGTCAGCTACGTTCTTTCAATTCTTTGTGATCCAATCTTTAACATCTGTCTTTGGAGAGTGTCTTGTTACATGTTTCCCTATCAAGTAATTCTATCATGCTCATTCCATGTTTTCTTAGGATCTCCTTTATTAACATCTAGCTGGTTCATGAATCAGCTATCCTCTTGTGTTTAGTCTTTCGCAGCTATCTTTCTTTAGAGCCAACCTTGTTATCTTTTCTCTACCAGCATTAGTTCAACTTACCTTTATTTAGTGTTGTCCTGTCAGCCTAGTTCTCTTTGTAGACTAGTTGTCCTAAACCGTAGCTTAAGCTCTTCTTGTACGCTCAAGTGTTTGTTTGTACCGTTCTAGTTCGTTTCACGTTAACTTGTACGTTAGCATGTGTATCACCTGTTACTTGCTTTAATATTAAAGTTGCATGTTAATTTTGACTAATATTTATTCCACTACTTTTCCAAATAAAAGTGATTAGGTTCTATCCCGGTTTTCATAAGTTAAGATTTAATTTGGTTAATTCCTATTTATTACTAGCTTTTCTAAATAATGATGCTTAGTGTTAAACATCGGTTTTCATAATAAAGTTAATCTGCTTAATGATATTATAAATGTCTTTTCAATATCAATATGTTTATTTGAACACACAATATGAAGTTATTCGATTAGATTCTTTCACATGATTTATCTTTTAATGTTAATTGTTAATTTGATATAACTTGTACTTAAATATCTACAAATAAAATATGATTAAGTTTATCGTGTTTTCTTAATTAAATATAACTTGCTTTGAAATATTCTTGCCACATGATTTTCTAATTAAAAGATATGAAGCACGTAGTCTCTTGTTGTTTGATAATAATCTTTCGGAAGCTCCGACCTTAGTTCGTTTTCCGCGTTTCCTTCGTTCATGTGTAACCATAGCATCGAGCCTATCCTTTAGTGCGCTCTTTTAAAGCTTTCTTTTGATTGGTACATTGTTCTTAATTATACTTGTTGCTTTGTATGTTGTGCCCGATGATTGCTTTGAGTAGAAGGATCGTTGTTCGTTGCTTTGAAGATGAAGAGTTTCAAGAAAACAAGAGCTGAAGAGCGGTAAGAGTAGCTTTTCGTTGGAGAAAGGCAAGTGTTCCTAACCACCTTCTACATATGCTTTATTTTCAAGATTACTATGCATTAATCGGAACATGGAGAACCACCCAGGAAAACAATACTGGGGTTGGGGGATGATGGGAGATGGTGTATAGACCTACTCTAGTGGGGAGTTGGGCTTTGCTAAGACACGGTACCCGCTAGGGAGCTTTATGCACTGCACTGATCATGTAACCTAGCGAGCAGCCTGCATCAGGGAATCTTTGTAAAGGCCTCATAGCATCCCTATGCAATCACACCTCGGTAGTGTGGTATGGTGCCTTGCAAGCATCGCATGGTTGGGTCTAAAGTTCTTTAGGACTTTTACGCGACTTGTGGGTAAAGATGTACAACCTCTGCAGAGTGTAAAACTAATCGATCAGCCGTCCTCACGGTCAAGAGTGGCCTGGACCCTCACATGATTAATTAAACTTAAAGATGAACTTAAATCGTTTTCTGGTTATTTCTTGTGGCCTTGCTGAGTACCAACCATAAGTGTAATCAACCTTGCTTACTCCTACTCAGATGAA
Source organism: Cenchrus fungigraminus (assembly GCA_036936925.1). Classification (NCBI taxonomy): domain Eukaryota; kingdom Viridiplantae; phylum Streptophyta; class Magnoliopsida; order Poales; family Poaceae; genus Cenchrus; species Cenchrus fungigraminus. The sequence continues at coordinate 106,369,007 of CM072774.1, read as the reverse complement.
AAAGGTGTGAAGCTTTTGAAGATGGTGATGCTAGGCGTACGCAGCACCTAGTTGATTGCTTGTGGAGTTTGGCGCCTCCGTTTCCAGGATTGAGCTGTATAACTCTGATAGATTTGTATGTTTGTTTATGTTTTTATATGTGATACTGTTACTGTTATTCACTTATGTCTATTATATGTATGAAACTAGATCCTGGCATACATATATGTATGCACTTGGTTTGCTTTTATAAAACCAGGTGTGACAGAGTGGTATCAGAGTTGTATCGACTGTATGACATAAGCCTAGATAGCAATGGTCGTTTCTTAAGGTTTATTTTGATTTAAAATTCGTCACTACCTTTTCCTTGAGCTCTGTGATGAATATTCTCACTCCTTGACTATCGTTTTTGCTTAATCCTCCTTGATAACTCACTTTTCTGACTTGATTCGCTTTCATTTGCGCTTCATTGCTTTGCAAATGTTAGACTCTTGATCCTTGCCTATTTTCTCTTCCCTTGATCTTGATCTTGCAATCAGTTTTCGTTGAACGAATCTTGCCTATTTCATACAATACACCCCTTGATTTATTTGTGTTATTGTCACGTTCTATTTCCTTAGTTCTTCATCCACTTGATATTTCTTCCTTCTTGCCCATCGTATCTCTCCTTGCTTTTCAAACAACGCTATACTTTGGATTCTCTCCATTGACTTTTGATTCCAAAGTGTCATTTCTGATTCAATATCCCTAGACAATCTGTGCCACATGCTCTGAAGGATGCGTGTCCAAGTAATGGAGCTGCTAGTCCATCACATGAAGTCAAGCCTCGGTGACCATTGAAGCCATATCCATGCTTTGGAGGATCCCTCTGACTCTATTAACAACATCCAACCACAGCCGTGCACTAGGATCTTTCTCTTCTATCTTGGACATAAAGTAGTTGAACTTATCAATAGTGAAGCTCTTGGCGGCACACCACACATTCTTACCATAAAGTTCACCAGTGAAACCATTCTTCTTCTGGACCTTCCTGTCAAATGTGTGGCATCCATGGCAATGTACGACCTACAAATCACAGATTGGTCAGCTAGAATCTCCTAAATATCGAAGCTAATTCGACCTCTAAGTTGAATCAAAATCAAATCGAAGATTCAGATCACAGGGGTATTCATGTCTTTTCGCCAGATTGGAAATAGTTCTTTTATTTTTTCTCAGTCCTTTATTCAAGCAGCCACTGATGGAGTCAACAATGGGGGTAAACGGAAGGTTGGTTTCCATAAAGTGAGGTTAAAAATGCACTAACGAACAAAATAGGGGTAAAATCACAATTGGCGTTCAAAGTTGGGGCAGAAACGCAATAGCTCCGGAATGAAATTCAGTGCCTAGAAATCTACTTCTCGAAACTGCACGATAAGCTAATTACTCAAAGTCATTATTAGAATGGAGTTTAGAGTTTAAACAGAATATAATTACACGACTTTGACATGTAAAATTTGGCACCATCTTTTAGAATAATGTGTGAGGACAAAATTGTAAACTTATATGGCAAAAAATTTTCTGGCCTACAGGATAATACATATTGTCCTAATGAGTCTAGCCATTATATATAGTGGTCAAAGCTGAAAAATATGAACGCACCAATTCTACTGTGTCAGTCTAAAAAAGCATGCATTGACAAAAAAAAGTTGGACAGAGTATCAATGCATTGCGCACCCTATTGGTTATTCACATCTTCACATAAAAATCAATGCCGTCTGTTACAAGTGTTCCAATCCAGTACTACTGTAGTAGAAAAAAAGTAAACTAAAAAGAATTCAACAGAAAATGCTAAAACTTTCTAAGATTGCGATAACAAGACTAGATGGTGCCGAAATGCCACAAATAGTAGCCGCCCACTAAGGGGAAACCCAAATAAAATGAAACAAATACAAGTTTTGATCAACATGGTAGTGCGTATTATAGAGCTACTTTGTTCAAGCATATGATTCCCAACTAAGTGGTATGTGCATGCAACGCAACCAACCTTGACAAGTAGTACAATGCATCTATGCAATGCAACTATTTGAATAGTGATAAATAAGAATCTAAGTGGACAAAACATGAAACAGGATTAATTAGATTAAGCTTTCTATTTCAGAAAAGTGTGGTATCTTCATATATCTCTATCTGCTGGTTTAATCTACATTGCTTTATTTCACACTTTACAAAAGTGTGTAAGGAAACTGCAAAATGTTAATATCGAGAACATGACAGGCTTATTTAAGGATATGTTTTGTGCAAGATTTTTCACTAGAAGAAAATCGTTGATTAGTGAAGCAACCACATTTTAGCGTCATTGATTTATGACGTTCCTGGCTGATCTCGTCATAATATTTCACTTCCGAGCAAATTTAGTGACAAAAAAAACTTTCGTCATAACGGTTGCTACTGTAGCCGAGCGATCCCTGTTCCATGCTTGTTTTGTGACGCAATAAGCTCCGCAATAGCGTCATAAACCAACTTTGGTCCCACATGTAAGCATTATTTTAAAAATAGAGTGTTCCAAGTCGTCATAAAATTCAGTTGGGTCCCACATGTAAGCATTTTTTCGAAAATAGAGTGTTTCAAGTCGTCATAAAATTTTCCAGGGTCCCACATGTAAGCATTTTCGCCAGGTCAGTGGCGTCATAAACCAACTTTGGTCCCACATGTAAGCATTTTTTCGAAAATAGAGTGTTCCAAGTCGTCATAAATAGTTCCATGGTCCCACGTGTAAGCATTTTCGCCAGATCAGCGGAGGCTAGGTCACGAAATGTTACAAAAATAATTTGCCATGGCATGGGTTCGAACCAGGGACCTGAAGGAACAAGGCTGTGCTGTTTACCACTGCACCACTTCTTGGTTGTGCGAGTTTTATGGGAAACTCAGCTAATAGTTCATGCGAATTCTTTACTGTGACCAGGTCCCACATGTAAGTTTCAGTTGAGTCTATAATTACGTATCGAATGGCTGGCGAGACACTTCACTCAGACTTCGCAAAGACTTTTGACTTCCGCTATGCAGATCTGCAATAGTTCGTAGTAGGAATGGCGGATCCTAGCGGCGTGGGGAAGATGGTTTCGCCGCCACATCCCAGCAACAAGAGGATGAGACAGCATGACGAGGTTGGTCCTCTGGTTTGATCCGCTATATTTTCCCCTATCTTACTAGGGTTGGGGATATCTAGATTTGGGGATCTGGAGGATTGATGAGCATATATGGTAGATTTAGATTTCATTATCGTACCTTTAGATTTGCACTTCGATAGGTGTTAGAAGTTGATAGCTATAGACAATTCATGTTAGATTCAGTTAGTTTTCAATTTGCATCGTCGTACAGTAGGTTTTGTATTTTAATAGCTTCTGGATGTGCTTCAAGCCACTCGTTTTATGGATTTTTGTCGAGTTGCACAATTGATAGGATTGATAGGTCCATCACTTTATGAATTGGTAGATTGAAGATACTATTTCAGAGCTGCAGACCGTTGAAGGGACATCTGGATTTTGCCACGATTGTTAGCGTTTGCACAATTCATAGGTGTTAGATTCAGTTAGTTTCCAATTTGCATCGTTTGATGGATCGATAGGTTCAGTTAGGACAACCATGCCCTTGCTGAGTTTATGTAGGTAGCAAACAACCAGGTTTTGTGGCGTGTGGTGGTTGTTTTAGTGTACTCATACAATTGGGTTCAAGGGATTCAGGTTTTTTATAGATTGAGATGAGTTTATTTTTCAGATCAAGATGAGTTTTCTCCAAGGATGAGTTTATTTCTACAAGAACATCTTAATGTTATTTTAGAAGATCTGGATGTCTCGTCTCGGGGGAGGACTCTGTTAGGATCTCCAGAAAAATTTAAAACATAATATCACAACTAGCTGACAAAAGAGAAAGAGCTCCAGTACACACCTAAGAACAAGAAAACTGAGGGCAGAGCTTATTCTACTTACGAAAGACATTGGAATAAATATGTCAATGAATGGGTAGGACATTGAGTTTGTTTGGTCCATCTGTTCTTTTAAATGTTCAAGAAGTTTGTTGTTAGTTGGACTGAAACGGGTACCCTTGCCTATTAGTACCCGTTTCAGTCCAACTGACAACGAACTTCTTGAACATTTAAAAGAAAAGACTGACCAAACAAATTCAATGTCCTACCCATTCATTGACGCATTTATTCCAATGTCTTTCGTAAGTAGAATGAGCTCTGCCCTCAATTTTCTCGTTCTTAGGTGCGTACTGAAGCTCTTTCTCTTTGTCAACTAGTTGTGCTATCATGTTTTCAATCTCTTTGGAGATCCTAGAAGAGTCCTCGCCCTGGGACGAGACATCCAGATCTTCTGAAAGAACTTTAAGAAATGCAAGAGAGGCCTGCAAGACCAAAAATTCACGGTAGGAAATGCAGAAGGTGAAGGAACAGCTGCAGGAGGCCAAACAAGAGATGGAGTTATGATTATGAATGAGAAGTCATGATTATTGTGAAACTTGTATCATGCTTGTATTTTGGTGTTGGCTACCGGATCATCTTATGATGTTTGCTACTTGTTGGTGGACTGGTGGTGTGAACTTTGTGGTGATCAGTTGCTATGAGATGTCATCTTATTATGCCGATTTGGTTTAATCTATTCCAAATTGAGTCGAGCATACTCACCATTCAGAATTCATACGCATTGCAATGGAGGTCATTGAGAATTGCACTGGCACCGGGTGTTAACCGACAAACTTGTGTGCACACCCCCTCTGAACGGATGTGTCGATCATTGTGAATCGCACTTAAGGAGTAGAACCGGGAAGTTCATGACCCGAACGTGGCCACACCCGCACTGAATGGACGCGTCCATTCTGGGTGGTAACAGATGTCCACGAATGGACATTTCGGAACAACATGTTCACTCCCACTATAATAAGAGACAATTTAGGCATGAGACGATCATTGCAGGCCATTTGTGTTAATGGCTTTAGACGCTAAAATGATTCCTTCCATGCAAGTCGACTTCTCAGTCTCAAGCCAGGAAGCGAAAGCAGAAGGAACCGCGGGCCAGTACAAGGAATCCGGTACGTTCATGGTGGGAGGCCGTCAATGGAAGCTACGTTGCTATCCTACAAGTATGAATGATCATCAGTGGATGGATGTTCCAGGCGGCATTACCGTCGTCCTCATTCCTGTGCACAAATCATACGTGTTGTAATGGATGTAGAGGGAGAACAATGGAGAGAAGGGGGAAGTTATGACTGAGGAAACTCCGGTCTATTGATGTTTCGCAAGGAGGACCTTCCTAGTGGTAAAAAGGGAGGAAAAGTTAAGATGCTGTTTATTTGGATTGATCCTGAATCGGATGGTCTGTTCTTTTGATGGTTTGCAGGAAGGACCATCCTGAGTAACAATTGTGTAACTACTTGTTTCCAAGTGCCAACTATTCCACGTGGCCGGCCGCCGTGCGCCCAGAAACTAGACATGTCAGCCACAACAACAGCACGGACCAGTTCTGGTAAGTTGGCGGGAGAAAAGCGTGCGCGACAACCAAAAAAAAAAGTTTTCCCGCAGACAAGTGTATATATCTCATTTCTCTCTCGACGACGTGACGTACACTACTGCAACTCTGCAAGAGACTCGCCGACACCACGCTCCTTTTCCTTGTGGCAAAGACTAGAGCTAGTGTCGGTGCTTAGATCTGCTCTTGCCCGTGGCGGGAATGGCGAATCGTAGCGGCCCTAACGGCGAACGGAGAAGCAGGACTCGCTCTGGTCAGGTCAGTCCTCTGTTTTGCCATGCTACTTTGATCTGTCATACTAGTTAAGGGGAATTCTAGATTTGGGGATCTGGGTTAACAGACTATGTTCATGTATTTTAAAGGTGTTTGGAGTAGACTCCGAAAGCTCCATATCGCCGACGCCTGGTCCTCGTGAAGTTGTTGTTCTAGATCCTAATGCAAACGAGTGCAAGGACGGGTTGCCTGTCCATCTGAGGTATGACTGGACAGGTGCCAACCCTGGGCGTCGATATGTATGCTGCTGCGAGGTAAATGATAACTTGTATCACTTCTAATAAATGTTGCTTCTGCGTTTGTTGTTAGTGTGGTCAATTGCTAATTATATGAACGAAATCGATGACTGCAGACTGATGGTATGAAGTGCGCGTCGTTGATGTGGATAGATCCTGAATGGGATATTAGGACTCTAAAAGTTCTAGATAAACTGATGGGAATGAAGGCAAAAGCAGAAGAGGAAGCAAGGTCGTGAAAAGGAGCATGTACAGCTGCTAAAAAGGAGGCCAATGTCAAAGCAGTTGAGCTGCAGATGATAACGCGATACTACGGGGAGGTAACCCATAACCTATTTGAGATGAGAAAGAAAATGAGAAACGATGCTCTGTTGTCTCCTACAGAAAAGGGTGAAGCCAACAGGTACCTAAAAGCTGAAAGCGAGGCAAGAATGTGGAAGGAAGAATGTGCAAAGGCTAACAGGGAGATTCAAGAGATTGCCTTTGAGCTGCAGACGGTCAAGCAGCTCTTGGATTTTGCAACAATTGTGGTGAAGAAGGTGAAGGAATTGCTGAGACAGGCCTCATATAAGAGGTCACTCAAGGACAACAATGAGGCATAATGTGATTCGTGGTGTTATTGCTAGGTAGACGGTTTAGAGGTGCTAATCATGCTTGTATTTTGGTATTTTCTACTTGACCATCTTATGATATTTGCTACTTGTTGGTGGCGTGAACTTTGTGGTGACGAGTAGCTGTGAGATGCCATCTTATGATGTTTGATACTTGTCCGCTCTGTTGATGTTTTGCGGGAAGGACCTTCCTGATTATCGAATGCGTAACTGCTTATTCCCTACAGTGATTGTGGTAGAAACTCATACATATGCGCTGAATAATTGACGAAGGCTGATAATATAGATATTTGTACATTGAATTGCATTACAGGTGGTACACAATCGAAGTTCCGCATTACGGATAGCTAGGCAACAGCCATGTTCCTCGCGACCAAATCCAGTCCCCACGAACCTGCTTAATGTGGATCGCAGGAGTAGTGTTGATGCCTGGAACAATACCTATTCCCTACTGGTAGATCCAGTATTCATTCTTTTCATCGTGATGATAAGTTCGTAGGAAGTAAATGTGATTTGCCCTCAGGTCAGGCAAACTAGAAATGGCATGCTCTTCTGTAACAATGCAGTTGCCAGGACCAAACAAGATGATCTTATTCCGGAACTCAGGAGCTCTCTCCCAGGGAATAGGCTGCCAAATGTCCCCGATGAATGAATGCAAAGTTAATTCTACCACCTCAGCTTCTTTCTCCTCCAGAACAACAAAGAACAATCGGTCTTCACCTTCGAGTAGAGAAGAGTTGCCCTTGCCAATAACCCATGACAACCGGAGTCCAACAGGATGGGGAGGTGCTGCAAGATCTTGCCCCAAGTAGATCCGCGTGTGTTCAGAAGAACTGCACCAGAAATCTTCCGAAGGTAGTGTAGTCCAGTCAGATTGGCTACCCAAATGCCACATGAAAACGGGCAATGACCCTAGCGCTGCAAAAGATTTCTCTGGCCAAAAGAAAGTAATCACGACAAATGACTCTGCACCGGCTGCTGTTTCAAGGCACAAGATACAAACATGGAGAGTAGCCATTTGGCTCCATTTTGGAAGTCGAGGAAGGCGAATGTGCTTCTGAGGAGACAAAGGATTCAGCATGAGCGCATTGCACCAATCTCTACAATCTAAGGCGACTAGGCTTCCAGATCCGCCGCAACCAATCAATCTAGTCCTTTTCCCAGCCAATGCAGGAAAGGAGACCTCAAAAAGCTGCATATCAGCGACAGATGCGAATGTCACTGCTCTAGATTCACCGATAAATTCAGATTTCAGAATCCAACGGTCAAACGGGCGTGCCTCACCTGAATGAGCACAGTTCCAACCCTTGCAGACAGCTTTGAACATGATGAAATCTCTTGCATCACTGATCTTATTGGCGACGCTAACAACAATGTCAGGAATAAGATTTGCCCAGGGACGAGGCATCATTGACAGGATAGCCAAAGAACAAGGTTGTGGGAGAACAATGGAGGAGTTACAGCTCCAACAAAGACAAATGAGTGGAAAAGGTAGTCCAGAAGGTCCGGTATACTGATGTATTGCTAAAAGGACCTTCTGGACTACTATTATTTCTTTCGGTCTATTAACATTCCGCTGAACGGTCTTTCTCCTTTCCTCAGAATGTACTCCCTCCGTCACAAAAGAATGCAATTCTCACTTCCCGATAAGTTTATATGAAGATATAAGTGTTAACACAATTTACTGTAAATTTGGTCAAAATTGAATTAATTTGACCAGAACAGATCCCACATTATAGAAAACTACTCTAATCTTTTCGGGAGCAGTTTTTTCAATAATGGCCGAATGGGTTCCTCTGGCCACAAATATCCCAGTCTGGCAACCAACAAAAGCCCCCTTCTCTCCCAGCACCCTATTCCTCTCCCCACTTTGCAACCAACAAAAAACCCCATTCTCGCACAGCGCCCTCTTCCTCTCCCCACTCTTGCAACCAACAAAAAACCCCATTCTCGCACAGCGCTCTCTTCCTCTCCCCGTGGAGCCATTGTCTCCTAGAGGTGCGGCGCAAGCCGCATCCTCCTCCTCTTCTGATGAAAGGGAGGATCCCCAGTTGTCTGATGAAGAGGAGGCAGAGCGGAGGCCCATTCGGGTGGTGGTTGACACATCCTATGATAATTCGGAGTTTGTGGAACAAAATGAAATCCAAAATCAAGTGCCTCTGAAACATGGCACCCCTCGCAAGTCAGCAAGAGGTGCCAGGGGTCATGGGCGCGGAAGTACCGCCACTCACCGGGGAACTGTCGTCTCCAAGCGCTGTCATCATCTCTCATCCTCATCGGTCAGCGGCAGTCGATCTCTGCCATCCTCGCTGAGCAGAGGCCATCATCGACCAGCCGTCATCATCCTCCATGGAGCACCGCCAAGGCCGTGCTCGACCGGATGCCATGGAGCGGTGACATCATCCTCTGGCGACGGCATTGGAGGGACAGCCTCATCCGCGGGCGGCGCCCTGGGAGGTCTGCCACCATCTTCCACGGGTAGCGGCAACAGAGCGACATCCTCGTCTGTGAGCAGCTGCAACAACACGCTGGGTGCACCATCAACAAGGAAGTGGCGCCTTGATTAGTGGATTAGTGGTAACTGCTACTAGTAGAAGTAGGAGTAGAAGAAGCGGAACGAACATTCGCCTTCTGTTCATCTGGTCTGATTGAATACTACTACTACTGTTTTTTCCTTGTAAGAACTTGTGTGCACACCCCCTCTGAACAGACGTGTCGATCATTGTGAATTGCACTTAAGGACTAGAACCAGGAAGTTCATGACCTGAATGTGGCCACACCCGCACTGAAGGGACGCGTCCATTCTGGGTGCTAACTGATGTCCACGAACGGACGTTTCGGAACAACACATGCACTCCCACTATAATAAGAGACAGTTTAGGCACGAGACAATCATTGCAGGCCATTTGTGTTAATGGCTTTATACGCTAAAATGATTCCTTCCATGCAAGTCGACTTGTCAGTCTCAAGCCAGGAAGCGAAAGCAGAAGGAACCGCGGGCCAGTACAAGGAATCCGGTACGTTCATGGTTGGAGGCCATCAATGGAAGCTACGTTGCTATCCTACAGGTATGAATGATCATCAGTGGATGGATGTTCCAGACGGCATTGCCGTCGTCCTCGTTCTTGTGCACAAATCCCAAATGGTACGTGTCTCGTTGCTGCTATGAATACACACACTCACACATGGCGATACGGTCGCATTATATTGTTGTTGTCAAGCCTGTGCCTGCTTCCTTCCACATAGGTGCGAGTATTGTTGCGTGCGATGGCAGGAGACCCAAACGATGAAGATGATACGTTTCGAGTTCAAGCTACAAAAGAAGTTTGTTTCATGAATCGGGATCTACAAGAAAGAGGATTTGAATGTCTGGTGGCGCATCATGACATTGAGCGCGTGACATCCAATGAAGATCGCATACACATATCATGTGTTGTTACAGTACTGGAGGATGACTGCATTGAAGTTCCTCCTCCATCAGTACAAAGAAGCATATGCAAAAGCGTTGCAGCCCAAGCCCTTGTGGAAGTTGTCTTCCACGTAGGTGCAGAATGCCGGGTGATACGAACGATACGTGCCGATGTGGCGAAAGTATCTTGTGTGATGGAGGCAATGCTCTACGGCCCAGGAGTGGACTCTAGCTCTGAAACTGTTACAATTATTGACACACACCATGATGGCTTCTCGGTCCTGATCAAATATGCTAGGGAAGGATCACTCCTGGAGGAGGCTGATTTATGGGACACTCCTGCCAATGCCTGGCCTTATTTACTCTCGGTCGCTGACATATACCAAGTCGAAAGGTTGAAGCTGCACTGTGCGTCAAAGATGTGGGACATGGCAAGCGAGGAAACTGTGACTTCGTTTCTACGATGGGCAATTCAGGCTAACTGCACACAATTGCAGGACAAGTGCATGTCTCTCTTAGAGTGAATCTTTCCTCACGAAATACTCACATATGATTGGGCGGTCGTATGCACTGATCATCCCGAATTTATGCACAATTTCCGTAGAAGATTACCTGAAGGGTTGTACCAGGGTCCCCTGTAGTTTTAATGTTTTGTTTAAGTGTTTTTAGTCATGTAATAAACAGTTGAAATGGTACATTAATTTGTTGCAGTGAGTACATTTGTAATGCAATAATCGGATCATCCGTCTAACATGAATATGAAGTTGAGTATAGTCCTGTGTGTGTTTGTCCATTCCATGATCCATGGTGGCACGGACAACCCAGTCAACAACTTGCCTCTCTGCGTGAGGTCACTGACATTTGGGTCCGACACCCAAGCGGTCTTTCGTTTGGGTCACTGACGTTTGGGTCCATGATCCAAAGTCTTTCGTTTCCCGCTCTGGACCACAAAGGCGGGACTTGAAATTTTGAATTCCCCGCTCCTCCTTCTGGTCCTCCTCGTTTATATATAAAACAAAAAGGGAAACCAAGCCTCCCAAGTCCATCCTGGTAATTTTCCAAAATCAGGGGATCTTCTCCTCGACCGCCGAAGAGACCTAGTAGATCTGCGGCGGAAGCAGCAATGGCGACCTAGCTACCGACGACGGCTTCCTCTGCTACGAGCGGTGGCCTTCCTCTTCTACGAGTGGCGGCCTTCCTCGGCAACATCCTTAAAGCTACAAGATGGTTCAAACTCGTTGCTCCGTCGGCTCCCCCGAGGCTCACCCTGGCGGCCGCAGATCTGCAACAGTTGCGCAGAACATCGTGCTCAAGGTGCAAGGTCGGGCTGCTAAATCGAGACGGCATTCAGCACCTTCTTCCCTTCCTATTTGTCAGGTCTGCGGTCTCCTCCCTGTATTGATCGATTCAATTAGATTGCTTCCCCATGCTCTTTGGCTTTCTATAATATTCTTTCATGTTTGGGTGATTATGGATCTACTGTACCCTATCGCAAGAATTTGTTCGAAGTCATTTTATTTGAGGTTTGTAGAAATTTGTAGATGAAATTATTGGACTGCTTCCCCATGCTCTTTGTCTTTGAATATTGTTGTTGCATGCTTGGGTGATTGGGGATCTTCTGTTCCCTATTGCAAGAGATTGTTCCAAGTCAACTTATTTGAGGTTTGTAGAAATTAAAGGATGAAATTATTATATTGCTTACCCATGCTCTTTGCCTTTCCATATTTTTGTTGCATGCTTGGGTGATGATGGATTGGGTGTGATCGTTAATGTACCACATTGAACTTAATAGATGAAATTGCTTCCGATTGCTAATGATCTCAACCCTTATCTCTTGTTCTTGTACTTGTTTCAGCGGGCCAAAGGGTCAACATCTGTAGTCGCTCCTGTTCAGACCTGCTTCAAGGTAACAAACTCAACACCTTCTTTGTTTCCGATTGCGAATGATCTCAACCCTTACCCCTTGTTCATGTACTTGTTTCAGCGGGACAAAGGGTCAACATCTGAAGTCGCTCCTGTTCAGACCTGCTCCAAGGTAACAAACTTAACACCTTCTTTGTTTCCGATTGCGAATGATCTCAACCCTTACCTCTTGTTCTTGTACTTGTTTCAGCGGGCCAAAGGGTCAACATCTGAAGTCGCTCCTGTTCAGACCTGCTCGAATCTAACAAACTTAACACCTTCTTTGTTTCCGATTGCGAATGATCTCAACCCTTACCTCTTGTTCTTGTACTTGTTTCAGCAGGCCAAAGGGTCAACATCTGAAGTCGCTCCTGTTCAGACCTGCTCCAAGGTAACAAACTTAACACCTTTATTTCCTTAGTTCGAATCAATTACAAGGTCCTAATCTGACTTGGGATCCACTGTTGCTAGATGGAAGCTAGCAAGTCAATGATGCTTCTTCCCGAATAAATTAAAACAGAGGCAGCCGAGTACTCAAGAATGGGTATCAAATCCTTATGTAGTAGTGTTGATGAAGAGCGAGTTGACGCTCCCAATCAGGATGGGGTACAACTTCGACAACGGTTTGTTGCTCACCAGAAAGAGTTATGTAGCTTGAAGAAGAAGACCGAAGAATCAGAATCAACTCTGAAAATGCAGTCGGCTGAGAATAAGAGGTTGCAGAAGCTAACCGAAGACAGTGAGGACCTCCTTCGTCTACTGCTTAGCAGTAAAAGATGAAAAGGTTAAGATCATTAGATCAAATCTCCACTTCCTCTTGTGATTATGACCTGGATTTAGCTTTGTTAATCAATGTTCCTTGTGATACTGTTATCTTGTAATAGTTTGTGACATGTGATGAACAATATGGTCGTGCTTGATAGTAAATAACAGTTTGCTTTATTGTATAAAGAAATATGTGCTGATTACTATTTTGCCAACCAGATCGGAATTATTCTAAAAAAAGATCTGAATTGAAATAAAATCCATTAATACTGATGCATGATTAGTTAATTTTATGTTGTCCTTCAGTGGGCTTAGCCCATTTTTAATTGGGCAAAAGTCAATTTTTTTCAAATTAACGTGACACAGAAGGCCGCAACAATGTGCGCACCTGTTGGACTCGACCCAACCAAAACGGGCCCACCCTAATCAAATTTCATCTAAAAAAAGCTACAATTAGGCCCAACAAAATCTTTTTGGGCTATATGAACAACGCCAGCCTACAGGAACAGGTTTGGGCTCAACCCAGCTACAAACGGACCAAATTCGTTTTATGACGCATACGGTTTGTCACAATTGGCATGCCACATCAGATGCCATATCAGATTATGTCCAGCGTGGCAAAGCTGCAGGAACGAAGTTATAACGCTTTGTATTGACGATTTTGCACGCGTCATTAAACTCATGACGCCGCGAAATAAGGTCTCATCATTAATCGCGGTTTGTGACGCTCGATTAATGACGGAGCGTTTTCGTAACAACCGGCGTCATTAATCGCGGTTTATGACGAGAAACGACTTTTTTTGCGTCACTGGTCGTCATATTTCTTGTTGTGTTTCTACATCATTTATTTTTTTTTCTTAATTCCATTCTTCTATCATATATTGCCGGATGTCTATAGAAGTAAACTGCAAATAGTATTGTTTTGCTACCATTGCACATGCTAAGGGTACCAAAGAATTTCAAAATGTTGAGAACTCTTTCATGTACCATTGCACATGTGACCACGATTTTCTTGAGCTGCTGCGATGTCATAGTTAATTTCACTGTTTCATCGGTGTCCATTCACTTCCATTATATATTTTCCACGAATTATTAACTGCACCAAAGGGAATGAAGTCATCAAGATTAATCAATACTAGTTTACTCAAACTCATTGGGTAATGAAGTGTTAACTGTACCTGGCGATGAAATATAACAGTAAGCTTCTCTAAAAATGGTGCATGTTCAAGAATACACGGTAGTGTGCAACCAACAGGCTCACATAAGCCTCATTGAGTACGAGGGTCTTCAACTTGGAAAATGTTGGACACCATCTCAAATTCCTTTGGAACATATTCTGCTCAGACTGCAATCGGAAAAAAATTTAATATAGTGAATATGACTTTGTTCTTCATATGGACTATACCTGACATGATCATATTAACTTTGCATGAGTGGAAAAATAGAATTAAAGCATATGGTTGCCGAAAACACACATGTACTGTAATGGTAAATAATTGATCGGACGATAGAGATAAAAGTATATGTGTAAAGTGTACCGGTGAGCAGGAGGCTATAATCTCTAGATCTTCAGCAGCTGCTAAAGCTTGAAGAATGTAGCACTTTGCATCATCACTGTCAAATAATAAGTTTTTCCGAGCAAATCTGAACATGTGCCCTCACCAAGTATGGCATGCTCTCCAGCAGGGGAGTCCAGCAAGGTATTCCTCCAACCACAGCAAAACCAGATTTGGAACAAAAATTCCAACGACATAATCGCTAGCTCCACAGGATGTGATGACCAGGAACGTCACTCCTTGGAGCTCTAGCCTGGTTAAGTTCGGCGACACGAGTGGACTTTCACTCGTCTCCATATAGGCTTGAAGGGTCGGTAGATTACCCATGTCGACCCGGAGCGCCTCGACTTCACATTTCAGCACACGTCGGATCCAGCCATCGAGCCTGGACGTATCCGCATTGTCGTCCTCCGCATCCGCTTCGTCCTCGGTCAGCTCGAACGCGTTGAGTGGCGCGCACTTGAGCCCGTCAAGGCGGACGCGAAGCAGGTGGTTCACGAATTCCTGGACCTCATCCACATAGTCGCCGGTGCTGAGCAAGCGTGTGGTAATGTTCCAGACGTCGCGCCATGTCCGACCGAGGACGCAGGTTTCCACGGCCTCCTTCGCTGGCAGGAACGAGAGGATCTGCGCCAGGATCTCCTCTGGAAGCTTGCAGAGGCGGTCAAGAGCTCTCGTGCGTCAGAGCCGCCGCTACCTGCAAGGAGCAGAAGAGTATGATCAGAAGAGGGGGCGAGCGAAGGAAGGGCGCAAGAAAGAAGTGATGAATACTCACCTGATGGCCTCCGGAGAGACGATTCCTTCTCCCCGATCCTGCAGCCGTCGCTTCAAATAGTGCCGCGCTACCAGCAAATCACGTCGCTTTCATACGGCTTGGCCACTTCGGATTTCTCATTGAGTGGTAGCGCGGCACACGGCGAACGGTGTGGTCCCGCGCACGAGGAACCGGCGGTGGAGCGTACGGGATGTGTGGCAGGGCTGCACGCTTGGTACGGCGGTGTGGGTGCGACGGTGCAGTTGCAGCGGTGACGGGGGATGGAGCCAGCAGTGGCGGCACTGATGTCCAACCCTAGCCGCCCAGCGTGGTGGTCTGGTGGACGAGGAAGCAGGCCAGCTGGGTAAGAGCAACTGTGAGTCATGGGTACCCCTGGGTCCCCACCAACCAGGCTCATGGCCATTCCCGACAAGTGGGTCCGGCCCATCAGAAGACTCGCCGACCTGTCAGTGGGCCCAACAAACTTGATCTGTGGCCCCGACGACCTTCCAGAAGATTCCTCCCGAAGAGCTAGTCCGTATCGAATACGACTACAAGACTTAGAGTGCAAGACAAGACATAAAGACGTCGGCTGCACCGCCAGACAGTCCGAAGATCACGGGATTATGTTGTAATCTACTAGAGATAGGTTTCTCTGTTGTAACCGACCTGGACTCGGGTCCACCGACCTTGTCCGTCAGCCAATATAAGGCGGACAAGGGCGTCCTCCCGAGGGCAAGTCAAGTCGCAACCATCCAAAGCAATACAACACCAACAACTGGACGTAGGGTTTTACTCTCCGGAGACCCGAACCAGTATAAAATCGCCTTGTCCCTTGTGTCTCGCCGTGATTTCTGTGTGTTACGCTAGCATAACCATCGTGTTCTTAGCTCTCGATCTCCTCCACCGAACAAATAAACCACCAGGGTTGACCCCTCTGTGGAGTGCTCAGACCTAAACCTCTGACAGCTACTCCAGCATACCCCTACTTTAGCCCCTACTCAAAAAGTAGGGGGCGAGAGCAAGAAATTGAATACCAGCAGAGCCCCTACTCCGCCCCCTACCACTGTTCAAGCCCCCTACTTCTCCCCTCGAGCCCCTTCTCCTGCGGGTGTGTAGGGAGGCCCCTACTCGGTCGTTGGGGTCATTTCCCCTCCCGCGAGGCCATGAAAGCCATCGCCGCTGCGGCCTACTTCTTCTCGATGCTGCATTGACACGTCTCAATGCTCCCCTGCCTCGCTGAAAGACCCGTCGCCGCCACTCGAACTCACTGATGGACGACGAAAAGGAAGGGAAGAAGGACGTGGTCGTCACCTCGCCGTCGAATCGAGCCCGGTCGCCGTCGAATCGAGCACTGGGTCGTCGAATCGAACACCCATGACCGGCGACACCCATGACTAGCTGCCTCCGCTTGAGCTCGAGATGAGAGGAGGATCGCTCGATTCGCCGGATCCAGCGCCGGAGGAGGGCCCACTCGATCCACCGGATCCAGCGTTGGAGGTGGCCGCCGCCCATGGGAGGGAGAGGAGTAGCGGATCTTGAGGTTCCCACTGCCGCCGTCGACCGCTCGGAGCGCCCTCCCGCGCTGCCGTCGACCACTCGGAGCGCCCTCCCACGCCGCCATCGACCGGCCGGAGCGCCCCTCCCATGGCGCCGTTGACCGCTCGGTGCGGCCCTCCCGCGCCGCCGTCGACCGCCCGGGGCAGCCCTCCCGCGCCGTCGGAAGTTGGAGAAAGATACGATGAAGAGAAGAAGTGGTCAGGAGATCAGGGGAATAAAAATGACTCACTGACAAATGGGTCCCACATGTCATAGCAAAGTAGGGGCTCTGTAGTTGGGGCTATTGCTGGAGTTAGACGTTAAATTTAAAGCTCCTAAAAGTTGGAGGAGCCCCTACTCAATAAAGTAGGGGCTTGAAATAAGGGCTATTGCTGGAGTTGCTCTAAGGTTGCATGTTTGAGGAGGCTAGATGACGGGCCAGGCTTGGGCCGCAAGGAGCGAGTTGGGCCTCTCTATAGTAGAGAAGGGCTCTAAAGGTGCAAGCAAGCAATGGGCAGTGTATTCATAGGGGTGAGTGTGCGTGCGTGTTGTGAGCGTCTGCGTTGTACTGTGTAATTCTAAAAAAAAGCAAATATGACAAATTAATGCAAATGATTATTTATGAAATTAGGAAAGAACATCATGTTATAACTGAAGACCAATTTTTAATTGATCATATTTTAAAATGTTCCAAAAATCAAGAGGTTGCGCGGACCAAACTCCATGGGACTCCAAGCTCGATGGGCCACCTCCGCCCGCGCTCTCGAGCCTGCCGCCGGTCACCTCCCCACTCCCGCCAAGGCTAAGCGACAGATAAGCAAATCATCGTGCCGCTGCCCTCTATGCTCCGCTGTGCACTCGCGTGTATGAGAGGAGCTAATGCATGCATGCATGTGAGACAAAAGTCTGTCCCCTATGTGCATCGCGGTTCACTCGCGTGTATGAGAGGAGCTAATGCATGCATGCATGTGAGACAAAAGTGGTGACGTCATTCCACATGCTAAGGGTTTGAAACTTGAAAAAATAATAAATATCAAATCAAGCATCAAAATTATTTACTTCATTGGATTTCTGACAATAAAATCTTCACAACAAGATCTCACTTGATTATATTTTGACAAATATTTTTTATTCATATTTTTAAACATGATTTATATTTTATGTACGGTGATACATTTGGAACGAATTTTAGGAACACGTAGAACAAAAAATTGTACATACCGAACAAATTATATGAACCAACGGAACAAATTATACTTGTTGTGAACAAATTATATGAACTGACGGAACAAATATAATTTGTTAGGCGCGCATAAATTATTTGTTCTGTCTGTTTGTAAAATTAGTTCCACAAGTACTGCTATACTGAAAATATAAATCTTTATCAATATATGAAAAAAAAGTAAGTCACAATATAGAGTTAGATCTTTTTGTGAAGTTTTTATTGTCAGAAATCCAATAGTGCAATCAGAATTTAATTTTGTAGTCTAATTTAATATTTATCACTTTTTTAAGTTCTAATCGCGTTTGCACGTGGATGACATCATCACCCTACATCCGGCTGTCCTCTCTACTCCATACTGTGATGAATTGTTGTTTGTCGCTAACAATGACGCATAACCGCACCCCCACTCCCTTATGGTGCTCACCCTTCTCCTAAGGCCGCCGCCGGCCATCTCCTTCCTTGCGGCCGCCGCTAGCCATCTCCTCCCTGCGTTGCTGCCCTTCCCCGTGCCGCCACTAAGCTCCTCAAGCTGAGCTCCTCCACGCCGCTGCGAACTCGCTACATTGCCGCGGCCACCCTGGGGGCGTGCGGCGCAGATCCGTGGTCACCACGGTCTCCCCTATAATTGCCTCGGCCTCCACACCGCTGTCGGATGCCTTCTCCCGCGATCTCCTACAGCTGCCACTGGCCACCTTTCTCCCCGCACCCCTGTAGCCGCCGCCGGCCATCTCCTCTGCCCGTCGTGCCCCTACGGACCCCATAGGGCCATAGGGGGCAGAGCTGGCAAAGGCCATGGAGAAGGGGGGGAGCGACTTATTCGGCTCCACCTCCTCCAAATCGCTCTAGAGTGCGGGATTCGAGATGGATTCTTGGGAGGAGCGATTCTGCCATGCCCTTTGCTATGGTTCCGCCCGAAACAGCTAGCGGAGCTATTACATAGCCTTCAGGGACGTATAAGTCGCAACGGTCCTTCAGCCTGCACAGGAAAAAAGTGTCCTTGGGTTTCTGTCCGCCCACCGGATGAAGTTGATTCGCTTTCCTCTGCTTCCTCTTGTTGGATCATCTTTACTTTCCCCGTCCTCGCCAATGGCAACCTCAAATTGTGCCGTGATTGCCGCGAGATAGCAGCTGCTGCCAACAAGCTGAGGTGTCCTGTCATCGACGGTGAATAATCATCCATCTTGCTCCTCTGCTCAGTTAGCAACCTTTCCCCTCGCATCTGATGAGATCATACCTTGTTTCCACCCGCAGCGTTGCCGTCCGCCACCTGCTCCACCACCTGCAACATATGAATGATGATTACATCGGCGCACTGTCTTGTGCAGGATTTGCTTCTTGAGTTGGTGGAGTGGAGTAGAAATGGAGTGTAGTTGGTGGAGTGGAGCTGTGAAATTTTGAGTACTGCCAAACAGACTCTTAATATCCATTTGTTTAAGCCTGGGCCCCTGTTTAAGTCCAGCACCCACACCAAAGTTTCGCCTTTGTTGTGACGGTTTGACAACTGACAAGCATCGATGAGACGCTCAGCTGAAGTGGGTGCCACACAATCATTTGATGGTCATCACTTGTGATTTCGATTGGTTTACGAGTGGTGCTGCGCCACCAAAGTGGTTTTCTTGTTTGCCCTTGCTACCGGTACCTATAGTCCCATACATACAAACTACAATGAGGTTAACATTTTGGACGATTAATTGCTAGATGCTTGCGTCCATTCAACACGGCAACCGGATTATTGTATTTGCTGTCGTCAGTTGCGATGTACCCGCGTGACGTCATCTAGCACGCCTGTTGGCAAGATTCATTAATGTCAGGTGCCTTTGCTTATTTTATCAGGAAACTGACGGTGCCTAGGATCAGTGAAGATTATTCTGATATTGGGATCAAAGCTAGCTGGCCCATGTTAGGGTAATTGGAGGCCTGCATTATTATTGGCAGAATTACGATCTAGTACCTGGAGTCTACAGTAGATTCTAGTATCAAGTCCTGTTAAACAATGTCTAGTAGTCTTGGTCAAGAAGTTTAGCCATGTTAGCAACCGTAGTTTTCGCAGTCACAATAACTTGGTGCCATGTGGGCGATCCGCGTTGCGATCGAATTATAGAGAATTTATTTCGTAGATCATCAATTACTCCCTCCTCACGTTGAGCATATGCTTGTTGTGAAAATGTGAAAGTCAATTGGAAGTTCGAGGAATCTGCGAGATGGTTCGAGTCAACTAGCTAGCCTTGTGGGAAGCCTATATATATATATATATATATATATATATATATATATATATATATATATATATATATATATTATATATATATATATATATATATATATCTTTCTGCGCTGCTGGTCATGTAAGTCAAGAAATAAAAGCTTTCTACAGTTGTAGTACTAGCTAGCTACCTAGTAGTAAGTACAAGGTGTGTGTGTATAAATAGCCTTGGATGGGGATGCGTCATGGGGAGGAAGCAGGAGTGGCAGCTACTAGCTAGCAAGTGCATACCGTGCTGTTCTTGTTGTCAAAGTAGAGCAGTCAAGATCAACGTCCTTGATCGCCGGCCGCTATGGCTGCTCCAAAATCAGGTCTGGTTTTGTTCCCATGCATTTTCTTTAATTTCTTGTTTGATATACACAAACAATAACAAATAACCTGCTGGAACATGTCGCGCACGAAACCCTAATGCCATTACTGCCCCCGATATGATCGACAGCTGCCGGACCATTGAAGGTAGAGCATCACCTGAACGACGGTGACAGGGCACCACTGGGGCAAATCCATGAGACGATGGTGGTGCAGCTCACGGCACCGAAGAAGGGCGCCCAGGACAACAAGGTGTCGTTGGACCTTGTGGCTGTCCTTGACACCAGCGGTAGCATGAAGGAAGGGGTAAAGCTGGCTAGCATGAGGAAAGCCATGCACTATGTCATCGACGCGATGGGCTACAAAAACCGCCTTGCCATCGTTACTTTCTCAGACAAAGCCGCAACCCAGTCTGGTCTGCAAAATGTGAACAAAGGTGTCCAGGACAGTGCAAAGAAGATCATCGATGGCCTGGGAGCCAGCGGTGGGACCATGATGAGCGACGGCCTCAAGTTAGGCATTAATATCATCAAGGGGCGCACAGGTGTATCCATCCGCAACCAGTCCGCCGCTATCTTTCTCATGTCCGATGGGCACCAGAACCATGGTAGCAATGCTGCGGCGGTTGACATCCCGCCAGGCATCGCCGTCCACACATTTGGTTTTGGTGCGGGCCACGATCACAAGGTAGCGTGGCTGCCTGCACTTTTATGTGTCTGTCCACATCTATGTATATATGTATGTATGTATATATATGTATAGTACCGTGTTACTGATTTTGTTTAGTGGTCGTCCCTTTCCAGCTGCTCAAGAAGATGGCAAAGAAGAGCCATGGGGGCATGTACCATCCTATAGATGAAACGAGCAACGACGAATCTGCTTTGCAGAAGGCCTTCTCCCAGCCCCTGGCTGGCCACAAGCGCATCGTGATCAAGGACCTGGAGTTGACACTGATGCATGGGCCGACGACCAAGTTGGAGGCAGAGCTGGGGGCCTACCGACCCAAAATCACAGACAGCAGTGTCACCTTCACCATAGGCGAGCTCTTCAGCGAAGAAAGCCGCAGGGTCTTGGTCATCTTGGACCTCCCTGCCACCAACAAGGACGGCAAGCAGACTGTCACTACACTCAAGTGGAAATACAGGTACGCCCATATATGCAGCATGGGTTATGTATTTACATCACACGCACGAATAATTAATTAATTTCTTCATTCACACGGCTAATCCCTATAGTATATATGTTTTCACCTACTCAATTAAGGCACATGCCAGAGGTCAAAACATTTGAAGGTGAATTGCCCATTGTAATAAATCGCACCGCAGCAGCAGCAGCCCATCGGACGCGTTCCAAGAAAATACTCCGCAGCAGCACATCCGAGATATTCAGCGCCACCAGAGAACCCTACATGAAGAAGCAGGTCAGGACCGAGGTGGTTCGTCACGCCCACTTCTGTACGTTGAAGGCCATCAAGGCACTAGTCAAGAAGAAGCAACTCCAAGCTGCCCAGGAAATGGTGACGGACGCCATGAATGAGCTCGACAACATCCTTCAGGCCTCAGTCGACCTCTCCACGGACACCATCAATTTCCTCTATACCGAGATGGAGGAGCTCCGCGATCTCATGGACACACAGGAGATGTGCAACAAGCGCGGCCTCGCCTACGCGCGGGCAGCCATCCTGTCCCATGGTCGCCAGCAGGGTTCTGGGATTCGGTCCGAGACAACCGAATTTCACCGAAATTCACCCATTTCGGTGAGGACCGAAACGAAACCGAAATGGTCAAAAAATTCCACCAAACTTGATTTTCTCTACCATCACTAAGGTCTATACCAACCAATATAGCATCCTAGCTATAAAGATATGAAAATTTTTAGTTATATAACTCTCTTTTACCTCTCTCACCTTGCAACGGCTAACTAACGCAGAAACAGCATGTTTCGCCATCTTCCTCCTTAACTCATTCATCATATTTCTCTAGTTCTCCCCCACTATCTTATATAGGAGTATTTAATTCCTAATTCTCCATCTAATTGTAGCCAAATTTCCTATAAAAATGAATACGTTGACCGGTCAAACAATCGAATCCCGGTCCGAAATTTCCGAAATGTCCGAAATTCGCCCATCTCGGTCTGGACCGAAATTTTTAGCATTTCGAATCCCAGAACCTTGGTCGCCAGCGCTTTGCCGCAAGGGGCGACGTCCATGATGTCAGGCTCTTCCCCACGCCGCGCATGGGCAAATACCTACAAGGAATCCAGGACAACGAGGACTAAATCCAATCCATCACATATCTAAGGAGCGGAACTGCAACATTTTTTACTTTCGAATAAAACCTTGCTTAATTATGTTCATCCTTTCATTCAGTTATTTTTTCTTTCTTTCTTAATGTGCAAGTATTTCACCCTTTCACTGTAATGTCTAGGCATGCACGCGGTTGGGCTATGAATAATAATTCAGCTACCAACTTTCTTTTCGTGTTTCCTTCTTCTTATGTACTACTATCGTTCTTGTTTCTATCCTAATAAGCTTTGCCGCCCTCTCCCGCCACCTGCTTCTACTACTAGAGAATCGAACTTTTGTGTGGGGCGCAAAAGTCCATTAGTACTGGGTATTTTTTGCACCCGGTACTAATGAGAACATTAGTACCGAGTGGGGAGGGGGAGGGCCCCGACGCACCCCCAGTAACCCACATTAGTACCGGGCTAGGACATGGCCCGGTACTAATTTGCCCACCTATAATTGAGCCTTCTTTCTCTGCCCGAGCCACTCCACTCCACTCCACCAGCTCGATCTCTTTCTTCCCCGTGGAGCCCTAAGGGAGTTTTTGCTGGATTTGCGACTATCTCTCGATGATTTCACTCATTTAAGTGGTGTAGAAGTTAGTCGGGTGGCAAGACGGCTAGACGGAGGAGGGGGGCGGTGAGGCACAGTGGCGGGGGCGCCACCCGCCGGTTAGTGGAGGCAGGCGGATGGGACCAGGGTCGGGCGGGGGTGCCCACGATGGCGGCGGTGGAGCTGGAGACCGCGACAGTGGTGGTGGGTGGCGCGGTGGCTAGGGACAGGAGGCGGACTGGCGCGGCTGGGCTATGGTCCGGCAGAGCTCCAACCGACCCTAGCCCGCCCATGCTGGCGGAGTGGGGAGGGCTGGGCGGCAGCGGTCGTGGGGGGGGGGGGGCACTGGGAGCACGGAAGGGTCACGGCCTCACGATGTCCGCGGGAGAAGAGGACTCTGCAGAGGGGAAATGAAGATATATGGTGGAGAGAGGGGAAGGAAGGGAGAGATGTGAGCCACTCATTTTGAATCTGATGGCTACAAAATTTGTGTGAGGATAGCCCTTATATTCACCTGGGTGAGCCCTTATTTCGCAAGAGTTACCGCCCTCTCCTGCCACCTGCTTCACTGGATGCTACAGGCCTCTAGGGAAGCAGTAAAGGTGGGGCTCCATATATGCGTTGCTGGATGAAGTCTTCGACCACATCCTCGATATCTTGCTTGGGTTAGAGGCAGACTTCTGCGGTTGCCAGGGTTTACACTTTCGGTTTCACAGTTTTGGTCAAATTACCGAAATTCATGAAAATTCAATTTCTTTTAGAGGTTTTTTCCAAACTAGAAGAATTTTGAACATTTTTAAATCTAAGCAAGTGATTACTATGATTTACTGTTGTACAAGAACTATCGAGTTGATGAATATGAAAAAAAAACAATAGAAAATATCAGTCTAGAGAACTATGTTTACAATAAGGGTGTATTTGGTTGAGCTGTGGCTTTTGCAAAAGCTGTCGTGGGCTGTGGGTTGTGATAAAGCAGTTGCGAGGAAGTGGCTATGAGAAAAGCAAAAGTCCGTTTGGTTGAATACTGTGGCTTTTAGAAATATTCTCACTTACAGACAGGCCCCACACGTCATAGACACAAATCATCCTCTTCCTTCTTCCTTCCTCTCTCTCACGTCATCTTCTCTTCCTCTCTAACAATCTCATGGGTGCGCCGGCTAGGGGACGCGGTGGCCCGAGCTCGCCGACCGGGCCAACCTGTGCCCCGCGGTTGGGGCTCGCCGACCAGGGGACGCGACGTCCTGAGCTCGCTGGCCGGGCCTTCCTGCGCGTTGCAGCTGGGGCTCAACGCAGCGGCCCGATCTCGCCGGTAGGGCCCGCCTGCGTGCCGCGGCTGGGGCTCGCCGGCCAGGTCACACGGCAGCCCGAGCTCGCTGTTCGGGCCTCTTCCGCCACCTGCTTCCACTACTAGAGAATCTAACTTTTGTCCGGGGCGCAAAAGTCCATTAGTACCGGGTATTTTTTGCACCCTGTACTAATGAGAACATTATTACCCGGTGAGGAGGGGGAGGGCCCCAATGCGCGGCCCAGAAACCCACATTAGTACCGGGCCATATCTAGCCTCGGTACTAATGTGCCAGTCGCTCATTAGTACCAGGCTAGGACATGGCCCGGTACTAATTTGCCTGCCTATAATTGAGCCTTCTTCCTCTGCCCGAGCCACTCCACTCCACTCCACCAGCTCGAGCTCCTTCTTTCCCATGGAGCCCAAAGAGAGTTTTTGCCAGATTTGCGACTATTTGTTGATGAATTCACTCATTTAAGTTGTGTAGAAGTTAGTCGAGTGGCAAGACGGCCAGACGGAGGAGGCGGGCAAGGCTGCGGTGAGGCACAACGGCGGGGGCACTGCCCGCTAGGTAGTGGAGGCCGGTGGATGGGACCAAGGTCGGGCGGGGTTGCCCAAGATGGCGACCGCAGAGTTGGAGACCGCGACAACAGTGGTGGGTGGCGCGTTGCCCAGGGACTGGAGGTGGACCGGTGCAAGCGGGCTAGGGTCTGGCAGAGCTCCGGCCGACCCTAGCCCACCCACACTAGCAGGGTGGGGAGGGCTGGGCAGCGGCGGTCGTGGGGGGGGGGGGGGCGCACTGGGAGCGCTGAAGTGTCGCGGCCTCGCGATGTCAGCGGGGAGAAGATGACTCTGCGGAGGGGAAAAAGAAGATATATGGTGGAGAGAGGGGAGGCAAGGGAGGGATCTGAGCCACTCATTTTGAATCTGATGGCTACAAAATTTGTGTGAGGATAGCCCTTATTTCACTTGGGTGAGCCCTTATTTCGCAAGCGTTACCACCCTCTCCCGCCACCTGCTTCACTAGATGCTGGTGTTTGGGAAAGCAGTAAAGGAGGGGTACAATATATGCGCTGCTGGGCACATCCTCGACATCTTGCTTGGGCTAGAGGCAGACTTTGGCGCTTGCCAGGGTTTACAATTTCGGTTTCACATTTTTGGTCAAATTACTAGAATTCATGAAATTTCAATCTCTTATAAAGTGTTTTTGCAAACTAGAGGATTTTTGAACATTTTTCAATCTAAGCAAGTGATTACTATGATTTATTGCTGTACAACCACTATCGAGTTGATGAATATGCAACACAAACAATAGAAAATATCAGTCTAGAGAACTATGTTTACAATAAAGCATATGGGTAGGTTAATAGTAAATTTCAGAATTTTCTTTCCGTCACCACTAATGTTATTGAAACTATGTGATTCCCCGTGCGTTGTTGCGGGATTTGAGAGAATTTTTCGATCATAGTATGACATGCGGATAACTTATGTTTAATAGTGATACCTCGTGCCTTACTGCGAGAATTATTTTTAAGCAAAATTTTAAGATGAACTTTATTTGAAAGTAGAAAATTAAGATGATTGCAAGGCAACATTCTTTTGCAAACGATATTATTGATGAGGATTTCTCTTAAGTTATTGATCATTCATGTATTGTACTATGGGAATGTTATAACTTGGTCCTCGCAAGCTTTATAAATTGTATGCATGGATGTTATTAGTCACAGAAAGTCGGCATGAGAAATAAATAGATAGTATATGCATGGATGTTATTAGTCACAGAAAATCGACATGAGAAATAAGTAGATAGTCATAATGGATGGTGACGTGGCCCTGATGTGGATTGCTTGCCTGTTGAGAGAAATGGCTAGTGAGGTGCTGCTATATAGTTATATATGATTCTTAAAATCGCATCAAATTTTCACCGAAATATAAACCCTGGTGCTGGCCTACTGCTGGTGCCACCCCTGAAGGTCCGTCCCGGCCCTACGCATTGGGTGCTGCGGTGACGAAGTACCATGCCCGCCATCGAAGGAGCACTAGGGGTTCTTTTTTAAAATGGATTGGATTCCATTAAATTAAACCCCCATTTACGAATAAAACCTCAACATAAAATAAAATAATATTAAACGTACCACTAGATCCCTATACTTCATCCCTACCCTATTCCCAGCAGCCAACACACGATGTTTCCCATATGTGGCACCTTCTTCGCATCGTCGCACCCTTCGCTGCGTAGCCACGCCCTTCATCATGCTCTTTGCAGCTGATCAGGGGCTGCACACCCGATGAGCAGTGTCGTCGAGTAGAACACGGTCCGCACGGGCATCGCACCGTCCACCTGCCGCGGGTTGCTGAGCAGCCCATTCTTCACGTAGGCATCCACCAGTGTCGTGGAGCGGATCTCATCAGACTCGACGACTGACCTCACGACGCGCACGTGAACCTCGCTCATGACCATGCTGGGCAGCACCAGCAACGCAGATAGCTTCATCGCCATGGACAACCCCCGCCTCATGACCCCGAGCTCCTCGGTGCTCAGGCAAGGGATTTCCCTTTCTTTTTCAATTGTCAATTTGGATAGGAATAAAAGCTGCATCCGCGAGCAGAGGACTGAAAATCCTCGTGTCACCAGTTCAAATCTGGTTCCTGGCACAGAAAAAAGCAACAAAATCATTGAAATACCACTAAGGCCGGAAAAAGCAAGTGCAAGTCCCGATAACTGGAAAAAATGCCTACCGTGCGTTTCAAGTCCAGAGGTTAATCGTACTCTGGCAACTTTACGTAGGATAGGGATCAGATTGGGAGCAGGTTAGATGCAACCGCCGGGATTCCAACTTCGAAAAACAGCTCTTCTCAAGCTCTACTCAGACCTTCTTCTCTCCAAACCTACAGATCGTCAATGGTAAACTACTGCCTCTAGCGGTATCCCCATCGAGATTAAAAGTAATTAATGATCTAGTATTTGCAAAGACCTGATTAGAAACTGTTAACCGGGAATTTATATGTTTACGTGCATTGTAGTATCTCGCAACGACTTGACTCCTCCTTGTGGTCCTGGTTTATGACATTCTTCCACACCAATAAAAGGATGGGGACTCCATGGTATTCTATAAATACCACCCTGTTCTCAACATTTCTCAACAGGTACTCTAAACTTCTCGCTTCTTCCTCTTGTTGCACTGTACATGGTCGCTCCCTCACTTCCACACACTACACATCTTCCTCTTCCTCTGCCTGCCAGCAATCCTGGCTAAGGCCAACGTCCCTGATCACATCTCTCCTCCATGTCCAGTCGTCAAGTGTTCGCAGGAGATCCAGACTCGCCTTCACTTGTACTTGCACCAGTTCCCTGCCCAGCCAGGCGTTCCAAACAGGAACGAATATGGGGTGATAGACTCACCCGAACCTATAGGGTTTGGCCAGATGTACGTCCATGACTGGGTTCTCACCCAAGGGCTTAGCGCGACTGAAAATGTTGTGGGACGTGCGCAAGGCTTCCATCTCCAAGCTGGTCAAACCACCAGCAGCTGGTACACTGTTCACACATTTGTGTTCCGCGACGGGAGGTAAGGACAATGGTTATTTGTAAATTGTACTCAATTTTATGTTTTGTATCTTACAGGATTATGTATATTATATTAGAGTACTGTGATGTGGCGCGAACCTGGAGATAGCAAACACGGGAGATAACAAACACGGGACGAAAACCAGGTGAGGGCCTTCCCAGGACACGAGGGAGACGGTGCGTCTCTCTCCTCTCGCGAGCCCTACGGCGACTGCGGCGACGTGGCGCGAGGGAAGCTCGACACATCCGCCATGGCAGACCTGGGGACCACGAGAGGCATCGGCGCACGATAGACAGCGTGCAGGGGAAGCTAAGCTGCCCTCCCTGTGCACCCACCCACTCCCCAGACGGGACGATTTGGCTCTCCTCCCCTGGCGAGGAGGTGATCCATCCACCAGCTCGAGTCATCCGACCCACACCCATTCACCGCCGCTTCAATCATCGCCGCCGCCTCACCTGCCGCCGACCGCCGTGACCCCGCCTCCACCACCACCACCCCCACCACATCCACCCCCCTCAGAACCAGATCTGCAGTCGAATCATCGCGACTCAGATCCACCTCCGCCCCGACCGAATCCAAAGGTGGTGAACCCTAGGAGTTCATCGCAGGGAGAAGGATCGCGCGGTGTTGATTTTGGAAGTCTCGGTGGGAATCTCAATCACATCTGGGAGCGATCGACGTCGGCGGGAAGGTGCGAAGAAATCCCTATCCTAAAAAGTCAACATACCACATCTGGTCGAATCCACAACTCTGTTCCCCTTCGTGGCACATAAAGAAATTGGTCGACCCTCGATGGTGATATGAGATCCTTTGCACAAGTGGTATGAGCTCCGAGTCAGAAATTTTGGCAGATGGATGGGAGGAAATTCCACGAGGAGCACAGGCCGTTCAGAGGTGGGAGATCCATGCGTGGCCGTGGTGGTCGAGGACCGGAGGACTTCCAGCAACAGCCGAACCCACGTCAGAACAACAGGAATTGGGATGAGAGAAGAGGTGGTTATCAAGGAGGAAGAAACACTAATCAACAGTGGAGGCAATGAGAGCAGGAAGATCCTCAAAGACATGACCAGCCCAGAAACCAGCAGTTTGACCTAAAGAAACAATCTAAATCAGTCAAGGGAGCTGGACAAATTTGACAGAAGGCAAGAGGAGGCCAGAAGAGAGGAAGAAGTGGCTCGAGGTAGCGGTGTAGCTCCAGCACATAAACCTCAAACATTAGTGGAAAAACAGATGGGGAAAGAAACCGAGGAGCACAAGCCTAGTATCCTAATCTGCAAGAGATGTGGCAAGATTGGACATAAATCAGAGGAGTGCTACAGACCTCTACAATGCCCAAGGTGCAAGAAGGAGGGGCATGTAGCCAGAGGTTGTACAGAGATAATGCCCTGGGAGTGCATTGCACCATTCTGTGGACTAGCAGCTCCTGACCTAGGCTTCCACGTGATACAAGATGACGATGATGGAGAAGCTACAAAGGAATCTACCAATCTAGCAGTAATAACAATCAAAGAAGGTGATGTGTCAGCAAGACAGGTTGAGGGAGAGTTCAAAGCCCAAGCAGGCCAGAATTCAACCTGGAGATAGTATGCACAGAAGATTGCTGACAAAAAATTTCAGATGAAATTCCCAACAGCTAGCAAAGTGGATGAGCTATCTTTCTTCATTGGGATGGAGATGAGAACAGTGCCAGGAGTAAAATTCAAGGTGGACAAATGGAACCCCCATGTAGGAGCAAAAGCTGAAATAGCTACTGCCTGGTTCAGGATATCTGGAATACCAGCTGAAAAAAGGTCTGGAAAAAGAGTAGCTTTAGTGGCTTCTCTAGTTGGCATCCCACTTGAGATTGACAAGATCAATTTAAAAAGATGGGATTATGTGAGAGTGAAGAAAGGATGTAGAGACATATCCAAAGTCCCTGCAAGTGTTGAGGTCCTGCTTGATCTCCATTTCTATGACTTCACCTTCCAGAGAGAGGTTCCAGTGGAAGGAGGGACCACTTCATCCTGGAACACTTGGACAAGAAATGTGGACAGGTCAAATGAAGACAACCCATCACCCAAAAAGGCTAAGAGAGGAGAGGGGAGCAATTTCCAGAAAGAAAGTACTAGTCAAAACCAAGGAGAGGGGGATTCATCTTCTCAGGAATATGGAAGGAGACATGGCAACACTTACAAAGAGCAAGAAAAACCTGTAGAAGGAAATGAAAAAGGACAAGAGCAAGAGGGGGGCAAGGATGTCAGTACTCAAAAGAAAGGCAAAGACATAGTGGATGTGGAAATGGAAAACGAAAGCAGCAAAGAGGACAGTGAAGATTCAGGGCCATACTTTGATGACTTTATGTCACCAGGAGGACAACATTTCACTTTTGGGGACTTTCAGAATATAGAAATACAAAACATGACGAAACTGAAAGTGAATGAGAGAACTGTGGCCATCAATGAATATGGCACAAACATGCTCAAATACAAATATGACCCCCTGGTAGTCATTGAGGTAAAGTTTGCCATGGCACATGGAAAGGATGGTGCTGAAGATAGTGGTATCCCAAACAAGAGCTGTATTGAAAGCCCAACAAAAGAAGCTACCATTTGTGAACCAGATGAGGCAATGCAACCAACCAACCCCAGTCCTATGACAGGAACTCAGGAGGCACCAGCTACTGAGTGGTCAAGCCAAGAAGACAACACTAGGGTCAACGCATTTGAAAAGGAGATAAATACAGAAGATGATAAGACTTCTCAGCTGTCCCCCAACTGGGAAGCTATGGAGGAAGACTCAGATATGGAGAGCCCCACTGAAATGGAAACAGGCAACCAAGAAGGATCAGATTGTGGAGGTGATACACAGAAGGAAGAACTACTGACAGGGGATGGAAAGCAACTTCCCAAAGGGAGTCCACCACCTGGACAAAAGTGTCTTAATGATAGGAGTCATTTGGAATTGTAGAGGAGTCTCAAAAAAGGGATGGGAACTGATATAAAAAATCTACTTACAGAAGTCAATGCAGACTTTGTAGGTCTACAAGAAACAATGAAAAAAATATACAGAGAAATTCTTTAGAAACATAGACCCTAACAGATCTTATGCCTGGCACTGGTTGCCCTCAAGAGGCAGATCTGGTGGGATCCTCTGTGGATAAAAGAAAGAGAACTTTGACATAGTCAAAGTGATAGAGCATGACTTTGCAATAGAAGCAGATGTTTTGGACAAAAAAATAAACTTGAAATTGAGACTAGTCACAATATATGGCCCAGCTCAGGAAGAAAAGAGGGAACAGTTCCTAGTGGAACTCTCAAACATTTGTGCTAAAAATGACCTTCCCATGGTTGTGGGAGGTGACTTCAATATTTTGAGATATAGTAGTGAAAAAAACAAGCCCTTCTGTGCTAACAGATATTCTGATATGTTCAACTAGATTATTAACTCTTATGGACTCAGAGAGATCTCACTAAATGGTGGAAAATTCACATGGAGCAACAACCATGCTGATCCAACTCTTGAAAAGCTGGATAGATTACTGATGAATGATAAGTGGGAAGCAGTTTTCCCCCTTACAAATCTAAGGAAAAATCCAAGACTAATGTCAGATCACAACCCTCTGTTGTTGTGTACTGAAAACAGTTTGCTTTGAGACCTCTTGTATAAAACAGGAAGATTTCCTCCCCAAAATAAAAGACATATGGGAAAAACCAATTACTGCAAAAATGCAACAGAAAAGTGGTTCATCAAACTGGGCAGGGTCAAGAAATTTCTGAAGGGATGGGGAAACAGCCTGAAAGGGCATACAAAAAGATATAGACTGATCCTGCAAAACGAGCTTGCTGTAATAGAAAAATTGGAGGAAGAGGATATGTTGACAGCAAGTCTCTTGGATAGGAAGTCTTTTATTCAAGCTGAATTGTTAAGGTTGATAGAGGAAGAACTGTACTGGCATAAGAGATCTAATGAGAACTGGCTGTTGAAAGGTGACAATAATACAGACTACTTTCACAAAAAAGCTAATGGGAAAAAGTGAAAAAACATCATCTTTCATCTGGAGAAAGATGGTGTGAACATTGATAGGGAGGAGGTTATACTCAAGCATGCAACAGACTATTACAAAGAATTATTTGGACCCTCTGAAAGTCCAACATTCTCTCTAGACCCAGACTGTTGGGAACAAAATGAGAAGATAACTGATGAAGAAAATAACCAATTGATAAGACCTTTTACAGAGGAGGAAATTAAAAAAGTGGTTAAGACAATGAAAGGGAATACAGCACCAGGGCCTAATCACATGCCTGTGGAGTTTTTCCAAAGCTGCTGGGAAATAATTAAAGAAGACATGATGGATATGATGCATGAATTTTGAAAACATGAGCTAGATGTAAACAGATTAAACTATGGAGTCATAACTCTGATCCCAAAAATAAAGGATGCATAAAAAATTCAGCAATACAGACCAATTTGCCTTTTAAATGTCAATTATAAGATTATAACCAAAGCTCTCATGTTAAGGTTTGAAGACTGCATGAGTAGAATCATAAGCAGGAGCCAAAATGCTTTCATAAAAGGAAGAAATATCATGGATGGGGTGCTAAGCCTGCATGAAATTTTGCATGACACCAAAATTAAAAAAAAGGATGGCATAATCCTGAAGCTAGACTTTGAAAAAGCGTATGATAAGATTAGCTGGAGCTTCCTCTTTGAGTCTATGAAACAAAGAGGTTTCTGTGAAACTTGGTGTGAATGGATAAAAAAAGTGGTTAATAGTGGGACTTTGAGTGTGAAAGTTAATGATACTATGGGTAATTATTTCAAAAGCAAAAAAGGGGTTAGGCAAGGGGACCCTCTGTCTCCCCTGCTATTCAATCTGGCTGCGGACTGCCTGGCCAAGATGGTGCAGACAACTCAAAATAACAACCTCATCAAGGGGCTCATATCTGACATCATCCCAAATGGTGTGGCCGTTCTACAATACGCTGATGATACCATCCTCTGCATGGAGGACGACATAGAAACAATGGAAAATATGAAATCTGCTATACATCTATGAAAAGATGTCAGGACTGAAAATAAACTTTGGCAAAAGTGAAATAATCATGGTGTCTTCAGATGAACAAAAAGCAATGCAGTACTCTGAGATGATAAACTGTGCAACTGGAACTTGGCCGATAAAATACTTAGGAGTCCCAGTGTCTGGCTCCAGACTACATATAAGGGACTGGATGGCATTGAATGAAAAGATTCTAAAGAGACTAGATGGATGGCAATGTGCCTCACTGCCATATGGAGGGAAACTGATTTTACTGAATGCATGGTTAAGTTGCATCCCAACTTATGCCATGTCTATGTACATCTTACCAAAAACTGTGATCAAGAAAATAGATACAACAAGAAAAAGGTTCTTCTGGCAAGGAGGAAACACTAAAAGAAAATACCACTTGGTCAAATGGACAGTAATTTCAAGACCAAAGAAGAAGGGAGGCCTAGGAGTAAAAGACTTAAGGAAAATGAATATCAGTCTTCTATGTAAATGGTGGTGGAAGGTTGAGAATGGTGAAGGCCTCTGGCACGAAATAGTCAGGAAGAAATACAAGATAAAAGGAGGGATTGCTAACCTGAAAAATAGGCCATATAATTCCTCTGTGTGGAATGATCTAATTAAAATAAAAAATTTATACTTGGCTAGCAGACTTGTGAAAATTGGAAATGGTGTGGATACAGACTTTTGGAGAGACCCCTGGTGTGGGAACATTGCTTTGAGAGAAAAATTCAGAGACCTTTATGAGATAAACAATGAACAAGCCACCTCCGTAGCTGAGGTGGCACGGAGAGGTTGGAGGTTAACTTTTAGAAGATGGTTAGATGAGACTGCTCAAAATCAGCTAAGGCAACTAAGGGATAATACTAATGTCCTGTGCCTTAGGGCAACAAAAAGACAAACCAATTTGGGCATGGAAAAAACACAAAGTTTTCTCAGTCAAATCCATGTATGCTCATTTGTGTAGTGAGGATACTGGGGACTCTAACAAAAGAATTTGGAAAGCAAAGATTCCTCTAAAGATAAAAATATTCATGTGGCTTATGAATCAGAATGCAATTCTAACAAAAGACAATTTGCTGAAAAGAAACTGGCAAGGAGATCAACACTGTAAATTTTGTAGTATGGATGAGAGCATAACTCATCTTTTCTTTGATTGCTCCCTGGCTAGATATGTCTGGAGTCTAACAGCCTGGGTAATCAGAGCTGACTGTAGACCAACCAATATAGCACAATATTGGGTTTGGTGTGGGAAATTTATGCCAAAGAATTCAAGCTTACATATGGTCGCATTGGCAGCGATTTGCTGGGCAATTTGGCAAGCTCACAATAATGTTTGTTTTGAAAAGAAAAAGATTAGATCTCCTAGTGAGATCATTTGCGTAGCTTTGTCTTTTCTAAAATACTGGGCAGGGCTTCAAAAGGAAGAGGGGAAGTCTATGCTGGAGACCGGGGCTGAAGCTTTGAAGAACGCGGCGCTGCTACATCATCCCCAAGAACAAGACCATGGAGAACCAAGAACGGGGACAGTGCTGCTGCAGTAGACGAGACGTCAGAGAAGGAAGGAAAAAGAAGAGCCCAAACAAGATCAAGAAGAATGAAGATCCTCTTTTCCCAGAAGCTGTCCCTGACGACAATCTTTGTGTTTTGTTGGCCGCTGTTTGTTCAGTGGGAGACTTCTTTTGCAGAACTTTCTTTTGTTGTTACACCTGTAGTTTGCGCAGGAGGGATAGCCCTGTGAGCTCATCCTTTCTGAGCATTCCGCTTTCGTTCGTTATCGCCTGCTGTTAGAGGAGTGTGTCTGTGTTTTAAGAACTGTCAAGACTTTGTAATTTCGTTGCTTCGGTAATGAAATTCGGGCGCGGCCCTTAGTGGAAAAAAGAGTACTGTGATGTAAATTGAAACTCTCTGGGTGAAACAGTTTTGCAGGGTCCACACTTGAGGTGTCCGGGATAACAGAGGTCAAACCCAATGGTCAGTGGTCGATTACGGGTGGGACTGTTGCATTAGCTAGTGCACATGGAACCATCAAGTTCGTAAATTCTCAGAGTAGTAGCACTGCCACTGATGCTATAAAAGAGCTGGATATTCGTGTATTCCACACTCCAGAGGCACTGGTAAGTACTTGTCGTCTGTGCGTATTTGTTTATTTACTAACACCAATTTGTAGCATGTAGCATTTTTCATGAATTTGATTGTTCTTTGTGCAGGTCTAAGGAGCAATTGCTGGTTCGAAGTGTGCCTACAGATGAGGAGGAATGATGCTATCAGCAGGTCGGAATGGAGATTTCAGGAGGCATTGATGAAGTTAGTATCTGAATAAATGATGTGTGTCTAAGCTTTCAGCGTGTGTTTTGGTTTCATTGTTTGCTGTAACCTTGTCTAGTTCTCAACGTTATCCATGTTCTTCTATATTGCACTTTCCGTTTATCAGCAACATTTCTACTCCACATGTAAGTTGATTCATGCTAGGGTTTTTAGCATGGGATTTGTGAGTCTAGTGAGTAATCAGACCAATGTTCGTTGTCAAATGCTTGAAACCATATCAGAAAAGACTGGATATGGAGTCATGGAGTGCACTGAGTGATGGTAAACATGACGTACGCCGGGGATGGGTCTAGACTAAACTTTATTTCACGTAACGATGCAGGGATAAGCTGCACAGAAAAGAGAAAAAATGAGGCATGTCAGAAAATGTTCTGGATCATAAGGAGCCGAGGAAGATGTCAAACTCTAAAGCTTCAACCTGCACGACCTCAAACTCCCAGATGTAAATATATGTTCCATAGCAAACAAATGCTAAGCATTACCAATTCCCAAATCAACCACAAAAGTAATCAAACTGCAACTGATAGAGTGGAAAAACAGGGCACATACAAAACCAGCAAGTTAGCTCAACAAGATTTAGCTAAATGATTGAAATAACTAATTGCTGCCTGACTCTGAAGTTGTTCCCAAAGTGAAACAGGAAGGAACCAAACTGAGGGAAGACATCGACCTAAGGTACTATCGGTGATTCCCTTTGACGTTCTCACCATTAACATCTCATGTACAGGTAAGATTGCCACACAGGAAGCCACCCTTGCTATTCCTCAAAAGAGAAACCTGCAGAAATGAACAGAATCAGTTGCAAGGAGTACCATCTGAGAAAAACACAAGCAGGAATTGTGAATCAGGTCAGATACAGGAATAGACATAGTTTGGCTACATCCCCAAGGCCAAAGCTCCTACTAAAATGTAGTTATTATTGTGCAATCAGAAAAGAAAAAAAAGAATGTATGATATTCTAAGCATGTGCCATTCTTCACAATAAAATCAGTTTTAAAATGATCAAGCTTGCATAAAATTGTGAATCAATTATCTTTCTCAAATAGTTTCCACAACAAATATGGCAACATTTTTACATGACTATCGAAATGTTTTTCCTCTTAGGTTGTTCGTTAAAGAGTCGGACTTCTATTCGTAGCTAAGCAGAGTAAAGTAAAATAATACGTGGGGTCATTAATAAATTTCTACCTTAAATTGTAACAACTTCATATTTTGTCTTTCATATTTTTCTTCCAATAGGAGCCCCTGTATTTGCTTAATCAAACTTAAGTTGGAAAAAGCTACTATGAGCCTATAAGATTATGCCTAACATATTACTCAGCTCCCAAGTCGCTGAGCCAGTTGAAATGGTGGCTGCAGGTAGCACTAGCATGGTTTGATGTTGTATCTCAGCGAAAGGGCTCCTAGACCATAACACTAACATACATTGATTGTGAAAATTAAAATATTTTGTTTTACACCATGTAATGTAGCTATATATTGTGTGCCTCTAAAATAACTACATATATACACAGCAACTACGTATCGGTAACAATGAGTTTCCAAAAATAATAAAATTTAAAATGAGAACCCTAGTGCCTATGTGTGATGTGTGGCGTGAAGTTTGGCCGGCGCAAGCAGGGAGGCGTCAAGGATCAGGATAGTTAGAGATAGAGATAGAGTTTGGAATTTTGTTTGTTAGCTTGAGGCTTAAGTTTGTTAGTAGTTGGTTGGCCGCCGGCGTAATATAAGCTGGGGGCTGCAGAGGTTTGGGTAAGATTAGATTGATCTGTAACCTGGTTCCCGTCCCTGCCACCCTGGCCCGCCGTCGAGCTTCACCTTAGCTCCGCCGCGCCGGCGAGGTCTAGGGCCGAGACCGGCCACCTGTTTCCCATACAATCTACGCCACAATCCTTCCTCTAAGTCCCAATTTCCCTTCGCACGTGACAATTTGGTATCAGTTCAGCCAGGAGCCGTGCCCATGGGCAGCGTCAACGATGTGAAGTCCTCGCTGGAGAGGCTCGTCGCCAAAATCGACGAGATGAAGCTTTCACTGGACAAGCTGGCCCCCCTCGCTCCCGTCGCAGAGGAGCTCACCAAGATTCAGGCCAAGGTGGTGACGCTCCAATCTTCGGCGTTGAAGGACCGGAAGGGCGAACCAGAGAGGGGGGGGGGGAGTGAATGGGAGCCGATAAAAATTATATTCAAGAACTCGGCCTATGAACCCAAGATCACTCGGAGACCTCCGTGTACTTCTCTTGCCAAATCCACATAGCCACTGAAGTGCTACTGGACCTAGGAACAAGATCTAACCAACAGCTCTCGAAAACACACAGCGGAAAACAACACAAACACAGCTGCTGGAACCAAAACCGGTCAGGCCGGTTTCTGAAACCGGTCAGACCGACCCTCTGGGACTTAGCCTCTCACAGGTAGGGGGAACCGGTCAGGCCGGTTTGACAAACCGGTTAGGCCGGTTTTGTCTAGGAAATCCCCAAAAGACCACTGAAGCCAACCCAGAGCAAAACAGCCACAAACCCTATCAAACTTGAACAGGAAAAGCCATAGCCTGAAAAAGACTTGCCTGTTCGAAACTCTTCACAACAACCCACTAGGGGCCAAACCGGTCAGACCAGTTTATGAAACCGGTTAGGCCGGTTTTGCCTGGGCAGTCGGGAAGAACACAGCCCGCGGGAAAAACTCACCCTTCACCTCAATCGATCTCCCGATTCGCTCCACGAATTCAAGTGAGACTTTGGGGATAGCTGGGGTACCTCATGGGCTACCTTTGGCTAAAAGCTCGAGCCCCAAAACTCACTCAATCAAGAGGAATCGAAAGTCAACCCTCAAGAACACCTCTCCAAGTACTCCACCGAAAACCACCAAATCGAAGCCATTTTGGAGGGATTGCTGGGGCAAGGTCACCACACAAAGAGGCACAAGGTCCTTATACGTGACACCCAACAAGAATCCCTCAAAGAAACATCTCCAAAACTTCACCACGAATTTCTCAAGAAAAGGCTCCGAAAATCACCAAAAAGAGAAAACGGGAGAGACAACAAAAGGCCTTGAGGAATCACGCCGAATCTTCTATACATACCATGAAAGATTCATACAAGGTCTAGCTTGCCTCCCGATAATCCATCCCTCTCTAAAGATCTCACCATGAAGCTCTCAAGCTAGCCCTAAGAAAATCCTAAGGAAAATAGGAAGAGAAAATAGCAAAGCAAATGAGCTAGGGTTTCTAGTGATGGCTGCCATCCTCTCTCTACTTAGTTATATGGAGGCAACCTAAAGATGAAACTACCCCTAATATATCAAAGTAAGATACAAGCCCCCAAAGGGCACTTTAGGAATTTGTCGTCGTCGAACCATCGGACGGATGCCCAGCAACCGCAACTTGCTTAGCCTAGACACAAGCCTTGCGATCCCGACGTGTGTCCTCCGCTTCGAAGCTTCCCGGCGCCCTGCGACCCCAAACCGGTCAGACCGGTTTCACCAACCGGTCAGACCGGTTTTGGCCTGATAGCCACGCCCGGTCTTCGACCTCGGCTTTGTGGCTCAGCCGAGTAACCCAGTGGTTTTGTGGTGAACCACTGGAAACCCCACAGACTTGGTGTGGCCTCCCGCCAATCTCCACTCATGACTTGGCCCCCACGTCGTCCCGGCTCGATCTTGGCTTTGAGGCTCAACCAAGGAACCGTCCACGACTTTGTCTTGTTGTTCTTGCCACCATGTGGCCCGCACTTGATCCCGCTGGCCACCGGGTCCCATGAACCAAGCCTACTCATCTGCTCCACACCTGGAGGCTCACCGGCATCGACCTTTCGCGCTTGTTCTTCACCTGCACCAACACCAATCAAGCCGCAGCCTGCACCTGCAATACTTAGCCAAGAGTCAGTCCACACAACGTTGTCAATCACTCATCACACCAGGAAGCGACCATCCACCGGTCCTTGAACCACACAGGTCCTCAGACGTTCGAGAACACGGAGCAAGTCCGGGACTTGAACCTCGCGCTCTACTAGGTGGAGAACTCCCAGCGAGACGGCAAGGGCCTGGCGACCGATGACGGTGACTTCGCAGCCAACTTCTTCAACAACAAGCCCAAACAGGGGACCAAACCGCCCATATTTCTGGAGCAGCCACGAGAGGAGCCGCCGCCGCCGCCGAAGGACCACTTCAGCGGACCGCCGCCGCATCGTGGCCGCGGACCGTACGATGACGAAGAGGACGCCCATGACAGCCGCTTCCACCCCTGCGTCCGCCTCGAGTTTCCAACGTTCAACGGCTAGGAAGACCCTCTGCCCTGGTTGAATCGTTGCAAAATGTTCTTCCGCGGCCAGGGCACGCCGGAGCGCTGCCGGGTGTGGTACACCGCCACGCACCTCACCAGCATGGCACAACTCTGGTACGACCGCTTGGAGCTCACATCTGGAACCGCGTCGTGGCGCCGTTTTGCACAATTGGTACAACAACGCTTCAGCCCGCCCATCACGGACAGCCCCATTGGCGAACTCATGCTGCTCCGTTACACGGGCACCGTCGACGACTACACCGACCAGTTCCTCTCCCAGCAGCAGTTGGTGCAGATCTACACGATGGGCCAGGTCAATCCATTGAAGACGGACATCGCGCTCCGCCGCCCGGCCAGCCTCGACGACACTATCATGCTAGCCCGCGCCTATGAGCAGCGTTTGCAGTTGTCCGTGACGGACCCATGGCATGGGAAGGGCGGTCGCGCGAGTCAACACTCACCCCCAGCGCCACCGCGCCAAAGGCGGCTACAGCAGCGCCGGCAGTCGCCAGCGCCTCATCCGCGGCACCGGGATCTGGCAAGGCCTCAGCCCTGTCCTCGACGGCGGAGATGGCCCAGTGGCGCGCGAATGGCCTCTGCTACAACTGCGACGAGAAGTTCATCTTGGGCCTCTGCTACAACTGCGACGAGAAGTTCGACGAGGAGATTGAGTGCGCCGCTCTCACTAGTGCCCGCGACACACCGGGAATTTCCCTGCACGCCGTCACTGGTGTACGCACGTGGGGATTCCAGACGATGAAGGTGTACGTCTCTATCGGGGACGCAGTGGCAGTCGCACTCTTAGATTCTGGGTTCTCCCACAACTTCATCGACGGCTACATGGCTAGGAGGGCCAGCATACGCCTGCAGGAGCGCGCCGGGCTCTCTGTTGGGGTGGCAAACGGAGATCGTGTCGCGTCGCCAGGCAAGGCCCCGGAGCAGACAGTCCACATCAGTAGGGAACCTTTCATCATCGACCTCTACGCCTTGGCGCTCGTGGACTACGACATGGTGTTGGGCGTTTAGTGGCTCGGAATGCTCAGGCCCGTCTTTTGGGACTTTGCGCGCCGCACGCTGGCGTTCGAACACGCGGGCAAGTGCATCCTGTGGCGCGGTGTCGACGCCACACCGGGACCAG
Source organism: Cenchrus fungigraminus (assembly GCA_036936925.1). Taxonomy (NCBI): domain Eukaryota; kingdom Viridiplantae; phylum Streptophyta; class Magnoliopsida; order Poales; family Poaceae; genus Cenchrus; species Cenchrus fungigraminus. Next base: position 106,328,227 of record CM072774.1, on the reverse strand, counting down.
AGCTGGAGCCGTTGACGGGCACAAGCGGGGACCTCCTCGACGCCTTGCTTGAAGAGTTCACGGGCATCTTCATCGAACCGCAGGGGCTCCTACCTCAGCGGCACCTTAGCCACTGCATTCGCCTAGAGCCAGGAATGAGCGCCGTGGTTGTTCGACCGTACCGCTACGCGCACGCTCAGAAGGACGAGCTTGAACGCCAATGCGATGAGATGCTGCGCACCGGCGTCATCCGGGGCCCGACGACACATGGAGGTTCTATATCGACTACCGCGGCCTCAATGACGCGACGATCAAGGATAAGTTTCCCATCCAGGTGGTGGAGGAACTTCTGGATGAGCTGCATGGCGCCAAGTTCTTCACCAAGCTCGACATGCGGTCCGGTTACCACAAGGTGTTGATGTTCCACGCCGACGTGCACAAGACGGCGTTCCGCACTCACCAGAGGCTCTTTGAGTTCCTAGTCATGCCGTTCGACCTCACCAATGCTCCTGCGATGTTCCAGGCGCTGATGAATGATGTGATGCTGCTTTTCCTCTGCCAGTTTGTCCTTGTGTTCTTCGACGTCATACTGATCTATAGCTCGTCCGCACAGTTTTTCGTACGTTGCAGGATCACTAGCTCTTCCTCAAGCGGTCGAAGTGCAAGTTCGGCCGGACGTCCGTGGCGTACTTGGGCCATGTCATCTCTGCAGAAGGCGTGGCCATGGAAATGCAGAAGGTCCAGACGGTGCTAGATTGGCCGCTACCCAAGTCACCGCGGGCCGTCAGAGGATTTTTGGGGCTTGCGGGGTACTACTGCCGCTTTATCCGCGATTTCGGCACCACCGCGGCGCCCCTCACCGTCCTCTTGCGGAAAGAAGGGTTCAAGTGGAGCGAGGCAGCCAAACTTGCATTCTGGGACCTTCAGTGTGTGCTCATGATGGCGCCCGTCCTGCAGCTGCCGGCATTCGACAGGGACTTCATTTGGAGTGTGACGCGTCTGGATCGGGTATTGGGGTGGTGCTCCATCAAGGCGCCAACCCGATCGTGTTCTTTAGCAAGATGATTGCGCCACGACATGCCAAGCTCGCCGCCTACGAACGTGAGCTGATTGGCCTCGTCCAGGTGGTTCGGCATTGGCGGTCGTATTTGTGGGGATGCCGATTCGTGGTCCGCACCGACCACCGCAGCCTACGGTTCATCCTCGACCAACGCCTGACGACGATCCCCCAGCACCAGTGGGCTAGCAAGCTCCTCGACTTTGATTTCGTGGTGGAGTACAAGCCGGGCACCACGAACGTGGTTGTGGATGCATTGTCCCGCCATGACGAGGGCGCTGGGGAGCTGATGGCGCTCTCCGCCCCCCTCCCAGTTCTCGCTGTTCGACGACCTCAGGAATGAGATCAATGGACATTTTGAACTCTCCAAGCTATGGGATCAAGTGTGGGGTGGAGCTAAGTCGGGCCAGTGGTCAGTGGTGGACGGCTTGATCCTTTTCAAGGGTCAGGTCTACGTTGCAGCGACGTCGGCGGCGCGACAGCGAATTCTGGAGCTCGCCCACGGCACGGGACATGAGGACGTGCACCAGACATTACACCGGTTGCCAGCTGATTTTCACATTCCAAATGACCGGGTGGTGGTGCAGGAGTTCGTGAGGGCGTGCTCTATTTGTCAGCGCAACATGGGGGAGCACCTACAGCCAGGGGGATTGCTCCAACCGCTTGGAGTGCCTACGGTGGTATGGGCTGATGTCGCCATGGATTTCATTGAAGCCCTGCCCAAGGTGAATGGCAAGACGGTGATTTTGACAGTGGTTGATCGGTTCTCCAAGGTGGCGCACTTCATCCCTCTGAGCCATCCGTACTCTGCGCCGACGGTGGCACACATTTTCTTCTTAAAGATCGTTCATCTCCATGGGATTCCAGAGACCATTGTCAACGACTGGGATCCAGTGTTCACCAGCGAGTTCTAGAGGGAGCTCTTCTGTTTGGCGGGGGTGAAACTGCAGATGATGTCGGTTTTCCATCCTCAGTCTGATGGCCAGTCAGAGGCAACGAACAAGATCATCACCATGTACTTAAGACATTTGACTGGCGATCAGCCGCGACAGTGGCTGGAGTGGCTGCCTTGGGCCGAATTTTGCTACAATTCGTCGTACCAGTAATCCATCAAAACGACTCTGTTTGAGCTGGTTTATGGCAGGGTGTCGCCGTCCATTCGCTCCTTTGCACCGGGGGATGCTAGGCTGCCGGCAATGGAAAAGGCGATGAAGGACAAGGATGAATTCTTGGCTGAGGTGAGGGATCGGCTGGAGCAGGCTCAGCAGCATCACAAGGCGGCCTATGATCGGCACCATCGCCAGCTTGAGTTTGCTCCGGGTCAGTGGGTGTTGCTGAGGCTACTGCACAGGCCCGTGGCGTCGATGAAGGTTCAAGGCAGGGGCAAGTTGGGGCCTAATTTCTTTGGTCTATTCCAGGTGTTGCAGCGCATAGGGGATGTGGCCTACAAGCTGGCACTGCCGGAAGGGGCGCAGATTCATGATGTCTTTCATGTGGGGTTGCTCAAACCGTTCTATGGTGATCCTCCAGTTCAGCCGCTGCCGTTACCCTTGATTGAGCATGGTAGAGTGGTGGTGGAACCGGAGAAGGTGCTTCAGGGTCGTCTTGCTCGAGGACGGCGTGAGCTTCTGGTCAGGTGGAAGCGGGCTCCGGCGGCTGAGACGTGCTGGGTGGAGCTAGTGGCGTTCCGTGAGCAGTTTCCTCAGTTCCAGCTCGAGGACGAGCTGCTTGTCCAGGGAGGGAGAGATGTGATGTGTGGTGTGAAGTTTGGCCCGCGCAAGCAGGGAAGCGTCAAGGATCAGGATTAGTTAGAGATAGAGATAGAGTTTGGAATTTTGTTTGTTAGCTTGAGGCTTAAGTTTGTTAGTAGTTGGTTGGCCGCCGGCGTAATATAAGATGGGGGCTGCAGAGGTTTGGTTAGGCTTAGATTGTCAGGATGAGAATGGGCCGGCCCAGACCTGGCCTTGGACCTGGCCCCTATGGCCTCAAGGCCAAGTTTTGAGGCCACGGGCCGACCCAAAAACAACACTTGCCTATGGCCCCAATGGCCTAATGGGCTGCTCGGGTCGGCCCTGTCTAACATGAAGCTATGCTTATGCAAGCAATTTCAGACATAAGAGAAGCAATATCAACTGTTATTACACAGAACTAATTTAAAGAAAATTCAGATGACATGTAGTGCTCAGACATAAAATTGAATGGACATCAACCTTGCTTTCTCCAGCAACATACATGTGAACATCAAGACTGCAGGTTGTCCGAAACCATTTCTCACAGTCCATGGTTGAAGTTCAGATAATGCATTGACAGATGTAACAGAGACAACATTGTATGCCCATGGTGCAATAACTATCGACATCAACCAGGCAATAAATATGGTCACCAACAATATAGAAAATATAAATAAGGATCAGTGAGCAAATCTGCAAATAGGTAACTGAACACAGATCACAGATGCCCATTTGAGTGATGAATGGGAGTGATGAATTAGCTCTCATGTTTTTCAGTAGACAGCTTCGTGAGCAATCTTGATCACGTCGGAGGCTACATTGACTAGACAGCACCCACCAAACCATCTTCATCACCTGAATGTTTAGTAGAAATGATGTGACATACTTGCATGCTGAAATTAAGTAGAATTTCAAGGTTTCGAGAAAATCAAATAACAGAGAACAAAAATACAAATTCATCAGGCTACTTTTCTACATGTGTAAGCTTCATACTACTTTTCTACATGTGTAAGATTAGAGGGTACAGAATGCTCTCAAATTAAGCTACAGAAGCAAGAATGTAGGTATAAACACCAGTTCCCGAATTCCATTCCATCTATCTTCCCCCAAATTGTTTATTTTGGCCAAGTTCAGGTAACAGACTTGTATAACTTGTTACAGAATCTTGTACATATTGTCTAAAGGAATATGTATAGCGAATGAGCCATAAAAGATTGGGGCTACATTTTTCATAACTGAGTGCCTACACTTGATTACCTGAGTGCTTACATGCAGATAATGTTGTCAAGCAGCTGGAGCTTATTGAGAGCAACTCAGCTACAATAATTTTCTCTTAGCACGAGTACGATCAGAATGCCTATTGTTGGTTGGGATTTTCAAGTAATAAAAGGGAATAAACAAAAGCGACAATACTGGCTTCTATGAAACTACCCGGGCTGTTGGTTTCTATTGAATGCAGAAATTCAGAAATGAACAAGAACATGTGCAGAAGACATATACCTTCAGTAAAGATGATGTCATGTACTGAATTCATTTTCCGTCGAGAATTACTTGTAGACCTTATCCAATCTTGGAGGCAAACTAGAGCTTCAACAATTTCAGGTGTCATCCGACTTCGAAAATCTGATAAAACCCTTGACCCAGTGCTAAAAGCAGATTCGGATGCTACTGTAGAAGCAGGAACTGCTAAGTATCTCTCGCCATACGATTCAATGTAGGGTATTCAGCGGAACTCATTTTCCACCAAGCTAGTATGTTGAATTGATCACTTCTAGGAATAGGTACCTTTTTGAGATATGACTTAAGTTCTGAAGAGACCTCATTTGTTGATCGAGCACTAAGAATGACTTGTTGATCCCAACTTGCCAAAGGATCTGGGTCATTTACAACCATTTCAACATCACTAATATTGGTATTTGAACTGCTGTCATTCAATTTGAGATACTCATTGAACAAGGATTCCATCATTTTTTTACTTTACTAATCATTCATATAGCATCATACCCAAACTCAATGCCAAACCGAAACTCAAGATATTTTAACTTGAATTGGGGGTCTAATATGACAGGAACACAAAGATCCAACCATGATATCTTCCAGTACTTATCAAACTTTGCCTTCATGTACTTGACCATTTGTCCAACCTCAGATTTTTCTTCAAGTTGCTGCTGCCATTTATCCAAGGTCAACTTCACTTTTAGCATCTCGTGAAGGTACAGGTTAGCAGTGGGATATTTTGTTGCAGATATCACATTTGTTGCTTCATAGAATACCTTTAGTAGCTCACAAACAACAGTAGCATTTTCCCATTCATCAAATGATGGCTTGAATGTATAGTTCGCATCTTGAACAGCCATTGAATCGAACACTAGACGGAACTCTTTTGCTGTAGCAAGCATAAGGTAGGTGGAGTTCCATCGTGTGCTAACATCAAGACATGGTTCTTTCTCACAAGTTATGCCTAGTTGTGCAACTATTTCCTCAAACTTCTCCTTTTGAGCAGCTGAACTTCTTATGTACTTCACAGACTCCCGTATCTTGATGATCATTGGGTCAAGATATTCCAGCCCCGCTTGACATATCAAGTTGATCACATGAGCAGCACACCATTGATGGAACATCTTTCCACCAGATATTAGCATGTTTTTGTTGATCAAATGGGTTTTCAACAACTTCATCATCGCACCATTGTTTGATGCATTGTCAAGTGTCACAGAAAACAGTTTGTCTTCGATCTTCCAGTCTCTTATGAACTTCTCTACCGTGTTGAACATAGCTACTCCCGTGTGGGGTGTCTCCATAGCTGTGAATTTCACTATTCTCTTCTGTGATTTCCAATCATCATCAATGTAGTGAACAGTAATGCATATGTACCCAACCATTCTGTTGGATGTCCATAAGTCCATGGTCATAGAAATTCTGGATTTTGACTTACTGAGCAAAGCTTGCAGCACTAGCTTCTCTTCCCGAAATGCTTTTAGACAGTCACTACATGATGTATGCCTGCAGATTATCTTGAAACTAGGGTTTAAACTGGAGACAAATCTTCTAAACCCTTCATACTCCACTATTGAAAATGGCAGCTCATGCAACATGATCATTCTCATCAACTCTTTATGCGAAACAACTTGGTTAAAGGTCCAGGACCCAAGAGCTACTCCATCTGGTGTCATGATAAAAGCACTTAACTGACCAGCAACTCTAAGAGCTTTTTTCCTCTCATTACATCTTTTCAGATGCTTGAGCAATGAGCTTGTTCCATGTTTACGCTCAACGCAGATTTTTCTTGCACAATGCTTACACTCAGCAGCGACCACTACTCCATCAACACAGATTGGCTCATACTCTTTCCATACCTTGGATAGGAACTTTCTCCCAGGCTCATAAAATGATCCCATGTCAATATCAACTGCTTGAACCCCTTCTATTACTGCCACTTCTTCTGCTTCATCCTCGACATCCTCTTCTTCGTCATCTTCTTCTTCTTCGTCATCATCTTCTTCTCCATCATCACCAATTTCATAGTCGACATCTCCTTCATCATCATCATCATCGAGCATTTCCATATCATGAAGTCCTGATTAAAGAAAATGACAGAAGAAGTTAGCATTCCAGTCATATGATGCATTCTTGATGAGACAAGTGTATACGGCCTTAACAATTCAGGTTGAAATAATTTTTTTAAATGCTCACCACTGCAATAAGCTCTACAAGTGTTTACTATTGAAGGAGATAGTACTGGTGGAACCCCTGTCCCTGCTTCACTAGGTACTACAAACAATGTAGTACCCATTTGGTATATTTCAGGATCCCCTTCTTGCTCTTCCATTTTTCTGAGTATGGGAAAAATGCCAATAATTAGAAAACATATGAACTACTACTGCTGGAATGGACAATCATAATTCACAAGGGCAATTGCAGAGAAGAAATTGTTTTTTTCTTCAATTAGTGCAAAAGGAAAAGGGACAACTCCTGTATGCTGATTCACAAAAGAGAATAGACACACAGTTAATTTCTGGCTGCATAAAGCTTTAATTCTTTGACCAAGGAAAAATGAACAATGTGACCCTAAATATAGAAAAATGATATCATGAGCATCCTTATTAAAATGATGTCAAGCAACCAAGGAGCTTAGCTAACATACAGTGCCACACAGATCAACAAATCACAAGTGAGCTTCCTGCACTCCACGAGCTAACCAGACTAAACAACAATCCATGCTGCAAATTTTTGATAAGACAAAAACCAGACCACATCACACTATCCTATTGCTGTACCTCTGAATACAGTCTTGGGACATCATCTCAATCAACATAAAAAATCTCGCTTGCTTCTAGAAACTGCAAAAGGGCGCTTACAGCATGTAGTGGATAAGAAAAATCAGAACAAAAGCATTCTAGGTGTAAGACCTGCTTACAGCATTACGGAGACACAACAATCATTTACTAGCATAGAATGGAAAGCAAACACTATATTTTAGAAGCGGTTTCTGACAAATGAAGTATACTGCTCAGTAGAAAAGCTGATTCTGTATAGTGCCTTTGCGAAAATTGTTCAAGACATAACTTTAGAAAAGCTAATTACGGATTGTGGCTTTGGAAAATCAGATTCTAGAGTGTAGCACACCAAAAGATGATTCTAGAGTGTGATACTGGCTTTAGAAAAATTGATTCAAGATTATGGCTTTAGAAAAAATTGATTGTACGATGGCTTTTTAGTTCAAGAAGAAGAAAGAAAAAACAAATTCTAAACCTCCAGATTGCCTTTTTGCATTGCAGCGTGTCCCTAGTGGCAACCTCGCTAGCTTTGAGGGTTCAGAGCTGAGACCTCCGGACAGGAAACAACAAAGGCCAGCAAAGGGATTTCGAGGAGCTGAGACCTCCGCACAGGAAGGCAAGGCATTGAGAATCAGCTCCATCCTCGACCCCAAATAGGAAGCAGTGCTCGTCGACTTTCTCCGCGCCAACGTTGACATCTTCGCGTGGAGCCCCTCGGACATGTCAGGCATTCCGAGGGAGGTCACCGAGCACTCCCTTGACATCTAGCCTCATTCCAAGCCGGTGAAGCAATGCCTGCAATGCTTCGACGAGGAAAAGCGCCGGGCAATCGGAGAGGAGCTGCAGAAGCTCTTAGAGGACGGATTCATCTAGGAGGTGTTCCATCCTGAGTGGCTAGCTAATCCTGTATTGGTTAAGAAAAAGAATGGGAAATGGCGGATGTGTGTAGATTACACTCGCTTAAATAAAGCATGTCCAAAGGTTCCTTTTCCTTTGCCACGTATCGATCAAATAGTAGATTCTAATGCGGGATGCGAGCTTCTGTGTTTCCTTGATGTATATTCTGGTTATCACCAAATCAAGATGAAAGAGTCCGACCAGCTTGCGACTTCTTTCATCACGCCATTTGGTATATTTTGTTATGTCACGATGCCATTTGGTCTCCGAAATGCCGGGGCTACATACCAGCGATGTATGCTCCACGTCTTCGGGGATCACATCGGGCGGACCATTGAGGCATACGTTGACGACATCGTTGTAAAATCCAGGAAGGCAGACGACCTGGTGAACGATCTGCGCGCTGTGTTTGATTGCCTTCGGGCGAATGGGGTAAAATTAAACCCCGAGAAGTGTGTCTTTGGGGTGCCGCGTGGCATGCTCTTGGGTTTCATTATCTCTCAGCGAGGCATTGAACCCAACCCTGAGAAAGTCTCGGCCCTCGAACGAATGGAACCGATCTGAGACCTAAAAGGGGTGGAAAGGGTCTTGGGCTGTCTGGCAGCTCTGAGCCGCTTCATCTCACGTCTTGGTGGGAAGGGCTTACCCTTGTACCGACTCCTGAAGAAGTACGAATGCTTTTCTTAGACCTCCAAGGCCCAGGAAGCTTTCGACAAGCTAAAATCGACGCTCGCTCACGCTCCAATCTTGACGCCACCCCAAAACGGTGAGCCCCTCTATCTCTACGTGGCTGCAATGACCCAAGTGGTTAGAGCGGTCATCGTCGTGGGGAGAACGGAGGAGGGCCACGCCTTGCCTATTCAAAGGACAGTGTACTACATTAGCGAGGTGTTGTCCGAAACCAAGATGCGATATCCGCAGATCCAGAAGCTACTCTACGTGGTGGTGCTCACACGGTGCAAGCTGTGGCACTACTTCGAGGCCCATCCTGTCACCGTGGTCTCGTCTTTCCCCCTGGGTGAGATAGTTCACAACCAGGACGTCGCGGGTAGAATAGCTAAGTGGTCAGTGGAGCTCATGGGTGAAACTCTCACCTACGCGCCACGGAAGGCAATAAAGTCACAGGTCTTGGCGGATTTCATTGCTGAGTGGACCGACACCCAGCTGCCCCCGCCCCAGATCCAAGCCGAATGCTGGACCATGTACTTCGACGGGTCGATGATGAAAACAGGCGCAGACACGGGCCTGCTCTTCATCTCACCCCTCAGAGAACATATACGCTACGTGGTACGCTTGCATTTCCCCGCATCCAACAACATGGCAGAATACGAGGCCCTTTTCAGTGGCCTCCGCATCGCCAACAAGCTTTGTATCAAGCGCCTTGACATCCGGGGAGATTCTCAGATGGTCGTAGACCAAGTGATGAAGGAAGCAAGCTGTCACGATGAGAAGATAGAGGCGTACTGTAACGCGGTGCGCAGGCTTGAAGACAAGTTCCATGGCCTCGAGCTCAACCATATCGCGTGCAAATACAACGAAGAGGCAGACGAGCTGGCTAAGATCGCGTCGAGGTGAATCACCGTTCCCCTGAACGTCTTCGCCCGTGACCTCGCCGAGCCCTCCGTCGATTGCAACAAATCCAAGGGCATACCCCCTCGAAGTCCAAGAGCATCAAGCCCTTGGACGGGGACCTCTCGAAAGGGGAACTTGAGGCCTCGGACCATGAGGAGTCTCTGGCGGACGAAGCTGAAGCGATGGAGATCAACGAAGCCCCACCCTCTCAGGACTGGCGGGACCAATACCTCGCCTGGATCGACCGGGATGAGATACCCTCGGATCGGGCCGAGGCAAAGCGCATCGCCAGAAAGGCCAAGTCCTTCGTCGTGATCGACAGGGAGTTCTACAAGCGCAGCCCCTTGGGGATTTTGCAGCGATGCATCCCTATTCCCGTGGACCAAGAGCTGTTTCGAGATATCCATGCTGGCGTATGCGGTCACCACACGGCGCCACGCACCCTCGTGGGCAACGCGTTCCGCCATGGCTTTTACTGGCCCACGGCGGTTGCCGACGCCAGCGAGGTTGTGCGCAGCTGCGAAGGGTGTCAGTTCTACACCCGCAAGACTCATCCCCCAGCTCAGGCCCTCGAGACCATCCCCATCACATGGCCTTTTGCTGTATGGGGGTTGGACCTCGTCAGGCCCCTGCGGAAGGTGCCTGGGGGCTTCACCCACTTGTTGGTGGCCATCGACACGTTCTCAAAATGGATCGAGGTCTGCCCCATCAGCAGCCTCAGGTCCGAACAGGCCATGCTGTTCTTCACGGACATCGTCCACAGGTTCGGGGTACCAAACTCGATCATAACCGACAACGGCACCCAGTTCACAGGCAGAAAGTTCTTGGAGTTCTGTGACAGCTACAACATCTGTGTGGATTGGTCAGCTGTAGCACACCCACAGACGAATGGCCAAGTAGAACGTGACAACGACATGATTCTACAAGGCCTGAAACCAAGAATTTTCAACAAACTAAACAAGTTTGGCCGGAAATGGGTCGAGGAGCTGCCCTAGGTTATCTGGAGGCTCAGAACGACCCCGAGTAGAGCCACGGGCTTCACCCCATTCTTCCATGTCTATGGCTCCGAGGCCGTCCTCCCCACGGACTTGGAATACGGGTCCCTGAGGCTCAAGGCCTACCATGAGGAGCAGAACCAGCAAGCTCGCGCAGACTCGCTGGACCGCGTGGACGAGGCCCGAGACGTGGTGATCCTACACTCAGCAAGGTACCAGCAATCCCTCCGGCGATATCAAGCGCAGAGGGTCCGACGTCGAGACCTCAACAAGGGAGATCTGGTGCTGAGGCTTCGACAAGATAATCGGGGTCGACACAAGCTCACGCCGCCGTGGGAAGGGCCGTACATCATCGCCGAAGTACTCAAGCCCGGCACGTACAAGCTCGCGAACGAGAAGGGCGAATCTTCACCAACGCTTGGAACATTCAGCAGCTACGTCACTTTTATCCATGAATTTCCAAGCCGCTTTGTACATATCTGACATCTCATCCTCGCAATTGTAAACAAAGAAAGGTCATGAATAAAAACAGGGAGACTCGGCTTTACCCTCTACTAGGGTCTCGAAAAAAAACTAGTCTCCCTTGGGGGCTACAACGGGGGGCGACCCCCCCCAATTGTCTGATATTTTTTCACAAACCTTTTCTTTTGAAAATGTTAATGTGTTACGCCTCGAATGCTTAGAAAGATAGATGCAGGGCGTGAACTAACTAAGGCTAGGGCCGGTCGAGTCGCGGGACCGCCTACGCCTCCGAGAGGATACGGCATCCCCCTCACCACCGTACGCTTAAGTTATTCACGTATACGACCTTCCTGGCCGAAATCTCTCTAAGACACGAGGAAAATGCGATAGCAAACAAAAAAAAATTGCGAGTAAACTTATACATTCGATACCAAGTTGTTTGTCACAAAAGGCACTTGGGCAAAATCCTAATACAAACTATGGGTTTCCACGCCCAGCTCTTTCAGGGTGCACGAAGGTTCAGGGCGGCGGTGTCTTCGCCTTCGTTTGCGTCAGGAAGGAGCTCATCCTCGAACAGGTCGGCGAGCGTCGCGGCAGGACCTTCGACGGCGGCATCAGCTTGATCGATGCCAGCGATCGTGGCGTCGTCATCAAGCCCCTTGGCGATGATGTAGCCGGCCGTCAACGCATCAAAGTCGACGAGGTAGTGGGTGGACACCACACCCAGGGTCTTCTAGACACCAAGTCGAAGGGCGCCCTTCAGACACTCGATGACGTGACAGCCCAAAGATGTCAGGCAACTCACCAGCGAGCTGCCCGATGAACCCTCGGCCCCCTCGACCTCATTGCACATGGCGAGGGCAGCGCTTCCAGGTCCTGGAACTCCTCCCGAGCCTTTGTATAGGCGATCTGAAGGGCCTCCATCTACGCCGATGAGTCCACCAAAGCTTTCCGCAACCCTGAAACACAAAAAGAAATGTCAAGATGAACCTTGGCGAAGCTGAAATGATCGAAGGCGCCGGAGGCTATGACTTACCCTCGGTCCACCCCTTTTGTACTTCGAGCTCCGCCTACACGGCACCGGCCTCATGCTGTAGTTCTAGAACCGAAGGGCCCCTCTCCTAGGTGGTGGTCCATAAGGCCTCGACAGCACAACTCTCCTGCACCACAGCCCCGGTGAGCAGCTCGACTGCCACCTGCCGGATCTGGAGCTGAGCGTCTGCCGCCGTGACCTCCGTGTCCCTCTATTTGAGCGCAGACCTTGCCTCCTCGAGTGTCGTGCGCTCCAGCTGGAGTTGGGTTTGCGCCTCTTCGCGCGCCGCGCGCTCCTGCTGAAGCCGGCCCTCTTTCGGCCTTCGATCGCTTGTTGAAGTTCTTTTGTTCGTTTCTTTTCTTTTTCCTTTTCTCTTGTGGTTACCAATGTGTTGTCAATGCACTCATCAATTGGGAGATTGAGAGCCTGTGTGGTTTGAGGACCGGTGGATGGTCGCTTCCTAGTGTGATGAGTGATTGACACCGTTGTGTGGACTGACTCTTGGCTAAGTATTGCAGGTGTAGGTTGCGGCTTGATTGGTGTCGGTGCAGGTGAAGAACAAGTGTGAAAGGTCTATGCCGGTGGGTCTCCAGGTGTGGAGCAGACAAGTAGTCTTGGTTCGAGGGACCCGGTGGCCGATGGGGTCAAGTGCAGACCGCATGGTAGCAAGAATAGCAAGACGAAGTCGTGTACGGTTTCTTGGTTGAGCCTCAAAACCAAGGTTGAGCCGGGACGACCGTGGGGCTAAGTCATGAGTGGAGATTGGCGGGAGGCCACACCAAGTCCGTGGGGTTTCCAGTGGTTCACCACAGAACCACTGGGTTTCTCGGTTGAGCCACAAAATCGAGGCCGAAGACTCGACGGAGGAGAGGCGGCCACCCAGGCTGGTCTGACTGCCCAGGAGGGCCAGTCTGACCGCCTGGGCCTGTTTGACTGCCCGGGTCGCAGCGCCGAGAAACTTCGAAGCGGAGGACACGCGGCATGATCGCAAGGGTTGCTTTGGTGCTACGCAGGCTCCGTCCGATGGTGCTAAAATGAAGACTTCCCAAATTGCCCTTCAGGGCATGTATCTCTATTATGTTAGTAGGGGTATTTTAGTCTTTCGGTTGCCCCCATATAAACTTGTGAGAGGTGGGATGGCAGCCAACCCTTGGAACCCTAGGTCATTTGCTTCATGTCTAGGCTAGCTAGTGCTTCATGTTGTGAGGAAGAGAGGAGGGTTCTCCACTTCTATTTCCTCCACTTTCTAGTGGGTTGGATGAAGGGAGGTTGCTAGACCTAGCTTTGTAAAGAATCATTCCTCGGATGTATAGAAGGTTCGGCCTAGTTCCTTGTCTCCGATTTGTTGTGTTCCCCATTTTTCTTTTTGGGTGATTTTCGAAGGCTTTTTCGGTGGATTTTCGTGGAGGGATTTTGAGGGTGTTTCTTTGCGGGATTTGTTGTGGGAGTCACACATAAGGACCTTGTGCCTATTTTCTTGGTGACCTTGCCCCTCCAAACCCGTGGAAAGCTCTCCGATTCGGTGGTTTTTGGTGCAGCCCGAGTTCTTGAGGTTGAGCCATGAGATTTGCAATTCCTCATGATTGAGAGTGTTTCGGTGAAATTCCTTTGAGGGAGAGGTCGTCCATGAGGTGACCCAGGCATCCCCAAAGTTTCGCTGCAATCCGTTGGGTCAATCGGGAGATCGGGTGATGCAAAGTTGAGGGTTGAGCCGCGGTTCTTGTTTTTCCCGTTCTATCTGGGGATGGTGGTCTAACCTCGTGGGGAGGGCGGTCTGACCGCCCCGGGCTCATCCGGAGAAAGTTTTGGTTTTGGCTGAGATCTTCTAGTAGCATGTTGGGCTTGACCAGAGGATTCTATGGTTGAAATCTTGAAGCGTTTCGAGTCTGTTTACTTTGGTTTTCACTTGGTTCTTTGTGCCCAGGGGAGAGAGGTCTAACCACCCCTGGCACGCGGTCTAACCGCCCCTGCATCTTCTGAAGAAAGTTTGGATTTTCACCGAGTTCTTCTGGGATCTTGTTAGCCTTAACCAGAGGACTCTGTGGTCAAAATCTTGGTCGGTTTTGAGACCGTTGGCAAGGTTTTCCGTGGAGGAGTTTTTCGTTGGGTACAGGCGGTCTGACCGCTTTGGGGAGGAGGTCTAACCGCCCTAGGCCTTTTTGGGTGAAGTTCTATTTTCCTTAATGTTTTCTCTGAGAGCTTGTTTGCCTTGATCAGAGGAGTATCCAGGAGAAATCTTGAGTCGTTTCGGTGTTGTTAGCGTCATTTGGTGGTTGAGGAATTCTCTCTAGCCTAGGCAGTTTAACCGCCCTCTCCATGCGGTCTAACCGCCCCTGCCAGGCAGAGTTCTCTCGTGTGGTTTCCGCTGTGATTCGTGTGTAGTTTGGTTGTTTGCAGGTGTGGTTTGTTCCTAGGACCAGTAGCACTCCAGTAGCTGCGTGGTCTTGGCAAACTCGAGGAAGTTGTGGACGAAGTGATTTTGAGTTTCCGGTTGTGTTCATCTTGTTGGAGAAGTCATCTCCTTCGAGAAGAATTTTTATCAGCTCCCATTCACTCCCCTCCTCTCTGGTCGCCCAATGCGGTCCTTCACGTTACCAACACCATCCCGGTAGTGTTTTGTTGGCTCAGTGATGCGCTTATGATGTTCCATCTGTTGTCTCGACTCCGGACGGCGAGGCGACAACAGAAACGGCAACTAACAAGGAAATTGACAGGTCTAATTTTTTCGGTTTCAAAACACACCTTTTTATTTACGTTTCTCAGTCAAATGTGATCAACCAAACATGCTTACCTGAGGCTGACCAGGCTAAGTTCACAGGCCATCCCCCGGGGAACTTGTCCATGATCTCAACCAAAGCCTTCAATAAAATAGTGCCATCTCTGCTTGGCAGCCCGGATAAGAAAATGTGGAGGGAACCCCAAGATGCTCACTGAATTTTCAGAGTGCTTTGTGAGCAATTTCTTATTTATCACTGTTTAGAGCATGTGTTGAATCGGTTGTATGCAGGAGCAGGCTCAGTCGATCGACACCAGATATTTGCAGCATTCCAAAAATAATTGTTGCAAATACTCCCTGTTTTATTCTTTTCTTCTTTGAGAAATACTGCTGATGCTTGCAGATTGGGAGGCTATTGCAGATAGCAGCGCACTTGATGACATGGGTTAATTAGTGAATACATTTGGTGTCAGATCAGCACGGAACCATTCACACTCTGTATACTTACGGTTTAACACTGCCTTTGTCGGTCCGAAGCCCGGATGAGCAAATGTGCAGGGAACCGCAAGATGCTCCCCGAATTTTGAAGGATATAATAACTATTTTCAGAGTGCTTTGTGAACATCCCTTTTTGAGGCAATTGGTCAATTCAAATATGCAATGATACTGTATTAACTAATGGACATGTTACAAGCTCGTGCTGGCTGAGCAGCACCTCTTTCTCTGGGCCATCTGCTGATACTTTCAGGCATCTACAGCTAGGAATCTTTTTGTTCAGGAGCCAACTTCCATGACTTTCTCACTACCTCCCAAATGCCCACTCCTGCAACATAATGAGAAAATATAATGACACATGAGAACTCACCAGTGTAGCATTTACAAATGCTAATTTCCAATAAGGTCTTCTATTCTTTAAAAAATGAAGCAAGGAAAATCAATTAAGCAATTTATTCTCAGTAGTAAAGCAATATCTGCAGCAGTTCACTCCAGTACTAGTACAAATGCTAATTGCATAACTAATCAGATATAGGCCACAGTTTTTGAAAGAGAGATCAGAGATGGGCTGAAAAGTGCATGGTTATTTATGCACAAGCTGTTTGAAAGAATAAAGCAAATAGCCTTGACCACAATACTGTACATTCAAGTGGAATTAACTAATTAACGAAAGAACTAGAAAGCTCAAAACCACTGCCTTCCTGAGGCCATGCTAGTATGCTGAACAGTAAACCATAAACCAAAATTTGAAAGAAGCAGGACTTGAGATTTCTGCATAATAAAATAGACACAAGATGCTAGCCATACACAAGATGCATTAAGAATAATTCAACTGATCACATTCATCACAAGCTGTCAACTTGGCAGCAGTTCTTCCATCCATTATGCAAAACTGACCACAATTGCAGTTCTTACATCAAGAGTATTTTGAAAGACCAAGAATAAATTACCGACCAAGAATAAATTATGCAAAACTGAGTACATCATAAATTACACACATTATTTTTTGGTCTTTAGTCACTGATTTGTGACATAGCTTGTTGCACCACATGCGCCTCACACTTCAGCTGCAAAGGGAGACACCCTTTCCTTTCAAGCATCCCTTTCCTAATGTGAGGAAGATCATACCCATTGCCACCACCAAGTTTCATAACTTCCTTCATGCACCCATGGAGAATCAAGAAAATTCTGTTTGCTTGGCGCACCAAATAACAATCAAAAGCCTGATCCACGATATTGATATGTTTTAGAACATTTTCATTTCATAATAAGTTGTTGCACACACAATTGCAAAGGAAAAGCAACAGGTTTAGAGCTCTCACCTCATGCACAGCAGCTACAAGCTCTTCAGTTGTTCTGGATCCTGTTTTATACTGAATTGACTGAATAGTGTTAAAGAAGCCTAAATCCAAGACATTGAGATCAGGTGAGTTTGCTTGTTGACAGACAAGTCTGATGTCAAACCCATGTTGCTTAGCAGGCTCACAAAACATTTTGTCATTAGGAGCAATGTGGGGTCTTGCATTGTCTTGTATGAATATTGGCTTGTTGGCATCTCCAGGTAGCCGGTTTGCTTGAATGGCTGGTAAAACCTTTTCAATCATGAAAGCTCGAATGACATCCTTGTTTACTGACTTGATAGGCTTCATCTCCACTGTTCCTGCTGGTCGGTTTGCACTTGACCGCTTGGCTGGTTCATACATCACGAATGGGAAACAACCAATCTTTCCATCAAATGTGCAAAAGCCCAGAGAATTAAATCTTGGCCGAGCCACGACAGTCAAAATCATGATCTAGGAATGTAATTCTTGCTCTTGCAAGTTCGAACAAGTTGTTCTTCGCCCGGAATTGTATAACATCTTTCAGTTTTTCTTGTAAGGTAGTAGAATTTTTCATCAATGAACACGTAATCAAACAGCCCTTGAAACATGGGATCATGTGGTATGCTTCTCGGGTCAAGCATAGATAGACACCATTTCAGCCTGTCCTTCTTGTTGTTGTCCGTTAAGTAGGGCTTGATGCTGTTTGAGACACGCTTTATAATCCCTTCATGTTTCATTGCATGCAATTTGCTTTTACTGACACCAAAGTGGTGATCCACATCATGTATTGTTGTGCGACTAGACATAGGAAGATCACTGAGTGTTGACACATCCACCTCAATCTTCTTACGACCACATCTGGACTTTCCACTTGAAACATCAACTAGCATACCTTCATCTAGGCAGGTTTTTCCCTTTTTCCAGATACGCTGGACTGTTCGAAGAGGTACTGAGAATTCCTCTGACACTTCACTCGTTTCATGACTTTTAAGTTTCCATTCCTGGCTTTTGCTATCAAAGATTCAAATATTGCTCTTCTTTTCTCATATGGCACTATGGCTCTCCTCCGTGCAGGCTGTAGAGAAGCCCCTGTATATCAGAACCATTTTCAACATCTAGGTGAGCATGTGGATCGCTCCCAAAAGCAGAAACATTTTGAGCATTCTCTGGAGCATATTCAATTGGTTCTAGATTTAAATCAATATCATTCACTACTCTTGAGCATATTGGGGCCAGTGGCGATCTCCCATGCCTTGCTGTAGGGGACCTCAATTGTGGTATCAATAACATTTTGGTTAGTGGTGATCTGAAAAGTAACATGGATGTTAAGGGGGACTTTCTTTTCTTCCTCCTTTGGTCTTCTACTTCTTGATCATTTATCCCAATCTTCACATCCCTGCACAAGCATTAATTTAACATGTGTTGAAAGAGCATCCCGGAGTATACAAAATCAATGCAATATGCAAATGTGAAGCAGACATACAGATAAGTAAACACAGTGAGGCATCTAACTGAAACAAAGCATATAAACATAATGTCTGGCAGGCTGGGTGGGATCAGTTTGAAACACATTGTTAATAAGTAAAAACTAACAGCAGGTCATCAAACTAACAGGAGGCGGGCGGCGGCGGCGTGGAGCGGGAGGGTGAGGGAGGAGAGGAAATGAGTTAGGGTTAGGGATGTGGGCTGGTGGAGAGCTTTAGGGTGTGTTTGGGCCGGTGCTATATGGGCTGGTATATGTATACCGACGGACAGTTTGAAGTGTATATTGAGTTGTGCCGACGGATGGTTCAAAGGCACATCGAAATTAATATACCGACTGATAGTTGATTGTTATAACTTGATATACCGATGGGCAGTCCATTAATAAGTTATACCGACGCATGATTGCTCGGTACTATCCTACTTATAACGACTAATGACTAATTTTTTTCAATCAATCCAATAGTTTTATGAAGCATGGTTGCATGGTGATAACAATTTTAGTATTTGTATATATTGAAGCTGGTTTCACCAATCCAATAGTTAGAACAACTTATATATAAGGTGATGAAGCTGGTTTCACCAATCCAATGGTTAGAACAAGCTATATATAAGGTGATTAAACAATCTCCTATTGTGGTATATTCATGAATGAGTCCAATGTGAGTAAGCTATATGATTTCTCCAGCAATTACTTGTCCAGGCATGCAGGAGCAAATGCTTGGTGAAACAATTATTATACATGTCAATTTCATTGGTGCACAACACGCACATGTTGCCGCATCCAATGCCATGAGGAAGGAACTTATCAAAATAAAATGTCAAACAAGACATGTATTTCAAGACTACAGCTACTGGAAGATAAAAGCCTTCGAGCATAATATCCTTGACGTTACTGAAATGCCAAAATGGATATCACCTTCATATGAAATCGTCCGTTGTATGTAACTAAAACTTATTCATTATTTTTAGAATTTGTTTTTCTGATGAACTGTCAATTTGTATACTAACACTTTTCTTGGTTGCCACTTGAATAAAGAACCCACTGTATAATAGTTTCCTGCATGCTGATCAAGGTATGCATTAGGTCTTACATCAAGTACTACCAAACATTGCATGAGCATTCACAACACCGCACCCAGGTCTAGTATGCGGCGAATGGCAAGCTGGAATTACCCTGTCATCATCCACGAATTTGGTGCAAATATTTAGAGTGATATTTCAAACGCTCTACATGGCTAGGGATAGTGCATATATATGCGGTGGATTATGCTGATAGGTTCTTAGGAAACAGATTATGTTGATAGGTTCTTAGGAAACAACATTATTAATATTAATTATAGTTTGTACCTCCCGGTGATTCATTCATGACGTGTACGATCCTAGATTCTAATTAATAAGTATCTAGTTAATTGTACTCTATTTTATGTATAATAATGCAAGACAAGTTGTAATGCATTCTCGATGTGGGACCAACATTGGTTTCTATGCATTCTTCATGTGGGACCCACAAACTTTTTAATGCATTCTTCGTGTGGGACCCAAAAGTTTTTAATGCATTCCTTTTATGATTTTAAGCATTTTTCATTTTGGTACCCTATGTTGTTTTATTCAAATGTGCGACGTGGATGCCATGTAATGTGGATGTGTCACCACGGGAAAACGGCAATTTGTCGTGCGCCCTTCTTTGCTGAGTGCTTTTTAGAGGGGGCATGGCGAAGAAAAGGCACACTGCAAATTCATTGTTTGTCGTGCGTCTTTTTGGTGCACGACAAACTCATTCTTTGTCGTGCCCTTTTTCTCTGCACACTAGAAAGTATTTTTCCTCTTAAACGTCCCGAACAAATTAAGTATAAGTATATAAAAAAAACTTTGTCTTGTGCCCTTCTTAAAGCGCCTGGCAATTTGTCGTACGTCGGCGCATGACAAAGTTACTTTTCCATGCATATATCCTCCTAAGTCCCAAATATAATTACCCTTCAAAAAATTTCTCCTCACCTTGAAAACTTTCTACTCAATACATACAACATGTGATCATTCGTGGTAATATGTGCACTACAAGAAAAACGCCGACTAGTGACGCAAAAAAGCCGTTTCTCGTCATAAACAGCGATTAATGACGCCGGTTGTTACGAAAACGCTACGTCATTAATCGAGCGTCACAAACCGCGATTAATGACGAGACCTTATTTCGCAACGTCATGAGTTTAATGACGCGTGCAAAATGGTCAATACAAACTGTCATAACTTCGTTCCTGCAGCTTTACCACGCTGGACATAATCTGATGTGGCATCCGAAGTGGCATGCCAATTGTGACAAATCTTATGCGTCATAAACCGAATTTGGCCCGTTTGTAGTTAGGTTGAGCCCAAAACTATTCCTGTAGGCTGGCGTTATTCATATAGCCCATAAAAGATTTTGTTGGGCCCAATTGTAGCTTTTTTAGTGAAATTTGATTAGGGTGGGCCCGTTTTGGTTAGGTCGAGTCCAACAGGTGCACACATTGTTGCGGCCTTCTGTGTCACGTTAATTTGAAAAAAAAATGACTTTTGGCACAATTAAAAGTGGGCTAAGCCCACTGAAGGACAACATAAAATTAAATAGTCATGCATCAGTATTAATGGATTTCATTTCAATTCTGATCCTTTTTTAGAATAATTCCGATTTGGTTGGCAAAATAGTAATCAGCACATATTTCTTTATACAATAAAGCAAACTGTTGTTTACTATCAAGCACGACCATATTGTTCATCACATATCACAAACTATTGCAAGATAACAGTATCAGAAGGAACATTGATTAACAATGCTAAATCCAGGTCACAATCACAAGAGAAAGTGGAGATTTGATCTAATGATCTTAACCTTTTCATCTTTTACTGCTAAGCAGGAGACGAAGGAGGTCCTCACTGTCTTCGGTTAGCTCCTGCAACCTCTTAATCTGAGCCGACTGCATTTTCAGAGTTTATTCTGATTCTTCGGTCTTCTTCTTCAAGGTACATAACTCTTTCTGGTGAGCAACAAACCGTTGTCGAAGTTGTACCCCATCCTGATTGGGAGCGTCAACTCGCTCTTCATCAACACTACTACATAAGGATTTGGTACCCATTCTTGAGTACTCGGCTGCCTCTGTTTTAATTTGTTCGGGAAGAAGCATCATTGACTTGGTAGCTTCCATCTAGCAACAGTGGATCCCAAGTCAGATTAGGACCTTGTAATTGATTCGAACTAAGGAAACAAAGGTGTTAAGTTTGTTACCTTGGAGCAAGTCTGAATAGGAGCGACTTCAGATGTTGACCCTTTTGTCCGCCGAAACAAGTACATGAACAAGAGGTAAGGGTTGAGATCATTCGCAATCAGAAACAAAGAAGGTGTTGAGTTTGTTACTTTGGAGCAGGTCTGAACAGGAGCGACTACAGATGTTGACCCTTTGGCCCGCTGAAACAAGCACAAGAACAAGAGGTAAGGGTGGAGATCATTCGCTATCGGAAACAAAGAAGGTGTTAAGTTTGTTACCTTGGAGCAGGTCTAAATAGGAGCAACTTCAGATGTTGACCCTTTTGCCCGCTGAAGCAAGTACATGAACAAGAGGTAAGGGTTGAGATCATTCGCAATCGGACACAAAGAAGGTGTTGAGTTTGTTACTTTGGAGCAGGTCTGAACAGGAGCGACTACAGATGTTGACCCTTTGGCCCGCTGAAACAAGTTCAAGAACAAGAGATAAGGGTTGAGATAATTAGCAATCTGAAGCAATTTCATCTATTAAGTTCAATGCGGTACATGAACGATCACACCCACAATCACCCAAGCATCCAACAACAATATTCAAAGGCAAAGGGCGTGGGGAAGCAGTCCAATAATTTCATCTACAAATTTCTAAAAACCTCAAATAAAATGACTTCTAACAAACTCTTGCAATAGGGTACAGTAGATCCACAGTCACCCAAACATGAAAGAATATTGTAGAAAGCCAAAGAGCATGGGAAAGCAATCTAATTGAATTGATCAATACAGGGCGGAGACCGTAGACCTGACGAATAGGACGGGAAGAAGGTGCCGAATGCCGTCTCGATTTAGCAGCCTGACCTTGCACCTTCAGCACGATGTTCTGCGCAACTGTTGCAGATATGCGGCCGCCAGGGTGAGCGTCGGGGGAGCCGACGGAGCAACGAGTTTGAACCATCTTGCAGCTTCAAAGACGTTGCCTAGGAAGGCCGCCGCTCGTAGAAGAGGAAGGCCGCCGCTGGTAGCAGAGGAAGCCGTCGTCGGTAGCTGGGTTACCATTGCTGCTTCTGCCGCAGATCTAGGTCTCTTCGGTGGTCGAGGAGAAGATCGCCTAATTTTGGAAAATTACCTGGAGGGAATTGGGAGACCTGGTTTCCCTCTTTGTTTTATATATAAACGAGGAGGATCAGAAGGAGGAGCGGTGAATTCAAAATTTCAAGTCCCGTCTTTGTGATCTAGAGCAGGAAACGAAAGACTTTGGATCGTGGACCCAAATGTCAGTGACCCAAACGAAAGATCGCTTGGGTGTCGGACCCAAACGTCAGTGACCTTACGCAGAGAGGCAAGTTGTTGACTGGGTTGTCCGTGCCACCATGGATCATGGAATGAACTATACTCTACTTCATATTCACGTTAGACGGATGATCTGATTATTGCATTACAAATGTACTCACTGCAACAAATTAACATACCGTTTCAACTATTTATTACATGACTAAAAACACTTAAACAAAACATTAAAACAATAGGGGACCCTGGTACAACCCTTCAGGTAATCTTCTACGGAGATTGTGCATAAATTCGGGATGATCAGTGCATACAACCACCCAATAATATGTGAGTATTCCGTGAGGAAAGATTCGCTCTAAGATAGACATGCTCTTGTCCTGCAATTGTGTGCAGTTAGCCTGAATTTCCCATCATAGAAATGAAGTCACAGTTTCCTCGCTTGCCATGTCCCACATCTTTGACGCACAGTGCAGCTTCAACCTTTCGACTTGGTACATGTCGGCGACCGAGAGTAAATAAGGCTAGGCATTGGCAGGAGTGTCCCATAAATCAGCCTCCTCCGGGAGTGATCCTTCCCTAGCATATTTGATCAGGACCGAGAAGGCATCAGGGTGTGTGTCAATAATTGTAACAATTTCATAGCTAGACTCCACTCCTGGGCCATAGAGCATTGCCTCCATCACACAAGATACTT